>JASUAD010000018.1:11590153-13011403 GCA_037013555.1 Sextonia rubra | reverse complement strand
GTATCCCAACCAAACTCCTACGAAGATAAATTCTACTCTTCTTTGAAGATGAGACAAACACGTGGTCTCTCACACCACTAGTAGTGGGTTTATTTAAATCTCTATCAACAAGGTACTAAATTAATCCGGATGAGTTCGGGCCTTAAGAGAAAGTTTCATAATTAATTATTCTCTATCCAATGAGCCCCATATTGGGTATGTTTTTAAAATTATGAAAATACCCTTCATATTTTCTAAAAATTACCAACATGCATCTAAAATTCCCAAATCAAGTCCTAATCGCGTTTGTGCCCCAATTCTGCCCTAGTTGTTCACTGAGAGTTAATTTCTCCCAATTCGATTAATGTCATTATTTATTTCGTAAATTATTTTTAATTGAATTAAATTTATTAATTCGGCCGGGGTCTTACAAGTGGTCAATCATAACTTAACCTATACTCTTTCTTTATTTTCCAAAAGACGTTGGATTGGGTGGATATTTAGCTACATATCTATGAAATTAATGTTAATATGGTAAATTGCTAGCAAGTTATTTGTTTTGATAGGCTAACTTGACTTAAACCTGCAACCTCAAGTTGCAACATGAGCACTTTCCCACTGTTCCAGGCTCTTCAATAAATTGTACATTTTATTGTATAAAAATAAGAAAAAGGTTGCTTTTCAGATTGTATATAGGGCATGCTGTTCTCTGTTTTCAATAATCACAGAGGCTGCTTTTGCTATGAAACCATCTCCCTGACTATTAACTTCGTCCATCTTCTTTGTTTTCCAGCTTCTGCATGCCATTGGTTCTATTGAAGCAATAGCCAAAGCATCCAAGAAACATATTTTGGAAAATACTGATCTTTCAGCAGAAAAGGCTGAAAGCATAGTAAGGTTCTTCAGAGATCCTAAGTATTATCTCTCTGCAAAAATCAGTTGATCCGATAAATGTATACCCTAGTCATTAATATGGATAGAATGCATATTCTTGTAACCAATTATATCAGCTATTTCTTTACTTTTTAGTTTCTTGACATTCACTTGACATGCTTCCCAGACTCCATGGATGACTATTTTGTATAAATGATAACCTCACTTGCTGGTTTTTTTTGTTTATTTTCTTTCTTTTCCTCATTTATTTCGAACAAATTTGATCGTTAGATGAATTTTGCTCATGACTATTTCTCTCTCATGATGCATCATTGCCTTTTATTGTTCCACTGTGCTTCTTCCTTTCAGGTGACCTTGCATTATAGTGATCTGGACCATTGGCCTAATTTGTTAAATTCCATCATCATAATTATCATTGACAGAACCTTATCCCAATAGATAATTTGCCAAATTATCCCCAACAATCTTTCAGAGGGGGGAAGATCCTTGTCCTTAAAATTTGCCTTTAACTAGATCATTATGAACAAGAATAGAGCAACAATACTCAAGAGAAGGGCAGTAATTGGATGGTAGATTCTTTCTCTCTGGAAGACAGTTGCGCCTTGGTAAATGAAGGTGGTTGATACCATCAGATCAACCTTGTTAGTCACCGGAGAATAAGCACCACTTGTATGGAAGTGGTACATTAAGATGAACATCCTGATGTGTCAATTCTTGCTTCAAATGGAAACTTTCAGTGGCATTAGATAAAGAATTTTGAGGAAGGAAAAAAGAAACTTATGATAGTGAAAGTTCGCATGTTAAATTAGCGGAAACTGGAAACGAAATTTCTGTTTTTCTCATTGGCATTGGAGACACTCTTTTTCCATGCTCAATTCACATATTACCCCATTAGAAGCAACAAAGGAACTGATTATTTAAAAAATTCAAAAATTAATGTTAATGTAACCAGTTGATTGGTCTAATCGCTTTTTGGTGTGGTTTTAATGATAGTAGCAACATTCTCAAGGTTCAAGACCTTGACTATGGATTGACTTGAATGCGTAGCACTAAGACTAAGATCAGGGCCTGAATACTTCGTACTTACTCCTTTCGGTACTGTTTTGCCCCTTGACGAAATGGCAGTTAAGAAACTTATGTTCTACACAGCAATGAAGGAACCAAAATTCGCAGTGGTGGGATATGGAGAAGATTCGCACTATTTTTCTTTCATATGAAGCTGATGTGATTTTGAAGATAGCGTTGAGTCCTATGATGCCGAGGGATAGACTAACATAGGCAGAAGTCAAGTCAGGGAAATTTAGCGTTAAAAGTGCTTATTTGTTAGTATTAAAAAAAAAAACTGCAAAGACTCGGGAGGGTGGGGAAAGCTCAAATTCTAAGGCATGGAGGAAGTTTTGGCAAACTTTATGGAATTAAAGATTCCTGACAAAGTAAAAAACTTTGCTTGGAGAGTTTGCAATGATTCCTTGCCAACTAAGCGAAATTTGGCTAGATGGAAGGTACCGGTAAATGATTTGTGCCATTTCTGAAGAAGTGGGGTAGAAGACAGTTTTTATGTTTTGTGTTTTTGTCCACAAGTATGATAGTTGTTGACTATGCGTCTCTGCGAAATTAATTTTGATAAGCTTGTTCACTCTAGTTCCGGGTTGCTAGCTTGGGATGTGAAGGAAAGGCTTTCGATAGTTGATATGGCTCGCTTTTTCACCGTTGTGTGGGGTATTTGGTATAAAAGGAATTTGTGCATCCATAACGGTAAGTACATGGAACCTATGGTGGTCGTAGAAAAGGGCACTTATGTTGGCTAAGGATATCAAGGTGATTAGGAATTACAAATTCAGCCTTAATAGGGAAAAGCTTCTCATATGGCAACGCCCTCCTATTGGTTCCCTAAAACTAAATGTGGATGGTACTTGGTTCTTTAATATTCATAAGTCTGTGGTGGGAACTATTCTATGGGATGAGAAGAGAAGTGTAATAATAGCTATGAGCAAACTTGAACATAAGTTGTTTTAAATAATGTTTCAAGTGTATATTTTATCATTTGATGGGATAACCCATTTAAATAATGTTGATACAACTGTGTGCCCTTGATCTCAAGGACTCTTACAACTAAGAAGATAAGAACCCATATATGAGGAACATATATAATGGAACAAGTCACTCGGTAGAATGAGTCAATACTCCCCCTCAAGTTGGAGTGTGGAGATCAAGAACTCCCAACTTGCGAATCAAATTGTGAAATTGTTTCTTACTCAAAGCCTTGGTAAACACATCGGCTACTTGCTGCGTAGAATGGACATAAGCAATATGAAGAAGTCTGGATTGTAATTTTTCACGAATGAAATGACAATCAATTTCTATGTGCTTTATCCTTTTGTGAAACACGGAGTTCGGGACAATGTAAATAGCAGCTTGGTTATCTTAATGTAGTGTCATAGGGTGGGGATGTGGAATGCCAAGATCATGAAGAAGATAACTTAGCCATTATAGTTCACAAGATGTTTGAGCCATAGCCGTATATTATGCTTCTACAGAAGAGTGAAAAATTGTATGTTGTCTCTTAGATCTCCAAGATAGGGGGCTCGAGCCAAGAAATGTATAATAATCAGTTGTGGAACGGCCCATGGTCAGACAACTAGCCCAATCATCATCATAATAGGCACTAAATTGCATGGATGTAGCAGAAGAAAGCAATATACCACTCTCCAGAGAGCCCTTTAAACAGCATGGTACTCTTAATGCAGCATTAAGGTGTGGGCGTCGTGGAGTCTGCATAAACTGACTTAGAACATGAAAAAGGTAAAGAATATCCGGATGGGTGATCATTAGGTAAATAAGTCAACCTATCAATCGCCGATATTGGGAAGGATCTTCAAGTAAATCTCCATTTGATGGCCCAAGTTTAAGATGTTCCATGGGAAAAGTTGAAATGCGGCACCAAACATGCCCATATAATGTAAAAGATCCAAAGTATATTTCTGCTGGTAGAGAAAAAGTTTGCGTTGAGAGCGGGCTACTTTAATCCCAATAAAGTATTTAAGTGTGCCCCAGTCTTTGAGATGAAAAGAGGTGTCTAAGAATGCCTTTAAGTATATAATTGTCTTAGGATCATTCCCAGTGATAAGAATGTAATCAACATAGACCAACACATATGTGGGAGATGCCTTCCTAATATGGATAAAAGGAGAATAATCAGCTTTTGATTGTGAAAATTTGGCTGCCTAGAGGGCATTAGATAACTTGAAAAACCAATTTCGTGAAGCTTGTTTGAGGCCATATACTGATTTCTAAAGTTTGCAGATCAGTGTCCCCTCGTGTTTAGAAAACCTCGGTAGAATGTGCATATAGACTTCTTCATGTAAATCACCATGTAAGAAGGCATTATTAACATCAATTTGATGAATGGGCCATCGTTTGATGGTGGCAATCACTAAGAGACAGCAGGCAGTAACCATCTTTGCAACTGAGGCAAATGTCTCACGGTAATCCAATCCTTCCATTTGAGTACAGCCTTTAGGAACGAGGCATGCTTTGTAGCACTCAATGGTACCATTTGCCTTAAGTTTTACTTTGTAAACCCATTTGTGACCAATGGGTTTCTTGTGTTAGGCTTAGTGTGTTGGGCCTACTGCCATGATGAAGGCCCACCACTAAGCAACATAACACCTCTCTCTTGCATTTGTTGTTTCATTTTCTTATGTTCAAGGAGGAAACGGAAAGGGCATTGAAGCCCTTCTTTATTTCCCCTCAATGGCTCTTTTGTGGAAAGGGCGATATATATGAATGTTGAGGGAGTGAGAAAAAACACACTGTAAAGTAGCCATCTTCCTCCTCACCACATCCATTCTTGAGATCCATCTCCTTTACCCATAAGTTAATTCATCAGGCATCTATCTCTAAGACTTTGAACAATAGGGAGTGATTTGAGTGGGAGAGATTTCTTGTAAATCTCCTCTAACCTCTTGGTGAATACGCGATCTCATCTTTTGCGTAAATTGGTATTGAGCATTGTAGTGGACTCGTGACATCGATCTAAAGCTTCGGCAGTAATCTCCTTCCAATAGTGATATTAGAGCTTGATTCCAATTCGTTCATGTAAGGAATCTACCATTAACAATCGACTTTGAGGTATTCCTAATTTTCTTTGGTAATAATAGAGAGTTTCCTTTAGAGTTACATCTAAAATTTCATCATAGGCCCAATCCGAACCGTTAATCTAATATGGAGCACTGGGTTTACATAGGAGTTGAGACTTCAGCCATTAAATCCTCGTGGATTAGAAGTAATATGAGAAAAGCAGTTTACATATAATTTCATTTAAAAAATTTTTCTGCATATTTTTTGGGGCCTAGATGAGGAATGAGGAATCTGAATCATTCATTGTTCTAAAAAATCCCGGTTTCATTTCCAATAATTTTTCTGGGTTTTGATTCCCACTGGATTGCATGCTATATGCACAAAACTAAAATACCCACTTTGTTCTGTAAGCAAATATACTTTTTTTTTTTTTTAGTGTGTGGGGGTGGGGGTGTTGGTCTATTACTTACAGTGAATGAGAAAAAGTTGTGGACTACCTATTAGCATAATAAGGCGAGACACCTAAACATCACCCTGAATTTTCAACTCATGCCTTAAATAGCCTTTGGGTTCGTCTCTTGATTTGGCAGAGAGATTCTCTCTCAAAAGAAAAAGCAAGGTGATGTGCACTGTCATGCTCTTTTATTGTGCGCATGATAGCGCACACCATTCTGGCGGGGCCATTCTACAACAAGTTGCTAGTTAAATAAATCTAACCTGACCTAACAGCCCAACTTGGGTTTTGGCTAGGCCTGATACTATCTAGGTCGGGTATTGGGCTGGATCAGGATTGGACCTGATCCATTGAGGGCCCACTAAGCCCGATTAATTTTTTTTTTAAATGCTATTGTTTTGGAATTAAAAATGTTGTTCCTTGATGGCAACTGTGACGATAATCCAGTGTGGCCCATTTATGAAACATCCACATTAAATATGGAAATGCCTAAGATATGATTATTAATTTATTTAATTATTGCATTATATTAGTATCTAATTGCATGATGCCTTTATATCATTCATTTCATCATGCTTCTCAAACTTAATTTTCTTGTTATGTCCATTCGGGTAAATGAGATTTTCAGATTGGGCCCTTGGTAGTTCGATGTGATGGTTGCAAAAAAGGCAAAGGATATATATTTGTTAGCCAAAATTTTTATGCATCATTCTCATTCATTGTTGCATGATATCCATATAGATGGCATTGAATAGCCCCTTTGATGACTCCAAAAAAGATAAACTTGACGGCCACAATTATGATCGTTGGTATCGGAACATTACTTATATGTATGAATAAAAAAATGTCACCTACACTCTGGATGCGGAAATGGACCTACCCAAAGTAGATGAAGACCAGGTACCAATGCTGGCACTCCATTTATATGAGAAATGGGAAAAAGATAATCGCATGGCATTAAATATTGTGTTACGATGTATGTACTTTGAATTAGTGCTCACTTATAAAAAATACTCTACGTATTTTATGTGGAAAGGGCCTGCATTCTTACAATGCAATTTTATTATTATCATATGCCGCATAGAGTGTCGATTAGGGATCATCTCTACAAAATGACTTGTATGATTGTGGACTTGGCCCTTGTTGGAAAACGACTTTCTGAGGAGCAACAAATAGTTGCCATTGTGCGATCTTTATTGGACTCTTAGAAGAATGCCAAGCAAATCTTGGCTTTGAACAAAAGTACTAAAACTGTAAGGGAGTTGAATGAAATGCTTAAAATTGAGTCAGAAAGATTAAAGGTAGAGATCGTAAGACAAGCATTATTTGCATAGCCAAAGCCTGAATCTAATTAGGGTCGTGGTAAAACATGACAAGTCGGCGGGGGACATAACCATAATCAAAATCCCTAGATAGGACTGCAAATCTGCTAGACCTCAATTTGAATGCACCAAACCATCAACCTAACTATGGTGAGAATTAGATGCAAACTGTAAATTTGCCTAACTAGCATCGCCATTGTAATAAGCCTGTTGACCTTACAAAAGTTTGATGTTACAAATGTAAGGAGCTAGATCATTTGGCTTAAAACCATCTCCAACGTGAACGGTAAGCGTTCAACCCAAATTGCATGTTTTAGTTTGTGATGAAGCCTTTAGTATAGATCTTGATCTTAATTGTTTAATTATTGACTTAGGGGCAACAAAACATGTGGCATGGGTTCGGATTGGGTTCAAGGAATTCTGAAGCATGGACATGGGAACTTATAAGTTATACATGGGCAATAATTCTTCTGAAGATGTTTTAGAAGTGGGAGAATGCCATCTTTGTACGTTTGACGAAAAGAATTTAGTGCTGCATGAAATATTATACTCCTCGGGCATGAGGTGGAATCTGCTTTCAATTAACTGCTTAGTTGGAGATGGCTTTAATATTTGCTTCAATACAAATAGGGTATCTTTTAGGATGAATAATGTAATCTTTGCATGGGGTTATTTGGTTAATAACTTATTTTTATTGGACTTGGACTTATCTACTAATATGTTTTTAAATGTATCATTTATGGTTTGTGATACTATGTTAGAATCTTTAAAATGGCATGCTAGATTAGGCCGTATTGGTAAAGACAGGATGACCAGATTGGCACGAGAGGGTATACTTGGACCATTGAAACAAATATCTATGCCACCTTATGAATTTTGTGCGGTTAGCAAAGCAACAAGAAAACCATTCCCTAAAGCTCAAAGGTCAACTGCTACTCTTGTGATAATCCATTATGACATCTGCGGTCCTGTAAATATAAAAAATAGGCAAAGGACCCGATATTTCATAACCTTTATCAATGAATATTCTTGTTATGGCTACGTTTACTTGATTTCATACAAATTTGAAGCCATAGATGTTTTTAAAAATTTGCTAAAGAAGTCCAAGCTCAATTCAACAAGAAAATTAAGACCCTTTTAACTAATCGAGGTGGTAAATACACTTCAAATATTTTCAAGACCTTTTGTGAAAATAATAGAGCTAAGTGTCAATTGACTATGCCTACACTTTACAGTAAAATAGAGTAGCAAAAAGATAAAATAGGACTGTAAGGTCCCGACCCGACTTAATTATAATTTAAACTAATTAAACTTGATTTCCTATTAATATGTGTATTTTAGTTTTAATTCATATTACTTTTAACTTTTAGTGGGTTTCAGTTGAATAGGTAGTTGGGTTCGAAATTCACTTAGATAGTTGAGGACCTTCTTGTAATTTGGAGTCACATTATTGCATCATTCTGGCACCACATTAATTGCATCATTTGTATTTCATTTTATGGGTCAACTTTCATATTTGGCATAGCTCAATTAGGATCCATTTTGGCCCAGTTGATGTCCATTTGACTTAAACTATAATTTCCCCAAAGAAATTGGACTTGCATGCAAAAGTCCAAAAAAGTTGAGTTTAAAAGGAAGCAACCAACATTCCCCTTTATTTCTCTTTACTCTCCTTGCTGTAACATCTTCTTCTTCTCCATACCAGTTGGAAATCTAAGACTGGAGCTGTTGCATGTTGGAGCCAAGGTTCCCACTGTCTTCCTCATCGTCTTTTTGGTTGTCTTCTTCTCTACAGCTTCCTCGGGTGATAACTTCATCATCCTTGCATTTCCTTGAGTTTAAAAGAGTCAAGGAGACTCAAATGAGCAACATGCATGCATTCTACATCATATTCACCATTTGCTTGTCTTCCATGTAGAGAACCCACCTTTCATTGAAGTTTCTTCTACTTACACACCAAGGAGAATTGAGTTGGGGTCAAGCACTGTGTTAAGGCAAGTATAAGAGTATATATATTACTATATACATGTTTAAATATATTAATTCTTCAAGTGATTACTCTAAGTGCAAGTTAACAGCTCATTTATCCATTAATTAAGTACATATATGTTGGATTAAGTGAATATGAGGATAAATATGTAATGGTGATGATATGTGGGTAGGTAAACCTTAAATTGGAGCAAAAGAACCTCATTGAAACCCCAAATGATAGAGTTCTGCACTTGAACTCATGCTTCAGAAATTAATTTTAGGAATTTTGATGCTTACGGTGAAGCCACAGCTAAGCCACAAGTATCCACGGCTCAGAATTCAGAGAGCGAAATTGAGCTACGGCTAACCCTCGGCTAAGCCGTAGAATGAACTACGGCTAAGCTGTAACCACTCCGTGACTAAGCCGTAGGCTATTTTACGGTGAACCTTCCAGAGAGCCCCAAACCAGAACTTTCTCTACAGCTCATGCACAGCTATGCCATCGATTGTGCTATGGCTAAACCGTAGTCTAGCCGTAGGCGAACATAAGGTTGCACTGTAAATGCATATGAAATTAAGGAGGAAACCTGAGCCACTCGACTAAGCAGTAACATGTATACGGCTAAGCCGTAAGAACACCGTGAACTTAGGATGTTAGGGATTTCTAATGACCTTGTAGGGCCTTAGTGATGGCACATTTTCTCCAACTAAATGAGCCAAATGGTGATCAAATGATAAAGAGGACGAGTGTAGAGCTATCACTTATCTTCTTTGATTTTCTGGATGAATTCCCGATGTCACGTCATGGGTGTTGGCATAAGAAGATGTGTCATTTGCATACACAATGTAATACCAAGATATTGTAACACAACGACATTAGACATTTTATGAATAGATCGTATTGAATGACCTTGGGAGCACGGATTATCTAGCTTAGGGTTAACTAGTAAACATCCTTGACACCTATTTCAAATTTGAATGCATTCATATTGTTAAGATACCTTGCCCTCAACATGATTTAGTCATATGCCCACTCTTCCTAGCCAACCTTGAGACTAATCAGACCTGAGCTTTTACTGAGTGCGTGTCTATCAGGTTTGAGCTTCTACTGAGTGCGTGTCTGTTAACTAAAATGAGTGTAACCAAGGTTAAGAGAGTTTGAGCTCTCTTAGCTGTTACAATTATGCATTGTTAATTATTAGTTACCTTGTTAACTCTGATTTTTATGATTGAATATGATTTCAAGACCGATATTTCCTTATATATGATATAATAAGTATGACTGAAAGGTATGAAAGATATGAATTCGAGTCGGTCTTAATACATTAAGTTGGCGCCATTTATCTTGTACCTTTATTAGGTTCTATGGGACCAATTTGGGTATCTTTATGTCGCTACTACAGTAGTCCATAGAGGAGTTGTCAGCGTTCTTTGTGAAGCTAGTCTGATCCCCTAGTGAACTATATGTATGTACGCTCCCTCTAGATGATATGCTCTCTCTAGGGAAAATATAGCCTCATGGTTGCTAATTAGTATGTATAATATTTTGTTTATAATTCGTTACACATGTTTACTCATTCACAACATGCTTAGTATACGATTATTGTCTTTTCTAACTAATGTTTACTTTTTAATTCACTTGATACATTATGATAGTTTCATATATTTTTAAACTTGCTTAACTGTCTTGTTAACAGTGCTACTTTTAGTGTTATAGGTACTTAATCCAACCCAATAAAATGAATGATGCGCCCTGGCAAAAACCTCAATGGAACCATGGGGACTAGATGAGTGTAATGTAGAAGATGTCTTCTACTAGTCGTCCTACGAAGAGGAGTGATAATGGGTTCTTTAATGGGATGTTTGGCTTAGACATGTCTGAAAATAGCTTAGAAACTTTTGGACTTTTTAGTTGTGTTTTCATATAAATGTGGATGGTTTTGTGTTGTCATATAAATGTGGATGGTTAAGTACAAACTTTAAACTTATTTATGAAATGGATGATATTTCTATTGTTATCGCTTATGATCATTACAGATGTATTACATATGCTTCCGCTTACTGTTGAATATAATTTACGTGTTGGAGAAACTCCTTTACACATTCCTGTGGAATCTCCCTTGTAGTGATTTGTGTATGTGCTTCCACATGCACAGATTGCTACGAGATTACGTATGCATGCCCCGTGGGGCCCATTCTAACCCCAATTCCCGAGATTGAGGTGTGACAAGGACCCTATTGGATATGGTCAGATCCATGATGGCCCACGCAAATCTCTCCATTTCCTTTTAAGGAGATGTAACACTCCGACCCAGCTTAACCCCGATTAGGTCTCCTAGGCTCGGGTCGTGACAGGAGATGCACTTTTAACTGTAGTATACATCCTGAATAAGGTCCCTTCTAAGTCTGTTCTGAAGACATGTTATGAGATATGGATAGGCAGAAAACCTTTGTTGGTAGATCTACGACCATGGGGTTCAATGGGACATGTCATGATCCCTCATCCCAACAAGATAGAATGGAAGACTATTCGGAGCATCTTTGTTAGGTATTCCGAATTGTCTAAAGGATATGTTATGGTCTATGAAGACTAAGATGCACAGTTGATTGAAGTAGAGTCATGCGATGTTTACTTCTTTGAATTCCAATACCCATAGAAGAAGAAAACAAGAGTAACAATTGAATTGTTTGAAATGGAAGATAACTCCCAACTTTACATGAATACAAATCCAAGTGTTGAAGTAAGTGGAGTGATCCTACCTAGTTAGGAATAAGTGAGAGTGAACAAGATAATCATCCTCCTCAAAGTTCTTGTGGGTTAATTCCTAGTAGATACTTTAGCATCGAAGGGGAATCATATGCATATATTACTTTTGATGATCATGAGCTTCAAACTTTTCAACAGGCTCTTGAATCAAGGAACTCAAAGGAGTGGATCACCGTAATGAATGATGAGATTAGCTG
This sequence comes from Sextonia rubra, assembly GCA_037013555.1. NCBI lineage: Eukaryota > Viridiplantae > Streptophyta > Magnoliopsida > Laurales > Lauraceae > Sextonia > Sextonia rubra. Next base: position 12,999,739 of record JASUAD010000018.1, on the reverse strand, counting down.
AATGTGTGAAAATCAAGTATGGAATCTTATGGATCTTTCACCGGGACATAAAGCCATTACAAACAAATGGGTCTTAAAAATCAAACGCAAAGCAAATGGAATTGTTGATAAATTTAAAGTTAGGCTAGTTACCAAGGGCTGCACCCAAATTGAGGGGGTCGATTATAATAAACACTCTCTTCTGTGGTGCAATTCCTCTCAGTACGCATTTTATTATCTTGTGTTAAAAATTAGATCTTAAGTTACATCAAATGGATATTAAAACTGCTTTTCTTAATGGAGACTTAGAAGAAGAAATATATATGAAATAGCCAATTGGGCATGTTGAGAAAGGGTGGGAAGATAATGTTCGTAAACTCAATAAATCCATTTATAGACTCAAACAATCCGCCGACAGTGGTATGTAAAATTTCAAGATGCTGTTCTTTCAAATGGTTTTCAAATGTGCTATGAAGACCACTACATTTATATTAAGTAGTCAAAACATCGATTTATAATACTCTTTCTATATGTTGATGACATATTCATTGCCTGTATTGACATGGAATTTTTGTTAGAGGTCAAGAAATGGTTTTCGAAGGTTTTTGATATGAAAGATTTGGGTAACGCTAATTTTGTCCTAAGAGTTAAGATCATACATGATGGTAAAAAGTGCATGCTTGGCCTTTTCTAAAGTCAAAATATTGACAATTTATTGCATAGATTTCACATGTCAATTGTCAAACTAGTAAATACCCAGATAGATAAAAGCTGTATGCTTAGCAAAGACCAATGCCCTTGGACTGATAATGAAATTAAACAAATGAATCGGATACCTTATGCCAGTGCTGTAGGTAGCCTCATGTATGCCATTTATGTACTCGGCCCGATATTTGCTATGCAATAGGTTTGGTTAGCCATTTCCAGAGTAATCTCAGTTTTCAACATTGGATGGCAGATAAGAAAATTTTCTAGTATTTAAAAGGCACAAAGAATGTTATGCTTTGTTATCAAAGTGGTGATCTAAACTGCAGGCATATATTGACGCATCATTCTCAGATGATCTAGACGATTCTAAGTCCACATCAGGATATATTTTTTTTATTGGGTGGGGGAGCTGTTTCAACGTCCAATAAGAAACATAATCCAGTTATGAAGTCTATTATGGAATCCAAATATGTCACTAGCTTTGCAGCTATTTTAGAAGCTATTTGGATTCGATGACTGTTATTAGACACGAGGTTTATTCTAAGTACCGAAAACCCCATTACATTAAATGTGGATAATACGTCAGCTATATTCCTTGCAAAGAATCAAGCATTTCATAAGAAATCGAAGCACATCATAAGGAAGTACCATTTTGTTGCGAAGCAATAAAAGATAAAGAGGTTATTATTTCTTATATTCTTCATGAGAAATGGTAGTTGACCCAATGACTAAAACATTGCCTAGAGAGATTTTTTTTATTACATGTAAGAAACATGGTACTGAAATTGATGTAATGTGTTATTAGTAAGTGGGACTATATTCTTTATTTCATGGTGATACTAATAAATTATTACTTTCTTCATGCTTCATGTTCACATTCATTGCATATCATACAACTATTTTTTGGCAAACAAACTTAGCATGTGTATTTGTTGTATACGTGGTGTTAGTAGGCGGGGTCATCATATTCGCACGGATTGACCGCGTCGTTTGTCTTTGTGATGGTTGGGATGAGGCATACTAGGGATATATATATCTTCATAGTCACTGGGTGATAATGATGGTGTGTAATCCTCTGTATTGCTACTTCAGATCGCATGGATAATAGGATGGTATTAGACTTGCGACTAAAGAACTAGATCCAATAAGGATCCTTGACAAGCAACACCCTTTGGCTACTCAAGTTGCCTGTATTTTGACCAAGTTTATAGCCTATATGGCAAATAACTTGTGTAGTGTTGATTTATACATCTACGATTCATTTGCATATCCACTGCGGCACATGGGTTTAACCTTGAGTGTCTTTTTATGGACCATACCTATGAGCGAAAGGATATACCTCAAGTCCTTGACGTTGTGTGACTGTTAACCCTATAGGAGGCTAATGAAATGGTTTGTCCTTTATGGATCCCAGAAATCATGTACCTTTAACTACTCACCTTTGCGTTGGGAGGATACGTCTTAGTGTTCGCTACTTACCTGCAGATTGGCCATGGACTTGATTGTGTGGGGACGTATGAGCCATCGTGCTAAGAAAGCAATTGAGATGATGCAAAACTTTGTATAAAAGTAAGGAAGATCTCTTGGTATCACAATCGGTTTTTTAATTACACGCTTGCTCCTCTTATCTGCCGCGGCAATATCGAGTGATTTTTTTGATTTTATTCAAGCTTTTTCAAAAATTATATTATGTAAAATAGCATACTTTGATCGAGTTTTGAAAATGATTTGTTGAGAATCTTTTTTACTTGATAAGAGTGATAAGTGAGAATGACTGTGTTAGAAGTGGCTCAAGGGTATGAGATGAATTCAGTCTGGTATGGCAATTTGGGTCTAGGGTAGACGTATGATGCGATGGAAAGTAGGATTACACTAGTTAGATGGTGGCTTAGTGTATATTCTCTCTGAAGATGTGTATTCAATTGGTCTCACTCCCTAAATTCTATTTTAGGAATGAGTTTTTTTTAGGTGGTGGATCTATTATTCTTGAGGATTATCCATTCAATGTGAGTGGGAGATGTTAGGCTTAGTGTGCCCTCAATGGCTCTTTTGTGGAAAGGGTGATATATATGAATGTTGAGGGAATAAGAAAATACACATAGTAGCACCACCTCAATTCTTGAGATCCATCTCCTCTACACATAAGCTCATTCATCAGGCATCTATCTCTAAGCTTGTGAACAATAGGGAGTGATTTGAATGGGAAAGATGTTGGGTTATAAGGGGTTTCAAAATTAACTTTTATACATGAGAGGTTTGTGGTTTTTCAAGAGTCCCACATTGGAAAAGTGCAAACTCTTTGAGCACTGTATATGTATTCCTTCTCCTTTTTACTTCAAGTTATTTTGGACTCTTTTGCTACAAGCCCTATGTGCGCGCATGAGCTGGGCTTGGCTTGAGGATCTCGATCTGAAAATCGCTTAACCGGGTGCGCATGCGTGATTATCGCCCGCAGGGGGTTGCAAATCCCTGCCGGCCTTCCTCAGGGGACCCATATTATGATATAGAAATGGCATACTTTATCTTAAAATGTTTTTCATTATTTAAAATGCTTTATTAATGGGTTGATTAAAGCCCATTAAAAAACAACGTTTAAATTTCAAAATGTTTTAATTAAACTATTTTAATGGGACGTTACTTAATTAAAGAATTTATTTAATTAATGGGACGTTGATGTTCAAAATTTAAATTCTTCAATTTTTTTTAAAATGGATTTTCAATATTGAAACATCTTTTTAATGGGTTGTTAATGATATTTTTAAATACCCCACGACAATTTTATTATAAATAGCGCAGTTGGGTTTAGACGAAAGCATGTAGAAATCTCTTCCTTCTTCTCCTGTTTCTAAAGTTTCTTTTCTATCGAGCACTCTCTCTGCTGCAGTCCGGCTAATCTAAACTTGGTGTGCGACCAAGGGAGATCGTATTGTGGAGGCCGTTGTATCCTGGGGGCGATTTCGGCTGAGAACCTCATCACACCTAGGTTCATCTCGAGGGGCGGAACTCGTCCTAAAGAAAGCGTCCGCTGACGTGCCTCGGCCAACAACTGCTATTTGTGCTTTCATAGATTTGAGCCAACGCAACATCCCTCCACAATATTGCAGATTATTCGGTACTATTGTTTCAGTTATTTCTATTTTAACAGCAATTTGTAGCTTTCATCTCAACAACAAAAGATTTCTAGTAAATCGACCTCTTGGCGAATAAGTAATCTCATCCTTTGTGTAAATTGGTCTTGAGCGTTGTAGCGGACTTGTGACATCGATCTAAAGCTTTCGCAGTGATCTCCTTCTGACATCTTAGGCAATGGCAAGGGGGTTAGAGCCCAAGTATTGTTGATTTCAAGAGCTTTGATTTTTGCAACCATGGCATCACACCAATGAGGAATGTTCACAACCTGAGAAAATGTTTTGGGCTCATAATTTGAGTCGAGATACTAAAAATGATTTGTGAGTATGTGAAAATTTTGCATAGGAAATGAAATTACGTAAACGAAAATTTGTACCAAATGTCAAAGCAAGGGATGGAACCGGGTTTGTTGCATGAATGACTGAGGCACAGACATAATCTTGAAGAGGGTGGGTTTACAATGCTTATGCGCTAGACGGGTGGACTAATTATACAACAATTAACAGTTTTAGTTACGAATGATTTCGTCGCCAAAAAATCATAAAACGTCGGCCAAAATTTTTTTCGACGACATATAAAACGTCGGTAAAAAAATGTCAGCGAAAATAATTAGTGTGATATTAAACCTAACAATCTCCACCTTGGCTTGAATTCCGTATAACTCCGTACAACTCGAGCTACTAGGAGATAAAACCGGCAATGTCTTCACCTACCCTGCTGAATGGCACGTCACTGCACCAAGGATACAGTCTTCTTCAACACTTTGACATGTTGAACCAGCACATGAACTTTGAACAAAGTTCATCTCGTCAAACTCCACCTCGAACTAAAAGCCCAAAACCATTGACGAATCTGAGTGATATCTGAATCACTCACCATCCTGCCCCATCTTCAACATCACTGTGAAGATCCAATCACCACAAGCATGCAAGCAAACAGATCGGGAATACAAGTCCAGATGACTCCATTGCAGAATAACCTCTGCCTCCGAGCAGTCAAAAACTCCATTTGACTGGGCCTCCGATCAATCAATCAAACAAATGTTTGACAACTGCTGACGCATCAGCTCCTCCTTGCTGCTTTTCCGGCTTGGCTCTGGCAAGATGAATAACATCATATGCGATCATGTGAACCCCAAACAAACAACTTCGTTTGAATCAGCAAACCCGTTGCAACTAGGCCGGCGTCTCCTATTATTGGGTTTGCAACAACAACCAGGTCGAGTAGACCTGATTCTAGCCTCAATCCACATTTGTTCAGATTTTCTCCCAATTTCTACATCAAGTTATAGATCTCGTCACCACGAGCACGCTGGAAGAAACGGATCTAAAATCCGACTCAGGATGACTTCGATAACATAGAAACAAGTTTCTACGCTCCAATCGGTCAAACCTCCTCCTTGACTATCAAATAGCCAATCAACCTCTTCCACTGCGTAGATCTGCTCGAAACGAGTCCGTAGGAGCAAACGGATCTCCGATCGGACATCGGACGATCAAGATATCGCAGAAACAATTTCAGCCGTTGAAACTGGTCAAATCTGGCCTTTGACCGTTGCTGACGTCACCGCTGACGTCACTCTGCGCTGTCTGCTGGGCTTCTGGAGCGGACCCGGGTCGGGTTCACCTGACCCGGAACTGAACTGCCTTTTTGCGCTGGGCTGGACCGTCTGCTTACAGGTCGGGTCGAACCTGACTTGACCCGGCCTGAACCTGCTTTGCTAGGCTGGACCTTCTGATAACGGGTCGGGTCGGACCTGACCTGACCCGGAACCAAACTTGCTTTGAACTGCTGGGCTTTTGTGCGATCGGGTCGGGTCTAACCTGACCTGACCTGACCCGTAGCCTGTTGTTGCTGCTCTGGGCTGCGCTGCACTCGGGTCGGGTCGTACCTGAACATGACTTGGCCCAAAGACTAAGCTTGAGGGAGCATAGAATAGCGTGGTGCTTCAAAGCACCATGCACTTTTATAACTTTCAAGTGAGGAGACATCACGTGCAGGTGTTCCCTTTTAAACATCTTTCCTTTCAACGCTTCCAGAGAGTTCTTCTTTCTCCTTTGCAACGAAATAGATGAAAGGAAGAAAGCTTGTCCCTCTGCTCTGTGTAAACCGGTGATGGTGCAGCCAAGCGACGGTGACAACGAAAAAAAAACACCGGCTTTGTTTTTTTTTTCTTCTTCCCTTCTGGTTTGATCATGGCCCACTTGAGATCTGCAGGGACCTCAACAAATCCAGGCCGGATTCTTCTCTCAAATCTGAGATCAAATTCTCTATTTTCCGTTCCCAGAACATCCATGCACAACGATGGCCCACTTGAGATCTCTATCCATGCTGCGAGAACTTCGGATCTGAATCGCTAGATCTTCGGATCTGATCTTATCTTTTCCGATTTACCCGGAGAACAAGACCCTCTCCTCTGTTTCTCCCCAGTTCTCGTCTTCAATTTCTGCTTCTGCCGGCGGCCTCTTCCATCTCTCTGTGGTGTCTCCAATCTGTTGCACAGCGGCCCACAAGAGATCACGCTTGATCTCTTCTCCTTGATCTCCCACGCACGACATTGTTGCTGCCCTGTAAATGAAGAAGAAAAATTCTCCAGCCCAAGGTGTTAGGAGGCTAGACATGGCATTGAGGTGGGACTGCAGTCGAAAAAGGAAGAAGGTTCCATGACTAATGATAATGGGAAGGGAGCTGGGCGTGTAAATATACAATCCTGGATTGAATTTGGTGAAGCACTTCAGATAGAACTTGAGCTTGAATCCGACATCTCTAATTGTAGATTCTGTGATTCCTTTCTTTCTAAAGAGTCCACACAAAAGCTGGGAATAACAAATGAGCTAAACAATCCACCCCTCTCAATATTCCTTGAAGGGCATCGATAATAGCCAAGACTCTATCAATGTGTTTTGGGGTAGGGGGTGTGGTTTGTGGGGGGTGGGGTGAAGGCCTACTTTCAGTAGCAACCCATTCCAGATTTCTTGAAAGAAGGGGTAGTGAAGCAACAAATGGTCCAAGTCCTCCATAGCCCTATTGCATAGGACACATTACGTAGGGCAATGAATACCTTTGGATTGTAGAAACACTCTTGTTTTAAGGCTGCCTAAGAAACACATCAATGTGCAAATGGAGTGCTTTGGAATTGCACTTTAAACCATATTAGAGGGGCCCAAGTAGCATCAGGAAGATGAGCAGCAGGGCTGACCAACTAGAGGGTAGAGGAGAAAGTAAAAGACCTAGACTCTTCTCTAGTCCAAACTACCTCATCTTTGAATAAAGTTTAAGGGATAGGCAACTGATGGATAATGTGGGCGATGGGGGCCAGGGACTGAGGCAGGATCGGCGGCATACTCCAGTCATTTAAACCAACTAAATGTTGAATTTTGACATTTCTTCCAAGGCCCAGCTTTGTGACAACCCTGTTTAAAGTAAGAGTGATAGCTTGGCCTGAAAGTAACCAGGGGTCATACCAAAAGGAGGTCGTGCACCATCTCTTATGAGGTGCCTGATATGTGGAAGAGCCTTCTCCCTAAGCTGAAGAATAGATTCCACCCCCATGAAGTAGCCATACGGATAGGCACCTTTTAGAAAGATCGATGCTTGAGATACTTGACTTGCACCCAACGAGTCCAGCAGTTTTCTTTGAAGGTAGTGAAGTTCCACAGTTGGCGAAGAAGAGTTGCTTCATTTAAAGTCCTTAGATGCATGATACCCAAGCCTCCTTTTTGTTTAGTATTGTAGATGGTATCCCAAGAAATTGGGCAAAGATAGTTCTGGTGCCACTGGTTCCAAAAGAACCTTCTCATGAGTTGCTCAAGCACATTTAGCAGGGAGTGAGGAAGTAGGAAGATAGAAGCCCAATGTAGAAGATTTGAAATTAGAGTAGACTTGATAAGCTCCAGTCTCTAAGCATAAGACAGAACCCTTGCATGCTAGCTTGATAGTTTCTGATTGAATTTATCCAAGAGGGCTATGCAATCCGAAAACGCAAGCTTTTTTATAGATAGTGGAACCCCCAGCTAGCAAGAAGGAAACTTACCTTCATCCATATGGAGAACATCCTGGATATGAAGCTTCACCTCAGGGGTAGTATTGGAAAAGAGAATGAGGCTCTTACTCCAATTAACATTCAAGCCAGACCATTGCCGAAACCCCTCCAAAATGACTTCGATGTTATTGGCGGCTGGAGGAGTACTCCAACAGAAAATGATCACGTCATCCACAAACATAAGATGGGTAATAGCCTGCCCAGATTTGGAATAGGGAGTAGGGATAATTTTACTCTCGCAAGGTTGTCCAGTTCAGTGGAGAAGGTTTCCATTACCAAGGTAAATAGGAAAGGAGATAGAGGACAACCTTGTCCAAGGCCCCTTTCCCCTTGGAAGAACCCTTCAGCTTGACCATTAACTATAATGGAATAACAACTCTGAACACAAGCCATGATCAAATTTGAAAAAGCTTTAGGGGAGCCCATCATCTTCAAGGTTATAGCGAGAAAATCCCATCTCACAAAGTCAAAAGCCTTAGCAAAACCCAGCTTAATGCACATCTGAGGCTTACCTTTATTCATATGATACCCGTGGAGAAGGTCTTGGGCAAGCAATATGTTATCTGAGATGGACCTACTAGGGATAAAGGTAGATTGTGTAGGGCCCACAAGCTTTGCCATAAGGGGTTTCATTTTACTTATCAAGATTCTAGAGATGATCTTGTAGAGCTCATTGGCGAGGGAGATAGGTCTGTACTTTTCTTTGGTAATGGCATTCTCCTATTTGGGAACCAAAACAATAAATGTATGCTTGAGCTAACTCAACAGCTTGGAGGAGTAGAAGAAATCTTGGATGGCGAGGCACATGTCATTTCCTATAATCGCCCAGCAATTTTGAAAAAAAGTGAGCATTGAAGCCGTCTGAGCTAGGAGCTTTGAGGGGATTGCCCTTCAGAAATTTGAAGCTTATGGCTAAGCCATAAGCACACTGCGGCTTGGAATTTAGAGAGTAAAAAATCTGACTTTGTTATACGGCTAAGCACGGCTAAGACTTAGAATGCACTACGGCTAAGCCATAGCCAAGTGTGGCTTAGCCGTAGGCTTCATATGGCTAAGTCGTAAAACAATACATGGCTAAGCTGTAACTGCGGAGGAATTTAGTTTAAAATTTTGTACACATGGCTAAGTTATAACCTATGCATGGCTAAGCCATAAGAATACAGAAACTTAGGGAAATTAGAGACTTTCAAAGACTATGTAGGGCTTTAGATATGACATCTTTACATTAATTAAAATAGCCCAATAGTAATCAAATAATAAGGTAAAATAGTGTAGAGTTGTCACTCATCCCCTTCAATTTTTTAGATTGTTTCTCAATGTTACGTTATGGGTGTTGGCATAAGAAAAGGTGTCTAATGTCTACACAATGTAACACCAAGAATTTCGATAACACATTGACGCTAGATGTTTTATGAATACACTGTATTGAATGACCACAGAAACACGGATTATCTAACATAGGGTTAGCTAGTAAATATCCTCGTTAATTACTCAATCCAAATGCATTGATATTGATAAGTAATCCTTGCCCTCAATATGATCTAATCATATACCCATTCTTCTTGGTGAACCTTGAGGTAAGATCGGAGACAGAGCTTCTAGTAAGTGTATGCCCGTGAGCCAAAATAGGGGTAACTAGGGTTGAGAGGATTCAAACTCTAATAGCTTTTTAAAGTATGTATTGTTTGAATAATAGTTACTTCGTTTAGTTTTGATTTTTATGAATGAATACAATTTTAAGACCAGTATATGTTTTGCATAAGAATGAGTTGATCGTTATAAATGAAAAGAAAGTATAAACTCTGATCAGTCTTGATGCATTGAGTTAGCACCACTTAGCTTACATTCATAGGAGGTTCAATGGGACAGAATGTTGGTATTATATACATTTCCTATTGCAGTAGTTGTATGAAGAGTTAATCGGCGCTCTTAAGGTAGCTAAATGGTCTTGGCCCGACCACTAGTGATTTCCCATAATATGATATGCTCTCTATAGAGAAAAGATAGCTATGTGAATGCCAACTAGTATGTTATTTTATTTTTGTTTATGATTCATTACCCATGCTTATTTCATGCACAACATGCCTAGCTTATGATTATTGCTCTCTTTTAATCAATACATTCTAATTCAATTGATACATCATGATAATCTTATATACTTTATATCTACTTAACCATCGTGCTAACAGTGCTACCATTGGTGTTACAGGTATAGAACCCGATGCTAGTGCGGCAGTTAATGTGGCACTAGAATTTAGAAGAAGTGCTGAAATAAGGGCTGAAAAATAATAATTTCACTTGGCATTTAATAGATTTATAAGAATTACAGTTTTACCAACATGCATTCAACATTAATTAGCTTATACTTGCCTTAGATTTAGAGTGTTAACTACTACGCTTTCTCTGAGCTCAAATTAAAACAAGACCCAATGCTTGACCTAAGATGACATGCATGCAAGAAATGATGAAAAAGATGAATGTATGCTTGCAATGAGAGTCTCCTTGACTCCATTAAACCAAGAAATCTATAGGTGAGTACAAAGCCTTATGTAACGTCCCTACATAACTTAATTGTAATTTATATTAATTAAACTTGATTTCCTATTAATTAATGTATTTTAGTCTTAATTTATCTTGTTTTTAATTTTTATTGGGTTATGAATTGGTAGTTGGGTTAGATTGACCAAACCTAGGCATGCAAGGACTTTTTTGTAATTTAGAGTCTCATGGTTTGTATCATATTGACACCTCATCAGTTGCATCTTGTGTATTTCATCATGTGGGTCATTATTCATATTTGGCCCAACTCAATCTGAATCCATCTTGGCCTAATTGAAGCTCAATTGGCTTAAACTGGAATTTCTGTGAACAAGCTGGACTTGCATGCAAATCTCAGCAAAATCCATCTTTAAAACCTCAATTCCAGCAGATTTCCTCTCCTCCTTCTTCTCTACTGCTGGAGTAACATTCTCTTCCTCTCACACTCCCATTTCCTCTTTAAGCTTGGAGTTGGAAGGTGGGTTTTAAAACCTTGCATGCAGGGCCATTGGGTTCCATCTTCTTCTTCCTTCATTTTCCAGTGTTTTTTCCCTACTGGAAGCCCCAATTTTACCTTATCCTCTTTTCTACAGCTCCCTAAGGTAAGAGCTTCATCACTATTCCATTTTCTTGGTTTTCATAGAGTCAAGGAGACTCAATCTTGTAGCATGCATGCGTCTCATGCTCATTTCTTTCAATGCATGTCTTAGATCATTTTCTATTAAGGCTTTCTCCACCATCAAACCAAACAAAGAGCTAGATTTGGGTAAAATACTGAGTTAAGGCAAGTATAGTTGGATATAAGCACAGTATGTTTGTTAAATAAGTTAATTCTTGATGAACTCTTTATGAATGCCGATTTACAGCTCTTTTACTCTTTGATTAAGATTATTTAAGTGTTAATGATTAATGAGAATATACTTATAAATTACTGATAGGACTAGATGAAGGTGAACCTAATTGTGATGTAGGTTGGTGTTAAAGAGTGATTAATAGATTCACCTGATGAATGGGACTAGAAGGAGCCAAGAAGAAAGAAGAAAAATCAGTTTGCAATTGATTTTGCCTGGAGCAAAACGCTTCAGGGCCGACCGGTCGGCCCTAGGATTCGATCGGTTGAATTCCCATTCTGGGAGGTGCCCGACCGGTTGGACACCTACCCGATCGGTCGAGTAACCAAGATTCTGAGTTGAAAATTTTATTGAAAGATTAGTTCAACAATTGATCATGGACCTTCCATAGTCCATCGTGGGGTATAAGGAGAGGCTACATTTTTTTATCTTTGGCGGAGTCAAGAAATTCTAAAATTAATCATTAGATTATTCAAATTTTCTACAACCATAATAATATCTAAAATTGTTGGAATATGGGGGCTTTACTGAAGCTCTGGTAAGTGTTAATATGTATGGAACAATGGGTATTACTTTAGACTATTTTATGGAATGAAGAATGATTCATTTGTATCTTTTGAATTCTTTAGTATTTTTTTGGCCAAAAAATGCTCTACGGAACTCACTCACGATGTTTCGTAAGGCAAGCTTTATATGAGCATAACTATTTTATGAAAATAAGAGCTATTTTATGGAAATGTTTTGGGGGGAACATATACACATGTTAGGAATATTGTAGGACCATTTATGAGAGTTATTGGGAGTAAATGTACCCCCAGTTTTAGTAAAACTTTATTCTATTTCTTTAAAATGGGTATTAAATTGGGAGTTGTTCTAACCTTATTTTAAGACCTTAGAGATATGATATAAGCCATTCTTATCCTTAGGATATTAAATATAATCAAAGACCACGTATGGCCTTAGAAATGGTGCCGTTACCTCAAATAAATTAGCCCAACGATAATTAAATACTAAAAAAGAAGAGTGTTGAGCTATCACTTATTCCCTTTTGATTTTCCGGTTAGTTTCCAATGTTACATTATGAGTGTTGACATAAGAAGAGGTGTCTTTTGCATACATAATGTAACACCGAGATGTTGGTAACATAATGATATCGGACGTTTTATGAATACATCGTATTGAATGACCTCGGAAACATGAATTATGTAGCATAGGGTTGGCTAGTAACTAGCCTTGATAATTGCTTAATCTAATTGCATTCATATTATTAAGTAACCTTGCCCCAACATGATCTAATTATGTACCCATTCTTCTTAGTGAACCTTAAGGTGAAATCAGTGCTGGAGCTTCTAGTGAGTATGGCTTATGAGCCAAAATGGCTGTAGCTAAGGTTGAGAAGGTTCGAGCTTCATTAGCTTATTTAAGTATGCATTGTTTGATTATCAGTTATTTGTTTAATTTTGAATTTTATGATTAAATATGATCTCAAGATCGAAAATCCCTTATGTATGATAGAATGATAAGTATGAATGATTATGTACGAACCTGTGATGATTGTTATGACCAATGATAAGTATGTACGATATGAATTTTTGACAGTCTTGATATATTAAGTCGGTACCACTTAGCTTGTACCCTTATTAGGTTCGACGGGACCAATTCTGGTATTTCTTATGTTTCTACTACAGTATTTTATGGAGGAGTTGGTTGGCGCTCCTCGGGAACCTAGATTGATCACCTAGCGTAATTCCCAAATATACGTTATACGCTCTCTCTAGATAATACACTCTCTTTGGGGAGAATATAGCCTCATGGATGCCAACTAGTTTGTTTCGATATTCTGTTTATGATTCATTGCTCATGCTTACTCCTGCCCAACATGCATAGCTTATGATTATTGCTATCTTTTAATTAATATATCTTTAATTCAATTGATACAACATGACAGTTTTTATGCACTTATATTTGCTTAACCGTCGTGTTAATAGTGCTACCCTTGGTGTTACAAATAGGTTTAAATACTGATTCCACCTCAAACGCACCCGTAGAGGAGTTTCTAGAGATTTCCCAGGGTTTAGTATAGTAGTATGGACTTGACAACATTCTCCAGTTGTCTATTTCGTAGAGTGTCACAGGTATATTTTGGGACATGTTAGAATATGCCATTGGTGTGGCTATGTTTATGCATCATGCCATTTTATCATACTGTTGTTATGTTATCTAATTTGATGGACGTGTAAGTCTATTATTCGGATTATATTTAGATCCTATGTATTTGGCCACACCATATATTCCTACTTTGGATCATTTATGTAGACACTTGTACTTTGGTCATGTAGAATTGTGCATGGGATTATGTTTCATATAAAAGACTCTTTTAGGTTCTATATCTTTGGTTTACAATTTTTAATTTAATAGACTCAGTTTATGCTTAATACCATATCTCAAAATTTGAATTGTACAGGAAGTTGTTAAGTACAGGTAAAAATACACAGGTTTCCGCAAATGTTTTAAATGGACATGTGTTACATGTCAGTCCTCACACGTGAATTTTGTGCTTTTTCCTTTGTGGTGGTTCGTACATGTTTTAATACCGCACGGATTGCCACGGGATTACGTATGTCATGCCTGGGGAGTCACCTTAATCATGGATTCTCAGGCTTGGGGTGTGACACCTTACCTTAAAACTAATTTGGGAGAGGAGATACTTGGATTTTACACTTCAAAACTATGAGCGGTAGAAGTTGGTGGAGATGGAAGATGAGAGCCTCCAATAAACATGCAAGCTATCAATCCCTTAATTTGATGAGAAGATGATGCTGAAGAGAATAAGGAAGAAGAGTTCTATAGCAGGGAGGAAAGGAGGAATCGAATGGCTATAGTCAGACTCTTTTATACATGAGAATTTTCTGAAGTTTATAATAAGATTCATCTTTCTTAATGTATTTTCAGTTTAAGTCAAATGAGGGTCCAACTAGTTCAAACAAAGTCAAATGCATTCAAGTTAAGCATAAAAACTAATGAGCTCAATGAGACGAATGCGCTGATATCAATATGATGCATGAATGACGTAAACCATGAAATCTAAAATTACAAGAAAGGGGTGCCATCTAATAGTTAAGGTCAAACTTAATCCAAATTACCTATCCATGACCTAAACTTGATCCATTAGGCTCGCTAAGACAAAAGTAAACTAAATTTAACCTAATTAGATGTTGAACATTATTATCTAGATTAATTCTATATTAATTAGCTAATAACTCAATTAATCACTAAATGTGCTTAATTGGGTTTGGTGTGTTACAAGACCTTCGTCAGTTCCTAACTCGTAAGAAGGCCTAGAAATATGTGTCCATTCTAAGATGCAATATGTGGTCACTACAGCTACGCACCTCAAGATCCAACAAGGATGAGAGCAAACTTTTAGCCTCACTTAAAGAAAATTTTTTCTACCCTCTAACTCAGAAAGAGGGACGAAGGTTTCTTAGAAGGTGTCTACCTTCAATCATTGTAGCACCTACCCTGCCATCTTCACCTCAGCATCTTTCTTATGTCATAGAACACTAAAAGAAGACTGAGCGATTGGTCATTGAGAATGCGACCGATCTCGCTCACTTCAAATATTCGCTTTAACAGAAGGAGCAGAAACAAAAGAACAAAAGAGGTGTTGTTGACATCCTCTCATTTCCCACTCCGATCCAATGGATTGGGAAGGACTTACTGGCACTTCTAGGCCATGGATCGCTAGCTTTAAAAAACAAACCTTGGCAACAAAGTTGGGCAATCAAATAAAGAAGAAAGCTTTGGCTTGCTACAGGGATCGAACCCAGCAGCTGTCATAGCGCCAGATCAGTCAAAAATGGGTGATTAAAGAAGATAATCCTTACTTGACCTTGTCTTGTATGATAGGGCTAGGTTTCGCTTGAAGAGTTACTCGAAGTAAGGTTCGAACTCAATCACAAGGATCTAATTTAAACTCTCATTCGAGCAGAACTTTTGAAGGTCATGTCGAAACAAACTCTGACGGTGATCCTCTCACTATCTTGGATATAGAAAATAGTTAGTCCACACCTTAGGCATTGACATCATCCCATCCCCGTCAATACACTGTGTTTATGGTTAGGGGAGTTAAACCAGCAAGGATGGAAACAATGATGCTAGTGGAAGTGAAGATGTCGGCGAAGAAGATGTTGGTGAAAATCAAGATGATGATGTCAGAGATATTATTAAACAACAAGGAGCTAAGATTGACCACCTGACTGCCCAATTGAAAATCTTAACAAAAAAGCTAAGTGGTCTAGCTAAAGCTCAAGTAAATCCTCTTGTCTCTGACAGAAGATAACAAGCGATGATTAGGAGGACTACAATTAAAATTGATTTGCTTATGGATCAAATCAAATCTTTTACAGATAAGGTAATAGCTACCAGTTCTCTGGTGATCATTCGTCAATCTTAGGTCTTCATACAGATCCTAAAAAACACGTAACTTTCAAAGAGGTTGAAGAAATACTGATAAAATCAAAAGTGGAGACCAGGATGAAAAAGAAGGGAATCACACCAAGGTACCCTTTTGAGTTTGATCTTGTTTCATTTCCATCAGATTATAAACTTCCAACTTTCCATCTATACCTTGAGAAGGGGTCAGCTTATCAACACATTGTGTATTTCAATTCATTTTTTGGAAGTGTGCCAAAATTGGATGCATTAAAGATAAGACAGTTTGTTGGTGCATTAAAAGGAGTTGCCTTTGATTGGTACAAACAGTTACCAGAGCGCATTTTCATGACATGGTCCATCATGAAACAGTTACTCCACTTTCATAAGGAGGATCAAACAGTCACTTTGCCATGCTCACTAGTATATGATAGGGAGACAATGAGACTACACAGTCCTTTATTAATAGGTGGAGAGCATGATTCTACAGATGCTTGGAGCAACCATCTCAAAGGGCAACCACCAAAATATGTAAGACCAATTTTCAATTAGAGATCAAGGCTATCATACTTAGTCACAATACTAAGTCTCCGGCTCTATTGGTTGAGGTTACCACTGATGTAGAATTGACCTTTAAAAGGATTAGTGAAAAAAAGGCAACCTCTAAAAAACAAAGCTGTCTTCATCTTCTACTCTAAAACCAAAGCAGAAATAGGAGGTCTTTAATGTACAAACCTCCAAACCTTCTCAAAAGCCTCAAAATACAAAGACTAATCAAACCAAGAAAGAGGAATATGAGAAAAGAAAGAAAACTAAGTATGCCTTTGCTGGAGATATTGAAGTGATCTTCGGATTATTGATGACTAATAACAAGATTGAACTTCCACCTATGAAGAAACCTGAACAAGTAGGTCTCGTCAATGATCTGAACTACTATGCATTGTTCATCAACTCCAAGTGCAGAATTGCGAGGTAGTAATATCCCGGTAAATACATGATGGAATCTACAAGGAGCTATGTTCAAAATATTTTCAACTTGTCACCTGCCTAAACAAAATTCTAAAACTATCCTAATTAAAATCTAACAAATAAATACATTCCTAAAAAAAATAATTATAATCACAATTCAAATAAAGAAAGAAAATCCTAAATCTAAAAGTTCCTAAAAATAAAATTAAATTTAGTGCAAAACAAAAAACATGTTAGAACTTCCAATAAAACTAAACTAAAGTTAAAAACTTACTAACAATAAAAACTAATCAATGTTAAAAACAAAATAAACAAAAGTGAAAGAAACAAAAAATTTCCTAAATTAGAAACTAAATTAGGTTGGAAATCTACACTTTCTAAAAACAAAAGATTTCTGAATCCTATCCAAATTAGAAAGAAGTTAATTTTAAAGAAAACTCTAAATAGAAACAACAACATACAATACAACTATACAAACAACACAACTTTCTAAATTAAGAAAAAAATCTATTCATTCTAGAAAAAATAAATGCAAATTTGAAAACTCAATTTCCTAAAGTAATCTATGATGAATAACAATGCAAACTTTCTAAAAAAATAAAACTAAATGAATGAGCAGATAAATAGAGCGTGCATGTGTGTGAACTAAAGGGGCTGCTAAAAAAAAATTCAAAAATCAGTTTTCTACTGCTGTTTTAGTTCAATTTCAGATCTGAATTTCGTCAGTTAAGCAAAGAAAAACAGTTTCGATAATGGTTCCAATAATCCTCAAAACAGCCCACATATATCCATATACAATTTGTCCATATGAATTTTTATTAGGTTCAGATTTTTGGACCATTTCAGAAATGATCATGGATTGATTTCAATTGAATTTCAATTCTGATTTCAAGTTTAAAAACTGTTGTAAACGTCAAGTACTCAACTGATATGATGTGTGCAAATCTGTCTTTTGAAAAGTCGTCAAACATGAACCTGATTGATGATATTTTCTGCACAAAGCTGAACTGTTTTCAAGTCTGAAACCAAATTACTTTTGGTGACAAACAGCACTTGTAAAAAAATTCATGTACACACTGGACTGCATAAATCGGCCAGGGTGGATTCAGATTTTTCTTAATTTATGGACTGTTCTTCAATTGTATCTTAAATCTGATTTCATCTTTCAAAAACTGTTTTAAACATTATACATTCAGTTGCTGTAAACATTTGCAATTCTGTTTGTGAACAATAGTTCAACATGAGACTAATTGAGAATATTTTATGCAAAGAAAAATCTAAATTATTTCCAATTCATATATTTCCAAAGTGGTTCCAACGTCAAATACCATTGTTGTCATGTTTCTACTATCTCTTTCCCCCTTTTTTTTCTCAATAAAACACAATAAAAATGTGTACTTTATTGTTGTTTTCAATAAGTTTAGATTTAGACTTAATCTTAAACTATGCTCGCCACAAAACTACTCAGCATTTAAATTTAAAAATCTGAGCTTTGAATTCACCATGATTTGCACACTCAAACTTGTTCATAAGAATAGAAAATATGCATGAAAGGTATGAAATTCTCAGCAGTAAAACATCCCCAAATAAAATTGTGCAGGAACATAAACATAAATAGTACAGAAAATTGAAATAAAATGCAGGAATTCAAATAAAAGTGCAGAAATTAAAAGTGTAGAATTTTAAGATAAAAATTGCAATAAAAGAAAAAAAAATTAAAGGAAGTCAAAGGTGGTAATAACAGGAAGTCAAAGGCGGGCATATTCACTCAAAATTCTCTCTTAATCTAGGCTTACACTTTCTTAAAATATACTCTTTCATTTGGGTCATCAATCTAAACAAGAAAAACACAAATCAAGCAATCATGCAACCATAAGAATAAGAAGAATATCAAGATGAATAATATTGAACTGGTATGAAAATCCTTTACACCATATGAAAAAATTAAAACAAAAGATTACACATACTAAGATGGCAAAGAATTCCTCCTTTTAGTTGATTTTCAAGGTTGGTGGTGTAGCTTTAGGGCTAAGCCTCCTCGATGACTTGAGATGTAGAGAACAAGAAAGGGAAAGGTGGAGTGTAGAAATTCTAGAGGTGGGAGGTGGGTAATTCTTCCATGAAGAATATGTGAGAGGGGTGCCTTATTTATACATTTTCAAGTCCTACTCCTTTTTAAACTAAACTAATAAAAAATTGAAAGATAATGGGCTCCATACAAAGCATTGGCGTGACTTCCTCTTGGAGATTTTTTTTCTATTTTTTTCTTTTTTTCCTTGCTTACTTTGTTTGGAAGTCCCTCTTAGACGCTTTTTTCTTTTCTTGTATGTCTTTGTCACCTTACATTGAGATCTTGGGATAGATAATTTAGGGATAAGAATCTACTATTGGAATCAAACTTGGCCCATATAAGGTGTAGAACTTCCCTTTTTATATCTTTGCATTGTCAATTATCCTTTTTTAGAAAGTTCTCCTTGTTTGCTCTAAACTCAAAAAGATCTTCTAGATAATTCTCCTTTGATTTTTTCCTTTATTTTTTCAGCCAAAATCTGATCTAAAACATGTGTTGGACGTGGAATAGCTTGCTTGGCATGTTTTTTAATTTTGTTTTCTTTTAAATCTTCTTCTTCTCTAAAAAGAACTCCTGTGTGGCTTTCCTTATCCATCTTTGATGAAATATTTTTCAAATTCTTTTTAGAATCTCTTGAAAATGTGCAACAAGTAAATGGACCCCATCTTAGATGTCACACATGTGTACCCTGCACATATGTATGTGTGTGTGGGACTATGAAGGCAACTTTTGCATTTTTCTTCTAATTTCTTTCCTTTCTTTAATTCTTCTCTCTCTTTGTTTTTTTTTTTGAAAATCAATTCCTTGCCTCAATTCTTTACAAATGGGACCCATATCATCAATTTAGTACAAAATAAATGTAAATTCATGTAAAAAGACAATTTTACCCATAATATCACAAATGCATGACTGTGAGCTCATCTTTCATGAAATGACAATAAAAATGCACACTATTTTTCATAATTTTATGTGAATAAACTAATGATGATTAAAATTGAATTTAATTCATGAGAATATAAATTTTCATAAAACTTTCTAAAAATGGCTGGTTTCATGATTGTAAGCAAAAAGTGTGATTTTTCAGCAAATTATGCAGAGAAATACTAAAATGAATTAAAATTCTTAAAACCATGATATCACATTAAATGAGGCTCTTTTGGCTTAATAAGTCCTTAAAATGGTTTAAAATGTGTATGAAAATATGCATTTTTAAAGACTCATCATGCATCGCACTGGATGGTGTCACATCCTCTCAAAGATTGCTTCATTCTAAAAGAAAAAGTCAATGAAATGTGAAAAAATGGAGTAATAACCTTTGATAGGAAGCATGATCCTGCTCCAGTCAACATGATCTCCTTTGGACAATTTGCATCTGTAGCAATATCTTCTCCCCCAAAACCAATGATGTTTGAACAAGGTTTGATATCGATTAAGACCTCTTCAGGGGAAGAAATATGGGTCTGTCCAGACTTAGTGAATAATGAAGGCTGGGAGAAGGTTAAAACCAAACCCATATTTGCAGAGAGAAGGAAGGTTAAAAAGCAACTTAAGAATCTTTAATGAGCCACCCGAACCGCTTGATCAAGTAAGAAAAAATGGCAAAAAAGAAGAAGGAAAAAATAACAAAAGCTTCCATTTTAGAAGAACCTCCCAACCAATCAGAGATCATTTTACGTTGGCTGAGTTTATCATTCTAATTCCAAAGGATGAAGAACAACCATCGATATCCAATTGCAACAATATATCATGGGATGGCATGCCTCTTAATTCAGATGATGATGAAGATTGGTCAAACTACTCTGACTTTGAAGATGATCAATGGATTAATAATTACTTCACTGATGAATACCCCTTTGACAAGGTTGAGAGTTTTGAACAAACTTTCGATCTTGAAATGGGTACCCTCATCATTAAACATGGTCCCAACACACTGTCAATAGCTCATTACGATCTACATAGACAGCGTGAAAGTGGTTCGTAGAGTGATCCTCCTCTTTTTCAACTATGTCCAGAAGTTCATCCAAATCCTTTGCCATTAGTTGAATACTATGAGACACAATAATAAGCATTTTCTTCAGGTTCACAGGTAGTAACCTCTATGCCAAATATTTCTCCTAAACCAAGTGTTGAGCCAACTTGTTTAAAGCCAAACTCTGAACTAAGCACTCAACTCATCTTTCCCAAAGCAAATGGTGAGTTGGAGTCACAAAAAGAGCATAATGAACTCATCATTGGCAATCCTGCTGTGCCTCAAGAAGTCTTCCAAGTTCAAGATAATCTCTCAAATTCAGAAGAAGAAATGCCATTGGCACCTTCTTTGGTAGTCATTAGCGCTTTTGCTAATGAAGTTCCAACATCTCAAGCTGCTTCTAACAATGCAAATCAAGAGGTAGGCTTGGAAGAAGTCAGCTAACTTTTTACTGAAGTTGAAGAAATCAATACCATAAGAAGAGATACTCATCCAGAGGTTGATCGAAACAACATTGTCAACGATGGCACTTATTCCAATCGCAACTATAGAGTCAACTATGATTGACCTTCTTCTTCTTATTATGTAAACCCTTCGGGGAATAATCCAAATGTAGATGTAACTTCTTCATAAGCAAATGCTAATGAAATGCCATAAGAGCCATTCACGTATGATGTTATTGAACACCTTACGCACATACATGCATGGCTTCATATTTTGATCTGTTGCAAACGTTTGAAAAGACTTGTAATAACTTCATATGAGCTTTAGAGGCTTGGAATTCCACAAATCAAACTCATGTGGCACAAGTCCATTAAGTAGAGAAAAACTATCTTAAAGCAAAGTCCAAAAGGCCTCAGAAGCAATGTATGGAATGTCTTTCCATTCATAATGCTTCAAAGGCCATCATTTCCTATGCTAAAGATGATCACCTCTAAGGCGACATGAAGCACATAAGGTTGCTCTATTTCACAGCCTACATCAAGGACGTACTTGTTCAAAGAGTTCAAGTTGACTCATGATCGACTCTGAACCTCATTAGAATTACAACTCTTCAGGGACTTGGTATCCTGGTGAGCAAGCTATCTACTACCAAAACATCGATCTAAGGCTATGATGGAGAAGTCCAGGATCCGATTGGCAAGATTTGAATTCGATTCCAGCTGGGTGATCTACCTTCAAAAGCCACTTTGCATGTGGTAAAGACACGTATCTGGTACAACATTCTTTTAGAAAGGAGATGGCTTCATGATTATTTCATAGTATCTTCCACTCTCCATTAATGCCTCAAATACATTAATGATGAGGGTAAGGTGCATCGAGTCTTTGCAGATGAAAACCCATTCAAAAGCAAGGGGGTCTACTTCACCGATGCAGCCATGTATTAGGAAAGACCTGCCAAGAAGTTGGAGTCTACAAAGAAGCCAATAGTTTGATTTGTGGATACCAAAGCTCCTTTTGTGATCAAGGTCAAATCTGAAATTAAACAATCAGATCAACCTTTGGGCATATCGACAAAGCCATCCAGAATAAAGCAAGCAGGCTTTGTTATCCATAGAAGCAAGACATGTAATCCAGCTATGTATATAACATCTGCTTGGAACTTAGTAGCGCCATCAATTGAGTACTTTTTAATGCCAATGGGGAATGATGGAATACTTATTATAAGACAACGAAAGCTCTCATATTCAACAAATGTGATTTCCTTGGTTAGTAAGTTAGATTCTGACCAAGAAAGTAATGATGTACCTCTCCTTGTTAGGGGAATGTACCAATGAGTCCTAATTCTTCTGGACTTTCAGTCAACTCGTGTTGACATCATGATGTAGGGGTGAGCCATCTTACAGATATATCAATAGATGGCTTTAATTGGCTGAAATATGAGAAAATTCTACACACTACTCAGCATGGATCCATCTATGCTGGATAGGCTTATGGCTAGCCCTTAACAACTTAACAGTGGCAATGGAGTTTCAAACCTTCGATGGGATATCTTCAATTATTTCATCTAATGAAGTGGCACTCTATCATCAACGTGGAAGGTCTAAATGGACGTGCCTAGTGCATGTTGTCTTAGTGGTCAGAGATTTAGATTTTGAGGATGCTGAGAAGATAGACACCTCCATGTACTCTATTGCGGATTGGGATCCTCTACTCTTGTCGTGGCCCACTCCATCCCAAATTTGTTATTTTGGGGGTTCTTGCTTCTTCGTGCCTCCATCAAAACAACATAATCACTTGTCTCAGTGGTCAGAGATTTAGATTTATTTAGATTTAGATTCTTAGGATGTTGAGAAGATAGACACCTCCATGTACTCTGTTGCGGATTGGGATCTTCCACTCTTGTCATGGCCCACTCCATCCCAAATTTGTTATTTTGGAGGTTCTTACTTCTTCATGCCTCCATCCAAACAACATAATCACTTGATAATTTCCATCTAGACAAAGATGCTTCTATTTCATTTCCTATTGACAAGATCACCAATGATGGGAAAATAAGGCTTGACATCTACAACCCTGTGGTCTGCAACATGATGAAGCACATGGGGTATAATCTCAAAACGCTCATAGGCCTCCGAATGAGTGCAAATGGGGTTCAAATCCCTTTTGATATCTTCACTCCAGAAATGAAAGAAGATCTCTAAAAAGGACACATAATTGAACAGCCAGGACATTGCATATGATACGTTCCTTACAGTAATGTTCCTAAGCTAAATAAAGATTTTAGAGCAAGATTTGTGGTCTTCACCAAGGGATATGACTCTAATAACTCTCAGGAGACTACTGTCTCCCAAGATCCTATTGATTAGGCTACTTTTCAGCATCCTAAGAGGGCAAATGATAATGATAACACAACATTACAAATCACTAAATATTGTCCACCTGAACTAAATGAAAAAATAAATTCATCTCAGCATATCCATTGAGAATGTCTAGCCTTTAATGTAAAAGCTAAAAAGCATAAAAAAACTGAATCCATGGAAAGGGATCAGTCCTTAGCTTAAACCCCCAAATGAAGCCTCGAAGGTTTTACGAAGTTGGAAGTTTCGAAGATACTATGGAAGAACCTCTTCCCGAACCTCCAACTAAAAACCCAGTATAAGAAATAAACTTGGGTACTCTAGAAAACCCTCATCCTACCTTTGTAAGTTCTTAAATCAAAGGAAAAGAACTTGATGTGCATGTGAACTTCTTGTGAGAAGACCTACACAGAAATGCCAAGACTAGATCCAGAAGTTTCTATACATATATTGAACATAGCAGACAATGAGAAAACTTTGGAGCATGAACAAAGAAGGACAAATCCAGAAATCATGGAAAAGACAGAAAAATAGGTCCAAAAGCTCAGGGATGTTCACTTCATTCATGAAGAGCAACATCCTAACTGGTTGGCTAACATAGTGCTAGTCACCAAGAAGATGGGCAAATCCGAGTTTGTATTGATTTCAGAGATCTAAATAAAGCCTGTCCTAAAGATGATTTTCCATTACCCATACCAGAAATCATGATTGACAATACTTTTGGATTTGAAAGAATATCATTCATGGATGGGTGAGACACAATCAAATCAAGATGCACAAGGAGGACGAGAAGCATGCATCTTTTCAAACCCCCTTTGGTGTACACTATTCCACTATCATGCCTTTTGGCTTCAAGAATGCTGGATCCACATATCAAAGGGCGATGATGAAAACCTTCAAAGATATCCGGCACAAGTCTATAGAATGTTATGTCGACAACTTGGCAGTCAAAAGCAAAGAAAAGTCAAACCATTTAGCTGCAAAAATTAAATCTTTGAATGAATCCTCTGAAGTGGTTTTTTAGAGTCTCCTCTGAGAAATTCTTGAGATTCATCATTCGAAAGGGTGGAATCAAACTGGATCCAATCAAAGTCAAAGTTATATTGGAGATGCCTTCTCCGAGAACTCTCAAAGAGCTCAATGGATTAAAGAGTAGACTCGCCTACATTTGTTGGTTCATCTCAAACTTATCAGGGAAAGGTAGAGCATCCTCCAGACTCATAAAGAAATGAGTTAAATTTGCATGGGATAAAACTTGTGAAGACACCTTTCAAGATATTAAACAATATCTTACAAATCCACCGGTGCTTTCAGCTCCAATTCTAGGCAAATCTTTTATTTTCTACACTTGAGCTCTTAATCATTCCTTGGGGGCATTATTAGCTGAAAAGAATGATGAGGGCAAAGAGGTGGATCTTTATTACCTATAATGAATGTTGGTTGGTGCCGAACATAACTACCATTCGGTGGAAAAAAGAATGTCTTGCATTAATGTTCGCAGTATGGAAACTACGTCACTACATCCTCTCCAATGTGGTGTACTTAGTTTCCAACATTAACTCATTGAAAACTCTTGTGAAAAAAGTTGGTGCACTAAGTGATCATCTAGCCAAATGATCTATTCTTCTCTCTCAATATGACATTAGATATACTCCTGCAAAGGCAGTAAAAAGACAGGCTCCTACTGATTTTCTAGCAAAACATCCACTTTTGGAAGATTCTAAATTCAAGGACAATCTCCCTAACGAGCTGGTCTTCTTTGTTGAACAAATATGGAAACCCATTATTGATCTAGACTCACATTGGATCATGCATTTTGATGGAGCTTCTAGAACAAATCAGCGAGAAGATTGTAACACTCCAACCTAACTTAATCCGGTTTAGTGCATGCTTAATGTGTTTTTCGGTAAGATTCAAACGAATTAGTTTTATAATTGTTGTTTTGTCTTTTTGAGTTTTGGTTCGAGTCTTGGATAGATAGTTGGGTTGCGTTTAACCTGGTTTAGGTAGACATGAGCCCTTTTTTGTAATTTTAGATTTTGTGATCTCGTCTTTTATGCATCATCTTGGTGTCAACACATGTATCTCATCAAGCTTGTTGACTTCTGTAACTGATACGCATGCAAACGATGTCGTTTGCTTCCGTTGGACGGTTAGTTGACTCGAACTGTAATTCTCATCAACCTTTGGACAGTTTTGCAAATTCACTCATCCTTTTCTTCTAAAACCTGATGCATGCACTGACTTTCTTCCATCTTCAATGTTTTCTCTCCTTTCCTTTGTTTCTTCTTTCCTTTTCTTCTTCTTCTTTTCCTCTTACCTCTATTCTTCTACGATCAAAGCTAGAGCAGGGAGACCCTCATTTTGCCTCCCTTTCAATGACCCATCGCATGTGTGGTTTAAGGAAAGCTTTGGGCTCTTTTTCTGCGTCTCTTTGGTTCACCGCACTCTTCTTTGAATTCTTCTTCTCTTCATTGACAATGTCCTCGCACCACCTTCACGGTTCATCTAGGGTAAAAAGTGGAATCATGGTATCCGTTATGAGTCTAAAATGTTATTGCACTGCATGCACACCTTTCCTTCCCACTTTTGGCATACATGGTGTTAGGACTGCATATCAAAAGTCAATTTGGGCCAAAGGACAACTAGTTCATGGAAAAAGCTCATTTGAGGGAAGTATAAGCACATTAAGGATGAGCACATGTTGGTACACGGTGATTGTTATTAGTCTCCTTAATCTCATAAGTGTGTTATGACTTATAGCCCTTTTGTAGTCTTTATGTTTATACTTGTTGTCTCCGTGGTGCAAATGATTCCATTTTAGTCGTTCTGTAATAGAGTTCTGTTACCTGATCGATCGGGTATGGTGTCCAACTGATCGGTCACCTTTCAAAATTGAAATCCGACCAATCAGACTTCAGGACAGACCGAACAACCCTGAAGCACTCAGCTCCCAGCAATTTAGTTTCAGATTGAATCCTCTTCTTGCTCATTCTCATTCTCCTACTTTAAAATACTAAGAGGACCCTTTTTATACTACATTCCCGCGTCTCTCTGCTCTTTAATTAATTGGAGGAAAAGATGGGGTTAGTGATGAGACCTTATAGGGCCTTCACATGGATTTTTCAACCTTTTAATTTACCCAATGGACTACCTTAAGAGCATGAATAATCTTGAGGCCTGTGACTCATTCATGTGTGTTGTCCAATTGTTAAGCACCTCCCCATTGGTGTTGGTTTAAGGGACTTCGATACACATTTCTCGATACATTGCAACTCCCACAAAAAGGACAACTGTGTATCGAACAATTTAAAACTATATCATCTGCATGGTTAGAAACAATGGACAACTAGCTTAGAGTTGGCTAGTAAACAATCATGATTCCCTGAAATAACTTGACTGGAATGGCATGTTGCTTTCGATTATTGGCCTCTATTCATTATTATTGTTTCAACTTATATTTGTATTGGTCTGTATTGGTTTATATTTGTCTTGAAAGATACTGGTATTGACATGAATGTGATATGATGTAATACACGTACTGTACAGTTTGCATGTGACTTGAATTGACGTGTGTTGTATGACATGAGTGATATGGTCTGGCTCTAGTCAGCCTCAGCCTCAGGATACCCGATAGGGTTGACTTTGACGTAGCCTGCTTGTTGCCATTGCAGTGTGCTCTTGTCCTGGGACTTCTGGACCCCAAGAACCAGAGACCCATTGTACCATGGCCCGGTCGATGATGTTCTAAACGCCTGCTCTCGATAGAGAGAATATGGCAAATGTAGTAGCCATGTAACAAGTATATCTGTTTTATGATTCTGAGAGCATGTTTTATTCTTATGCACGATTTACCTAGTATACGAAAGTGAAACCCATTGCACTATTACCTATTTACTTATTATGGTAGACGCAACGCATGTTACCTTAGTGCTTGCTTATACTTTGCTGAAGCATTGTATTTATTAATTGTTCTTGGTGTTGCAGGTTCAGATCCTGCTGCCGACCCCTCTTCGGTCAGCAAGACTCCAGAAGAGACAGTAGAAGCTTCATTAGGGCTAGAGGAGTGGATGAGATCACTCTACCGGAGAGCGGACTGGCACATGCATAAGTCTCTTTCTGTTGTTTGGGTTGCATTTAGTTTTGTACTATGGGATTAGTCTACGATCTACATTTTGTATCTCCTCACATAGACACTGTTTCCGCACTTTTGTTTTATACATCTTGTAATTAATGTAATCTTGTGTACATATTGTTTTGTATAGTGTGTCATTCATGCAATGATGCTTATAGCTTCCGCGTATACTATGTTTGCATGTATGAATTTTTCTCTTGTGCATGTACATTTAGACGAGGTCTTAGTGTGCATGCACGGAAGCACGTGTGTTATTAGTTCGGTTTTAATTGACCCCAATTTTTTGGCTCGGGTCGTGACAGAGATCCAGTTTCCGGGGTTGGAATCATTTTCTGTAGCCCAGAAAGATTTTAGATCTCTCATTCATTTTCATTGATCAAACCTTGTTCAAACAATGTGGTGGAATACATAGCATTGATTATGGGTCTTAAGTTAGCCGTGGAGTCAGGCATCAATATGCTTGGAGTCTATGGAGATTCGCAACTCATAATCAAATAAATGAATCTTGAATATAAAGTAAAGAAGCCAAATTTGATTCCTTCTTCAATAAAGCTTGTGAACTTAAGAAGAGATTCGTGTTGATCGAATTTCACCATATCTCAAGACATTAAAATGTCAAGGTAGATGCACTCACAAGATTAGCGCTATCAATGTTGATCCCCGAAAATGACAAAATGACGTTAGAAGTAGTTGAAAGAAGATTTCTACATCCACTTGATACCCATAATTCTTTTTTGCTCCCTCTGGGAGAAATTCTTGGTTCTGTCACTAATCAAGAGTACTTTTTCATCTCCCCTTGTGTTACATAGATGTGGCCATATTTGTATATGTAAATTTTACTTAAAAGACTTGTTGTGGTTTTCACATGAAAAAAAAACTATACCAAAAAACTATTTTTTTTACAAGAGTGGTTATAAAACTACTAAATGAGCAAAAGTCTCCAAAGTAGTCAACACATGTTGGGGTTATCATGGATTAGGTTGGGCCGAGCCGAGGAATCTCTAGGACTAGCTCAACTTTAGAACACCAGCTCAAATTTGACACAAGCCATCAGCTGTGAGTGTCAAGCATGAGCCTATTCATTTAGTCATTTAAGCTGAGTTAGGCTTTCTATTACATGCTCGGACTTTCTAGCAATGCCAAATAATTACTAAATTACAAGCAAAAGTACTTTGCCCAGTTGTCTCTAGCTTTTAACTTTTTATGTATTAACCCAAGCAAACCCACACCTCTTGGCGTAAACTGTTTGGCATAAGGCATGGCTATGCTTCGTAAGGTCTTGTATTTGAATCCCCTCAAATTTAACCAGTGCATGTGTAGGGTAAGCATGTGCTCCCGGAGAATTAATCTTGACATGTTAATACCACTAGAACACCTTCGTTATAAAATAAGAAATAAAAAAAATCAAGCCAATAATAAGCATGTCTAGATTATATAGCTAAGTCGAGCCCATAAGGAAACCCTATGCCAATGTGCCCTAATATTTGGAGGACAAGAAGAAAAGAAATAGCCTAATGGTTGTGAGTCCCCCTCTCACCCAAGTGCACAATGTTTGATTCCAAAGTGCTCCTCTTTAATTGTTATGAAGAAGATACAACTGCATGGTGTTTGATTCCTTAGTCTCTCTTTTATGTGTCTAAAGTACTCTTCTCTAGTTGTTATGAATAAGATAAAATATTTGAAAGATTATTTCAAAATTAGAATTATATATGCGGGGAACATCCATCTGCATCCATCCCTCTCCATATAGTGAAAGACAAACTTGATGTGGTGCACTTAGGGCCCCACTAATCATCAAACTTGGGGGAGAAGGGTTGGAAAGAGACATCTTAGATGGGCCTATGTATCAAGTTTGAGATCAATCCTATGCCTCTAATACCTCATTCATGACCCAAAAATTTAACGTCTTTATATTAAATAAAAAACCTAACCTTTAATCCAACTGTCCAATCCATTTGCATTAGTAAAAACTCAATGGATTCAAAGTAATTTATAGGAGGACCCATGTTGTTGGCTCATAAAAAATTGTAAATCATCACATGGTTGTTCAATTGACTCAAGCATCTAGTCAGCTCAATATGTCTGCAAATCGTAGTGCCCGGAGAATGAAATTCAATTCCTAGATGGACAACTCCGACCAAATTCCTGCAGTAGGGCATGGATATATTACACAATCTATTTTGAGCTCAAAGAGAGTTACTTATATCGAATGGTCACAGAGCATGCTTATGAATTTGAAGATTAAAATAGCCCAAGTCTACTTCAGATAAATTCATACCGAAGTTTTAATTTGTTCAAGGTCATTTCTACGAAATTTCAAGGGGGTTAGGACTTCATTTGATACCAAGAACTCTCAACAACCAGCCCAGTGGTCGCACGGCTAGACCCTACTGGTCATTGAATAGAAATTGCACTTCCCAATGGCCAAAGCATGTGAAACTCACCCAAGAGTCTTAAAACATGTCCAACATTATCTCTGTAAAATTTGGGGATAATCGGACTTCCTTTGGCATCAAGAGGTCTCAGTGACCAACCTAAAGGTCATGGGATCAATTCTTTTTGGTCATAGGTTTCAAGGGCAAAACCCTAAGAAATCTTCATGAGAACTCTTAAATATTTTCAAGAAGGGTTTCTCAAATTTTTGAATTATTTGGAGTTTTGTTTGCATTCCTACCCTTGGGTATAAATTGGAGTCCCAAGTATCTTATTATGATACACTAATCTCGAAGCGAGTGTGAAGAAGGTGCATTTGTTAAATAAAGCTGCAGATATTTTGAGAAAATGTCAGGCTTTATAATCAGCTCAATAAGACCGATGGGGGCATGTTAAATACTCATAGGTCTTTGGATTTTCACAATGATCCTTCCCAAATACCCAGTCAGCATGCTGTTTGTTACAATGGTATTGAATCTTGGACTTGCCATAGAGATGATGTCTATAACTGTGCTTTGTCATCTTAGGAGAGAAATTTCATTTGGGTTGCTGTACCAAAGATTTCATGAATTACCACTAGTAGTTGTGACATCTACACGGCAACATTTATTGGGGAGCTTGCATATTATTCATATCAATTGAAGCCCATAACAGGCCATGAAGGAGAATTCCCCGCAACCGGCCATAATTCAAATTTCCCACAACCAACCCTAATGCAGAGTGTTATGTTCGAGAACGCTCAGTTGTGAGTCCATGACAATAGAGGGAGACGGTTTCGATCAGTTTCTGAGTGGTCATCCACTTTAGTTTAAAATGTAACTGCTTGAAACTATCTCGCTAGAAGGCTTATAAAAAGGGATCCTCCATCCTCTTGGCAAGAGGGTAGAGTACTCTTCAACATCTGGGCAGACATCAAGGGACTTGGGCTGCAGATCACTTAAAGGCAGTTCAGGTTTAAAATATCAGTCGATATGTATTGGTATCGTTTACTGAGATACTCGTCGTGGTATCTTTCACTTAGTATCGCAAAAAACCGATATTTTCGAAATATCGGCCATTACCACCGATATTTTTAAAATATTGGTCGTAACGGCCATTATAGTCGAAACTCGAAAAAAAACGAAAGAAGAAAACGGTGTTAAGAGGAAGAAAGAGCAGCGATGGACATGGGCCATGGGTATTACATGAGGGAAAAACAAGAATAAATGAGAGGAAGCATGTGTTGTAGAAAAAAAAAAGAAACAAAAATCATACCTGAACTTCTCCTCCTCCTTCTCCTCTTCCTCCTCCTTTTTTTCTTTCTTTCTTTCCTTTCCTCTTCCTCTCTTCTCTTCCTCTTTTGTTTTTTAACTCTGTTTTCCCCTCTCCCAGCTGGTCTCTCTCCCCACAGTTCTGTGCAGCTATTTCTATCAAAACTCAAAAGGTTAGAAGATAAAAGCTCTCTCTTAGGGTTTTAATTTTAAATAGATGGATGGGCTCAAACTTAATATATGGGCCCAACAGTACAATACTTGCCAATAAAGTCCACTTATATAAAGCAAAGAAATGCTAATATTAAATGGACCTTCAGCAAAATAATCTAAAATACAAGTTGGGCTCCGTATAAAATTGATTGCTTAAAAACATCTTAATAAAAATTTAAAAATTTTGAAACACTTTATAGCAAACAAAACAATGGCACCGCTAAGGCCTTGGAGTATATGGACTTTTTTAAAAAACTAATACCTAACTTATAAAAAAAAAGTAAATCACTCAAAAAAAAATGCCTCCATAATGGGCCCTAAAAAAATTTATTCTAGTGAGATTTGGGTTCAATTTCCAATGTCATATTGATCACTTATAAAAAAAATTGTGAAATTAAAAAGTCATCTTTTTTAATGGCCAGTATAAGCTACAATGATAGACTTCTAAATTATAGAAATGGGCCAAAAGGTTAAACACTAAAACTTAATATATATATATATATAACATACAGTTAATAAAAAAATGACGACACATGATGTTATGGCTTATGGGGACTGATATTTTTTGTATGTACTAATAAGAAAAGATATTGTTTTCTAGTCATTTTCTAATATTTTGGATTTTTTGAGTATTTTTTCAAGTTTTTTTGAGGTAAAAAAAAAATTCATACCACAATGACCACAACGGACCAAGAACTGCGACCGATACTAATATCGTATTTGTTTTTGGGGTAGACTGATACCGCAATTTTTATCCATGTCACCAAGGCACTTCAGGGCACCTGGATTGCAAAGACTTCAACACAGTGGAGCACACTTTGGCAATCTCTGAGGAATTCTCTTGCATCTCTTGGCTTCCCCCTCAGTCCCTATCTCAGTGGATAAATACTAAGAAGTTCTCCAGTCTCGTGCAACTTTTTTCTGCAACTCCCGAAGCCCTTCTACAGACTTCAAGGCTCCTTCCAATCCTTCCTTCTCTACTAAAAAGAGGTGAGACAAGGTTTTGGGAATGGAGAAATTCTTCTTAAAACTTTTAGTTATTATTCCTTGCAACCATGGCATAACAGAAGAAACTAAAGATGAAAAGTCAAGAAGTTTTCTTTTATTCTCTCACTAGAATACTAAAACCGTTCTCTGGGTTGCAAGTACTCCATTATGATCTTCCAAATACAAGATCAGAATGGCAAAACCCCGGTTCATGGCCAAAACAAAACAATGGTTGCCCTATGATGGTTATCAAAAGAAGATGACGGTTCGCGCGTGAAGAAGACAACACAGTCTGTTATCCAAGATTCGCAGAAGGAGATGGAGTTAAGCCCATAGACTGACTAAATCAATCTTGGGACAAAAAACAAATCCCAAAGATTGGCTGGAACCATTCTGAGATTACAATTTCTTCAAACTTTCTATGTTAAACATGTTATGTTTCTTTGTATTGTAAGTATTTTCTTTGAAACCACATCTGAGATTAGAGGGAGGGGTTGTACCAAAAATTCATGCAAATAACCTGCTACCTTGACGTCAGAGTGTAAAGTACCCACAAAAACAAAAGGAGATTCTACATGAATATTAGTAGTGCATTCTCCATTTTTGTTTACTTGTTAAATTTTGAGATAGAAAAAAATTCTCTCTTAATTTTTCTTGGCTACACGTGTGTAGTCAGATGGATCATAAAGTTAGCCCTATTATATTGTCCTAACCATAATATAGTAAGGAATACTTGCACATGAATATTTTCCAATAAATGCAAGGGATTTCAAGTAAAAGGTACTTTGGAAAAGGACATTCTTTAAAAATTGTACAAAACTTTGTCTCTTGACACACAATTTACTAGTAGTACATATGGTTAGAATTGGATCGAATTGAGCCTAATCCATCACTAATCCGTTACCTACGGATTAGCAGTTTTATAATCTGTAATCAATTCGTTGCCAACTAAAAACCAAACCAAACCGAATTGTGGATCAAGGGTTCGGTTCATTTAAAACCATTCAATCTGTTAACGATAGTGCCTGTTTCTTCACTATTTTATATGGAGAGCGAATGGTTAAGATTGAAAGTTGGATGATGAATGGCCAAAATGTTGCCATTTAATACTTTTTTATATAAAAATAAATAAAAAAATATTTTATTTCAAGGGTTTGGGTCGGTTTAAATCCACAGATTAAAGCTAAAATTCATCACCAAACTGTTACTAACGAATTATGATTTTTTCAATCCGTCACCAAACCATTAACCATCGGATCAGTTAAAAAACCACAAATTGGATCGGTGTTATGGATCGATGAATTTTTTGTATACCCTTACCATTTACAAAGCTTGTGTCTTGTCACCACACTAGTCTTATCTTACTTATGAGTTCAGATTCTCTGAGGATTTTCCTTAGGGTGACTGTCGGGAAACCAATCAAGTCTCCCCACGGTCACCATGAGGAAAATCCTTACTTAATCTCAATTCCTTATTCATTAGAAGGCAATCTTTGTGTAACTCTTGAGTGGGGTTTGCCTATTGAAATTTAAACCATATGGGTGCTTTGGTAGTTTTGGTGACTTTAACAAAACCAGGTGTTTTTTTCTCATCCTTAATGATGGTTTTTTCCCTGCAGTGCATTCAAAATAAAAGACCTTAATGAAAATTGTGGTATCCTCAAATTTTATGGTGGTTGAGTTTGTTCCATCGATGAATTGATTGTTTCAATGAAAAATGTGATTACAAATCATGCTTTTTTTCTATTATCAAGCAATCAATCCAACAGTACAGCAAACTAAGATTGTTCTAAAATTTGAGTATACCCAAAACTATTATTGGGAGTTTATTTTTATCAAAGAATCAATTCCAATGGTGGAACAACTTAAGATTGACCTAAAATTTGATGATACTCCAAACTATTAGAGCGCTTTAATAGCACGAATTTATGTAGGTGGGGCTTTGTTGTGGAGTTCCACTCCTTTTTAACTCTGGATTTCTTTGGATTAATTAATTTAAGCTTTTGAAGATGCTAATTTCCATTCACATTCATACTTTCAGTGCTTTTTTAATTATTTTTTTAAATTTTTACTAAGCCAACCTAGGTGCTTGTTTCAGAAAATTAGTGGTATAGTGATGTGAAGAAAGGGTCAATTCAAAATACAAGAAAAGAAGAAGGGGTCGTCAAATAAAAAAGTATAAAATTTCAAAAATCAATTCTTTTATTGAAAAAGTCAGAAATTTACTTTCTCATGTAGGGTGCTCAGAAAACAAGCCGAGGCCTATCCAAGCTTGACCAACTTAAAAAATACAGGCCCATATTACGCCCAAGTCCAAAACAAGTTACTAGTGTGAGCTTGGCCTACATTACAATTTTAGGCCTAGCCCACCTATTTACTCAATTAGGCTAGCCGGGCTTGCTATCTCTTATTTGGGAAAATTAGTCTGAAACTACTTACATTACTTATTTAGGTTGGGCTTACACCTTCTATCACTTAATGAAGCCTGACCCATATATTAATTTATTAAAAGTGCAAAATAGTATCCGTATTCTCATGCCGCCAAATTAGCTCTTCTTCTTAAAAAGTCAAAAAGCTATGGGTGCTTTTAGCATCATACCATTCGGATCTTCCCATGTTCTCAGGAGATAAGCCTGCAGAAAACATGTTTGGTATATGCAAATGACTATTTCGAATTTTGGTCTCATGAGAAGAAATGTCAAAATCTTAACCCGCTGGCATAAGAAATTCAGAAGACAAAAACTGCATTTTTTTTAAAGAACGACTTGTTGCCATAGTATTTCCTAGTTATTTCAAAGTAACTCTACTACCTAATTTCTAAAATGGGTCACATGATAACAATTACAAAAGGTGGGCCTATATTAGAATTTCTAATTTCTTATAACTGTGGACGACATTATAAATCCTTTAAGTGTGGGTTCGATGTTTTGATTTCTAAATGTCAGTTATATGGTTAAAAAAATTATCTTTCAAACAAAATTTTAATCTTTCAAAAAAATATTTCAATAAAAAATATTTGAAATTTCAAAAAAAAAAATCATTCAAAAAATATATTTAATCTTTGAAAAGAAATATTTAATCACTAAAAGAATTTTTTTATCTTTAAAAAAAATTAATCTTTTAAAAAAAATATTTAATCATTCAAAAATAAATATTTAATCTTTCAAAAAAATTAATCTTTTAAAAAATTACAAAAGGTTTAGCCACATTGCAATTCTTATGAATGTGGACCCACATTGTAAAACTTGAATGTAGCCCCATGATCTAATTTTTAATTGTGGATACCATGTAATTTTTAAAGTGAGTCTTATGTTCACAAGTAACAAGCTGGCTGATCGACATTATAGTCTCTTATAATTTCCAAAAGTGAGCACCACATTATAATTTCTAAATGTAGGCCCTATGTACAAAATCACCAAAAAAGTGGTTCCACTTAGTAATTTCTAAATGTAGGACACGTAGTCACAATCACAAATGATGGTCCTACATTATAAATTCTATGAATGTGGGCCAATATTTTAATTTCTAAAGGTGTGTACTATTTGCAATTTATAAAGATGGGTCTTATATTTACATTAAAAAAGATTGGCCTCATATTATAATCTCTTATAATTTCCTATGGTGGGACTTACATTATAATTTTTTATAAAAGTAAGCATACCTTATAAATCTATTGAATATAGTCTTCATATTCTAATTTTTAGAAGTGGCTACTATGTTTGTAACTTCTACAGACGGCTCCAATGTATCCAAATAATAAAGTGCCGCAAACATTAAAAAGTGGGTCCTACATTTTAAATGTTATGATTCTCTTATTTTTGTTCATTGAAGAAAAATTTTTTACACCAATATCAAACAAGTTTAGTATGTTATATTTTCAGCAGAGTATTTTAATATAATATTGCTAAACAAGTTATATAAAATTTAGTCTCAGCACAGCCAAATTTAATTACAAAATTGAGAACAACATAGAAATAATGCCTATCTTATTATGAAATGAATTTTTTTTAATTAAGATATTTTCATTTACCGCTTTTCTTTTATTCTCTTTTGTACATGAGATCCCCCCGTGGACAACCGATGGCACCCAAGAGGGCCCAAACAATTCGCGAAACCGTAACTCGAGTCGAGATCCTGTAAGGTATATCCCATGTTCATTATGGTTGAATCAATCACAATGTATCACATTACCCTCGGAAGTCTGCTATTTATGTGGCCAGTCCAGTGGGTGGGAATGCCCCATACTGACGTAGAGGGTGATTGCCTAACTCGTCAGGAATGCTGAAACAAACAAAAAAGGTTGTCCTTTTCGATTGCGCCATTATTTTGGCAAAGGTGTCCTACATATTGAAGGAATCCAAATAATTCACTCCCTACGCCATGGCCAATCACTTTCTGACTCGTAAACATTAAAAAACAATTAATACCCGCCTCTTTGCTGATCCGAAGGGTCATCCAACTCATGCTGGAATGCATGTTTTAAAATTATTATAAAGCAAGAAATATCATTCACTCCTTCCATAGCCAATTCACCTTTAAGACTGGTACTACCCACCTCTTGGTTGACCCAAGGGTCATATTGTTAACCCTTTTTATTTTCTGCCCTCAAAGAATCCGAATCTCTGAAAGTGTACTTCAGTTTATTATATTTCTAACTAGGTCCATAAACTAACGACATTTTTTTTCTGCCTAACGCTTTCGAAGCTCACAGATGATAGATCGTTTATTTGAATGATTCTATTGGGATGATATCAATAGATATGATATCGAGATAATTTCTAATTTACAGGTTCTATCAAAAAATATTATTTATAATACTAAATTTTTTATATATCTAAACAAAATTAATCGTCAAGTTAAATTTATTTAGATTGTAGGTACTTGATTATGATAATCTTTGTTTTTCGGTCACATCTGCCACAACAATATTGTGATAAATTCATCTCAAATGAATTGATTTTTTTATCATGAACACATATATAAAAAAATCTAGATATTCAAATAAATTTAAAATAAAAATATACTTAATTAGTAATGTATTTATAGTTAAGAATCGATTCTAGAGAATATAAAGGCATAATTGTATAACAAGGATTCCTTGGAAAAGATGTGGAAAAGGATTTGCATTTTAGAATCATTATATATATTTTCATGTGCCACGCTCATGTAACATTATTTAAAAAAAAGGAATATGCTTTCCGCATTTACTAACTTTCTGCGTTTGATGTGGTGCTTGATGACAAAAATTGATTTAATAATACCTAATTAGGTTAATGTCTAAAATAAAATTTACTAATTTAGAATTAGCCTATTTGGTTAAATTATAAAACAATTTCCTATTTTATATGGTAATTGAGGCCCTACTTCTAAAAATTATAAGGTAGAATTTATTATTTGCTTCATTTTGAAAATTGTATGAGGTTATTTTTGTCCAAACACTTGCAAATTTTGCATTGTCTTTCTCCATTTGGTCCAGTTAAAAATGCCCTAGGAAAGGTTATCCCCTTAACCTATATGCATTTTAGAGCTGAAGGTTCTAATTTGTAAATAAGATCTAAAAGTAAAAAGTATAATTAGAGGTTTATCAAATGCTCTAATATATAAATAAGCTCTAAATCATAAAAATAAGTCCTTATTTTTTAGAGTTTACAAATGCCCATTAATTCTATAAAAAAAGTGTGAAAAAAGTTAACTTTTTCTGCTCACTACTTATCACGAGAAAGATGGATAAAAAAACAACTGTTTCTTTGAGTTTGGTAAACCAATTTTAAGGAGAGGGAAGAAGCGTCTAAATTGATTTTCCACAAACATAGAGACTCACATATCTGATACCCCTTACATTTTTACACAAATGTAAGCATTTGTTTATTAACATGCCCTAGAATTTTGGAGACAGGAATAAAGGTAGTAAGTCAAGGGTTGATAGTCTTGTTCTTGCTCAACTGTGAATTATATATATTCAAGCCCTCGGTCGCTTTTTATTTTTATTTTTATTTTTTTATTTTATTTTTTGCGTTTGCAAGATGTTACTTTCATGCTTGTGCCTCGTCTAAATACGCGGGTCACCTGAGTCAAGGGCCCACCCACCTTTGTAGATTTATATATATACAAAGAAAGGCAAAAAAAAGAGGATTTTACCAAAAAAATCCTCCTGAGTTACTCTATACAAAGAAGGACCTCAAAGACATAATTCCACCATATTAGTCCCACAATCCATTTTTGTTTAAGTTTTTGAAATGTTAGTTGGATGAGAATATTCCTCTTTACATACATACATGAGCAGGGATATCTCCACTCGTTGTTTTTTTTTTTCCCTTCTTCATCTTTCTTCTTTCTCTAATCATTTTTCCTTCTTCTTACTCTTCCTTCCTTCTTCCTCCTCATTCTTCTTCCAAGTCCAACTCATTCTCAAATCCAAAGCTAGCGATCTAAGTCCAATTACTACATTCAATCATTAAACCCAAACCCTTTCAACTCAAACTTATTAAATTCAAACTCAAATCCAAGTCCTCCCCTTCATCACCAGCCAATAAACATGATGTTTTTAATCTCATTTTCCTCTTTTCCTTCCCCTTGAAACCACCGTAACCCATCATCATTATCATCGATCTCTACTCTATTCTCTTCCTGCTCATTTTTCCAACCTTCAAAGCTCTAGCTTTCTTCATCCCCTTCAAAGAGATGACTTCCACCTCTTTCTCTCATCTCCACTTAAGGAATGATGCTTTTGACCAGAAATTCTCTAGTTTTTTTTATTTTGTTTATAATCTTTTGGGGTCTATCTTTGGAGTTGGAGGAAGAAGGAGGAGGAAGGAAGAAGAGGAAGAAGAAGAGAGAACAAGCGAGGATATCCCTACTCGTGTTAGACAACCCAAAACCAACGAGCACCGTTCAAAAGCAAAAAATGAAAAGAAGAAAGAAAAGAAGAAAAAAAGAGAAGGTATGTCCCTGCCCGTGTACTTCGATGAGAGGTGATATTCATGCCCAACTCAAACTCTAAAAACTTAAACAAAAATCCCTTGTGACCATTATGGCGGAATCATATCTTTGGCGTTATGTTTTGTTCAACATAAAAGAGATTCTTACAAAAAAGTGCCTATATTTTTAGAAAACCTAAAAAACACCCCCCTTTTCGTTTTATTGTAGGTACCTTGACTAACAGTCCAACTGAAAGAAAAGGAATGGACATTCCTACTCTCATTTTCTTCTTTATATCTTCCTATATTGCCCCTTGCATTTACTAGAAAGTTGAAAAGGCCTTTTGTCTCTAGTTCTCTTCTCCAAAAGAAGCAAATTGCAGAGAAAATCTCCATCAGAATATTCAACCATTTCTCCCTATCAAATTCATCATCGACCCTTGGAAAAGATAGATTCATGTCCATAACTATAGTAATTGTGGAAATGGGTAAGAGGCATATACTAATACCTTTTTTTTTATATCTTACTCATAGATGTAGTTGTGTTAGGGTTAGGGTTTTTGTGTCCATAGATGGATTCTATTCCTATCTTGCATATTTTATTTCATATTTTACATCCAACTACTTAGGCCACTGCATATTGGACTATAGGGTTTTACCTTTGAATGATATAAATGTCCTTCTATTAGACAGGGCATCTACATCTCACTTTTGGTTTACCTAGGCCATCATTCAGGTTAGGATTTGGCCAGAGGCCTACTAAATTTACCTAGTGGACTATATATATCCATACAATAGTAGCCTTAGAGAGATAACCAGGGTTTTGAACTTCTTTTCCTCGAAGAAGTAGAAGTAGGGTTTCCAATTCCAAAAAAGTGGTAAGCATTTGCCTCTTAATCCCAATAGGCACTCTTTATCTTCTCCTATTTTTCTTTCTACTTTCCTTGATCTCCCTTTTTTTTATTTGCATTCTTACAAATGAAAGTTAATGCATTTGGGATTGAGGCCGGCATGAATATATGTTTTTATCTGTCTTTGGATCTAACTCAAATTGCATTCAGCTATATGGATCGTGGATCCCAACTAAACATGAAAAACCCTAACTGTAGAAGCGGATCCCCACCTCTAGTCTCATGTTGCTCTTGTATTTTCCCTAAGATTTTAAGTGGTATGATGCAGAAGCAAATGTTCTGACAATAGTTCTTCATGGCATTTTCTTTCCTAGGTGATATTTATTTTCTACGGAAAATGAAAATCAAAGGCTTTTATTTTCCATTGAAAATGCTTTGTGCAAAGACACACAAAGTTCGATATAAGTTTTATTTCCAATGTATGTATCATTTGCTAGGTTCTAGAATAATCAGATGTAGATTAAATTAAGAAGGTTCACACTATGAAACTCCCTAGGTGTTTCTCATAAAAACAAAGGGCCCTTTTTTACTCTATGAGATTTTAAATGAGATTTTAACATATGTCATTAACATATCCTTAAAATTAGTTATCCCTTATTTTTTGCTTTGCACTTGTGATGTGGTAGATTTTTATTAGACATAACGAAAGGGGCATAAAATCCCCTTTTTTAAATGGAGAGTTTTGAGAATTCCTCTTTAAAGAATAAACTCTATGTCATAGTTTTCAATTTCATTTTGTGGCACGATTTAGTTTCACTCTTGACTTAGTTGTTTCAGCTTTCTTGTTGTTTTTCAAGCTATCGACCCACTTATATTGGTAGATTTTATCTTTTCACAAGGATTAAAATAATGAAATAAATTAAGAGGCTTTATTCCAGCAAAAGATTAGTCAAGCCTTCATCATCCTCTTTCAATTTCTCTATAGTATTCAATTGTGATGAGTTGGATATAATATTTTTTGTGATGGATGGTTGACATCCTTCTATGTTTGCTCCAACAATCAAGTGAAATGAGGTGTGAGTATCTTTGGTGACGATCAAATTATTTTCCTATATATATTGTTCACTTCACACAGTTTACAATTCATTGCACATATTTATGACTTCTAACAAAATTTGTTGTTTGCTACAAAGGATGCCCCATGTGGTTTATTTTATTTTATTTTATTTTTATACATGTTGCCTTACTTGGCCATGACTTGCAGTGTTTGGCATGTGGATATGATCTTCATTTGGTGCATGTATGGAATCTGTAAATCGAGACTTCTTGGTTGAACTACATACCCAATCTGTAAAGCATATCTTCTCTTGATTATATAATGATAGAATTTTGTTGGATGCATAATCACTAATTTGATTTCATAATCACACATAATACCACATGCACTTATAAATTTTTATGAATAAAACAATTCTTATTTCTAAATAACCACCTCTCATTATAAGTTTTGTCTATACAATATCATAGATACTTTCAATATGAGCCAAATGCAGGGGCCTTGAGGAGGAGATAATAGGATTATCACAATCTATTGTACCTATTGAAAATTAGTTTCAAAATTTACAAGATCAAAAGGAGGAGAGGATGGTGATTTGGACTATGAGGCGGATCTTTTCGATGATGAATATAGTGATGGACTTTATATGTCTCATGACAAGGATGACAACCGAACTGAAGTTAGACTAGTTGAGGACAAAGGTGGTGATGCTTTAGATAATAGATAATGAGAGAGCTTATCATGAAATTTAAATGCAAGTTGGCGATCAACTATCCAACTATAAACCATAGTGTGATTATGAAAGTTTACAAAGTTTATATGATGAGAGTGAGAGATTTTTAGACCTTGAAAAATGTAAGGATTTTTGTATGTTGGCTAATTTATGGGTTGGAAAAAGCTCTAGGTCTATTAAGTTGTGTTTTGTATTATTTAAGATCAACTATGGTTCAAGTAACCAACGGAGCTGAAGAGGAAAAATCGGAAAAAAAAACTTGGTTTGCCTGATTGATTAAATGAGAGGCAGATCCAGTGCTTGATCGATCGGACCCCTGCTCGATTGATCAGATGATGAAAATTTTTCCACCGACTTATTACGGAATTATTTCTTAATTGTGCTAAAATTAGTAAGTTAAGTTCTATATGGAGTATCTTAATAAGGCACAAATTATGGGTTATAGAAAGAGGTTCTCTCTCAACCGTAGGGCATGGAATACAAATCTCATTATTTTGAGTGGAGATTACACATTGAAGATCAACTTCTCTAGAGCATTTATTGAGAGTTGAAAGCCTGAAACTTTGTTCAAGAGAGAAGTTATTTCTACATCGCTTGTAGAGGTTTTTAGGCTATCTTAAGTGATCAAGGTATGAGTTGATCAAGTAGATAACAGTACAAGGTAAAGGAGTGTTCGTGAACAAAAGAAGTTACAATGAGAATAACTTAGTCCTTAAGATGCGAAAAAGGTGTGTGCGTATCTTATAATTGTTTGACTTTGCTTGAAATTTGATCCTTATTGGATTCATGATTTCTTTGGTTGGGGTTTTACACGTTAAAATTGTGCTTTCTTGTGGTATGTGCTTGTGATTGATTATTTTTATTTTTGCCATGTGGTTGACTGTTTGCACACATATTGTTAAGCTGATTGCATTGTTGCATTTTAGAGATCCCTCAAATCCTTCACGTGGTATTTGAGCATGTTACACTAATTTGCTATATTTGATCATATGAGATGTCTAGAATAGTACCCAATCAAAAAGGCATATCTACTACTAAGCCTCTTTTGTTTGATGGTTCAAATTATGCATATTGAAAATAAAGGATAACGGCCTTTCTTAAGTCCATTGATGATGATGTGTAGGATATTGTTGAGGATGGTTATGCTAGACCTACAATTATAATTAATAGACAAACTATTTCTAAATCAAAAGCCCCATGGACTAAAGATGAGAAGAGTCTTTCCAACTACAATAATAAGGCCATCTGATGAATTTCGTAGGATTTCCACATGTAAGACTGCAAAAAGCATGTGATATCTTACAAACTATGCATGAGGTTACAAATACTGTGAGCAAGCAAAATTGCAGAGACTAAATAAATCCTTTGAAATTGTTGTGATGG
Organism: Sextonia rubra; assembly: GCA_037013555.1. NCBI lineage: Eukaryota > Viridiplantae > Streptophyta > Magnoliopsida > Laurales > Lauraceae > Sextonia > Sextonia rubra. Next base: position 12,956,290 of record JASUAD010000018.1, on the reverse strand, counting down.
AAGAAGATGAGACATTTAATGAGTTTTATGTTAAACTGATATTATCAATTCTATTTTCAATTTGGGTGAAGAAATCTCAAAAAATAAAATTTTCAAGAAGATTCTAAGAACTCAAACTACAAGATTTGATTCTAAAGTTGATGTAATTAAAGAGAACAAGGATCTTGACGACTTCAAGGTAAACCAATTGGTTGGAAATCTTCAAACATTCGAAGCAAACCATTTAAATAAGAAAAAATCAAAATTTAAGGGTATTGCTTAGAAAGTTACCAAAGAATCAGGGAAGAAATTTGAAAAGAAAATTAAAAATGATTCTGAGTCAGATTCTGAAGATAATATGGTTGAGTTTATGAATCAATTTCAAAAGTTCATGAAGGTTAAGAAGTAAAATGGAAGGGATCAAAGTTTGAGGAAAGTCATCTTCAAAAGGACCTAAGTGTTTTGAATGCCAAGGGTGTCGTCATCTTGCACGTTACTGTGAAAATTTGATATCGAAGTAAAAGAAGAAGGCTTTCAATTTGACATGGGATGATTGTCACGACCCGAGCCCAGAATTCGGGGGTTAGCGAAAAGCTAAACCGGTGACACACGTACTCCCGTGCACGTGCACCCAAACCCAGTCCAGATGCACGCACACAAGGGATCTAACACGTGCGAAACAGACGAACGCGGAAGCTGTAGATATCATAGCAAGCAACAAAGAAAATAGCGGAAGCCAAAGCAGAAACAAATACGGAAGCGACAAAGACAAATACACTGATATAAAACCAAATACACACCAAAACCATATACACAAAATATACAGAATACAAGTCCAAAGTCCAAAGTCCAAATACAAATCCCCTGAAACCAAAACTCAAAATCCCAAAACGAAAAGCCACTGGAAGCATGCATGAACGCACTCGGCAGAGATGATCAGGCCCACTCTGCCAAACCTGAGGGTGCCTCTACACTCGCCCCTGCAGCCTCCTCGACCGCCGGGGAGCTGGGCAAGGTATCTGTGCCTGCAACACCACAGACCACACAAATGAATACAACGATCCAGCAAATATAAGTAACAGGAAAGAAACACGCATAGTATCAAAGCGAATGAAATAGGGACAGAAGATTAAATACAGAGTCCATCTTAGTATGCTAAGCAAATCGTGCATAGGAGTAAAACATGATAATGGAATCAAAACATAGAATACTGAACTAGTTGGCTACTACGTTAACCATGTTCTCTCCAAAAGAGAGCAGAGCAGAGCAGAGGAGAACACCGCTGTCCAGGCCAAAGGTACAACGGGTCTCGGTTCCTGGGTTCCGGGGTCCCAAGACAAAGCAACACTGCAGTTAAACAGAGATACAGAGATCTAAGCCGGAGGTAACCCCGTCGGGCATCCTAGGGCTGAGGCTAAGTAGAGCCAGACCAATACCAATCAAATCAAATCCATAGAAAGGGAGATTATCCGCTTTGGACTCACCGATGACAAGGACCAGATCTTATCCTCACGTATTAACCTCTGGGCAGAGCCACCAGGGAATACCCAAAAATCAGAGATATACAAAGCCAGAGAATATACAAAGCATAGCATAGATCAAAACATAGTACAGAGCGAAGAATAATACAGATATACAGAACGAAAGCAAAATGACTGAGGAATGCATAACATAGATTAACAGAACAGAGGGCAAAACCATAAACAATATGCAATGCATCTCAGATTAATACGGAATCAAGGTTCATTACAAGCCAAGTCTAATCTAGTTGCATCACTGTCACTAACCGTGCATGTTGATGTAGTTTTAAGTTATTCGATGCACCGTTGCCATCCTAGTGTTGCAATATAATCCTCATGTGCACCGAAGTCCTTTAAACCAACACCCATGGGGAGGTGCTTAACAATGAGCAACACTCACATGAATAAGTCACAGCCTAACAGACTATTCATGCGCTCCAAAGAATCCATTTGGGCCGGTTTACGGGTATGGTTAACCTGTATTTGAGCCCTACAAGGTCACACCATTAGCCTAAGTTTAACCGATAGTTTACAGGTCTTACGGTTTAGCCATGGGTGACCTACGGCTTAGCCGTGGCATCCTACGGCGTAGCCGCAATATGCACTACGGCTTAGCCGTGGTTCCCTTCAGAACACGGCTAAACTGTCAGCTTTTCCACCTCTGATCTGATACATCTCACGGCTGAGCTACAGTCAGTATACGGCTCAGCCGTAGACCAATCCACGGCTTAGCCGTAGCATTCCACGGCTTAGCCGTAGCCTCACCGTAGGAGTACTGATATCAGAAAAGTTTCGACTGATCAGAGATTTAATTCACGGCTGGGGTCACGGTGGGGTCACGGCTAGCTTACGGCTCAGCCGTAGAACAAATTACGGCTTAGCCGTAGCCTAGCCGTAGAACAAAACTCAAATTTCGAGTCTCTGGAAATCAAGCCGTAGAAGTTCACGGCTTAGCCGTACAATACAGAGATGAATTCGGGCTGAGTACAGAAACGAAATTTTTGTACAGAAACTGAATAAAACAAGCTCAACTGATTCTCATAGCTTAGAAAATGGCTGTAAAACATTATATACACTAAAGAAGATGGAAATCAAAGCATTCAAATAGAGCACCCATGTGTGTTCTCAAAGTCTGTACTTATACTTGCCTCAAATCTCTACCAAATCCACTGACTCAAGCTCCCAAAGCAACTAAAATCAAAGCAAATCAAAGCAATCATACATGCATGAGATGAGGGAAACACACATAGCTTGGAGAAGGAATCCAATCAAAGATGAAGAATGCAAAACCCACTTACCTAAGGCAAGGACAGAGATGAGAGAATGGAGAAGAACCCAAACCAAACAGAGGATCCAAATCCTCAATCGATCAAGAGAAGGAAAGAAGAGAGAGAGAGATGAACGAACGTGGAGCTGCTCCTAATCTTGCATGCAATCGATCGAGACAAATGGGCAAGGAGAAAGACACCTGTGAGCTGACTTATATTTATAGATTTGTAGTTTTAAAACAAGGTCCAATGGGTTTAAGCAATTTACAGATTAAGTCACGCGAAGGTCCATCTTCCCCAATTGACTCTAAACGGATTTGACACAGTTATGGAAATTGTCGATCTCAACGAAATACGCGTGCTGACACCAAGATGATGCAAAGATGATATGAGCCAAACAAAAGCAAAATTACGAAAAAGGGCTTAGAACTAACTATCTCAGGTCAAAGGTCACTCAACTACCTATCCCAGGCCCAAAACCAAGTCCAAAAGAATAAACAAAACAAAACACACACTAATGAGCCACTAATCCGGCTCAAAGGGGATCGGAATGTTACATCCTCCCCCACTAGGAATCATTCCGTCCTCGGAATGACTACCTACCTGCGCAAAGAGATATGGGAACTGGCGTGCTAGCTGCTCCTCTAGCTCCCAAGTAGCCTCATCTGGACCATGATGCTCCCACAACACTTTAACCCATCTGATAGTCCTGGTACGGAGAATCTGCTCTCGTGTCCCAACGATGCGAAGCGGACGCTCAACGTAAGTCGCATTAGGCTGAATCTGAATATCATCATAGCGAATCACATGGCTCGGATCTGGCACATACTTACGGAGCATCGACACATGGAACACATCGTGCACACCGGGGAACTCAACTGGAAGCGTCAACCGATAAGCTAAATCTCCAACTCGGCTCTTGACTTCGAACGGTCCTACATATCTCGGAGCTAACTTGCCCTTCTGACCAAATCGAACTGTGCCCTTCATCGGGGAAACTTTAAGGAATACCCAATCTCCGACTTGGAATGCCAAAGGTCTTCTCCGAGTATCCGCATAGCTCTTCTGTCTGGATCGCGCAATCTTCAAATTCTCTATCACTTTCTGCACTTTCTCTGTCGTCTCAGCTATGATTGTCGGACCATGGAAACTTCTTGTTCCTACCTCTTCCCAACACACTGGAGTCCTGCATTTACGTCCGTAGAGAGCCTCATAGGGTGCCATACCAATGCTCTCATGAAAGCTGTTGTTGTAAGCAAACTCACACAATGCCAAATGCATATCCCATTCCTTCTCAAAGTTCAGCACACTAGCTCTGAGCATATCCTCCAACGTCTGAATGGTACGCTCCGACTGTCCATCAGTCTGGGGGTGGTATGCCGTGCTAAAACTCAGCTTCGTGCCCATAGCTTCCTGAAATGCTCTCCAGAATGAAGATACAAAACGACTGTCTCGATCCGACACAATCGATACCGGGGTGCCATGCAATCTGACTACCTCGTCAACAAACTTCCTAGCCATCTCCGTGAATGTCATCCCTTTCTTAAACGGAAGGAAATGTGCTGACTTGGTCAATCTGTCCACTATTACCCAGATCGCATTATTCTTTCTACTGGTCGGCGGAAAACCGGAGACGAAATCCATCGTAATGTGCTCCCACTTCCACTGCGGAATGTGTAATGGATGTAATGATCCTGGAGGTCGCTGATGGTCAGCTTTTACCCTCTGACAGGTCAAACATCGAGCTACGAACCCTGCGATCTCCCGCTTCATATTGTTCCACCAAAATCTATCCTTCAAGTTCCGGTACATCTTCGTACTCCCGGGGTGCATCGCATATCGGGCATCGTGCGCATCTGTCATCAACTTATCTTTCAGCTCGTCCACAGCGGGAACACACAATCTATTCTTGAAGTACAAAACTCCATCTACTAGGCTAAAATCCGGTCGATCTGAAATCCGATCTCTGAACTTCACCAGGAGGGGGTCCTCAAACTGGCGATCCTTGATCTGCTGAATCACCTCAGGCTGAAACACGACGGTAGTAGCTAATGTCATCAAGTCACCTACCAACCGAACCTCAACAGGCTGATCATGTACAAGCATATAGAATCCTGCCAACACCTGAAGACTGTCTGTCCTCCTGCTGAGTGCATCTGCAACTACATTGCCCTTGCCTGGGTGGTACTTGATCGGAAAGTCGTAATCTTTGATGAACTCCAACCATCTTCGCTGCCTCATATTCAAGTCATGCTGATCAAACAAGTACTGCAGACTGTGATGATCGGAATGGACCTCAAACTTCACACCGTACAGGTAATGTCGCCACAACTTCAGTGCAAATACAATGGCTGCTAACTCCAAGTCATGTGTGGCATAGTTCTTCTCATGTTCTTTCAACTGTCTGGATCCATAGGCAATCACCTTCTGATTCTGCATCAGTACACAGCCTAGTCCAACTCTAGAGGCATCTGAGTAAATCATGAATCCCTCACTACCATCCGGGAGAGTCAACACTGGCGCCGTAGTGAGCTTTTCTTTCAACATCTGAAAACTACGCTCACACTTCTCTGTCCACTCATACGGAACCTTCTTCCGAGTCAACTGAGTCAGCGGGGCTGAAATCTTCGAGAAATCCTGCACAAACCTGCGGTAATATCCCGCCAATCCCAGAAAACTCCGAATCTCCGTCACTGATCTAGGACGGGGCCAATGGACTACTGCCTCAATCTTAGCTGGATCCACCATCAATCCATCTCTAGAAATCACATGTCCCAAAAATGCAACTTGCTCTAGCCAGAAATCACATTTAGCCAACTTTGCATACAACTTGTGATCTCGAAGCAGCTGCAATGCCTTCCTCAGATGGTCTGTATGTTCCTCAGCAGTCTTCGAATAGACCAATATGTCATCTATAAAAACCACAACGAACTGGTCCAAGAAGGAAGTAAACACCCTATTCATCAAGGCCATGAAAGCTGCGGGTGCATTCGTCAAACCAAACGGCATGACAAGGAACTCGTAGTGTCCATACCGAGTCCTGAAAGCTGTCTTAGGAACATCCTCATCCTTCACCCTGAGCTGGTGATACCCTGACCTCAAGTCAATCTTAGAGAAGTAAGCTGCACCCTGAAGTTGATCGAACAACTCATCAATCCTAGGCAATGGGTATTTGTTCTTGATAGTCACTTTGTTCAACTGCCTGTAGTCAATACACATCCGGAAATTGCCATCCTTCTTTTTGACAAACAATACAGGAGCTCCCCAAGGTGAAACACTTGGGCGTATGAACCCTTTATCCAACGAATCCTGCAATTGTTTCTTCAATTCCAACAACTCTGCAGGTGCCATACGATATGGAGCTCTACTGATGGGTGCTGTACCTGGCATCAAATTAATCGCAAACTCTATCTCTCGAGCTGGTGGTAACCCTGGCACATCCTCCGGAAAGACATCCGGGAACTCGCTGACTACTGGAATCTCGCTGAGCTGTCGCTGATCTTTCTTCTCTGAAATGAATGCAAGAAATCCTTCACATCCCCTACGAAGCATCCTGTCTGCTTTACAAGCAGATATCACACGCCTGGGGCACTTCGTCTGGCTGCCCTCAAATCGGAATCCGCTGCCCAAATCAAAATAAATAGCCTTGCTGTAGCAATTGATACACGCATGATATCTCGCAAGCCAGTCCATACCAAGGATCACATCAAAATCCAGTGTCGTGAGCAACACGAGGTCTACTGGGAGCTGATGACCAGCTATCCGCACATCACACTGAGGGTAGAAGACACTGCACTCCACCCGTTTACCAACCGGAGTGGATACTAACAACAAGTAGGGAAGTGGTGTAGGTCGCTGTCGAAGCTGCACAGCAAAATGGGGTGCTACGTACGAACGCGTAGACCCTGAGTCAAATAAAGCTAAAGCTTCTGCATCAGAAATTAAAATTTTACCTTCCACTACCGTGGCCTCCTCCGCGCCCTCATGCGTAGCAGCATATGCTCGGGCTGTCTGGCGGTTCGGCTTCTGGGCTGGGCGAGCTGGCTGAGATCTGCCCTGAGCTGTAGATCCTGCATGTCTCATCTGTGGCGAGGACTGAAACTTCGGGCATTGGGCCCGCCTGTGATCCGTAGAGCCACACCCGAAACAAGCCCCAATCTTCCTCCAACATCTGTCTGTTGGGTGATCCTTCCCACAGTGACCACATACCAACGGAGTACTGCTCGAACTGCCCTGCTTACCCTTGAACTTCTTCTGGAACTGACTTCTACCACTGAAACCTGCTGCCCTCTTAGCCTCTGTTCGCTCCTCCTCAAAGATGGCCTCTGCATCATAAGCCCTGTCAATAGCGTCATCCAATGTAGCCGGCCACATACAAGCAACCACGTGGCGTTTGTGTCTCGGATTCAGGCCGTTGACGAAGCGAGTCACCTTCTTATGCTCCGTGTTCACCATATCCTCTGCGAAGTGGGACAACTCTGTAAACTTGTGTACATAATCTGCAACTGGCATCTGTCTCTGCTGAAGGTTGAAGAATTCCACTTCCTTGGCTCGCTGAATATGGAGAGGCATGAACTTACGACGGAATTGCTGCTTGAAGGTCTCCCAAACTGTGGCACTGGGCATAGTCTGAAATGAGGTCTTAACACTCCTCCACCATGTCTTAGCTACACTCCGAAGCATAGAGGCTGTGAGAACTACCTTCTGCTTGTTGCTGCACACAATCGTATCAAATAGCTCTTCAGTCTGCTCCAACCATTGCTCAGCCTGCAATGCATCCTCTATCCCATGGAACTCAGTCGCCCCTCGCTTACGGAACTTGTCGAAAAGAGCATTAGGATCTGATTCCTTAGGCTGGAAAATCACCTGCTGATCTACATGAGGTGATGCTACTGCAGCAGCCTGACTCTGCCTATCTACCATGGATGCCATCTGCGCCTGTAATGATTGCATAGACTGCATCATCATCATCAAGCGCTCCTCACTGCTGATATGTGGGGGTACCGATCCACTATCACCGTTATGGCCCTGTTGATTCTCATCCCTAGATCCGGATCCTGATGCCATCCTGCAAAAGGAAAAGAAACACAACACACAAATATAAAATGCCCTGAGTTAGTCCGATCCCAAATCAACCTATGAGACTTCGAGTCAAATAGTTGATAGCGTTGTCTCACCACGATCTTAGATGCCTACATGCTTATACTAGCATGCTCTGATACCATACAATACGTATGTCACGACCCGAGCCCAGAATTCGGGGGTTAGCGAAAAGCTAAACCGGTGACACACGTACTCCCGTGCACGTGCACCCAAACCCAGTCCAGATGCACGCACACAAGGGATCTAACACGTGCGAAACAGACGAACGCGGAAGCTGTAGATATCATAGCAAGCAACAAAGAAAATAGCGGAAGCCAAAGCAGAAACAAATACGGAAGCGACAAAGACAAATACACTGATATAAAACTAAATACACACCAAAACCATATACACAAAATATACAGAATACAAGTCCAAAGTCCAAAGTCCAAATACAAATCCCCTGAAACCAAAACTCAAAATCCCAAAACGAAAAGCCACTGGAAGCATGCATGAACGCACTCGGCAGAGATGATCAGGCCCACTCTGCCAAACCTGAGGGTGCCTCTACACTCGCCCCTGCAGCCTCCTCGACCGCCGGGGAGCTGGGCAAGGTATCTGTGCCTGCAACACCACAGACCACACAAATGAATACAACGATCCAGCAAATATAAGTAACAGGAAAGAAACACGCATAGTATCAAAGCGAATGAAATAGGGACAGAAGATTAAATACAGAGTCCATCTTAGTATGCTAAGCAAATCGTGCATAGGAGTAAAACATGATAATGGAATCAAAACATAGAATACTGAACTAGTTGGCTACTACGTTAACCATGTTCTCTCCAAAAGAGAGCAGAGCAGAGCAGAGGAGAACACCGCTGTCCAGGCCAAAGGTACAACGGGTCTCGGTTCTTGGGTTCCGGGGTCCCAAGACAAAGCAACACTGCAGTTAAACAGAGATACAGAGATCTAAGCCGGAGGTAACCCCGTCGGGCATCCTAGGGCTGAGGCTGAGTAGAGCCAGACCAATACCAATCAAATCAAATCCATAGAAAGGGAGATTATCCGCTTTGGACTCACCGATGACAAGGACCAGATCTTATCCTCACGTATTAACCTCTGGGCAGAGCCACCAGGGAATACCCAAAAATCAGAGATATACAAAGCCAGAGAATATACAAAGCATAGCATAGATCAAAACATAGTACAGAGCGAAGAATAATACAGATATACAGAACGAAAGCAAAATGACTGAGGAATGCATAACATAGATTAACAGAACAGAGGGCAAAACCATAAACAATATGCAATGCATCTCAGATTAATACGGAATCAAGGTTCATTACAAGCCAAGTCTAATCTAGTTGCATCACTGTCACTAACCGTGCATGTTGATGTAGTTTTAAGTTATTCGATGCACCGTTGCCATCCTAGTGTTGCAATATAATCCTCATGTGCACCGAAGTCCTTTAAACCAACACCCATGGGGAGGTGCTTAACAATGAGCAACACTCACATGAATAAGTCACAGCCTAACAGACTATTCATGCGCTCCAAAGAATCCATTTGGGCCGGTTTACGGGTATGGTTAACCTGTATTTGAGCCCTACAAGGTCACACCATTAGCCTAAGTTTAACCGATAGTTTACAGGTCTTACGGTTTAGCCATGGGTGACCTACGGCTTAGCCGTGGCATCCTACGGCGTAGCCGCAATATGCACTACGGCTTAGCCGTGGTTCCCTTCAGAACACGGCTAAACTGTCAGCTTTTCCACCTCTGATCTGATACATCTCACGGCTGAGCTACAGTCAGTATACGGCTCAGCCGTAGACCAATCCACGGCTTAGCCGTAGCATTCCACGGCTTAGCCGTAGCCTCACCGTAGGAGTACTGATATCAGAAAAGTTTCGACTGATCAGAGATTTAATTCACGGCTGGGGTCACGGTGGGGTCACGGCTAGCTTACGGCTCAGCCGTAGAACAAATTACGGCTTAGCCGTAGCCTAGCCGTAGAACAAAACTCAAATTTCGAGTCTCTGGAAATCAAGCCGTAGAAGTTCACGGCTTAGCCGTACAATACAGAGATGAATTCGGGCTGAGTACAGAAACGAAATTTTTGTACAGAAACTGAATAAAACAAGCTCAACTGATTCTCATAGCTTAGAAAATGGCTGTAAAACATTATATACACTAAAGAAGATGGAAATCAAAGCATTCAAATAGAGCACCCATGTGTGTTCTCAAAGTCTGTACTTATACTTGCCTCAAATCTCTACCAAATCCACTGACTCAAGCTCCCAAAGCAACTAAAATCAAAGCAAATCAAAGCAATCATACATGCATGAGATGAGGGAAACACACATAGCTTGGAGAAGGAATCCAATCAAAGATGAAGAATGCAAAACCCACTTACCTAAGGCAAGGACAGAGATGAGAGAATGGAGAAGAACCCAAACCAAACAGAGGATCCAAATCCTCAATCGATCAAGAGAAGGAAAGAAGAGAGAGAGAGATGAACGAACGTGGAGCTGCTCCTAATCTTGCATGCAATCGATCGAGACAAATGGGCAAGGAGAAAGACACCTGTGAGCTGACTTATATTTATAGATTTGTAGTTTTAAAACAAGGTCCAATGGGTTTAAGCAATTTACAGATTAAGTCACGCGAAGGTCCATCTTCCCCAATTGACTTTAAACGGATCTGACACAGTTATGGAAATTGTCGATCTCAACGAAATACGCGTGCTGACACCAAGATGATGCAAAGATGATATGAGCCAAACAAAAGCAAAATTACGAAAAAGGGCTTAGAACTAACTATCTCAGGTCAAAGGTCACTCAACTACCTATCCCAGGCCCAAAACCAAGTCCAAAAGAATAAACAAAACAAAACACACACTAATGAGCCACTAATCCGGCTCAAAGGGGATCGGAATGTTACAATGATGATTCTAAAGAAGAGAAAGAAGAGCAAAAACAGCCTGAGCCTGATCAATCACATATTGTGAATGGCAAATATTTGGTGTTCATGTCTAGATTTTCTCTTTCTGATTATGGTTCTAATGAAGAGAATGATGATGATAGAGTCTCCGATGAAGAGAATGATTGGGAAGTTGAATAGCATATTTTGTTGAAGAAATGTAAAAATATGAATAGGTTGTATGAAAAAGATGCTCTGAAGTAAAAGTTTGTTCAAGAAGAGAATTTATCTCTAAAGAAAGAATTGACTACTGATAGTCAAAAATCTGAGTTGCTGAAAGACGATTTTGAGAAGTTTAAGCAAGTGAATGAGACCTTGAAGGCAGAGGTAAAGTTTATAATGACTGAAAAACATGACTCATTGTATGATGACATTGAGTTACATGCAAAAGAGTTGGAGTCTCTTAAGAAAGAGTTGAGATTTTGTCAAGCTGAAAAAGAAGATATGACTAACAAATTAAAGATTGCGTTATTTGAGCTGGATTCTACAAAAGCTTCTTTGAACAAGATGAATACTGATTCAAAAATTCTTGAAGACATCTTGTATGTTCATAAGCTACCCAAAGATAAATACGGTCTTGGTTTCAATGATAGTGCATCTTCCTCGAAGTCTAAAAGTAAATCTGTTTTTGTTAGAAATGGTGCACATACTACTCCATAAGTTGCACATGTTCATAATGTAGTAAGTAGTTCAAAAAAGAAGAATGTATCACGTTCTGTATGCACATCCACTTGTCAGCATTGTGGTGTTATAGGACACATTCGTCCCTATTGTAAAAAGTTGCATGTTTTGCTAAAGTATAAGTGACGGTAGAAACATTGTTTAAGCCCAAAGGTTAAGGCAAGGGCTATTTGGGTTAGGAATTTTGATTTGTTCACTACAGTAGCTCACATTACTTTGAAAGATCAAATTACGCAAGTGTGGGTGATTACATGCAAAAAGTTCTGAACGAGTAGTTTAAGCTTCCACCCCTGTGCTAGTATGAAGATATAATTAAGGGAGAGCTTTACTGGAGCCTGATTGACAAGTCTGTCTGATAGTGCTCGATACATGATGTGAAATGCAATAGAATTGAGTCCAACATTTACACACCTCAAGCATTAAGAGGAATGAGAAATATAATTATAGTTCATCATTAATCTCCCTTCATTTACATGGGTTCAAATGCTCTGACCGTGGGGATGTAAGTTGTTTACAAGTTTTAGAAATTCACAACCCCCTTCTAGTCTTAGATGTGATCTAAACTTGGAGATTAAAAGAAAATACATGAAAAAGGGCTTAAAATACAAAAAAAGAAAGACAGGGAAATGGTGACCATGGCCCATGGTCACTAGTCCCATGCCAATGATCGTGGCCCATGGTAACTGACAGACAGTGGCCAAGATGGCCACTTTTGCCCCGTTTCTTCTTTATTTCGCTTCTGTGACACCTTCAGAGTGCTGGAGCTTTTTTTTTTCGACTTTTGGAGTATTGAATGACCACTAAGAATGTATAATTGGGTTGTGAAATCGACTAAAACCTTTGGTAATCATCATTTTTTTGTTATAGATTGTTTTTGTACAAATCCAAAAAGGGTGCTTTATACAAGTAAAATGGAGCAAAAGTTGTATCATTTTGAACCTATGATTTTCAAGGAATAGAATGAAGCCTAAAAAGGCTTGATCACAACTCCCAAGATGGCTCAAAACCCTCTCAAGTGAGAAAACCAAAGGATTTGGTTTTATCCTTTGTATACTTAATGACACTTGCACCCATCTTCTCTAAGTGGTACTCATACTTCTTCTTCTTTTCTGAATTATTTCTCATCTTAAATTAGTGAGAAGGAGAAGAAGAAGTAGATTTGGAGTGCTTGAAGTGCCTTAAATGCCTTGTGAATTCTTGGAAACTTGGTTGTTAATGCATTGAATCTTGTTGGACTTCCTTGCATTTGCTTGGAACTAGTAAAGAACCCTTTCCCAAGTGCTAAACATCCCTTTTATAGACTCTAGAGGTGGTATAGGGAGTTATGAGAGGTTGAGTTTGAAATAAAGTGGAGAAAGCCGCTAAAAACTGTCAAGAATCACTTCATAGGTGTCAGTGACCATGGCCGTGGTCATTGACAGGTTCAATTTGGATTTTTTGCATATATGACTCGTTTTCACCTGTTTGGCGCCCGAACAATGTCCGATCTTCATGAAACTTGGAGGAATGCTTTTTAACAATATTTTGAGTGTTTCATAGAAATTTTAGCTTGTTTTGATCTTCTAAAGTGGTCAACCCCCGTTGACTTTTCATGAAAATGGGCCTTTATTTCAGTTATTGGAGGCTCAAATAACCTCGGATTGATTTGAAACTTAGAAGGACTGATGACAGGGGAATTTTGAAATGTCCATAAAAATTTCATGTGGTTTGGATTTGTGAAAACAGGGTGTCAAATAATGACCCACTTATTGTATGTTCCAAGTTAATGTTCTCTTGTGTTGTGGGCAATTAGCTTGTTTTCTACTAGAATGGTGTTCAATTGATTTGAAACTTTAAACACATGTTAAGTCTTTGATTTGAATTTCATCAACTTTGGCCTCTTAAAAGTGGGGTTTTTAATTAGTGACCCCCATGACTTGGAGGTCACGGACTCCTAGCTGACATGTCATTGAAGTAGGGTTAGACAAAGTCCTTTTGGCTTGAAAATTTGTAGAACCACTTGTTAGTATGACCTAAGTTTTGCGTCCAAATTTCATTAACTTTAATCACCTAGAAGCAGGACTTTGGTCAGTGATCCCATGCCTTGGGGGCCACTGACCCAAAGTTATCATACTTGTTGACTTTGGGTCAAATGATGTCCACTTGACCTGAAATTTTGCAGGGCCCCCCCTGAATATAATTTGAGCTTCTTCCAAGAGATTAAGCTGCTTCTGACATATAGAAGTGTCTGTTTTCATAGTGACCCTAAGGAGCTAAAAGGTAGTCACTAAAGCTTAAATTTGAATTGAAATGGAGTCCAAATGTTTTAAAATTTTGCAGCATCATTCCTAAGCATAATTTGGAGCTATCATGAGATTTTCAGCAGCTTTGGTAACTCAGAAGCTTGAGTGTGTCCAATGACTCCTAGACGTTGAGCTAATGAACCTTGAATTTGAAGTTTGATGAGTCAAGTGACCAAATAAAATCCACTAACTCTGAAATTTGAATCGTTACACTTTGCGTTCATTTGAAATCTTCTAAATGAGTTGTAACAGTCCTGAACATTTGGATATAGTACTTGACCGGTATTCCACAATCGTAGGGTTATGTGCCATTAGCTTGGAATTTGCTTTAATGTCTTCACTGCAACATTCGTAATTTTTTATGGGTCAATAGTCTATTGCATGTTGATTCCGAGCATTGTAAATTATCGGCAAAAAAGGAGAGAATACAGTATTCTATTCAGAGTTCAGAGTCATGGTGCTAAATCTTTTAAATTCATAGATAGATATAGACAATATAGATCTACAAATGCTGATGTGATAATTTTTTTATTGAAAATTCATTATAATCTTGGATATTATTTTGTTTAGATTGTATGTATTATTATAAGTGAGTTTTGTCCATGAATTGCCAAAGGAGTAGATTATAAGGATTTTTATATGTTCGTTAATTCATGGGTTGGATAAAACTCTAGGTCCATTAAGTTGTGCTTTGTATTCTTTTATATGGACCATTGTTTGAGTCAATAGAGGACCTAAAGAGGAAAAAACAGAAAAAAAAAAACTGGGTTTGCCCGACCAATCCGATGGATGCTCGATTGATCGAATTAGAGGTAGAATTGGTGCTAGATTGATCGAATGATGGAAATCTTCCCACCGACCTGTTGCAAAATTATTTTTTAATTATTTCAAAATTAATATGTTAAGTTTTACATGAAGCATCTTAATAAGGCACAAATTGTAGGTTATCTCTCAACCTTAGGGCATGGAATATAGATCTCATTATTTTGAGTCGAGATTACATATTGAAGTTCATCTTCTTTAGAGCCTTCATTAAGAGTTGAAGGGCTGAAACTTTGTTCTCGAGAGAAGTTACTTTTACATCTCTTGTAGAGGTTTTTAGGCCATCTTTAGTGATCAAAGCGTAAGTTGATCAATTAGAGAACATTACAAGGTGAAGAAATATTCGTGAGTAAAGGAGTTGTAGCGAGAAGATATTAGTCCTTATGGTGCAAAAAGGGTGTGAGTATATCTTATAATTGTTTAACTTTTCTTGATATTTGATCCTTGTTGGATTTGCAGTTTCTTACCCGTTTGGAGTTTTTCATGTTAAAATCATGCATTCTTGAACTGTGTGCTTGTGATTGATTGTTTTTTATTTTCGCTGCGTGATTAATTAGTTGAGCACATATTATTTAGTTGATTGCGTTGTTCTAATTTAGAGATCCCTCAAATCCTTCAAAAGATGATCCTAGGTTGGAAGAAATGGACCCCAAATCATGTATCAGCATGAAGTTTGTAAGCATACAATAATTTCGAAAGTGCCTAAGGCATTATGTTATGAATAATTCTTTTAATTTAAAGTATATTCACAATGAGCTTAAGAGAGTGACTGCAAAATATGTTGATCCAAAATGTAAATGGGGCATTCATGCTCCAAATTGCAAGATGACATTGTCTTTATGATTATGACATATTCCTACGAACACTCTTGCCTTGGTACAAATCGCAAAGGCAATCACATGGCTAGTGAAAAATGGGTAGCGAATATGTGTGATTCAGTAGTGTAAAATGATCAAAGTATAAAGGTAAAGGCAATTATGACAAACATATACAAGGAGTACAGAGTCACTTTGCCATATATTTGTGTCAGCGAGAAAAAGAGATTACATTGAATAGAGTGCGGGGCTCATATGAAAATTCATACAATTTGATTCCAGCATTATGTAATGTGATTAAAAATAGTAACCCTGGTAGTATTACACAGAATAAATGCACGGATCACTCATTTATG
Organism: Sextonia rubra; assembly: GCA_037013555.1. Taxonomy (NCBI): domain Eukaryota; kingdom Viridiplantae; phylum Streptophyta; class Magnoliopsida; order Laurales; family Lauraceae; genus Sextonia; species Sextonia rubra. Next base: position 12,940,502 of record JASUAD010000018.1, on the reverse strand, counting down.
TGTCTATCTATTTCCTTTACTACAAGTAAGACAGGCTTCATACATGGTTGTTGGCCATTTGCAAGTAAGACAGGCTTCATACATGGTTGTCAGCCATTTGTTTGTTTGGATAGTTGTCATTTAAAAGGTAAATTTAATGGGGTATTGTTATCTGCAATTACCCTAGATGGTAACAATGGTATTTTTCCTTTGGCATTCGCAATTGTTAAAGCTAAAACAATGGAAAGTTGGACATGGTTTTGTAATTCTTTGAATGGGAAGATCAGTCATTAGACAAACTGGTTTGGTTGAGGCTTTTGAGAGAGTGTTTCCATATTCTCACTATCATTTTTGTTTATGAATTATGCGTAAGAATTTTCCAAAAAGAAACACCCAGGCCGAATCTTAAAAAATCATTTTTGGGAAGCAACAAGAGCATATATAAAGCATGACTTTAGTAAGGCAGTGGAAAAAATTAAAATGCTATCTTTAGAAGCTCGCCAATGGGTTGACACAGTAATTCCACAATATTGGTCACATGCATATTTTTATGACAACATCACTTTGTAACATGATAACAAACACCTTGACAGAGTCATGAAATATTTTATTGGGGATGTACGATATCTGCCAATTTGTGACATAGTGGCTGCCATTTGAGTTGAGTTGATAGTTAAACTCCAAAAGAGGAAAGACACAAGGTCTAAATGGTCAACAACCACTATACCCCGTGCTAGATTAGATTTGATGAAGACAATTAAAAAGGCATGTAATTGTGGAGTTCTACATGTCAGGGAATCTGAATACTACGTGGAAGGAGATAAGGAGTGATATAAGGTGCTAATGGATAAGAGGACTTGCCAATGTGGGCCACCACAGCTATGTGGAATACCCTACAAGCACGTTATTGCAGTAATAATCAAGAGAAGAGAAGTTCCTGAATCATACTATGGCAGTTGTTATACTGTTGAAAAGTATAGAGTTGCCTATGGTTATACAATCCGTGTAATAGTCCATAAAGAAAGCTGGACACGGGCATTGGATGGTTTCTATATACACCCACCTTATAATAGATGCCCACCTTGTTGTTCAAGGGAAGAAAGAATAAAAGATCGCAATTAAGATAACCTATAATGTCTAAATCCGAGCTAATCTTGATTTACCTTAATTAATGTTTATTTAAACTAATTCAACCAAGATCATTTTAGTTTGGTCATGGATAAGTAGTTGGGTCGGATTCGAACCTTATTTAGGTAGCCAAGGACATTCTCATATTTAGAGTTATATGGTTTTGCATCATATTGCCATTATGTTAATTGTATTATATATCTTTAATTATATGGGTCATCTTTCATTTTTGGTCTAGCTCAATTCAGATTCATTTTGGCCCAACCAGAGTTTACTTGACCCAAATTGTAAATCTCTTCAGCAAATTGGACTTGTTGTAAATTTTAGGAAATCTCGATTTAAAACCAACTTAACTACTTGTCTCCCTTCATTTCTTCAACCATCTGCTGGAGCAGCTTCTACACCTTTACTTCCTCTCTTCGTTTGCAATCTTCAAGGGAAGGAGGGATTGCATGTGCAATTGGATAAAAGGACACCTTCGTCAACCTTTATCCTTTTGCTTTTGCTATGAATCTTCACTACTTCTCCCATTTCTTTCCCTAATCTTAGTTGACAGGTAAAGATCTCACATATACTTTAATCCCTTAAGCTTAAAAGGGGCAAAGAGACTCAATTTTGTAGCATGCATGCCTCTCATACCAATTTCATCAATTGCATGTCTTAGGTTGTCTTCTATTAAGGTTTTCTTCATGATTAAACCAAAGGTGGACTTGATTTAAGTAAAGCACTGAGTTAAAGGCAAGAATAAGTGTGTATATTACTGCATGCATGTCTAATTTTGTTTATTCTTGATGAACTCTCTTCTAATGCCAAGTTACAAGTCTTTTGTTCTAATTCTTAGAATGTAAGTTAGTATTCAGTGCTAATGAAGGTAATTATGTAATGCATGATGGGAGTAGATGAAGGAGGAACCCAATTATGGTGTAGAAAGAAGTTAAGAAGGCATTAAAAGGTGCAGTTAGTGAATCAGAGTGGAAGAAGCCAGCAAAAAAGGGAGAGGAATCAGTTCAGAATTGATCCTGCCCAGAGCCAGAAGCTCCAAGGCTGATTAATTGGACAAAGGCCCGATTTCGTATTCCAAGCTTGGGAGGTCCGATCGATTGTGTACCCCTTTTATTTATAAAATTTTTTTTTAATTATTTCAAATGGAGGTCAATTGGGAGTATTCCAACCTTCTTTTCAGACCTTAGAGAGTTGATAAAAGTCATTCTTACTCTTAGGATATTAAGTACAATCAAAGACCAAGTAGGACCCTAGAAATGGTACCTTTATCTCAAATTAATTAGCCCAACGGTCATTAACTACTAAGAAGGAAGGGTATAGAGCTGTTACTCATTCCTTTTGATTTTTTAGTCATTTCCAGACGTCACGTCATAGGTGTTGGCTTAAGAAGTGGTGTCCATTACTTATACAATGTAATAATAAGACTTGGCAATACACTAACACCAGATGTTTTATGAATACACCATATTGAACGACTAAAGAAACACAAATCATCTTGCTAGGGTTGGCTAGTAAATATCCTTGTTAACCTCTCAATTCAGATGCATTCATATTGTTTAAGTAAATTTTGTTCTCAACATGATTAAATCATGTACCCATTCTTCCTAGTGAACCTCGAGACAAAATCGGAGACGAATATTCTAGTGAGTATGGGCCCGTGAGCCAAGATAGGGGTAACTAAGGTTGAAAATGTTCGAGCTCTATTAGCTTATTTAAATATGCATTTTTTTTATTATTAGTTACTCTGTTTAATCCCAATTTTTATGATTAAAAATGATCTCAAGACCAATATATGCTTCTGTATAAGTATGAGTTGATCGCTAGGTATGGTAAGTATGAAAGTTATGAATTTTGATCGGTCTTGATACATTGAGTTAGCACTACTTAGCTTGTACCCATAAGAGGTTCAATGGGACCGAATGAGGGCATTCCATATGTTACCTATTACAGAAGCTGTATGAAGAGTTAGTCAGCGTTCTTAGGGTAGCTAGATAGCTCTTGGCCTAACCACTAGAGATTTCCACTGTATGATATGCTCTCATTAGAGAGAATCTAACTATGTAGATACTAACTAGTATGCTAATGTATTTTTATTTATGATTTTTTATTCATGCTCACTCACATGTATGACATGCCTAGTTTTCGTTCTTGCTCCCTTTTAAGCAATATGTTTTATAATTCAATTGATATATCATGGTAGTCTTATATACTTTTTTATTTGCTTAATTGTCATGCTAACAGTGTTACCCTTGGTGTTATAAGTATAGAATCTAATGCTAACATGGCAGTCGATGTGGCCCAGGAAGGAACCACAATGGTACCTTACGGTATATTAGAGTGGAATGGGGATGATGTATATTACTAATCATCCTATGTAGAGTGTCATGGGGTTTATCTTTTTGGGTTTGCTTAGGATATAGTCATGTGTGTAGTGCACATGCAGACCACTATTACTGTAGTTGTTTGTCAAATTGGATCGGGTCAATTACATCAACATCATCTCACATATAAAGAGCAAGAAAACTATGCAATCATTGACACACAGATTTTACGTAGTTCACCATAAAGACTACATCCACGAGCTATGAGCATTTTGCTCTATTTCACTATAAAAGATAGTGGGCAATTCGTTACAAGGATTCCCGCTTCTCTAACACTTAGTTCCTTAATCTTCATTGGTCTTAATCTAAGACCTTATGCAAAGAAGTTGATGCTAAGGTGCAAAAGACGAAGGAGCTGAGTCCAAGCTCGACATTTTTAATTTGTATGTCTTTAATGAATCATTAATACATCTTTTTTGTTTTAGATATATTACACATTATTTTTTTCTAAACTATGTTCATTTTCAAACTCTAATATAGGTTCTTAATGAACAATATTGTTTTTCTTCTTTTTGATTTCCATAGGAGAATTTTTATGACGACGTCATGATTTTTGTAAGTTATTCTGCAGATGTGCTCTGATGGTGATGTAAAGATGGGCATGTCTATTGGGTATGTTTTAAACATTTCTTATAGTTTTTAAATTTTTATCAAAACCTTTTTTTTCATAAATATCACATATGTTTATTTTTATTTTTGTTATATTACACATCTTTGAGTTCTAAAATATCGTTATTTTCACGTTCTAATGCAGGTTCTTAATGGACTACATTATGTTTTTCCTTTATGATTGTTATAAACGAAGTTTTTTGATGATGACATCTTTATTTTGGATAGCGCTTCAGCATATGCTATTTATGGTGATGTTTGAAATGTGGAGGATAGTCACTTTTTTGTTTAGCATATGATAGATATTAGCCAATGTTCTTTTTTGTTTTAGTTTATTTTTTTTGTTGTTATAGTCTACACTTGGGTAGTTTGGTTTTCCCCTTTGTGTGTGTGTGTGTGTGTGTGTGTGTAAAACCACGTTATTTACATCGTATAGAAACCTTTCTAAAGGAAATTCTACAAATTTCTATATTTATGTCCTTTTTTGACTTACTAAAATATAAGTCAATAAATTTATTCATTACGTGGCCATGCATATTTGTGAGGTTATTAAAAAAAATCTCATTATTTTATGACAAGTAACAACATAGAAAATTTTCACCGGCAGTGTAAATTTTTTTATCAAAAGATTTATAAAGCAATCTACAATGTAAGAACATTTTATCATAAGTACAATTCTAACTTTATGGGGATTGTAACTTTCATCCAACCATTTTATTAATCTTTCCATGTCAAGTTCAAACAAAAAACTTCCATATCTTTTTGTTGAAAACAGGTAGCTAAGTAATAGATCTCAACCTTGTTGGATTGTTAAAATAAAAATGCTAAAAATGAAAAATGGGTCCCAACCCGCTTTGATGGTTGAAAAATAAGAGAAAAGAAAAATAGGTTCGAACCACCTTGGATGATTAAAAAACAAAAAGAAAAAAATGGGTCCCATCTCCCTTGGTTGGTTAAAAAAAGTTTTCTAATCCCCCCCGCATATTAAAGGAAATAAAATGAGAAAGAAAAATGGCTCCCATCCCCCTAGAATGGTTAGAAAAAACAGAAAGAGAAAAAAAAGAGGTCCCAACCCGCTTGCATGGTTAAAAGCAAAATTAGAAAAATGGTTCTCAACCCCTTTAGATGGAAAAGGCATATAAAGAAAAAAAATTGAATGCTAAAAGAGTCATTTTTTGCTTTTCAACAAATGCAATGGATAAAATTGATAATACAAAAAAGGAAAGGAAAAGTGAGAATGTACATTACCATTCCCTTAAGAGTGCTGCCATTTGCAATTCAGTTTTTCCAATACACACATCAAATTTTTTTAAATGACCAAAACACCCTCTCCTCCCTCCTCCCCTTCCTCCCCTTCCCCACCTCCACCTTTACCCCCCCTCTCTCTCTCCCCGTACCCTCCTCCCCTCATCCTCTTGGTTGAGCAACGATCGGCAAGTGGCAGAAAGGGACTACTCTTTCTCCCCTCCCTTTCCCTTTCCCCACTTCTCCCTCCTTTGTCCTTTTCTTTTCTCTCCCTCCCTCCCTCTCATTCCCTTTCCCTCCCCCTCTCTCCACTTGGTTGCCTTATGGAGAGAGGGGGAGGGAGAGGGAAAGAGAGAGGAAGGGAGAGAAGAGAGAGGGGCGGAGGAGGGAAGGGGTGGGGGAAAGAGAGAACAAAATGGAGGAGGGAAGGAGGGAGGGAGGGAGAACAAATAGGGGAGGGGGTGGGGAAGAGCGGGAGAGAAAGAGAGAGGGAGTGGAAAGAGGGGAGAGGAGAGAATTGAGAGGGGGAGGGAGGGAGGGAGGGGGAAGGTGGGGAAGGGAGAGAAAGAGGGGAGGAGGAGGTAGTCCCCTTTCGCCAATGCTGGAGCTGGAGTAGGGGGGCGCGGGCGGAGGTGGAGGTGGGAAGGGGAGGGAGAAGCGGGTATTTTGGTCAATTGAAAAAAAATAAAATGGTGGTGTGTGTATAAAAAAAAAATTGGATTGCAAAGAGCAGCACTCTCCCTTAATTGGAATTTTAGTCAAGGTGCCTATTTCCAAAAGGAAAAAAATATAGCGGTGTTTTAAAGGTTTCTTGAGAATATAGGTTGCCATTTTGTAAAAAAGTCAAAATAAAATTAAGTTGACGATTTCAAATTTACAAAAATGGAGGACGTTCCAAAGAAGTTTTGTTTCCGATGGACACTCTGGAAAATGACATAGTCCCCTCGGACACCTATTTACAAGGCTTACCCTGTGCCGTGTCAGTGTGATTGGCGACCCCTCGGACACCTATTTACAGGGCTTACCCTGTGCCGTGTCAGTGTGATTGGCGATTACCCGTTTTACGCTCGTCGTATCTCCCTCAGCCAAACAAGACAACATCTTCTTCTTCCATGGAGTCTGATACGACGACCCCTCTCCTCCTCCCCCACCAATGGTGGCGCCACCGCCACCGCCTCCTCCCTTCTTTAGCCGCCAGCTTCCACCTCAAGACCACCATCTGGTCGGAGCTGGGCGGCTCCGTCGGCGACCTCGGCACCTACATCCCCATCGTCCTCGCCCTCGCCCTGGTGAACCACCTCGACCTCTCCACTACCCTCATCTTCACCGCCCTCTACAACATCCTAACCGGCCTCCTCTTCTCCATCCCCATGCCCGTCCAACCCATGAAGTCCATCGCCGCCGTCGCCATCGCCGAGTCTACCCACCTCACTGTACCCCAGATCATGGCCGCCGGGATCTCTACCGCCTCCGTCCTCCTCGTCCTCGGCGCCACCGGCCTCATGTCCGTCTTCTACCGCATCATCCCCCTTCCCGTTGTCCGCGGCGTCCAGCTCTCCCAGGGCCTCTCCTTCGCCTTTACCGCCGTCAAATACATACGCTACGACCAGAATTTTGCCACCGGGAAGTCCTCCGGTGTCCGCCCCTGGCTCGGCCTGGACGGTGTCGTCCTCGCGCTGTCGGCTGCGGCCTTCATCGTCCTCGTAACGGGGTCTGGTTCTGATGGGGTCGAATCTATTCGAGAGTCAGAGATACCCAATTCGTCAAATGCCCGTCGGAGAAGACAGAGGAGATTGCGCGCTTGCTCAATGGTTCCTTCTGCTCTGCTGGTGTTCTTACTTGGGCTTTTGCTCTGCTTCATTCGCGATCCTTCATTGTTTAAAGATCTCAGATTCGGGCCCTCCCAGTTTCATTTAGTGAAGATTTCTTGGGCTGATTGGAGGATTGGATTTGTAAGAGCTGCAATCCCGCAAATTCCCCTTTCTGTGCTGAATTCTGTGATAGCTGTGTGTAAATTGTCCGCTGATTTGTTCCCGGAGAGGGAGGCATCGGCGATGGCCGTTTCGGTGAGCGTGGGGGCAATGAATTTGGTGGGTTGTTGGTTTGGAGCGATGCCCTGCTGCCATGGCGCCGGAGGGTTGGCCGGGCAATATCGTTTTGGAGGGCGGAGCGGCCTATCAGTGATGTTTCTGGGGCTTGCAAAGTTGGTTCTGGGGCTGGTTTTTGGGAACTCCTTTGTGAGGATATTAGGTCAGTTCCCAATTGGAATCTTGGGTGTTCTTTTGCTGTTTTCGGGAATTGAATTGGCCATGGCTTCAAGGGATATGAACTCGAAAGAGGAGTCATTTGTTATGCTGGTATGCGCTGCGGTTTCTTTGACTGGATCGAGTGCTGCTCTGGGTTTTGGGTGCGGGATTGTGCTATTCTTACTGGTGAAGGTGAGGGAATTGGATTGTTCTTCAGCTCCTTTTACTCGTTGGTTCGACAAATCCAAAACATCAACCGATGAATTTGAAACAACCATCAATCCTTAGGTGAGTTCTCTTTATCAGTGGTTGTTCATTTAAGTGCATAGCATTCTTATAATTAGTACAGAAACTACTTGATGTAATAATGGCTACTTGGAGGGCTCTCAGCTGTTTATTTGTTATGGCTTTGTATGGTTAGCTCTGCGTATTTTGATTTGAATAGAAAACATTAGTTAGTGAAGGGCCACTAATAGTCTAGTGGGAGCTTATGGAAAAGTGCCTTTCAGGGGAGTCTTGTTGGGGGATTTTAGTATATCCGCTTGTAGACCATTCGGGGAAAAAAGGAAGAAGAAGAAAGAAGCATCCTAAGTTAATGGAATGTCGATGAAAAGATTTATATTAAAGTTCTTCAAGGCCACCTGAGATAGATGGGAGAACCAATGACAAACAGCCTGCTTGCAGGCCGAAGAAACTCTGCAGATGGGAACAATCTCTCAGTGCCTACTGCCTGCAGCCCAAGTCATGTTGCTATACAGAAAAGCCTACACACAGAAGGCACAGAGCATTGCAAGAGAAACCGCAGCAGCAAAACCACAATAAACTGTGGATTTGTAAATCTTCAAAATTCTTGGCAATTATATTTAGTCCAGGGGGCAAGTTATGCTTTTAATTACTCTGTTATAGTTTGCATGTATTTGTGCCTCCGTGCGTTATTTGGTTTTGTGTAGATTGAAGCTATCACACTCTGGTGATTACTGGTTGGTAGGAGTTCAGCCCTATTAATGGACAGAGCAGGAAGCTGTCTAACTGCTGTCTAACTGCTGTAAAGTGGAGTTGTGTACGGGGTGTGTAATGGTGACCGAATGTAGCTATTTTGATGGGGGATGGGGAACATGAACCAATGGTATGTGTTAATAATTAAATAATTTTTAAGTGTCAACATATATTTATTTTTTTTATTTTCCTTAAATTAAAATATAAAAGTAAAAATAAAATCCAATCTATCAATCTTACACAAATCAAATCCAATCTATCAATTCTACACTTTAGATTGTGTCTTGAAATTTAGAAAGTGTTGATGAAGGAAAAACAACAAAAAGAGAATAAAAAAAGAAGATACATGCAACCCCATACGTACACTTGAATGCTTTACTCAAATACATGTTCTTTATTCATCTCTAAAACCTCCCCAAAGCTGTAAAAGTCTTAAGAGCTTTCATTAACTACTAAGGAACCCTTTTAAAGTAAAAATACTAAAATAGAGAAGGATTAAAGAAAGAGAAAAGGTAAAAAAGATTATTAATATTAACTTATTGGTTGTAGGTATTCTCGCTCAACCGAATTGCTTGAATCATAAGATTCGACGAATCACATATTGAATCGTAACATTCACACCTGAATCCTAATATTCATCTGTAAATGGGAATTGTTGCATAGATAAAACTCATTTTCCCAAGGATTCGTATTACTTCCCTTTGAATTCGTGAACACAATTAGTTCTTTCCAAAGCTCATTTTGGCTTCAATTTTGACCTTATTTGGTCCATTTCTAATGCTTATGCATTGATGCAGGCCGAACCAAGATCCGGCCTAGATCACAGGCCCATTTGATGCAGTCTGGGGCCTAGTAGCCCTCTTCAAATTAGATTAGGATTATTATTATTATTATTAGGAAAGTTTCCATTTTTAGCCTAGGGTTTTCTTGCTTATTAAGTTTGTTTTACTATATATATATGGCATTGTAGAGAAGAAATTCTCAGATTTGGTTGATTAATAGAATTGGGTTTTTCCCAGAGGTGTTTCCTCGTGTGGTTTGAAGTCATCTTGACGGTTCGAAGTGTCCTTGGACACGTGCTTAGGCACCTCCACGCAAGCCCTAACCCTAGGGCTGCATCAGATTGGTATCAGAGCCCCACGATCTTTGATCGTCGGCGTGTACCTACTCTCCCCCTTGTCTGCCGATTCAGACAAAACCCGATCTGCCTCCTGTTATCTCTATCCCAACGATAACCCCATCCTCTTGAAACCCCATCATCTCAAAACCCTCATCCTTACCCTTTCGGCCTTCACCGGAGCACAACCCAATCCACTGTCGACACCCCAACTCGTCTTCCATCTTCAACGATCCACCCTGCCCTCACTTCTGCCCTCAGAACCCATTCGCCGGAACCCACCGGAACCCATCCAACCCCCATCGACCCCTCTCGGTCCATCCTGCACCAAACCCTTTTCAAATCCTCAACCCCCTCTCTCCTTCACCCCTCGACTACTGTTTCCATCTTCGACAGCGGCAGTCCATATTCCCCCACCCCCAGAGCAAAAAAAAAAAAAAAAAAAAAAAAAAAAAAAAAAAGAAGAAGAAGAAGAAGAGAGAAACAGGGAGAACAGCGTAGACAGAAGACGAGCTAGAAAGAGCGCAGAGAACGTACCAGGCTCCGGGCTTCCATCCTCGTTGGCTTCTCTGTCAGCGGCAAGTAGGTGCTGTCGTATCGTGCGCCATCGCCGGTTGCTGTCGCATCGTGCGCTATCCACGGTTGCGCTTCCAGTCGTCGCCACCGCTGTTTGCATCGCCGGCGTAGCCCCTAGCTTCCGAAGCCATCTCCTGCTCGCCATCATCTTGCCAGCGCCTTTGTCGTTGCAGACCGTCCAGCCCCAATCTCGGCTTAGAGCAACCCCGAGATCCACACAACCACAAAAAGGGGTTTCAACTTCAACCATCGTCACCGCCTTCGCAGCACCATCGTCGCCATCTCCATCATCTCACTAGCGCTCTCATCGTTGCAGCGCCTTTGCAGCACCATCGTCGCCATCTCCATCATCTCACTAGCGCTCTCATCGTTGCAGCCTCTGTTTGAAGCACCTAGGGCAAACGAAGTCTTATTATCTCCATCTTCCTGTCACGCAGAATGAGACGGGAAAATCTGTATTGGGCCCGAGTTCAATCCGGGTATGCTTCAGTTGTTTTTAGGTGGGTGAGCCCATATACTAACTGGCCCACAAACGAAATTCTTCTCAAAGCTTCTGCACAAGTGTTCCGATTTCCAATCTGTCCTTTTGAAGAATAGATCTGCACATCAGGTCAGTCAAATTTCAATTTTGCATTAAAAAAAAAATGCCTCCAAAGAAGCAAGTGGATGCTGAATCTTCATCTTTTTCACTTGAAGATTTGGCTACTGCCATTAGGGAATTATCTGCAAAAGTTGATGGCATGCACCATACCCTGCAACAATTGGACATTAGAGTGACAAATTTGGAAAGTAATCAACGTGTGCATCACCACCATGATGATGGTGCAAATATTCGGAATCAACGGGATCTGCCAGTTAATAATCCTGATAGAGAATTCGGGATTAAAATTGTGATTCCTGAATATGATGGAAAATTGCAGCCTGCGGAATTTATGGATTGGTTAGTGTGTGTGGAGAATATTTTCGCGCATAAGCCAATGACTGAGCATCATAAAGTCACACTAATTGCCACTAGATTTCGTAATTATGCTGCAACTTGGTGGGCTGAATTACAAAGAAAACGGAGGAATCAAAACATGGACCCAGTTGATACATGGACTGAGATGAAGAATATTTTGAAACAAAAATTCCTCCCTGTCAACTATGCAAGAGATCTCTGTTTCAGTTTTCAAAATTTGAAACAACGGTCCAAGACAATTGTTGAATATTCTGAGGAATTTTTGACTCTGCAAGCTCGTTGTGGCTTGAATGAAGATGATGATGTGGTAGTTGATAGATTTTTCAATGGATTGAGACTAGACATTTAGCATATCCTTGCCTTCCAACATTTTGATAATGTCGATGAACTCATCCAACATGCTATCAAGGCTGAGGGAATTGCAACTCATCAAGTACAAAAATCCAAATGGGTTTCTCCGAAGAATTCATCTCTACAAGAAGCTAAATCCAATGGACAGATTTTTGCTAGGACTGAAGGTCAAAATAAGATGGTTTGTTTTCATTGTCATCAGCACGGGCATCGAGTAGCAGACTGTCCAAAGCGAATACATTTGATTGAGATTGAAGGTGTTGATAACAATATCCGAGATGATATTAAGGGTACTGACACTGATCCTAAGGATATTGACAATTCCAAGAATATTGACACTGCGGAAATTGAATTCATCGATGCAGAGCCCCCAGATGAAACTCTTATTGTCCTCAAGGATGCTTCACCAACTGTTGAGCATAAGTGGTTGCGCAAAAATATTTTCCATTCCACAGGATTAATTCAGGGACAAAACTGCACAGTTGTTATTGACAGTGGAAGTTGTGAAAATCTCATCTCCTAGGCTCTTGTTGATCGCCTCCAACTGAAAGTTTATAAGCATAACCGTCCTTATTTTGTCAAATGGCTTATGAATGGTGATCAAGCGCATGTTCGACATACTTGTAAAGTTACTTTTGCCATTGATGAGACTTACAAGGATACAATATGGTGTGATGTGCTACCTATGGATAGTTGTGATATCTTATTGGGCCGTCCATGGATGTATGACAAGAATGGGACTCATGGTATGCGCGACAACACCTATACATTCATGCATGGTGGACAGCAAGTTACTCTTCATCCTGAGAAACCACAACCGCCAAAGAAGAATTCCTGGAAAGCTGCCACAAAGGAAGTCCTTCATGTTCAACACATTTACATTGGCAATCCGACGTAGAATCGAGTTCGAGGACGAATTCTTCTTTCAACCCGGGGAGGATGATGCAGTCTAGGGTCCAGTAGCCCTCTTCAAATTAGATTAGGATTATTATTATTATTATTAGGAAAGTTTCCATTTTTAGCCTAGGGTTTTCTTGCTTATTAAGTTTGTTTTACTATATATATATGGCATTGTAGAGAAGAAATTCTCAGATTTGGTTGATTAATAGAATTGGGTTTTTCCCAGAGGTGTTTCCTCGTATGGTTTGAAGTCATCTTGACGGTTCGAAGTGTCCTTGGACACGTGCTTAGGCACCTCCACGCAAGCCCTAACCCTAGGGCTGCATCACCATTGATATTAATGGCCCTCATGTGATCCATGATCTGCCCAAGATTGGGGATTCCTATCCTTTAATTAAATAGTTTCTGATCAATAGTTTTGTTTCCTATTTTGTGTTGGAATAGGATTAGGTAGTTGTTTATTTTATTGTTAGCATATTTTGGTTTCTTAGAAACACTCCTTCCTATATATAGAGGAGTCCACATTGTAATTAGGTATGCTTATTCATTCAATAAAACAAAGTTTCTCTCAATATGGTGCCTATAGTGTGTGTTCTTGTGCCCTAGGGCTGGAATCTGTCTTTAGATTCGATCAATCCCTCGAGAGATTGATCTACACTTTGATCTGAGATTAGGGGATGTGCCACTCATCCAAAACCTATGGACAATGGAAGATGTGATAAGGACCTACTAAATATTAAATGAAATGCGGGTAGAGATCAAATATCTGAATACTATGTGCATTAATTAATCTAAAGTTGGCACCAACACAAGATTTGTTGATGCAATTGTTGCAGCCTTATATGGGGAAATTCGTCATCGTTTGCTTTGATGATATTCTAATTTACAGCAAAACAAAAGAAACACCTTCAGCACTTGGATAAAGTCTATCAACTTCTTTGCTAGGAGTGTTTCTACATTAATCTCAAGAAATGTACCTTCATGAGTGATTTTGTTATTTTCTTGGAATATGTTGTGTCTGCACAATGTATTAAAATGGATCCTGAAAAGGTTAGAGCAATTCTTGATTGGCCTATTCCTACTACCCTTACTAAAGTTTGCAGTTTTTATGGTCTTGCCAATTTCTACAAAAGGTTTATCAGAAACTTTAATACTATTACAACTCCTGTTACTGACTGTATGAGAAAAGGTGAATTCAAATGGACCAGTGCAGCCACAAGGGCTTTCTAAAAGATCAAGCAAAATATTACTGAAGCGCCCATCCTATAGGTTCCTGATTTTAACAAGTTTTTTGAAATTGCTTGTAATGCCTCAAATGTAGGCATTGGCGTTGTTCTTAGTTAGGAAAGACATTCAGTTGCATTCTTCAGTGAGAAACTTTCTGATGCGAAGCAAAAGTATTCTGCCTACGATTTGGAATTCTATGCTGTTGTCCAAACGTTTCGTCACGAAAGGCATTATTTGATTGGTGATGAATTTCTACTCTATTTTGACAATGCTTTGCAACATCTATACTCCCAATAGAAGATCAGTGCCAACCGTGGTAAGTGGAGTGCATATATACAGAAATTCAAATTCTGCATTTAACATAAAGTAGGAAAGGATAACTTGATTGCAGATGTATTAAGCCAGTGGAAGCATCTTTTGACTGCCATGTTTGTTAATGTGCCGGGTTTTGAGCACATTAAACAAGACTATGCAACGGACAAAGATTTTTGCTCTATTTATGCTGATCTCATCTATGGCGATCATATTCAACATCCTTATTTTAGTATTCGTGATGGTTTCTTATTCAAAGGTACGCAACTCTGTTTTCCAGCTACTTCTATTTGTGATTATGTTGTGCGAGAGTTGCATGCAGGAGAATGTAGCAGACATTTGAGTCGTGACAAAATGCTTGGTCCTGTTAGCAACAAATATTATTGGCCTCGTATGAAGACTAATGTGATTCATACTTGCGAAAGATGTAAAACATGTCAGCTTGTTAAAGGAAACTAGAAGAACACTGGATTATATCATCCTTTGCCTGTTCCCTATACTCCTTTGCCTGTTCCCTACACTCCTTGGGAAGATATTAGCATGGACTTTGTGCTAGGTTTACCCACGACTACCAAAAAGGTTAATTCTATCTAGTGTTTTGAAAGGCGCGCTTAGGCGCAAGGTGTAGTGAAGCCCACCTATTGCTCCTCGCTCCATTTCACTGAGGGTGGCTTAGGCGCGCGAGGCCAGGCGAGAGGCGCACAGGCGTGCACCTCTTTCAAGTTACCTCAAGTGTTGAATAAGATTTAAAAAAAACGCAGGGGTTTAAATGTAAAAGATGTAACCTATATTTAAAGTAGAGCTGCTGCTGCCCTACAACCTTGACAAAATGAGAAGAAAAACACAGAAAAAGGAGCAGCAGCTGGCGAAGAGAAGAAAAATGAAGAAGCAACAGCCGGCGACGAAGGAGAAGAAGATTTGTAGCTGGTGAGGAAGAAGATCTACAGCTGGCGGCGAAGGAGAAGAAGATCTACAGCTGGCGAACTGCAGCCGGTGGTGAAGGAGGAAAAAAAAAAGAAGAAGAGAGCTCAAGTCTGGCCGGTGAAGGAGAAAGAGGAGGAAGAACTAGGAGCTCAGTCACTTCCGGTGACCCAGCCAGCTTGCTGCTGACGTCTGGCGAGGTACCTTTTTTTTTTTTTTGCTACTTGTTCTTTTTGTTTTTGTTTTTGCTTTTTTTTTCTCTTTTGCTGCGGCTCACATGTAGATGGACTACTATCTGCGTTGTTTTTTTGTTGCTGTTTTTGTTTTCTTTTTCTTTTTTATTGTTGCTTTTTTTTTTTTGCTGCTGTAGCTTTTTCTTTTGCTTTTCTGTTTCATTTTTTTTTGCTGTTATTTGCTGCTTTTTTTTCTGTTTCTGCAAGTTTTTTTTTTTTTTTTGTTTTTTTGCTATCTGCTATCTGCTGCTTTTCTATTTCTTTTTTTTTCTTTTCTTTCATTTTCTATCGTTGCATTTATTTTTGTTGCGTTTTTTTTTAATGTTTCTTTTCCTGCTGCTACTAGTTGCATTTTTTTTTCTATTTTGCATATTTTTTTGTTGCTGCTCACGTTGTTTTTTTTTTCTTTTTAATACCACTTGCTGCCATTTCTATTTCTGTAGTTTTTTTTTATGCTATTGCTGCATTTTTTTTTTGTTGCTGCTTGGGATTTCTGTTTTTCATGAATATTCATTTGGTGTTGATAATGCATTTTTTGTTCTTCTTACTTTGTCTGTGCATACTGACTGCTATGCTGATTATTGCCTTTTGGGTATCAAAATAGGTCAGCTGGGTTGGAATGGATTAATTGTTTATCACTTTTGTAATTTGCATGCTTGCTGTTTTTGCATTGAGTGATGGACGTTTTTGACTTTCAGAATCTTCTTTAATATTTATTGTCTTTTTTGTTATAATTTTTGAATTAATTTCACTTTGCCAATGTTAATTTTAAATTATTTATCTATGACAAAATATCTTTTTTTTATTCTATAATGTGCGCCTCGCTTCAATGAAGTCCAGGCCTCGCCTTGCGCCTTGCGCATAGGCCCCAGGATACCCTTGGCACCTCGATGCGCCTTGTGCCTTCAAAAACACTGATTCTATCTTCATTGTCGTTGACCGTTTTTAAAAGATGGCATACTTGATTTCTTGTACTGCAATTGCTGATGCTTACAAGTGGCCAAATTATGCTTCAAAGAAGTTGTTCAACTAAATAGTCTTCCAAAGACTATTGTTTCTGATCGAGACATGAAGTTTTATGAGCTATTTCTAGAAGACCTTGTGGATTTTGTCCAATACCAAGCTTAACTTTTCCACTGATTATCATCCTCAATCTAATGGGCAAACAAAAGTGGTAAATAGAAGTCTTGACAAATTATTACGCAGTTTTGTATGTGACCATATCGCAAACTGGGATCAAGTGCTACCTATGGCAGAATTTGCATATATTAACTTAGTCAATCGGTCAACAGCACTTCACCGTTTGAAACTGTTATAAGAGTTTGTCCACGACTCCCTGTTGATCTCGTACCTTTGCCAGTCGATGCAAGAGTTAGTGTAGATGCTGAACATTTTCTCCAATACATGCAACAAGTGTATAATGAAGTACGTCGCCATATATCTATTAGCAACGATGTTTATAAAAATTAAGTTGATAAACATCATCGATTTGTTGAATTTAATGAAGGAGATATGGTTATGGTCCGTATTCAACCTGAAAGGCTGCCTCTTTGAGCTAATAAGAAGTTACAACCTCGTAATTTTAGTCCATTCAAAATTTTGCAAAAGATTAGCCCCAACGCCTATATTCTTGACATTATTTTTGATTTAAGTATTATTTCTTCCTTCAATGTAGAGGATCTTACTTTCTACCATGGTCATGATGCTAAGGGAGATAGTGAAGCTCATTTCCCTACTAGTTAATCTCCCAGCTACTGATGAAATTGTTGAGGTTCTTGATGATCAAATTGTTTCTACACGTTAAGGAGGTTTATATAAGTTTTAAGTTCGCTGATGGAATCGTCCTCTCTTTGATGCCATGTGGATCACTCTACAGATTTTCAGCGCATTAATCCTGATTTCTATGAGAGATATCAAACACTTAACTTGCCAGAGTCAAGTTTCTCCAAGCCGGGGAGAGGTGATGTTGGTCCATCCTAGATCCGGTGCAGATCATAGGCCCGCAGATAGTGATGGGCTCCACTTGATCTTTGATCTCCTCAAAAATCCCTATTTTTAGTTAGATAGTTTTAATTAATTATTGATTTACCATTTTATGTTGGTTGAGATTAGGACTTATTTAATTTAATTTAGTAAGCAATGATTATTCAAGATTACTCTTTCCTAGTTTAGCAATAGGCCTTCTTATATGAGGAGCCATTCATTGTATTAGACATGCTTAATTCAATTAAAATTATCATAGTTTTCTTTAACTTTGTACTTGTCGTGAGTGTTGGTATGCCTTAGGGCAGGAATGCATTTTTAGATTAGAACAATCCTTTGGGAGATTTTTTTATGCTTGATTGGAGATCTGTGGTTGCGCCAACCGGGGGACCCTTTTCTAATAAGTAACTCTACTAAAACACCTAGGGCCCTCATTTAAACTTAAAATACTTTTAAATTAGCAACAAGTCTTCCCCCTTGGCACATCCCAGTGTGGGGCCTTCATCTTGAATGTCTCGGGAGGTCTTCAACAGTGGATCTTCCTCCACACCTCGATCCAATGGTGGGTCTTTTAATCCATGATGGATTAGCCCCAGAAAAGGGTAATCCATCTATAACGGGACCATGTGGCCTAATTTCTTCTTGCTTCTTGGCTTGATGCCTCTATGAAGATGCTTACTATTGCAATCTTGAGGTTTAGAGTTCAAGTCATGTTTCCCATAAAAAAAAGAAAGAAAAAGGAAAAAAAAGAGGAAAGACACCACTTTGCTTGTTGAGAATATGTAATCTCCAAAGGCTTATGGGATTTGGTTTGGGGAAGGGGAAGGGAACTCTTATGTCCCAACCATAGGCTTTCCAAGGCTTCTTGAAGGTTGATGCAGTGTGGGGCCCCATAAGTAGTCCCATTCAAATCTAATTAGATTAGGACTATGTCATTTTATTAGTAGCTTTCTAATTGCGTTATTATGGAAGTTTCTATTAATAGATTAGGGTTTGCGTAGGCATTATGTTTGCTTTTATTATATATATGGTATCGTAGAGAAGAAATTCTCAGACTTGATTAATTAATAGAATTGTGAGTTTTATCCCTGGAGGTGTGTTCTTGTGCGTTGAAATCTTGTTAAAGACAATTCGACGTGTCCTCGGATACGTGCTTTGGCACCCTATGTAGTCGTAATTGTAGGGCCCTCATGAAAGGTACTCCTTTGAGGGCCCGAAGGTGCTGGTCAATGCCTTTGCTTCTGAGATGATCTTTTCAACTGGATGGTGTCGATGTTGCTCCTTTGGGTATGGATCTTTGAAGACTTGATCCTAGGTTTCATCAATAGGTAGCATCTTCTCTGTTTTATATTCAATTAGCTTAAAGATGATTTTGGCTTCAGATTATTCCTTTTTTGTTTTTGTAATGGGCTGCTTTGGTTTTTCAATATTAATTCTGACATCTTCCGTATCTTCTTTTGTTTGTTCCTCCTTTGCAGTTTGAAAAACATGAGATTTGTTTGTTCAACTTCCTGAGTTTCTTTGCATGCTTATTCAATATGACACACCGGTGGACTTTCGGAAGAGGGTTCTCCTTCTAGACTCTAGTACCAGAATCGAGAAGATAGTGCAGTTTAACCACCCAGTGTGTTTCATGTTAGACCTTGTTGAGTGTTTATTTAGCAAAAAAGCGCTCTGTTATGTGGTTCGTCTGAATTTTCTGGCTGCATAATCATATTTTCGGTCTGAATTTTCTGGCTGCATGATCATATCTGTCTACTCATTTTAGGCCTCTCATATAACAAATAAGCTCATGTATGTCATTCTCCTCTAATGCACATGGATACTCCCAACTCATGAAACTTCAGTGTGCTTATCTGTTGTTAGCTTTCTTTTCTTCAAGGTGATGAACTGCTTGAAACTAAATTCATTGTTATAATTCCAATCTCCAATCTCCATATTTGTATTGTTAGAGCCATTTTCATATTTGTATTGTTAGAGCCATATTTCATATTTGTATTGTTAGAGCCATCTTCATCATTGTTCTGAAGTTCTTAATAGGTTCCATCTAACCTAAGAAAGCTGGAAGGAACTATTTTGATTGGTTGAGGGACACAATTAATGAAACTGGATGGGAACTGAATACAGTACTGAAGGGAACTACAATCAAGCACTGATGCTGCTGAACAGGGCCATAAAATGGGGTTAGCTTCTGGATGGATTATAGGCTAATATGGGTACTCTGTGGAGGGGAATTGGTTTGGGTAGAACTGCTTGAACTTGAATAGCGTGGATGGGATTATGGGACTGGGTTCTGCTTAGGTGGGTTTTCGTTTGATTCAGTGGTTCATTTGGGAATTAGTGCTGCAGTAGAATCCAAATAGTATTAGGAACCTAAAAGGGGTTTAGGAAGTTCAATGTCAAAAAGAGATTTGGATAGGGTTACGTTGGCCATGGAAGAGTCTCTATGGATTCCATGGGACTGTAACTGTAGGATTTCTGCAAGGTTTTAGTTGGATTTTGTATCTCAACTTGATTTGGAATTGGTGCTTGAGTCCAGTGTAAGGGTAGGTGGTGGATTATGGGTGGATTATGGGTTTACTTGAATCTCAATGGTTGCTTGCTACAACTGAAACTTCCCTATACTAGGACAATTCAGAATTTAGGGACCTCTTATACCAGGAATTTCTAAAATTTAGAAAGAATTGCTAGAATGCACTTTCAAAAGAAATATACTATTTACAACTAAAACTGTTGTTGTACTTCATGTCACAGAACTTTATTTATCGATGGTATGCAATTAGTGGAGGCTCAATCCAACTGTGCAACCCTATGGAACGTAGGGTTCATGTCGGTTAATGTCTTGAAAAAGACAGAACAATGAAAAATCATAGCCAAAACACTGAGGTGCATAGGATTGTGCCTGACGATGACACATCTTGGTCTGAAACTGAGGTTTGTTCTTGGCAGCTTTGGGACTAGGACAACATGGTTTTGGATACAAACTATGAGATGGTGGAAACAATCTGGATCCTCTACAAGTCCAAAATAAGAAGCTTTGAACTGCTTTTTAACTAGGCCACAATGTTTGTAGGTCCTATTAGCTATACTAGATGCAAGAGGGCTTGGAGGATTGACTACTTGCGAAAAATGAGGTCCATTGGATGTTTACAACTATTGGATCTATGGTCATGAAACAGACAGTTTATAAAGTTTTCAATTATAATTGTCCATTGTTAACCAATATATATATATATCTATATATATGATTGACCATTTTATAGGCCTTAAATTGGATAGTTAGTAATATTTAATGGACTTAATTTGTTTTAGATGATTAATCCTGAAACTGCTTTTGTATTTGGTAAAATAGTGGGTCCACAATCCTGCTGCATGTCTCATTTTAAAAGCATATATTTTTTTGCTAGGAAGCCATAGAAGATCGGCCTCCAAAATAGATACCAAATGGATGAAAGTGCTTGCATCGATTCAGCACATTAGTATTATGGAGCCACTGTTGAAGGCATCCTTTATTTGGATCTCACCGACTCCCACGATGAGAACGGGCTCTTGCTCTTGCTCTGGTGGTAAGAGGTGCCTGCCTGCTTTGGGTTCGAACTTAGTTAGAGACTTTCCCTCATACGGCTGTGCCACCTCCCTGAAGGTGTACTTCCCTTACCTAGATGGCTCCCTTATCAAAGGGCTAGGGGTCCAGTCCCCCTAAGCTGGGACAACCTACCCCTACGGTAGCTTATCTGCCTAAAAGTCAAATTGTGTAACGGTGATACTCATTGCTAATTGAATAATTCCTTATGCCAAGATCAACTCCGTTGATTTAAACCGCCAGATCAACTCCGTTGATTAAAAAGTGGCGGTTTAATCTTATGGGGAACCTTATGGCAAGATCAACTCCACTCCATTGATTTAAAAGTGGCGGTTTAATCTTATGGGGAACCTTATGGCAAGATCAACTCCATTGATTTAAAAGTGGTGGTTTAATCTTATGGTGAAATTGCTTTTCTATGGTTGATCTTCTAGCTCGACACTGTTCATTGAGATTCGAGAGCTTGTCATATTTAAGTGGTTCCCGTATTCATAGATTTGGCTTGACCTTATCATAAGGTCCAATGTATTTAGCCATTCTTGAAGGGCATTGCCAGCCCTTAACAGCAACAATCATGCATGTATGAATCCAATTATCTCAGGACGCATCTATAATTCCTTTAGTGGAGACTATAAAGATAGTGGCAACCCAAATGGGTCCACCCAACCTATTGTGTCAGTTCAAACTCAAGACATTAGACCCATATGAATTGGTCATTGTACGTTTTATGTACAGCTAGCATTATTCATATCAATAAGAGAGTTTACCTTTGATATCTATAAATCACCCAAATCAATGGGTTCAAACTTACTATAGACAGCATTGTAAAATATATTTATAGATAGTTGATTGAATCATGAAGACAAAATTTCTCTCCAAACTCTACAAAATTCCACTCCAAACTCTCTTATCTCTAAGTAATAGAGAAAGTTATGAAATCTA
Organism: Sextonia rubra; assembly: GCA_037013555.1. Classification (NCBI taxonomy): domain Eukaryota; kingdom Viridiplantae; phylum Streptophyta; class Magnoliopsida; order Laurales; family Lauraceae; genus Sextonia; species Sextonia rubra. Next base: position 12,918,812 of record JASUAD010000018.1, on the reverse strand, counting down.
AACTCAAAAAATCTACACCTTCGTGCATAAGCTTTGTGTGAAATTTCACTTTAATATGATTTTGATCAATCCTTATATCCTTCTATTTAGATGTATAATATGGAGAAATAGTATTTATGTAGTTGACTCTAATATAATTGGAACAAAATTTTGATGACGATGATGATAACGTGTGACCTTTTTCTTTCTCCTTCGAATAAATTGTGTGTGATCATGTGTGCTGTATGCGACCGTTTGATGGTAGCCTTGGTTTCACCGGAAAAAAATTGTCCCAAAATTAATGCATCGGGAAATAGTAGCTTTGGAGTAGTTTCAATTTCATAGGTGGCCCTTCTAAAGAAAGGCCTGACTTCACTTAATCTAATTTCATCCATGTATTATGGGTTGTCCTCAGAGAATGCTCTAGCTGTATATTTTCATATTAGGTAGGATCTAGATCTATTTGTAATAGGAAGCTCTTTGTGGCTTTTAACATAGAACACGTAGCAAAGTTTTTTAAGTCCTCAGTCCTACTATATAGAACATAACTTCGTGGATTGGCCATTTAAAAAACGGAGAGGTTGAAGTCTTTTAGATGTGAGAACTATTATTTGATCGTCCATTTCACAAGACATGATACATGTAGACATCTATTAGATCTGTAGAGATCCTCAGGCCTCTTGTATTTATTAGGCCTAGTGGGCCCCAATAACTGTATAAATTTGTCTATTTAAATCGAGTGGTGAGCTATACTACAAAAGGATTCAAATCCTTGGGCGCTGCAAGCGAGGCAACACACTATATGAGGGACATCATAGCATATTCTCTTCAGTTTAAATCTCTCGACACTCATTGCTGCTTTCTAAACTAGGATGCATGGTAGAGTTTCTGTGGCTCATAAGCCATACGAAGTACAAAATGACTTTGAATTTTAGTTATTTTCTTAAAATTTTGTTGATTGGATGTTTGATAGTTGTACAATCTAATTTATGAAATGGATGGTTACCTATAATCGATTGACCATCTATTTTATGGTTTTAGATCGGACAGTTAGTAACGTCTAGTGGTTCAAACTATTTCTAAATGACTGTAGTTAAGAATAGCTCCTTACCTTAGTGGTAAGGAGGATTGGTTCTTACTGGGAGGTTTATCCCGCATGTGTCAGTTGTATGCTCCTTATGTGTGCACGTACCCCTTATGTTGCATGTCTAAGTTGGCGTTGGTGCCTGTATATGGATTTTTTAAAATGCAGTAGAGTGTGGAAGTTGTGGAGCATCCATATCCAAGAGATTAGGTTTGTAAAGTTAAAAGTGCAAGATCGTTCTTTTGCACACTTTTGCATTGTTCATTGGTCTAATCTTAAGAGCAAGGATTTTTTTTCCTTTTTCCTCTTTAAATTTCTAATTAGATAACAGTTAGATTTTCTTTAAATTATGTTTGAGTTTCAAGACACTTTTAGGAACACTTTTCCTTCTCTAAGAAAGAAATAAGAGGATTTTAGGGGAAAAAACCCCTTAGTTGACCTCTAAATGAAATTAGTCCTAGGCTAAGTTAGTGCACAGATGGGGTCCCTTGGGCTTGATTTTGTGTAATTATTTTTAAGGTGTAAAACCCTCTTTTTCTCATCTTCAAGCTTGTAAAAGATCTGATTTTCCCCCTTTTTTTGAGTTTCTGAACTTGTGGAATGGATTTTAGCGGTTTTCTCTTCTGGTATGGGCCATGTATGTGGATTGATTTGGATACCTGAGAGCCATGGTGTGACACAGTTTAGATGGGTCCATTGGTGATGAATGATTGTTTCCACGGTAAACTGCAAGGATGGAGATGAGTCTTGGCTTGCTGGAATGAAGGGTGAAGTGGTTTGGAGGTGAATGAATGAGAAGCAGAGATAAGCCGATGGGATGCTCAGATTTTTGTTAGTTTCTGAGATGTTGGAAAGCAGTGGGTAATGGGCTGGTTTCAAATGATGTTAGAGATGGACAAGCCCAGGTGGGTTGTGACATGTGGATGAGTGACTTGGTGCCGTTGTGTCGAGTTGACCGTGAGCAAAGTGGGGGAGAGAAGGAGAAAAGGAAACACAAGAGAGATAAGGATCAACAGAAGATGGGTTTAGTTAAGAGCAAAGAGGAAAGAATGAGGGACGAAGATGCAGTAGCCAGAGATGAGGATGAAACGAAAACTATAGAGAAACGACTTAAGGAAGAGGAAGAATAAAAGAAGCAAGAGAAGAAGTAACAGTAGAGGGTGAGGGAGCACTACAACAGTTATTGTGTAAATTCCAAATTTCGTCGCCTTTAGTATAGGCGACAAAAAATATTCGTCGCCAATGTCCCCGCCATAGATTCGTCGACAATGCTGTTTGGCAACAAAATCTTAATTGCGTCGCTACTTAGCGACGAAATTTTAATTTCGTCGCAATTTGGCGACAACGCGATTTCGTCGCTAATTCGTCGCCTAAAACTAACTTTCCGTCGCCAAATTTATTTGCGCAGTGAAGCTGGGACTTTTTAGCGACGAAAAAGAATAACATAGGTGACGAAAAATTTCGTCGCCAATTGCCCAATCCGTCTCGTCCCCTACAAATGAGGATCAAATTTCCGCTGCCGGCCCTACATTGCACTGGCTGTGAACAAAAAAAGGCTAATGGTGGTCCTTCTGTAGCCTTGGCTCATTTCATGGTCCATCTGGCCATTGAAAACAACACCACCAATCACTTGAAGCCCTTCCAATTTACTAAGAATAGATGGGTGAAGCTAGTCGTCATAACCACAAAGTGAAATTCTAGACGTCACTCTATATCTACAATCACTATTCATGCGGATGCTAGTGACTGACAACATACATCAACTGCAATAATCTAAGATTATATATGAACTTCATGATTTGTCTAATGGAATTGTTAAATGACTATACATTGTAAAAAATGACCGTTGAGAAAGTATTTTGGTCATCTCTCTCTCTCTCTCTCTCTCTCTCTCTCTCATGTGAGAGTTTTGTAGATGAAATTCTAGTGTCAACAGCAATCAAGAGTTCATATCAAATGTAAATTATTGTCAAATATTTTATCATGGTTGACCATGATCTTTCAGAATTTTTCCTCTGGGGACGACATATATTTAGTGGGATCTGTAATGTAAAAGTCTATATTAGCAAACATGAGCTGCGCATACAACTCAATGTACGAAAGCAGTAATTGTTTCTTCACGTTGACTTTATGTTGCCCATTTGCATTGCATGCATTGCCTATATTAAGAATGACAAAAAACACCCCCGCCAAACAAACTCTCTCTCTCTCTCTCTCTCTCTCTCTAAAGAATTCCAGTTCCACTTCTCAAAGATGTGAAGAAGTTGTTACCTCAACTGTCAGCACAAGTCCTGTCACTTTCCACACCATTTGCATTAAGCATATGCTTCTCTCTCCAAATTGCATGCACTTCATTAGTTCGGAACCTCTGGGTGAAGGTTGATTCTTCTAGTGGGGTTGCTAACCCATTGGCATAAGCAAGGAGACCAGTATATGCTCTCATTACCCCATTGTCTACGCAATACCTCTCATCAGTTGCAAATAGCCTGCCACCCCTCTCAGAGCACATTATTCACATCATCTCTTGCAACCGCTCGTTACATCCCACACCACCAACAATAAGAACATCTTTCGTGTCACAGTGTGCCCTGGCACGCTCTGTAATTTCAACAAGCATTGCAAACACTGTTTCCTGTATCATAAAAAGGGAACAATAACATGGGAGATTCATTGCAAGAGAAATGACATGGGTTATGCAGAATACAACAAACATGATAAAAGTCACATCTTTACAGACCATACGCAAATGGTACGCCAATCCTCTAAAAAGTGATAAATCCACACCATAACACATCATCTTCCTAAAATATATGATTTGGACACAAAATATATGTTGTCATATTATTCTTAAAAAATAGCTCTATTCAATTCAGTTACATACACAGCAATTAGAGAAAAATATCCTTGGCTCAAATAGCTACTTGTCCTTGTATCTCTTCTCAGTTTCTTCCAAAACCTGAACATCCTTGTAATACTTGCAAATGCGATAGGCAAACCTGAGAACAGTACACAGGATATTCTAAGCATGGAAATTAGAGAGTTCTACCACATCTGGTGTTCCTGAAAAATAAAGATTGCAAAAATTCACCATCTGGAGAAGGCAGGCAGCAGTGCAGAGAATTACATTCCTTCGAGCTTTGTAAATCTGCAGAACAAGCAAGTTTTAGATTTAGATTTCTTCTTATATTGTATCATACAGATGCATTGAACGTGCCATTACCGATTTATGGCATGTACCAGAACTTTCACTGGCCGACTTAAGTTCCCAAGGCCTATAAATACAGGTGCCGTGGGCCATATTGAGGTAGCAAAGAATCAGAATAGCAAAACTAAACAGCCAAAAACAATTCCTTTACCGCAGCTTTGAACCCTATCAGCATCAAACTGAAATACAATCTGAAATGTATCTATGAATCACTGAACAGACAAAATATTGAACATTACTAGCTAAAATCTATTGCAAAAAGAGCCGGTTTAAACTCTAAATCTGAAATTTGAACACATTGGTCTATATCACTGAGTTTGAATGAGATTCAAAAGCATAAATATCATCTACCAGTCTAAAAAGAGAACAGCCAAAAGCAATCACTAGCACATCAGATTTTATGGCTTTGGTTGACGAGCCATGTTACCCAGTCAAAAGACACAATATGGGTACACCAGTGAGGCTGCGACACGTGACAAATTTACAAAAGTAAAGTATCAAATACAATATGATATGGATACGTGGCCTAGCTTGATACATGGCCTAGCTTGAAACATTCAGATGTCAAGCGAGAGATGTTTTCTTATATATGAAAATACAGCTGATTAGAGTTATAGTTGAGCGAGTAGTTTGTCTCTAGGGAACCGTAGTATAGGGTAGTGAGCTGCTACTGTTTCATAGTCATAGTCATATATACCTCTAAAAGAATATTTCCCTGAATGTTACACTAATCAGACTCCAATCAGACCACCATTGATTCAAGTTCGTAAGGTTCGAGGGACTTAAAACTCAGATGACTAAGATTCTTAAATATGAAGCATGGATGGATTCTACTTCTATTTGTTCAGAGAAATGAACATAGAGCAAGTCAGATCTGATCAGACATAGTGCTAGATTACAGTAAATAAATGATGACAAATGAAAACTAGATTGATGTGATTTATGCATAATAAAAGGTGGGTGATGCTCTGGGCAGAGTTGGGTGGTGTGAGATTTCAGAGAAGACAGGCATCTATTTCTATTTAGGTCAGAAAACTTGCCTGTGTAAATGCATGTTCCCATATTTCTTTTCCTTTAAATGTGTATATTCAGTACATACTTTTATATATTCAGTACATATTTTTAAAAAGTACCCTGACCCACCCAAGTTTGATTTGGCAAATCACTGGTGGGAGAGTTAAATGAATTTGCCAGTGTCTTACTCTGTCAAATTCGCCCCAGTAATTCAGCCTGGTGCTAATTCCCGACCCAAAGTGAACCCAGTAATTTCATGTCTACGTGAACATTTATGGTCTAACTGTTGAACTGGTCACAGAGCAATTGCACTTCAATCTCACCAACCCAACCTTTGTTATAGTGTTTGGGTTGACGTTTCCAACCTGATCACTAAATGGGTCAGGCGTGGGTCAAGCAGATACTTATTACAGCTCAACCAGCGCACAACCCTTCTTTTGCCACCCCTATTTGAAGGGCGTTTAATGAGAAACTCACGCAGACCTATTTAGTGCCTTTACTCTGTTTGACATTCATAAAAATCATTCAGGCATATTTAGGAAAGAGCATCTAAAACATATAACAACTCATCCATTATTCACAAGAATCATTCAAACTTTCATAATACAAACTATTGCATCATCCTTAACAATATTTTAAAATGGTCCATATGGTATGATTTTTTAAGGTCCATCAAACCTAACGAATTTTTTTTTCCAAGTTCAATACTCAACAAACTAATTTATCTTCGACCAAGATTTTGATTTCAGAGTTGCAAATTCACTGACATCTGAAATAACCTAATTTGATAGCAGGGGCAAATGATCCCAAGTGTAGTGTATGTTGTTTGAAATTGCGGGTCTTGTTTCGGTCTTGTTTCTTTCACAATCTCATCTTGTGAAACAAGTTGTTCTGGTTCAGAGTAATGAAGGATTTTTTATTTTTCGGGTTATGACCTTTGTAGAGGCGAACTTAAGACACAGGAAACACATTTTTAAGTGTAGTTGTCTGTATTGTTCTTTATGTTGGCTCCTTCGACATTACACGATTTATATTTAGTACAGATAAATCAATTTGGTCAACATTACATTTGATTTCATAGCTGTAAAAGAAAAAGGAAAAAATGAATAAAACAAACTGACTAAAACAAACAAACATAAAACTAATAAAAGGAGGCAACATGCCATCATAAAATAAAAAGGATTCATCATCACAAAGTGTAAGGTGAAGGATATAACTTCTTAGGACTTGAATTATGGACATAGTAGATAGAGAAGAAAGAAAATACTAACTAGGCTATAAGACCAGCACCAGCTGAGCCATCAGGGGGCGGAGAAGGCCCCTGGTAACCCATCTTCCTCATAAACTCCATGATCGTCTCCATCTGGCTCGCCTGTGAGGAAAGGAGCTGTCGTGCCTCATCCAATTGCCTCTGCTGCTCCTCGACCACGCTTTGTAGGCGGACCACCTCCGGATTCGGTCCTTGATAGGAGGTGGCAGTGGTCCGAAGAGAGGAAGAGGGCCTCATGCCGATGCCCTTGACATAGCCAGACCTCGGCTTCAGGACCTTCACTGACAGCTCCTTTGCTGTCAGTGGGATCGCATCAGGCTGCGAGCAATGCAAATCTTGCGTTCCCACAAGCTCATCCTGTCATTTTTTAGAGGAAGCAAACAATTAATTATAAACTTGAAGTTGGTGTCATTTATCATTTAAAAGCAAAGTACAATTGGTATACATACATATATACGCTCGCACTCCGCAGCCGCCCACTTTCCCGTCTTCTTATTGAAGTGAGTGTCTTTGTAGAACTCAGGAAACTCTGGCAGCCGACCCTCATTGGCTTGCATCTGAGAGATTAGCAATTCTATATGTGAAATCAATGATAACAACGATTACACTAAAATATCACAAATAAAATATGACACGCACCGCATCAGTGGCCCTGACAGGGAGCGACCTGGAGCCGCATGCATGGTTGGTCTTCAGCTGCCGTCGGTTCCCTTTGTTGGTCTCTGATTGTTTCTAGTTAAATCAATGAAATTATAGAATTATTAAAAAAATTAATACAAAAACTTACATGAGCATTAGAAGTATGAATTACCAAGAACTTCTTGGTTTTCCACTTCTTGTCGATGAGACCAATCCACTTATCTAACGACTGGCATCGCTTCGGTGGGTGGCTCCGGGCATACTCCTCTCCAAATTTGGCAACAAGTTGCTGATAATCCTTGTATAGCTTGTGGTTGTTGTCGCTAAGCCTCCGAGCACATTTTGTATTTGTGACTGTCTCAATAACGACCGGATCACCCTGCAAGTCAAACTTGCTCTGCAAAAAAATATATATATGCATTTTATGAAAATCATATTAAACAGTAAAAATGAACAATACTCGAATATTCTTCAGAATAGACATAAAAGCAATAACCTTCAGGGATGTGATGATCGGTGCTCTGGTATCCTTCGGAATGGCAGACCAACGCTCAGTAAATAGGTCTGCCAGATTGGTCCGAACCCGTACTCCTGCCTCGGATGCAAATTTGTTGGCATAACGCCCTACAGGAGCATAGAACTCTGTGGGGATGGGCACTGGGAGCTTGGCGTTCTCTCCATGAATAAGCTCCGAAAGCTGTACACCCCGCGTCGGGCCACGAGTACGCCTACTAGCGGCTGAACCTATAAGTTAAAACATAACATTCATTTAGTCAATATAAAAGATCTATATCCATTATAGTAATAATATACATCGATTTGGAAATGTACCTGCACTGCTTGTACTGCTCCCGTCCCCCCTAGCCGAATTATCCACCAAAGTATTCTGTGTGGACCCGCCCCCTTCCTCAGCATGTGATGTGGAAGGCTCCCCTTCATCCCGGCCACGTCCGGATGCGCTTGTGCGGGTCATCGCACGCGGTGGCATCTCCGAGACCTAACAAAACATAATTGAGTATTAGTGCACATAACATGACATCGTTACTACACATATACATATGTAATGAAACTAACAACAATAAATGATAAATAATTTCAAATATCTCGATACTTTTGCAAATCACTCCGATCGTCAAGATATTAAGCACACCTGACACACAAATTGGACATATTACCTCTTCTGATGGAGAGCTGGAATCATCATGATCTGATGGTATGTAAGCATCATCCCCATCTCTATTTCGCCTACCTTATTCATCCCATGCCTTAACTTAGCGGAGGGCTCCCCCATGGAAAAAGCAATATGCCCCAACCCCAGGGCATCAAATCTCTTTTTGTTCTCCATAATTCTTTTTGCCCTGACATTCTCGTATCTTGTTGTTACATGGCCAGGTTTGACATATCGTTTTCCACCTTTAGGCATTGTTTGTGATGCTATAAAGATTGAATTCACTTAGATTGTAAGACATGCTATGTATAATCATTGCAAAACATACATGGCATAATCATTTACCTCCACGTACGGAACGTAAATTCACATAAAAAAACATATAACACAAATATATGAAATGGCAAACACATACATAATATCATCATCCATATCATCAGCATACATGGCATAGAAATTAATTTTGTCCTGTACAAAGCATAAAAAAAAAAACTACATATCATAATCAATATCATCATCCATATCATAAGCATCAACATGCTCCTCATCTTGTTCCTCATCTGTCCCATCTTCCATCCCAGCTTCATCCGTATCAGCATCATCATCACCGATGTTATCCTGGCTCCTTGCCCGGATAATCATTTCACCTGCAATGACCTCGCCTTGCACTCCATCCCTGTGATTAGGAACATCAATATCTTCATCGACCACTTGGATAGCCATGGTGTTGATTTCTTTTTGAAACACACCATTACCAAGCCCATATGAGCTACTGGGTTCCATATCACCCACCACTGGGAAATCATTCAAGCCCCTAGTCTGGACACGTTGCACGACTCGCCAGTGCTCACCCAACTTAGTATCGTTAAGGTAAAGCACTTGCTTCGCCTGACTAGGTAAGATGAAAGGGTCATTTTCATACCACCGACTCCTAATATCAATGCTTGTGCAGTGTGGTTCCTTTTGTATAGTTGCCCTTCTGCCGGTTACGTTACCAGTATTGTACCAGGCACACTCGAAAATCACAACTGTATGTCGACACATGTACTCGAGTTCACAAACATTGCACAGGTGACCGTAGAACTCGTGCGTCAACTCATCCCCGTGTGGTCCTTCGACAAGCACACCACTATTCTGGGTTGTACGGCGGTCGTCCAGGTCACGTGTGTGGAATCTCACACCATTAACTATACAACCAGAATATTTTTACACCAACTATTGTGGACCATTTGCTAATGACCATAGTTGATCATCTACCTCATGTGAACGGGCATGATGTAATGCATTAATCTACAAACACAGAAAACATGAAGTACAAGTGATTTCTGTTACTAAAAGGTAAATTAGTAAAAAAGAAAAATAAGTATTGCAAAGTTGTATATGCCTTACACGCTGCTTAAACCACTTAGGAAATTTCTGTTGTTGTATCTGGTTGATGTCATTTTCGAAAGGAACATGTAAGGCTCTTTTGTGTTCCCTAATCACAAAGTACAAGTGATGACTTAGCATTATACACTTATTAAGAAGCAAATTGATTGAATAACAAGAACCAATGGGCCAAATCACGTACTCTAGATATGGTTCCACCTCAGGGCTATTGAGTAGTAAGGACCAATGGGCCACATCCCGCATTGACTTTGATAAGTCACCGTCCCGCGTGATTAGACCTATTGGACGAGCAGTCTCTGTGAAGACTACCAGACCCGGGGGCCGTTTGCCCCGATCTACATTCCGCTCAACTCGATCAAATACGGTTTCGATCCCATCAAGATACAATGAGCAAAAATTGATGCACTCTTTGACAATGTATGCTTTAGCGATCGATCCTTCCGGACGAGCTCGATTTGAAACATATCCCTTAAGGGTTCCAAGAAACTTTCAAATAAACATCATACTAGTTTAGAGTTATGTTGCATGTACTCAAGAAAACTAAGAATGCAAAGCATAGCATTCAACCATACTTAAGTGGACCACGAGTTACCTTTCAATCGAATACATCCACCGATACTGCACCGGTCCTCCAAGCATAGCCTCACGGGGTAAGTGAACGGCAAGATGGACCATGACATCGAAGAAAGCCGGAGGAAAGATCTTCTCAAATTTGCATAGTATCCAGACTATCCCTTTCTCTAGCCGCTCTAGGTCGCTGAGTCGCTGAGTCTTCGAGCATAGATTCTCGAAGAAGTTGCCCAACTCAAACAACGCCGTGCCAATCTCCTTGTTCACATAACCACGCATCCCAATTGGAAGAATCCGTTGTATAAGTACGTGACAGTAGTGGCTTTTGAGGCCCAACAATTTACCATTTCGCGTATTCACCGACTTTGATATGTTCCCTGCATATCCATCAGGGTACTTAACCGACTTCAAAAAATTATAGAAACCCTCTCTCTCCGCCAGTGACAACGAAAAACTTGCCCGAGGCTTCTCATAAGATCCGTCAGCATGATGCTTCATATGCAACTCTTTCCTTATTTCCCAATCTTCTAAGTCCAATCGTGCATTATTTGTATCCTTATTCTTTTTATCGAGTCCCAAGTGAGTTCCGCACAAGCTTTCGCAGATATTCTTCTCTACATGCATGACATCAATGTTGTGCCTGAGTTTCTTCTTTTTCTAGTACGGCAACTCATACAATATGCTCACCTTTGTCCAGTTCAGTATATACATGTCACGGGGTCCCTTCTTGTTGTTTGGACCCTTTCCTAACCTGATTTTTGGCATGCGCTCCAACTGATCTAGTACCTTCTGACCTGGTAACTCCAACGATTTCACCCGGCGCTCACACTTCCCGTTGTAGGCCTTATAATTGTTCCGGCAAGGGTGGTTCTCTGGCAAGTAGCATCGATGGTTGAGGAACCCAATCTTATTTTTCAGACGTACCGAAACAGGGCTATCATTGCAGGTGGGACAAGCTAGATAACCTTTTGTACTCCACCCAGATAAGTCGCCATATGCTGGAAAATCATGTATGGTCCACATCACGGCGGCCCGCATCCGAAAAGTCTGTTCAGTCGAGGCATCGTATGTCAATGCACCGTTTTCCCACAAATCTTTCAATTCGTCCACCAGGGGTCTCAAGTAAACATCAAGCTCTCTCCCCGGTGGAATTGGTCCAGGAATAAGTAGAGACATCATGAAGAATGGCTCCTTCATACACATCGATGGTGGCAGGTTGTATGGCATGAGTATGACGGGCCACATGCTGTATGAGGTGCTCATATTCCCAAAAGGGTTGAAACCGTCGGTTGCCAGGCCCAGCCTGACATTCCGAGGCTCTATGGCGAACTCTGGATGCTGTATGTCAAATTCCTTCCACTCCAAGCTATCGGACGGATGCTTTGACAAATCGTCATCCATGTGCTTCTGACCATTGTACCATCTCATCCACTCGGCTATCTTCCTTGACATGAACAGTCTCTGCAACCTCGGTAGCAATGGGAACCAACGCAGGACCTTATGAGCAATCTTCTTACCCCGACCATGATTGTGCTTATATCTTGACTCCTTGCATACCGGCCATGTATCTAGGCCTGCATTCTCTTTCCAAAACAGGGCACATTGATTATTACATACATCAATGGCCTTGTATCCCATGCCCAACTCACACAATATCTTCTTGGCTTCATAAGTTGACCTCGGGACCAAATTTTCTTTCGGTAACAGTTTCTGTAGCACGTCAAGCAACATGTTGAAAGACTTATTGCTCCATTTGTTCATCACCTTCACATTAAGCATTGTAATGACAAACTTCAACAGACTGAACTCCGTACACCCAGGATACAACTCACACTGGACATGCTCCAACAATTTGTGAAACTTTCGCACCTCATCCCTCTGCGTCGTATCAGCTGATTCCCCTGCCTCGTCAACATTAATATTTTCTGCTCTTATCCGGTCTTCCACCAAAGCATCAATACCACTCAATTCATCGTCCCCGTCATCTACCATTTCAATATCACCCTGAACATCCACCTTGTCCACCGATGTACGAGTTTCACCATGATACACCCAGTTAGTGTAAGATGGGATAATTCCATTCTGAATCAGATGACCTCCCACAATATTACCGGGATGCCGGTAAAAGTTCATACACTTCTTACAGGGGCACCTAATCTTTCCTTCCCAGTCGGCAACCCCCATTGCAAACTGAACAAATGCTTTCACCCCTTCCATATATCTCGAATTAATTCTACCAATAGCTGTCCCGGCCAGTGTCATCCAACTCTTATCCATGAGTACTGATCACCTGCAATATACAATTCAACCCAAACCGATATATTGCGACAATATATTATAATCCATGGAACCAAAAGAAGCCACATGAGCATTATAAGTGACTATTGGTTTCATCAGTCACTATCACCATTGTGCTAGATCTAGCAGCCAAAATCATAAAATAACTATATGAAATAGAAAAACCCAGTAACCCAACCCATTCAACATAATTTTGAATCATTTTCCATTTAAAAGTGCGAGAGGAATGTAGGAAAGAAGCAATCAAAGGATGATAATCTTCCAAATCCAAACGAATGGTAAGTTGGTTAGTCATGTACTTGTTTGTAATAATTTTTTTGTGTGTTTATATTTTTATAATTTCAGATGCTAGTTACTTATTATGATTGTGTGTCAACAAAACAGGCCTGTAAAAACTGGATTGGTTGGTGTGATGAGTACGTGCGGACAATAAATAATCAAGTCGCCATGGATCAAAGTACTTAACCATTTCCCTCTAGTCATATTGTCGCGACTCCGTTGAGTGTTGAACGTAGATTGGATGGTGTTGACCTAGATTGAATAGAATGGAAAATGGAGACTTTATCTTTAGGGTGGTCGTCACAATTGTTTTGTCTATGTATGTGGTGCTTCAAATTATTTTGATCTTTCGAATGTAATATATCCATTTGCATATGAGTCATGTTAGCCACACTCCCTATTTCACAACTCATCTCACAACCATCTTATGTGACACTTTCCCTCTCCATCAACTTTACAATGTTAAAAACAAAACAAATGACTTTGGCTTGCTACATAGGACGGTTGTGAGATAGGTTGCGAGATAGAGAGTGTATATAACATTATTCTTTGCATATATACTAATGTAGAAGTGTGCTTATGTATAGGCTATCAAAACTTGAATGTAATGCTTATCTGTTGTTATCTCTCTGAGTTTTTCCTTTTCTTTCTCTCTTCTTAAATTTTCACCCTCCATGATTTAAAAAGGATAACACTACATCTACATAAATTTCTGCTCTATTTTTTGGGTAAGTAGGGAAGTGTACTTATCCATTGTTACCTAATCTATGGGGCGAAACTCTGGGTGTTTCAAGCAGAAACTTAGAAAAGACATGCAAGAGGCTTTAGATGCATAGGTTGCTATCTCTAATATTAAAAAGGAAAAAAAAATCTTGCTCGTTGAGATTTTAGCCATATAACTTGGCTCATTGATTTCGTTTCTTGTGATGAATGTGTACTGAGGTTGTTTCTTCATAGTTTTAACCAATATTAGCTCTAATTTGGAAGCAACATGGATGGGTTCATGCGTTGGATAGTTTTAGAGTTGCAGGTGATTTGAGTATAGGAAATTAAGATGTGATGGGGGATGGAAAGATAACTGTAATTTTAAGCTTAACGCACTATCTTTATTCATAACTCACTAGATATCACACTATAAAATCCCTTACTAAAAAACTACCAAACTAAACTATACAACATGCAGATAATCTGAGCAACTCAGCAGATGGTCCGCTGGTTGATGCTAACCAAAATTTTATTATATTTTCACTGGATTTTCTCTGCTCTCCCTACTTGACTGTTCTTTCTCGACCCATTTGTATCCCATTTAATCAGATGGCTAAGATCATCTAATTAGAGTTAAATCTGCACCATGAGATAGATGTTTGGTTTTTACATCAATTCACATCCAACTCACGACACCTCACACATCCACAAAAACCATACATATCCAACAACAACAACCAGTCATCTAACAAAATTTTAGAAACCCCAACATCCACATGAATTAAACATTCATAAAATAAATATAAGCACAATCCAACTGAAAATAAGCACAATCCAACTGAACATAGTTATAAAATATTTCAAGTCATTCCATGCCATTAAAATGAAAATCAATAATCAAATGATCAACTTAGCAAATTTCCAACGATGTGAATCAAAACTAAAACTAAATCTTCCTAAAATGATTACAATGTGGGAAAGGTGAGAATGTAAAGTTCCTAAAAATTAAAATACCAATGTATGACACATGTGATGTGGTGCTAGTGCATGACATGCAAAATGTATGTAGACTACCCCTAATGCAAAGCCAAAACTCAACGTGCATGGAACTAATGTTTACTGTTGAAATTGGTGGCCTAATATGTATGAATTAAGATGATAACAACCACAAAACACTAGGTGAGCATGCAAACTAACGTGAATGGATGAATCAGGGGTGCACTATTTAAGAAGCATGACCTATGTGGCTGCCAAAACTATTCAGAAATCATGCACGTTTTAGAATTGAACCCCCATTAATTTACGTGGATAAAATCAAGTATAAAGATGATTTAAACCTTCATCAATTAGTCCAATGAATGCCATACATAGGGCAACTTCCTTTATTGTTTTCATCATACCACATGTGCAATTTGGCCATAGTGTTCATATATTTAAACCTGATTTCAGCTTCCAATCCTCATTGTTTATAGGTCAAACTCAGATCTGACTTTTAAATCTTTGTTTTGCGTTAAACACTTAACAAACAAATTTGATTGTGAATAATGGCCAAAACAAATTTAGATTTGGTCTCAACTATGGATTGTTCTTGGCACTTTAAGCATTTGATTTATAGCACTTTAAATCTGATTTCCAAATCTTAATCGTGAGAGACACATTAAACAAGAACTAAAAATGTGTATACTTTCACCAGCAAATTGAGTCTATAAAAGAACTGTGCAAAAACTTAAATTTTAAAGTGTACAGAAAATAAATGTGCAGAAAATAAGGGTGGTGTGCTGAAATTGAAAGGAGGTAAACGGAAATTCAAAGGTGGTGAAATAGAAATTTAAAGGTGGTAGTGCAAAAATTAAATGTAATTCAATTAGTATATATATTCTTTCAAAATCCTCCCTCAATCTGGGCCCAAAAATCACTTTAAATACGCTATTAGTGTCTTGGGTCAATGTCGCCCAAAAATTAAATGTAGTTCTGCCAAGGAGAAGATGAAGGGGAATGAGAATTTTTTCTACATTTGCGATGACCACGTTGTTTAATTTTTGGCAAATCCATCCGACTAGGCGCTGAGGTCTCCACTGATGACAAGCCAATGTGGAATTTGCCTACTCAGGGTCCCGGTATGAAAACCAAGCTTTGTGAAAATGCCACTAACCTATAAGCCAATCTTTTTAATTTTTTTCAGAATAGCTTTCAAATCAATGCAGATTTTGTAATCAGAAGAAGACAGATCCTTGCCCTTGGAAGTGGTATATTAGGAATCTGAGAGTAGGCAGATTCCTGTAGAGAGTTAAATCAGCAGAACATCACGCCACCAAAAAGAATGTTGAAATGCTTCAAAAATGGGAAAAAATACTTTCGGGCATTTCATCAAACACATTGGAAGCAACAATAATATCTTCACTAACACATCACCATCGGGCATTTCATCAAACACATTGGAAATAAAAATACTTTCGGGCATTTCATCAAACACATTGGAAATAAAAAACCGAGATTTGGGGCTTGAAACAGACCTGGATCTCTCGATTTCACAAGATGAAGGTTGGAGTAGACGTCTCTTGATGTAGTTGAGGATGGAGGCTTCGGCGTGGACAGGAGGATGGAGGATGGAGGTCGAAGGTCAAAGTGAGGATGGAGGATGGAGGCTTCTGATTGGAGTGATCGCATGTGGAGGCAGGGGCGGAAATGATTAGGAGATGTCTGATCTCAAGCGCAAATGAATATATAGACTTTGGGGCGACGAAATTCATTTCGTCGCCAATCGGTCATTTTATTGCGACGATAATTTTCGTCGCCTATTTGTCACCCAAAAATTTTTTTGCACGAACCTACGTATTTGTTGAAATTTGCGACGACATATAAATTTCGTAGCTACTAATGGCTTTTGGCGACGATATTCTACCTTAAAGAGACGAAATTTTACTCCTCGCTAAAATAATTTTTTTCCCTTAAATTGCCGAAAGAAAAATAAATTTCGTCGCTAATAATGACTTCAGGCGACGAAATTTTATTTCGTCGCCATATTTCCTCGCCAAAACCCCATTCTGTTGTAGTGGAGGAAGAAGAAAACCTCCAAAATCCAGTCCACTAGTTCATAAACTCAGAAAAAGGAAGAAAAAATTAGGTCTTTTATAAGCTTGAAGATGAGGAAAAAAGGGTTTCACCGGTGGTAAAGGTGGATAGGAGCGACACACCTTACAAAAAAAAAAGAAAAAAAAAAAGAAAGGAATGCATGAAACTAGGCCTAGAGGACCCAATTTATGCACTAACTTAACATGGGACTAATTTCATTTAGTTGTTAACTAAGGAATTTTCTCCTATAAAATCCTCAAGAAATAAAAATGAAAGAGAAGGTATTTTTCCTCTGAAAATCACATTCTTGGCTTTAAATTTAGAAAAGGAAATTTTCATTTGTAGTTTGCCTGATACGTGTTAGCAAAAGTTTAACCAGAAAATGTTAATTAAGGGTGCTTTTGAGAAAAAAATTCATAGTTAAGGGAATTTTTAGAAATCTTAATGTTGGAATTCTAGTGTTGTGGATAATTGTTAGTAGCCTATAAATAAAATAATTGAGGAAAATGCTAGAGATAATCGAAAAATTGGTAGCCGAATTATGTTTTTGGAGATACTTTCTTTAGGTAGATTTCACCGCTATATAGGTGCAAAATGGACTCTCGAACGTCTGCCCTAGGATAAGATG
The DNA here is from genome assembly GCA_037013555.1 of Sextonia rubra. Classification (NCBI taxonomy): domain Eukaryota; kingdom Viridiplantae; phylum Streptophyta; class Magnoliopsida; order Laurales; family Lauraceae; genus Sextonia; species Sextonia rubra. Next base: position 12,901,512 of record JASUAD010000018.1, on the reverse strand, counting down.
GTTTCTCAATAGGACTATCTCCAGTGATTGTGGACATGAAAGGTAGGAGATTTCTCGAATCCCAAAAGACTACTTTGCAGACTTGCAATAGAAACATTAAGAGAAGGAAATGGGAAGACAGAAAGAGCAGCAGAGAGACAGAGTTTTTCCACAGTTTCTATAGTTAGAAGAAAGGCTTGCCTAGGACCTCTATTTATAGGGGTTCCTTAGTAAGAGCTGAGACCAGTTATAATCTCACAATTAATGTGAGATATTATTGCTTGTGCAATGGATATGTAACGTTCTCCGCAATAATGTGAAAACATTATGCTAATGGTTACGTGCAACAAATAGAAGAGAGTGGGTTGCCGACAAGTGGATTTGGATCCGGATCCACTGGCGGTCCAAAAACATACGTGCGCAGCTAGGTCCAACCTGTGAGGATGACCTGGCCTAGTCCACCCCCATGGGTGAGCCAACCCATAAGGCCTGATCGGTATGGTCAGCCTAGCCTAGCTTGGCATGAATGGGCGGGCTTGGCCTGACCCACCATGCAATGCATCTCGGCTCGCCCACTTGCACGGATGGCACGGCACGGCCAGTGCGCGCGTACACGTGTGGCTACCACTACTTGGCCCATTATAAAGACAAACAATGTAAGCATAAGAGGAATTATTAATAAACAAAGGGTAATCCACTTCTAAAGTGGGACTCTAAGAAATAAAGAGAAGAGAAAAGAGTGAAAACACCACGTGCTTTAATGTATTCTTTTATCAATAATCCTCTGCACATTAAAACACAAGAAGAAGAAGAAAAAGAAGCTGTTGCAAGTCATGCTTATGAGATCACATATAAATGTAGATGAGGGGGTGTCTGGTAACAAGATTAAAAAAACTGTTATATTGTATATTACATTATGATATAATTTACCTACCTAAAAATTAGGTGTTTGGCTAACTTAGATTGTATTCTACAATATATGACTTTTTACTAAAAACTACAAAATTTCTTTCTTCTCCACATCCACGTAGGAGCAAATATTTAGGAAATGAATCTTTCAAGATACTACTAAACCTAATCACTTATAATATGATACTATTTTGTTCTGCATTAATGAAATCTTACAATACCCAATTTTATTAATATTATATGTTGTGTTTATCCAAACACCCCCAAACTAATTCTTGAATCTTAACTTAGTGTATGTTTGATTTACCAAAACTCCATGGTGAACTAAGATCTTGAACCAAGATTTTATTTGATAAATTGTACATGTAACATACATGATCTTAGGGTCTTAGGGATTTCTAATGAACTATATGTAATTTAGAGTTGCATGGTTTTGCATCATGTGTATTTTATCTTGTGGGTCAACTCTCATGTTTGGCCCATCTCAACTCGAACTGATCTTGGCCCAACTAGAATCAAATTGACTCAAACTGTAAATTCCATAAACAATATGGACTTGCTTGCAAATTCCAAGAAAATTTGATTTAAAAAGAGACTAACCACCATTTCCTCTTCATTTCCTCTTAACCCAACTGTTGGACCACTTTATTTTCTCTCATTCTTCTCCACTTGTTCTTTTTCTTCCTAAAAAATCTAAGAGTAAAAGGGGTTGCATGTGTGTTGGAGCAACACCATTTTTTTCCACCTCATCTTCTTACTTGTCTTCTTCATTGGAATCTTTCAATTCCATCTCCTTTTTCCCTCTACAGTTCTCCAAGGTGAGGATCCCCTCACCATTCCATTACTTGAGTTTAAAAGAGTCAAAGAGACTCAATTAAGCAACATGCATGTATCTCATACTATTTCATCAATTGAATGTCTTTGCATATCTTAGATCATCTTCTATTGAAGCTTTCTCCACGGTCAAGGCAAAGGAAGGGCTTGATTTGGGTAAAGCACTGAATTAGACGCAAGTATAAGAGTGTATATTTCTGTATGTATATCTACTTATGTTGATTTTTAAAGAAATGACAATTTTTAGCTCTTTCACCTTTTAATTCAAGAACATATGATGGCTTAAGTGATGATGAATATGCCTGTGAATGAATGATGCAATATGGGCTTTGAGATGTAAAATGATACAGTGGAGCAGAGAAAATCATTGTGAAATCAAGTTGGAAGAATTCTATACTAAGTGTCTGTTTCAGAATGGCTTTAGAAAATTTAAAGCTTACAGCTTAGCCGTAGGCTACCTAAGACTAGCTTGCTAGAGACCCAAAGGATGATATTTCTTCTACAGTTAATCCCACGGCTAAGCCATGGAATACACTATGCCTAAGCCATAGGCTAAATCACGAGTGAGCCATAACTGCGGGAAATTTTGGTGAATCACGGCTAAGCCATTGCTCATCCACGGCTAAATCATAACTGTGGGAAATTTTGGCGAATCATGTCTAAGCCATGGCTTATCTACGGCAAAGTCGTACGGACATAGGAATTTAGGCAAATTAGGCAAAATTAGGAGTATTCAAAAACCTTGTAGGGCCTTAGAAATGGCATCCTTACTTTGAATAACTTAGCCCAACGGTAATTAGATATTAAGTTGGAGGAGTGTGGAGTTGTCACTCATTCCTTCTTAATTATCTGGATAGTTTCCAACGTCACGTCATAGGTGTTGGTATAAGAAAAGGTATCCACTGCTTACACAATATAACATCAAAATTTGGTAATACATTGACACCGAACGTTTTATGAATACAACGTATCGAATGACTAAGGATATACGGATTGTCTTAGCTTGGGTTAGCTAGTAAGCTATAACACTCCGACGTTACTTAAGCATGTTTAGCGATTAATTAAGTGATTAGTTGATTACCATCGAATGAGGATGGATTCAACTTGTTTTGTCTTTGTGGGATATATTTAAGTCATGGATAGGTAGTTGAGTCGAATTTAACCTTATCTAGGTAGTGAAAGCCCTTTTTCGTAATTTTTGAGTTCATGAGTTTACGTCATTCATGCATCATATTGACGTTATCACATTTGTCTCGTCAAGCTCGTTAACTTTCATATTTGACTCGAATATGTTTGAGTTTATTTGTGTTAATTGGAACTTCATTTAACTTGAACTGTAAATTCCTTAAAAAATAAGGACTTTTTTTATAACCTTCAGAAAATATCCTATATATATAAGGAGATATTGTTCCTAATCGATACTTTTTCCTCTCTGATCCTCTTTTTGCCCTAAAGTCTTATTCTTTTTTCCTCAATGACGTTTATTCTCTTCCAATCAAGAGAATTGATCTGTGCATGTATGATTAGAGGGCATCTTCAGTGTCTTCTTATCTAATTACAAGCTGTGAAGTGAAGGAGTCAAGCATATCAGTTTAGGTTCGAAACTTTGGGATGTCGTATCAAGTTGAGCCAAGAGTAAGAGTAGTGATTTGAATTTTAAATCAACCCAAGTATAAGTGAATTTTGGTTTAATTCATGCTGGTATGTTATGATTTTTGTATATTACTTACTCCTATGCGTTTAGCCTTAATATGTTACCCTTTCTCAATTTCACTGTATGACTAAGTTCAATATGTCTGAATGAATGAATGAAGTTCACTATATGACGAGTTAAACCAAAGGATAACTGAATGAATGAAATAGAAAGGGAATACCCTAATATAATCTCAAGTTCTGAAACCAGCATGAAATTTGCTTTAGAAAGTTGTTTCAGACGTGAAGTTGCTTCAGAAACTGAAGCTTACGGCTAAGCCATAAGGAAGTTATGGCTCACGGTCTAGAGAGCTAAAAATGTCAATTTTCTTCTACGGCTAAGCTAAATCTGAACTGTAAAATGTGCTATGGCTAAACTATAGATACGCTGTGGCTCAGCCGAAGGGTATGTACGGCTAAGCCATAGAAGGGAATACGGTTAAACTGTAAATGCGGAGGAAAATTTGGGCACTACGGCTAAGCCGTAGTGTAATTTACGGCTAAGTCGTTAGATGCACATAGCTAAGTCGTAAGTCACCCATGGCTAAGCCGTAAAACCATTAAAACTTAGGATTAAGTAGGTACTGTACAAGACCTTGTAGGACCTTAGTTATTGGATCCTATTACACTTTTAACTGGCCCAATGGAATAATGAAAGATCATGGAAGTCTTGAGGGTTGAGATTTATTCATGTGATGTTGTCCATTTCTTAATCACCTTCCCATGGGTATTGGTTTAAGAGACTTCGATATACATTTCCGACACAATGTAACACCAAAAGGAGACAACTGTGTATCGGATAACTTAAAACTATACCATCATGCATGGTTAGAAACAATAGATGACTAGGTTAGGGTTGGCTAGTAAAACTACTTTGATTCTATTAAATTGAATTGCATGCATATTGAATGACTGTTATTGTTTTCCACTCTTATGATTTGAATTGAAATAATCATTGTATGTCTTGACGTTTACTTTTCTAATAATGATTTGAATTGAAATGATCATTGTATGCATTGAATCTATTTGACATGTTTATTGATAGTCTTGATATTATATTGACATTGAATTCAAAATGAACGTATTGCACGAATGAATTGAATGTATATGGTTGGGTATTGTTCCCACTCAATGAATGAATCACCTGATTGCTCAAGTTCAATTATATGACTAAAATAGAATGGTCTAACTCTATTTAGACTTAGCCTTATGATATCCGGCGGGGTTGACTTTAGTGTAGCACAAATATTGCAGCTGCAGTGTGCTATTTTGGAGCTTCCAGACTCCATGTATGAGAGACCCATTTGTACCTTGGCTTGGTCGATGGTGTTCTTAGTGTATAGAACCTTAGAGGGAGGATATGGCAAATGTAGCAGCCAAATAGTAAAGTGTTTCTGCTATTTGATTCTTATAGCATGATTACTCAATTGGACAACATGCCTATTATACTGAATTGACCTCTTTAATCACATGTTAATGATTCTTGTAGATACAATGCGTGTTACCTTGATTATACTTATACTTTGCTGAATAGTCTTGTTCATTGGTTATTTATGGTGTTATAGGCTCAGCTCCTGGTTTCGATCATACGGAGATCGAAAAGACTTCAGAGGAGACTTTCGGGAACCCTTCCGGCTTAGACGAGTGGCCAGTGGATCATCTATGATTGATCCATCATGGAGTGCGCAGAGAGCATACTAGATCTTGTTTTGAGATGTAATTGCATTTAGGGTATTATGATATGCATTTAGCTTTATTTTTTCTTGTACGGTTCGTGATCCCTTGTATTTTGGACACTGTGTTACTCTTGCATACTATTCAGGAACTTTTTCCTTCTGTAAAATACAGGTTCCATTAGAACTCATGTTGATAGTATATCGTATGGATGTATAATAGTTGGTTAGAATTATCTTATTTTATGAATGAAATTATCAGGTTTCCGCGTTTGAATGCTTGGACAGATGTCCATTAGAAGCATCTTACTCGTGTAAGTAATGTGACTCTCTCTTGTGTAATTCTGCTCAGACTCGAGTCCAAGTGTATATTACATGGGAATACGTGTGTCATCATTTTGGGGCTAATCCTCATGCCCGAATTCTTGGGCTTGGGTTGTGACACACGCATGTATGGTATTAGAGCATGAAATAGTCATTTAACATACTTAGACAGGTAGGAACGTGGTGAGGACACGATAGAATTTCGCGTATATCATCTATTTGACTTTATAGTCTGGATATGTTGATAGATGGGTATTTCTCAGTTGAGATGTTTTCCTTTGTTGCAGGAAATGACTTCAGGATTAGGTTATAACAATCAGAACGAGGTTAACATGAACCCACTCCCAGAGACTAGCTGATCTGCTCCTCCTCAACTACCTCCTAATACAGACGACTGTTTTAGGATGGTGATGTAAGCAATTCAAGTGCAGTCTCATGCAATGCAAGCACAGATGCAAGTTATGCAGTCTCTACAAGTACTAATGGCTTCTATAGCTGAACGACAGAGTCAGTCATTAGTTCAACCACATGTAGAGCAACAAGTGGTGTTTCAGCCTAACAAGAATGATCCTAATGCTCTATATGAGAAGTTTAGGCAAAGAGGTGCAACGGAATTTCATGGCAAGGAAGATGCTCTACAAGCTGATGAATGGTTAAAGCACACCGATGATATGTTTGACATGGTTGATTGCACCAAAAGGTAGAAGGTCCTGCTCATCATTACTATGTTTTGGGGTGTGGCTAAAACTTGGTGGAAGAATGTGCAAGATTCGTATAAAGATTTGCCTGGTGTTACTGTGTGGGAGATTTTCAAGATATAATTTAAAAGGAAGTTTATTCCTGCTTAGCTTATACTGTCACTCATGAGAGCGTGGAAGATGTTGCTGTGGTAGATGGTATTCTTTCCATTGATAATGAAGAAGCTCAAGCATTGTTTGATTTGGGGCCTATGCGTTCGTACGTAGCACCTCATTTTGTTATGAAACTACGGAGGTAGCCTAAGCTACTACCGTATGTGTTAGTGGTATCCACTCTTGTAAGCAAGGGGGTGAAGTGTAGTTTCTACTACCCCCAGTGCGATGTATGGATAGAGGGCCATCAACTCCCCATTGACTTGATTTTGTTATCAATGTTAGATTTAGATGTCATCCTCGAAATGGATTAATTAACAAGATACCACGCCTGTGTGAATTGTTCTAATAAGATGATTCATTTTTATTTGGGCAACGGATTCCATTTTGAGGGAAGCAAGAAGAACTTGCCTAACCGAATCATCTTTGCATTCAAAATGGATAGAATGATCCGCAAAGGTTATAAAAGCTTCATTGCCTTTATTTCTGAGAAAAAGGAGCCCAAGAAACTCGAAGAAATCTCCGTTGTATATGACTTTCTGGACGTATTTCCTGATGAAGTCGTAGGGTTGCCTCTTAAGAGAGAAGTTGAGTTTTCTGTAGTACTCATTCTAGATACAGCATCGATTTGCAAAGCTCCATATCACATGGCCCCTGCAGAATTACAGGAATTGAAAAAGCAATTGTAGGATTTACTTGATAAGGATTTTATACGCCTTAGTGTGTTACTGTGGGAAGCACCGGTGTTGTTTGTAAAGAAGAAGGACGGCACGCCTTGAATGTGTATCGATTATCGGCAGTTGAATAAGGTGACTATCAAGAATAAATACCCCTTGTCGCGCATTGATGAATTGTTTGACCAATTTTAAGGTGCTGCATATTTTTCAAAAATGGATTTGAGGTCTGGATATCATCAGTTAAGAGTTAAGGAAGTTAACATTACTAAAACAGCCTTTAGAACAAGGTATGACCATTATGAGTTTCTCGTGATGCCTTTTGGATTGACTAATGTACCTGCTATTTTTATGGCGTTGATGAACAGAGTCTTCACTTCTTTCTTGGATCAATTCATTATAGTCTTTATTGATGATATCTTAGTATATTTTAAGACAATAGATAAGCATGCTGACCATTTGAGGAGATCATTGTAATTGTTGAGAGAACATTGCTTGTATGCAAAGCTAGAGAAATGTAATTTCTGGCTTGAGCAGGTAGCTTTTCTAGGTCATTTTATTTCACGAGATGGTTTGGCAGTTGATTCAGCAAAAATAGATGCTGTTGTAAATTGGCCAAGTCTAAAAACTATAACAGAGATTAGAAGTTTTCTTAGACTAGCAAGGTATTATAGAAGATTTGTTCAAGACTTCTCAAAGATATTTGCCCTTTTGACAAAGTTGACTCGAAAAAATGTGCCCTTTAATTGGAATGAAGAATATGAATTAAGCTTCAAAACTTTGAAAGAAAAGTTAACCACTGCCCCAGTGTTAACATTTCCGAATGGAAGTGAAGGATTTGTAATTTATTCAGATGCATTTAGAGTTGGATTGGGGTGTGTTTTGATGCAAAATGATAAGGTGATTGCATATGGTTCTAGACAGTTAAAGGAGCACGAAAAGAACTATGCCACGCATGATATGGAGTTAGCAGCTATCGTGTTCGCTTTGAAACTTTGGCGACATTGCCTCTATGGTGGGAAATTTGAGGTTCACTCAAATCACCACAGTTTGCAGTATTTGTTTGAGAAGCATGATTTGAATATGAGGCATCGTAGATGGCTTAAGATCATATATGACTATGACTTCCCTATCAAGTACCATCTAGGAAAAGGGAATGTTGTGGTAGATGCTCTTAGCAGAAAGACAATGAGTCTTAGTATCTTATTGAGCTTAGTATTGTTTATACAAGATGAATTCAAGGACATGCCTGTAGAAGTAAAAATGATAGACGATTTGATGATGTTTGCTAGTATTGTTGCCTTCCAACCTGACATAATTCAAGCAATCAAAGAAAAACAATTTGAAGATCCTAATTTGGTGAAGATTAGAGATCATATGAAAGATAGACTAGATTTCTGGCTGAAGGATGGTGTTCTATATTTTAGAAACAAATTATGCATACCGACTCATGATGGCTTGAAGGAGAGCCTAATGAAAGATGCACATTATGCTAGATATGCAATGCATCCCGGTAGTACGAGGATGTATTGGAATTTAAATGATCAGTTTTGGTGGATTAATATGAAAAGGAAATAGACGGCTTCGTGGCTAGATGTCTCTCATGTCAGAAAGTGAAAGCTGATAATCAAAGACCTCCTGGTTTGTTACATTCATTGCATATTTCTCAGTAGAAATGGGAGCATATCACAATGGATTTCATTTCCTGTTTGGCCCAAACAAGTAAAAAGAATAATTCCATCTGGGTGATTATAGACAGACTAACAAAATCAGCTCATTTCATTCCTTTTAAGAAAGGTATGACATTTTCAAAGATGGCCAAGAAGTTTGTGGATAAGATTGTGAGATTACATGGTATGCTAGTGTCCATAGTTTCCTATCGCAACAGCAGATATGTATCATCTTTTTGGAAAGCTTTTCAAGAAGCTATGGGTACCAAACTTAATTTCAGCACTGCATACCATCCGCAGACCGATGGACAATCCAAATGCACTATACAGACTTTGGAAGCCATGTTGCGTGCTAGTGTCATAAATTTTGATAAGGAATGGGATAAGCACCTATCATTGTGTGAATTTGCATATAACAATAGCTTCCATGAAAGCATTGGTATGGCTTTATTTGAAGCATTGTATGGACGTAAATGTCGGAGTCCAGTTTGTTGGGAAGAAGTCGGAACTAGAAGTTTCCATGGACCGACTATCATTGCTGAAACGACTAAAAAGGTGCAGAAAGCAATTGAGAATTTGAAAGTTGCTCATTTAAGACAGAAGAGCTATGCTGATACTCGTAGAAGGGACTTGGAGCTTCAGATTGGTGATTGGGTTTTTCTAAAGGACTCTTCTATGAAAGGTACGATTTGTTTCTCCGAAAAAGCAAGTTGGCTCCGAGGTATGTAGGCCCATTCGAAATCTAGAGCATAAGTGGTAATCTAGCTTACTGGTTAGCACTTCCAATCGAATTCTTCGGAGTTCATGATGTGTTTCATGTCTTTATGCTCTGTAAGTATGTTAGAGTTCCTACCTACGTTATTCAATATGATGATGTTCAGATTCAATCAAATGCATCATACATCGAGTGCTCGCACCGTATCGTAGGTGCAAGGGAGCAAATATTGCGTACAAGGATCATATAATGGGTTAAAGTGCTTTGGGAACACCATGGTCCCAATGAAGTAACGTTGGAATTTGAAGAAAAAATGGCCCGAAAATAGCCTGACCTCTTCATATAGGAATGTTTTATTTAGAGGACTGAATGAGTCGTAAGTAGGGGAGGATGTAACACTCCGACCCTAATTAAGCATGCTTAGTGATTAATTAAGTAAGTGATTAGCTGATTACCATCAAATGAGGATGGATTCAACTTGTTTTCTTTTTGTGGGTTATGTTTAAGTCATGGATAGGTAGTTGGGTAGAATTTAATCTTATCTAGGTAGTGAAAGCCCTTTTTTGTAATTTTTGAGTTTATAAGTTTACGTCATTCATGCATCATATTGACGCCATTATATTCGTTTCGTCAAGCTCATTAACTTTCGTACTTGACTTGAATACGTTTAAATTCATTTGTGTTAATTGGACCTTCATTTGACATAAATTGTAAATTCCTTAAGAAATAAGGATTTTCTTATAACCTTAAGAAAATATCCTATATATATATATAAGGAGATACTATTCCTAATCGATACTTTTTCCTCTCTAATCGTCTTTTTTCCCTAAAGTCTTATTCTTCTTTCCTCTATCATGCTTATTCTCATCCAATCAAGAGAATTGATCTTTGCATGTATGATAATCTTCAGTGTCTTCTCATCTAATTTCAAGCTGTGAAGTGAAGGAGTCAAAAATATCAGTTTAGGTTCGAAACTTTGAGATTCGTCTCAAGTTGAGCTAAGAGTAAGAGTAGTGATTTGAATTCTAAATCAAGGCAAGTATAAGCAAATTTTGGTTTAATACATGCTGGTATGTTATAATTTTTGTATATTACTTACTCTTGTGCATTCAGCCCTAATATGTTACCCATTCTCAATGTCACTATATGAGTAAGTTCAATATGTCTAAATGAATGAATGAAGTTTATTGTATGATGAGTTAAACTAAAGGATAATTGAATGAATGAAATAGCAAAAGAATATTCTAATATAATCCCAAGTTCTAAAACCAGCATAAAATTCGCTTCAGAAAGTTGTTTCAGACGTGAAGCTACTTCAGAACTGAAGCTTACAACAAAGCCATAAGGAAGTTATGACTCACGGTCCAGAGAGCTAAAAATGTCATTTTTCTTCTACAGCTAAGCTAGACTTGAACTATAAAATGTGCTACGGCTAAGCCATAGCTATGCCGTGGCTTAGCCAAAGGGTATATACGGTTAAGCCGTAGAAGAGAATGCGGTTAAACCGTAAATGTAGAGGAAAATATGCGTATATATAGCTAAGCCATAAGATGCACGCTACTAAGCCGTAAGTCACACACGGTTAAGTTGTAAAACCATTGAAACTTAGGATTAAGTAGGTACCGTGCAAGACCTTATAGGACTTTAGTTATTGGATCCTGTTACACTTTTAACAGAACGAATGGAATAATAAAAGATCATGAAAGTCATGAGGGCTGAGACTTATTCTATGATATTGTCCATTTGTTAAACACCTCCCCATGGGTGTTGTTTAAGAGGTTTCGATACACATTCTGACACACTGTAATACCAAAAGGAGACAATTGTGTATCGGATAACTTAAAACTATATCATCATGCATGGTTAGAAACAATGGATAACTAGAGTAGGGCTGGCCAGTAAAACTACCTTGATTCTATTAAATTGAATTGCATGCATATTGAATGACTATTATTGTCTTCCACTCTTATGATTTGAATTGAAATGATCATTGTATGTTTTGAATCTATTTGACATGTTTCTTGATAGTTTTGATATTATATTGATATTGAATTGAATGCATACGGTTGGGTATTGTTCCCACTTAATGAATGAATCGCCTAATTGCTTAAGTTCAATTATATGACTAAATTGGAATGGTCTGGCTCTATTCAAACTAAGCTTTATGATACCCGGTGGGGTTGACTTTGGTGTAGCACGAGCGTCACCGCTATAGTGTGCTACTTTGGAGCTTCCAGACTCCATGTACGAGGGACCCATTTGTACCTTGGCTCGATCGATGGTAATCTCAATGTATAAAACCCTAGAAGGAGGATATAGCATATATAATAGCTAAATAGTAAAGTATTTTTACTATTTGATTCTTATAGCATGATTACTCAACTGAGCAACATGCCTAGTATACTGAATTGACCTCTTTAATCACACGTTAATGATTATTGTAGATACAATACGTGTTATCTTGATTGTACTTATACTTTGCTGAATAGTCTTATTCATTAGTTGTTTATGGTGTTAAAGGCTCAGCTCTTGGTTTCGATTTTATAGAGATCGAGAAGACTCCAGAGGAGACTTTCGAGAACCCCTCTGGCTTAGATGCGTGGCTAGTGGATCATCTTTGATTGATCCATCATGGAGTGTGCAAAGGGCATACTGGATCTTATTTTGAGATGTAATTGCATTTAGGGTATCATGATTTGCATTTATTTTTATTTTGTCTTGTGCGGCTTATGATCCCTTTTGTTTTGGATACTATCTTACTTTTACATACTATTCAAGAACTTTCTTTCCTTTTGTCAAACACATGTTCCATTAGAACTCATGTTGATAGCATATCATATGGATGTATGATAGTTGTTTAGAATTATCTTATTTCATGAATGATATTATCAGGTTTCCGCGTTTGAATACTTGGACAGATGTCCGTTATAAGCATCTCACTCATGTAAGTAATATGACTCTCCCTTGTGTAATTATGCTTAGACTTGAGTCCAAGTGTGTATTACACAGGAGTACGTGTGTCACTATTTTGGGGCTAATCCTCATACCCGAATTCTTAGGCTCAGGTTGTGACATAAGCAGCCCGTTAATCACTTAATCCAAATGCATTCATTTTGTTAAAGTAAACCTTGCCCTCAACATGATTTAATTATGTACCCATTCTTCCTAGTGAACCTTGAGACAAGATCGGAGATGGAGCTTCTATTGAATGTGAGCTTGTAAGCCAAGATTGGGGTAACCAAGGTTGAGAGGATTCGAGTTCTATTAGCTCAATTAAGTATGCATTGTCTGTTAATTAGTTTTTCTATTTTATTCTGATTTCCTTTATGATTGGATATAACCTCAAGACTGTTATATGTTCTATATAAGAATGTGTCGATTGCCATGTAAGAAAGTAAGAAAGTATGAATTCTGATCAGTCTTGAGGCATTGAGTTGGCACCACTTAGCTTGTACCCATAGAAGGTTCGATGGGACCGAATAAGGGTATTCTATACGTTACTTATTGCAGTAGTTTATAAAGAGTTGGTCACGCTCTTAGGATAGCTAGATGGTCTTAGCCCAACCGTTAGTTATTTCCTACCGTATGATATGCTCTCTTTCTAGAGAGAAGATAGCCATGGAGATGCCAATTAGTATGTTATTGTATTTCCATTTATGATTCGCTACTCATGCTTATTCACACACGTAAGATGCTTAACTTCTGCTATTGCTCTCTTCTAATCAATATGTTTTCTAATTCGATTGACACGCATCATCATAATTTTATATATTCTTATATTTGCTTAACCGTCATGTTAATAGTGCTACCCTTAGTGTTACAGGTACGGAACACAATGCTAGAAAGGCACTCGACTTGACCTCAGAGGGAACCATAGTGGTACCTTGGGGTATAGATGAGTGGAATGAGGATGGAGTTTTCTATTAGTCGTCTTACGAAGAGTGTCATGGGAATTTTATTTTGGGTTTTGTTTAGTTATAGCCATGCTTGGGCTTGTTAATATATTAGGCTATTTTTGGAATCCCTGTTTAAGGGACATGGCATTCAGGATGATGTATATGTTTTATGTGTCTTAGTATTATTTACATGTGGATGGGCTAATTAAGAACTTTGTCATGTTAATGAATGAATGCTTTATCAATGTTTATGATGTGCATAGGTGAATTCTCCAACTTTCCACTTAATTATGCAAAAATAATTGTTTCGTGTTTACGAATCTTCCTTAAACATACTTGTGGAATCACCCTTTGGCAGTTCGTATGTGTCTTAATATGGTCCGGATTGTCACGGGTTAGGTTTGCCGCGCCTCGGGATCCACTATAATTTCCCAATTCTTGGGTTTGAGGCATGACATACGTAAGTATGGTATCAAAGCATTAATAAGTTAATTAAAAGACTTAGTAATCCTAGGAAACATGGTGAGGATACAATAGGTTTGATTAGGGAATAGAATTTGTATAAGGAATTATAGCTTACCTTAGGTATTAAGGTATTATAGGTGACTAATCATTGTTAGACTTGCAGGATAAATGACTTTTGGGCCCGAAACAAGTAACAATATGGAAGACAACGAATGTGATGATGTCACGTTAGAGGACGCAAATCCTCCACCGCCTCCACCTCTTCATCCTATATATAGTACAGACAAACACTTTATGATGATGATTCATCAGTTGGTTGCAAGCAATGCCAATCAAGCAACAATGCAGATGCAATTAGCAGCTCTCTTGGAAAGGTAGATTCAAGTTAGTGATCTTAACTCTTTATATGAGAAGTTTCGGAAAAGATGGGCCATGGGATTTACAGGATGAGACGATTCATTACGAGCCGATAAATGGTTTGTGCACACGGAGAATGTCTTCGATTCGCTAACTTGCATGCAGAAGCAACAAGTAATCCTAATTGCATCTATGTTTAACGATGTAGCGGATACACGGTGGAAGAGTATCTATGAACATATCAAAGCTATGCTAGAAGTTACCATTTGGGATTCTTTTAAGAAATAGTTTAGAAAGAAGCTTATTCCAGAGCACGTAAGTCGCAAGAGAAAGGCAGAGTTCCCCACTTTACAGCAGAACACTATGGCAGTTGCAGAGTATATGCATATATTTAGCCAGCTCTTTCGGTTTGCCTTGAGTTTGATTGACATCGAGGAGAAAAAGGTTGAAAGGCTCCTCGAAGGTTTAAGGCCAGTTATTAAGGGGCATTCTATGGCTTTCCAACATCTTGTGTAGTACGATGATATTGTGGAGAGAGCTTATGTAGCAGAAGAAATAGAGAAAAGCTTATTTTTGGGAGAACTTAGGAAGAGTGCTGTACTTTCTGGAAGAAACCAGCAGTACTCCAAGAAACAAAAAGGAGTTGCTAGTGGATCATTAAGATTTGTTCGTGGCATGTGTGGAAAGAACCACAAGACAAGCAAGTGTTGGAAGGTTACAGGCACTTGTTTTGGGCGTGGATCAATGGACCACCGCTTATCAGAATGCCTAAAGAGGAAGAATACCGGTCAATCCCCTTAACAATAGTATCACCAGCCTCATAGAGCAGCACCACCAGCTTCTTAACGTTAGTAACAAAAAGCTATGTAAGGTCAAGGATAGGCACAATAACGTCAAGGCCAACAAAGAGAAGGTTAACAGAGGCAAGGACAGTATAACTGACCTTAGAGGCAAGGCCACCATATGCATTGACACATAAGGAAGTAGAAGCGGTAGATCATGTAGTCGTAGGTAAGGTTTTTGTTTGTGATGTAGAAGCTAAGTTGTTATCTGATTCCGAATCTTCGTATTCTTTTGTTACACCTCAATATTTTAGTAGGATACGGGAGCCACCAGCGTAGCTACCGTATGTGTTGACTGTCATTATCCTTGTAGGCAATAGGGTGATTTGTGAGGACTATTACCAGAATGTAAGGTCTTAATTGGTGAGATGTTATTACCAGTGGAACTCATCGTGTTACTGATGTACGACTTCGACGTAATCCTAGGTATGGACTGGTTGGCTAAGAACAGGGCCTGTATGGATTGTTTTCATAAGACCATCATTGTGAAGGTAGATGAAGATGGTCCAAGTGTTGCTTTCAAAGGTGAGAAAAAAGAGTTCGAATACTAGACTGGTCTTAGCACATCGAGCAGAAAGACTAATCTGTAGTGGCTGGGAAGGATATATTGCCTTCATTGTTGAGAAGAAACCACCTAAGAAGTTAGAAGAGATTCCGGTAGTTTGTGAGTTTCCGGATGTGTTTTCAGATGAAGCTCTCGGTCTTCCTCCAGTTAGGAAAGTAGAGTTTACTATAGAACTTATACCTAATATGGTTCCGATCTCTAGAGCTTCGTACAAGATGGCACTTGCAGAACCGCGTGAGCTGAAGGTACAATTGCAAGATTTACTAGACAAGGGATTTATTCGTCTTAGTACTTCGCCATGGGGAGCCTCAGTTTTGTTTGTGAAGAAGAAAGATGGCACCCTTCGAATGTATATTGATTATAAGCAGTTGAATCAGGTGACAATAAAAAAGAAAATACCCACTGCCTTGAATTGATGAACTGTTTGATTAATTATACAGTGCAACATATCTCTCAAAAATTGACTTGAGATCTGGATATCGTCAGTTGCGAGTTAGAGATCAAGATACACCAAAAAAAGCTTTTAGGACAAGATATGGCCATTATGAATTCTTAGTCATGCCATTCGGGTTGACTAATGCCCCAGCGGTATTCATGGCCTTAATGAATAGAATCTTTGCATCTTATCTCGATCAATTTGTGGTGATTTTCATTAATGATGTATTGGTGTATTCCAAAACCAAATATGAACATGCTGAGCATTTGAGGACTTCACTCCAGTTGTTGAGGGACCATCAACTATATGCCAAATTGGATAAGTGCCACTTTTGGTTGGAACAAGTTACCTTCTTACAGCATATAATTTCTAAAGATGGACTTATAGTAGACTCAGCCAAAATTGAGGCAATAAACAGTTGGCAAAGCTCAAAGACAGTTGTAAAAGTACAGAGTTTTATTGGTCTTGTTGGCTATTATCAAAGGTTTGTTAAAGACTTTTTTAAAATAGCAGCCCCGTTGACAAAGTTAACTTGGAAGAATGAACCTTTTGTCTAGTCGGATGAATGCGATCCGGTTTCTAATTCCTAAAGGAGAGCTAATCTCAGCCCGTATCTTATCTCTATCTGATGGAAGTGGTGGATTTATTATTATAGTGATGCTTTGAGAATTGGATTGGGATATGTGTTGATGCAGAATGGGAAAGTTATAGCATATGGATCCCAGCAGTTGAAGGAACACGAGAAGAACTATGCACGCATGATTTATAATTAGCTACTGCAGTCTTTGCTTTGAAGTTATAGAGACACTACTTGTATGGAGAGAAATTTGAAGTTCACAGTGATCATCACAGTCTCCATCTAGTACCTATTCTCTTAACATGACCTCAACATGAGATAGTGCCGTTGGCTAACGTTCAAAAAGGACTATGACTTTCTGATAAAATACTCTCCAAGAAAAGGTAAAGTGGTAGCGGATGCTCTTAGCAGAAAGTCCACTATTGAGATGGCAGCTATGTGTGGTAAGTGGTCTCTAGTAGAAGAATTTCGAGATTTAGATATAGAAGTCGAATTCGTAGATGACAAGGTCATGCTAGTAGCAATGTCTATCTTTGAGCCAACCTTGATACAATAGATTAAGGAGGGATAGTTTGAAGACTCAGAGTTCGTTAAGATCCATGACCATATATCTTTGAGGCTAGATTTCAAGATGGTTAATGATTGATGGTATATTGTATTTTAGAGACAGACTATGTGTTGCAGCAGTTCAAAATCTGAAAGAAGTAATCATGACCGAAGCACATCATGCAAGATATTTTATGCACCCTGGGAGTAAGAAGATGTATTGAAATTTGAATGGCGGGTTCTGGTGGAATAACATGAAGAGAGACATTGCAAGTTTTGTGGCAAGATATTTTACCCGTTAACGTGTGAAGGCTGAACATAAAAAGTCTCTTGTCAATGGATTTTGTTTTAGGGTTGCCCCGGACTAGCAAATGTTATGATCCTATATAGTGATTATCGATCGACTAATAAAGTCAGCCAATTTTATTCCTATAAGAATAGGTATAAAATTCCATGAGATGGCTAAGATCTTTACCAATGAGATTACTCGATTGCATGGTACCCCAGTTTCTATAGTTTCCAATCGAGATAGTAGATTTGTTTCTTCCTTTTAGCAGTCTTTTCAGAAATCTATGGGCACCAAACTCAACTTTAGCACTACTTACCATCCTTAGACCGATGGACAATCGAAGCATACAATCCAAACTCATGAGGATATGCTTTGAGCTAGTGTATTGGACTTTAGGAAAGAGTGGGATGAACATCTCTCTTTGTGTGAATTCTCCTATAATAATAGCTACCATGCGAGCATTGGAATAGCACCATTTAAAGCATTGTAGGAACGTAAGTGTCATATTCCAGTGTGTTGGGAAAAAGTAGGAGTTAAAAGTCTCCATGGACTTTCTCCTATAGCGGATACAGTGGAAAAAGTGCAAAAAGTTCAAGAAATATTGAAAGTTGATAGGTCTCGTCAGAAGAGTTATATTGATAACCATTGTAAACCTCTCGAATTCCAAGTGGGAGACAAGGTTTTCTTGAAAGTCTATCCAATGAAGGGTAATATCACGTTTGGACAGAAGGGCAAGCTTCCTTGATTTGTAGGACCTTTTGATATTCTTAGCAGAGTTGGAGATTTAGCTTATAGGTTGGAATTACTACCTCAACTCGCTGGATTTCACAATGTATTCCATGTATCTATGCTTGGGAAGTATCTTTTAGACGCTTCTCATGCCGTCGAGATTGATGACATCCAAGTGAAGCTGATGTGAGCTATGAAGAGTGACCTTTTTGTGTCATTGACACAAAAGACCAAGTACTGTGCACTCAGACAATTAAATGGGTCAAAATTCTTTAGAAACATCATGGGCTAGAAGTAGCTATTTAGGAGCTCGAGGAACAAGTTCGGGAGAAGTATCCAGGACTTTTACTTAGGTATATTGCATTCAGAGGGCCTAACAATCTTAAAGAAGGAGAGGATGTAAGGTCTAAACTCAAGCTAATCTTGATTCACAATAATTAATCTTGTTTTAACTTAATTAATGTTTATTTAGACTAATTTAACTATATTCCCCTGGCTTTGGGTCATGGATAGGTAGTTGGGTTGGATTTGAACCTTACGTACGTAGTCAAGGACCTTTTTAAAATTTAGAGTTATATGGTTTTACATTATGTGTATTTTATCTTGTGGGGTAGCTTTTATGTTTGGCCCAGCTCAACTCTAATCCATCTTGGCCTAACTGGAGTCCAATTAACTCAAACTGTAAATTTCATGAACAATATGGACTTGCTTGCAAATTCCAGCAAAATTTGATTTAAAGAAAGACTAACCACCATTCCTTCTTCATTTCCTCTTAACCCAACTGCTAGGGCGCTACATCTTTTCTCATTCTCCTCCACTTTTTCTTTTTCTTCCTACAAAATCTAAAAGTAAAAGGGGTTGCATGTGTGTTGGAGCAACTCCATCTTCTTCCACCTCATCTTCTTGCTTGTCTTCTCCATTGGAATCTTTTAATTCCATCTCCTTTTCCCCTCTATAGCTTTCCAAGGTGACGCTTGCATCACCATTCCATTTCTTGAGTTCAAAAGAGTCAAAGAGACTCAATTAAGCAACATGCATGTATCTCATACCCATTTCATCAAATGCATGTCTTAGATTATCTTCTGTTGAGGCTTTCTCCATCACCAAACCCAAGGAAGGGTTTGATTTAGGTAAAGCACTAAATTAGAGGCAAGTATAAGAGTGTACATTACTGCATGTATATTTATTTATGTTGATTCTTGAAAAATTCTCCTTAAAAGCCAATTTTCATCTCTTTCACCTTTTAATTCAAGAATATGCTTTAAGTGATGATGAATATGTATGTGAATGAATGATGCAATATGGGTTTTGAAATGTAAAATAATAGATTGGAGCAGAGAAAATCATAGTGGAACCAAGTTTAAAGAAATTATATATTAAACAGCTGTATTAGAATGGCTTCAGAAAATCTGAAGCTTATAGCTAACCCGTAGGCTACTTACGGCTAGCTTTCAAGAGACCAAAAACCTGATATTTCTTTTACAGTTAACCCTACAACTAAGCTGTGAAATCAATGTGGCTAAATCGTAGCCAAGCCGCTGCTAAGCGGTAGGTGGCTAAGCTGTAAGCTAAGTCATGGGTGAGCCATAGTTGCAGGAAATTTTGGTGAATCACGGCTAAGCTGTAACTGTGAGAAATTTTGGTGAATCACGGTTAAGCCATAAGAACACAGGAACTTTAAGTAAGTTAGGAAAAATTAGGAATATTAAAAGACCTTGTAGAGCCTTAGAAATGGTACCCTTACCTCAAATAAATTAGCCCAATGGTAATTACATATTAAGAAGGATGAGTGTGGAGCTGTCACCTAATAGTTTCCGACGTCACATCATGGGTATTGGTATAAAAAGAGGTACTTACTGCCTACATAATGTAACATCAAGATTTGGTAATACTTTGACACCGGACGTTTTATGAATACACCATATTGAATGAGGAAACATGGATTGTCGTAGCATGGTTGGCAAGAAAGCAACCTTGTTAACCACTCATTCCAAATGTATTCATATTGTTAAAGTAAACCTTGCCCTCAACATGATATAATCATATGCCCATTCTTTTTTGTGAACCTTGAGGCAAAATTGGAGATAGAAGTTTTATTGAGTGTGAGCTCCTGAGCTAAGATGGGGTAACTAAGGTTGAGAGGGTTTGAGTTTTATTAGCTTAATTAAGTATGCATTGTCTATTGATCAGTTGCTCTATTTTGTTCCGATTTCTTTCATGATTGGATATAACTTCAAGACTGTTATATGTTCTGTATAAGAATGAGTCGATTGCCACGTAAAAAAGTTTGAAAGTATGGATTTTGATCAGTTTTGAGGCATTGTGTCAATACCACTTAGTTTGTATCCATAGGAAGTTCGACGAGACCGAGTGAAAGTATTTTATACGTTACCTACTGCAGTAGTTTATAAAGAGTTAGTCAGTGCTCTTAGGGTAATTAGATGGTCTTAGCACGACCACTAGTGATTTCTTATCATACGATATGCTTTCTTTCTAGAGAGAAGATAGCCATGGGGATGCCAATTAGTATGTTATTGTATTTCCATTTATGATTCGTTGCTCATGCTTATTCACATGCGCAACATGCTTAGCTTCTGCTATTGCTCTCTTCTAATCAATATGTTTTCTAATTCGATTGACACACATCATGATAGTTTTATATATTCTTATATTTGCTTAACCATCGTGTTAATAGTGCTACTATTGGTGTTACAGGTATATAACTCAATGCCAGTAAGGCACTCGACTCGACCCTGGAGGGATCTATAGCGGTACCTCGGGGTATAGATTAATGGAACGGGGATAACAACTTCTATTAGTTGTCTTTCTAAGAGCATCATGGGAATTATATTTTAGGGTTTGTTTAGTTATAGCCATGCTTGGGCTATTGATATACTATGCTATTTTTGGAATCCCTGTTTAAGGGACATGACATTCAGGATGATGTACATGTTTTATGTATTTTAGTATTATTCTCATGTGGATGGGCAATTAAGAACTTTGGTATGTTAATGAATGAATGCTTTATCAATGTCTATGACGTATACAGGTGAATTCGCCAATGATGCGGACAGGTAAATTCTTTAGGTTTCTGCTTAATCATGCAAAAATGATTGTTACATGTTTATGTATCTTCCTTATACATACTTGTGGAATCACCCCTGTGGTTGTTCTTACGTGTCTTAATATGGTACGATTGCCACGGGTTACGTGTGTTGCGCCTCGAGATCTACTATAATTCCCTAATTCTTGGGTTTGGAGCATAAGACTATGCACATTAATGGCTTTATGCTATCCTTTTTTTTTTTTTTGAACAATTTTAAAGAGGAGCTTATCCTCTCATAGGAAGTAGCTTGACTTCCACACTCATATATGTATACTTTATCAAGGATGCTTTTGTTCAACATCCCACGTATAAAAGACATAAAGTTTTACCAATTATTATACAAGATTTGAATATTGCACATCATAGGAATGTATATATACACATGTGAGGGTTGTTAAGTGTTCCCACTGTGTCACTCAAAGATAAATTCATTTTTCCCATTGAACCCGCCCCATGAGATCTCTAATCGAACTGGTTGGATATCCATTATTGGTGACTTGTCCTTTTTAGGCTTAAGTCCCATTCTCCTCGATGCTGAAAGCAATCGATCTTTAGCGAGACCTTTTGTTAGTGGATCGGCTAAATTATCCATTGATCTCACAAAGTTTGAAGTACTTACCCCTTGCTTGAGTAATTGCCTCAATAGATTATATCTCAAACGTATATGTTTGGATTTTCTATTGTAGGTTTTGTTATTTACCTTATCAATTGCTGATTTAGACTCACCATGTAGAGTTATGGCTAGAACTGGTTTGTTCTACAAAGGAATGCTTATCAACAGGTTTTTTAACCATTCAACTTCCTCATCGACCAATTCTATACCTATTATCTCTGCATCCATTGTGGATTGAAAAATATATGATTGCTTTTTCGATTTCTAAGAGATAGCTGTATTTCCAAAAGAAAATACATAACTGCTCGTAGATTGGGATTCTTCCGATTCTGATATCCAGTTGGTGTCGTTGTATCCTTTAAGTACAGTGGAATATATTTAATAATGCAAAGTATAATCAATGGTTCTCATCAGGTATTTAAATATTCGGATAATAGTCGTCCAGTGTTCATTACTGGAGTTATTTGTGTACTTGCTCAATTTGCTTACTACATATGTTATATCAGGTCCAGTGTTCATTACTGGAGTTATTTGTGTACTTACTCAATTTGCTTACTATATATGTTATATCAGGTCTAGTGCAATTTATGATATAGATTAGACATCCAATAACCTTAGAATAGACTAATTGAGACACACTCTCTCCTTTGTTCTTCAACAATTTGACAATAAGATCAAAAGGAGTGGAAATATCATTTCCTCCAAACATATTAAACCTCTAAAGGACTTACTTAATATAGTGAAACTAAAACAAAACAATCCCTTAAGACTGCTTATGTATTTTAATTCCTAATATTACGTTAGCCTCACCCATATCTTTTATGTCAAACTTAGAACAAATGAACTTTTTAGCATTCTCTACTAAATTAATATCAGCCCAAAAAATAAGCATATCATCTACGTACAAGCAAATAATGATGCAGGAACTACCAATGGTTTTTATAATAAATATATTTGTCAGATTCATTAATTTTAAAACTTTCAAAAATTTTGAAACCTTCAGAAATTATCACTTAGTTAAATTTCTCATGCCCAACTTAGGAGCTTACTTTTGTCCATACAAGAATTTTATTAGTCTACAAACATTTTATTTCGTTCCCAGGTACTTCAAATCCTTTAGGTTGTTCTATATAGACATTTTCTTCCAAATAACCATTTAAAAATGTAGTTTTTACAGCCATTTGATGATGACCATATCGTGAATTGTCACGCCGCGATCCCGGGAATTGGGGATTTGAGTGGGCCCTCAGGGCGTGGATACGTAATCCTGTAGTAATCCGTACCCTGAAGGATTGTGCACGAATTCCTACAGGGAGATTCCACAAGAACGTGCGAGGTATGCCAACACACGTAGAAATATAATTCATCATAACAAACTCCTGTGAAATACTTTGTAATGATCAAAAGCAAAACCAGAGAAGTCAGTCCTTAGATGTTCATTGATAGATAGATATATATATATCAGTAGTTAAGTCTTTTATTACATTCTTGCAATCTAACTACTACTTAACAGAGTTAAGTACAAAAGGTCTAAATTGCACATTCCCGCGGGTAGACCAAAATTTCGACTGTAACACCTCCAAAACCGGCACGTTCCGTAGGATGACTAATAGAAAACATTGCCATCCTTCCATTCGTTTATACCCCGAGGTACCATTGGGGTACCCTCCGGGGGCACGTCAACAACCGGGTTGGGATTGGGTTCTGTACCTGCAATACCAAGAGTAACACGGTTAACACGACGGTTGAGCAAGTATTGAGCATATGAAACTAACATAATATATATATCAAATGAACTTATTAATATACACTGAATCGAAGCAATAATAGTCTACTAGACTTGATGTGCATGAGTAACAATAAGAGAGGAATAAAAATTAAAATATAGTACACACTAATTGGCATCCACGAGGCTCTATTCTCCCAAAAGGAAGCACACATACATTTGGGTTGCTAGGGGATCAAGCTAGCTTCCCGAGGAGTGCCAATAACTCCTCCGTAACCGACTGCAGTAGTGACATAATAATACCCAAAAGGGCACAAGCTAGGTGGTGCCGACTTGGATGCAATCATATGAATCATATTACATATGAGTAATAATAATCTGAAGTATAATCAGTCGTGAAATAGACGAATAATTAAGCGAGCATATACATATGAGCTTCAAGGCTCGAACCTCAGCTATACCCATTTTTAGCTAGCAAGCACGCACTCGTTAGAAGCTCTGGCTTGTCAGAGACGCACTCTATCACGACCCGAGCCCAGAATTCGGGGGTTAGCGAAAAGCTAAACCGGTGACACACGTACTCCCGTGCACGTGCATCCAAACCCAGTCCAGATGCACGCACACAAGGGATCTAACACGTGCGAACTAAGCGTACGCGGAAGCTGTACATATCATAGCAAGCAACAAAGGAAAATAGCGGAAGCCAAAACAAATGCGAAACGGAAAAGACAAGATAATTACAACTGGAAAACCAATACAAGTCTGAGTACACGACAAAATGAAGATGTACAATTATACAGAGTACAAAGTCCAAAGTGCCAAAATGTCAAAATACAAAATCTCAAAAAAACAAAACTCAAAATAGAAGGCCACTGATATGCATGCACGCACTCGGCAGAGGTGATCAGGCCCACTCTGCCAAACCGGAGGGTGCCTCTATACTCGGCCCTGCAGCCTCCTCGACCGCCGGGGAGCTGGGCAAGGGATCTGAGCCTGCAACACCACAGACAACACAAATGAATACAACGATCCAGCAAATACAAGTAACAAGGATGAAACACTCATAGTATCAAAGTGAATAAAATAATGACAGAAGATTAAATACAGAGTTTCATCTTAGTATGCTAAGCAAATCGTGCATAGAATTAAAGCATGATAAGGGAATCAAAGTATAGAAATACTGAACTAAGTGGCTACTACGTTAACCATATTCTCTCCAATAGAGAGCAAAGCAAAGCAGAGGAGAACACCACTGACCGAGCCAGGGTACAAGTGGGTCTCAGTTTCCTGGGTTCCGGGGTCCCAAGACAAAGCGACACTGCAGTGATACAGAGATACAGAGATCTAAGCCAGAGGTAACCCCGTCGGGCATCCTAGGGCTGAGGCTGAGTAGAGCCAGACTAATACCAATCAAATCAAATCTAAAAGAGGGGAGATTATCCGCTTTGGACTCACCGATGGCAAAGACCGGATCTTATCCTCACGTGTTAATCTTTGGGCAGAGCCACCAGGGAATACCCAAAATATACAAAGCCAGAAATATACAAAGCATAGCCAAAATACAGATCAGAACATAGATTAAGTCAAAGCACAGCATAGATCAAAGCGTAGTGCAGAACGAAGAATAAAACAGATATACAGAACGAAAACCAAATGACTGCGGAATGCATAAACATAGATTGGCAGAACAGAGGGCAAAACTATAAACAATATGCAATGCATCTCAGATTAATACGGAGTCAAGGTTCATTATAAGCCAGCCCTAATATAGTTATTCACTGTCACTAACCGTGCATGTTGATGTAGTTTTAAGTTAGTCAATGCACCGTTGCCATCAAAGTGTTGCAATGTAATCCTTGCGTGCACCGATGTCCCTTAAACCAACACCCATGGGGAGGTGCTTAACAGTGATCAACGCTCACATGAATAAGTCACAGCCTAACAGACTCTTCATGCGATCCAAAGAATCCATTGGGCCGGTTTACATGGGTGGTTAACCTGTAATTTGAGCCCTACAAGTCTCACAATTATCCTAAGTTATATTACAGAATTGCCATGCCTAACGGTTTAGCCATGAGAGACCTATGGTTGAGCCGAAGACATCTTACGCGCTCGTCGTAATATGCACTACGGCTTCACCTTGGTTCCATTAAAAACACAGCTAAACTGGTCATCTTCCACCTCTGATCTGATATCTTTTTCGGCTGAGCTACAGTCAGTATACGGCTTAGCCGTAGACCAATCCACGGCTTAGCCGTAGCAATTCACGGCTTAGCCGTAGCCACACCGTAGGAACACTGTCTCTGGAAAGTTTCGACTGATCAGAGATTTAATCCACGGCTGGGTTACGGTTGGGTCACGGCTAGCTTACGGCTCAGCCGTAGGACAATTTACGGCTCAGCCATAGCCTAGCCGTAGAACAAAATCAAAATTTCAAGTCTCTGGATTGTGAGCCGTAGAACGTTACGGCTTAGCCGTACAATACAGAACACGAATTTGGGATAGTTACAGAAACTGAAATTTGGTACAGAAACGTCTCAAAACAGGTTACAGAGGTTCCAAATTCACAAAAATTGGCTGTAAAACATTCTATACAAAGATTAAGATGGAATCAAAGCAATCAAACAAAACACCCATGTGTGTTATCAAAGTCTGTACTTATACTTGCCTCAAACTCTGTCAATCCAATGAATCAAGCTCCAATCAACTAAAACAAATCAAAGAAATAAACCATGCATGAGATGAATGAAGACATACAGAGCTTGGAGAAGGAATCCAATTGGAGAAATGAAATCAAAACCCACTTACCCAAAGCAAAGATAGAGATAAGAGAGAAAGAGGAAGAACCCAATCGAATCCACTCCCACAACCACCAGAGACCGAGAAGAGAAGTGAAGAGAAGAGAGAGAGAGAGAGAGAGAGAGAGAACGTGGAGCTTCCCTGGAGTTGCATGCAGTCGATGAACGAAATGAGTAAGACATCTGGAAGCTGACTCATTATATAGGTTTTGGAGTTTAAGTCAAAGTCCGGTAAATTTCGGTTATTTACAAATCGAGTCACACGGGGGTCCAACTTCTCCAATTGACTCCAAACGGATCTGACACAGTTACGGAAAATAACGAGCTCAACAAAATACACATGCTGACATCAAGATGATGCAAAGATGATACAAGCAAAGCAAAAGCAAAATTACGAAAAAGGGCTTAGAACTACCTATCTCAGGTCAAAGGTTACTCAACTACCTATCCAAAACCCAAAACCAAGTCCAAAAGAATAAAACAACAGAAACACACACTAATGAGCCACTAATCCGGCTCAAAGGGGATCGGAGTGTTACACACTCATTAGAAGCTCAGGTCTGAATTGCCTCAAGGTTTGACTAGAGAGAGTGAATGTATGAACAATCATGTTGAAGCAAGGTATTTAACAATATGAATGTATTCGAATTGAGTAAGGGTCAAAGAAATTACTAGCCTCCCCTATGATAAATAATCCCATGATCCCAAAGTCATTCAACTTGATGTACTCAAAAAACATCCGGTGTCATTGTATTACCGCACCTTGGTATTACCTTGTGTATACAAAGGACACCCCTTTTCTTTTATACCAACATCCATGATTTAACATTGGGAGATCATCTGGGAGTTTCTCATTCTCTTTAACATGTACTTATCATTGGCCGATGTGATGGTAGGAAAGGTGCCAATACTAAGGTCCTCCAAGGTTAGTGAAAGTTCCTAATATCCTGAATTTCACTGGGTTCTTAAGGCTTAGCCATGTATAATGCTACGGCTTAGCCGAGTGGCTCAGGTTTCCTCTAAAAATTCAAGTTCATTTACGGCTTAGCCGTATATTAGCTTATGGCTTAGCTGTGTTAAGCCTACGGCTAGGTTACGGTGGGGCTACAGCTGAGCCGTAAGGCATTTCACGGTGTAGCCGTGTGCAAGCTGTAGAAGGAAATGGGTTTTCAAGCTCTCTGGAAAGTCTGCCATAAGAAGGCTTACGGCTTGGGCACGGGCTGGGCATGGCTTAGCCGTAGCTCATTTTACGGTGCAGCCGTGGGTAAGCCGCAGTACAAAAGCCAATTTTGTTGCTCTCGGGACTTTGAGTCGTGAACATGTACGGTTTCGTTGTACACTTCAGAAATCTGAACTCGGTTCTGTAGCTCAGTTTCAATACAGGGCCAATATAGAACCTGAGTTGTGAGAAGTTTACATGACTTGATTATAGTATACTTGATGGTGTTCAATACCCACAAACTCTTCTATCCCATTTTTATCACTCTAACTCAATACCATACTACATTTGTACACCATTAAACAATGAGAAATGACTGAAATTAAGAATTTAGAGATCTAACCGAAGAATTAATAACTTAGTCATACATGCAATACATATGAACTCTAATACTTGCCTCTTAACAGTGTTTGCCCTTTCCTTTGCCCTTTCCTAAGTCCTTTTTGTTGTGTGGCTAAGGGAAAACCTCCAAATGAGAATGAGTTCTCTACAAGTAGAACATGCAATGACGAATGGGGTTTAGATTCGCATGCATGTCATGTAATTGGGTCCTTGATTCTCTAATAAACCCAAATGCATGAAATGGAGGTAATCCCTCACCTTATACTACTGTATTATTGGAGAAGGTTGTGATTCGAAGAAAGAGGTACCCAAGTAAAGAAGAAGAGGATGGATGGATGTTATTAGCATCACATGCAAGCTCTAGCTCCTCCTTTTCCAGCTCTAAGGTGAAATGGAGAGAGGTGAAATGAAGTAGCTCCAGCAATAGGGAGAAGGCTAAGAAGAAGAATGAACGTTGGGTCCTCTTTTAACTTAAAACTTCCTGTAGTTAACATGCTAGGCCATATGTTCTATGAAATTACAGTTTAGGCCAAATGGACCTAATTGGCCCAAGACGAGTTCGGGTCCGATTGAACCCAACACGAAAGATGATCTACACGAAAAATTACACGAGAAGCAATGGATGAAGTGTCCAAGAGATGCGAGGAATATCTACAAAAAAGTCCTTAACTACTGAAGTAAGGTTCAAACTCCGCCCAACTACCTATCCAAGACCCAAACCCAATAGTTCGTATTAGCTTAACCTTAATAAGGCTTAATTAACATAGAACGCGATTAATTAACGTCGAGTAGGATTAGTGGGAATTAGAACCTTACATTAATGGAAGCTATTGTTATCAAGACTCCGATGGTTGTGATCCTAGTTATAGGAGCATATGTGTCAAAATAATCAACTTCCTCTTTTTGTTTAAGACCTTTTGCAACCAATCTAACTTTGAATTTTTCTACTAACTCATCAGTGCTCAATTTCTTTTTGAATATCCATTTGCAATTCAATGGTTTAGTTCCTAGAGGAAATGATGCAGGCCAGACATAAGTTAGCCACCCCATTGGGCCCAATCTATAAGCCCAATAGGACATCCAATTATTTAGAGATATTATAAGTAGTTTAGTTTGATTAGGATTAATACTGGTCAATTGTTATTTTGTTTAGGCTTATTCTAATATTAGTAACTTTGTTTCTTAGGAATCAAGCTAACTCATATATGTAAGGATGTTAGGCCTCATTATTATAGATGCTCAGTTTCAATTAATAACAGTTATCTTTTGAGATGTAATCTCTTATGATGTTTATTCCTCTTGTGAGGGTGCCCTAGAGGCTGAATCTATCTTAGATTTGATCAATCCTTCGAGAGATTGATTTAGTTTATCGATTGTGGATCGTAGCTGCGCCAATTGGTATCAGAGACAAATAGCAATTGTTGAGAGACATCTATCCTTCCTAGATTTTTAGTCATCCATCATTCACCATCTCATTGTCACTATACCATCCACAAACCTTTTTCAAAACCCATAAACCCCAAAACCCCCCTTTTGCAGTCCCTAGCTGAAACCCACCTCGCGAAATCCTTGAAACTCACCTTCGCTTGAGATCCCTAACTTACCCCGAATCATCTAAACCCACCCTCAACTATCCCAGAACACCCCCCCCCCCCCCCCCCAAGAATGTAGCCCACTCTAACCTAATCGAAAACCTAGAACCCAATCTCCATATCCATCGTTAAATCCAAACCTATCGCAGACGTGCTTGCTCACCATCACCCCTTCCCGAGCACCAAAGCCCATTCCGAACTCCATCTATTTCAACCTAACTCATCCCTATCCCTCTCCATCTCGACCGAACCCAAAATCCAAAACTCTCTTTTAAAACTATCTTTCACCCTAGCCCTCTTTACCCACATCACTAAAACTCAAAGTCCCATCCCGACACCATAAAACCAACCTAGCCTTCCTAGATTTCGACCTTGACCCCATCCTAACCTCTCATTTCCTCCACCATCACCTTGAGACCACCCCACCCCACTGTTGCACGTCCCCATCTCCACCCATAAAAAAAAAGGTCTAGTAAAAGAAAAGAAGTAGAAGAAGGAGACCAGGGTGTTGAGTAGTGTACTTGGCATCAGTGTCGTCAACCTTTAACATTAGCACCACCTCCTACACCATTGCCTTTGGCAGTCCTCTTTCTCTTCGTACCGAAAAAAACACAACTAAGAGCCACTTTTCCTTTTTTTTTCTTTTCTTGTAGTTGAAGAGAGAGAGAGAGAGAGAGAGAGAGAGAGGGAGAGAGAGAGGGAGAAAGAGCAGGTCACATGTGCCAATTTCTTCTTTTGAGCCAAGGTAATCTAACGTTCACTTGGCCATAGTTTGGAACTGACTTGACCCAAATTTGGATTGAGCCAAGTCCAATTAGGTTATTAGCTAGGCGGTGATTTGAGCATCATCTGATTCACCCTAAGTCCATTTGGACTTGGATTTTGACATGACCCACATCTAGACCCATAGCAGCCTAAAAAAAGAAAAAAAAAACACTCACTTCCAATCCACTTTTTTTGTTAGTCATCAATCCAACCCATTTAACTTAACAATTTGTGCAAATTCAACCTGTCCATTCTTCAAAGGCAATTCAATTTGATATCTTTGCATCCACTTAAACATGAGACACATTGAAAGTGTCATGTATCAGGTATGGGAAGGAAATCAGTATTTTGAAAAGAGTTCTCCTTTTTTTTTTTTTTTTTGGCTGGCTCATTGGCTAGTAGAGAGGAGATTTAAAGTACCCACGGGAGATCGATCCCTAGTGGGAAATATAGGAAATGAGATATCTACCACCAGGTCATCCTTTATGTCCCAAAGAGTTTTACTTTGAGCAGTACAGTAACTTATAGCAAGCTCATTTGACTATTGATGAATATACTTGCTGATAGAGTTGAAAAGTTTGCGTGGCTTATGGGAGTGTGATATAAATTATGGAGAATGTTATATCAAAGGTCTAAAGTTGGAAATATGAGTAAAAGTGAAAATTTGTGACACCATACATGAGGCTTATTCAGAAGCTATTCATGTTGAGCGTATGCTTGATAACCATGCATGCAACAATGTGCATCTCAACAAAGACCAAGGGACCATGTTGTGGAGAGACTTTTCGCCAAAGAAGATAATTACATAATTGTCATCCGTCACCTCCCCAATACAAATGAGATGGAAGAAGAAAAATGGAGACAGTTCAAAAAGTTCCATACGCGGGTATGAGTAAAAGATAGAGTTGCCAATTTGATTATTGACAATTGTAATGCATTTAATTTTGTCGCACAAGAGGTCATTGATAAGCTTCAGTTGCCCATTGAGCACCTTTGCAAGCCCTACCAAGTAACATGGTTTAACGGTTATGTTATTCCAATAACTCATAGATGCTTGGTATCATTCAAGATTGGCAATTATGAAGACAAAATTTGGTGTGATGTGATCCATATGAATATTGCTCATATTATTTTTGGAAAACAATGAATGTTTTATTGGAATGTGTACAATGATAAAGAGATTAACACCTATACAATAGTGTGGGATATTATGCTCTTTCCATTGTCATAAACTCCTTCGTCCTTTACATCCTCATCTCCAACTGAAAAGCTGCCAAAAGCACAAAAAGAAGAAATTAACGTCATGATTACACCAAAGGATATGCCAACCATGATAGCTAACATTCACAACACAATAGCTGAGCAAGTCAAAGCAAAGCCGATCTCATGCAAAATTCTAAACAAGTAGAATCTACTCAAGATAGTGTTAATCAAGGGCCATGAGAGGTAGAGAAAGAACAAAAACAAGTGAACATTGAAGAATTTGATCAAGAGGCTTCATAAGAAGAACAAGGAGAAGCAGATATTAAAGACATTGATCGGTTCAGCGATAATATTGAACATCCTCGCTATTTGCTCGTAACTCCACTTCTAACAACTCACATTGGATCACCAGAAATCAAATCAATTGCTCCAACGGTTTTACAAGAAGATCAAGTTATTCAAGTCCCCCACATTGACTTCATTTTCGGAGACCAACATGGATATTTGATAGTCAATAATTGAAGCATCTACAGGTCCATTCACACATACGAGCTAAATTCATTCATTAGAAGAAGAGACAATTTCGACCTACTTTTAATGGAGAAAAAGACCATGTCAAGCTTTCAAGCTATGTCATGAAAATGCGAATCTGATAAAAAGACAAACATTTGTGCGACTGATTTTCGACCCAGGAGGAGGTTTTCTTCACCTTACGATCAAATTGCTCCTTGAATTTCTCAATTTGGTGAACTCGTCGGAGTCTAGGTTTTTCTAAGCGAGGAGAGTTAATGCAGGCCAGACTATAGGTTAGCCAACCCGTTGGGCCCAATCCATAAGCCCAACAGGATATCCAGTTATTTAAGGATATTATAAGTAGTTTAGTTTGATTAGGATTAATACTAGTCAATTCTTATTTTGTATAGGCTTATTCTAATATTAGTAACTTTGTTTCTTAGGAATCAAGCCAACTCTTCTTTATAAGGATGTTAGGCCTCATTGTTATGCATGCTCAGTTTCAATTAATAATAATTATCTTTTGAGATGTTCTTCTTTTGGCATTTGTTTCTCTTGTGAGGGTGCCTTAGGGGTTGAATCCATCTTGGATTCAATCAATCCTTTGGGAGATTGATCTATTTTATCGATTGTGGATTGTGGTTGCGCTTTGAAGATCTACTAAGTCCTAGGTATGAGTTTTCAAAATAGATTCAATTACACAATTAAGAGCCTTTTTACAAAAAGTAGCGTCAGGAGAAAGCTTGGCCTCCTGATAAGATGTGGGGTCATTATCCAAAATATAGTTGATAAAATGTGGGCCAAAGGTAGATGCTTTCCTAAGTCTCTTATTTCTACAAGGCACTAGATCTTCAGGTTTAGACTTACAAGGTGGGGCTAGTCTAGCAACATTAGAGTTACTATTAGAACTAGAAACGACTTGTTTAAAAGGAAAATCATTTTTAAAGAAAATAACATCTCTAGATTCAACAATTGAATATTTGTTTGAACTTGAAATAATTAGAAATCTTTAGGCCTTAGTATGTAGGGCATATCCTATAAATACACTTTCTTGTCTTTTAAGTCCAAGTTTTGTCCTCTTAGGACTTGGTACAGGAACATTGGGTCAACAATCCCACACTTTAGAGTATTCTAAGTTAGGGGTTAATGCAGGCCAGACCATAAGTTGGCCAACCCATTGGGCCCAGTCTATAAGCCTAATTGAATACCTAGTTATTTAGGAATATTATTAGTAGTTTGATTACATTAGGGTTAATATTAGAGAGTTTCCTATCTTGTTTAAGATTATTCTAATATTAGTAAGTTTTGTTGTTTAGAGATCAAGCCTACTCCTATATATTAGGATGTAAGGCCTCATTGTTATGCATACTTAGTTTCAATTAGCAAAAGTTTTCTTTTGAGATTTGAGATGTTATCTCTTGTGATGTTTCTTCCTCTTGTGAGAATGCCCTAGGGGCTAAATCCTTCTTGGATTCGATTAATCTTTCGGGAGATTGGTCTATTTTTTTATAGCGGAATTCATGGTTGCGCCTCCTACGGTTGCTGGTGAAATGTTGTTTTTCCTGAATCCCAATTCCATTGTCACCTTCCCTATCCACCAAACCCAACCCCCTAACCCCTAACTCCAAAAAAAAAAAGGGAAGAAAATAAAAAAGCCTCTCCTAAATCTAATCCACTTTACCAAGAACCCTAGACCCTCCCAAATCACCTTGCCACCATCTCCATCAAATACACCCATCATAGCCACCAACCAAAGCTATTCTCAACACCATCCACCACCACTCGATCATCCCAAATCCACCCCCCACTTTATCTGCCACCATCCAACCTAACCCAGCCAAATCCGAAACCCATAAAACCCCATTTGCCACCCAAAACACCGGATTCCATCATCTTTGTCCCAGCCATCAAAAACCTTGTCCTAGCATATCGGAAACCATCATAATCCACCAACACATCAACCCCTTACTCCCAAAGCCCTAACTTTCATTAGACGAACACCAAGAAACCCTAGACAATCCAACCCCTTTCACCACAAACCCTAAATCCTAATTCCATAAAAAACCTAAAGTCAAAACCCTCCCCAACCCCTCATTGCCCATAGAAACATCCCCCCATTGTAGTCCAACTCCAACCCAAAAGAACCCATCCAACAGCCATCCTTGACCCCTTTCTGACCACCAACATCCACCTGAGCCCTCCTCAAAACCCTAAAACTGACCTAGCCTCACCCTACCTCTACCTCCAACCCTGACACCATTCCCAACCTAGCAGAAGCCAAAAAATATATATATACAAACATTCTCTTCGTAGGCAGTGCCACCATGCTAGTTGTCTAGTTCAACCTTAAGTTCACAGACTGCCGCACCACCACAACAACACCATCATTTATTTCTTTATTACCTTGCTTGCCCCTTCCCTCATCGTTGGAGGACAACAGCAAGCCCCTCAGACTTGTTATCTTCTCTGGTCACACAATCTCCTACACCCTTCTTCTCCATTTCTAGCTCCAACAAGATAAGCCTTCTCCTGCTTCTTTTTTTTTTTTAATTTGTGTGACACCTTGTCACAACTTAATCATGTTTATTACTAATTAAACCTGTTTTTATTTTAATTAATCGTGTTTGGATGCCTAATTATATTAAATTATTTTAGTTTTGTTTTATTAATTCTAATGGGTCGAGTTCGGATCTTTGATGGGCAGTTTGGGTCGGGTTTAATCAAACCTAGGTAGGATTTATGGCCATTTTGGTGATTTGCATGTTATAGGCTATGTATTCATTGGACACACCATTCATACATAATCTTAAGCCATTGAATAGAGAAAATCACTCCGTATCACTTTCATATGCACCTCATAACTATTCGATGTCCCGAAATAACATATTTTATGATTTTTGCACACATAAAGGTAAAACAGTCTTTTCACTTAATTTGACCCAAAATTTTAAAATTCCAGAAGGGTACCAAAATTATACTTTTTAGAAACTAGACTTAATTTCAAGCATATTTGTCTTTTGTACCGAAGTGATTCGAAGCGTAGAACTCAATATTTAAGCCCTTAAAGTTTACATATAGGCATACCCCACTTCTAGTACCTTATATAAGCATAGACCCTTCTTCCTCCTTCAATTTCACTCTCCAACGATTATAGTAGCCCAGCACCACCGAGCTCTTCTCGTCTTCCCCTTTTTTGCTTCTTTCTCCCTTAAATCAACTCCAACCTTCACCAAATTAAAGATCCAAGTCTACCATGTTGTTCCTCATCTTCTTGGCTCTCTAAGGACCTCATTTTTATGGAAGATAATGCTTGGGTACTCCTCCATTTTCTACTTCCTTGTTGGTTCGACCACTTGCAGGTAAGGGGTGATCTTCATTTCTTGGATTATGCATCTTTGGGCTCCAAACAGTTGTTACACCTCGATCCCGGGAATTGAGGATTAAAGTGGGCCACCCAAGGCGTGAATATGTAATCCTATAGTAATCCGTACCATAAGAAGACATGCACAAATTCCTACAAGGGAGATTCCATAGGAATGCGTGAGGCATATCCTCCGGCACATAAATTTTAATTTCATACATAAGTGAAACCTGTGAAATGCACTTATAATGGTCATCAGTAACCACAGAAAGGATATCATACAATTATAGCATAACTTAAGTCCCGTAATTAACCACTTCGCATCACCAACATAAACACAGAATTCTTAACAAGTCTTACATATAATTTCCAGTTTAAGCATCTCCATACACAAGACTAACATAGCTAGCCCAACATAACTGCTTAACGCACTCCGGAAGACAACTAGTAGAATAACTCGTCTAATTTCCTCTTTTCTATACCCCTAGGTGCCGTTGGGGCACCCTCTGGGGATGTATCAACCTTCGCGTCGGGGTTTGATTCTATACCTGTAACACTAAGGGTAGCACTGTTAACACGACGGTTAAGCAAATACAAAGATATATGAAACTATCATAATGTGTCAAGTGAATTTAGAGTATATCTGATTAAAGAAGGCAATAACAATCCATTAGGCATATTGTGCATGAGTAAACATGTGTAATGAATCATAAACAGGATGTTATATATACTAATTGGCAACCACGAGGCTATTATCCAAAAAGAGAGCATATCATCTAGAGGGAGCGTACAAATGGGTCGTTAGGGGATCAGACTAGTTTCTCGAGGAGCGCCAACAACTCTTCCATGAACTATTGCAGTAGCAACATAAAGATGCCCAAACTGGTCCCGTCAAACCTAATAAAGGCACAAGCTAAGTGGTGCTAACTCAACTATCAAGACCGACTTGAATTCGTATCTTTCATACATTTCAATCATACTTATCGTATCATACATAAGGAAATATCGATCTTGAAATCATATTCAATCATGAAAATTAGAGTTAACTAGGTAACTGGTAATTGAAGAATGCATATTTATATGAGCTAAGAGAGGTTGAACCCTCTCAACCTTAGCTACACCCATTTGACTAACAGGCACACTCGGTAAAAGCTTAGGCCTGACAGACACGCACTCAGTAGAAGCTCAGGTTATATTTGTCTCAAGGTTTGCCAAGAAGAGTGGGCACATGACTAAACCATGTTGAGGCAAGGTGTCTTAATAATATGAATGCATTCAGATTTAAATAAGTGCCAAGGACGTTTATTAACCAACCTTAAGCTAGATAATTTGTAATCCTAAGGTCATTCAACACAATGTATTTATAAAACGTTTGGTGTTATTGTGTTACCAAATCTTGGTGCTACATTGTGTAGGTAAAAGACACCTTTTCTTATGTCAACACCCATGATGTGACATCGGGAATTTATCTGAAAAATTGAAGGGATAAGTGACAGTTCTACACTCGTCCTCTTTATCATTTGATCACCATTGGGCTGATTTAGTTGGGAAGAATATGCCATTACTAAGGCCTTACAAGGTCATTGGAAACCCTAATATCTTCAATTCAGAGTGTTCTTACGGCGTAGCCGTATACGTGTTACAACTTAGTCGAGTAGCTCAGGTTTCCTCCGTAATTTCATACACCCTTATAGTTCAACCGTATGTTGACCTATGGCTTAGCCATGCTAAGCCTACGGCTAGGGTTACAGCTGAGATACAGCTCAGCTGTAGTACAATTCACGGTGTAGCCATGGGTAAGCCGTGGAAGGAAGTTGGATTTTCAGGCTCTCGGGAAAGCTCACCATAAAATGGCTTATGGCTTGGTCACAGGATGGGTATGGTTTAGCCGTAGTTTATTCCATGGTGCAGCTGTGGGTTAGCTGTAGTATAAGAATGGGTTATAGTACTCTCAGGATTTTGAGCCGTACACACTTATAGCTTAGCCGTGGCTTTGTCGTAAGCTTAAAAAAACTTGAAAGTGGTTCTGAAGTTTGAGTTCAGTATAGAACTCTCAATTCAAAGAGTTACAATAAACTTCCCATTGCCTCTACATATCACTGTAAGTTTTAAATGCTCCTCCTAACACCTACATTTCGTAGTCATAATCTAATTCATTCTATTCAACACATGTGGGCTTAATTCAAAGAGGAAAGAGTTGTAATTTAGACATTGAATGATCAATTCAAGAATCAACCAATAAAACATACAGGCAATCCCATATATATACTCTAATACTTGCCTTAACACAGTGCTTGACCCTACTCAACTCTTCCTTGTTGCCTGATTAGGGGAAATCCTCAATGGGAAGTGTGTTCTCTACATAAAAGACATGCAACTAATGATTGTGATGTAGAGTGTATGCATGTTATGTAATTGAGTCTTCTTGACTCTATCAAGTTCAAAAAAATGAAATGGAAGTAGAGTCTTCACCTTAAGGAGCTGTAACTTGGAGGAGAAGGTGCTTTCTAAGCAGAAAATACACAAAGGAAGATGAATAAGAGGAATGGAGGCCTTTTATCTTACATGCAAAGCTTCAAATCTTGGTTGGCAGCCCTAGGGTGAGGTGAGGATGAAGAAAAGCGAATAAGAAAAGAAGCAACTCCAGCAAACGAAGAAGAGAATTAAAGAGAGAATGAACGTTGGGTTCTTTTTTTAAATGGAATCTCCTACAGTTACATGCAAGTCCAGCCTTTCTAGGAAATTACAGTTTAAGTCACATGGCCTCAATTAGGCCAAGATGAGTCCGAATCAAGTTGAGCCCAACATTAAAGATGATTTACACAAAAAATTACACAAGATGCAACTAATGAAGTATCAACATGATGCAAGAACAAATTACAAAAAGGTCCTTCACAACATAGGTAAAGTTTGAACCAGACCCGAGTACCTGTCCACGACCCAAGCCTTAAAAGTTTGAGTTAAACTAGCCTAAACACATTTTAATTAATGTAAAACAAGATTATTTAGTATCAACTCGAGGTTAGTTGGGATTAGGACCTTACACAGTCTATTAGCACTACATGCAAAAGGGTTTTCACTTCTTCCTTCTTATTTTCCATTTTCAGATGAATTTAAGTGAGCATT
The DNA here is from genome assembly GCA_037013555.1 of Sextonia rubra. Classification (NCBI taxonomy): domain Eukaryota; kingdom Viridiplantae; phylum Streptophyta; class Magnoliopsida; order Laurales; family Lauraceae; genus Sextonia; species Sextonia rubra. The sequence continues at coordinate 12,863,125 of JASUAD010000018.1, read as the reverse complement.
TGGGGGTTTTGTCTAGGTAATCTCCAACCATATTAGAGCATTTTAGAGATCTTTGGAAGCCTCACAAACCAATTACAAATGATTGAAACACACTATGTGGTGTGCATGCTTAGATTTCCCATATCTTTACCTTCATCTCTTATTGCATGTCTAGGGTCGGCATAAATTGGGACTTTTTACATCAAAGAATACAAGAGAAGTCAGTTCAGGTTGAAGCTCTTAATTAAAAAGGCAAGTATAAGTAGAAGTTTGCAAATGCATGTTAATAGTATGATGATTTGGATGAATTATATTTTGCTTATGGTTATATTTAGCCCCTCTTATATATTTAATTTTTCACATTGAATGAATATGCTATTAATGAATTGATGAATGAGGATAAAATGGAAGTATTAGAAACTAGTCATTTAGAAGGCCATTTCAGTGAGACATAAAGTTTCCTTGCAGGTACAAAGAGGAGGAACATAAAATGCACTATAGAGAACCTGAAGCCAACTCGTGACTTGCCCAACTGCTCGGACCTGAAGTTCGATCGGTCGACCACCCTTGTGGACAAATCCGATCGATCGAACCTTAATCCGACCGGTCGGTTGGTCTTTTGTGCTTGGGGTCTTGTTTGGGATCCTGCAACCTATTTAACTCACTTTCCTTACCATGGACCTTCTATAATTAACCTAGAAGTTAATTATAATGTAACCTTTAATGAACTAGAATCATTAGGTATCGAAGACCTTATAGGTCCCAAGTAATGGAACCATAGCCTTTAATACTGACCAACGGAATCGTGAAATGCATGAGTGAGCCTGAAAATTGAGACCGCATGTGTATTATCTACTTAGTCTAGCACCTCACCATTGACGTGGGTTGAGGGGACTTTAACGTATAGTTTATTCACAATGTAACATCAACTAAGGATAGTCGTACGTTGGAAAACCTAAAACTACATCGAATGGACGGTTAGAGACAATGGGAACCTAGCATAGGATCAGTAGTAATTCAACGTAATCTTGTTAGTTTATTGAAAAGTGTAATATTATTGTCCTTTCACGAATTGATAGAGCGGTAGTACTTGTGTTTGGAAGAATTAATATAGCAGTAGTGCTTGTGTTTGGAAGAATTAAAATAGCGGTAGTGCTTGTTTTAATATGTATTGATCTCCATTCCTCTATCTATAGTCCTTTTCTTTATTTATATTGAATTGAGTTTTAAAAGAGGAATTAAAATGAAAAATAATCAAATAAAGATTTGCAAATAAGAACTAAATATTAAGTTTGGATACTACAGTGGATAATAGGAGTCGGGTAATTAGTTGTACATAGGCCTGGACACTGATTATATCCCACATGATTTGTTTAAGCTCTCATGGAAAAACACAAATAAGCCACCTAATGAGTCTCCAACCATGGAGATTTGCAAATAAGAACTAAAAATTTATTTTAGCCACTATAGTAGATAATAAGAGTGTTCGAAACTCCAATTGGGTAATCAATTGTACCTGAGCTAGGACACTTAGTATATCCCATATGATTTGTTTGAGCTCTCGTGGAAGAGCACCATTAAGCCACTTAATGAGTAAATCTCACATGATTTAATTAGTCTCTCGTAGAATAGCAAAATTAAGCCACCTAATGAGTAAATCTCACATAATTTGTTTAAGCTCTCGTGGAAGAGTACAATTAAATTATTTAATGAGTTTCCAACCATAATCATCACCTGATGTATGATTTAAGTTATGGTAGAATGTATTTGGTTATTTGATTAGTTCCTTAACAGTATGTTCTCAACTGTTCATAGATGCAATGTGCATTACTCTACTTTTGCTTGTACTTGGCTGAATCATCGTATTCATAGCTATCCCATTGATGTTACAGGCACAGATGTAGGTACCGGTCTTGCAAAGACCGAGAAGGGACACGAAGGAAACTTTAGAGGTTCCTCCTGATTTAGAGCATGGTCAATTGAGAACGTCACTTAGTCCTTGGATCCAGAGCGCGTAACATGAGTTTACCGTTTGGGGTTATTTTAAGAATAGTACTTACATCATACTATTTTACCCACATCACTTACTTTACATATGGTGAGGGTGTCACTTGTATATTATAGACTTGTATAGATTTGTATACATGGATTTCATAGCCAATCACTTCAAGACATACACTATAGTTCATATGGTATGTCATGGCAATTACATATATATCACTTCAGTGCGTGTGTCGCACCTCGAATATTACCCTAATTAATGGAAGCCTGGCTCAAGTTGTGACAATTTGCACTGTACCCAAAGCAAGAGGAGAAGAATTATTCTCTTTGTGTGTGTGTGTGTGTGTTTCATTATACACAATTGGGACTAACCTTTGGGACTCACTTGACCCATTCCTGGGTTGAGCAAAAGTCAGTTGGACCTGCAAGTTTAGGTTTGACCTGACCCACGTCCAAAACCACAATAGCAAAAGAAAGGTAGAAGGAGAGAGAGAGAGAGAGAGAGAGAGAGAGAGAGAGAGATAAAAGAGAAAAGAAAGTGTGGTTTTGTCCATGGGAAGCCAGAGCCAGTCATTATTTAAAATTTTTAGCTTACTTGATCTTAACCATTGATTCTAAAAAGGGTGATATCTTGGCCATTTGATCTCCGATCAATGATCTATCTTCGCTAGTATATTCCATTTATCAAGATCCACACAGCACGTGCATATATACTTTAAGGATGTGTTTGGAAGTAGGATAAATTTTTGATAGAACTGGATAGCTAACACCATCCAAGCCCATCCAATGGTACTATTGCATGGGATGGGATTCTATTTATCCTAGATATGAATCCAATCTCATGTTTGATTACGTTTGGATAAATGAGGGACAAGAGACAAAAATACCTAAAAAAATATAATCCTACCCCCACTCAAAGCTAAGCTAAGTTATCCCATCTAGGTGGGATTATCTATGCCCCCATATTAGGTATTAATTCATTGTAGCGTCAGGACTAGGATAGTATAATCATAGACACTAAAAATGCAAATAAACAAGGAATAAGTGGGACATGATACAAAAAGTTGCTTATCCCCCATTTATCTTGCTTCTAAATACATTTTAAAGGAATCATTTTTTGACATCCGTGCACCAAAGTCATCATGAAAATTTTTAGAACCTCCAGTGAAATTCAAACAATTTTGTATCAATACACAAATGGAGATTAGTATTTTCAGAATGAGTTCTATTTTGAGCGATTTCTTAATTTGAAGTAAGCGAACTCACCAATTGATAAATATATCTGCCAGTTTTGGGAGTTGTAAGATATATGTGCCCTACAAAAGGATATGATACATGATTTGGTTCGTTATATTAGAGGTTTGAGACTAGATATCTTGGAAAATATGATTATTGTAAAACTAGTCATGAGGCATCCTTAGAAGCCCTTTGTGTTGAGCGTATGCTTAAACTATCTCGCATGGAACTTGAGTTCGAAACACAATTTGAAGTTTCAGACCTTGATGACTAAAGTCCTTTGCTTTTTCTTCAGCAGTGCCTTTTAGTTGTAGAAAATGTAGATGATGATAAAGAAAATCTACCTCCTATCTTTCGGACATGAATCAATTGCAAAGGTAGACGTTGTAATGTTATTATTGATGGTAATAGTGCTATGAATGTTATATCCAAAGAAGCAGTTGATGGGTTGCAATTGCCGGCTACAAAGCATTCGACGCTTTATTGAGTTGCATAGGTAGATGATTATGCTCTTTCAATCTGGCAATAGTGTGTTGTTCCAATCAAGGTTGGTTCTTATGAAGACAATGTCAAATGTGTTGTTATCTCGATGAATGTTGCCCACTTCTTACTTGGTCATTCATGGTCCCGTCGTTTTTTGGTCATTACCAACCATGAGACTAATACTTACACTTTTACATGGAATGGAAGACAAATTCAATGGTGGCTTCTAAAAACTCCATTTTCATCCCCACATGCCTATCCTCCTTTATCTCCATCATCACATTCAATTGAAGACACATGGTCGGAGCAGCACGAAGAAATAAAAGACATGACTACTCTAAAAGCACAAATAGAAGACATCAAGGATGACATTTGTAAGGTTTCGAATCCCACTAATCCTAATCTACGTTAATTAATCACGTTCTATGTTAATTAAACCTTGTTAAGGTTAATTTAGCTTAAAAACGATTGAGTTTGGGTCTTGGACAGGGAGTTGAGTGGAGTTTGAACTTTACCTCAGTAGCTGAGGACCTTTTTATAAATTGTTCTTGCATCTTATGGGCACCTCTTCAATCATTTCTTGTGTAATTTTTCGTGTAGATCATCTTCCGTGTTGTACCCAACTTGATTTGGATTCATCTCAGGCTAACTCCGGCCATGTGACTTAAATCGTAAATACCTTAAGGAAGTGGGTTTGCATGCAAAGATAGGAAATTTCTTTTTTTAAAAGGATGGGACTCAACCTCCCTTCTCCTTTCTCTTCTTTCCTTCTCACGTTGGCTGCTAGAGTGGTTCTCTCCTCCTTAATCTCCATCTTCACTTCCAGATTATGGAGCTACTAAACTTGAGAAGTCTTGCATGTAGTGGTGGGAACTTTTCTTCTTCTTCCTTTTCTCCTTCTCTGTGCATTTCTCTTATTAAAGTATTTCCTTATCCAAGTTAGTTAGCTACATAAGGTGAAGACTTACCTCCATTTCATTCATTTAGGTTTATCAGAGAGTTAAGGACCCAATTACCTGACATGCATGCAATTCCATATCCCATTCATCAATTGTATGTTCTACTTTTAGAGAACCCACTCTCATTTGGAGGTTTTCCCTAAGTACATAACAAGAAAGAGTAAGAGAAGGCTAGCACTGGTAAAAGCCAAGTATAAGAGCTCATATGTGCTGCATGTGTGGTTAAGTTGTTGATTATTGGGTTGGTTCTTTAATTCTCAAATTCAGCCATTTTCCTTGTTTTAATTTTTGCACTTATGTGGTATGGATTGAGTTAGAAGGTAAATATGTAATAGGAGGGTGTGTGAGTACTATATACCTTCAGAAACATTTTGATTAAGTCACATAAACTCCCCACAATTTAGATTTCTGCATTGAAAGCGAGTTACAGAAGTAACTCCAGAATTTTGATGCGCACGGTGAAGCTACAGTTAAGCCGTAAGTAGTTATGGCTCAAAGTCCCGAGAGCAACAAACTTTGTTTTTGTACTGTGGCTTACCTACGGCTGTATCGTGAAATGAACTACGGCTAAGCCGTACCCAGCCCGTGCCCAAGCCGTAAGCCTTCTTACAGCGAATTTTCCTGAGAGCTTGAAAAACCTGTAACACTCCGACCCAGCTTGACCTAGTTTAGTGGGTAATTAATCTTGTTTTCGTTGCTAATCGTGTTTTGTTTGTGTTTTGATTTTCGTTGTGGGTCATGGATAGGTAGTTGGGTTGAGTTTGACCTGGATTAAGTAGACCAAGCCCTTTTTCGTAATTTTAGCTTTTTTAAGACATGGTCATTTTTGCATCATCTTGATGTCAACGCGTGTCTTTCGTTGAGCTCGTTAACTTTCGTAACTACGTCATTTGCAACCGAGGTCGTGTGATTCGATTGGACCTGGATTTGACTCAAACTGAAAATACACGTTTAACTTGGACCTTCTTGCAAGTTGGACTCCCCCATTAGCTTATGAATTCCATACCATCGATAACTCACGTTTTCTCTCTCTCAGTTGCTTCATTGTGCACGTGGAATTCCTTTCTCCCTCCTTCTCTTGAATTCTCTCCTCCGGATTCTCTCCTCCATCGATCAAGAGGAGGTTGGTTCCTTTGCATGTGAGGTGAGTGGGACATTCTTCCATCTCTCTCATCTCTTTCCTCTATTTCTTCTCCTTCTTGTTCTTATTGGTGTGTCTGTGTTTTGAATTTCTTTCCATTCCTCATGCATGCATGTGGTTTGATTTGTGTTAGGTTGTGTTTGGGCTTTAGGACAACAATTGTGCAATTGATTTCCAATTAAGGCAAGTATAACCATAACATTGAGAACCCATGTTGGTATGCATTTGATTTAGTTAGTTTACATGAATTGATGTGGAAAAATGTGTTTACAGCCCATTTGCTTACTTATTGATTCAGTACTTGTCTATCTCCATTAGAGAATTGCAATTTTGATGGTGTTACAGGAATTTTGTATGTGTTTCAGAAAATTGACCTCGTGCACGTACGGCTAAGCCGTATGGCACTTACGGCTCAAAGTCCAGAGAGGAGAAAAACCCAGTTTTCCTCTACGGCTAGGGCACGGCTAAGCCGTGGATTGCCCTACGGCTAAGCCGAAGCTCAACCGTGGCCAAGCCGTAGATCAATACAGGGTGCATTTTCTGGATTTAACTGAGAGTACGCAAATTGACAGACCTTCTACGGTCCAGCCACGGCTAAGCCGTAGACTACACACGGCTAAGCTGTAGCACACACACGGCTGAGCCGTAGCACACTAGACTAATGAAAGAAAACAAGGATAGGTGTAATGGAAAGACCGATATGGCCTTCATGATAGAATGTAGAGCACCTAGACCTGCCCAACGGAATGGGATACAACGCGTGAATGATCTCGAGGGCTGCGAGTCATTCATGTTCATTATCCGGATGTTAAGCACCTCCCCATGGGTGTTGGTTTAAGGGACTTCGTGCACCGCCCGATTCAATGCAACACTAGATAACGGTGTATCGAATAACTTAAAACTACATCATCATGCACGGTTAGAAACACCGGATAATTAGATTAGGATTGGTTTGTAAATAAAGATGATTCGATTTCGCATAATTTGTTGCATAACATATTGCATTCGAGTATTGACCTCTACGCTCTGACATGATTACTTGTACTCCGTTACTTTACTTTCACATTGTGATTCCTTACCTTGAGAATGCATGTATGATATGTTCACTCACAGATATGCACGTATGATATGTTGTCAAGATCTACTCAGGGTTTTCATGATTGATTCCTTATGGTCAGGCACTACTTAGCCTCAGCCTTAGGATCCCGACGGGGTGAATTTGGTATAGTTATATGGACTTGCTGCAGTAAGGATATGTCTTGGGGAACCGGACCCCAGGAAACCGAGACCCATTGTACCCTGGCCCGGACAATGGTGTTCTTTGCATGTTATAAGATCCCTCTTTTGGGAGCATATGGTAATGTAGTAGCCACTAGTTATGTACACAGCATGTATTCATTGATTCACTTAGCATATTTCTTTCTTGCATGACCGCCTAGTATACGAAAATGCCTTCTTTAATAACATGATGTTCTTTATTCTATTAGACACAGCGTGCGTTAACTTGCTATGGTTTATACTTTGCTGAATCTTCGTATTCACAGTTGTTTTTGTGTTGCAGGCCCAGATACCCCTGCCGAACCCTCACCGGTCGGCCAAACTCCAGATGAGACCCCCGGGGCCCCATCAGGCCTAGAGGAGTGGATGTGATCACTCCACGGGAGAGCGTTCTTGGCATGCATCATTGGAGTCTTGTTTTGAGGATTTGTTCATTTATGTATATGTCATGACTGTATATGTTATTTTGTTCTTTTTGTAATACTTTCATCTGTAATTATGTCAGTTCGTTCTTGGTATCCTCTTCTTGCACTGTTAGTTTGATGTTTCTGATATTTACAGCTTCCGCGTACATGTTTGGCACGTGTGAATGTTCCCTTGTGCGTGTACATTTAGACTAGGTCTACGTGTACAGGCACGGGAGTACGTGTGTCATTAGGTTTGGCTTTTGCTAACCCCCGAATCCTGGGCTCGGGTTGTGACAAAACCTGTTTTCTTCTACGGCTTGTACACGGCTACACCGTGTAATGCCTTACGGCTCAGCCAAAACCCAACTGTAACCTAGCCGTAGGCTTAGCACGGTTAAGCCTTAGGCTAATATACGACTAAGCCGTAAATGCGCTTGAACTATTGGAAGAAACCTGAACCACTTGGCTAAGCCGTAACATTATATACGGCTAAGCCGTAAGAGCCTAGTGAATTTAGGATATTAGGAATTCCCCATGACCTTATAGGTTTTCAGTATTGGCATATTCTCATAACCACACTAGCCAATAGTAAGTACACATTAAAGAGAATGAGAAATTCCTGGATGATCTCCCACTGTCAAGTCATGGATGTTGGCATAAGAAGGGGTGTCCTTATATACACAAGGTAATACCAGGATGCGGTAACACAATGGCACCAGACGTTTTATGAGTACATCGAGTTGAATGATCTTGGGAATCATGGGCTACCTAATACAGGGTGAATAGTGATTTCTTGGATATTTACTCAATTCGAATGCATTCATATTGTTAAATACCTTGCCCTCAACATGATTTGTCTTATATTCACTCTTTCTCTAGTTAAACATTGAGGCAATTCAGACCTGAGCTTCTAATAAGTGCGTGTCTGACAAGCCAGAGCTTCTACTGAGTGCGTGCTTGCTAGCAAAAAAGGGGATCTAGCCGAGGTTCGAGCCTCCGTAGCTCATATGAATATGCTTCGTTTAATTGTCCGTCTGTATTCAGATTGATATTCCTTATGTATGTTATGACGAGTATGATTAAAAGTATGAAAGGTGTGAATCTGAGTCGGCATCACTTAGCTTATGCCCTTTGGGGTATTATTATGTCACTACTGCAGTAGTTTACGGAGGAGTTGTCAGCACTCTTCAGGAAGCTAGCTTGATCTCCTAGTGACCCATATGTATGTATGCCCTCTTTTGGGAGAATAGAGCCTCGTGGATGCCAATTAGTGTGTACTACGTCTTGATTTTTGATTCCTCACTTATTGTTACTCATGCACATTATGCCTAGTAGACTATTATTGCTCTCCTATCCAGTGTATGTTAATAAGTTCATTTGATATATTATGCTAGTTTAATATGCTCAGTACTTGCTTAACCATCGTGTTAACAGTGTTACCCTTGGTATTGCAGGTACGGAACCCAATCCCAACCCGATTGTTGACACGTCCCCAGAGAGTACCCCAATGGTACCTCGGGGTATAAATGAATGGAGGGATGGTGATGTCTTTTATTAGTCATCCTACTGAGTGTGCCGGTTCTGGAGGTGTTATAGTCAAAATTTTGGTCTACCCTTGGGAATGTGCAATTGGACCTTTTGTACCTAACTTCGTTAAGTAGTAGTTGAATTGCAGGAAGGAATGTAATTAAAGACTTAACTACTGATATATATATCTATCTGTGAATGTCTAAGGATATGCTTCTTTTGTTTTGCTTTTGATCATTACAGAGTATTTCATAGGAGTTCATTATGATGAGTTATATTCTTACGTGTGTTGGCATTCCTCACACGTTCCTATGGAATCTCCCTAGTAGGAATTCATGCACAATTATTCAAGGCATGGATTATTATGGGATTACGTATCCACATCCTGGGGGCCCACTCCAATCCCCAATTCCTGGGATCGGGGCGTCACAACATTAAAGAGCAAGTTCATTACAACATTAATTTCATGGGTACAAACACTATTGATCAAGGTAATGTCAACCATGACCCTCAAAACATTGAAAAAGAACAAGGACAAGCACATATTGAAGGCTTTCCTCAAGTTAGCATTAACATTGAACGTTAGAGAGATCTAATTGTAACTCCACTTCTAGTAATTCACATTGGGTCACTATAAATGAAATCAATTGCTCTAGTGGTTTCATTAGTAGATCAAGTTGTGGAAGTTCCCCACATTGACTTTATCTTCAGGAATTAGACATGGATGATAGACAGACACCATTTGAAGTATCTAATGGTTCAACGCCACATTCGAGCTCCATACAGAGATCAGTAGTTGAGAAAATTCCAATATAATTTTACATGGAGGAAATGAATGCAACAAGTTTCCAAGTCATGTCATGCAAGTGCAAGTCAAAACAAAAAAGTAGAAGTTTATGCGACTGACTTTCGACCCTGGAGGACATCTCCCTCACCTTGCGGTTAAATTCCTCCCTGCATTTCTCAAATTGGCAAATTTGTCGAAGTTGAGTTTTTCTAAGGCGGGGAGAGTTAATGCAGGATAGACCATAAGTCGGCCAACCCATTGGGTTCAGTCTATAAGCCTAATTGAATACCTAGTTATTTAGGAATATTATTAGTAGTTTGATTAGATTTGGGTTAATATCAGTGAGGTTTCTATCTTGTTTAGGATTATTCTAATATTAGTAAGTTTTGTTGCTTATGGATCAAGCCAACTCCTATATATAAGGATGTAAGGCCTCATTGTTATGCATACTTAGTTTTAATTATAAAAGTTCTTTTTTGAGATTTGAGATGCCATCTCTTGTGGTGTTTATTCCTCTTGTGAGGATGCCCTAGGGGCTAAATCCTTCTTAAATTCAATTAATCCTTTGGGAAATTAGTCCATTTATCAATCATGGAATTTGTGACTGCGCCAGACGTCATGTCTTTCCATAATTCATATGGGGTTTTATTGGTCTTTTTGAAGAGAATTCTATTTAGTATGTGACATACTATAAGAAGAGCTTCCCCCCACAAGTTCTTTGGTAGTCCAAAACTATTTATCATGGAATTCATCATTTTAACTAAAGTTTTTTTTTTCGTTCGACTACACCAATTTGTTGTGGGGAGTAGGGGGTTGTTACTTCATAAATTATCCCTAAGGTGTTAGAAGTCTCAATGAAATCATTAGACAAGTATTCACCTCCTCAATTAGACTTCAAAGTCTTACTCTTTTTGCTTAGTTGATTTTCAACTTCAAGTTTAAAGAAGTTAAACATATTAAGGGCCTCAGATTTATTTTTAAGTAAATATACAGAGGAAAATCTCAAAAAATCATCTATGAAAGTAATGAAGTATTTCTTATCAACTCTAGTGATGATACCATTTAATTCACAAGTATCACTCTAAATTAAACCTAAAAGCTCAGAACATTCTTCAACACTTTTGAAATGTTGTTTAGAAAATTTGGATTGAACACAAATTTCACAAGGGTTAAGTTGAAAGTTAGTTTTAGAAATCAAACTTAAATTTAACATGTTTTTTACAGAAGAATAATTCACATGTCCTAATATAACATGCCATAGATCACAAGACACAACAATATAAGAAGAAGTAGAAGCATTCCTATTATTGATGGAATTTACATTTAACTTGAAAAGGCCTTTAGCAACATAGCCTTTTCCTACAAAAACTCCATTTTTGGTAATTATAAGTTTATTTGCTTTGAATACTAACTTAAAACCATTTTTTCTCAAGATGGAATGAGACACCAAGTTCTTTTGTACTTTGGGCACTTTCAGCACTTCGGCCAGGGTCAGAGATTTGTCAAATTTGAGGTGCAGAACCACTTTCCCTGACCAATTATTTTGGCCATAGAGAAGTTTTTCATATAGAGTTCTTATTCATATCCGACCCGCTCGTAAGAGACGAACACAATTCTATCATTGTAGATGTATCGAGTCGCACCAGTGTCAACTCACCAATCTCTACAATTGCTGATAAAGTCTACCTCTGTTACAACCACTACAAAGTTCTTTTCTGTGAGATTGGCTTAATTTTTCCCTTTGGTAAATTTCCTATCGCAGCATTCCTTCGCATAGTGGCCTTTTTTCATGCATACAAAGAATTCAACTTCCTTTTGTTTGTTTATGCCTTTACGAGGCTTAGGAGCTTGGTTTTGGTTCTTCTTCTAATTTTTCTTGGCATGGGTCATGTTGGGTTTGAGCTTTTTTGGTCAGCTTTTGTGTTAGTAAGATTTGTCTACTTCTGTGTTAGTAAGATTTGTCTTACCGACATGTTCAAAATCCTTACTCTTCGAGTCACCTTCTAAGTGAAGCTCTTGGATTTTGAATCAAGTTATAAAATCTTCCAGTTTCATTTCTTTCTTCTTATGTTTCAAAGTCGTCCAAAAATCGTTCCACAATGGTATGAGTTTGTGAAAGCCTACTACAAATTGTTCAGGTAATTCCATTTTCTCAGTTTGACCTTTATGGATGATCTTTTGAAAATCTCTCATTTGTGCTCCCACTGATTTTTCTTCTTCAATTTGAAAATCCAGAAATTGTTCAATGACATACTTTTTGTACCCACATCTTCAATGGCATATTCTTGAATTATTGCATTCCATAATTCCTTGACTGTTTTATATTTAGAAAATATGCCATATAAGGAATTGTCCAAATGATTTAAAATCTCATTTCTGCAATCAAAATCATCCGACTTCCACCGATTATTTTCATAAGCACTAGTGGGCCCATCTCCATATGGTTTGGGGGACTTAGGAGTTAGCACATAGAGTATTTTATCACTTTAAGAAGATATTTCATTTTTATCCACTAGATTTTAAAATGCTGGCCCTCAAAGTTGAAAACTTTCAGGTAATAATCCCTGGTAGTCATTTTCAATAATCCGCGACTACAAATTTTTTTTGGAATTTCGGCAGGAGGTCCCCTTGGTAAGAGGAGGCTATTGCCAAAAAAAGGAATATTACTCAACTCTAATATTGATCAACTCTAAATCCTGGTAGGGCAACTGAATGCTTGCTCATAATATTTAGAGATGAGGCTTTTAGTCCAAGCAGGGCAATTGAATGCTCGCTAAAAGACCTTCGTGGAAGCAATGGGTAGGGGTTAGTCGACACAAACACCAAAATTTGCCTAAACTATCAGAATTCCGATATTGCGGATGGTTGTAAATAGCTTGTAAAATAAAATAACTGAGCAAAAGGGCAGAAATAACTGAACAATTGGCAGTTGTATCATGTCTTTAGAGATGCTTTATTTAGGTAGATTTCGTCCCTATCTAGGTGCAAAATGGACTCTCAAACGTTTGCTCTAAGATAAACGGCTTTCCGAAAAGATTTTCTGTAACTATCGTGCACTCGAAAGACTGGAGATTTCTAGAATCCCAAAGACCTCTTTCCAGACTAGCAGCAGCAACAAAGACAGAAGAAAATGGGAATATAGAAAGAGCAACAGAGAGAGAGAGGGCTTGTTTGGCATCATGCCACTGGAATGTTCCCCAGTTCCCGTCGGATAAAGTTGAAAACGCGTTGGCAATCCTTAATTGATGGTGTTTCAATTTGAGTCTGTCGAACAATCTCCAGAATCGTGCCCCAAAGCACGAGATCTGCAAAACGATTTTATTTCGTTTTTAAAAGGTACAACTCCATGGCGCACAGAGGGATTGCGAAAAGGCCTTGTTTGCCAACCCCTACTCTCTCTCGAAACTCACTTCCCAACCCCATGGATCTGACGACCTTTCTCATCCCTCCCTCTCCCTAAGTGTCATATGTACCTAGCCCTCTATAACTCCAGTCTCTCTCTCCATGTCGGTTATGAGAATTTTATAGTTCCCCGAGCTACGGTGACGGTAATAAAGTCACTGCTCCCAGGAGGTTTTATGGATAAAATGTCTGAGGAAGATTGCACATGTAGTCGTTGTTTTCAAAAGAAATTGGGTATCCCTTCCATTGATATTTCGCAGAAATAAATACAAGATGGAAGGCCAACGGCTACATTAAACACATCACAAATGCTACCTAACAATCCAAAAAAATAGGCCACATAACCCCGGTATTTTCAACTGTCTTTCTACGTGGGCATCAGCTTATTCAACCAACAAGACTTATATTCAAAAGAAGTCTCAATCATGAATTCACACCAACCTGCATGCATGCGGGTGTAATGGGTATCCATCAATCCATCCCACTAAGACAAACCTTGTCCTCAAGGTTAATATCCGAAATCTTGCCTCTAAAACTTTATAACTCTCCCAAGTTGCATCAGACTCCGGTCCACCTTCCCACTGCACGAGGACCTGAACATCTGCCACATTACCTTTCTTCATTAGCCGCCTAGCCAAAATTGATTGTGGATGAGGGTGAAGTGACCGTCTTTCATCAAGGGAGGGAGAGTGGATTGTGGAGTAACATGTTGCCCGAGCTTCTTTTCTAATTTTGAGACGAGAGACACTCTGTGAATTTTGCTGTTCGCAGGTAGAGCTAACTGATAGGCTACAGGGCCAGTTCTTTTTAAAATCTCAAATGGGCCATAATAGTGTCCTGATAATTTTTTAGACCGCCTTGCAGATATTGAACCTTGCCTGTAAGGTTGGAGACGAAGATAGACCCAGTCTCCCACTGCGAATTCCCTTTCAGTTCTGTGTTTATCCGAATTTTGCTTTATCCGGTCTTGGGCCTTACGAAGATCTTGTTTTAAACTCTCCAATGCTTTTTCACGGTCCCATAATTCATCATCTACTGCTTGGACCCTGTTAGTGCCGGTCACGTACGAAATCAATGTAGGAGGTACCGCATAGATTGCTTGATAGGGCGTCGTTTTGTGGCTGTGAGGCATGTAGTGTTGTACCACCATGCAGCTAGTGCGACCCATCGTACCCAGGACTTGTGCTGGTCGCTGGCGTAGCATGCAGATAATTTTCCAACGAGTGGTTCAAAACTTCGATTTGCCCATCAGTTTGGAAACGATATGTTGAGAACTCATTTTTAGATGGACCCTTGTAATTGAAACAAAGCTTTTCAAAATGCCCCGGTTAAAATTGGGTCGCGATCCGACACAATTGTAACCCGCATTTCATCTAATTTAAAATTTTTTTCAAAAAATATTTTGGCAACAGATTGGGCCGTGTAAGGGTGTAATGGTGGTATAAAATGTGCGTATTTGCTTAAACGATCCACAAAAATTACAGATTTTGATGAAGAGATAGGTAACCTATCAATAAAATCCATTGATATATGCCTCTATATCTCATCTGGAATGGAATGGGCAAAGTTTGTAGCAATCTAGGAAGAAGAACATTTTCATTTTTGACGCACTGGCGGATGTCACATTCACCGACCTACTTCTTGATATCCTTGCGCCTCCTAGACCAATAAAATGAAAGAGGATTGCTGGATAAACAAGTGTTTAGTCTCTCTACATACATTTTCTCTCTACACACAATTAAAATTTTAAAAAATTACATTTTTTCTTTCTTAACACACCCTATATCCCTAAAATACCCAAATCCCTCATTTCTCCTCTCTTTACACACATTCAATCCAAATCCCTCTTTTCTCTTCTCCTTTTTTTTACAGCAACTCTCTTCTCCTTCAACTTCTTTCACTTCTTCTTCTTCCATTGCAAGGTAAGTCTTCCTTTTCACTTATTTCTTTCACTTCTTCTTTTTCCACTGCACTAAGATCTTTTTCCATTGCAAGGTAAATCTTCCTTTTCATCCTCTTTTCTTTTTTATTTTCGTGTGTTAGAAGTAAAACCTAGGGTTGTGATCTACATCTTATAGGGCTATTTTTGAGGTTGTGTGTTGTGAACTTTTGATGCTTCACTAATCTCGGACCATTTGCTTCAGAGATCTCGGACCCGTTCGGCCGTGGAGGGCCGAATGGAACCCACCTGTTCGGCCCTGTTTGGCCCTCCAGGGCTGAACAGACCTAATCTGTTTGGCCATGGAGGGCCGAACAATTTTTTCCTTTTTTTTTCCTTTTTTTTAAAGAGATTAATGCATGTGATTCACAGATATGGACTGACCTAGTTCTTCAAGAGTGAGACCTACAGCCTCCAATAGGAGGCGTTGCCATAGGGTGGAAGAGCCTGTGGAAGAAGCACTTGAAATTGAAGAACATATATCCTTTGAAGACAATGACCAACAAGAAGAGGAGGTTACAATTGGGCCTATTGATCGAAGCTTACTGAAGAGTTTCCACACTCATATTGCATATTTCCTATGGAAGGGCGAAGCGTGTTTTTAGTAATATGTTTTCTCTAAAGAATAATCTATTTGTTGAATGAGGAATAGCTAATTAGAAATTTATGTTTGAATGTATGATCGCGGAACGTTGAAATGCCTAAGTCATGGGCAAAAACTAGATTTGTGGCCATTAAGTGATAGTGATCGTTTTAAGCAGCTAGTGAGAGATTCCATGTTGTCTCCATTGATTGAATGTTCATGTCGGATGGTGAACAAGACCATGGTGTCCGGTTTTGTTAAAAGGTGGCACCTTGAAACAAACACCTTCCACATGCCTTTCGATGAAATGACAATCACCCTCAATGATGTTTCATGCATCTTGAAGATTTGCATTATTGGTTCTCCTACAACAAATTTAGAGAAATTGACATACCTCGACGCCATAGATCTTGTTGTTGATGCATTAGCAGTCTCTACTGATGAAGCAAGAGAAGAATTGTATAGTCAAAGAGGCCAATCACTAAAATTAGAATGGCTTAGAGAGAATTTGGTTAGAGTGAACGATGATGCTGGAGAGGATGGTGTTAACTGTGCAGTTAGGGCCTACCTTCTTTATTTACTTGGCTGTATGCTATTTACTGACAAGACCGGGACAAGAGTTTCATGCATATACTTGAAGCTATTGAGGGATTTAGAAAATGTCAAAAACTATGCATGGGGCGCCGGTGCGCTAGCATATTTGTACCGTCAGTTTGGCTTAGCAAGGCGGAATGAGGTCAAACAAATGGCTGGATACTTGACACTTCTTGAAACGTGGGTATACGAGCACCTTTAAACACTAGCTCCAACTGCCAATGTATCATACTCAGCGAGGCAACCTCGTGAGATGCGTTGGATTCCTCGCAGGGAGACCAGTTCGGCTTTATAAGGTTTGCGGGAGAAACTAGACTTCTTAAACGTTGATAAGGTAAATCACTCTTTAATTGATCATATCATGTCATTCTATGATGATTTAATTTATTTACAATGATTCTCATGGTGCAGGTCACATGGGATCTTTATCTTTCTTGTAGGTGAGATTATCCCTTACATCAAATTGCTTTCTACTGTGGATGCCTAACGCACGTAGATATTATAGAGCCCTACCATCCATATACGGTTCTTCGGCAATTTGGTTGGGTCTAACGATTCCCATGGCACCTTTAGAGCCTATACATGGTTTGAAGGGTAATACAACATCATCGATCAATGCATCAGTCCGAGTTTATGATCAAATATGGTGTCAGTGGCGTAATCACTTACTGGCCCAAGTAAACCGGAGTACACCTGTCTATCGTCCTTGGGATTGTGCACCAAATTACATGGATTGGTACACTAATGCGTCATGGAGAATATTGACAAACCCCGAAATACAGTCCGGTTTCATCAAAGTGAGTCAGAGCCATAAGCATATAATGTAATTGATTATGAACCGCGCAACAGAAATGCTCTTCGAATTTACAAAGGAATTGAAACAAGGGTTGAAGAAGCATTCGCACAAGACAGGCATAGTTTGTATCGAGATGTTAGACATATGGCCCGGGCTATGCGCAGACTTACCATTAAGGAAGAAGGTGAATCAAGTAGAGACCCCCATATGACATCATGTGCTTACTCTCGTTGGTTTAGACAAGAGAGATGAATTTTTTTCATTTGGTGTCAAGCTCACTTTTCATGTCATGAATTCTATGTAATGAACTATGATGTAATGAACCATTCAAGTTAATGAAATTTATCGTCTTTGTGCAACATGATATTCAATTATATCAAGTCTATAAACTTTACATTTTCATTCTAGATCAATACTTTCACATGTAGCTACATTAGGATTGACAAGTTCTTTAAATCGCTCAATGCGATCTGTATATGTAGTTTCTCATCCACTCGCACAAGAATGATGGAATTCTCATCACTTATTTGCAATTGGTGGTATTGGATGACCAGGTACCAGGAAAACCTAAAAGAATAAACAAAAACATTAGAATGAAGAAGAAGATGACAAACATAATGAAACATACTAAGTCATAGTAGTTATATTGTACCTAAACAAAATGACAATCGCAGGCAAAACCTATAGTTATCTCTCTCCTATTAGAAATAGACACAGGAGTCAACCTTAAAGAAAGAAAAGTAAGGCATTGTTTAATGTTCAAGTGATACAAGACCAAATTATAACGAGATACTATAAGAAGACTCATATCAGGCATAGTCATCCAATGATCATATGATGGGTGATCCGCATAGTATGATAATGACGCTATTAAATCTTCAACTCTGTTTTCTACTCCATACAATGCTCTATAATGATCCACATTTGCAATAAGCTTTCCTACAAGCTCTCTCAGGACCTGTTGCCAACTTTCTTCATTGAGACCAAGTAATCTTGCAATAGCTCTAAATCCACAATTATCGTTAGCTGCCACGTCTTTGAAAATGCTTATATAAGGCCTTTTTCCCTGTGGAAATGAATCATGCCAGGACGAAGTCCTCGAGATATTCGATCTTGTTCTAACTAGTAGCATTCTAACCTTCTCTTTCTTCTTTGCTTTGGTCTTAGAGTCCACTACTTCTGTGCATACAGGACTATAACTATCTTGTGTAGATGGGACCAACTTAAAAGCACTTAGGGCACGTTTAGTCGATGTATCATGTTTCAATGGAGGCCTAACTTGCGTCTTTGATTTCACTTCTGGTTCTTTTAAAAATGAAGTGAAAGCCCAAATATCTCCTGTAATTTCTTCAAACTTGTATTTTATGAACAAAATCAAAAGCTCAAAACATTGATTGAATATAAGACAACTCCGCCATCAAATCTATGTCCATAGTTTGATCATTGGTTGTACGAGTAGGTATCATATCAAGCTTAGACCAATGAGGATGTATGCATTGGAAAGGAATTGGCCGACCTTTAATCATATACTCCGCAATCTCATGAGCACAAGGTAAACTATGTGTACATCTCGTAACGTATTGATAGGCCTTTTTATCAATTCCAACAATATTTGCTCTTTTATTTTCTATTAATATTTTGTCCAATGTATTATTTGATATGTTCCCACGCAGCTTTTTGAATTCCTTCGGCTTGAAGTTGTGTTGGACAAGTGTTTTACTTTTTTCAAATGATGCTTTAATACCTGTGTATTGCAATTCAAGCAAACTATGGATCTTTGCCCAATTTGATTCAAAATTGCCTGACTAGATTGGAGGTGCCTTTTCAACTACACATGCAAACTCTCTGCCTTGTAAAGAATAGAATGTTAGAAAACATTTATAATTCATAATGTTAGAAAACTTATTAACCATACTTGTTCGACGTAGTATTGCTAAAATGCATATAATTGTCCATCCACGCTGAGACAAATCTTTCTTTGTATGTGTCAAGCAAATTGTCTTTAATATATTTAAGTGCCATTCGATATGTACTGAAGTTTTCATTTAGCTTTGTTAACTGTTCGATGTACTTTTCTTCCATTGATGAATTTGTCAGCATATTCTAATGCGTAATGAATTTTTCTCAACTTTGCTTTGTTTCGAATAACTTCTTGCATTTAGCAAGCACATTTATTGATGTTCCATTTGCATAATAAATGTGTAGCATTTGGAAAGACTTTTTCAGTCGCATTTATCAATGCCAATTCTCTGTCTGTCACAATAATATCTGGAAGAACACCTTCCCCAATTACAGAGTGCAAGATACTTAATACCCACATATAGTTGTCTTCACATTCAGCTTCCATATATGCAAAACATATAGAGAACGTTATGTTTGTAGACGTTACACTAACAACTTCCAATAGAGGCAAGCGGTACCGATTGGTCTTGTAAGTGCAATCCATTATCAATATGTGTGGAAATGCATGTAACAAATACTGGTTGGGTGCGTCCAAAAAATATCCTTCACAATGTCGGAATTCTCACAATTTCTGTGCCATTCAATGTAATTATGCTCTGCCAACTTTCCGAACAAAAACTGCATTTGACTTATCCTACCTCTCTCAATGACTTTATGCCTATGCCGTGCATTATAAATCGCCTTCATTGTTGTCACATTAAGTTCACTTCTTCGCTTCAAGGCAATCAAAATCTCTTTTGGTTTGACTATGCTGGTAGATATATCAACCAACAACTTTGTTTTCCTCTTCTGATAATCTACATGCATATGAATGACCCTCTAGATATTATGCCACAGAATGGTTATGTACACCACAAAGAACTTCTAACATCCAATCATCATTTGTTTCTAATTTTTTACCCTTCAATGAAAATGGGCATCCACATTTCTTTGTGCTTGTTTGCTTGATCTTCTTCTTAGCAGGCTCCTCATCAGTGATCTTCTTTGTATTATAGTGTCCATTTCTCTCACATGCAAGTAATACTCTAGGTTTTACTCCAACCCCAGCCGCATTAGAAACTTTAATAATAAGGACAAAGCCATTTCTCCTTCCAACAGTACGAGCCCAATCATTCATTGCCTCACGACTATGGAGGATCTACAAATGTAAAACTTATAAAAAAGCTTAGTAAATAAACTTTTAAACTAATATTTACGCAGTGTTTTGGTAAAAACTATGACGAATCATCCTTACCACATGAGTAATAAACTTGTTCGTATAATCCTTAATGCATTCAGAGCCTACATTGCTTTCTTTTGTAGGAGCCTGTGGAACAAATGATTCACAAAAAAAATTAAAAAAAATGTTTATGTTCTGTTCGGCCATGAGTGGCAAAACAGACTGGCTATTTTCAGCCATGAGTGGCAGAACAGTTTGACTATGTTCAGCCACTCTGTTTGGCCACTCATGGCCGAACATGCTTAATCTATTTGGCCACTCATGGCCAAACGCATCTGTAATATTCAGACCTGGAAGTTCGAACATGAGGCAGACGAAAATATTTTAACTTAATACAAAACTTAAAAAAATGTAAAAATTAAACAAAATCATAGTACACTAACCTTGCCATTCATCTGGAGAGTGTAAAGCACCAAATCTTTATTCATTTCCTTCTCCATTGCACCTTTTGATTAGTAATATCTTTATCCAAGTAAGTTGGACGAATAATAAGTTGTGAGTGAGTAGTGGGGGAAGAAGATAGGGGGAAAAGGTTTAGGAAGAAGAAGAGATGATGAGAGGCTTTGAATGTGTAGGAAGAAGATGGAGGAAAAAGAGATGATGAGAGGCTTTGAATGTGAAGAGAAGAAATTGTGTGTGAAGAGAAGAAACTCTGTGCATTTTGGAGGGAATTGGATAATTTTGTAATTTTATACAGGGCAAAATTGGATTAAAAAAATATAATAAAATATTGTGTTAGAAGAGACATTTTTTGTGTTCAAATAGCAACCTTCTAAAATAAATCTGCCACACGTTGAGCAATGGCATGAAATCCAGAGTGCCCTGGCAACGATTGTAATTCTTGATAAATCATCTCCCTTAATATTGATTTGGGGCCCAGGAGTTTGCGGTTTTTTCTCCAAAAAATGCCATCCTTAAACGTGTATTTTGATACGTAAGTAGCCTTTATCTATGTGGTCTTTCAGTTGAAAAAAATATGGATCTGCTTGATGGCACTGAATTTGTAATTGTAGCTAGCTCCTCTAGTTGCATACGTGAAAGGGCATCGGCAGCTATATTCTCTTGCCCCTTTTTGTATTCCAATACCTAATCGAATCCCATTATATATATTAAAGTCCTAAGAATGGAGGCCTCTGGAAGGTGTCACATCAACACCCCTTATTTTTCCTTTTTTCTAGAACATTACATCAGGATCCTAGAATGCTACAATCTCTCCTCCTATAATCTCTCTCCCTCCCTCTTATCTTTTAGGTAATTAGTATTTTTTTAACTTGGATCTCCTAAAATCTCTCTTTTTATCCTCTAAAATTTCCATTTGATTTTCCCTTTTAATATCCAATCACTCCATTCATCATTCCAAAAACATGTTTCTATTGATAGAATTTAAAATCAAGAAGATCCTCATGTAGCTACTATTATCAATGTTGGCTCCATTGATAAATTGTTTATTATTAAAGTGGATCATTGTACATTGTATTCTCATTAAATTTAAAGTATTCAAAAATAAATTTTAAAAAAACATTAAACTTCAATGTCTTTTATTAAGTGTTTTAATGTGTTGTTGATGGTTAGTCTATTGGGATTAGAACATTAATTAATTTATTTATTTGATTATTATCAGGTGTTGATGATTATTGCATAATACTATTAAATTAAAAGAAAATGAATTAGCCATTACTATTCAAGTGTTTCTCAAATCATGTATGATTTACAATTTTGTATTTTTACGCATACAATATTGTGCAAATAAAGATATACCCATGCCATTGTCGCTATGAATATCATTATTTATGCTGAAAAATATTAAAACATTTGAGATGTAATTGATTTTCTTGGCTCGGGCTCAGCATGGGCATTGGTGGGCCTCCTCAGGTAAAATATTTAAAGTTATTGATTAAGTTCATAGGTATGTTCAAGGAAGAGATAGGATTAATCTATGGATATAATAATCAATTTTCTATTTTGCAATAAATAAATTTTCTCCAAAGAATTGCTATCTAATGCTTTGGATATGATTTTCACGATTCTTTCATATATATAACTCTTGTGGTAAACTCTTAATCGATTTTTCAAATTTAAGAATAAACTAAAATAGGCTATAGGTCAGAAATGTTACTTTTATTTCTATAGGGTTTTTTAATATGTTTTTTCATAATAAATTTCAAAATCTATAATAATTTATTTTTTGCCCCCCAGACTTAGTACAGACCTTGGTTGCTAGTTAACTTTGATAACCACTGGTGGGGGATTGGGTTCCCAATTCTTTGGTCCAATAAGCATTTTATGCTCCTCTGATCTGTACTAGTCACAAACTTGGATCCCAAGAGATAAGGTCTTCATTTTTGAACTGCGATGATAATTGCTAGAAGTACCTTTTCATAAGCGGATAATGAAAGGTTACGCCCATGCAGTGTGTGGCTTAAATAAGGTCTGCTATTTTGCAACAACACTGCCCGCAAACCGGTCGCACGAGCATCAGTTTCAATTATAAAAGGTTATGAAAAATCTGACTGGCCGAATACTGGCCCCCTTGTCACTGCTTCCTTTAGAGTATGGAAAACTTTATCCGCTTCTGAATTCCAGCCCCACGCATTCGTTTTTAATAATGCTGTCATGGGTCCCACCATTGTGCCAGATGAATGTTCGGTAATAACCCAGTTAAGCCCAGTAAACCACGCAGTTCCTTAGGTGTAGGCCTTGGCCAATTCAGCACACCCTGAATTTTATTTTGATCAACAGCAACCCCATCTATTGATATTACATGGCCCAAATATTGCACTTCATGGGATCCGAAGATGCATCTGGATTCTTTAACAAATAGCGTATCTCATCGCAACAGCAGCAAAACAGTTCTCAAATGTTGGAGATGCTCAGAAAAATTAGAGTATACTAATATGTCATCAAAGAATACTAAGACAAATTTCTGCAGATAGGCCCCAAAAACAGCATTCATGAGTGATTGAAATGTGGATGGAGCATTTGTTAACTCAAAGCGCAACATGAAAAATTCATAGTGGCCCTCATGGGTTTGGAAGGCTGTTTTGGGAACATCCTCTTCCTTGACTCTGATTTGGTAATACCCTGATTGCAGATCTAATTTTAAAGACCTTGGACCCCCTTAATTTATCCCAAAGTTCATCGTTGATGGGTATTGGAAATTTATCTCTGGCAGTGGCTTTATTGAGAGCATGATAATCAACGCATATTCCCCAGGTCCCATCCTTTTTTTAAACCAACGAAACTGATGAAGAAAAAGCAGATGTACTGGGCCTTGTAACTCCATCATGTAATAATTCCTTTGAAAATTTTTTCTATTTTATTTTTTTGGAAGTTAGGGTACCTATAGGGTCGAACACTGATCGGAGCGGTCCCGTGAATAACAAGTATACCATGATCTTGTTGTCTTGGCGGTGTGGAGTTGTAAATATATCATCAAATTCAGCTAATAATCGTGAGATCCGTGGGTCCCTTTTAGTTGATGCATCTGACGATGAAACACGTAGAAATTGCATGGCAAACACTTGCCCATGTGATCGTAATTTTTGCAAGTGGCCGGGTCCTATCATACATGTTGGTGCAGATGGTATCCCCTTGAGAAGATCCTGTTGTTCACATTCTCTAAATGCCATTGGGAGATTAGAAAAGTTCCATAGAACGGGCCCGCGTGCGCAACAATTATCCTCCAAGAACAGCATCACAACCCCCTAACGAGAGAAGAAAGAAATCTGCTCGGATTGGTATGCCCTCCGATTGGATAAGTACATTCTGACAAATCCCATTTCCCTTGAGTCTCTCCCAATGGCTACCATGACTTCAAAGATCGCGTCAGATTTAGTCGGAATGTTAGCCTTCAGGATGATAGTAGGATCTGTTAAGATATTTTTTTTGTAATTCCGTAAGTCATGTATTGGATAAAATTTGAGTCCATGAATCTGTATTTTTGTTCTTTAAGTACTAACGGTTGATCAAATCACAAGAAGTGCTGAACTGGAGAAAACAAAAGATAGTGCACACACTCGAGTGGACATGCTCATGCGATCAAGTGGGTTAGATAAAGATGATTGAGTTCAAACCAATGAAGACCGAGATTAAGCTTGATAGAACAATTGCAAATAACTGGATGCGCGTAACATGCGCTTGAGCGTATGCTCACACGCACTGGGCATGCGGCAGTAGGTCACTACTTGCATAAATTTGTTTTCTATTTGTGTCAGACTTACCTGTTTTAGTCAAATTTAATTTTTAACTCTAATGTACGAATTTTGGATTATAAAAAGAGGGTTCCTCAACCCTAAGCACACAACACTTAGATATCTCCATATTCTAAATTGAGATTGCCATTGGGGATATTGTCTAGAGTTTTCATAAGAGATAAGGCTGAAAGCTTCAAGTTTTAGAGTTGGTACTTCTACTTCAATTCGCATGAGATTTGTGGCTTCTATTTTTTTGTAGAAGATTGTTCTCTTATTGAAAAGATTCATTCGTTGTGGAGATCAAGGCGCCGAGGGACTGCGTGCTGTGGAGATCCATCATGAACAACTATAATCCCTTGTGTTAAGTGATTGACTATAGAGTTGTAAGTATCTCTTGCACTGCGGAGGTTAGTGATTGATTTTATCCACTTTAGACTAGCAATTTTTTCTCATTTAGGTTTCCACATTAAATTGTGTGTTGTTTTCTTTATGTGAATGATTGCTTTTATTTTTCCACTACATATAAGTAGTAATCGAATCACAATCTAAATAAAACCCAGGCATTATAAACTTTCAACTGATATCAAAACAGGTCACACTAAATTACTATGTGTTGATCTAAAGGATTTTCTACAATGGAATTCACCAATGATGAGTGTTCTTTTACTGTAAAACCTCATTTGCTGAAAGGTGCCATTAATTATATTTATTGGGGGGCACGTATAATGATGTTTTTAAGTCAGTAAAGGAAAGCGGTTTGAAGAATAGTGTTGACTAGATATTCCTTGCCCATGGTCATTGTTGAAGGACAAACTACTAAGAAGTCAATGGCTTCATTGTCCAAAGAAGAAACCTATGCCTGCAACTATAATAACAAGGCTATAAATGCAATTTACAATGGAGTATCAATGACTGAATTTGAGAGGATCTTCACTTTTAAGAATACAAAAGAGGCACAAGACATCCTTCAAACAGCTCATGAGGGTACTGAAAAAGTGAAAAAAGCCAAGACACAAAGCTTATCCTTTGCTTTTGAGTTGTTGATGATGAGTGAGGAGGAGGAGTTTGATGAATTTTATACTAAGTTAAGTAATATTGTCAATTCAACTCATAACTAAGGAGAATCAATTCTTGAAAAGAAGATTTGAAATAAATTCTTAGGTCTCTCTCGGTTAGTTTCAATCCTAAGGTTATCACAATTACTGAAGCCAATAAACTGAAACCTTTGAGACTTGATGAGTTTGTTGGCAATCTGCAAACTTTTAAGACTGAATTTATTAATTGTAACTCAAAAGCTTCTAAACTTGCTTTGAAAACTTCCAAATCATATAAGCTTTTCAAAGGTTCGAAGAAAGTGGAAGTTGCATTTGAATCTGATTCCAAAGAAGGGGATATGCAACTGTCTTTTGAGTTTGTAATATAGTTCAACAAGCTGATGACAGAGAAGAACACTAGATTTAAACTAATGCCAACTGAAAAGACTAGCTCTTTAAAGGGAGTTAAGTGCTTTGAATGTCAATGCTATGGGCATATAACTAACGATTGTGCTAATAAGAAGAAGCCGATAGTCAATAGTAACAAAGCCCTGAATATCACTTGGGATACTGATCATTCTACTGATGAGGAAGAATCTGCTTAGCCTAAAACTGAATTGACTGAAAGAGGGATTGAAAAGTTTATTGCTTTCATGGCTATATCTTCACCATCTGATGTTGCTTCTGTTGATAACAATGATGATGAAAAAGTATCTCATGAGAATGTTGACTGGAAAGCTCAGTATAAATTTATGTATAGTCAAAGCAAAAAAACTAGGCAAGCATGCTGCAAAACTTTTGAAAAAAGTTGAAGATGTTGAAGCTAAAATTCTATCTGTTAAAACTAATTTAGAAGTTGCACATGTGCAAATCATCCCTGTTGAAAGACATAAAGATTTTTTTCTTGAGAGTTTGACTTCCGAGAAACAAGAGAATGAATCAATGAGAAAATAAGTATTGAAGAACTAAGTTGAAATTGATGATTTGAACGCCAAGTTGAAAATGCCATTAATAAAATTGGATGCTTTAAAGGCGAGTTCAATTGCACTTGATCACATCATGAGTTTTCAAAAGTTGCATACTAATAAGGCTGGTCTTGGTTACATTGATGGTACTTCAACATCAAAATTGTCAGGTAAAACTATTTTTGTTAAAAGCACTGTACATGGATCTACTGCACAGCATACTACATCAAAGAAACGCATTGATTGTGTAACAAAGAGTGAGTCTTATCACTATGCAAGACATGGACATATCCGTCCTAGTTATAATATGCTGAAAGCTATTAAAAAATACAAGCAATGGAGAACTTAGTTTTCAACACTCACATCAAGTGCACTCTAGGTTAAGGAAAACTTGCCATCTATTTTAGTTTACACTATGTTGAAAATTTTTAATTCACAAGCGTGGCTATTAAACTTCAGTAGCCCCTGATCAAGAAGATTAAGCCCCCAACCCAGTGCTAATACGAAGATATAATCAAGGAGTAACAATTGAGGGGGAGCTACTGTTAGATCCTGGTTGATAAACATGCTGCATATTGATATTATAAATTTGTCAATTATAAACAATAGGGGGAGAGTGAGCAATTGAAGGGAGAATTTTAAAGTTTTGAAGACATAAAAGTTGAATATGAGTTTTTCAGTTTTTTAAATTGATTTTCAATTGGTACAATCTTCATTAATGCAGAGTTAAACAGTACTAAGATTTGTTTCTTCAATTGAAGGCAGAGCTAATGATACAACTATTTTTGCAATTTCAATTTACTCAATGTATTTTAGTGTAGATTGATTGCATAAGAAGTTTTATCCATGAATTGCCAAAGGTGGAGATTTTTATGATATTTTTGTAATTGGCTAATTCATGTATTAGACAAAATTTGAGTCTAGGGACCTTTATTTTATGTTATTTAAGTATGAACTATTGATCAAGTCGCAAGAAGTGCTGAATTGAAGAAAACAATAAATAGTGCACAGGTTAGAGCAGATATGCTCACACACTCGAGCGGGCTAGATAGAGATTACTGCACTCAAGCCCATGAAAATTGTGCTCAAGCTTGATAGAAAAATTGCAAATAACTGGATGTGCGTAACATGCGCTCGAGCAGATGCTCACACGCTCTCGAACTAGGTTGCAGTAGCTCACTGACCTGCATGGATTTGTTTTATAGTTGTGCCAGACTTACTTGTTTTGGTTAGATTTGGTTTTTAAGTCTAAAACACGAATTTTGAGCTATAAAAAGAGGGTTCCTTTCAACCCTAAGCACAACACAACACTCAGAGATCTTCATATTTTGAATTGAGATTGCCATTGGAGATATTGTTTAGAACTTCTATGAGAGATTGGGTTGAAAGCTTCAAGTTTTCGAGTTAGTGCTTCTACTTCTTCATATGAGATTTGTGGCTTCTACTTCCTTGTAGATGATTGTTCTCTTCTTCTACTTCCTTTTAGATGATTGTTCTCTTGTTGAAGAGACTCGTTCGTTGTAAAGATCAAAGCACTAATAACGAGGCACCAAAGTACTGCATTATGTGAAGATCCATCAAGAACAACTACAAAGCCTTGTGTCGAGTGACTGACTATAGGGTTGTGAATATATCTTGTACTGTGAAAGTTAGTGATTAATTTTGTCCACTTTGGACTTGTGGTTTTTTTTTTTTGTCTGAATTTCCACGTTAAATTATGTGCTATTTTCTTTGTGTGATTGATTGCTTTTATTTTTTCACTGCATAAAAGTAGTAATTGAATTAAAATTTAGAATAAATTCCAGGCATTATAAACTTTCATGATCGAAGAAGTTCTGCATAGACCCACAAATCGAATAGGATTGTGTGTTGGTAGTGCTACAAGGTCCCTGATATTTTCATTGTTTATGGGGCTTGAATTCAAGTGGTGGCATGCAAAGAAATTTTAGGGGAGATATCTTCTTCAATCAAATCTAGTTGCCACTTGACTCAGGAACATTAACCTTTTGAGCATTGCTGTCATCTTCATCTTGGAGGAGACCTTCAATCCAAAATAACTTTTGGTTTCTACAGCAACGGCTGGGAGAAAATTGCTCATCCCAATAATAACACAAACCACGTGCCCTTCAATCTCTTTTCTTCATTGGTAGTTTTTTTTATCCCTAGGAGGATTGGATGTTGTTCTTGCCGGGAAGATACGGTTTTTGGCCAGTATAACTCTGTTTGCACTAGTCTGCGATGCAGGTTTGATTCTTCCTCTTGTAATCTTACGGAACTGAAGGCATCGGGAAGATTAGTAGGATTCAGTTTTTGAACCCCAATCCGTTTATCATCCCGTAACCCACTTAGATAGAAGCTGATAAGGTACGATTCAAAAAGTCCTTAAACTCTATTTGAGAGTCCTTGGAAATCTCTTTGATAGTCAAGAACACACTACACCAAAAATGCAATCCGAGATCGGATTGTCGGCCCGGTTTTAGGCTATTCTTGAAATGAAATGGATCTGACCTGTTCTGCACGAGGCCCACTTGAGAAGAAAAGGGTTTTACTTCTGCCTATCATTTGTTTTTCCTTCCTGTTGCTCTTGTTCTTCTTCTACTCTCTCTGCTTCCCGATTTCTTAAAAGGCAAGTTAGGGATTTCTCAATCGATCTCTTAACTCTTAGATCCTTGTTGTTTAGGGTTTGATGGATTTGTTGTCTCTCGTTGCTCTAAAAGAAGAGAAGAGACGGCTAGGGCTTTGTTTTCTCGAAGTCTTCTTCACGTTGGTCACAAGAGAAAAAAAATAGACAGCTAGGGTTTCGTCTTCTCCAAGTCTTCTTCACATTAGTTGTATCTTCTGCAGATCTTCTTCTTGTCTCTCCATTGGTATAAACCCTAGTCGATTATTATACTCCTTTCTTTGCGATTTTCATCTGATCTTGTTATGTTTTGTCAGATCTGTGTTTTTTGGATGTTTTGCTTGTTTTTAGATCAATTTGTGGAGATTCGTGTTGATTTTCCAAATGTATTAGGAGATTACTATCTCAAGATATTTGTGATGTTTTGACTTGGATTTGTGTTGATGATGTTTGCACCATTGGATTTTCCAACGCATACAATTTCTAATATTAGAAATGTAAAGATAGAGATTGATTCGCACGCACATTAAGTGTTTGATTTTTTTTTTTTTTTTTTTTTTGCTACAAATGTTCATTCTTTTGGCCTTATGCCTCTTAGCAATTGGGTGAGAATAGGACTCCAAAGCACTAGGCTACCCCTCTATTCTTATAACATCAAACATTGAGTTTTGGTTTTCAACCTTAACTAACTGTTAATTTAAGTTTCCATAATATAATAGTTGGGTTGCCGTTGAGAATGATGGTGAGGAGAATCAAAACAGAATAGGCATGATATATGATTAATGGGCTGTTTCTTTTCTTATCCAATGTTAATTGTAAGCAGTTTTAAGATTTGTGGATTTGTTGATTAATGGGCTGTTTCTCTTCATCTCCAATGTTAATTATAAGCACTTGAGCTTCATGGGTTGGTTCTTCCCCTCATGAAGCTGAGGCCAGTGCAATAATGACTTCGCCAAAAGACCTTGGACAACTGATATTGATATGTTTGAATGCAAAGTGAGTTACTTATAAAGAAATAAAGAAAACAACCCTACCGACAAAACAAATTCATCAAAATATGATATAATTACTATCATCATTTTTACAATATCAAGTTTCTTAGCATTAGCATAACATTTTATCTCTCAATGATCAATGAAAATGACACGTTTTTTTTTTTTTTTTACTTTGTTACATGATGTAAGGAACCCCAAAACTTGATTTGATATGTTCATTATCTCAATGCACCAAGCCATTATCCAAAGATGAATTTTTGTCGCATTGTTGTCATGAATCAACTCATGATTTGAATTGCTGAATGCCAATTTAGATATTGCATAATTTGTTAGTCCCATCTTAACTATAAAATGCATTTTATGAAATTCCTTATACAGAATTATTAGTTCATCTTGATTTTTAAAGTGATTTAGATGATTATTATCAATCCAAATTTATAGTTATCGGCCGAAGAGATGCGTTTCGACTCCTTGGCTTGATAATGAGTAAGGATGGAGGAATTGAGAAAGATGTCAACATAGGATAAATGTGGGATGATTAAGGGGGAAACTCATGGAGTACCTTTTTTTTTTCTTTTTCTTTTTTGCTGATTTGGCCCAATGGCCAGGACTGGGAAGCAAAGGGTGTCCACCTTGGTTTGAACCCCGATGAGCACTATGGGAGCACGCACGCACACCAAGGAGGTGGCCCCCACCTCTAGGTTGGTCTTGACGCACGGTGCATATGTGCAGGTGAAAATTATCCCTTATAGGTTCATTAACGATTTATTTGCCTACACTTTTTGATCTAGCTTTTACACCCGTTGAATGCTCAAGAACATGGGGGTGATCTTAATGAAGCACTGAATGCTTATTTCTATGAAGGAGATAGAACCAAGTATACTGATTTTTTTTTTTTACCTAGAGCTTGAAAGTTACATTTTATGAATGTATTTGATTTATTTTATTTTCTTAGCTTTGTAGTAAAAGGTGTTGAATCTTTTGCGTTTCCATTGTCCAGCACACAATTAACATTTGTTCCTGAGCCCCAAAATGATTTCATGGATATTGACGACCCAATCACCCTATCATATCTTTTCCACTAAAGTAGCATTCTTAATGTTTTCCCTTTTCTTACCAAATAATAATAATAATACTAATAAGAATGTGTGCCCTATTAGTTTTCTCTCCCCACCGTTTTGTATTATATATATATGGGCCCTGCCTCGCTAGTGCTTACATAATATTGCCTTGGGTTTCTTGCCTCTCTAATAGTACCTTAGCAACTTGAATTGAAGTGGGACCCACCTTTAAATCAGTCATTTACAAATTGAAGGGAGGGATGAGATTTTGTGATCTATAACACTTTTATTTATTTTTACTTTATTTTAGTCATAGTTTGTTCTGCAGTTTTGAAAGATTGGTGTTCATTACAATGGAGTTTGTTAATTGGGTATTATGTGTTCAATTAATTTTGCATTTTTTTCGAGTTGGGAGGGGGGGTTGAGAGTTTGCTAATTTGGTTTTTGGGCTTTTCCCTCATTGTCTTGTTCTTTATGTGTTTGAAACTTTTAGATATGAGATTGCTGATCAGGGATT
The DNA here is from genome assembly GCA_037013555.1 of Sextonia rubra. NCBI lineage: Eukaryota > Viridiplantae > Streptophyta > Magnoliopsida > Laurales > Lauraceae > Sextonia > Sextonia rubra. The sequence continues at coordinate 12,831,447 of JASUAD010000018.1, read as the reverse complement.
TTAGTTAATGAAGATACTTTTATTTTTGAAATCTTTTTGCAATTAAAAAAAACCCTACTTCTTTAGCAACATTAATCATTGCCTGTAATTCAATAACAGAGAGCAGAAATATGTTACATAATCTATCCTAAATCATGATATATGATGTCTCATTTACATATCACTTTTTTTAGAAATAAGATTGGATATAAAATTTTTATATTCTAATTCCTTTAACATCGATCGCAAGATAATATCTTGTCTTTGGTAAGTACTGTTTATGTATTAATAATCTGATCATCAGCGATGTATATTCCCATATTCCTCAAAGAAATATGTTACCTCATTGATTGCAGAATGCCGTCACCAAGTGACAAAGCATAGATGTTCAAACAAAGATTAAGTCGAAATTATTTAGATGGACTTGTGCATTTTTTTGAATTTGTAAAGAAAAATAGTGGTGGATTTCAGCATTTTCATTGTCTATGTGTTAAATGCCAAAATGGGCATGAAATGATTGGCCTTAACCTCATTTTTGACCATTTACTCATTTATGGTATTGATCAGTCATATACACATTGGATTTTTCATGGAGAAAGTTTTAACACAGTTAATAAGAAACCATCTACATTGAAGTCTTATGACCAAATCGATGACATGTATCCTAGAATGGAGGAGCTTGTAAATGATGCATTTTGGAGAATTGGTAAACATGTTGATTCTCTCATGGATGATCTCACAAGTAATAAAGATTTAAATGAAGATTCTCCAAGATTTCAAGGGCATGAAGGCCATGAAGCCAGAAGATATAAGTCTTTATTTGATGATGCAAGGCAAGCTTTCTATCCTTCATATCCTAGGGTATTCACAAAATTGTCAGCTATTGTTGAGTTGTACAGTTTAAAAGCACAAAATGGTTCGTCAGACAATAGCTTTAATGGTCTCCTTTAATTGGTAAAGAAGTTTCTACCAGTAGGAAATACATTACCAAAAAGCACATATCAAGCTAAGAAGATGATCAACTCCCTGGGAATGACCTATGATTGTATACATGCATGCTCGAATAATTGTATTCTTTATTGGAAAGAGTATAAAGATAGGCAAAATTGTCCAATCTATCATATATCCAGATGGAAGTCAGATTACTTGGCAAAAAAAAAAAAAGTGTTAAAGTTCCATCAAAGGTTTTGAGATATTTTTCTTTAACACCTAGGCAGCAGAGGCTATACATGTTAGATTTCAAAGTTAAATATATTTTCTAGGTCATCCTATTTTCTATTAGAGTATTAAAATCCATAACTAATTAATTAATTATATATTTTGTTGTGTAGTTTGCCATGGATAGAGGAGCAAATGATTTCGCATTTTTGACTGAAAGAATATAGCGGTGTTATGCAGCATCCATCTGATTCATCATGTTAGGTGCTAGTAAATACCAAGTAGCCAAGATTTTTCGAGGTACATCGTAATGTTTGTTTAGGACTTGCAATTGATGGGTTTAATCCTTTGGACATGTTAGTAGTGTTTATAGTTGTTGGCCCGTCATTATAGTGCCATATAATCTCCCCCACTCAATGTGAATGAAAAGAAAATTTTCAATGTTAACAGTATTGATACCAAGTCCAAAAGGACTGGGTAAAGTCATTGATCTTTACTTACAACTATTGGTTGATGAGTTAAAGGAATTATGGCTTAATGGAGTGCAAATATATGATTCTCATTCAAGGACAGTTGTTAATATAAAAGCTATTTTGATGTGGGGAATTCATGATTTTCCTGCATATGGGAGTTTATCAGGTTGTGTAACATATGCACAATATGATTGCCCTGTTTGTGCTAAGGGAACCGTTGCCGAACGTCTTAAAAGTGGAATGAAGTACTCTTATCAGGGTCATCGAAAATTTCTTCCTACTAATCATGTTTTCAGGATGCAAAAAGCGGCTTTCAATGGTAAATCAGAGGAAGGAAGACCTCCTTGCCGATTAAGTGGTTCAAAGTTTCTTAATAAGGTAGCAGATATTTGAATGGATATTGGTAAATCAAAGGGGAAGAAATGAAAAAGTTTTGATGATGAGTTGACCAATAATATAATTGCTTGGTACAAGAGATCGATTCTTTTTTACCTACCATACTAAAAGTTGATTTTACTTACTTTGGCATTATATCTTTTATACATCCCTCTTAATGAATAGACAACTAACCATTTTTCTTTAATATGCTTTAACAGGACCAATTCATCATAACATAAATGTGATGCATGTTATGAAGAACATTGGTGAGCATCTTTTGTCGACGATCTTAGATGTCAAAAGTAAAACAAAGGATAACACAAGTGCACGTGAGGATTTGAAATGAATGAACATTAGAAAAGAACTATGGTTACAAGAATTGGATGATAAGACTATTAAATCGAAAGCACCTTTTACTCTAAGTCGTGTGGAGAAAGAATTATTTTATCATACTTTACACGACTTGAAGGTTCTAGAAGGGTTTAGTTCAAGGTTTAAACATTTTGTGAATCTACAAAATCTTGAAATGAAAGGGCTTAAATCACATGATTACCATGTCATAATGCAACAATTACTACCCATTTTGCTACAACAAACTTTAACAGAGCATAAGACGCTGAAAGGTGCTATTTAACAAATTTGCAACTTCTTTAATATCTTGTGCTCAAAGACAATTGGTGCAGATAGTATTATTGCTGTCAAAGAATGGCTTATCGTTGCAATATACATCTTAGAGAAATTTTTTCCACCATCATCTTTTATAATTAGCATTCACCTTATGGTGCATTTAGCCGGAGAAACATTAACTTGCGGTCCAATTAGTTTTTGCTGGATGTATCTTTTTGAATGCTAAAGTTCTAACTCCAAAGATGTCTTTTGAATGGTATAATATAATGCTAATTTGAAATCTCTCAATAGGTTAATGAAGGTCTATAAAAGATATGTAAAGAACACAGCACACCCTGAAGGGTGCATTGCTGAGCACTACATTGTAGAGGAATCTATTTTGTACTGTATGAAGTACATGCCAGATGATGATAAAGGTAGTCACAAGAGGAGACGTCAAAGATTTCTAGACGACGACAGTATGTGCAATGAAGAGCCCTTGGATAAAGGCAAAATTTTATACCTAACAAATACACAATATCAACAAGTACGTAGATGGGTTCTTAATTGCTATGATGGAATTGTGGATTGGCAAGAGTAAGTGGATAAAGCTTTTTAAATAACTTTACAGTAATTAGATAACATGTACATAAATATTATAGTAATGTATCCATCATGGATACAGGAAATATAAAATGTCTAAGAACAAGCAATTTGAAGGAACAGAAAAGGAAGAGCAATATGTTTAAGAACAATGAGCTTGATTTCATTAGTTGGTTAAGGAAGAAGGTATTATTCTAATTATTTATTAGGTTTTATGTATTGGACAATTAGTGCCTATTTGTATATGCTGAGTACCGTGAAATCCCAATGTTTATATGTAGATGGAATTTATCGAGGGCAATCAGACTCTAGAATGACTCGCAGACGGCCTAATGTTTAAGGTAAACTATTATTACAAGTATCATGTTAATGGATTATATTCTCTCCAACTAAATATGAGACTAACAATTCAACATAAACTAGCATATTCTCAATGCATACCATCACCAAATTCAGGGCAAGTGCTAAAGATAAGAATTACAAGAAAGATGAGACCACTTATTATGAAGTTGTAAGACAGTAATCGAGCTGAATTACATTGATTTTTGTCAAATAGTATTTTATTGTGATTGGTTTAGATTAGAGGATAGGACCAATGGGTGTGCATTGTTGATCCTGATACAAATTTGACAATGGTGAACATGGAGAAATTTAAAAGAAAAGACAAGGAAGAAGATGAGCCATTCATATTGGCATGTCAAGCAAGGCAGGTGTTTTACTCTCAAGATCAAATAAGACCTAGATGGTTGTTGTTCTAAGGGTACCAAAGAGATTAATAAAAGCCGTTGATGCACTTAAAGATCCTAGTCTCTTTTCTTTCTTTGATGGCGAAAGTGCAAATTTGGAAGACGTACTAAAAGAAATTGACTATGAATTATAGAACTGGACATGTAACAAATTTGATATCCAGAATTTTCTTGATTGTTACTTTCATCCACATATTGATAATTTGAAATTATGGACTTTATGCTTACACTCATGCTTAAACTCATGGTGCCTTAATTATTCTCATGCTTATGGTGTCTTGAATATGCTAATATTTAAATATTGCCTTTTTCATTTAAAAAATATATATTTGTTAATTTTACAGAATGTTGATGACTATGAATTGATTATACTTTATGTCATCAAGTCATTTGAGACATAGGTGTTTACATGGCAGAGGAGCACAATGCATGTCTAACTATGTTATCCAAACAAAAGCTAGTGATTACCTTTAGTGATAATGGCTTACCTGTGGGCGATCATTCCATTCAGTTGGTGTCAAGATGTGGAATGGTTGCCCGCACCATTGTCCCCATTTCCATCAAGGACTAGAGTGCGGTGCCTAAGACAAGGAAAGATCAGCTCTGGAAACTCGTCCAAGTATGAAATCATAGTACAAACTTGGCATGCGGTGCCTAATTTATGACTTGAAATACCACACTGTAAGGTTTTTTTTATAAGATTAAAATTCCAAGAATATTAGTACAAACTTGTCTTCACTACAATAGTGGGCCCTATCTATTTAATTTCATCATGTAAGGTGTCCACGTGCAAAGTGGGCATAGACACGTTGCTTCAATACAACAGAATGTGGCAGTGACACATGGTCCACTTGGGTGGTCCGTTTTCTCACCATACGAGAAAGATAAATTGAACCACATGTTTATGATTGTTCACTTAAAACAAATCTGAATGTAATAGAGATTTTTCAATCAAGACTCCCTTAATCAAAAGGTGAGTAGCATGAATGATCCTTATACTATTTAAAGACAATTACAATTATGTAGAGATATGATTTCCACATTTTTGTGTAAAAACCATTGACTAATAAAATAAGGTACATGAATTGACAATGCAACCTTGGAGTTGTCATATTAATGCTAATATTGAATCCTTTCTTACTTAACCTTATTGATAATTTCTTGTAGGATGAATCTATGGTTCCTCAATCCTATAAAGGTCGATGCCTTAGAGCATGTCTGACATGATGAGGAAGTATAAGACAAAATTGAGAAAGAAATACCTTGATCCTCATCCAACTCATGAAGGTAGATTGAACAACCATCCTCCTGGAGTTAGGCTAGAAGACTGGGAAGCTTTTATCAAACAGAATTCGAGTCCCAAAGCCATAGAACAACGGGGAAAAAAAATACAGATGTGAGGAATAAGCTGAACATGTACCATATAAGTGGCAGTTATGGCTAAGCAAGACTAGAGAAGAGAATGGTAAGTATTGGCATTTGTTTATAACATAAATGTAATATTGATTTGTCACTTAAAAATTGATTATGTGAAATTTATGTAAATATAGAAATGCCAAAGGAAGGAGGATGACCCTTCGCTATCTAAGGCTGAAGTGTGGGTAGAAGCTCATAAAAGAAAAGATGGTTCTGTCCTTGATATTGTGTCTTCACCTATGGTGAGTTCATTTTTCTCATGTTATTGTATTATGCAAACTCCCATATGTGTAAATAGTTTGAATAGATTATAAATGGTATTATGCAAAGTCATAATTTCTATTGGTATAGAAGTTTTTTTGTTTAACCCATGATTGTGAAAATGATAAAGCCACAGGCTCAAATTTATGATTATGGATCCCATTTTCTACTGCGAAGGTATCCTTGTCCCTCTCTAAGACTTCTTTCCCCCCATCATCTCCCCTACAATCCCTCTCCCCCTCTCTCTGTTAAATCTTGTGATGTGAATAATTTCTTATGAAACGAAATCCCTTTTGCAGTGTATATATATGCCTTTTCCTTCATTTGTTATTTCTTTTTTCACTTGATACATCATCTAGAATCCATAAGTCTTATATGTTAGGGATTCACTATGCTACTATCAGCATCTCTGAAACTAGTACTAGTGTGAAAAGGGAGGACAATGTGTGTCTCAATCGAATCCAAAAAACTGATTGATTGGAAACTAGTGCACATGATACATAAGACACAGAAAAGAAACTCTATTTGAATGAAGGTGGAGTGGATTTCTTTATTCATAAAAATATAATCTTATGCAATATTGACCAAATGTTACAAGATGAATGCAAGACTCCTAATGAGAAATTTTGTTCCCTTAATTTTCATTTAAAATGACTATCAGAGTTCTCCTTTCATTAATAAACAATGTAGTTGGTCTGAGTTATAGGTCCTGTGACTTGTGTGGTCTTTTCTCCCATGTGACGACATTGATCGTTTGGTTTTTGAAAAAAAAAGAGAGGGAAAATCAGAATGCATTCTTGACATTGTGGTTTTTATATGCAAGGCTACTTTTTTTTTATGTTTCTAAAATTTTTTTAAGGCAATGAGCAATGAAGGATTCATGGATTCAAACTAACAAGGTCATACCTATATTTAAAATATTAGAGAGAGAGACAGACAAATAGATTTTAAAAAGATAATTGGTAAAACCACATACACAACAAAGAACATAATATATTATGTTCTAATATGGTTAAAAATGTGTTTGGCCACATTTGGATTTGGCAAAAACTCGCTTGGCCTGCACCCAGGTTGCATTTAACTAGTCACGATAGAGATGAGCAACTGTGACTCATACATAAACAGAGTTACTTGCACTCTGTTTATGAAGGCTCCAATCAATGGAAATGGATTTTTTTTTTTTTTTGAATGAGAGGTGGGAAACCATTTCCTGTCAACAGGTGGAAAATTGCAGGTCACTTTTGCATCTCCAAAAACACAGGAACAGGACTTACTACTATAAGATTCTATATGTGGAGTCATTCTAATTGTATATGGTAATTGGATTTCTGAATTAACTATTTTCTACATGACTATTGTTGTAATGTCTTAGAATCTACTTGATAACTGAGATTCCATTTTCTTTTCCTGCAACTTGAAGTTATCCTTTTCCCAAATTTTGTATTCTTCATTCATGCGTAGATCAGTTACCTAATATTATTTTCCAGTAACCCATTATCCTATCATCACCCTAAAGCAAATTTTTGTTGAAAAAACAAGGAGAACCAACCTAATCCAAGGAACAAAAAGTACCAATGATCTTAAATTATAAAAATCTGGGTTGCTCAGTTATTAAATATTTTCACACCTGAAACTCCAAGTACCTTTAATTCTTTGCACTGTAATAATATATAGAAGTAGCTTTTTAATGCTAGATTGCAGTGAAGCCATCCCACAACCTGATAAATAGTATAGGCTATTTGAAGAACAGAGTCCTTAAGTAGCGAGAGAGCAGGCTCTCTTCACTGCTCTCACCTCTTGTCTTTCATACGTTTACTTCCTGGTTTACTATTTTTTGCCTTTCCAGTAACATAGGTTGCAGGTTCATATCATGTTGTAAACTAGCTGCATGTTTTACAATATGATAAAGGAAAGAAAAGTGCAAATAAGGGGTGGAAGGAAAATTGAGAGAACAAAAAAATGATAAGAGGGAGAATTAAGTATTAAAAGATAATTAAAGGATAAAGAGGAATAGGCTTTGATGATGATGAAGTAGAAAATTTACAAAACTTGTAAACATAAGATAAAAAAGAGTGAAGAAATAAAATAGGAAGGCTAATAATTTGGAATGAAAGGATTTCTCTTTTTCCAACCCAAATCTTTTGCATTGGCAAGGCATGACATAAAGTAAAGTGTAACTTTCAATATAAGTCTTACAAAAAACATTTTATATAAGAAAAATAAAAATAATTATGTGTAATTATGCAAATGTACCTCGACGAAAAGTAGCCTATGTGTAATTATGCCCTTCAGGAATTGTAAAATCCTCTTAACTGCCATCCAATGGGTAGTGCATGGATCATGCATAACTTGACAAACCTAGTCAATCATAAGAGGAATGTCTAGCCTTGTCAAAGTGACATTGAAGGGCACCTATCATAGAATGATATTCCGCATTCTGTATCGGGTTACCTTTGTATCTAAAAGGCTTCATACCAAGTTCTACTAGTAATTTAAGTGGCTTAGCATCATGTATGTTTGTTTTGTGAAGGAGATCAAACACATTCTTTGTTTGAGTGAGGTATTAACCAGAATGAGTCTTACTAGCCTCAATACTAAGGAAGTGTTACAAAGGTCCTAAGTCTTTCATAGCAAACAAGCAATTGAGATCCACTTAGAGTTTGGGTAGGGCGGCATATTGTTGCTAGCTACCAGAATGTCATCGATATATGTAAACAAAATGATGTATTCACCACCAAAATTGCATACAAATATGGAAGTATCTGCAAAAGAGCCATGAACTCAAGACTCTGAAAATAAGTTGTAAGCCTTAGGAACCATTCCCATAGAGCTTGCTTAACCCCATAAACGACCTTATGAACCATGTCCAAGTGGACAAGAGTGTCCGCTAGAAGTCGATGTATAGAGAGTAGTGGCTAGTGGTGCAATAACAGAGGTAGAATGATGCAAATCAAGCCTTAGTTCAAAAGTAAGCAATTCACCAAGTAGTTCCTCAAATGAAATAGGCTTTTGATGATTATCAATGGATGTATGAACAGAGGCATTGAACGATTATCAATGGATGTAGGGAAACTGCTCCTAGTGTATGAGCGATAATTTTCTTTCTATCAAGATAATCGATCACAGAAAGACCCACCCCCCTCCTTTTTAGAGCTTGAAATTGTTATTTCAGTAGCACTAATCGAGACCTAGTTTGGATGAGGTGTAGTTTCGCCAGTTGTCGCTAGATTTCCCTAGCAGATTGGAGTCCCAACACTGTGGATACTTGGAGTAGAAAGGGTAACATTGATCCATAAGAGAATAAGAAAATCTTTTCAATCCTAAGTTCCTAATCTGGATTCACAGTTGTAGTGGGCTTTTTTTCTTTTTCATAATGAACTTGGTCGGGGCATGATGCCAAACCATCAACATAATTTAGAAGCTTATTTGTATGAAGAATTTGTAAAAATTGACTAGCACACCCCCAAATCCAGAATCTTGAAATTATACGTTACACCCAATTTGGGAAAAATACATCAAGGATCATAGTCCACTATGAGGTTCAATTTGAAACTCTCTACAACAATTAAAATAAGAACATTTGAGCGGAAGCATTTTTATGAAATCGGCAGAAGTAATATGAATATAAATCCAAATGATATCAGTCAATACACATCATATTTCAAAATGTAAAGGATCATCTCTTTTGTTCAAGTTCCAATGTGAAAGAATAATGAGTTAATACAATACAAACATCCACTACAAAATCACACATTCTATTAACTACCAGAACTTGTGTTGCTCTTGAGCTACCAATTAATCAAGCAACACCTTGGCTCCCCACATGAAGTCCTCTATTGCTAGTATCTCACAGAATGCCTCACCCTCGAGGGCAATGGTAATGGATACACTACCTACAACATCAAAGTTAGAGAATGTCAGATCCAAAGGATCTAACAAAATAATATTCTTAAAACACAGTATGAATGCATCGGTGTGGAATACAGACAAATAGATGTGATCAATAAAGTAACAATTATAGGGAAACTAGGCAATTGTGCAATCATATAGATCCATCACGAATCAATATAAATAGAGACCTCATAAATAGTTCATCCATCTAGAAAAAGGCACATCCACATAGGCTAGAATTCATCACGAATCAATGATGTAGCCCTCCATTGCTACCTTCAAGTTGTGGTGAGAAATGCTTAGGATGACAAGCCCAACCAAAAGCAAGAATTATCGAAAGACCCAACCAATAATGGTACCGAGCATCAAGAGGTACCCAATGGTATACGTCTTCCTCAAGCAAGAACCCAATCGATACGTGGCAAGAAAATACCTCCTACCACATGTGTACAGCCCATGGCTAAGCTTATTTAACCTAGTTGTTTATTGCCTTGGCTTGAGGAATCACGAGGATAGTGTTCAACTAGGCCTTTCTTTCGTGGACAAGACTCCCAATCAAAATTAGGGAACTACTTCAAGGTTACCATTTAATTACATCAAGAATCATCCAAGATGCTCCAAGATGCTCCAATTTAACCAAGTCCATTCCAACGTTGTCATCAATACACAATCTAGTTCAAGAGGTAGTTCCTTCACTTTAAGTCCATTGAATAGCCAAGCTAGCTGAATACATGAGTATCTCTACAATCTTTATTTGACCCTAGAAGGACTGATACCCTTGATAGCTATAATTAACCATCCAATAGCTTATTTATGGTAACAAAGGACTTTGACATGCTGTTCTTCTTGAACAGTGTCCAAGTCTGAAGTTATAATCATAGGAAAGGTTTCTAATGGGCCTAAAAACACATACTTGAATTTGTCAGGTAGTGGTTTCAAGTCTAGTTCAGGGAATTCTATAATAGATGGGACAGGTGTGGTAGCAGATAAGGTTTTTGCTTAGGCTACCACTTGGTGCAATCCATGACTGGAGTTGAATCTAACAAAGCATTAACCTCGTCAATGTGGTCAATGATATCAAAATCACTACCAAAGTGCACAAGACAGGCCTCTAACGGTTTCTCACAACATTTTCCACTAATTCTTGTATGTAAATAACCTCACACACCCTCATCATCCTCGTCAGGAGGTTGCTTACTTACATTAAAAATGTTTACTTGAACTATCATATTACCAAGTGAGATTTGCATCACTCCATTCCTACAGTTGATTAATGCATTAGATGTTGCCAGTAATGATCTACCTAAAACCATTGGTATCTTGGTTTCAACTCCTATCGGTGGTTTCATATCTAAGACGTCAAAATCCACAAGGAACACAAAATCTCCTACTTTGATCATGACATCCCTAACTACCCTCTTTGCGTATCTAATTGAATCATCTGCCAATTGAACATGTGAGTTTGTTTCAACTCCCCTAAACCTAGTTCTTCATATATAGAATATGGAAGTAGGTTGACACTTGCACCGAAATCTAGTAAAACTTTCTCAATGCGATGGTCCCCTATCTCACCTAAAATGGTAGGGCACCTTGTGTCCTTGTATTTGATTGAGGTGGGGCTAGAAATAATGGAGCTAGCTTGCTGAGCTAAGAATGCTTTCTTGGGCACATTTTTGGTTCTCTTGAAGGTGCAAATGTCCTTTAGGAACTTGGCATAGGTAGGGATCTATTGGATTGCATGTAACACTTAATGTTAATCCTCACTTGTTTGAAAACTTCAAGCATTTTATCCAATTGGGCAGTTGGTTTTGCTGGACCTAGTCTCTGTGGGTATAGAGCTTGAGGAATGAAGGTTCTAAGAGGTGGATTATTAGGTGATGTGTGTCCTACGGTGGGGCTCTCCCTAACTGGCTCATGTCCCTTTTTCTATTGTTGGCTCATCTTTTTCAAAATCCTCACTTTGTTTAGGGCCCCCAACCTTGTTATCAATCTGTTTGCCTAACCTGAGCGTAGTTATAGATTTGATCTGCTCATTGCCGTAACCCTTTGTGTCCTAATTTTCAAATTGGCCTTTTGGAATTTAGCCCTTAGGATTGGGTTCTGGTTGATTAGGGAAGGTTCCCTTGTCCTTGGAACTCAAAGAATTGGCCAACTGGATCACTATGTGTTCCAACTTTGATAGTGATTGTGTGTGGGCATTTAGGGTTGTTGGCTCATAAAAAATCAAAACCAAATGCAAAGGTTCACAATTGAGAGATTGCATGAGGAGTCCAGTCAATTCAAGTATTCATTTAGCTCAATGAAGGCTCATAAAGGGCTAAAGGTCTAGCTAAGGTTTTGAGTATACAAGGCCAAGTAATGCTTCTAGATGGTCAAAATGGAAGAAATTTATACAAAAGGGCTGTGTATGTGTGTCAAGTGTGCATCAGTCCAAGTTTCAAGGTAGTTAGACTCCATTGGAGCTTAAATTCAAAAGTTACTAACAACTAAGTAGTAACTAAGCCAATATCCAATGGTCACTGCACAAAATTATGCTCTCAGAAGACTAAACCAGTTGGAATTTAAATAGAGAGCTCAAAACATGCTAAAAAATTACTTGTCAAAGTTTCAAGTCAATTGGGTTTCATTTGAGCCTTACCCAAGGGTATGTCAACACTAGTGGTCACTGAATGAAGCTCCTTGTGGTCATTGAGCAAGGTCATACTTCTAAAAGACCAAATCAGATGAAAATTACTTGAAGAGCTAGGAACATATTCAAGGTCAATGCATCTAAGTTTCAATCAATTGGACTCCATTTGGGCTTTAGTCTAGGAGACATTAACTTCCAATTGTCACTGTATGAATATCCTTGTGGTCATTGAGCAAAGGCATACTTCATGATGACCAAATTTGGTAAACTTGCATGAAGATTTCAAGGCATGCATAAAGCCAATTCCCCAAAGTTTTAGAACAATTGAACTTCATTTGAGTTCAAATCCATAGGTTACCAACAACCTTGTGGTCATTGAAAAAATCATACTTACAGATGACCAAATCAGGTGAAATTCATATGGAGGTTTCAAAACATGTTGAGAATCAAGTTCTCAAAGCTTCAAATCAGATGGACTCTATTTGAGCTCTAACTCAGGAACTGTCAACAACTTAGTGGTCACTAGGCATAGTTATACTTTTAGAAGGCCAAATAAGATAAAATTCATGTGGGGACTCAAAACATGTTCAAAGTCAATTCCCCAAATTTTTAGAGCCATTGGAAACCATATGGGTTTAAATCAGCCAAGATAGTGGTTCACACCCTACGTACACTATGCCCGAAGACAAAGGGCAAAGTTGGGCAACCTATGAGAGTCAAACCATGATGAAACTTCTACAACAATCTCAAAACAATGTTAGAAGACATTCTTCCAAGTTTCATAAGGTTCGGACCTCATTTGGGCCCAAAGTGGCAGTGACCGAATGCATGTGGTCACTGCCCATGTAGGTGCAATCTGCGGTGACTACATACATTCGGTCACTACCACCTATAATGTAGTTTTTGGAAGCTTTCACTTTAATTCGAATTTTAACTACTCAGAATTGCACCTGCCTACAAGCTTTCTAAAAAGGCATTCCTACCCTCTTAGCAAAGCATTAATGGTATCCATTGGCACCTACGAGCATCCATAGGCATTTCAAGCACTTAAGCATTATTCAAGCATCCAGACTTCTTCCTCTCTCACCAAAACAAGGTGAGATACTATTCCAGAGACGGAGAAGCTTTCTTCAATCCTCTAAAGATGACTTCTCTTCTTAAAGCTTGACATTCAAAGAAGCCATGCCACTCAACAAGGAAATAAGGATGGCACTTTAGTTTTCTTTGGTGTTCCCGCTTTGGGTGTACAAGGCCATTCAAGGGTTGTGAAAGGACCTTTTATGGCATCATTCTAATCCTAGAATACTTTGGATTAGAATGACACAACCTTGGCCATTTGTTGATATAAAATCAGCCACCCTATTGGAATTTGCACAAATGCAACCCATGACTAAAAGTGGTAATTACCAAAGACTGGTGATTCTAAGCACAATCTTTGGCACAAAACATAGTTCAAATGTTCAAATGTTAGAGGTAGATATCAGAACAAATTCGAGAATCATTTGAAGAAGAAAAAAGACAAGACGGTGCAAAGCAAGTTACAGGCCAGCAGTGTGTTTCCCATTTTTTGCATTTTTTGCAATTTTGTGTAACTTTAATTCTTTATTGAATTTGAAACACCTCTAAGACCAAAGGGAGGGGTTGTAATTTGTAACTTCTCCACACAACCTGTAAATTTAAGAGGAAATTAATGAATATTATTAGTTTCTTTCTATTTTCAATATGTTTAATTTGCGAGGTTAAATCTATCTCATCTTAGTAAAAGCTTTTTACAAACAAAACATTGGCGCCGTCTATGGGGACTTTGATCTGGACTCTAATTTGTGGTCAGTATTGAATTATTAAGTTACATAATCACGCAAAAACATTGCAAATTTCAAAAGTCAGTCAACTGACCGAACAACAGGGGTGCAACCAGTTAGAATTCTATTTGAGAATTCTTTATGGAAAACTTGTAGACATTTTGAGATTTGGAAATTAACTAATTAGGAAACTAAGGTTCTGTACACTCTACAAATGGAGAACAGAGACTAGAAAGAAGTATGAAAAGCTAAAAAGAAGACAATTCCTCAGTTTTATGTAGTGTCCGAACACATTCAGACACTGCACAACTGAACAGTTTGGACCTGTTTCTCTTTAGGGATACTTTGTTACTGATTCTTGACTTCTGTACAAGTGACTAGAGAGCCCAAATTGCTTCTGGGAATTGTCTAATGGAGGATTGGACTTCATTTGATTAATTAAAAGTGATGTAGATGGAATGAATTAGCACTCTCAAGCGCAAAAGTTGGAAACTTCACTCTTAAACTTGTAAAAAGAGTTTGGTCTCAATCATATTCATGGCAATAAGATTCTGGATACATGGTCACCAGTTCGTTGGTAAGACTTTTATTTATGGAATTATGATTCTGGATGGATGGTCACCAATTCATTTGTAAGACCAAACAAATGTTAAAGATTCTAAAGTCAGTCATAGAATGATGACATTTGCAAACATGCATTACCTGGAGTTTTATACCGATGGTTCCCATGTGATCACTATGATAGTAGTACAAGCCCAAACCAAAATGCACCCTCTCTGTTGGTTGGATCTAACTCTTTCTCTTGCCTATAAGTGTAACCATTTGGTCCCGAAATGGTGCCAAAATTTTGATAGCCTAAGGACCGGTAGGCTAGCATAACAAAGATTGAGTTGATGCATATTTCTGACCATTTCAGTTAATCATGTATAATAACCATGTTGGTTCAAGAGGCAAGCTATATACCGTTTCGGCTTGCCCAAAGGCATCCATTTTGGCTATAAGACTAATACAGGCCCTTGGACTTATCTTGCAAACTAAGCATGGGTTCTTTGATCATTATTTTTAATGAGGCCAATGTTTTCAAAATCTTTATGTCACAAATGGGTTCACCTTCCAAGGCTCTAAAGCGGGCCCAAACTAAAGTTGTCTCTCCTACTCTGAGAGTCTCAGTCTCTCAAAGGCTCTCAACTCCATATAGCACCATCACTCCTTCCATCTGCTGTGGGCTAGCAGTGACCCCAAGACCTTCCAAGAAGGCCGAAGTACCCAAACCATGGGTTTCAAATTATACTTTGAATCCATTTGGTGTCTTCAATCGGGTTCAAGATGAATCCATATCCAAGGCATATAAAAGGGACAACAAAAATGACAACCTCTACATCATCAAGCACCAGTAGGGGGAAAAAAAGATCCAAAGAATGGACCAAAGTTTAAAGGTTCATGGCAAGTCACATGCTGCGGGTACCACGGCCAGGAAGACAACACAAGCTCAACCCAAACAATGAGTTAACAAGAAATAACTCCTTCAAGCATTTGAGGACCTCCTCTAATTCCTCAAACACAAAAAGGCTCAACGAGATCTCTCCATCCTCGGATGTAATATGTGGTCACCTAAGCCACGTAACCCGAAGCTAGTCAAGGCCACGGACAAAGCCGTAGCCTCTCTTGAAAAAAATGTCTTATACCTTCTATCCCAAAAGGAGGGATGAAGATTTGGCAAGAGGTACCTACCCTCAAAGATTATGGGGCATACTCCACCACCATCACCTGAGTAACCAATGCATACAAAGTGTCACAACCTGAGCTCAAGAGACCAGGGGGTTAAGGCTAAACCTAACTAGTGACACACGTACTCCCGTGCATGTACACTTAGAACCTGTCCAAATGCACACGCATAAGGAAAATTCACACGTGCCAAAACATGTACGCAGAAGCTGTAGGTATCAAAACATAACAAAAGAAGACATCAAGAACAAAATTTTATATATATGCATGTATGACACTGTCGCACTCTGATGGAGGGATCACGTCCACTCCTTTAACCCTGATGGGGCATTTGGGGTCTCCCTTGGAGTCTGGTTGACCGACGAGGGGTCGATCGAGGGATCTGAGCTTGTAACACCAAGGACAACTTATGAATACAACGATTCAGTAAAATATAAGCAACAATAAGTTAACACATGTTGTATTTAACAGAATGAAGAACAATTGATAAATCATAGAGTTTCAACTTCGTATGCTAGGCAGTTATGTAAACAACGGAAATATGCTATCAGAATCAATGCTTACATGTTACATACATAACTAGGTGGCTACTACATTTGCCTATACTCCCTTTTGGGGACACACATACTGAGAACACCATCGACCGGGCCAGGGTACGAATGGGTCTTGGGTTCCTGAGGTCCAGAAGTCCCAAGACATAAACTCACTGCAGCGGTGCCATATAAACTACGCCAAATTCAACTCTATCGGGTATCCTAAGGCTGAGGCTGAGTAGTGCCTAACTGTATGGAATCAAACAAATACTAGAACTTGAGTAGATTATGCATATCATATCGTAGCAAACATATGTTATACGTGCATACGATCAAGTCATACATTCATACGATACTTAAGTTTCTGAAAACATAACATTTTAAAAACATATCGAATAGATCTAACAGATCGAACTTACTATATCAAATAGACATAACGAGGACTAACCAAACCATACAGAAGAATAGAGGGCAATGATCGTCATACAAAATGCTATGCCATTCAATTTATTCGAATCAAGATCATTTACTAGCTAACCCTAACTAGTTATCCAGTGTTTCTAATCGTGCATGATGATGTAATTTTAAGTTATCCGATACACTATTGTCTAGTATTGCATTGTATTAAAAGAGTGTAACGAAGTCCTTTAAACCAACACCCATGGGGAAGTGCTTAACAACTGGATAACATACATGAATGAATCGCAGCCCTCGAGATTATTCATGCAATTCTGTCATAATCCATTGGGCAAGTCAAGGTTACCTACCCCTAACTCAAAAGCCCTACACGATCTCTTCTAACACCTACCTTTCTGATGTTTTACTAGTCTGATGGCTCAGCCGAAGGTGTTCTACGGCTCAGCCATAGACATCTTACGACGTAGTCGTAACATGTACTGCAGCTCAACCATGACTCCCTTTACTGTTCATCCACATTTTCGGCTCAACCTTATTTTGTTCTACGGCTTAGCCGTGTTTTGTCCTACGGCTTAGCCGTGCTAGGGTTATAGCTTAGCCGTAACACATTACACGGCTTAGCCGTGGTTGGACCATAGAAGGTTTCCTCAAATTTTCAGCTCTCTGGAAGTCAAGTAGTAGCTTGACCTACGGTTAGGTCACGGCTAGCCTACGGCTTAGCCGTAGTGTATTCTATGGCTTAGCCATAGCCTGACTGTAGAGGAAATTTGGGTTTTACAGCTCTTTGGACTTTGAGCCGTAGGCAGTTACGGCTTAGCCGTAAACTGCACAAGGTCATTTTTTTGAACCTGTTACAGATCAAACTGTATATGTCCAAAAGGAAACAAAAGTATCAAAGAGATGAAATTTGACACAATTTGGGTTATAAAACACACATCACATGCAAGAGTTAGAAATTATTCAGAATCAAACATATACCAACATTAGTTCATCCAAATCATGCTTATACTTGCCTCAAGTGAGTTCTAACACTTGAATCGTTGTCCTTTGGCTCAAATTCGCAGATTACACCCTGTTCTAACACCCATGCATGCGAAAGAAAAAGGAAGAATTGAGCACCATGCAGCAACTGATGAGAACATGAAGGAAGAACCCAACTTACCTTAACCCACACAAAGACGAAACAAGAGCACAAGAGTACAAATCCTCCTCCTTTACTTTGATCGTGCAAAGAAAGAAAGAAAGAGGATGGGCATTGAGAGATAAGAGGAGAAAAGAATGAAGGTCGATGCTTGTCTCTTGACTTATATAAAATAAGTATTACATAAATTGCAAGAAAGTCCAAAAGATTACACTAATTACAGTTCGAGTCAAATAATGGTCCAACGGAAACAAATGATGTCACTCACATACGAGTCAGTTACGGAACTTAACAAGCTCAACAAAAGACACGTGTTGATACCAAGATGATGCATGCATGACAACGTCTTACAAAATCTAAAATTACGAAAAAACTGCTCATGTCTACCTAAACTAAGTTAAACTCAACCCAACTACCTATCTATAACCCAAAACGAGACCAAAACAAAGGCAAAACATAATTAACAACTAGTTCATCATTAATTAGTCCTTAAACCAGATTAAGTTGGGTCGGAGTGTTACACAAAGCACCAGAAGCATTAATGACACAACCGACTTGGGTCAATTCAAAGACTCTTTTCATAAAAAAAGGGAGTAAATAAAAAATGTGCTTTGTCAAAAGGAACAAAAGAAACAAAACAAGGGAGGTGCAATGGAAATCCTCTCATTCCCCCCTCCAGATCCCATGGACTTGGACTAGGTCATTAGTACTTCCAGAACAATGGTGACCCAATTCAAAGGCCAAACACTGGCTGCTAGATTGGCTAGCCAAATCAAAAGGAAATCTCTAGCCCGCCACTAGAAACAAGCTCACAAGGTCATCAAGCCTAAGATCACTAAAAGAAATGGTGGTTACACAAAAGGATCCCAATTTGGCCCCAAGTAACATGGTTGAGCCAGGTCTTACGTGTAGAATTACTTGGAGCAAGGCACGGACTCAGTCACAAGGGTCCGAGTCAAACTCTCATTCCAACAGGACTTTAGAGGATCATGTGAAAACTAACTATGAAGATGATCCTATTACAGTTTTGAATATGGAGGACAACTCTTCCTTCCCTCAGACATTGTCTTTGGCTTATCCTTGTAAGTACATAGTATTCAGAGCTGAAAGTAATGGAGCCAACCAACAAAAAAATGATGATGCTAGTGAAGACCAAGAACAACAAAAGGAAGAAGTTGATGAAAATGAAAAGGATGACATCAGTGATGTTATAAAGCAACCGGAGGCCAACATTGATCTAATTGTAACCCAATTACAAACACTAATGGAGAAGATGGTCAATTCGACTGATCCTCCAAACCATCCTCCCCATACAGACAAAAGAGAGCAAGTAGTGGTCAAGAAGAATTCAGCTAAGATTGACCTTTTGATGGCTCAAATCAAGTCACTAACAAAGTAACTAGTACAGGTACCTGTGAGAACCATTCATTCAGTTCTAGCCTTCAAACAGATCCAGAGAAGCTTGTAACTTTCAAGAAGGTCTAAAAAATGATGACACGGCTAAAAAAAGAAAGGAGGATGAAGAAAATAGGGATCATACCTAAATATCCTCCAGAGTCCGACTGAGTGTCGTTCCTACCATCGTAAAAACTTCTGACCAGCCATATTCCGGAAAGGGATGACATATCAACATATAGTACACTTTAAGTCGTTGCTCGGAAGTCTGCCCTTCATAGGCACATTGAGGAAAGTGGCACAAAAAGTACACTTTAAGTTGTTGCTCGGAAGTTTGCCTAAAATTAATGCACTAAAAATCAGCTTGTTCATACACATAATGAGGGAAGTGGCCTACATTAGGAAGTCACCTTTGATTGGTACAACCAGTTACCAGAACTCTCCTTCCTTATTTGCCCAATTACAAAAGGAAAAGTTCTTACTCCACTTTCAGGAGGAAAACCAAATGCCGACCTTTGCTGTTCTCAGTCGTACAACACAGGAAGACAATGATTCTGCTCAAGCCTTCATCAATAGATGGAGGGCTCTATCCTATGGATGTGTGCTACCCCTAACTTAAAAGTTAACTATTTACATTGTAAAAGCAATCTACGGCCAAAGGTCATGGCTATAGTGCTTAGTCAAATGACCAAATCACTTGCCAGGTTAGAGGACGTTGCCATTGATGCAGGGTTAACTCTCAAAGAGATTAACCAAAAGAAGGAAGCTTCTTAAAAAGTAGAAGCATCCTCTTCTTCCTTGTCCTCTAAGCCAAAGAAAAAGTAAGAGGTTTCACGGTACAGACTTCCAAACCTCCTTAAAATCCTCAAAACAATTGGAATGATCAAGCTGAGAAGGAGGAATATGAGAAAAGGAAAAACACCACGTACCCCTTTGATTGAGAAATTGAGATGATCTTCCAATCTCTAGTGGATAATAACAAAATTGAGCTCCCACCATTAAAGAGGACTAACCAAGAAGGTCATACCAATGACCCTAACTACTGCCCTTATGATCTAATGGTTTCACATCCTCTCAAAGACTATTTCATCTTAAAAGAAAAGATCAATGAAATGTGAAAATATCATATAATATCTTTTGACTAGAAGTATGATCTCACTCCGGTCAATATGATTTCTTTTAGGCATTTTTCAACAATTGATGGATCATCTCCTCCAAAGTCCACGACTATGGAATTCCAAGTTATTAAGAAAGTTCAGAATCAACAAGGCCTATTTCCAGTCAAAACCAGTTCAGAGGAGGAAATGTGGATCCAACTAGACATAGTGAATGATGAAGGCTGAAAAATGGTTAAAACTAAACCTACATCGAAAGAAAGAAAGAAGGCCAAGAGGCAACTCGAGAACTTGTGGGGAACTATCCAGAATCGCTTGGTTAAACAAGGAAAGCAGATCAAGAAACAAGAAAAGGTGACAAAAGCCTTCACTATTCAAGAACCTTCCAAACCAACCAAGGGTCACTTCAACCTGGCCGACTTCATTGGCCCAATTTCTAAAGAATAAGAGGAACCACCAATATCCAGCTGCAACAGGATATCTTTGGCTGGTTCACCATCAATTTCTAATGATGAGGAAGATTTATCAAATTTCTTTGATATCTCATGGGTAACTGGTGGATCAATGACTGTTAAACTAATGGCCACTCCTTCAATGAATATTGGTTTGGAGAAGCCTTTGACCTTGTCACGTGCATATTCAACTTTGGAGATGACCTTCCATCACTTTCAATGTCCCTCTATGATCCATTGGCATCAAGTGAGAATGGTTGGCCAGTTGATCCTCTTTCGTTCCCAGTTCCAGCAGAAGTGCATCTCGGTCCACTGCCTTTAGTTGGGTTTGATGACAAGTAGGAGAGCAAAAATCTATCCTCCAGCCTCAAGGAGGCGGTCTAGGTTTTAGACCACGACTCCAAACCAACCATTGAGCTCACCCCTCTAAGTCAAGTGGTGAGTTTAGTACCTATGGCTTATCAAGTGAGTCCAACATCAACGATTCAGCTGCTTTCGACCAACCTTAAGAGATATTCTAGATTTCAAATTACTCATTTACTCGTAGGAAGAATCTTTAGTGGCACTCACCTTGGTGGTCTTTAGCACTCCCCAAACTCATTCCATGACTTCACAAGCTGCATCTCAAGTAGTTGGCTTGGAAGAGGTCAATCAACTCTTTGCCGAGCTAAAAGAAGTCCATACCATAAGAAAAGATACTTGCTAAGAAAATAGACAAAGGGAACATAGTCAATGATGGCACTCGCTCCATCATCAAATCCACAAAGGCTGCACAGGTGTCTTCATCACGACAATACCCTAATCATAAAGAATGCTAGCCCTAGACATAATGCTCATACACTTCCTTCTTCGGCTTCTTAGTGTTAGCCTCCACCTTCTTGAAAGTGCCCTTCACAGTGCTAGTTCTTTGAATCTCATGAAGAGCCAAACAACTATTCATAAACCATTGGGCGAAGCCTGAGGTCACTCTAGCATCTGCCTTTGGGGGTAAAGGAATATTGCAGTGGTCTCTACAGCATTGAAAAACTTTTATGCATTCCGGCAATCTAATAGTATGCCTTGACCACCCCTCAAGCTGCCAAGGCCCCCCACAATGCCCTAAAAGAACCCGAACTGCTACCCAAATCTAGAGGGCACATAAGGCTTAATCTCAATGGCAATATTTCTTCGATAAACAAGGTTTGTAGGCTAATGTAGAGAAACCACTCCTTCTCCATTTGTGAAAAAGACAAAGCCCAAACTGGGATGTTGGAGTGGTTAATGGGAGCTTGGTTTTCAACAATTCCCATCCTCTAAGACTATGGGACCACCACAGCATTAATTCTACAAATCCTAAAGTTGCGATGGTCTTGCAACCGGCATCATGCTTCGGTAAGAGATAAATTTATACCATAGCCATTTGTCATAGGTGGTCACCTAGGTCATGCAGAATGGTGCAGTGGTAAACAAACCAAGCATATAAAAGATTCTTGGAAAAGACTCTGTTAATTGACCTCTTTTACCAAACCAAAAAGGACACAAGCTTTACATCGGCACATAAGTAGCTGAGTAGAGTAAGCGCCAACTCAAGCCATTTGCCAAAATCCATATCGTATGCAAGGAAGATGTAGTTGTTCCAAACTTCCTTCCCGATAGTTGTAAAAATGATTTCTAAAAGCCATGTCAAGGTCCCCTTCGGTCTTCCAAGGAACAACTTTTCTTAACCTAAAAAGATTCTTGTTGGCAAAGAAGGGGACAAGCTCCTTCGCATCCTCGCTATAGGCATTCACCACCTACACAACAGTCTTCACTTTATTATGGTTATCCTGCAACATTTCATAAAGAGAATGAAGCTAAAAATATACCTCCCTGAATACGGCGCTCCTTGATAGTATAGAATAGTTGTAAGGTATGATCTCCTTATACAAACCACGGAAGATAAGTAGCCCAAAACTCCCTAGAATTTCTTGAAGAGAAAACCCTAACTTAGCGTTAAGAGTAATGAAGGATTGGTGGCCGGGCAGAGGCTCTCAATGATAGTGTGACACACCTTTCTATGGTCATGAGGAACCCATTCTGAGTGACCATAATGGCTTTATAAATGCCAACCAGCTTGAATAAATTTCTACATATGTCAAGGACCATGTTGTTCCATTTCTCCCAAGCACCTAAAGGAACAAACCACCCTTGCAAAACATGATGGTATATCTAGCCACTGCCATCATCAAAAAGAACCCAAGCCAATAGTATGGAGCTAGGAAATGCGGCTCTAAATAGGCAAAGTTACATGGTGGGGTGCCAACATCTCCATGTTTCACACGTCACCTTCAGCATAAAAAGGACAATTGTTCGAAAATACTCCTATCTTGTATTGGGATAAGAGCCTCTCCCACTGCAAGTCATCATGCATCAAAGAGATAAAGGCACCTAATTCCATCAGTTGAGGAACTCTTTGTACTAGTATTTAGTGGAAAGATCTATACAGATACCATCCCTGTTAAAGTACTGATGAACTAGGAAATCAGTGCTCTTGTCATACTGGCATTCATCACAGTCACCAAAAATGTAATTTGGCTTCCTCAAAGTAGTTTTTCAATCATCTGCCCAGGTGAAGTCACTAAGAATGTCTTCGTAAACCTACATGTTGCGAGTACTCAATAGATAGTTCCTTATTTCAGACAATATCTCAATAGTATGCACCTCGATGTTCTTGCAGATCTATTCAAAACAAGCCAGAGTTTGACAACCAACAATTTGTGGCGAAGGAGGAGTGTTCAAAAAAGAAGACCGAGTGGCCTTTTTGCCCTAGGAAGATGAGGAAACAACTTTCTCGCCCTTGTCTATGAGAAGCAAAACCAAGAAAAAGGTGTAAGAAGAAAAGACTAAGTATACAAAGTCAATAAATTCTATCGAAATTTCGGCAACATCTCCGCTTACTAAAAAGGAGGGGACAAAGCCCCGAGAAGAAAGGTGTACTTACCTCCAAGCCTCGACAACACTCAGGTGCATCCATAAAGCCCAAAGATAAGGCTTCTAAGTCAAAGCAATGCAGAAGCTTGCTAAAGACCCTTCTAAAAGCAAATTAGGTTTTTGGTTCACATAAATATGTACATGAAACTAAAAAAGCAAATACAACACATCAAACAAAGTATTCAAGTATCACTCTTCTTAGGCAATAAAAGTCTTCTCCACACCCTTAATCAAAATACAACCTTAAAAACCCTAGTTAAAAGTATTTTACCTCATTCAAAACTCCTTCACCCTTACCAAAAGCACCTCGAACTTGGTTAAACACCATTTTTAGGGAAAACAAAGGCACACAAACAACCTAATTCCTACTCATAAAAACCTTATAAAAACCATGCAAACCCTCAGATCAATCTTCAAAACTTTAATCCTAGAGGAAAACCCTCACTCACATGGAAAAAACAAACAATTCCTATGAAAAATGAGATATAGGAGACAAAATCTCCATCGTCCAATCCATTTTCCATTCTCAAAAGTAAGACTCTCTAATCTTTTCAAGCCTCATGATACCAAAAAAAAAAAAAAAAACCAAAAAAACCCATACCTACGGACTACAACAATATACAAAGTATTTGTGAAAAGAAGAAAATAAGAGTAGGATAGTCATCCATTCCAAATCAGCATCTTTCGAGGTATAATAATTATGGAAAAATCCTTCAACATTGCAACTCAAGGGGGTGTCTATTGACATGCAAAGAAAAAAATTCCAAAAGAAATTGGCAAGCATCTCAGCAACTCAAAGCAAAGTTAAGACTCAAACAAGACTCAAGTTCGGCAAAACAAAGCCCAAAAAGCTCAAGGACAAAGCCCCAAAAAGACCACTTAAAGTTTGGAAAAGAAAATAAGTGAAAACATTTCAAAAAATGAAAAAAGTACACACTGGCCAACTTAATCATCATCAGCATCGGACACAGCCACCAGGGCCTCGAAAATTCTCCGACGCTTCAACTTCTTCATGACTTGCTTTAAATAGGGCATAGGATGCCCGCTCTTTTCTCTCCCTAGATCTTAGTTTGTAGCTAGCCCATATCTTAGTGAGGTAGGCTTTCTTTTCTTGTCTCCTTTATTTTCTCATTTTTGCAATAGCCTTGTAGCTTCCTTCTTCATTTAAAGAATCTTCTTTTGACCTTTTGACTTTTGAGAGAATTTTGAGAAGAGAGCATCTTATGTTGAGGTGCCCTCCTTTTCTTAAAAATATATTGGATTTTCTTGAATCTTCCTGAGTTATCTTTAAAATAACTTAAGATAATGCGAGCAAGGATGGTGGACCCCATTTTGATCTTAAATATACTTTACTTGAGAAGAGATAAACCCCACCCAATGGTGTGTAAAAGGAGAAAATTTCCAATCTTTTTGCAATCTGTCTAGAAATACACAACCAAATTTTTGAGCCTTCAACTTTGTCATTTTAGTCCCGATTGATTCAATCTTGGATCCTATAGACATTTACTCAAAAAGAGCTTTCTAATGATAGGTAGATTGTCTAATTCCAATACCTGCTTTGAGAGTTATGATTATCTTAATCTATATTATTTAAAGAAAAGCATGATTGACTTTCCATTTTTGAATTCGTCTTCTTTGACTTTCCTTTTCTTGAATTCTCTCCACCTTGGCTTTATTTTCTTTATTCAAATTTGAATTCTTTCAATAATTTGAAAGTGGGACCCTCCTTTGACTATCCAATCATACGTGCACATGTGCGTGTGGTCCTTATGAAGCCAATCTTTCAAATTTATTGCATGGTGTGCTCCATAAATCTGCTCATATCTTTCTGCACATTCTAAGCAAACCCATAAAATACTAAGGAGCCTACATTGAAGTAGGACTCATTTAGATAGAATTTTACTCCAATTGGGACTTTTTGGAGAAAAATTATAAATTTCTAAATTAATTTAGAAAGTGTGTGAAAAAGATAAAAATTCAAGTTCTAAGGTGAAAATGCATGAAATGATGAAACTTAATGAATAGTGATGCAATCACCTAATTCGACCCCTAATCCATCCTAAAATGGCATAAATATACAATCGTCAACTTAACAGGGTACTATATTCTAATTTCTAAATGTGTGTCCTATGTACAAAATCACAAAAATTGTGGCTTCACTTAGTAATATCTAAATGTGGGTCACATAATCATGATAACAAAAGATAGACCTACATTGTGAACCCTTTGAATGTAGGCCCATATTCTAATTTCTAAATGTGTATACCATAATTTAATGTATAAAGACAGGTCTCAGATTTACATTAAAAAAAAGTGGGCCCACATTATAATTCTTATAAAGGTAGGGCCACCTTATAAATCCTATGAATATGGACCCCATGTTCTAGTTTTAAAGGTGGGTATTATGTTGTAACTTCTACAGGTGGGTCCCCTATAAGCCAATATTAAAATGCCACAAACATTAAAAGCTGGGTCTCACATTTTAAATCCTATGATCTTCTTGTTTTTTTTCATTGGAGAAAATCTTTTACACCATTACTAAACAAGTTATGTACGGCATATTCTCAACATAGTATTTTAATATCATGTAGCCAAACAAGTTCTACAGAGTTTCGTCTCGGCACAACCCGATCTCGGCATAACCAAATCTTGGGGCAAAATCGGTAACAACATGGAACAATGCCAAGCAGGCCTAAAGACTTCCAAGATCAGAAGGCTTCCTCACCATCATCTCTTTCATCTTCCTTCTCTCATCTACATCCATTGTAGGTAAGTCTCCTTATCACAACTCCCATTTAGTTTATTTGTCATTTTGCTAGATCATGCATTCATGTAGGATTCGGTGTTTCTCTTTCGGTTGTAGGAAGAGACTTCGGTTGGTGGAATCTGTTGGTGTTTAAGTTTGAGCATTTGGAGGCAAAACCTGGATTTCTATATAAGAGATTGTGGTGAAAGGCTCAAGAAGTAGGTATCTAGTTCTAGATTATGTTACATTTGTGTTCTAAATTGTAATGATAATAAATCCCTATTATGTAGGAATCTCTACGTAAATGGATTATTTTGGAAATGGGGTAAATTTATCTTAATAGGAATCTAAAGTTTTAGGGGTTGAATGTCTAAATAGCAATGGAATACTTGGAATAGATTTTTGGAATTACCTTAGGCAAAGGGTTCACCCTATTGAAGTTGCGAAAGAACACCCCTCTACCAGTCTAAGCAAGTTTGTATGAATTTGTAATGTGGCAAGTGCACTCAAGTGGGCATCCTTCAACATTTAGTTGAATTATTAAAAAGTTGATTCCTATCAGGCATGCTTGAGCGGGGATCTCTGCGCTTGAGTGGAGACTCAAGAAATCTCAATTATTCTGAAAAAAATTAGAACGTCTACAAGGCTCGAGCGAGGGCTGCTTTGCACTCAAACGGGATCCGTCCCACACTTAAGTAGGTACCACTTGCTGTGTTCAGTTTTAAGGATAATTTTACATTAATGTGATTTAACCGCACAGATGGTTGTGGTCAACATAGGGCTGACCATGGATCTAGTTCCACAACTTTGGAGTTTGGATAATAAAACCCATAACCTTAAGATTATGGCCTTGGACTCAAGTAACTTGTTAGAATAATAGACTATATGAGAACATGGTAAATGACCTTAGACTCCCTTGGTTGACCAAATGCATATTATGGGCTTACTCTAAGCTTGAGATGGTAATACAAAAACTATGGATGCTTCACATGAGAGGAGCCAAATGGGCATAACTCTGCATTGTAGGCCTGAATGGCCACTGTGTAGATGGATTCCAATTGCATCTTTTCTTCTTCTCTACGCTCTCAAAGGTAAAGATTCCATCACTATTTCAATTCTTTGAACTCCAATGAGTCAAAGAGACTCAAATCTGTAACATGCAAGCATCTCATACCCATTTCAACTCTTGTATGTCTTAAGAGTTATTCTATTGAGGCTTTCTCCACCATTAAACCAAAGGAGAAGCTTGATTTGGTGAAGTAGTGAACCAGAGGCAAGTATAAGTGTGTATATCTATTGTATGTATGATTTATTATGTTGATTCTTGATGAACACTCTATATCGATGCCAAGTTACAGCTCTTCTACTCTTTAATTTTAAGAATATAGATGGCAAGTGTTAATGAATGTGATTATGAAATGAATAAAGGAGAAACCCGATTATAGTATAGAAAAGTGTTAAGGAGGTGTTGAAGGATTTAGTTAGTGAATTAAAGTGGAAGAAGCCAAAGGAAAAAGAGAAGAATCAGTTTGGAATTGATTCTGCCCAAGCCAAGTGGCTATAGGGCCAATCGATCAACCCTCTGCCCGATTAATCAAATTGTTCCTCAAATTAGGAATCCGATCAATCGAGTACCTTATTCTTGTAACAAAACTTTATTTATTTTTATTTTAAAATGGGGGTCATGGATAGGTAGTTGGGCAAGTTTTGAACTTTACCTAGGTAGTTAAGGGCCTTTTTATAATTTAGAGTCCTTGCATCAAGTTGACATCTCCTTAGTTGTATCTTGTGTAATTCTTCGTGTAGACCATCTTTCATGTTTGGTCCAACTTAACTCGGATTCATCTTGGCCCACTTAAGGTCCATTTAACCTAAACTGTAATTTTCCCAGAGATATTGGACTTGCATGTAAAACTTCAGGAAAAAATTGAGTTAAAAGATGAGCCAACGTCCTTCTTCATTTATCCATTTGATCCTTGCTGGAACTGCTTCTCCTCTTCACTTTTCTTCATCTCCACCTCAACTTGGAGCTAGAAACAAAGTCTTGAAGCTATGTATGCAAGAGGGATAGACTCTATCCATCTTCTTCTTCTTCTTTTTTTGGGCATCTATTTCGTTGGAATCATCATATTCACCATCTTTTTCAAGCTATAGCTCCCTAAGGTAGAATCTCTACCTCCATTTTAATTTTTTGAGTTTAATAGAGTCAAGGAGACTCAAAAGAACAACATGCATGCATCTTATACTAGATTTACCATTGCATGTCTTTGCATGTATAGGGAACTCATCTATTGAGGCTTTCTCTAACCCTCCCTCCTCCCCAACACACACACCAAGGAGAAGTTGATAGAGTCAAGTACTGTGTTAAAGGCAAGTATTATAGTATACATATTACTAAATATATGTCTAAATTTGTTGATTCATGAACTAATCACTCTAATTTCAAGTTATAGCTCATTCACCTTTGATTAACTATACATGTGTTGGATTAAATAAATTGGAGTATGATTATGTGATGTGGGTGATATGTGAGCATTGTAAAACCCATAGTGATAATTTGAGGCAAATGAAAGCTCATTGTAACTAATAATTTGAGAGTTCTATGCTGAACTGGAGCTTTAGAATCATTTCTAGAATTTCTGAAACTGACGGTGAAGCCACGGTTAAGCCGTAAGTATGTACGACTCAGAAACCTGAAAGCATAAAAACCCATTTTTGAACTATGGCTGACCCTCGGCTAAGCCGTAGAATGAAATACGGCTAAGCTATAACCACCCCGTGACCAAGCCCTAAGTCATTTTACGGTGAGCGTTCCCAAATGCCCAAAATTCCATCTTTCTTCCATGGCTGACCCTCAGCTAAGCCGCAAACTATGCTATGACTAAACAATAGCCTAGTCGTATCCTAGTCATAAGCTTAGCACGGCTAAGCCACATGCCAATATACAGTTAAGCCATAAAGGCGTATGAAATTGATAGAAAAACTAAGCCACTCGGCTAAGCCGTAACATATATATGGCTAAGCCGTAAGAACACTGTTAACATAGGATATTAGGGGTTTCAAATGACCTTGTAGGGCTTCAGACATGGCACCTTTTTCCTGAACCAAATTAGGCCAATGGTGATTAAATGATAAGGTTGAGTGTAGAGCTGTCACTTATGCCCTTCAATTTTTCGGACGAATTTTCAATGTCACAGCATGGGTGTTGGCATAAGAAAAGGTGTCCTTGTATATATAATATAATGCCAATATTGGGTTACATAATGACACCAGACATCTTATGAATACATTGTATTGAATGCCCTCAGGATCACAGAATATCTAGCATAGGGATGGCTAATAAATCTCCTTGATACCTTCTTGATTTAAATGTGTTCATATTGTTAAGAAACCTTGCCCTCAACATGATGTAGTCATGCACCCATCCTTCCTGATGAACCTTGAGGCAATCGGACCAGAGCTTCTACTGAGTGTGTATCCGTAAGCTGAAATGGGTGTAGCTAAGGTTAAAAGGGTTTGAGCCTAATTGCTCATTTGAGTATGCATTGTCTATTTACTAGTTACTTTGTTTAATTTTGATTTTTATGATTGAATATGATTTCAAGACCAAAACTCCCTTATGTATGATATGATAAGAATGACTATGAGACCAACATTACGGTTGATCATAAGCATGAAAGATATGAACTCAAATCGGTCTTGATATGTTGATTCTGCACTACTTAGCTTGTACCCTTTTTATGTTCGACGGGACCAATTTGGGTATGCCTTATGTCACTGCTGCAGTAGTTTACAGAGGAGTTAGTTGCTGCTCCTCTGAAAGCTAGCTTAATCCCCTAACATAACTCCCATATGTATGTGATACGCTCTCTCTAGATGATATGCTCTCTTTTGGGCGAATATAGCCATGTGAATGCCAACTAGTACATTATGATACTTTTTTATGATTTGTTATATATGCTTATTCATGCACAACATGCCTAGTTCATGGTTATTGCTTTCTTTTAATCAATATATTCCTTAATTCATTTGATACATCATGATAATCTTATATATCTCTATATTGCTTAACCATCGTATTAACAGTGCTAGCCTTGGTGTTATAGGTTTTGAACCCAATCCCATCACGACTGTTGACGCATCCCCGAAGGGTACCTCAACGGTACCTAGGGGTATAAAAGAGTAGAAGGAAGACGACATATACTACTAGTCGTCTTACAAAGAGTGCCAAAAGGGGTTTATTAGGTTAATAAGTTTAGTAATGTGGGGACTTGATTGATGGACATTGTATAACTGAACATGTTTAAGTGATTGTGAATTTTGTGTGTGTTGGGAATGGCTAAGTAAAGGCTTTAAGTCTATTTTATGTTAGTATAATATTCCTTCTATGTATTACTTATGATCATTACAGGTGTATTTCATAGGTTTCCACTTTATATTTGAAATTTAATCTATGTGTTGTTAGACATTCCTCACACATTCCTATGGAATCTCCCTAGTAGTGATTCGTGCGTGTCTTCACGTGGCACGGATTGCTATGGGATTACGTATCTAAACCCTGGGGGCCCATTCTAATCCCTAATTCCTGGGATCGGGGTGTGACATACATAAGTAGTGGTATCAGAGTGATTAAGAAGTCAATTAAAAGACTTAGCAACTCTAAGAAATGTGATGAGGTCACGATAGGTCCGATTCGGAGATGGATTTTGTATAAAGACTTATAACTTACCTTCTACTAATGTATTGTTTATGACTAACCCCAATTATAATTGCAAATAAATGGCATCTGGGTCCGGCATAAACAACAGTTCGGGCAGTAATGGCCATGAAGACGTTGAATTGGATGGTTTGGATCCTCCACCACCACGACCTCCTCATCCCGCATATAACATGGAAGAGCAATTTATGTTGTAAATGTATCAACTGGCTGCCAGTAATGCCAACCAAGAAGCCATGCAATTGCAACTAGCCACCCTTCTGGAAGGGCAGAACCAGCCCAGGGATCCTAATTCCTTAAATGAGAAGTTTCGAAAGGAAAGGGCTACAGAATTCACAGGACGAGAGGATCCACTACAGGCCGACGAGCAGTTCGTACACACAAAGAATGTTTTTGATTCGCTGACCTATTCACAAAGGCAACTAGTGGTCCTTCCGGCATCCATGTTCAAAGATATTATGAACACATGGTAGAAGAGTATCCATGAATAAATTAGGGCTATGCCAGATGCTACCGTATGGGAAGCTTTTAAGAGGCAATTTAGGAAGAAGTTCTTTCCAGAGCATGTGACCCGCAAGAAGAACGTAGAATTCCTCACTCTACTTTAGAATTCCATGACGGCTGTGGAGCATGTATTCAGTCAACTCTCTCAGTTTGCCTTAGACTTGATTGACACCAAGGAGAAAAGAGTTAAAAGGGTCCTCGAAGGGTTGAAGCCTGCTATTAAGGGAGACACTACGGCTTTCCAGCATCCGGCATAGTATGATGACACTGTGGCGAGAACCTATGCGGCTGAAGAAATTGAAAAGAGCTTATTTTTGGGAAAGTCCAGGAGAGTGCCCCACCTTCTAGGAGGAGTCAACAACACTCCAAGAAACAAAAGGGAGTCATTGGTGGGACATCAAGACTAGTCTACAGTATGTGCAGAAAAGGCCATGAGACAAGTAAATGTTGGAAGTTTACGGGAGCCTGTTTTGGCTGTGACTTGTTGGACCATCGCTTGTCGGAATGCCCAAAAAAAAAAAATGTTGGTCAAGCTCCGCCATAGCAGCAATATCAGCAGTCCTCTAGAGCAACACCACCCACACCTCCAAGTCAACAACAGCAAGTAAAACAAGGCCAAGGGCAGACACAACAGGGTCAAGGCCAATAAAGGCAAGGACAATAGAATCAACCTCAAACGTAGGGACGCGCCTATGCATTGACTCATGAAGAAGCGGAAGCTGTAGAGCATATGGTCATAAGTAAGGTTTCTATCTATGATATAGAAGCTAAGGTACTGTTTGATTCGGGATCTTCACACTCCTTTATTTCAACCGAATTCTCTAATAGGATACGGGAGTGCCAATGCAGTTACCATATGTGTTAAGTGTTATCACCCCTATTGGCAAGAAAGTGACTTGTGTGGACTATTACCCAAGTTGTCAAGTTCTAATTGGAAAGATCCTTTATTTTAGTGGAACTCATTGTGTTACCGATACATAATTTTGATGTAATCCTAGGCTTGGACTGGTTGACTAAGCATATGGCTTGCTTAGACTGTTTCCATAAGACTGTCACTGTGAAGGTAGATGAAGTCGGCCCAAGTGTTGTATTCCAGGGTGAGAAGAAGAGTTTAAATACTAGGCTAATCTCAGCACTTCAAGCAGAAAGATTAATTCATAGTACTTGTGAGGGGCACATTGCCTTCATTGTTGAGAAGAAACAACCTAAGAAGTTACAGGAAATACCGGTGGTCTGTGGGTTTCCAGATGTGTTTCCTGATGAAGTACCTAGTCTTCCTCCAATTAGGGAAGTAAATTTTACTATAGAACTAGTACCCATTACAGCTCCAATTTCTAGGGCTCCATATAGCATGGTACCTACAGAGTTACATGAGCTGAAGAAACAGTTACAAGACTTATTAGATAAAGGGTTTATTCATCCTATCACATCACCATGAGGGCCTCAGTTTTATTTGTAAAGAAGAAAGATGGCACCCTCAGAATGTGTATTGATTACAGGCAGTTGAATCAGGTGATAATAAAAAAACAAATATCCACTGCCTAGAATTGATGAATTGATTGATCAATTACGAGCAACCCACTTTTCAAAGATTGTTTTGAGGTCTAAATATCATCAGTTGCAAGTTAAAGATCAAGATACATCTAAAACAGCTTTCAGGACAAGATAAGGGCATTATGAATTCTTAGTTATGCCTTTTGGGTTGACTAATGCCCCAGCTGTATTTGTGGCCTTGATGAACAGGATCTTTCACCTTATCTCGATCGATTCGTAGTAATTTTCATTGATGATGTATTGGTGTACTCCAAGACTCGAGATGAGCATGTTGTGCATTTAAGGATTTCCTGGTAATTGTTGAGAGATCACCGACTATATACCAAACTAGACAAGTGTGATTTCTGCTTAGAACAAGTTGCTTTCTTAAGGCATATAATTTCAAAGGATGGACTCGCACTAGACCCAGCTAAGATCGAGGCAATAAGTAGTTGGCAAAGCCTTAAAACAGTTGTAAAGGTTAGAAGTTTTGTCGGTTTGGTGGGTTACTACTAAAGATTTTTAAAGGACTTTTCCAAATTAGTCGCACCTTTGACGAAATTGACTCGAAAGAATGAACCATTTGTTTAGTTAGTTGAATGTGAGTCGAGTTTCCAACTCCTTAAGGAGAAGCTAAACTTAGCCTCAATCTTATCTTTACCAAAAGGTAGTGGTGGATTTGTTATATATACCGATGCTTCAAGGATTAGGTCAAGATGTTATATATATCGATGCTTCAAGGATTGGGTCAGGATGTGTATTAATGCAAAATGGAAAGGTGATAGCATATGGAGCTCGACAATTAAAGGAATACAAAATGAATTATGCCACACATGATCTAGAATTAGCTAATGTTGTCTTCACTTTGAAGTTGTGGAGACACTGCTTGTATGGAGAAAGATTTGAAGTCCATAGTTTTCATCGCAGTCTCTAGTATTTGTTATCTCAATATGATCTTAACATGAGACAGCGTAGATGGCTAGAATTCATAAAGGACTATGATTTTCTAGTCAAGTATTTTTCAAAAAAAGGAAATGTAGTGGCTAATGCTCTAAGTAGGAAGTCAACTATGGAGATAGCCACCATGTGTGGTAAATGGTCTCTAGTAGAATAATTTTAAGATTTGGATGTGGAAGTTGAATTCGTGGATAATACGGTTATGTTAGTGGCTATGTCTGTCTTTGAACCCACGTTAATACAGTAAATTAAAGAGAGATAGTTTGAAGATCAAGAGTTCATTAAGATTCGTGACTCCATATCCGAGAGACCAGATTTTAGGATAGTGGATGTTGTGTTGTACTTCAGAGACAGGTTATGTGTTCTAGTAGTTCAAAATCTAAAGGAAGTAATCATGACAGAAGCACATCAGGCTAGATATTCCATGCACCCCGGGAGTACTAAAATGTACCGAAATCTAAATGGTAAGTTCTCGTGGAATAACATAAAAAGAGACATTGCAGATTTTGTGGCAAGATGTCTTACCTGTCAATATGTAAAGGCTAAACGTAAAAAGCCTCCTGGTTTGTTGCATCATCTACATATTCCAAAATGGAAATGGGAGAATCTTTCGATGGATTTTGTTTCAGGGATACCTCAGACGAGCAAATATCACGATGCCATATGGGTGATCATCGAGCAACTAACGAAGTCAGCCCACTTTATTCCTATTAGGAAAGAGATGAAATTCCATGAGATGGCCAAGATCCTCATAAATGCGGTTACGCAGTTGCACGGTACCCTAGTTTCTATAGTATCTGACCGAGAAAGTAGGTTTGTATCTTCCTTTCGGTAATCCTTCCAAAAGTCTATGGGTACCAAGCTCAATTTCAGCAGCACTTATCATCCCCAGACCGATGGGTAATCGGAGCGAATGATACAAAATCTTAAAGATATGCTTCAAGCTAGCATTTTAGACTTTGGGAAAGAGTGGGATGAACACCTTTCCTTATGTGAATTTGCGTACAACAATAGTTATTACGCGAGATCGGAATGGCTCCATTTGAAGCTTTATATGGTTGTAAGTGCCATACACTGGTTTGTTGGGAAAAATTGGAGTTAGAAATCCCTATAGACCTTCTTTTGTTGTGAATACGGCGAAATAGGTACAAAAGGTTCAAGATAGATTGAAGTTTGTACAATCCCGCAGAAGAGTTATGCAGATAACCGCCGCAGACCCCTTTAATTTCAAGTGGGAGACAAGGTCTTCTTGAAAGTTTCTCTAATGACGGGTACTATCAGGTTTGGACAGAAGGTAAGTTAACTCTGTGGTTTGTAAGGCCTTTTGAAATTCAAAGCAAGGTTAGAGATTGGGCTTAAAGGTTGGAGTTACCACCTCAACTCACAGAAGTGCATAACATATTTCATGTATTGATGCTTAGGAGGTACCTTCCAGACCCATCGCATGTCCTTGAAATAGATGACATCCAAGTTAAGCCGGATGTGAGCTACGAAGAAAGACCTTACATGTCATTGACACTAAAGAGCAAGTGCTATGTACTCGAATGATTAAATGGGTTAAGGTTCTATGGGAGCATCATGGGCAAAAAGAAGCTACTTGGGACCTTGAAGAGTATGTCTGGGAAAAATAACCAGAGCTCCTACCCGAGGTATGTTGCATTCGGAGAACCGAATGATCCTAAGAGGGAAAGGATGTAAGGTTCCAATCCTAACTAACCTCGATTTATGTCAATTAATCTTGTTTATACTAATTAAAATTTGTTTAGGCTAGTTTAACTCAAACCCTTTAGGCTTGGGTCATGGATAGGTAGTTGGGCCGGGTTCAAACTTTACCTAGGTAGTTAAGGGCCTTTTGTACTTTAGAGTCCTTGCATCATGTTGACATCTCCTTAGTTGCATCTTGTGTAATTTTTCGTGTAGACCATCTTTCATGTTTGGTCTAACTAAACTCGGATTCATCTTGGCCCAATTGAGGTCCATTTGACCTAAACTGTAATTTTCCCAGAAATATTGGACTTGCATGTAAAACTTCAGAAAAAAATTGAGTTAAAAGATGAGCTAACGTCCTTCTTCATCTATCCATCTGATCCTTACTAAAACTTCTTTTAACAACCCGACCCAGCCCCCATGAGATATTGTCCACTTTGGGCAGAGCCATTCTGGGAATACCCGTACGGTTTTGCTTCTGGGCAAAGCCACTATGGGAACACCCAAAATGCGTCTACATCGGAAGCATAGGCAGGAGCACATATAAGCCCAGGCTTGGGATGCTCTCATAAACGATGTGGGACTTTGTTCCCTTTGGGATTCAAGAGGTCCCGGGACCTGTGGGTTATGGGCCCACCACGTTTCCGCTGTGTATGTCACGACCCAAGCCCAGAAATCGGAGGTTAGTTAAAACATAGCCAGTGAGACACATACTCCCATGTAATTCACACCCAGACCAAAGTCTAAATGGAATTACACAAGGGATATTCACATGCTTACACGTGTGAAGTATTGAACATATCACCTATTCGAATATTCAATGCGCGGAAGCCTGTCAATATCACTTAACAATTTTTTCCTTATTATTGAATAGTTCAGCAAGCCCAAATATAATTGTGAATAATCTAAGCATTAATCATATTCAGGAAAGCTTAATTACACACATTGCCCGCATAACCCCAGATGACGTGCTCATGCATGCAAGGGGTCAAAAGTAACGTACAAGAGAGGGAATACGAAAGATGCATACGTAATCGGACTGACATCTACAATGCAAAATACATGTATGCAATCATGCAAATGCAAAAAGAACCCAAAAATCCTAATAATACAAGTGAGTCGCTCACGCTAAGAGGAACAGTCAGTAAACATGCTGCTGTCCACCCGATAGCATCTGAAGGAACCTTTGTGGTCTCGTTCAACGATACCTGAGTCAACGCCATACCGGAACTGGAACATGAACCTGTAACACCATTACACAACTTATGAATACAATGATTCAATAAAGTATAAGCAACATCAAGGTAACACGCGTTGTGTCTAAAAGAATTAATAATATACAATTAACAAAGTGCAAGTTTTGTAAACTGGCATATCGTGTATATCAATTAAATCCACTTCGAATCAAGGAAACCACATGGCTTTGCTTCTGGTAGGGCTGAACACCTGCTCCAACCAAAACCCGTTGCCGCAAGGGAATAACAACATAAGATTAATGGAGTTCAAGTTCATCACTAGGCACATTGTGCATTTGAATAAACATGCTATAAGGATCAATAAATGCGATACTTACTAGTTGGTTACTACATTTACCATATACTCCTTCTTTGGGATCTTAAGTACTGAGAATACCATCGACCAGGCTAGGGTACGAATGGGTCTCGGGTTTCTAGGGTCCGGAAGCCCCAAGACAAAAACACACTGCAGCAGTACCATACATACTACACCAAAGTCAACCCCGTGGGGTATCCTAAGGCAGACACTGAGTGGTGCCGGACTATATTGAATCAATCATATACGTGAACTTGAGTAACCATGCATATCATATCATATCGAGCATATAACATACATTTTATTCATACATACAGTACTCGGATTAATGGAAACATATTGAACATGTCACACAGATCGAACTTACGACATCAAAAGGGCATAACAGGGATTATACAAGCCATACAGAAGAGTGGAGATCAATAATCATCATTCAAGATGCCATGCAATTCAATTTCATAGAATCAAGGTAGTTTTACGATCCAACACTAATCTAGCTGCCCATTATTTCTAACCGTGCATGATGATGTAGTTTTAAGTTATTCGATACACAGTTGTTTTTCTCTTTGGTGTTACATTGTGTCGGGAAGGTGTATCGAAGTCCCTTAAACCAACACCCATGAGGATACGCTTAACAGATGGACAACGTCACATGAATAAGTCTCAGCCCTCAAGACTTATCATGATCTAACAATTGTTCCTTTAGGCTAGTTAATGGTCTATAAGGATCTAAAACTAAGGCTCTACAAGGTCTCACAATAATACCTATCAATCCTCAGTTTCAGTGGTCTCACTATTTAGCCGTGGGTAATTTATGGCTTAGCCGTAGGCATCTTATGGCTTAACCGTATTATGCACTATGCTCAGCCGTAGTTCCCCAGATTTGTTTCCTCTTACGGATTGACCATGCTTGTTCTACGGCTCAGCCACCATGGCCGAACTATAGAAGGCTCTAATAAGCAAACGGACCCGAGAATGTAACATACACGGGGTCTTTTTGGTGTTCAAATGTATGAGAATAAGAATAAGCAAGAAGAGAGTTCAGTCTCGACTAAATCTCCCGGGGGCTGAATACTTGAAGGCCGACCGGTCGGTCCTGAACCCCGATCAATCGGAATTTGGTTCTGGAAGGGGTTCGATCGGTCGGACCTCATGCCCAATCGGTTGGGTAGCAGAATTTTGTCACAGAACGACTGAACTGACTTGTTTATACCACGAAAACAACAAGCAAAAAGGGATATAATAAGACACATACAATTGGTATCAGAGCCGAGGAGGCTCTCCTCTGAGTGCTGGGGGGGGACCTCTTGAATCCCAAAGGGAACAAAGTCCCACATCGCTTATGAGAGTGTCCGGAGCCTGGGCTTATATGTGCTCCCGCCTATGCTTCCTATGTAGATGCATTTTGGGTATTCCCAGAGTTGCTCTACCCAAAGCAGACAATATCTCGTGGGGGCTGAGTCGGGTTGTTACACTTCTTCTCCTCTTCACTCTTCTTCATCTCCACCTCAACTTAGAGCGGAAAACAAAGTCCTGAAGCCTTGTATGCAAGAGGAATAGCCTCTATCCATCTTCTTCTTCTTTTAGGCATCAAATTCGTTAAAATTATCATATTCAATATCTTCTTCAAGCTACAACTCCCTAAGGTAGAATCTCTAGCTCCATTTCAATTCTTTGGGTCTAATAGAGCCAAGGAGATTCAAAAGAACAACATGCATGCATCTTATACTAGATTTACCATTGCATGTCTTTGCATGTATAGGGAACTCATCTATTGAGGCTTTTTCTGCCCCCTACCCACGCACACACAAAGGAGAAGTTGATAGGGTCAAGCACTATGTTAAATGTAAGTATTAGAGTATACATATTACTACATGTATGTCTAAATATGTTGATTTATGAACTAATCACTCTAATTTCAAGTTACAGCTCATTCACTTTTGATTAAGTATACATGTGTTGGATTAAATGAATAGGAGTATGATTATGTGATGTGGGTGATATGTGAGCATTGTAAAACCCATAGTGATAATTTAAGGCAAAAGGAAACTCATTGTAACTAATAATTCAAGATTTCTATACTGAACCCGAGATTCATAATCATTTCTAGAATTTTTGAAGCTTACGGTGAAGCCACGACTAAGCCATAAGTATGTACGGCTTAGAATCCCGAGAATACAAAAACTCATTTTTTAACTACGGCTGACCCTCGGCTAAGCCATAGAATGAACTACGATTAAGCCGTAACCACCCCATGACCAAGTCATATGTCATTTTGTGGCAAGCTTTTCCGAGAG
This sequence comes from Sextonia rubra, assembly GCA_037013555.1. Lineage (NCBI taxonomy): Eukaryota > Viridiplantae > Streptophyta > Magnoliopsida > Laurales > Lauraceae > Sextonia > Sextonia rubra. The sequence goes on along the minus strand of JASUAD010000018.1, from coordinate 12,791,766 downwards.
CCCAAAATTCCATCTTTCTTTTACTGCTGAACCTCGGCTAAGCCATAGACTGTGCTACAGCTAAGCCGTAACCCGGCCATATCCTAGCCGTAGGCTTAGCACTGCGAAGCCACAAGCCAATATTCGGCTATGCCGTAAATGCATATGAAATTCAAGGAAAAACTAAACCACTTGGCTAAGCCGTAACATATATATGGTTAAGTCGTAAGAACAATGTGCACCTAGGATATTAGGGGTTTCAAACAACCTTGTATGGATACAAACATGGCACCTTTTTCCTGAACTAAATTAGCCCAATGCTGATTAAATGATAGGGAGGACGAGTGTAGAGCTGTCACTTATCCTCTTCAATTTTCCAAACGAATTTCTGATGTCACGTCATGGGTGTTAGCATAAGAAAAGATGTCCTTGAGTATATAATGTAATGCCAAGATTGGGTAACATAATGACACTAGACGTCTTATGAATATATTGTATTAAATGCCCTCGAGATCATGGAATATGTGGCATAGGAATGGCTAGTAAATCTCCTTGATACCTTTCCGATTTAAATGCATTCATATTATTAAGAAACCTTGCCCTCTACATGTTGTAGTCATGTACCATACTTCCTGGCGAACGTTGAGGCAATTGGATTGGAGCTTCTACAAGTACGTGTTCGTGAGCCAAAATGGTTGTAGCTAAGGTTGAAAGGGTTCAAGCCTAATTACTCATTTCAGTATGCATTGTCCATTTACCAGCTACTTTATTTAATTTTATTTTTATGATTGAATATGATTTCAAGACCAAATATGATTTCAAGACCGAAACTCCCTTATGTATGATATGATAAGTATAACTATGAGACAAACATTACGGTTGATCATAAGCATGAAAAATATGAACTCAAGTCGATCTTGATATATTGATTCAGTACCACTTAGCTTGTACTCTATGAGGTTCGACGGGACCAATTTGGATATGCCTTATGTCACTGCTGCAATAGTTTACAGCGGAGTTAGTCGACGCTCCTCAGGAAGCTAGCCTGATCCCTTAACGTAATTCCCATTTGTATGTTATATGCACTCTCTAGCTAATACGCTCTCTTTTGGACGAATATAACCATGTGGATGCTAACTAGTACATTATGATTCTTTATTTATGATTCATTATATATGCTTACTCATGCATAACATGCTTAGTTCACAGTTATTACCTTCTTTTAATCAACATATTCGTTAATTCATTTGATACATCATGAGGGTCTTATATATCTCTATATTGCTTAATCATCGTGTTAACAGTGCTACCCTTAATATTACAAGTTCTGAACCCAATCCCAACACGACTGTCTACGCGTCCCCGGAGGGTACCTCAACGGTACTTAAGGGTACAGAAGAGTGGAAGGAAGGCGACATATACTACTAGTCATCCTACAAAGAGCGCCAAAAGGGCTTTATTGGGTTGATAAGTTTAGTCATGTTGGGACTTGATTGATGGACATTATATAACTGAACATGCTTAAGTGATTGTGGATTGTGTGTGTGTTGGGAATGGATAAGTAAAGGCTTTAAGTCTATTTTATGTTGGTATAATATTCCTTCTATGTATTCTTTATGATCATTACAGGTGTATTTCACAGGTTTCTGCTTTATATTTGAAATTTAATCTACGTGTTGTTGAACATTCCTCACACGTTCCTGTGGAATCTCCCTAGTAGTGATTCATGCGTGTCTTCACGTGGCACAGATTGCTACGGGCTTATGTATCCACACCCTGAGGGCCCATTTTAATTCATAATTCCCAAGATCAGGGTGTGACAGTAACACACTGACACCGGACGTCTTATGAATACACCGTATTTAATGAATAATGAAACATAGATTATCTTAACTATGGTTCAATAGTAAATATCTTTATTAACCTCTCAATTCAAATGCACTCTTATTGTTAAGGTAATCCTTGTCCTCAACATGAATCAATTCATATACCCATTCTTCTTAGATGAACCTTAAGGCAAAATCGAAGACAGAGCTGTTATTAAACGTGAGCCCGTGAGCCAATAGGGGGGTAACCAAGGTTGAAAGGGTTCGAGCACTATTAACTCATTTAAGTATTCATCGTTTGATTATCAATTACTCTGTTCAATCCCTATTTTATGACTGTATATGATTCCAAGACCTATATATGCTTATGTATAAATATAAGACGATCGCTACGTGTGATAAGTATGAAACTTATGAATCCCAATTGGTCTTGATTCATTGAGTTGGCACCACTTTGTTTATACCCAAGGAGGTTCGACGGGACCAACTTCAGGTGTTTCATTTATCACCTACTACAGTTGTTATATGAAGAGTTAGTCGATGCTCTTTGATTAGCTAGACGGATCTTAGCACGATCACTGGTGATTTCCCACCATATGATATGTGCTCTCCCTTTTAAGAGAAGATAGCCTCGTGGATACCAATTAGCACATTACTGTATTCCATTTATGACTCCTTATCATGCTTATTCATATGCACAATATGCCTAACTTTTGTGATTACTCTATTTCAATTAATGTCTTTAAATTCAATTGATACCTCATGATGGTTTTATATACTCTTATATTTGCTTAATCATTATGTTAACAGTGCTACTCTTGGAATTTCAGGTACAGAACCCATTGTCGAAGTGGCATCAACGCGGCCCGAGAAGGAACCAGCGGTACCTCGGGGTATAGATAAGTGGAATGAAGATGACATTTACTACTCGTCATCCTATGTAGTGTGTCATGAGGTTTATTATGGGTTGCATCAAGAGTAGCCATATTTGGCATGCCATCATTATCATGTAATTTTTTAAAATCATAGATTGATGGACATGTTATTTTGTATTTTTTATATGTTTATGTATCTTATGTATATCATGTGCACATGGATGGACTTCTTAAGCAAACGTAGTATATTAATGAAAGAATGTTTTATTAGTATTTATAACAACTACAAGTGTACTTCACAAGTTTCCACTTTATTATTCAATTGATTGATGCGTGTTTATGGATCTTCCTCACACGTGCTTGTGGAATCACCCTTATGGGCTCGTTTATTAATTGAACCACAAGATGGAGTAAAGTTCTATCATACCACAATGGTCAAAGTTTTGACCCACCCATTATTTGGCAACAATAATCAAAGCACTAGTTGGAAGTGTGAAGTGGGTTGTTTGCTTGGGTGTAAATGCCCTTCAATAACACCATTTACACCTCCAATAGTACTTCACGTTTACCAAAGGAGAATATCATCTGTCCAAGCCAATCTAGAAGATTTTTCTTCTCAATAACTTCTCTAGGATTTACAATTTTCATCTGCGAGGAATATTGGATTTGTGATCTACATCGTGGAGGCAGGTTTAGATATGCAATAAAATTGTAGATGAAGATCTTCGTCTGCAATCGTCCTTCAAAATACATCCACTCTTTGGGATGGGTCGTAGAAATAAAGAGAGACATCCTCTCAGTAACACCTCCTCCCAAATTCATTCAACTGTACTCACCCCCTTTTGTGGTGTTTTAGCTTAAAGATATAGAGTGACTAATTGATTGATGCCCCTGTGATTTGTATGTTTTTTATTCTAGCCCTAAACATTAGGAGAAGCAGGGTTGGGATTGAGGGTTCTTGTAACTTCTATTTATGCACTGGTAGCTCGTCTTCAAACCCGGCATCTACTGCTTGCCATGAAAACTGATAACTTCTATTTAACAACTCCAACCACTTGCATCTAATTTCTTTCTCTATCATCTGCTATAAAACTGAGTGTTTAGGCAGCATCTTTATTTAGGGAAAGGCATGTCAATACTGATCTTCTAAGAAATTAAACTCTTCTACCTACTCTTCAATCGCTAGTATGACCCAAGAACCCTTTGTTTTCCTTTCCAGATTCGTGGTGTCTAAAAAAGTAAACTGTGTTCGTCATTATAGTGCTCTCAGCATTTAACCTGAGAAAGATTGTTTTAAATTAAAAGATTCCATATTTCAACTTTTAAAAATTTATTCCCAGAAGTGAGAATACCAAGTTCAAAGAATTACAACACATTTCTTCTGTAAGCTTTTTGAAGCATTTCATAGTCTCGGTTGGGTTTGAAAATTATAGCAATTTGTACAATGTGCATCATAAATAGTGAAACTGTTGCATTATGTGCCGACCCCTTTTTTTTATATAAATATTTGTATGATATTTCCAGTTAAATGTCAGGTCAACGTTGGTAACTTGTTACTTCTTATATCCTTTTATGGATTATTTTGGGCCACTTCTGTAGATGGAAGCTGCTGAAGGTAATGGTTCTGATATTGATATTGACGAAGTTGAGCTCAATAATACTGAAAATGATGTCCAATATGGTGGGGTCAATATGCTCATAATGGTGTTCTAGTCACCTTATGGACTGCAGCATCTGAATGGCAAAGACAGATGCACTCGTTATATGATCAAATATTTCGAGAAAAGCTAAGGGTTGCATGAAGAAATAGAAATGCAGAGAGCGCACAATATATCTCTTATTCAACACAAGGAAGAAACAATGAATGTGTTAGTAAATTAAGACTTAACCATAATTGCTTTGATCTCTTGTGTACCATCTTAAGAAATAAAGGTCTGTTATCAGACAAAACATGTGTCATAGTAGAAGAGGCAGTAGCTGAATTTCTGCATACTATCGCACACAATGTTAGAAATATAACAAATAGTTTTAGGTTTGCTAGATCAAGGGAGACCATCAGCCGACACTTTCATAGAGATTTACAATCAATTGTGCAATCGGCACCTTACATTATCAAACAAGCAGGAATAAATTTGCCAGGAACATAATACTTTGAGGTATTCATATTGAGAGAAAAAAGGTCTTTTAAAAAAAATACTGTTTCTAGACAAATGTGATGTCTAATGATTGTAACTCTCTTCAGGACTGTGTTGGAGATATTGATAAGACACATATTCTTGTACATGTCCTTTTGAATATGCAAAGACCCTTTCAAAATAGGGAAAGCACACTCAGCCAAAATGTAATGGCTACTTATGGATGGAATCTTAATTTCTAATATGTGCATCCAAGTTGGGAGCAGTCCGCTACAGATGCCCATGTACTCGAAAGTTCACTTACCCATGCAGATCCTTTCCGTGTCCCACCAGGTAATTACCAATTATAATGACTTTTTCACTTGGATATATTAAATTATTTCGATGTCATGACATAATAGAAGATGATATTATTATCTTATGAATTAGGGAAGTTCTACTTACTAGATGCAGGTTATGCTAATGCACCTGACTTTCTTGCACCTTATCAAGGTATTCGTTATCACCTAAGTGAGCATAGAGGAAGAAATCCTCAAAATGCAAAAGAGTTATTTAATAAAAGGCATTTTCAAGCACGAAATGTAATTGAAAGGAGTTTTGGAATCATGAAAGTTAAGTTTGGCACATTAAGAATAGTTCCGTAATATTCCTTGGATACCCAAGAGAAAATTGTGACTGCATGTGCTGTCCTTCATAACCTCATATAAGACAATGGCAGGGATGTCCACGATGAGGAGCTCTTTCAAGCTTCTGAACAGAACGTGGAAGATGACAGCACTCTTCCGGCTGATGAGGCAACTGAAAATATCCAAACAACACAAACACAACAATATTACTCCCAAACTGAAAAACAATACTGGAACAATTTTAGGGATGTATACGCTGATAGACTTTAGCATGATTACAATCACCATATGGGTGGTCAATGAAATTTTCATCTTGTATGACATTATATTACTATATGGAACTTAGAATGTAGGTTTTCTTTTTTCAAGATATTTTGGTGCAATGTTAGTCTATGTAACAAGTTATTTTGAACTTTCCAATATGTAATTGGAGAATGTTAGTCACTCCTTTCTCATTGTGTAATTTAGTATTCATATTTATATTCATGTAGAAATGTTAGAACAGAAGAATATTTGCTTCAATGCTGTAATGGATGAAGAATTACGTGCTCTTCTTCAAGAACAAATTGAGCTAAGGAAAAGGGGCAACTGTGGGTTTAAACATGAAGTCTATGCAACAAAAGCCTAAAAAATGAATGAATCAAACCATTGCGGTAAGCAATTAACTGCGTCTACAATAATTAACCATTGTAAAGTCTTAAAGAAGAACTTCGCACAAGCTACTGAATTGCTAAATGCTTGGTGATTTGGGTTTGATGTTGAAACTCAACAAATCATAGCCACTGATGAAGTCTGGGCCCCGTGGATTCAGGTTTATTATTTAGAAATTTGACGTGATTTATTGCAATTTTATTTAAATATCACCATATAGGAAACTAATGAATGTTTAAATCATACTAGAGTCACCTTAATGTGTTGTCATGGAGATCGAGGACTATCGACTATAATAAGCTTAGCTTGGTATTTGGGAAAGATGTAGCGGCCGGACAGTTTGCACAGCCTTCAAGTTATGTTGGAACTCCAACACCACCTATGTCATACGGTGGGGCTATCACAAAATGTCCGATTCACTACTAGTAGAGCGTAATGACTATTTTGAAAACCTTGGCATGAGTGGTGTGAAGGAACTTCTAAAATGAGGAGTCGTCTGATGGCCTCAAAGGATATTGATGCATATGTTGCAGCGGTTAATCGAAACTCTGACAAGATACATAGTGCTATTACTGAAGTTGCTGAATCTACTCGTCGTCCAAAGAAACGAGTATCTAATGATGTGGTGAAAAAACTAGACATGATTGACGGTCTAACTGACCTTGATGCTAAATTGGCACATGAATGGCTAACAATCCATGTGGATATGGCCATGGTGTTCCTTTGCACAAAGGATAAGGGTGCATGGATTCAACGTCATCTGCCGAAGATCCATTGTGACAACATTACATTGAATTGATGTGTTTTATGCTAGTTTAATGATTAGAAATATTTTGCTTGGTAGTTTTCGTACATATATCCAGTTGGTGTTTCTAGCCCTGACTCTTATTTTCCTTATTCTTAAGTTCCTCTGACTCTCTCTAATTTTGGACTTTGGTAATTCCTGGATTATATATTATGTAATTAGCTTGGAGTCTACTGTTATAATGTCATATCTTCTCTGAAGTTGCTTGGTTCTATGCTTTGTTAACAAATTTCTATTTCAAATTAGTCATTGCTATTATATTATTCAACTTTGTTTGTGGATTCATCTTTCTTTACCACTCCTTTTTACAGCTATTACGTAGTTTATTTTGAAGATGCCAAGATTCCAATACTATGTTGTTTAGTAGGGACGCAATCCTGGTTTAAAGAATACCTGGACTGAATGCAAAGCTCAAGTGCATCATTTTCCCAATGCACTTTATAAGGGGTACTCAAATTTAGTAGAAGCAATGGATAGTCTGCAGAGCTATAAAGAGGACGGAGGTGATACAAGACCTGTCTTTGTTCTCATAAGTTGCAATCAGGGAATAGTAGTTGGGCAGGATGTTCTTTTGGCAAAGCTTACTACACTTTTTATTATCCTACTTATTGTAGTCTGTATTATAATGGTTGTCATTGGTTATCTTGTATGGAGCCTATAAATTTTAATTTCATTTTCTAGACATATGAAAGTGCTAAGTAATGTAATATATTTTGATTGCCCATTGATGCAACTAACTAGATATAAAGACTGTATTGTTTGAACTAGAACCAACCCCATTTATGTATCTCAAATTTCGAAAGTGATGTGTTAGATTATTCATTTTAGCATTAGATCTATTACTGAGGAGTAAGCATGACTTCTGGCCAGGTACGTTCTATGGGTTATCTGTGTCTATCACATTATTATAAATATTTAGAGATGCAATTTCAGCTTAGTAACTCAGTATTTTTGTAGGAGCAGGAACTATATTAGAGAATAATTTAGAAATATTCAAATGGAGATAAAGATGACTCCAAATGGACAGCTAAGTTTTTCAGAAATGATTTGACAAGTGCCTAGTGGATGGAAGACACTGAAGCTAATGGTAAATCTTACTAATGTTCTAGGTTCTTCAACGACAGCAACTCAGTCAAATGGAACAGTATCCAACTGTAATCATATTTGGACCTTCTGTTGCTGTAATGGGTGTGTGACAGAGTCATCAGTAATTCTCTAGAGAACAGTTGTGCATTCCTTTAAAGACCAAATGTCTAGCATGCGCTGTTGGAATGGACGTTTGTCAGTCGGGTTTTTTTTCGTTTGAACCCTTCAGCTGCCTAAATATTCTGACGTCTCTTAGTATATTATGTTGTTTCATCAATAGATTTGTATAAAGAATACCTTTCTTCTCATAAGCCATTTTTTAGTAATATAACAAGAGTTTCTATCTTTGTTTAATTTCGCATTACTAAATGCTGGTTTTTTGACATCTTGTGTTAAACTGATATCCAATTTATTGATAAACTGTTCTCCTTAGAATAGATTTTTTGACAAATTTGGTCCACCTACAAGAAAGCGAATTCCAGGACTCTGATGAGGAATTTAGGAGAATTTTTCGCAATTGCATTTTAGACATATTCAGTACAAGGAGAGGAATATCCATGTATAACTATTTAGGAAGAACAGACAACAATAATACTTTTTAGTAATTACATTTTATTTTTCCTCATGGTCAAAAACTTCTAAAATTAAAATTCGGGGTTATTTATGTTACAGCTTCTATTAGCCAATTTTTTTTACCAATGGCCTTTGAAAATCAAGTTTCAATTTTGGTACAGGTCATACTAATGAAGTAAGTAATATGAAATTTTCCTTCCTTTCACCAAATTTGCCATCCTTTAAAAAAAATAACTTAACATGATGATATCATCCAAACGTAGTAGAGTCAAGTAGAACCACAAGTTGCCATTATAATCCAAACACCTTTTTCATCTAACCAAAATGTTAACTCCATTTTTAAAACAACCTTTTATTCATTAATGTGACCATCCACTTTCTTTTCACTCTACTAGTTAAATTAACAAACGAACCCTATGGTAGTTCTTACATATCTTGACATGGCACGAATTGCCATGGGTTACGTGTGCCGCACCTCAAAATTCACCTTAATTCCCAATTCTCGGGTTCAGAGCGTGACACTTGCCTTCGCAAGTTTATGACATTTACATAAAAAAATAAGGCAAGAGCAGTAGAAATGGACTTTGTAGGTATTGCCGAAGTCCTACAAAATGGTATAGTACAGGTGAAGAAGGAGATCTAAATTTTCATCATTTCATGTAATGCTAGTATTTTAGAGTTTCATTGTGGTTGTTTTCTTTTTGTTTCCTAAGCATATTCTCAGGATGGAATCATTCTCCTTATCAGTTGAGGCTTACGATTTAGGCTGGGCTTCTATACATTCTATTGGCGGCCTACTTGTAATGCTTCCATCCTGCATTTATTCTTTGTTCTTTTCTCCCTCTTCTAAATGATCCTCTTTTCTTTAGCAAAAAAATAAACAAACAAGCTCCGAAGAAAACTAAGTAACAGAATTCATAGGAATTTAATTACGCAGGGTGCAGCAGCTTCGTTTACACGCAAGTGACCAACTTAATTATTGGGGATCATATCTTATTAACTTGGAAAGTGCTCGAGAAAAATCAGCAAAGGCAACCGGGGGTGGGGGATTTGGAATTTTTAAAAAACCCTACAACTTTTAGAAAATTTCTAATTTTTTACATATTGATATGCCCCCTAAAATGTTCAATAAAATCCTATATATTTTGAAAACTATATGCGTTTTTTCCTAAATATTTTGAAAACCACATGCATTTTTTTATATGTCACCCTCCTAAGAATTCTTTTCTACATAATTCACCCCGTAAAAGAAAATTTTCCAGGTTCACCCCCGACCACGGGCAACTCTGAGTCTAGCCAAGTTACTGCTTAACTCAGTCAGACTCAATGAGTTAATGAAACAAGTCGATCAAACAAGTCAACTCAGAGGAGTTTCAAATTATTATTGGGATAAACGATTTTATCTCTAGGTTAACTGGGTTGAAACTGCCACAGTGCCTTGCTCACGTGACTGACCACAAAAGTACCCAGAACGTACAGGGGGCTTTCCGTGGGTCAGGTTTCATTGGGCTAGATTTTGGCTACCTTTCTTTGTCTATGGGCTGGGCTGTGGCTTGTTTGTTTCACTTACAATTGAAGAGGCTGCAGTTGGGCCTATCTATCCTTAAAGATCCAAAAAAATTTTGCCCAATTCAGGGAGTCATTTACGAGAAACGAACTTTAGCTATTTCTAATGTGCTGTCAACTGGACTACTGTTTGGTCACGCATTCTGTATTCATGCCTTAATGGTGGCATGCAAATTGGGTTGGGCCGAATCCGTGCCCTCATGATCCGTCTCAAGCAAAGAAATACATTGGTTGCCTTGCTAGTATTCGGGCGATTCTGAGGACTGGCTTTTCGAACCTGCATGGAACTCGGGTTGAGTTTGGGTTTGGACTTCTAAGTACTCGCCATGGATGCAGAACACTGTACACAATGTATAAAAATCCTTTTCTAAAATTTATACTCTTTAGAAAAGCAAATGAAATGATAAATTAAGGTGCCTTACCTGACTTGAATCAACTCAGGTCAACCCGAGTTGCACCTAGTTAGAGAATATTGTCATGCCCCAAATTTTAATTTTTGAGTTGAATCGGTTTATCGGATTTGAATCGGGTTGAGAGGGGTTAGATGTCTGATTTAAATACTCTTGGGCCATGAGCCTGAGTTATTTGACCCTTTCAAGCCAAAAAACTTATTCTGAAATTTTGTAAAACTCACTAGAAAGCAAAGAGCATTTCCTTATAATTTAAAAAAACCTTTACATAATATAACCCTAAGGGTTTTCCTAATTCTTTCATCCTCTTCCTTTCCTCGATAGTCAAGTCCTAACAGTTCTTCAAGAAAACCAAGGTTGATCTTCTAAGGTTTGATCTTCAAATTTGCTTTTGACATCGAAACTCAAGCAAGTAGATAATTGTAAATAATATGTTTTGGATGTTTTATTGAATAACAAACATACTTTTAGATATGGTTTATTTGATGGTTTTAATGTCTTGATTAGGGTTTAATAATGGAGATTTGGTTTTTCTTTTTATTTGATTGAGAAAAAAAAATATTGTAAAAAAAAAAGGATGGAATCGTGCGGCGGCAACGCAACTGCTGCCCAGCATGCCCAAGCAGTGGGCCTACTGCTGGGCTGACTAGCAATGGGCCTGGATCCTCTGGGCTGGGCTGGTTGCCTGTCGGCCTGGGCCGCGGCTGGGCCGGGTTCAACGAGGCTGGGTCCATTTTAAATAAAAGAAAAAGAATAAAATTAAGTAGGATCTAGCATACTAATTATAAATGGATTAGAACTTTGTTTAAGGTTTAATGATCACTTGACTAGAAATAACTAAATCTTAATTAGGTGTGATTAAAATTTTAATTAGATTTGTTTCTAACTATTTTTGGGGTTTAATTACTTGTGATTAATATTTTATTTAGTTTGATTAGAATTTAATTAAGATGTAATTGGGAGTGATTAAATCTTAATTAGAAAGTATTTGAAATTCTAATTTGGATTTTAAATTGAGTTTAAGTTTCGAATTTGAATCCAGAATTTAGATCTTTTGTTTTATATAAGATGATGAGGTATTTTTATACACAATAATGTTAATTAAGAACTTAATTGTTCTCTCCCCTTTTTATCATAATTTGATTAAGTTTGGAATTGAAATTTAAGTAGTATCTTTTACCCAATTTGTAAAACACACCACCTATACATAATTAGATTAGATGGATTCCTTTCTTTTTAGAAAAGCTAATCGAATGTTCACATGAGAATTAGACTGAATTCAGAATGGGAATGTGAGATTCAGGATGCACCACATAATGAACACTGAAAGTAGGATATTAGCATGGTGGACTCCCATTTCCTTTGTGAAAGAAAATTGGTTATCATGTGTATATTTAATTAACTATAATCGTTAGATGGATTAGTGCTTACTTTTAGAGAATTTGAACTGACACACGATCATAATACACTTTTAAATTAAGTAATTAAGTACTTAAATTGATATTGGGTTAAATATTATGAATTAAAGGTTTCATAGCATGGTTAATTGTGTGTCAGTAAACATATATATTTGCATACATATATATTGATATATATATATATATATCTAACCGACTGCAATTGGGAGGTAGACATGCGCCATCAGATAGCATGTACTATGGAATATAGTACACAATTGTGTCATTTGTTATAAGTGGCTCGAATGTCCATTTTTGTCTATCCATCTATCAGAGTACCTGTTTTTGTATATTATATCTGCAGGAGTACCTGTTTTTGGTATATTGTATCTGCAGAGATACTCACTTTTGTGAATTCATACCATTGGGTTTGTATTCGGTAAATTTTGGGTCTGAATGAAAAATATGTTTTAATTCAATTGATTAACACCATTGCTTTTAGTTTATCCTCTTGCTATATTACATCACTCTAACCCACTGCTTTTGGTGTCTAAGTTCCATTACCAATGCCAAATCGAAGGGTCAGACGTCGCAATAGATTCCGCCAGATGGCTAAGTTGTTGAGTAGAGCACCGATGATATCGTCTGTAGTGTCCTAGTATTGGTGCTGAGATCGGAACTTTAGATTATATAATAAGGCTGTGTTTTAGGCCATTAGTTATTCATTAAATTTATTTGTCTTGGAATTACAACTTTAATCATTATGCTTCGAAGCACTTGACCTGGACTTTATTATTATTAAGACTTGTTCTATGGTTAGTGTCTGATACTCATTTATGCAAATTATAGATTTCAGTTCCGCATGTGATTATGGTTGCTTGATCACTATGCATAACCTCACGAAGGATTTCGATCCACCCGGAATTAAAGCCCTATTATTTATTTAAGAAAAATTTTAATTGGTCGTAATTCTCACACCCCTAGAATTGGATTTGGATCTTGCCAAGTTTTGGGGGCCATGACAAATATACAGCTATAGGGCTTGCGTCGGATATGTACTTGGTTCATTATGATTGGGTTTGGGTTTACCAAAATGCAACTAGGGTAAGGCTTAGTTGAGCCAATATCCAACCCAAACAGTCCCAAGTTGGACCCCTAATCATTATTATGCTTATAACAATAATGTTGTTTGACTTTGAGATCGAACGATCATTCCAGAAATTAGAAAAAGAAAGAGCCAGGTCGAGTAGTGGTTTTTCAAAAAAGGCCTCTAAAAGTCACTTTCGGGCCATGTCGAGTAGTGGGTTTTCAAAAAAGGCCTCTAAAAGTCACTTTCGGGTTCCAGCTTTCAACCCATTTCAAAAAATACCGGTAAAGCCAACAGGCTCCAGATATGGTCAAGTCACAATCTTGCAGCTCTCAAAGGCCAATTGCTATAATCCAATTTGGGTAGTAGGTGTGCCACTAGTATGATTCATTGTGGGATCCACAATTCAAAAGGTAGTAACTTTCCATCATTTTTCACTTTCCCACCTAGTGCATCTATTTTAATTCATCTCTTTCGGTGTAGGTCATTTTCATCAGCCCCTTCCGAGTTCAAATTTAAAAGGAAGGTGGAGGTCGTGACGTGAGAAATCAAGTTAGGGTTTTGAAAAGAACAAAAAGAGCACGGGGGTGTGAAGAAATCGTGTGGCCCAACTGTAATGGAATCCACATCGGAGTAAGGATATGGCTAAGATCACGGGTCTATCTCCCAATTAAGCCTCGATTTGTGATTCTAGGATAGTTTGGATAGGGATCAGACCCTGGTAAAGAGTCTTGATTTGCATCTCTCTCGAGTATAACTAATTTAACACACTGGTTAAGGAATGTGGAATTGCAGGAGGTTTAGAGTTCACCATTCCCACGACTACTCAGAATTGCTCTAAATGAGGGAAATGGGGATACTCATATGGGTCGAGCAATTCCACATGGAGGTCATGGAAAGACAACTACATAAACAAATTGAAGTTTCTTTCCCTATAGCTTACCTCTAGAGATGACTTTTTCCTATACTCATTTTCCAAAGTTTAAATATTTCTACAGGCTACAATTATAGCATTTTTGGACTAAAATACCCATAATGTTAGTTATGCCATGAGAAAGAAGTATTTTGTGAATGGGTTTGGCATTTTGACATACTTATATTGTTCCTTTTGTGGAGCTAAAAAAACAGCAGTGTACATGTGTTTAGATGACAATGTATAGTATTATCATGTAATTGAAGAGTGATAATCTAACATGCATTTTTTTACTTTCTTTTAGGTCTTAGAGCCCGTTTAGATATATAAATATATATACAAAAAAAACATATCTATATTTAAAAACTAGTAGAATAAAATATTACATAATTAAATATTATAATATTACAATATTGCGATGTTGTTGTTATTTGACAGTTTCTAAAAAATTTAATAGATTTTGAACTATGTTCTTTGCCAATTATCTCATATTATAATATACATTAAATTCAAAATTGACCTCAATTTTCAAATCAAATAAATAGCCAATAACTTTATGATTTTATTTTAATTCATTTAAATTGGGAAAATAAGAAAAACATTTTTTGAGAATCCAATTTTATAAAAATGACAAAGTGTCCCAATTATGTTTTCAAGATAAGAAACTAAAGGTAAAGCGATTTTTTTTTGTTTTAATAGTTTTTGTATTAAAACAAACATATTATAAAATTTCAAGATAAGGGAACTCTTGGTAAAATGAGTTTTTTTGAATTTATAGGAAGTCAATTTCATGCAAACAAATAGATCCTATTTTTCTCAGAAAAGTTGGTACCTTTGAATTTTTAGAACTTCATACCGATACTAATTGACTTGCCCCAATCATATTTTAACTGTAATAAATTTATTTCTTTAAATCCCTCATAATTTGATTCCCTACAAACAATCAAGCCCTGTTATTTTTTTAGGATAAGAATTAGTAGTAAAGTTGTTTTTTATAATTCCTAAAAAATATTTTCATAAAACTAAATCAACCCAAAGTAAGACTTGAAACTAAAATTTTATGAGTCTTCCATCCTCACTATCTATAAATCAATATGACCATAGATTTGGTAAAGAAAGAGGAAAATAGAAAAGAGGGGGGGGGGGGGGGGGGGGGGGGGGGCGGGGGGAAAAGAAGCAATGAATGGATTTGCCTTAAAGAAAGGGAGTTGCTATATGTACACTACATTGGAATCATCCTACAAGGCCAAGGAAAAAAATCAAAACTTTCTAAAATACCCCCACACTCCCTACACACCTCTCTCCCTCCCTCCTCTCCCCTCCCCTGCCCCACCTCCCCGTTCGGTCAACGAGAAGCCGCGGCTGGCGGAGGGGAGTCTTGCTCTCCCTTCCTATTCTTCTGCTCTACTCTCTCTTCTCCTATTCTTTTTTCTCCTTCTCTTCCTCTCCCTCTATTCTTTCTCCCCTTCCCTCTCCCTCCCTCTTTCCTTTCTTCCCCCTTTATTCAAATCCTCGCATCCGGCCTCCCCCAGTAGGGAAACTGGCATTTCCCTACTACATGGAGATCCCAATTTCCCGTTGCAGGGAGATCCCGGTTTCCCTAGGGAAGGGAGGAAAAAGGAAGGGAGAGGGAAGGAGAGAGAGAGAGAGAGAGGGAGGGAGGGAGAGGAATCTCCTGGTCCCCCACTGCAGGGAGATCCTAGTTTCCCTAGGGAAGGGAGGAAAGAGAGAGAGAGAGAGAGAGGGAGGGGGGAGGGGAGGGGAGGGGAGGGAGAGGGAGGGAGAGCCCCTCTGCCTTCTGGAGGGGGAGGTGGGGAAGGAGACGTGGGAGGGAGAGAAGGTGTGTAGGAAGAGAAAGGGTGGGGACATTTTGGAAAGTTTTAGGTTTCTTTTTTTTTTTTTTTTTTTTTTTTGCTGTGTAGAACGAGTCCAAAGTGGTATATATATGGAAACTCCCTAAAGAAAAGAAGGTGTGGGCAATTTTTGCATTTTCCGTAGTGTGGAGAAGGTTGGAGGAAAATAAGAGTTTTTGAGAAGAAGGAAAAAAACTACCAATAAGACTAAGCTACAGAGGGGAAAAACCTCAACAAATTAATTTTGAAAATATCACTGTTTAAACTGTAAACATTTATGTGACATGCTGTGGATTTATTGGCCTTCTCAAACAACAGATTTGCTTCTAGGTTAGCATCCACCAATAATCAATTCATTGGCAGTGGTTCTGAGTCATCCATTAATTTATGTGTCATTCATCACATCATGTAGGATGGCTAAGAATGAATAGTAAAGCTGATATTTTTAGAGGAGAGGAGTAGATCCTGTACCGCTCATGTTCAGTCCAGCTTTGGGTTGGAAGGTTGCCTAACTGGAAGGGAGGTTTAGGCAAAAAATCAGCCCATCAAGTTGTCTTAACTTTTAATTGGATTTCTACCCAAAAAAAAAAAAATGTTTTAATTTAATAATGTCAAAGTTCAACATTGTTTAATGATTATTATTTTGATATTCAATCCTATTGCAGGCAAAGTCACATGAGTGTCAAGTTAGATATTGTGTCAATTTGAAGGAGGAGAGCCAAGAGGGATTCACAAACCAAAAGGGCTCAGAGGGGTTGTACTTATCAATGGAGCTGGATAGCCTAGGAGCAAAAGTCTGTCCACATGAGAAAACTTCCGGTCTTGGGATACCTGATCAACGAAAACCATTCCTCCAGCAGAAATGTCCTACGATCCACACTATATGCAGTCTAACCCACTAGAGGCACCTTTTATCAGCTCAATCCCTATGACCAATTTAACTCTTATCAAATATTTATTTACCATTAAACTGAATCTCAAAGAAATTTACAATTAAAAGACTACTAAATTTTATGCCTATTAAATAATGGGCTAGAAGGATTTCATAGGAATGATTTTTTCTTCTTGACCCTTACCCATAATGATACCTTTGGATCTACACACTTGAGAAGTATGCAATATGCTTGTAGGAGAACATTCCTCTTTATTCAGAGGGTCTACCAATGCTTAATTCCAGTGCATCATCTATGGTTTCAAATTACCTGATGCCTGGCATCAGAAGAGAAATTCGGGTTTCCGAGCAAAACGTGCAAACATCTGCTAAAGATGCCCTGTTTCTAAATTCTAAAAACTTTCAACCGCAGAGGTCTAATATTGGAGACAAATGTGCTTTAGAAAGTCCTGCTTACAAAAAATCTAAATGGCCCAAAATATATGCATCTTCCTATTTGGCGATCGCCAAATTTTTCGTCAATAAGATTTGGGCCCACCAAGACTGACTACTGGTAGCACTCGAAAGTTTCATAAAATTTTAATCAAGTTTTTCATGAATGATCCGTTTGGTGGTTCAATCAAATTCCATTTGTGTGAAATTTGGCAAAAGACCACTTCTAGAAGAGGCCATTTATTTCAAGAAATTGAGATTTTTCGTAAGTGAGCTCACTGTGCGGCACGAACTGCTGGTGAATTTTGAGCCGAGAAGGTCCAAGTCTTTTTAAAATGTGGCATGTAGACCTTTTGGAGACGGGGCATATCTTGATTGGAAGTATTGCTTTAAATGATTTGTGGCGTCAATGATACGTTTATATAATTGCTTTCATGTGGAAACAGGATGGGAAAGCGGAATTTCTTTGTTTTTGTTTTTGGAAAAATCTTACCATAATTTGGGCAAATGCATTTCGACCGGTAAAAGCATAAATGGCAGCTTCATTTTCTGCGTTTCTGCAAAAAAATTCTTTCCTACTGGTACTGGGAAGGGTGGCGGGGAAGGAGATTACTCCATGGAAAGGTAAGAAAAAACTTGCAGAGAACAAATGAGCACTTAATTTGTTTTTCAACAACAACTAGGACTTGCGTCACCGGTTTTAATGGTACGAGGACTTTTAATATGTTTTAAAAATACAAAGGAGCATTTTGAAGAGGGAAAATCAAGAACCGATTTCGTTTTTCTAGTGAGAAATTGATAGGATCCACAGTGCCGGTCACCCTTTGTAAAATTGGTCACTTAAATAATGCCTCTTTATTGTATGGATTTTGTAAATTTCGTAAAACTTGTCAATACGATACACTTAAATAAAAATAGCGCATTTTTTCGAAAAAATTCCCTTAGAGTCTTTATAGAATAAAAAGGACCCTAGAGATTTTTATAACCTGCAGTAGTCCACGGGTCCTTTCTAATTTTTTTTTTCAATATTATTCATGAGCAGCGATACTTATATTCAAGCAAACCCTTTTCTCATTCCTTCTTCCTCTTCCTCAGCTCTTCTTTCCCTTTCTCTTCCCTATATTTTGTTTTGGTTTTATATGGGCAAAGAGAGGAAAACCAAGAAGAAGAAAAAGACAAGAAAGAGAGAAAATTGAAACAAAAGAAAAACAGAGGACAAGGAAGCGGAGGAAAGAAGAAGAACAAGGAAGAAAAAGAAACACTAGGAGAAGAAAGAGAAGGGGAGTGGTTTAATGAAAAGTTGGATAAAGAAGAGAAAATCAAGAAGAGAATGAACTAGAACGGATGGGGAGACAGTAAACATAGGGAATGAAAAGAAAGAATTGAAATATGAAAAAAATTGGAGAAGAAGAATCTAGCTTTATCTGCGACGAGCATAGATATCGTTGCTTATTAACATCATTGCTTATTAACAATGTCTATAAAAAAAATCATGATTCTGCTTTAAGTATATTACGCTTGAGCATAGATATCTATACTCAGGCATAATATATCCAAAGCTAGGTTCTTCTTCTCCATTTTCTTCTTGTTTTAGTTTCTTCTTCTAGTTCCCTCCTTTTTTTTTTTTACTTATTTTTGTTTCACCATGTTTTGATTCTTTCTTTTCTTGATTTTCTATTCTTCTTCCACACCTTTCATTAAACTACACTCATTCTCTTTCTCCTCCCACCATTTCTTCTTCTTCCTTGTTCTTTTTCTTCTTTTATTTTCTTTTCTTCTTCCTTCCTCATCTTCCTTATCATCTCCTTTTCTTTTGTGTCGTTTTCTCTTTCTATTTTTCTTTTTCTTGGTTTTCCCCTCTTTGCTCCAAACAGAACCCAAATGGACCATGAGAAAGAGGAAGGAGAAGAAGACATAAGGAAGAGGAAGAAGGAATAAAAAAATAGTTAGCTTGAGCATAGATATCGCTGCTAATGAAAATAGTTAGCTTGAACATAGGTATCGCTGCTGATGAATAATATTGAAAAAAATATCCGAAATGGGCCCAAGGGACCACTCCAGGCCATAAAAATCTCCGGAGTTATTTTTTTTCTACAAAGACTCTAAGGGAATGTTTTTTAGAAAAAAACCCATAAAAGGATTACAACAAATTGTTTTATCCACATAGGGGCCCTCCTAGTTAATGCATATCTATTGAATGGGATATGTCAAATTTTCACTGTAATATGTATGGTCGCATTTTAGTAAGATTAGTAAGATTGATCATTTAATATATTTTATAAATAATTAATTTAATTGTGGGCCCATCTTGAGCCATAATGAAATTTGGTGACGGCTCACATGAGAAAAGGACATTTATTTTGATGACATTCCATTTTCTTTAGGCAAGAAAATGATACTGTTAGATACAGTGGTGCCAAAGAGGTTGCCCGGTGTCACAACCCGAGCCCAGGGTTCGGGGGTTAGCAAAAGCCAAACCTAATGACACACGTACTCCCGTGCATGCACACGTAGACCAAGTCTAAATGCACACGCACAAGGGAACATTCACACGTGCCAAACATGTACGCGGAAGCTGTAAATATCAGAAACATCAGACTAACAGTGCAAGAAGAGGATACCAAGAACGAACTGACATAATTACATATGAAAGTTTTACAAAAAAAACAAAATAACATATACAGTCATGACATATACATAAATGAACAAATCCTCAAAACAAGACTCCAATGATGCATGCCAAGAACACTCTCCCGTGGAGTGATCACATCCACTCCTCTAGGCATGATGGGGCCCCGGGGGTCTCATCTGGAGTCTGGCCGACCTGCGAGGGTTCGGCAGGGGTATCTGGGCCTACAACACAAAAAACAACTGTGAATACGAAGATTCAGCAAAGTATAAACCATAGCAAGTTAACACACGCTGTGTCTAATAGAATAAAGAACATCATGTTATTAAAGAAGGCATTTTCGTATACTAGACTGTCATGCAAGAAAGAAATATGCTAAGTGAATCAATGAATACATGCTGTGTACATACTAGTGGCTACTACATTACCATATGCTCCCAAAAGAGGGATCTTATAACGTGCAAAGAACACCATTGTCCGGGCCAGGGTACAATGGGTCTCGGTTTCCTGGGGTCCGGTTCCCCAAGACATACCCTTACTGCAGCAAGTCCATAAAACTATACCAAATTCACCCCGTCGGGATCCTAAGGCTGAGGCTAAGTAGTGCCTGACCATACAGAGTCAATCATAGAAACCCTGAGTAGATCGTGACAACATATCATACGTGCATATCTGTGAGTGAACATATCATACATGCATACTCAAGGTAAAGAATCACAATGTGAATGTAACTGAACACAAGTAAACATATCAGAGAGTTGAGATCAACGATCGAATGCAATATGTTATGCAACAAATCATGCGAAATCGAATCATCTTTATTTACAAACCAATTCTAATCTAATTATACGGTGTTTCTAACCGTGCATGATGATGTAGTTTTAAGTTATTCGATGCACCGTTGTCTAGTGTTGCATTGAATCGGGCGGTGCAGGAAGTCCCTTAAACCAACACCCATGGGGAGGTGCTTAACATCCGGATAACGAACATGAATGATTCGCAGCCCTCGAGGTCATTCACGCATTGTATCACATTCCATTGGGCAAGTCTAGGTACTCTACATTCTATCATGAAGGCCATACCGGTCTTTCCCTTACACCTATCCTTGTTTTTTCATTAGTCTAGTGTGAATACGGCTCAGCCGTGTGTGTGCTACGGCTTAGCCGTGTGTGGTCTATGGCTTAGCCGTGGCTGGGCCGTAGAAGGTCTGTCAATTGACGACTCTCAGTTAAATCCAGAAAATGCACCCTGTATTGATCTACTGCTGGGCCACGGCTGAGCTTCGGCTTAGCCGTAGGGCAATCCACGGCTTAGCCGTGCCCTAGCCGTAGAGGAAAACTGGGTTTTTCTCCTCTCTGGACTTTGAGCCGTAAGTGCCATACGGCTTAGCCGTACGTGCACGAGGTCAATTTTTCTGAAACACATACAGAATTCCTGTAACACCATTCAAATTGAAATTCTCCAATGGAGATAGACAAGTACTGAATCAATAGTAAGCAAATGGGCTGTAAACACATTTTTCCACATCAATTCATGTAAACTAATCAAATCAAATGCATACCAACATGGGTTCTCAAAGTTATGGTTCTACTTGCCTCAATTAGAATTCAATTGCCCAACTGAAGTTCTTGGATCCAAACACAACCTAACACACATCAAACCGCATGCATGCATGAGAATTGTAATCACAGACACACCATGCAATGAGAAACAAGAAGGAGAAGAGATAGAGAAAGGAGATGAGAGGAATGGAAGGAAATCCACTCACCTCACATGCAAGATCCAACTTCCTCTTGATCGATGGAGGAGAGAATCCGGAGGAGAGAATTCAAGAGAAGGAGAGAGAGAGGAATTCTGTAACACTCCGATCCCCTTTGAGCCGGATTAGTGGCTCATTAGCGTGTTTTCTGTTGTTTTATTCTTTTGGACTTGGTTTTGGGCCTTGGATAGGTAGTTGAGTAACCTTTGACCTGGAATAGGTAGTTCTAAGCCCTTTTTCGTAATTTTGCTTTTGCTTTGCTTGCATCATATTTGCATCATCTTGGTGTCAGCACGTGTATTTTGTTGAGCTCGTTATATTACGTAACTGTGTCAGATCCGTTCGGAGTCAATTGGAGAAGTTGGACCCCCGTGTAACTTGAACTGTAAATATAGTTGAAATTCTTCGGACTTTGACTTAAACTTCCAAATCTATATATATATATAAGTCAGCTTCCAGGTGTCTCTCTCTCTCTGCTCATTCCTTTGATCGACTGCATGCAAGAAGGAGACTCCAGGAGCTCCACGTTCTCTCTCTCTTCTTCCCTTCTCTTGCTCGATTGAGGATTGGATCCCTTGTTTGATTTGGTTCTTCCTCTTTCTCTCTTATCCCTATCTTTGCTTTGGGTGGGTGGGTTTTGATTTCATTGCTCCAATTGAATTCCTTCTCCAAGCTCTGTATGTCTTCATTCATCTCATGCATGGTTTATTTCTTTGATTTGTTTTGATTTTAGTTGATTTGGAGCTTGATTCATTGGATTGATAGAGCTTTGAGGTAAGTATAAGTACAAGCTTTGATAACACATATGGGTATTTTGTTTGATGGCTTTGATTCCTTCTTATTCTCTGTACACAAATGTTTTACAGCCACATTTTGTGAATTTGGAACCTCTGTAACTCATTTTGTTCAGTTTCTGTACCAAAGTTTCGTTTCTATACTCAACCCGAATTCGTTTCTGTATCGTACGGCTAAGCCGTAAAGTTCTACGGCTCACTTTCCAGAGACTTGAAATTTGGAGTTTGTTCTACGGCTAGGCTACGGCTAAGCCGTAATTTGTTCTACGGCTGAGCCGTAAGCTAGCCGTAACCCAACCGTAAACCAGCCGTGAATTAAATCTCTGATCAGTCGAAACTTTTCTGATATCAGTACTCTTACGGTGAAGCTACGGCTAAGCCGTGATGGTCTACGGCTAAGCCGTGGACTCCACCGTAGCTCAGCCGTGAGATGTATCAAATCAGAGGTGGAAGATGACAGTTTAGCCGTGTTCTGAAGGGAACCACGGCTAAGCCGTAGTGCATGTTACGGCTAGGCCGTAAGGTGCATACGGCTAAGCCGTAGGTCACCCATGGCTAAACCGTAAGACTTGTAAAATATGACTGAAACCTAGGATAATGGTGTGACTTTGTAGGGCTTATATACATGAAACCATGCACGTAAACCGGCCCAATGGATCCCTTGGATCGCATGAATAGTCTGTTAGGCTGTGACTTATTCATGTGGGTGTTGATTTACTGTTAAGCACCTCCCCATGGGTGTTGGTTTAAGGGACGTCGGTGCACGCAAAGATTACATTGCAACACTAGGATGGCAACGGTGCATTGACTAACTTAAAACTACATCAACATGCACGGTTAGTGACAGTGAACAACTAGCTTAGGACTGGCTTGTAATGAACCTTGACTCCGTATTAATCTGAGATGCATTGCATATTGTATATGATTTTGCCTTCTGTTCTGTTAATCTATGTTATGCATTCCGCAGTCATTTTGATTTCGTCCTGTATATCTGTATTATTCTTCGCTCTGCACTAAGCTTTGATCTATGCTGAGCTTTGACTTAATCTATGTTCTGATCTGTATTTGGCTATGCTTTGTATAATCCTGGCTTTGTATATTTTGGGTATTCCCTGGTGGCTCTGCCCAGAGATTAACACGTGAGGATAAGATCCGGTCTTTGCCATCGGTGAGTCCAAAGCGGATAATCTCCCTTCTTTTAGATTTGATTTGATTGGTATTAGTCTGGCTCTACTCAGCCTCAGCCCCAGGATGCCCGACGGGGTTACCTCTGGCTTAGATCTCTGTATCTCTGTATCACTGCAGTGTCGCTTTGTCTTGGGACCCCGGAACCCAGGAACCTGAGACCCACTTGTACCCTGGCCCGGTCAGTGGTGTTCTCCTCTGCTTTGCTTTGCTCTGCTCTCTATTGGAGAGAACATGGTTAACGTAGTAGCCACTTAGTCAGTATTTCTATGCTTTGATCCAAATATCATGCTTTACTTCTATGCACGATTTGCTTAGCATACTAAGATGAAACTCTGAAATTACTTTGCTGTCCTTATTCTATTTGATACTATGAGTGTTTCATCCCTGTTACTTATATTTGCTGGATCGTTGTATTCACTTGTGTTGTCTGTGGTGTTGCAGGCACAGATACCTTGCCCAGCTCCCCGGCGGTCGAGGAGGCTGCAAGGCCGAGTGTAGAGGCACCCTCCGGTTTGGCAGAGTGGGCCTGATCACCTCTGCCGAGTGCGTGCATGCATACTAGTGGCCTTTTGTTTTGAGTTTTGGTTTTTGAGATCTTTGGCACTTTGGACTCTGTACTTTGTATATTTGTACATTTTCATTTTTGTCGTGTGCTCAGACTTGTATTTGGTTTTCCAGTATTGTATTTATCTTTGACTTTCCGTTCCGTATTTGTTTTTCCGCATTGTTTTGGCTTCCGCTATTTTTTCCTTGTTGCTTGCTATGATATGTACAGCTTCCGCGTACGCTTAGTTCGCACGTGTGAGATCCCTTGTGTGTGTGCATCTGGACTGGGTTTGGATGCACGTGCACGGGAGTACGTGTGTCACTGGTTTGGCTTTTCGCTAACCCCCGATTTCTGGGCTCGGGTTGTGACAAATTCCACGTGCACAGTGAAGCAACTGAGAGAGAGAGAACGTGAGTTGGTCGATGGGTGAGATTATATAAGCTCATGAGGTGGCCAAATTACAAGAGGGTCCAAGTTAGAAGTGTATTTTCAGTTTGAGTCAAATCCAGGTCCAATCGAATCACACGACATCGGTTGCAAACGACGTAGTTACGAAAGTTGACGAGCTCAACGAAAGACACGTGTTGACATCAAGATGATGCAAAAATGACCATGTCTGAGAAAAGCTAAAATTACGAAAAAGTGCTTGGTCTACTTAATCCAGGTCAAACTCAACCCAACTACCTATCCATGACCCGCAACGAAAATAAAACATAAACAAAACACAATTAACAACGAAAACAAGATTAATTAGCCGCTAAACGAGGTCAAGCTGGGTCGGAGTGTTACACCCGGGCCCAACCCTTACTTTACCCTATATGCAGGGCCGAGCTAAAATGATCAGAGGGCCTACACCGCTTAGGCCTTTAGCCTACCCTTGAGGGTAAGTCTAAGGCATGGTAGAGCTTAGGGCTTGAAAATGGAAAGATCATTTGTAAAAACTTTATTTACACTATCGCTGGAGTGTTATCTAGTCTAAGCTATATTGTGAAATGATTTAAAAAAAAACACTATGATGAGCGAATAGGGCATGGATACGGGCATGCACCATGAAAATATAAAGGATACAAATTTTACACATTGAAAGCGAAGTATCATACCATACGACACGATTTGTTGACTACTTTGAAGTATTTGTAAATCACAAGGAGAACAGAAGCTATCTGTAGAAGTTTTCTTTTATCAGACAAAGTCACACATGCTCCGGTGACTTGGTTCTACAACTGCATTTTCTTATCTTGTCAAAGAAGAAAATTAGTTAAATAGTGTGTTGTATGTCAAACTTGATGCAACACTTGGGGATTGGAGTCAAAACTTGATACTTGGGGTAATCCCACATAAATCTGTCCATCCCCCTGTCCTATCCCCTAGGTGGGCCCGGGCTCCACAAAAAGTTCTTACCTAAATAAATCGCTATATATAGTTTAAATACTATAAAATAAAGGTAATTAAAAGGGCCAAGGCGAGGGTTAGGTCGAGCTTGTACTATCCAAGCCTGGCCTCAAATTTCAAGGCCTACAAAAAACTGTCCAAGATTGACCCTAGGGCGTTTCCTTACGGGCATTTTTAAAGAGTCTAACTAAGAGGCTGGATTCATGAGAAACTTTCACATGTGAGGTAATGGGAACTCCTACATTCAATGGGAAGATAATTGACCCATTTGAAATAATGGGAACTCACACATATAATGGAAAGAAACTCACATGTGTGAGGTTTATAGGGACTCACACATGTAAGGAAATACCCAACTAGTAAGACACGATAGTTCTCACTGGAGTGACGGGCTAATTAGGAAAACAATATTATTTTGATGACAAGATGACCACTAGATACACTAGATACACTATAATCCATACCAACGGAGGGAATGCCGAGGGGGTGCTGGTAATAATAGAATAACTGTGGTTTGTATTAAGAAGAGGGGAGAGAAAGAGAGTAGAGGGAGAAAAGGAGAACTTTTCTTATTGAATGAGATGTGTACATAAAAGGGGGGGAGGAGGATCTTATTTATAGAAGAAGATTGCTTCCTCCCCAAGCAAACCAATATAGCAAGACTCTAGCTTTCCATATCTAATGTGGGTCCCATGGTGGGCATCCACTAATAACAATATTTTATAACACTCCCCCTTGGATGACCACCATTCAATAATAGTTGCCTCATAAAAACCTTGCAAAGGAAAAACCCAATGGGATAAAAACCTAAGCGAAGGAAAAAGAGTACAACATTTTTACAAAGTTATTAAAATGGTGTTGGACGTGCATAATGCTGCCTCGTTAAAACCTTAACTAGGAAAACCCAGTGGGATAAAACCTAGAGAAGGAAAAAGAGTACAGTGCACATATGTCCTAATTGATAGGCTTCAAGGTATCTATCCAGAATCTGTTACTCCCCCTGACGATAATACCCTTTACATTGTTTGATGATACACTTTCCGCATGCCGATCTCATATACAAGCCTTTGAAATGTTGACTTTGGTAATGACTTTGTGAACAAATCAGCCAAGTTGTTGTTTGAACGAACTTGCTTGACTTTGATCTCATTGTTCTTCTGAAGCTCATGTGTGAAGAAGAACTTTGGTGCAATGTGCTTTGTCTTGTCACCTTTAATGTACCCTTCTTTAATTTGTTGAATACATGCCTCATTGTCTTCATAGATAATACTCGGGGTACCTGTACTGAGAGGCAATTGACAAGAACTACGAATATGCTGAATTAAAGATTTTAGCCATACACATTCCCTACTAGCTTCATAGAGGGCTAAAATTTCAGCATGGTTAGAAGAAGTAGCTATCAAAGTTTGTTTACTAGAGCGCCAAGAAATAGCAGCATTACCATTGAGAAATACATAACCTGTCTGTGATCGACCCTTATGAGGATCAGATAGATATCCTAAATCTGCATATCCTACAAACTTGGAATCTTTACAATAAAAGAGTCCTAAATCAATTGTACCACGCAAATAGCGTAGGATATGTTTGATACCAGTCCAATGCCTTTGCGTTGGCGCAGAACTATATCTAGCAAGTAAATTCACTGAAAAGGAAATATCCGGTCTAGTACATTGTGCTAAATACATTAAAGCACCAATAGCACTTAGGTATGGTACTTCTGGACCCAATACTTTCTCGTTTTCTTCAATTGGACGATATGGATCCCTGTTTATGCCTAAAGACCGAACAACCATGGGAGTGCTTAGTGGATGTGCTTTATCCATACCAAAGCGTTTCAGTATATTCTTGGTATAATTAGATTGATGGACTAATATTCCACTAGAACTTCTCTCGATCTGCAGGCCGAGACAAAATTTTGTTTTCCCAAGGTCTTTCATCTCAAATTCCCTTTTCAAATAATCAGCAGTTATTTCGAACTCTTCTGGAGTCCCGATTAAATTTATGTCATCGACATAAACTGCCACTATTGCAAAACCTTTTGAGGATTTCTTTATGAAGATACATGGGCAAATGAGATTGTTTTCATATCCTTCCTTAGACAAATATTCACGGAGACGATTGTACCACATTCTTCCGGATTGCTTCAATCCATACAATGATCGTCTCAATTGTATTGAGTACGTACTCTTGGGCTTTGCTTCAGGCAAAGTAAATCCTTCTGGGATTTTTATATGAATTTCTGTGTTTAAGTCCCCATACAGATAAGCGGCCACAACATCCATGAGTCTCATATCCAAATTTTCAGAAACCGCTAAACTTATTAGATATCTGAATGTCGTTATATCCATAACAGGGGAGTATGTTTCCTCATAATCAATCCCAGGTTTCTGCAGGAAACCTTGTGCCACAAGTCTTGCCTTATATCTAATGATTTCATTCATTTCATTCCTTTTCCTTACAAACACCCACTCATAACCTACAGGGTTAATACCTTTTGGGGTTTGTACTATAGGTCCAAATACACCACGTCTATTGAGAGACTCTAACTCTGCTGTAATAGCAGTTTCCCATTTTGGCCAATCTTTTCTTTGTCGACATTCATTTATAGTACGTGGTTCTGTATCATCATCCTCATGTTCCATTGATATATGTGTAGCTACCACATATGCAAATGCGTCATCGATGACAATTCTTTTTCGATCCCATCTCTCTCTTGAATAATTGTAAAATATAGAGATCTCTTCATTATCCAGTACCGGTGCCACTTCAGGGGCTTTTATAGTCTCATCAAGGACTTTCGTCATTCTAGAGAGAGTGGATTTTTCCATAGCTTCTTCGGGAGCGTTATGACCCTCTTCAGGAGGAAACTCTTCAGGAGTGTTATGTGTATCTTTGGGAGGATATGATGATTGTATATTTCTTCTTTTCCGCGGAGCTATATCTTTTGAACCTACAGGTCTGCCACGCTTCTGGCGTATTACAGACTCTTTTGTTGCCACTTTTTGACTTTGTCCTACAGGGACATTAAGTCTAGCAGGTGCATTCATAGCTGGAATATGTGACTTAGTTACCTTTGCTGCATCGTTAAATGCATCAGGTAATTTATTTGCAATTTCTTGTAAGTGCACAATTCTACGGACTTCATATTCACATTGTGAAGTACGTGGGTCTAAATGAGACAAAGTGGAAGCATTCCACGTTAGTTCATGCCATTCTTCAGGAACGGGTTGTTCTGCAGGAACAATACGTTCTTTATCTCCCCCTAACGGTGGGAATTTTGTCTCATCGAATTGACAATCAGCAAAATGAGCAGTAAAAACATCTCTTGTCATTGGTTCCAAAAAGCGAATAATAGAAGGAGAGTCATAGCCGATATAGATGCCCAACCTACGTTGTGGTCCCATTTTAGTACGTTGAGGGGGTGGTATAGGGACTAAAACAGCACAACCAAACTTGCGCAAATGGGAGATATTAGGTTGATGTCCAGTTATAAGCTGTGCGGGAGAGTATTGATGGTAGGCTGTGGGTTGAAGTCGAATGAGCATTGATGCATGTAATACAGCATGTCCCCAAGCACTAACTGGTAATTTAGACTGCATCAACAGGGTCCTAGAAATAAGTTGAATGCGCTTAATCAGGGATTCAGCTAAGCCATTCTGGGTATGGACATGACGGACAGGATGTTCGACAACAATGCCTAGAGATGAACAGTAGTCATCAAAGGCTTGTGATGTAAACTCACCCGCATTATCAAGTCGTATAAACTTAATAGGATTATCAGGGAAATGGGCTCTAAGTTTAATTATTTGTGCTAATAGACGGGCAAAGGCTATATTCCTAGTTGAAAGTAGACAAACATCAGACCAACGGGTGGAAGCGTCAATTAAAACCATGAAATACCTAAATGGTCCACTAGGTGGATTGATCAGTCCACAGATGTCGCCTTGTATCCTTTGCAGAAAGGATGGGGATTCTAATACAATCTTAACGAAGGAAGGTCGAGTGTTTAACTTTGCCTGTGAGCATGGGACACATAGATACCCATTTGGTATGGTCAAACTATGGTTGTCTAAAGGGTGTCCAACAGAGTTATCAATGATTTTCTTCAACATGGTAACTCCGGGGTGCCCTAATCTATCATGCCAAAGCAATAAGGCTTGAGGGTTGCTAAACTTTGGGGTTGGTTTAAGCTTCGGGCTTAACTGTCTCGTTTTACTCAGAACCGAATGTGATTCGACGATGGATATCGTCGTATAATATAACCCAGACGAAAGTGCACTTAATGTTTCTAGTATTTGCTTTCGGCCTCCAATACTAGTAACGATAAGTAACATTTCCTTGTTACCTTCATTAGCAGTCTCAACATGGTATCCATTTATTCTGATGTCTTTAAAACTGAGCAAGTTTCTTCGGGAACTGCTGAAGAACAATGCATCTTTAATGAATAAATGAGTACCATTAGGTAACGTTATGTGTGGGCTCTTCCGGAGCCTTCAATTATTTGCACAGGTCCAGCTATGGTGGATACCTTTCGTGAATTCAATACCAATTCTGAGAAAAACTTCTGGTTTTTTAGAATGGTATATGTTGTAGCACTATCTACAAGACAGTGAGTATCCCCATTGTTGTGATCCATACCTTTAAACAAAAGATAAAAAAAATGTAACTAAACAATCACATGATTAAGAAAACTTCATAAAAGAAATTTCATCAAAATGATAAAAAAAAATCACTCATCACAAAACATCCATAAAATGTTTATCAAAATTTAGAAACTGAAAACTAAATCATCCAATCATAAAATATCCATAAAAAGGTAAATACCTGAAAAAATATTCTAAATGGAAACTCTGAAAAATGTTTGTTTGGTCTTCTAGAACATTCCTGGAGGAGTTCCGATTTTAGCACTAAATGCCTCATTGCTCAGAGGTTGGCCATTTTCGTCTTCAAAAAAATCTTTAGTTTCCAAATTTGTAATGTCCAACTGGTAATTGTCATTTTGTAGGTCAGTATCCCAATCTTCCAGATCATTTGATTCTGTAGAATGAATAGAGGCTTTGTATGCTTTGCATCGTTCCACCACGTCTTTTGGTGCACGACAAGAGCATGACCAATGCCCAATCCTTCCACATCTGTAGCAAGGGTTATCAGAACGGTGGGTAGAAGTATTTGGTGGATTTTGAGGTTGATCTGGATTTTGTTGCTTCTGAGGATCAGACCACTTCTAGTGGTTTTTGAATTTTTTATTGGGAGGACCTCGAAATCCTCTTCGTCGGGAGGAGTTTCTTTTTTCACCTCTTCTGGAGGGATTATTTCTCCCACGCCCCCTTCCTCTGCCTCTGTTGGAATTGAAATTTGCATTTGCTTCAGGCAGTGCCATAGATCCAGTTGGTCTGGAGTTATGATTCTTCAACAAGACTTTACTGTTCTGCTCAGCAACAAGGAGACAAGAGATCAATTCTGAGTATTTAGAGAAACGCCGTTCACGGTACTGCTGTTGCAGGATTACATTTGTTGCATGGAAAGTGGACAGCGTTTTCTCTAACATCTGCTCTTCTGTAATCGTTTCCCCACACAATCTTAACCGGGAAACAATGTTGAAAAGAGCAGAGTTATACTCAGATACCGATTTGTAGTCCTGAAATCGCAGGTTTAGCCATTCATTCTGAGCTGTTGGTAATAAGACCATCTTCTGGTGATCACATCTATCCTTCAGGGATTTCCAAAGACCTGCTGGGTCCTCCTCTGTGAGGTATTCATTCTTAAGGTCATCATGTATATGATGACGTAAGAAGATAAGTGCCAATGCCCTATTCTCCGGGGACTCTTTATTGCCTTCTATTATCGTCTCTCCAAGCTTCTTGGATTGTAAATGTAATTTTGCATCCAAGTGCCAGGATAAGTAGTTGTCCCCTGTAATGTTAAGGGCTTTGAAATCAAGTTTGGTTAAGTTCGACATTATGCAAGAGCTGGAAAAATATATATATATATATGATCATTGATATGCAAAAGATAAAATACAAATAAAAAAATTGTAAGGCATTCAGAATAAATTAAGGGGTGAGCCATGTCAGATCAAGTTTGCCAATTCAAAATTGAATAACATCATGTTATCAATTTTTTTTAATAATCCAAAAACAAACAGTTTAAACAAGGCTTCTGGCTTGATTTGGAACTGCAGGTTCCTGATTAGAACTTCAGGTTCTTTAATTTTTTTTTTGTTGAACTTCAGGTTCTATCAAGGCTTCGGGCTTGATGTTATGGCATATTACTTTTATTTCTGGATCGAAATATCAAACTTCAAGTTTGATTAGGAATGAATTTGCTAGTCCATATTGTGGATCTGAGAACTTCTGGTTTCAGATTTGAATAATCCACGGAACTTCTGGTCCGGATTTAGAAAAGAACTTCTGGTTCTTACGAAACTGCAGACCCGTATTAATATAGAACTTCAGGATCTGAGAACTTCTGGTTTCAGATTTGAATAATCCATGGAACTTTTGGTCCGGATTTAGAAAAAGAACTTCTGGTTCTTACGGAACTGCAGGCCCGTACTAATATAGAACTTCAGGATCTGAGAACTTCTGGTTTCAGATTTGAATAATCCATGGAACTTCTGGTCCGGATTTAGAAAAGAACTTCTGGTTCTTACGGAACTGCAGGCCCGTACTAATATAGAACTTCAGGATCTGAGAATTTCTGGTTTCAGATTTGAATAATCCATGGAACTTCTGGTCCGGATTTAGAAAAGAACTTCTGGTTCTTACGGAACTGCAGGCCCGTACTAATATAGAACTTCAGGTTCTTATTTATGAACTATTCTTGATCTCCCTTTATTAAAGATAATGATAATAATGAATAAATAAATAATCATAACATAAACAATTTATTAAACAAATAAAGGAATATAAATAATGAAAATTATGTTACCGTTAGATCTGCCTTCTTTCACTTGTAATGTGTAGATCTACTCCTGAGCTTTCTGAAGGTTCAAACGGATCGGCGATCTGACTTCCTATGCTCAAGATATCACACTCTGAAATTTTTGACGATAATATATTCTTGCTAAACGAAACAGAGAACTTTTGTTGATGGAAACAAAACAGAGAATAGTACCCTGCGTCAAAGAAGAATAAATAAAAAAACGAAGAAGAGAGAGAATGAGAGAATGAAAGGACGATTGTGTCGTCCTCGGTCTTCTTGTCTCTCTCTTTTTTTTTTTTTTTTACGAGAACTGAGAGAAAAGGAGAAGAGGAGGGGTGGCTCGTGTTGATAACGTATTAAGAAGAGGGGAGAGAAAGAGAGTAGAGGGAGAAAAGGAGAGCTTTTCTTATTGAATGAGATGTGTACATAAAACGGGGGGAGGAGGATCTTATTTATAGAAGAAGATTGCTTCCTCCCCAAGCAAACCAATATAGCAAGACTCTAGCTTTCCATATCTAATGTGGGTCCCATGGTGGGCATCCACTAATAACAATATTTTATAACAGTTTGATCATTTTAGTATGACATGTGGTAGTTCTAAACTCATTTTTATAATTTCTCGAAAGTCAGTCACTATGTTGTAAATAGCATGATTTACAGTAACTTTTCCTAGTAAAGCTCTCGAAATTGGATTTGCCAGCCAGCATTTTATATGAAAATAACTCGAATGTCCTCTAATTACCACAGAGTGCCTCACTTTTTGAATATTGCACTAGAAGTTTCATACAACCACGATGCATTACCAATTTTCGAAATTGCCACTACCTCTTTGTATTCCATTATAAGTTTTTAACCCAATTTCGAGTATTGAAAAAAAAAACACGGAAAAAAGAAAAAAAACAAAAAGAGGTTTTGACAGGTAGCTTACCTCTAAACGTGGCTTTTCCCTCTATCTTACCAAATTTTAAATATTTCTCCATAACTACACTTACACTATTTTAGGACTAAAATGCCCTTACTATGGAAAAATTCATTTTTGGAAGTGGGTCTGTATCATATTTCCTAGGAAATGAATAGCGATTGACACACCTGACTTCTTGTGGTTTTGGAATGCTGTTTTGTATTTTTTTTTAAATGTCTCTTTGTGGTTTTCTGCTTGGAATTTGATTCATTATATGATTTGATGGCAAACTTAATCGTTATAGGGAGACGTAGAATTCTTTTAGATTTCTTGAGTGAAATGAAATGGAAGACTATCCTACTTGTGGTGATTTAACAACTCCGATGTTGTTATCACGGCTTTAGCGGCTTGTATCGTTTTCGTGTTACTGCTGATTCATTTCAATGAATGCCAAAACTTCAGTCCCTCTCTGTTTTTATAATGTCTTTTGCCTATTTTCTTCGTAAATATGTAGAGAAAGTTGATGGATTTCACTGTTTCACTGATACATGCCAAAGAATTATGCAGTTGTTTTGCAGTTTGGAAGGAACTGCACTCTCGCCTTGATTTGAGTGTGATGCAAGCGTGTTTCACCAAGTAGCCAGGGTTCACATGTACCATTATAACTATATTAGTTTTTTTTATATTTTCAAGTAGAATCCATATTTTATGTATGAAGCAGTGTTGAAGGATAATACTGGGGACATTTGTTAGGCTACTCAATTACCATTTCAGTCGGATAAGCTAATGATTAGAATTGATTACAGGGCTTCTATCAAAAATAAAAAATAAAAATTGATTACAGAGCACGGGCTATATTTCCTAATACGGTAAATTTGAGTTACAATTTAATTAGGTGATATTAGGTCGTCTTTGACATTATTACCTTTAGTTATTTATACGGGGTACAATATTAATTAGGTGATATTAGCTTGTCTTTGACATTATTGCCTTTAGTTATTTATGCGGGGTAGAATGAAAATCTTATATTGCTATGTGGATGGCTTAAAAAATCAGCAACGGTTGATTAGATCAGGGTGCACAAATCCCTAATGCAAACCCCTTCACTCTATTCGTCTAAAACCCTTAAAGCTCCAAACCCCTTGCTCAGATATCCTAAGAATTGTGCAAAACCCTAAAATTCCAAAAAGAGCAAAAATGGTTAGTTGAGAGAGAATGTACCCATACTGCATGCAAGACTCCTTTTCTTCCCTCTCCGGTTTCTCTTTACAAAAAGGAGGGATAGGGGAGGGAATGAACAAGGACTTTTCGTTTTATATCCTGGATTGGTGCATTGAAAATAAATTAGGATAGTTATGTCATTCCTCATAACGTGGAGGGAAATTAGAGTTTTAGGAAAGGGAGAGGAAAAAGTCACATTTAAAGATAAGCTATGGTTAAAAAAAAAAACTTACAAATGCTCTTTTAAGTCACCGTGTTAACTCGATTCGAGCAATATTTTTTTGCTTTGAATTAGTTGAATCTAAATTATGAGTTATCCAACCTTAATATTATTCTCAAAGACTACAGCTTACTTTTTTGACATGATGCGTGTCATGCCCACTTGAAGTCCACACCTTTGTGGGAAATTGGAAAAAAAAAATAAAGGGAAAATTTCAAAATAAGACTCTACTTTTCCCTCGATTTCAAATTGGATTAAAATAAAATTCTTAGACTTCAATATAGGCCTTAAGTTTTTCAGTTATATTTCAGAAGAGGACATCCGGCAACATTTTCTGGCAGCTTCCCTCTCTTTTTTTCCCTAAATTTCAAAAATGCCCTTCACCCCTTCTTCCCCAAACCTCTTCCATTCAGTTTTCTCTCCTAACAATCACCGCCTTCCCCGCCAGATCTGTAAATCAAAGACATGTCCATATGTTGGACTCGCGTTATCCTTCCCAACTCCATCCTCTGCAACTGCTATGCACAAGTTCGATTTCGTCAGATCCATAAAGAGGCAAGGGTATGAAGTCCAGATCCTTGTCCCAAATGGCGTGACAAAGAGTGTGTGCAGCTGATCACCCTTTGCCTAGCTATCATTGTCGGAATCATCAAGTACCTAATGTCTGCCAGTCGTGACAATGGCTATGGCAAAGGGTTTTGGCTAAGTCCTGATTTGTAAGCTAAGATTTTTTTCCATCCTAATTTGAAATCTGGCAAAAAATTGTGCCTATTTTAAAATTTTTCCAAAAATATAAATATGTGGTTGACTTATAAATCTATCAGTATTTTTAAAAGTTCATCCAGTCAAATAATGCTCCACCTTGTATGGCCCTTGACCTTGAGACAAAATTTCACCCCAATGTACAGACCGATAGTCCGGAGAACTATTATACGGGAATTGCGTAGCAAACACACGGAACTCCATTTTCGTGCCCAAACAATGATATCTAGAATATTCAAGAAGAATCCTATCCCTTCAATGACATATTCTAATCTTTTCACTTTAATAGGAGTGAGAGCTATTGTAAGGTCGAAGACATGACTAAAATGTGATTAGGTGCCAATGTGATGTTACAGCTCATGCGGTGTTAATCACTTTGTCTTTCCGTGCTTAATTGGATAGTAGGATCCACTCCTCTTGAATTGATTTTCTGTGTGGGCCTCATGATGAATATCCCAACATGTGTTACAAGATTTTTGTGCAATAGCT
Organism: Sextonia rubra; assembly: GCA_037013555.1. Taxonomy (NCBI): domain Eukaryota; kingdom Viridiplantae; phylum Streptophyta; class Magnoliopsida; order Laurales; family Lauraceae; genus Sextonia; species Sextonia rubra. The sequence continues at coordinate 12,755,834 of JASUAD010000018.1, read as the reverse complement.
GCTACAAGGAATCCCAACTCATGGATTGATTGGATCCTATAAAAATCTACTTGTTTAGGCCCCCTGCTTGAGTGAAATTTGGCCCAACTAATACAAGAAAAGACCACAAGATGTGTGAATTTTATAAGTTGGCCCTATAAAATAATAATAATAATAATAATAATAATAATAATAATAATGATTGTAAGGATTTTTGTGTATTGGCAAATTCATTGATCGGAGAAAACTCTGGGTTCACTAAGTTGTATTTTACAATTTATTTTTGATGCACTGTAGTTCGTGTCGCCGGAAGAACTGAGCACAAAAAATCAAAACACAGAGCTGCAGGAGCTCGATCGGTGGTAGACATAAGCTTTCTCGCACAAGTTGAGATGTTTGAGCTCAAGCGGGCTTGGCAAGAATTGCGCTAAATGAAAATAACTTGATGTTTTCATCACGCGCTCGAGCACATGACGAAGAAAACCCACCCGACCTGATTCGAAACTGTTTCCTTTTTGTGGTGGAACTACTATTTTGTGTTCTACACAAGTCCTAAGACTAATACACGAAATTGGGGTTATATATATGGGTTTTCTCTCAACCCTAAAGCAAGGATCTCAATATTTTGAACAGAGAATATACATTGGAGATCACATTACTTCCTCAGAGCTTCCATTAGAATGATTGGGTTGAAGCTTTGTGTAAAAGAATACTACTTCTATATCTTTTATAGAAGATCATATTCTTTCGTAGAAGATTGCTAAATCAAGCACAGTGCCTAGTAGGTTTTTTAAAGTGTTTAGATCAATTGAGTGGTGCAATGGATGGTAGGGAGTCGTTGCATTGTAAAGCTGTGCAAGAAGACCTACAACCCTTAGGTTATGAAGATTTGGGAAAGGATTTGTTAGTATAACTTGTAACTATGTGATTCATAGTAGTTAATTTTGGTTCACAGTAGGACTCGTGGTTTTTTCCTAGTTAGGGCTTTCATGCTAAAATAGTGTCTTCTAGCTTGTGTGAGTTGATTAATTGATTTAATAGTTCTTTTATTATTCCGCCATTATTAATTGAACTGCAACCTAAAAATCACATCTAGGAACGAAACTTTCAATTGGTATCAAAGAAGGTCACACTATGTTGTGTTGATCAATTGTGATTTCTAGAATGGAATTCAACAACTGTAAAAGCACATCGACTATTAAGCCACCTTTGCTTGATTGTTCTAACTATGCCTATTAGAAGGTTAGAATGGTTCGCTTTCTTAAGTTCATTGATGATGATGTCTGGGATTATGTAGAAGATGGTTAAACCAGACCTACTGTTGTGACTGATGGAAATTTTGTTCCTAAACCTAAGTCGCAAGGGACTAAAGAAGACAAACATACCTCCAATTGTAATAATAAGGTTATGAATGCTATTTACAATGGAGCGTTAGCTTTTGAGTTTCATAGAATATCTATTTGTAAATCTGCTAAGGAAGCATGGGATATTTTGCAAATTGAGCATGAGGGTACAAATATTGCCAAACAGTCTAAATTACAAAAGTTGATTGTAGCCTTTGAATCTATTAAGATAGAAGAAGAAGAGACCCTTGATGAGTTCTATGCGAAGCTATATGATATTGTCAATTTTGTTTTCAATTTAGGTGTGCCAATCCCTAAAATAAGATTGTCAAGAAGATTCTGACGTCTCTATTTGAAAGATTTGATTGAAAGGTTGTAGCCATTGAGGCGAACAAAGATCTTGACATCCTCAAGGTAGTTCAGTTAGTTGAAAATCTTCATACCTTTGAGGCAAATTGTAGGTCTAAGAGAAAATCTAAAGGACTTGCTTTGAAAGTTTCTAAAGAATCAGTAAAAAAAATTGAAAGTGATTCAAAATTAGATTTTGAGGAAATTGATCCCTAGAAGCTATTTTGTTTATAAAAAAAATTCAAGCAACTCATGAAAGGAAAGAAAATTGATTTAAAGATTCCAAAATTTGAGAAAAAGTCTTCAAAGGGGTTAAGTGCTTTGAATGCCAATGATATGATCATTATGCTAGTGAATGTGTAAATAAGAAAAGGAAGACGAAAAAACAGGCTCTTAATATTGCATGGGATGAATCTTGCGAAGAAAATGAAGAAGATTTGAGGATATGACTCTTAACATTGGCAATAAAAATGTTATTGTTTTCATGACTACATCCTCACAGCGTTCTTCTGACAATTCTTCTAATAATGAAGATGATAAAATGTCATATGAAGAACTAGATTGGGAGGAGAAGTACAACACACTATACACAAAGACTGTCTCAAGCTAATCAAGTTCTTTGATAAGATTACAATCAAGTGGGAAGCTTTAAAAGAATTAATTACCTCTCTAAAGGTAGAACTAGAAGAAGCTTTTGCCAAGGTTTGTCTATTGAAAGGCTAAAAAGGTTCAATGGCCAATAAGTTAACTATTGAGAATCAAAATTGTGAGAAAGTTGAACAAGAGATTTAAACCTTGAAGGAAGAGTTGTAGACATTCAAAGCTAAAAAAGATAATTTGAATGTCAAACAGAAGATGACTTTGCCTGAGCTAGATGAAACAAAAGTTTCACTGAACAAGATGAAAATTGGCTCAAAGAAACTTAAGGATATCTTATGCAATCAAAAGTTGCCTAATTACAAACGTGGTATCAATTATAATCATGTTGCATCTACTTCGAAGACAAATGGTAAAACTGTTTTTGTTAAAAGTTCTACAGTTTCAAAACCTACTTGTGCTAAAATGTTGCTAGTACTTTGAAGAAGAAGAATGTGCAAAGTCCTAAACCTATACCAAATGTCATCATTGTGGAATTAATTACACATTCGACCTAATTGTAGTAAACTGCAAAGTTTAACCAAAGAATAAGCAATAGAGGAAGCAATTGTCTGAGGCAAATATTAAAATAAGAGCTATTTGGGTAAGAAAATCTGACTTGCCTATTAAATTGGTACATACTATGGTGAAATCTTCAAATTCTAAAGTGTGGGTACCTAGGTCAAGGCCTTGATCAAGAAAATCAATCTGTCAACCTCAGCTGCTATGAAGATACTATTAAAGGGGAGTCAAAATTGAGAGAGAGCTACTGCTGGATCATGACTGACAAATATGATACATGTTGACATCATTATGTTTGTCAATTTTGGACAAAAAAGAGGAGAATAAAAAGTTATATCCAGGGGGAGATATATAATGTGAGACTAAATATAGAGCTAGAGATTGTTTATTTTATTTTTTTTCTTGCAAGTACACTCATTCTACAGGTTTTGAATAAAAATTCAATGTATTTTGGGTTTTTGTTTTGGGTAAATGATATGTATTTTTAGGAAGTTTTATCTATTAATTGCCAAAGGGGGAGATTATAAGGAGTTTTGTTTATTGTTAATTTATGGGTTCGATAAACCTATAAGTCCATTGAGTTGTATTTTACAATTTTATTTCAGATTGACTGTGGTTTATGTCATCTGAAGAAATGAACACGACGAATCAGAAAATAGGGTTACAGGTGCTCAAGCGGACTTGCACATGTGCTCGAGTAGTGGCAGACAGAAGCTTACTTCACTCAAACCGAGGTTGTATGAGCTTAAGCGGGTCTGTCAAGATTTGAGCTAGAAATGATAATTGGATGTTTTCATCATGTGCTCGAGCGGATGCTCATACGCGCTCGAGCGCATGGTGAAGAAAATCCCACCAACCTGATTCAGAATTGTTTCATTTTTGTGCCAAAATTGCTCTTTTGTATTCTATACAAATCTTAAGACTAACCCTATTTGGATATGAGGTGTAATGAAGTGTGGTGGGGTGAAGCTTCAAATCAAGAGAAAAATTTTTTGATGGGGGTATAATTATAATATGATGACCTTTTGTTTGTAGTGGCTTGAGAATCTTTGGACTTTTTATATAAAAAGTAGTTGCTTTTTTATTATTTAGTAGCGCTTGAGAATGTTGTTTTTTGACTTTTTTTTTTTAGAAAAGAAGGGGGGACTTTTGAATTTTTCTACTTTTCATACAACCCACACATCAAATCATATATGTGAAATGGAGGCTTACTTCACTCAACTTTATTCTACTGCTCATCCAAACACGTAGTAAGGCACAAAATTGGGGTACTATAGATGGGTTCTCTCTCAATCCCAAAGCAAGTATCTCATTATTTTGAGTAGAGAATACACATTGGAGATTACATTACTTCTCTTGAACTTCCATTTGAGAGATTAGACTAAAGCTATGTGCTAGAGAATGCTACTTCTACATCTTTTATAGAAGATCATCTTATTTCGTAGAGGATTAAGAGATCAAACGAAGCACCAAGTAGATTTCTAGGTACTTGGATCAATTAAGTGGTGTAGTGGACGGCAGAAAGTCGTTGCGGAGTGAAGCTGTGCAAGAAGAATTACAATCCTTAGGTTGTAAAGATCTGGGGAAAGTTCTGTGAGTATATTTTGTAACTGTGTGATTCATACTGCTTGAATTTGGTCAACGGTAGGACTCATAGTTTTTTTTTCAATTAGGGTTTTCACATTAAAATTGTGTGTCTTCTTATTTGTATGGGTTGATTAATTGATTTGCTAGTTCTTTTATTATTCCACTATTGTTAATTGAATTGTAACTTAGAAATCATATCCGAGAACGAAACTTTCAATAATAATAATAATTTTTCTCAGAAACACTTTTTGGTTTGATCTAATGATTTCTTTGTTAGCGTAATGTACATGGATGAGTCCAAATCATTTGTCACAACTATTACATGGTACTGTGTAACTTTTTTTTTTCTTGCAACTCCATGTTGGGGCCAATATAGAGATCATTCTAGACCATTTAAGATGAATTTCATCCATGGATCCACCATTGGATTGAACACCACGACGCAAATATGATTAACACCATGTTAGAAGCAGTGTTACATCAACGCCTAGTCATGTTTCAATCATAGTGTTCAATATGAGGGTAGGATAGACTCCTTTCTAAGCTTGAACTTGAGGATATATGACTTGAGGGAATGAGATTCATCTTCAACTGTCCGGATGATATCTCTTTAGCCTCACAATGGAACTCCAAAAAACATATTGCACAGTGTCATGTGATAGCTGCTGCAACAGAGGATCCCGACTCTATGTCCAAGTTGTTATGATGACCAAAGATTTATGTTTCAATCCTCTATCAAAGAGAAATGGGGCTTAAAACATTTTTGTTTGAATTTTGGTCTATTCCGATCCATTTGGATTGTCCATTTCAATTTGTAGCACTGTATTTTTAGTCATGTAGCCTGCAAACTCAATTTCCACTAGCTTTTTAAATTTTTTTGTTCTCAATGTCTATATCAAGAAACATGCATAATTTATATTATATTTATATTTTTTCATTTTTCACATATTTATTACTTTTATTCATCTGAAAATTTACTACAAAATGTTTTACCAATATTTTGAAAACTTGAAATATTCCATTTTGGACGCTAGATTGAAATGTACAGGTGTTCATGGGCTGGGCTAAGGCATATCTAGGCCTGACCCAACTTTAAAAACACTGGCCTAGCCCGACCCAAGCTTGACATGAGCTGTAAAGGTTAGGATTGAGCCCATTCATTTAACAATCGGCTTTGATTGAACTGGGCTTTTATCAATTTTGTGGGCATTCAAGCAATTGTTTGAACTAATTGAATTAAATTACATGCATTCCTAATACAAGTCAGATTTAGGGATTTTTATCACTTAATCCATGCTTAGGCTAAAGTGGGTTCGGCCCAAGTCGGGCTCAGGCTGGCCTGGCCCTTGAGTACCCCTGCTAAAATGGCAGCCCAAACTGAATTGGCAATTTTGCTAGACGAGAAGGGGAAGTGGGCAATTGCAATACACTTTTTTGAAACTCCGTTGTGGGCTTATATAGAGATCATCCAACATAAAATTTGCTCGTCATATTAAACACCACATTGAGAGTACGTTTTCATTGTGGTGTTCAATCAGGCATTGGATCCCACTCCTTTTAAGTCTGAACTTTAAATTATATGGTTCGAGGGGATGATATTTATTCATCTTAAACGGGTATGACTTCTATGTGTGGGCCTCACAATGGAGTAAGAGGCAAGTGTTACACGGTGACCGTGTAATTGATGCTACTGAGGACCCGAAAGTAAATAAAGACTAATTAATCCGAGAGCCGTTGTACCTTCACTGCGCTGACTTGGCACCCGCATCCCAGTTTGAAAAAGAGGTCCTTGCATCTGCTTTTTTCAAATAAATCGACCGTTAGCATTTCACCACACTCTGGCTACTCTCTGGTCTTCTAAACAAAGAGACAACAACTGTGCCCTTTGTTCTTCTCAGTTATCTCCTATCTTCCTTCTTCTATCTGTCCTTTTATCCTCTGATTGGATTCAAATCTTGGAGAGGGAGAGAGAAAATGGCTAATACTTTCTCATTTTCTGAAGAAGATATGGAAATAGATGAAGGCCTTGGATACCCCAAAGCTTATGCGAAGCTCTGTAAGAATCCCCATCTATTCAATGTTTACAACCAGGGCCCTCCAGTTGCTTACACTCCTTATATCTTGCATTCTCAAGAGGTAAGATAGTCTTCCTCTTCTCTTTCTGGGTTTCTTTTCTTTTGGGTTTGGTTCTGTTTTCCGCGGAGAAATGGCTTATCAACTTCAAGACGTGTATTTGATGTTTGTTATTCATCATGTGTTTTCTTGATTTTTGGGTTTTGAAGTTTAACTTGGAACATGGGGGTATGTATGCTTTTTTACTGAAATTTCCTTTTTGCCTTTGGGTATGATTTTTTTTATTGAATTTTCTTTTTTGCTGTTTTTATTGCGGATGCCGTGGTATGAAGTATCAGATAACCAGAAACTGATGATTTCAGTTATCGTTCTCTTGTTTACCTAAAAGAAGGTAGTTCAAGTGATCTGAAAATCAATTATTTATTATTATTATTATTATCATTTTTTGGCATTGTGGTTTATGCGAATGAATTGCTGAAGTAATTTGCCTCCCTTTCTCCTAGTCTGTTTTCTCTGGCTAAAAAAGTAAATGGCCTGGAATTGGGAGATATAGGTCAGATTTCTCTTTGTTTAAGTTTTTATCGTCTATGTTTATTGATGTGATGTTTGTATCAACTTCTTCTGTTCTGTTTTTCTTTTTGTTTCACTTATGTTCAGCTAAGCTGAAGATTCAGAATGGGCAATGCATACATAAAATTGGGGAGATAATCCATTCCATCGAGCCATCTGTTTCATTCTTTTTTATTCCAGAAAGGTTCCTTCTGTTTGCTTTTTCAGGCTTCAAGAGCAAGCGAACTGAACCAGTTCTTTCCAGTAATTGACGCGGATAGAAAACCTTCTACAAATCCAAGGAACTATGCCAGTCTCTTATGGAAGCAGCTTAATCATCTTGGGTGAGATATCAGTATTCAGATTCGTATGTGTTTGGGCAAGCCTATCCTTGCAATAATTTTCACTATTTTCACCACTACAGTATCCTATATAGTAATCTATGCCGTTAAATGCAAAGGTAGAAATTGAAATATTCTATATGCTGTTGGAGGAATTGATCGTTGATGCTCTTACCAAGGCATTGCCTGCAGAAGCATTGCAAGGCATGTGATGCGCATGGGACTGAGAAATGTTTGATGTATGTGACATTCGTTCAAAGTGAGAGATTGTCGGAAATCGTGTTTCCCACGGCCATGGGTCCCACGTCAGATCAAGCACGGCATTAACCATCAAAGAGTTTGTATCCCACTATATAAATAAAAGATTTGACCTGGATCCACAAATAAGACTCCCAATAGGATGTGGGTTTTTGGCGAAGAAGTCTTCAATAAGTGCGACTCTTTAGTCTCCAGGACTGACTTATATTTATCTTGTGTGAGCCCTAGGGTTGATTTTCGTTTCCATCTCGTAGGTTAAGCTAGAGGTGAAGAGATCTACAAAGCTTCCTAATCTCCGGCCACGTGTTGGGATCTCACACATCCTGTTCCTTCAAAAATGTGAAACTAATTTCTTACGAAACATAGTCAGTGTGAGGTTGAAACCACAGTTACTTTATTCATGTTCGTCTAATTTATCTGCTTGACAACATTGATGAATTAAAGTGATCTTCAACTAATTTTTAAGTACAAAGAACATATTCATCAAGTGTTTCCTACCACTATATATTAAACCCTATATGAACGTTCAAAGCTTACATGTAAAACAATGTTATATGAAAATGAATTCATTTGAGCTTTTGACAAGTTCTCTGCTAACGAAGTCCCTTGAAAAAATGGCATATTAGAACTGGGTAAACATAAAAAAATATTTACAAAAATTCAATATGAATCAAAGCAGAATCATGAACTCAAATAAAATCAAACTAGTTCGATCTATTTCATGAACTAGAATGAATCGGCATCAAAACATTGGGCAAATTGAGCTCTGAATTACTAGAAAGAGCCTAACTTGCTGTTTAAACCTAGTTTGTATTACTTTGGTAATTATGTTAGAGCATCTCAATACTCTCCAGGGTCTGATTAATATTTTATTTGGGAGTTTTCAGGAATGCTGGATTTGATCCTGCAAAGTTTAGAGTCGACATGTATGGAAATGTCCTTTACTTTCATGCAGATGCAGGCTCTCCCCTTGCTTGGGAGATCGACCACTGGTTTCCTTGCTCAAGTACTGACTTTTCATACAAAAACCTCCTTGGAATCCAAATCTACTTATTCAGAAATAAAATAGACAAGCACTCACATGTTTAATGAACTCACAATGGAATGCAGGAGGAGGAAGAACTGTACCTAGCAACCTGAGACTAGTACAATGGCAAGTGTGTAAGAGGAAGCAGGGAAATCTGGAATTTCTCATTCCATGGTGGGATCTGCAATTGGGTGTATCTGTAAATCAGTTCCTTTCCATATTTGCTTCTGCAAATTCAGATTTCAGGTGTGTTTGAATTGATATCATTCAGCTCTTGTTCAGATCTTAAATGAATGGTCCTCAAATTCCTTATCTTTTGGAGCTTTTACAGGAATAGAGCATTTCGGTGGTTGTTTTCTGAAGGTGAGAATGAGGAACTGAATGATTCACAGGTAGTGGAATCTCATATCTTTCCACCACATTTCATTGAATCAGAACAAGAAGTGGGCCTCGCTCCAGCCGCAATTGTTCTGTTGCGGAGAGACATAGATGCATCAGCTCTGCAGTCTCTAGATCTCAATCGACCACTGAGGTCCAATTCCCCTGTGACTGGTTAGTAGAATTATTTCTAGTATTGTCATGACCTTGTTTGAAAGTGAAACCATTTTTTTTAACTCGATGGCTATAATTACCTAATTCGCAGTCATCTAATTCATATTCAAGTTCATAGTTCCAATTCAATGCCTGTTGCACTTCACTAATTTGTTAGGGTAGGTTCATTTAGTTCATTTTTTCATTTGCCTACTTCGCAGTTTGATGTAACCAGCTTTGGTGACAAATTTGTTTTTCTAAGTCAAAATTATAAATAGATTGACAGAACCTGTTTTAATAGATTGACAGAAAGATTATGCACATCTAATGCATTCAATATGAACAATAGTATTGCAGTCATAAATGAGAATTCATCAAACTACTTTGATCAGATTCATGATCTAAACCAAATTGACCTTTAACTATTGACCGAATCAACTTGAATAATATTTGAATGAACTAGTTGGCAGTAACTGTGCTCTGTCTTATGCTTGCACATGTCTAGTCATAGAAATGATGAGCCCAGTGAATGTGATGGATTAATGTACCCTTAACAAATGTAAACTTTTGACTACTGTTGTCCTTATTAGTGCCAAATTGGATAATTGGGATCATACAATATGGGGGAGATATCTGGCAATATCCAACATTATCGTGATTGTTTGTCATCAAATGAATAGTTCAAATTACTGAAAGTTTGGTAGCTGTTAACATTTCATGTTCCATTAAGGACATGCAGTTTCTTACAGTTGAATGTATTTTCCATGAAAAATCCATCAAAGACATGCAATTTCTCACAGTCAAAAGTATTTTCCTTGAAAAAAAATGAGTTCTGATTTTAAATTCCTGTCAAAAGCAAGGAAAGATGACAGGGCTCTCTCCAACGCGATTCAGAGATACATACCAAGTGTCTTGAAGGAAAATGATCAGTTTGATGTATGTAACAACCCACATTTCATCATCGCCAAAGCTCGGGATTCACTGAAGCATAGAGAGGGTACCGAAAACATGCAGTTGGAGATACAACAATTGGATAATGAATTGAATGAAATGAAGCAGAAGAATGATGCGGAAAGGCTTGCTCTTCAAGACTTGGAATCTTTGCTCATAAAGCGAAGGAGACGAGTTGAAAAATGCAGGCGGCTAGCAGAGTCTCAATCTTCTTACAGGGCTTTACTAGAGAAAATGATTGGAGATGCCATGCACCAGTAAGATTGATGAATGCCAATCATATCATTTTCTTAACAACATGACTCTTTCATTCAGAAATCTGAAAATCATTATATCATTTCACTAATGACATGATCTTTTATTTTACATAAAGAAACACGAATTATTATCACCTAAATTTGACGAAAAGAACATTCATGAAGTGCAAGGCATTCCTCAGTTTAGGGTCAATGTGAACATGCTTGCCATGGCCAATAAAATCAGGTGGAACCACACAGCTATGAGAAGAATGAGCGACATTCCAAATTGTGGCCCACCCATTAGAATACTAAAAAGCGAGGAAATTTCAACTGCAGACCCTCTGATGATGACCAAGATGTAGCAAATTCTATGACAACATTGGCATATGTGCTAGTTAACTTCCTCTAGGCTCTGAGTAGCTCTAGAAGTGTGCTATAGTTCTCCGATATACAATCTCTAAATTCTATTTTATTGACCAATTCCAGGAGTGTTGTTTACAAAGAGCACATTCGGCTGAACCAATCAGCTAACAATGCTCTCATGGCGAGATTGGAAGCCCAGAAAGCAATCTGCAGTGCCTCGGAGAAAGAACTCCGCAACAGATTCAAACAGAGAGAAGAAATTGAGAACCAAATGCGGCCTTACTGCGAGCAAGCAAGGAAAAGATCGCGGATAGACGATACTGCATTAGAAGAAATATGCAACAGAACAAGCCACCTGCTACTGGGAAGAAGCTCAAAAAAGATGCCATTACAGAAGGAACTGAGACTGTTCTTAGAGGACGAGCAGAAGGCATCTGAAGCTGGTCTATCTCTTGACGAGAAAGAACAAGAGAAGGGTGAAGAGGAGAAAGAGAAGGAAATTGTAAGTGCTGTAGAAGCAGAGATAACAAAAGAAAACTTCTCTCTGACTGTTCCAGAGGAGGAAACAATTATTGATGATGAACTTCAGAAATTATCAACTGGAGATGAAAATCGCCGGAAGACTTGTGAGAAGGAGGTTATGAGTTCAACTCTTTCTTGCCCACTGGGAAAAGGGGATGAAGAATATCGACACAAGATAGGAAAAGGGAATGTCGAGCGATGGCTTCAGATGCTGTTGGAGAACACTCATGAGGAGGAAAGTTTACTTACTGTCACCCCTCCTCACAAAGGCGAAAAACCTGAAAAGAAGAACAACGAAATAGATGATGAGGTGACCCGGAGAAACCCACAGGAGCCCAAGATATTGGGATTTGAGGAATTACCAGAGAAAGCTAATGGTTCAAATTTGAAGAGTAGCTTGGATAAGGAGAAAGATCCAAAGAGAAACAAACTTCTTGTGATTGAAAGCAGTACGTTGCCTGAAAGAAAAAGACTTAGTGAGGTTGGCATTGCATGTAAAGGGATGGGAAGTAGCAAGAGCTATGAGAGGAAGGAGAAGGGGCTTGTGAGGTGTGAAAGTGCAAGGTCTTTTAGGCCATTTCCACCATCTCCTTCAGTGATATTAGGGATGAGAAAAGGTGTAGATTGTATGAGGAAGAAGCCAATGGTGATGGGTGATGATGAAGATAAAGTGAACGGTGATGAGAGTCAAATGGCCAGAAGCAAATCTTCCATTAAGAAATCCCTTAAAAACGTGCTATCAAGAAAGTGGTGAAGTGAAGTGAGCTTCTTCCAAGATGAGAAAAGGTGTAGATTGTATTAGGAAGAAGCCATTGGTGATGGGTGATGGTGAAGATGATGTGAATGGCGATGAGAGTCAAATGAAAAGCAGCAAATCATCCATTAAGAAATCCCTTAAAATCTACACCCAAGCTATCAAGAAAGTGAAGTGAAGTGAGTTTCTATCAATTTGGGTTTCCTAATTAATTCAATTCTTACTGGCACATCTGTATCCAAATATAAGTGTTCGGAGGTTTTGTGCATTATCTAATGTATCTTGTTCTCTCGATTTGTACAATAAGTTTGCTGTTGTATGGCGTCTGTAGTAAAATATAACTTTATGTTGTATAAGATTTGGTTCATCAATTTTCTCTATGGAAGAATCCTTCGCATCTTCCTTAAATGTGAAATAAGTTATTGTGCACTAAGTTTTGGAGGTTGTGTATTTAATGCAGGAGTGTTGTCTACAAAGAGCTGGGTTGGCTGTTGTTGTTGGTGGTGGTGTTGCTGTTGTTATAATAATAATTATTATTCTGGACTTATTAATAGAAATTCCTTTTGTGTTTCATTTTCTGTCGTGTAAGTGCATTTAGTTGCTGGTCTCTTGGGTATATTACTTGTTACGTTTTTTTTGTAATTGGCTAATTTATGGGTTGGCCAAAACATTAGGTCCATTGAGCTGTATTTTATATTCTTTAGAATAGATTGTGGTTCGTGTCACCAGAAGAGCAGAATTTTAAAAATAAAAAAAATAGATATCGGGCTTGAGAGGGCATGCTCACATGTCGAGCGGGACTAGACAGAAATGATCACTCTAGAGCCCCCTAATATATGCGCTCAAGCCTGACAGACGAATCGCAAAATAACTAGAAGCATATTATGCGCGCTCGAGCAAACTAGCAGAGAAAACCCATTTTCCTGTTACTGAATTGTTTCCTATTTCTGCCAATATTAGTAAGTTGAGTTCTACAATGACTATCTTTATGAGACACAAATTGTGGGTTATTTAAAGAGTTCTTCTCTCAACTCTAAAGCACAGATCTTCATAATCTGAGTTGAGATTTAACATTGGAGGTTCCTTTTTTTTCTCTAGAGCTTTCATTAAGAGATTGTACTACACCTTGGGGCTAGAGAATATTGCTTTTACATCTCTTGTAGAATATTGATGCCATCTTGTGTGTTCAAGGTGTGAGTTGATTAAGCGGAGAGCAGTGCACGACGAAGGAGAGTTGTGGTAGAAGGAGTTGTGTAAGAAGAACTTGTCCTTAGGTCAAAGGAGTAACTGGATAAAGGTTGTGAGTAAATCTTGTAACTATTTGCTATTGCTTAATAGTTGATCTTTGTTGGATTCGTGGTTTTTTTATCCAGTTGGGGTTTTTATATCTTCTTCTTGTGTGGTTCATTATTTATTTGCATGTTTGCTTTTATTTCTTCTGCTGCATATTATTGGACTTGCAATCTAGAAATCCAGGCCCCCAAAATCTTCATTACTAGTACATGTCCCTTCTAATAAATGGGTCCATGAATAAAAGAGTGATAACCAAATTAAAAAAAACTTAAAAAATAGGATTCCATTGTTAAATTTTTAACTCTTCTGAAAACAAAGGAAAAGTTAAAATTATATTGACAAGAAAGAATATATATAGAGAGAGAGAGGGAGAGAGAGAGGAGTATTCATGTGCATGTAAAGAATATCAATATATATATACAGAGGAATCTTTATGTGCATATGTCCTCTACCATTTTGGTGAGGGACATATATATATAGAGAGAGAGAAAGAGAATATTCATGTGCATACATCCCTCACTCTATGGTGAGGGATACTTACATGGCTTTTCCTATTTGTACTTGAGCAGTCCTTTTCTACATGTAACAATAAATGACTTTTTCCTTTTGCATGCGTGCGAACACACGCACACATACACATACATATATATGAGGAATTCTAATGAGCTTTTCACTTTAAAAACGGCCCTTTTCTACCCCACTTCTTTTTTTTAATCATGGGGCCAATGTTGATTCAATCTAGTTTTTTCATACTCACTACCGTCCTATGAATGGTCAGAAGTCCAAGTTTGACACTCTTCCAACTTTTTTTCACCATTGGATTGAAATCATGATAAAATGATACTTCTAAACTATTAAATTTTAGGGCCATAGATCAAAAGGATAAGAGTCTCTTATAGAGTTAAGATTTTGCCTATAAGTAGGCTTCATATGGATCTTTACATTCAATGGACTTTTATAATCATCATGCAACTTAGTGGGCCCCAACCACAAGGAGCTTTTTTTCTTAAAAATGCCCAGGCACTGTGTAGCTCCACATTATATATATAGGAACGTTAATATGCATCGCCATAGGGTGCGGGATGTTTACATGACTTTCCTTATTTGTACTTGTGCATTCCTCTTTTTCATAAGCTTTTTATCTTTTGCACATTAATATGTCAAAATATGGAAGTGTCCCTCCTATAGGGTAAGGGATGGATGCATACTAATATTCTTCTTATATATATATATATATGTATATATTAGCTCACTAGCTGAGATGTTTGCTTAATAGTTGTGTTGTGCCCTCATCCTCTCTATCTAGAGGGGATGCCTTTATTAACGGGCTATGACTAATGAGGCAACAAAGAAAGTATATTTAGTCAAGGCATTAAAGTAAGCAATCCTATTTAGAAAGAATGGAGAAAAATCACAACCAATGAAAGAAAGAGAACCACAATTAGAATATTTTAAAGCAATTCGAAATCCAATTCATATATAAATCTCTAAAATATTTAAGTGAGAATTGTTATCACTATTTTTTTTTAGAAAACTCTAGGTAGAGCTTATCTATCACTCAATCTAAACATTACAATACACAAGGACTCCTTAATAATCACACGCCCTTGTGTTTATATATATATATATATATGTGGTAGTATTCAGGTGAGAATTGTTCTCACCTATCTACTGTGAGAACTTTTTATGGGGCACACGTGTAGATCCCATTTGGGGATGGGTCAAAGGGGATGGAAAGATCTATGTAGGATCACCCTAGATATCGAGTTTGGCCCCAATCATATGTACATGACTCCTTCATTTGTGGCCTACAAGTCCAATCCATTTGGATTGGTGTACAGTTGATTTAATGGTCTAGTAAATTTGAATCTGATCGAAACTTGGAGCGTGTGATGACTATCAGGGGGTCGCTTGCATATTTGTAAGGTTTGGATTGGGTGATAAATTGGCCCCACCTAGAGTTCTCTAAAAAAATGGTGAGAATAATTCTCACTTGAATATTTCATATATATATGTGTGTGTGTGTGTGAATGCATGCGCGCCTATAAGTTTATGAGAAGTATTCTCATACACCAACCGTGAGAACTTTTTATGGGCCCACTTGTGGGTCCCATTTGGGGATGAGTATAGGTGAAAGTAAATGTCTGTGTGAGGCTACCCTAAATATCAAGTTTGGCCTTAATCCTATACCCCTAACCCCTTCATTCGTAGCCCACAAATCCAGTTCGTTCGGATTAGTGCACAGTGGATCCAATGGTCTAGTAAATTCGGATTTGATTGAAACTTGGGGCATGTGACTATTAGGGGGATGCCTGTATTTTGCAAAATTTGGATTGGGCGATAGATGAGCTCTATCGAGACTTCTCACAAAATAGTGGTGAGAACTAGTTATTGTAGGATTATTTACTATATATATATGAGAAGTCTTCTTGAAATTTGGAATGTACGAAGTTATTGTAATATGAGAAGGATTATTTACTAGTTATTGTAGGTTACATTGAAATTTTAACGGATATATACGAAGGTGCAATAACAAATGTGAAAACCAGATGTGGAGAAACGAGCGGATTTCCCGTGACTATAGGCTTACATCAGGGATCATCCTTAAGCCCTTATCTCTTTGCATTAATTATGGATGAGTTAACTGTGCATATTCAAGAAGAAGTACCATGGTGTATGTTGTTCGCAGATGATATAGTATTGGTGGATGAATCAAGAGAGGGTGTAAATGCAAAGCTTGAGAGATGGCGGAGGGCATTAGAATCTAGAGGTTTTAAAATAAGTCATACAAAGACAGAATATATGGATTGCAATTTCAGGGGACATACACAAAGTGTTGAAACCACTGTCAAAATTGAAACCCATGAGATACCACGTAAAGATTCTTTTCGGTACCTAGGCTCGATGATTAGTAAGGATGGAGAGATTGACGAAGATGTCGAGCATAGGATAAGAGCTGGATGGCTGAAGTGGAGACTAGCTTCGGGAGTACTTTGTAATAGACAAATGCCAACAAAATTGAAGGGAAAATTTTACAGGACAGTGGTTAGACCAGCTATGACATATGGAGCAGAATGTTGGCCAATTAAGAAGACACATATTCATAAGATGGATGTAACGGAAATGAGAATGCTTAGGTGGATGTGTGGTAAAACTAGGAAAGATAAAATTAGAAATAAGCGCTTTCGAGAACATTTAGGGGTAGCACCAATAGGAGATAAGATTAGAGAAACTCATTTAAGATGGTTTGGGCATGTTGAGCGTAGGCCAGTAATGGCACCGGTGAGAAAAAGTTTGGATATACAGGTGGAGGGTCCATCAAGAGGTAGGGGTAGGCCGAAGAAAACATGGATGGAAGTCATTAATTCAGATTTGAAGAAGTTGCACTTATCGAAAGATTTAACTCAAAATAGAACTGAATGGAGAAATAGAATTCATGTAGCCGACCCTAACATGCTTGGGATAAGGCTTTGATGATGATGATGATGATGATATGAGAAGTCTTCTTGTGCATATGTCCCTCACGGACATTGCGTACACACTCCTTCGTGGGGCCCATTATGGACCCTATAAGAGGATGAGATTGGGGATATGGAAAGATCTATGTGTGACCAACCCACATATCAAGTTTGGCCCCAATCACATGTCTTTAACAATTTCATTTGTGGCCCACATATCCAATTCATTTAGATCGGTGTGCAGTTGATCCAATGTCTTAGTAATTTCGAATCTGACTGAAACTTGGAGCGTGTGCCTATCAAGAGATGTGCCTATCAAGGGATCCATTTGTCTATTGTAATGTTTGAATTGGGTGATAAATGGGCTTCACTTAGAGTTCTCACGAAAAATATGTTGAGGGACTCATGCGTATGAAATATTTATTCTGTGAATTTCTAAAAAAACTAGAAATATTCGAGAACCACGTGAAGAAATAAAATAAAAAAAAGTAGAAAAATGAAGCCTTCTAGGATCAATAATTGTAGGAAATTTTAAGTATATATGATAGAAAACACTAATGAAAAATGTGCAAAAAAGGACACTTAGATTTGAGTGGCGCGTCAATGGTAAAATTAGTTTAAATAAAAGTAAGCTCCTTGCCAGTAGGTTTCGAATGGTTGTATTAGTATTTGGTATCACATTTATGCACAGGGATTGATCTCTGCATATTCAGTTCCACAGTATACATCACTTTTGGCCTAAAAAGCAAAAGAAGAAAAATACCTTTAAACAAAAGAAAAAAAAGAAAAATAAAATAGGAAGTCAAAGATCTAAACAGCTCAACTTTAATGGGATCATCGTTTGTAACTCGAGTCCTTCTATAGCATTGGTGGCAGCTCTGGTGACTACTTGGCCATGTGTACTGTCTCTTTCTTAGGTTCTTCCGATTTGTTTGCTCTATGAATGAGACAGAGATACTTGCAAAATAGGTCTTCATGAAGTGCTAGGCTAGGTCTTAGCAATTATATAGTGTAAGGAACTCCTTTTATGTCATCTGTTAGGCATAGAGGCTCATCCATGCCACCTTGGCGGTTGGTGGATGTTGTTGGGAAGGTTTTAGGCTTAGCCTCTAGTCACTTAGTCTCCTTTTCGTGTGTTTCTTTTTTTAATTTTTTGGAAGAATCCGTGTCACGTGTTAAGAGGTCAGCCAATGAGACGGCAAATTCTTTAGCAAAAGAGCGAGTTGGGAAGTGGAAATTGATTGTCGATGGAGTAGCTTCACAACTTGCTTCTTGTGTGTTTATTCATTTATTTAATTTGTGGAAAATTTTAAAAATGAGGCTTAAGTTTTTTGGGACATTTCAAAATCGGACAAAATAAAAACTATATTTCAAAACAGGTCTTAGGTTTTCTAATCACATTTCAAATCAGGACATTTGGCTAGATTTGGAGGTAGATTGGCCACCTTCCCCCTTCTTTTTTGAAAAGCCCAAAAAGGCCATTATGAGTTTTATGTTACAATGAAACGAAAAGAGACTTGGGTCTCTCTCTCTCTCTCTCTCTCTCTCTCTCTCGTCCTTCCTCCTTCACAACTTCTCTCATTTGTCTAACGGCAATTATAGGCAAGGGCCGGTTTGGCATTGTTCTCATGTTGTTCCCAAGTTTGTGCTCATATGAGGTTGTGTTGAGATCTGGTTGTTATGAGACCATATTCTATACAACTTGTTTAACAACACTATATTAAAATATTTTGCTGAGAATATGTCCTGTTGAACTTATTTGGTAATAGTATAAAGATTTTTTCCAATATTTTCTCCAGTGAACCAAAGCAAGAGAATCATAGGATCCAAAATGACCCACCCTTTTAATGTTTGCAGCCCTCTATTATTATAGTATATGGGACCCACATGTAGACATTACAACATAATATCCACTTTTAAAGATTAAATTATAGTGCCCATATTTATAAGATTTATAAGGCTGGCCTACCTTTATAGGAATTATAATGTGAGGTTACCTTTTTTTAAAGTAAATATTAGACCAATCTTTAAAAATTATAGCATGGTACACGCCTTTATAAATTAGAATGTAAGCTTAGATTCATAGGATTTATAATATAGGCCCACCTTTTGTGATCATGACTATGTGACCCACATTTAGAAACGACAAAGTGGAGCCACATTTTTTATGATTTTATATATAGAACTTACATTTAGAAATTGCAAAGTGGTGTCCATCTTAAAAAATTATAATACATTTAATGTAGGGCCATCTTGTTTGTTGATTGTGAATACGAGGCTCATTTTAAAAATTACATGGTTTTCACTTTTAGAAATTGCCACATTCATAGAATTTACGATGTGGACCCACATTCATAGGAATTATAATGTGAGTCCACCTTTTGTGATTGTCACTATATTATCGACAATTAGAAATTAGAACATATGGTCCCCAATCAAGGATTTATAATGCAGTCCTACCATTATAAGAAATTAAAGATTATAATATAGGCTTGCCTTTTATGATTGGTACCATGTGACCCACTTTAGAATTAGATCGTGGAATCACTTCAAGATACATCAAGAGATAAGAGGGAAAAACCATGCAAGCAAGTTGTTTCTTAATAATAATGATTATTATTATTTGTTCCGAGTTTCTTATGCTGGTGGATTAAAAGTTTGAGATTCCTTCCAGTGAGATTAAATTTTGAAATAGTGATTTGCACATACCAAACATGTTTTCGACAACCTTATCTCATGGGAACATCCGAATGACACAATGCCAAATGCACCCCTCAGGTCAATTGTTGCTCCTTCTTCGATCAACCACCTCCTGTTGTCCTTCATAGGCGATTGCTGTCAACTACTGACAGCCATGGGATGCTACTTGCAGGCAAAACTCCATTAGTCCTTTACCAAAGATCATAAAATTCTTTAGAGACCTCCTTCTTTACATGTGCCTCTTTGAAAATCTAATGTGGTTGCCCATGTAGATTCATTCCTCAAACCACATGGGATTGGCTCTAACAATGACATTCACATTATATGCCATTATCAATGATGTAGCTATTTATCCATCTAATCTTGTTTTTTCTTGCATATTGAGTAAACAAATCTACTTGAACTAATCTATTGTGCTCCTTGTGATGCCTCGAGCTTGAGATTTTTTCGAATTTTCAATTAGGCTAACCCCAAGGTGCAGCATACGTAATCCTGTGGAAATTTATGATGTATTGAGGCATGTATGGACCAACACAAGGGAAATTCAACAAGGTTCACATGTGAGGAGGACCCATATAGCACGTGTTTTGTTTAAACACAATCTGTGGAAGCTTGAGTAAATCACATGTATTGCCTAACATGTAATGGTATTGAGCATAAATAAGTACTAATTAATTTAACCATTATAAAGGCCTAGTTAATTAAAGTCTTTTAATAACATGAAGCCATGCACAAACTTACATGTCCAACACATACATGTCTAAATGAGCGGTGATCAGAAATGCGTGACCATGAATGTAAAGCATAATAAATGCACTAGTTTGAGGAACACCTAAATACATGATAGTAATCCAAATTACATCTAAAAGATGAGATGCATAATCATCAAAATGCAAGTATGGTGAAGTAGTATGGTGAAGCATGCTGGAACGATGCATAACAACTCACTCCATGTGACTAAATCCTAAGTATGCCCAAAATAAATGCATGGTGCTCTATGAAGGGAGATGACTAGAAGATGCCATTGGAAGCCCACTCTACTATACCCTAGGAAGTCTCTCGAACCTCGACCGAGGGTGTGTGGGTCGGTGACATGGTGTTTGAACCTATAGCACCAAGAGTAGCACTATAAATATGATGATTTAGCAAGAATAAACAAATATATAATATAACATGTTGTATCATTGGGAGTAAATAATAGGTGGGTTAAAAGAGATCAATAAGCATACACTAGGAATGTTGTGAATATGAATAAGCATAATAAAAAAGAATCATAGATAACGGTGTATAATTAACTAGTTGGCAACCACATAGGTTGCGTTCTCCCCGAAGAGAGTGTGTTACATATACTCTCAAAAAGAGCACATATACTATTAAAGAGAGTGTGATATACCGTCAAGGAGTGTCATATCATACCTGATAGGATCATAAGAGGGTGGCCGGGCCTTCTTGGTACCCAGAGTGCCGATCAACTTTAGCATGAACACAACATGACTTGCTTGCAGCATGTATGGTGAATACATAATTATGCCAGTTCTCAACACCATCGAGCCTCATAAGGGCAGGAGCAAAGTGGTGTCGATCCCTATGAATCAATGGTTACACGAGATCCTTTCCTTATCTACATTCCGTATCTTTGGTTGTCATTCGGTGGTAATAGATTGCCTTCGCAATTCATTGTATTAATAACATATCGACCTATTATATCTAAAGAGGATTGGAACAAGTTACTTTTATACATCACTGAACCAAAGACAGTACTCATATAAAGTATTTACAATAATCAAACTAGGCAACAAACAAATATGGACTTATGCATAACTTGTGAGAGACATGACTAAATCATGTTGAGAGCATGGCTTGACTTAGCAATATGAATGTATTTAAATCATTTAAGGAAATCAAAGACATTAACTAACCAACCGTATTCTATGATGACCCGTTGTGCTTAGCCATTCAATATGATGTAATAATAAGGTGTCCCTATGTCAATGTGCTACTGGTGTCTTGGTACTGCATTGCGTATGAAACGGACATCCGGCTCTTTATGCCAACACCCATGACGTGGCATTAAAACTAAGCCAAAACCTTCAAAAGGGATGAATGACAGCTCAACATTTTCCTTTTTGCTCATTAATTACAATTGAAGAATTATAAGGGCAAGGAGTTCCATGGATAAGGCCCTACATGGTCCTATGGGTTCACTAAATATCCTAAAGTATTGCTTGAACCATGGTCAATCCCAATGTGGCCTAAGGGAAAGTTCCAAGAATCAATTCAACCTTGGATGAATTGTAGATAAAATAAAAGGAAAAACAAGTCAGGCCCTCCTCACTCAAGTGGGCTTAGATGCATGCTTAAGCAGGCCATTTAGAAGCTCACGCGGTTGAGCGATCCTGTGGTCCACTGAGCACGACAAAAAAGCTTGCAATTATTGTAGGTTTGCTCAAGCAGAACCCCAAGTGTGCTCTAGTGCGCCCAATGACTTTTGCATGCGGGACTCTCCATTTTTCATTCCTTTCATTCATTCATTTTTCATGTTTTCACTTGCAATACTCCATCATATAATCCTAAAATCCATCATATTTTAACTCCTAAATCACCTCTCATCAATTGGTTCACCAAACCACCTTCAAAATCATAAATCCACCCATTTAAGCATTCCACATCATTATAAATCTAGTAAATCAAATGTATATGCATATTATTCAATGAAATAATCGTGGAATCAAGAACAATAATATACACACAAGTCTAAACTCACTTATGCTTTCCTTCTGTAGTGCTTAAACCCAAATCCTTCACTACAAGAAAATGCACCATCTGCTACAGGATTTAGCGACAACCAGAGTTGTTTGTCCCTATATATTACCTTTGTTGCGATAAACATAAAAATTCGTCTTCTAATGTCATCCCTAATGAATTTTCAGCCTATGCCCAAATTTGCACCAAACTTTATTTTTAACAACAATTTCAGTTCGTCAACAAATGATATTTTTTATTGAGCGACAAATTCTTACACGCCACCAAATCTCCAAATAGTTTTGCAAGTTGTTTAATACCTTTGGGAATGAATAAGTGGTCATCTGCAAAGGTTAAAATACTTAAACGACCTTATTCTTTCTTCTACACTCTTTCCCCAATTTGTCACCACTCACCAGCACTTCTCTTTCTTTATCGTCTGTGTAAGGGTTACCGGTCCCTCTCTTCTCTTCTCCTTCTTCTACCTCTTCTTTTTCTTTCGATTTTGTAATTTTTTTCTCTAGGTTTGGGGCACTACAACAACAGCCAAAGGGCATAAAGGGGGATTGGGCTCAGTGGTGGCTAGAGATGATGTTGCAACATTGGTGGTGATGTCGTTGGTTGCCGTGGGTGGGGGGGGGGGGGGGGTGGTTTCATGGGCTATGGGTGTTTTGAATGTATTCATCTAGTTAAATGTATTCATTTGTATCCAGGTATGACTTATAGGTATTTTTCTTTGATCAAATATGGGTGTTTTGTTTTTTTTTCAAATTACCATCAATGTTACTTCCTGATATTTCTTTCAAAGAGAAAGCAACCATGCCTTTTTGCTTGCACGTGCAATGGACATAGTTATTGTGTAGGGAACATATAATTGTCTTCTGCACCCCCTCCCCCGCTCCCTCTTTTTTTTTATAATTAAATTCATTGAACATGGTTATAGGGCCAAAAGAAGATAGGCATCTCATGATTAGACTGCACAGCACCACTGATGTTTACTGCTGTGACTGTCGCGAGGTGTTGGGTTGCAAGTATGAAAGATCATGAGTTATCAATAAGAATTATGGATTGAGTTTATGCAATGAGAATCACTCCAATCACTTGCATGGAAACAAGTCCTTCAAGTTGCAATTGCAGCCGCTAAAACATATCAGGAGAGCCATGGATTATTCTTTGGCATTCATACAATAGCATTCATATATACAGAATGAAAATTTTACACATGTAGTTGCATACCACCTAGCACCGAGGTCAAGCAATATGCTTTTCTTTGATAAACCCTAATGGAGTTTCCCGGAATTGTAGTAACTAAACTGTAGTAGGTGTATGAATTGTTGTGCTGGGGCTAAATAGCATTAGTTCACAGCAATGTCATTATTATCTTGCATGTGCTAGCTCCAAGTTGGGACAAGGCTTTGATGATGACCATGATTTGCCAATTCCAAATTTATGGGTTCATGATGTGATGAAGATCATGATAATTCTCATAGTTTGAAATAAAACAACCACCCAACTACAGTAAATATTTTTTAATATATATGATGGCAGGGAGTATCTTAATGCAGGGCTTAGAAGAACAATACATTAACAAGTCCCATTCCTTCAACTCTATCACAGACTCAAATCTAAAGACTCGGTGAGCTCAATTGTAATCAATTGTGTTTTAGCTCAAGCATTTCTAGTGTTGTTTGATGGATTCTATTGTCAAGTCTATTTTACTATAGATCTCATTTGTGTTGATGGCTTTGTGGTGATGGGCTTTTTTCTCCTCCCTAATGGATCCTAAATTTATTTTCTTCAGTAGTGTACATCTTGTCTTTCTTTACAAGGTTGAAAAGAGGAAAGACTCAATTACATGTAACAAATAGGCCCATTCGGTATCTTGGGTCTATTTCTATTTGATCATTTTTTTAAAGCTTGAGGGTGAGAAAGGTACTTGATTTTGTTTCTAGGTCTTGTTCATTTTGTGGATTTCTTAATTTTTCCTTTATTTCTATAGGTTGTGTTTGATCTACTAATTTTTTTGTTTTTACTTTGTTCATAGATTGACGATAAAGCAGGCATGGTCTACTTTTCGATGAGGGTTTTTTTTAAAAGTATTTGGATGGTTATTTAGATTACCGTGTTGACATTTGTTTTGTATCACTTTTTATATTTGGATGGATATTTGGATGAATCTATTATTTTATTTTGTGATGATATGAATGTTAATGGTTGTAGGTTTTGATTGAGCATGAATTAGAGCCACTTATGGAATGAAATCCATTTGTAATCCTTGTAAACAGATTACAGATTTTTTTGAAATGGTCTTCAATGAAGATTCTTGTTGTTGAATTAAAAAAAAAGGCTTCGATTATTGGTGACGACATAATGACTGTCACAAAAACTAAGATATCTAGAATGGCGACATGTGGTGACGATCCTGTTGTTGTCGCTTAAGATATCTTTTGGGGGAGAGCAGGTCATTGTCGCTGATTGTCCATTTTCGGTGATGAACTCCATCATCGCCAAATGGTCAACAACATTTTCAAATGTGTGACAAACACCATAGGGCGATGAATAAATTTGTGTCTAAAGGTTGGACATTTGGTGATGAACACTATAGGGCGATGAACAAATTCATGCCTAAAGGTTGGACACTTAGAGACCTTAAGATAGGATATTTGGTAGCAAATATTATAGGGCGACGAACAAATTCGTGCCTAAAGGTTGGACATTTAGGGACAAACTTGTGTTCGTCGATGAACATATTCCTGACTGGGTTTTTATGTCAATGTGGGGACAAATATTATTTCGTGGCTAAAAGGTTTTAGCAACAAATTTTACTAATTTGGCAAGGAATTTTGTTCATCTCTAAAAATCTATTTTCCTATAGTGATTAGGCAATAAGATGGAAATCCACAAATCTTAAGCACTAGCCAACAACCCTAGACAATAAAATGCATAAAGAAGAAAGAAATGATGAGAATGAACACAGGTGGGGTCTAAGAGTCCCCCTTGATTCATTTAAACCCTAAGAAATGAAATGGGGTGAAGCACTTACTTATAGAGATTAATAGAGAGAAGGAGAAGATGGGTTTCCAAGATCCAAGGGCTAAAGATGATGAAGAGGAGGTTGGGAAAGAAGATCCCCCTTTGGGATACAAGTCTTTCTGAGATTGGGAAGTTGTGAAGAATGAACAATGATTTCCAACCAAACAAGCTTGAAAGTGGTAAAGAAGAGATGATGAAGAAGAATATGATGCTCTCAAGTGGCTAGAAACAAGAGTTCTCTCTCTTGTTTGGAAGGTGACATGGGAGATGGAGGCAAGAGGAGGAGGCTAGGGTTTTGCATTTGAAATGGTTGCTACCTTTTATACTTAGGGTTTCTCTTAGAATTGCAAATAGGACCATTAGTGTTTTAAAAATTCGGGCAAATGGTTCTACATGGGCTTAAAGGAATCAAATCAAGTTAGGCCTTTAATGAAAGATAATGTTCTTAGATGAAATGCATATGATGAAACTAAGATAATGATGAAAGATGAAAAACCGTGAAAACTACAATTATAAATCAAGCCTCTAGGCTACCTAATCAAGGTCAAGGTTCATCCCAACTATGTAACTATGACCAAAACAAAAACAACCAAATTAGGACCAAATCATCATGCCAAGGCCAAAACATCATTAATTAATATAGAATATGATTAATTAACATTAAAGACACTAATTTGGCGTAGGGAACTAATAGTCATGTTACATGTTAGACTTAATCAATGGTAACTATTTGTATGTAACTTTCGCATGTGGATATCAACATCGAATTGGTCCTTGTTTTAGTAGTTTGTATGAATTGGCATACGGGGTTCTCTAATCTACCTATTTTTCTAAATGAAGGTAGAAATGATCATGGATAAAGATGAAGAAGGTTGCCATGTGATGTAATACGAATATGAGTGATCAGCATAACTCAAAAGGGCATTAGATTTGGCGATTGTTCACATATAAGTGATTGGGAAAATGGGCACGTGTTTGGTGAATAGAGAAAGATAGTTCCAAATTTCAAAGAATCCTTTTGCGAATCATCAATATAGATATGATGTTGCCTTGTGTTTGGTGGAGAGGCCTCTTTGTTTAGGAAAATTTAAGTAAGAAGATGTAAGGCCCCAGGCCTTTAATTCGTGGGTTGGCTCAGTATAACATTCTGATCCTAATTAAGTATATTTAGCGACTAATTAAGTTATTACCTAATTACCATGGGATTAACTTAAATGATGATGTTTAACATATCATTGGGATGGATTTAACTACTTTATCTTAATTGGTCATGTCAAGGCCATGGATAGGTAATTGGGTCGAGCTTAACCTAACTAGGTAGATGGAAGCTCTTTTCGTAACTTTTGATTTTATGGTTTTACATCATTCATGCATTATATTGATATCATTGAATTTGTCTCGTAGAGCACGTTAACCTTCGTACTTGACTTGAATGCGTTCGACTTCGTTTAAAGTAGTTAGACCCTCAAATGACTCAAATTGTAATAATCTTTTGTGAGAGGACTTTCTTAGAAACTTAGAGTTATATATATTCAAATGGGTTTCAGTACTCATTTTGCTCAGTTTCTACCTCTCCAACTAAATCAATGTCTTTCTTCTTCTTTTAGTCATCATCATCTTCTTCTTTTTTTGCATTTAAGGGAATAAGATAGGTCTTACATGTAAGATTGCAAGCACCCATTCCATTGTTCAATCTTTTCTCTACCTTCCTTCTCTTTTGAAATTGAAGATAGGGATTTACAGCTCTTCGTACAACTCTCTAATTGTGGTCTTAGGTAAAACCCCTTATCCAATGGTAGAATTCTTGGTTAGAAGAACCAATGGAATGAAGGAGACTCTCATTCTAACACATGCACTCATCTCTCACCTCATTTCTTACATGCATAGTATTTAAGTTCAAGAATTGGGTGTTTCTTATCTACTGAGCTAATAGAAGGACTAGTGAGTTGAAAGCTTAATATAAGACAAGTATATGCAAATTTTGATTGAATATATGTTGGTATATCATGGTTTTTGCAAATCTATTGGTTTTTAATGTGTTTTTGCAGCCCTTATTTGTATCTTTATTCTACTTACTTGGAATGCATGCTAAGGTATCTTTAAAGGTTTCATGAAAATTAAATTTGGAGTAAAATGATTGAATGATGTAGGTACATGACAGTGGGAAACCAAGTTGCAAAGTTCTAAAGCGATCTGAACCTTGCTTCAGAAAATCTAAAGCTTAAAACTAAGCCATAGGAAGGTTACAGCTCAATATCTAGAGAGTTGAATTTTTAGTTTTCTTCTACTAATTTAGCAACGGCTAAGCCGTAGAATGTGCTACGGCCAAACTGTTGCTCAGCCGTAGATCAAATATGGCCAAGCCATAGAACATAATACAATTAAACTATAAATATGGAAAAAATTGGGTAACCACAGCCAAGCCGTAGAATGCCCACGGCTAAGCCGTAAGTCACCCACGGCTAAGCCGTAAGACCATTGAAAACTAGGATTAAGTAGGTACTATTACAAGACCTTGTAGGGCCTTAGTTTCTAGATCCCTTTACCTTATTAACTGGCCCAATGGAGTAAATGAATATCATGAAGGGTCTTAAGGACTAGGACTCATTCATGTGGTGTTATCCATTTGTTAAACACCTCCACATGGGTGTTGGTTTAAGGGACTTCGATGTATATTTCCGACATAATGTTATAGTAAAAGGAGACAACTATGTATTGGATAACTTAAAACTACATCATCATGCATGATTAGAAACAATGGATGACTAGATTAGGGTTGGTTTGTAAAACTACCTAATTCTATTAATTTAAATTGTATAGCATATTAGATTGCCTTATTGGCTTCTATTATTCTAATAATGGTTTTTGAATTAAAATGATCGTGGATAAATTGATTTGAATTGAATTGTTTCAGGATATACGTTTTACTATGACATTAGCATTGAATTGAGTTGGAACGAACCGAATGAATGAATTGGTCATATACTGTATTGTATTTGTCCCCATGAATGAACTACGTGATTTACTCTAATTCAATTATGACTCGAATGGTCTAGCTCCACTCAACCTTAGCCTTATGATACCCGGCGGGGTTGACTTTTGTGTAGTAACCAACGATGCCACTGCAGTATGCCTTTGGAACTTCTGGACTCCATGTATGAAGAGACCCATTCGTACCTTGGCCCGGTCGATGATGTTCTTAACGTAAAGATCCCTAGAGGGAGGATATGACAAATATAGTAGCAAATACTAAAGTATTTCTTTTAATTGATTTTTCTAGTACGATTATTCAATTGCATAACCTGCCTAGTTTACTAAATTGCCCTTTATAATCACATGTTAATTATTTTTGTAGTACAACATGTATTACTTTAATTACGTTTACACTTTGCTGTATAGTTTTATTCACTAGTTGTCTATGATGTTATAGGCCCAGATCCCAATTTTGGTCTTACGAAGATCGAGAAGACTTCAGAAAAGGCTTTTGAGAACCCCTCTAGCCTAGATGAGTGGACAACAGATCATCTCTAATTGATCCACCATAGAGTGCGTCGAAGAGCAAGTTTATGCCTAATTTTGGGATGTAACTGCATTTAGGGTTTCATGACATGCATTAGTTTTATTTTGATATGCATGGATCATGATCCCTTGTATTTTGAAATTGTATATCTCCTCCTTATTATTTAGAAACTTTCTTCCCTTTTGTAAAGGCATGCTTCATTTCAATTCTTACACATACAGATGTATTTTAGTTTGGTGTTATGAAAACTTGTTTCATGAATGAAATTGACAGGCTTCCGCTTATTGAATGCTTAGATAGATGTCCACTAATAACATCTTATACGTGTAAGTAATGTGACTTTCCCTTGTGTAATTATGCTTAGACTTGGGTCCAGGTATGTATTACATGGGAGTACATGTGTCACTAGTTTGGTTTTAATCCTAATACCCAAGTTCTTGGGCTCAGGTCATGACATATGTAAGTATGGTATCAGAGCATGAAACAGTCATTTCAAATTTCTTAGGCATGTTGGAACGTGGTGAGGATAGGATAGAATTAATCATATATCAATTATTTGACTTTATGTTTGACTATATTGATAGATGGGTATTTCTAAGTTCAGAGAATTTTCTTTGTTATAGGAAATGGTATTAAGATCGGGTACTAATAACAACAACAATGAGGTTAACATGAATCTACTCCTAGAGGCTAGTGGATCCGCTCCACAATAGCCACCTCCCAATATAGAAGACCATTTTATGACGGTAATGCAAGTAATTCAAGTGCAGTCTCTAGCAATGTAAGCACAGATGCAAGCTATGCAGTCTTTACAAGGACAAATGGTTTCTATAGTTAAACGACAGAGTCAACTGTCAGTCCAACCACATGTAGAGTAACAAATAGTATTTTAGCTTAAAGAAAATGGCTCTAATGCTCTATATGAGAAGTTTAAGAAGAGGTGTAACAGAATTTCATGGCAAGAAACATGCTCTACAAGCAAATGAATGGTTAGAGCATATTGATGATATGTTTGGCAAAGTTGTTTGCACCAACAAGTAGAAAGTCTTGGTCACCACTTTTTTGTTTCACGGTGTGGCTGAAACTTGGTGAAAGAGTGTGAGAATGTCATATAAGGATACACCTAGTGCTACGATGTGAGAGACTTTCAAAAAACAGTTTAAAAGGAAGTTCATCCCTACCCATGTTCAGAGGGAGAAAGAGGTGGAGTTTATGGCCCTACAGTAACAACAGATGTCTATGGCCACTTATGCACATACTTTCATTCAATTGTCACAATATGTAGAGGATATGTTCAATACAAAGGAGAAAAGGTCAACCGGTTTATTATTGGCCTAAACCCCATGTACAAGGATTACGTTGCAGCTTTTCAAAGGCAAGCAATTTTTGATGATGTTATAGATAGAGCTTACTCGGTGGAGGCTATTGGTTGTGAGAAAAGAATGATGGATTCTAAAAGAATTACATCTTTTGGTAGTAAAGAACAAGTATAGAAGAAGATTAACGATGGTCAGGACAGTTCGAGTAAAACAATTATGAAGTGTGGCCTTTGTGGCAAGCCACATCGAATAGAGGCATGATAGAGAAGTACAGGAGCTTGTCTGATTTGTGGTTCAATGGAGCATCGGATTGCTCAACGTCCCAAGTACAAGCCCCTCCAACAATCGTGACCCACTACACCCATTACTCAAGGTAAACAACAACAATCACGTCAAGGCTTGAAGCAGAATTGTTAGAATGCCTGTGCTTATACTATTACTCATGAGAGTGTGGAGGATGCTGATGTGGTAGAAAGTATTTTGAAGCTGATGTGGTAGAAAGTATTTTGAAGCTGATGTGGTAGAAAGTATTCTTTCTATTAATAATAAAGAAGCATAAGCATTTGATTCGTGGTCTACGCATTCGTATGCATCACCTCATTTTCCTGTGAAGCTACAGAAGTAGCCTAAGCCACTCCCATATGTGTTGGTGGTGTCCACTCTTATAGGTAAGAGAGTGGAGTGTAGTTTATACTACTCCCAATGTGATGTATGGATCGAAGGTCATCAACTCCTCGTTGACTTGATTTTGCTATCGATGTTAGATTTTGATGTCATCCTTGGAATGGATTGGATAGTGAAATATCATGCATGTGTGAATTGTTATGATAGGACAATTCACTTTGATTTAGGTCATGGGTTCCATTTTGAAGGAAGTAAGAAGAAATTGCCTAAGCATGTTATTTCTGCATTCAAAGCAGATAGGACGATATGTAAGGTTGCGAAGGCTTCATTGCCTTTATTTCCCAGAAAAAGGACCTCAAGAAGCTCGAAGAAATCTCTGTTGTACATGACTTTTCGGATGTATTTCTCGATGAAGTCTAAGGGTTACCTCCTATTAGAGAAGTTGAATTCTCTATCGAACTCGTGTCAGGTACAACACCGATTAGCAAAGCTCCATATCGTATGGCTCCTATAGAATTATAGGAATTGAAAAGGCAATTGTAGGATCTACTTCATAAGGGTTTCATATGGCCTAGTGTGTTACTATAGGGAGCCCCAGTGTTGTTTGTAAAAAAGAAAGACTGCACTCTTAGGATGTGTATTGACTAGCAGCAGTTGAATAAGGTGACTATAAACAACAAATATCCCCTGCCGCGCATTGATGAATTGTTTGACCAACTCCAAGGTGCTGCGTATTTCTCAAAAATAGATTTGAAATCTAGATATCATCAGTTGAGAGTTAAGGAAGATGACATTGCCAAAACAGCCTTTAGAACAAGGTATGGCCACTATGAATTCCTCATAATACCTTTTGGTTTAACTATTGCACCTGCTATATTTATGGCTTTGATGAATAGGGTCTTCGCTCCTTTCTTGGATTAATTCATTTGCAGTTTTCATTGATGATATTTAGTGTATTCAAAGCCAGCAGAGGAGCATGCAGACCATTTGAGGAGAAAATTGCAATTATAGAGAGAACATCAATTTTATGCAAGGTTGTAGAAATATGATTTCTGGCTTGAGCAGGTAGCTTTTTTTGGTTATATCATTTCACGAGATGGTTTGGCAGTTGATCCAGTAAAAACAGAGGCAATTATAAATTAGCCAAGTCCAAAAACTATGATAGAGATCAGAAATTTTCTTGGACTAGCAGGGTGTTATAAAAGATTTGTTTAAGACTTCTCGAAGATATCTGCCCCTTAGACAAAGTTAACTCGAAAGAATGTACCATTTATTTGCACTGAAGAATGTGAATCAAGCTTTAGAATTTTAAAAGAGAAGTTAACCATCGCTCCAGTATTAACCTACCTGATGGAGGTGAAGAATTTGTGATTTATTTAGATGCTTCTAGAGTTAGGCTGGGGTGTATTTTGATGCAAAATGGCAAGGTGATTGCTTATGGCTCTAGATAGTTGAAGGAGCACAAAAAGAACTATGCTACGCATGAACTAGAGCTAGCAGCTATCGTGTGTGCATTAAAACTTTGGCAACTTTATCTTTATGGTGAAAAGTTTAGAGTTCACTCAGATCACCATAGCTTGCAGTATTGTTTGAGCAGCATGATTTAAATATGAGTCAACGTAGATGGCTTGAATTCATAAAAGATTATGACTTCCTTGTCAAGTATCATCCAAGAAAAGGGAATGTTGTGGTAGATGCTCTTAGAAAGAAGATAGTAAGTCTTAGTGCTTTATTGAGCTCAAATTTATTCATACAAGATGAATTCAAGGACATGCCTGTGTGTCACGACCGGAGCCCAAGAAATCGGGGATTAAGTTTAAACCTAATCAGTGACACATGTACTCTCGTGCATATACACCTAGACCTAGTCCAAGTGCATACGCACAAGGGAAAATCACACGTGCAAAGTACAGTTGTATGCGGAAGCAATAAGTATCATTGCATAATAAGATGATACACTAACATAATAGGGAAAGTATTATTTATAAAATATATAACAAAAAGGAACCGTATCTTTACAAGAGTGAGAAGACAGTTTTTATAAGACAAGACCTAACATGTAGGTAGTTAGACTCCAATACATAGCAACATGCATCCCACACTCAAAGGAGACCCTTTCTAATGCCAAGCCACTCTCCGGTCGATTGATTACGTCCATTTGTCTAGCCTTGATGGCGGTTCTACAATCTCCTCTATAGTCTTGATAATCGACAAGGGATCAAAAGGAGAATCTGAGCCTACAACACCAACGACAACTAGTGAATAAGACGATTCAGCAAAGCATAAGCGACATTAAGGTAACACGCATTGTGTCTACAAGATTCATTAACAGGAGATTATATATAGAGTTTCAATTTAGTATACTAAGCAAATCGTGCATTTAAATACAACATGATATCAGAATTATTGAATAGATATACTTTACTAAGTGGTACTACATCTGCCATATCCTCCCTTTAGGGAGCACGCGTTGAGAACACTATCGACTAGGCCAGGATACGAATGAGTTTCTAGTTTCCTGGGGTCCAGAAGCCCCAAGACAAGAGCACACTGTAGCGGCAACATACATGCTACGCCAAAGTCAACCCTGTCGGATATCATGAGGCTGAGGCTAAGTAGAGCTAGACCGTGTCAGGCATGTCATATAATGCAAGTCAATTCGCTTTAAGTCCAAGTCAATACATGTATTGAAACATACCACAATAAACTTAAGCACAAATAGTAGGATCGGTCAAGTCAAATTAAATACAAGTCAAGCAATAGTAAATGAATGGAAGGCAATAACCAGAACCAACATGCTATGCACTTCGAGTCATGGTCACGAGATCACAATAGTTTGTTAGCCAACCTTAAGTAGTTGTCCATTGTTTCTAACCGTGCATCATGATGTAGTTTTAAGTTGTTCGATATACAGTTGTCCAACTTTTAGGTGTTACAATGCATCGAGAAGGTATATCGAAGTCCCTTAAATCAACACCCATGAAGAGGTGCTTAACAACTGGACAACACACATGAATGAGGCACAGCCCTCAAGACCATTCATGCTATTCATGTATTCCATTGGACAAGTTAAGGGTTATCGGTGAATCTAACACGAAGGCCCTACAAGGTCTCTGAATAATACCTACCCTTTTCCTTCATTTTCACTGATCTCACGGCTTAGCCGTGGGTGACTTACGGCTTAGCCATATTATGCACTACGACTTAGCCATGGTTATCCAAAATTTCTTCCACGTTTATGGTGAGCCACGGTTGAACCGTGCATTTTCTTATGGCTGGACCATGATTGTTCTACGGTTTAGCCACCATTGGATACGGCTTAGGCATAGCACACCATACGGCTTCGCCGTGGCTGGAATGTAGAAAAAATTTCTTGTTTTCCTACTCTCGGGATATCAAGCCGTAGCTTGACTTATGGTTAGGTCACAGCTAGCCTTCGGTTCAGCCATAGTACATTTTACGGCTTAGCCATAGCTTGACCGTAGGGTAAATCCAAATTTAGCTGCTCTCTGGAGTTTGAGCCGTGGAGCTCTACAGCTTAGCCATAGGCTTCAGCAGTTCAAGATTCAGGCATTTCACAGACAACTGAATTTGAAGGAATTGAAGCAAAGAAGAAAAAGAGTATAAAATTTGATACAAAAGGGTTGTAAAATATAGCGAACTTGACAGATTAAGCAGAATGATAGCAATCATAATTTACCATCATGTATTCTTCCATAACATGATTATACTTGTCTCAATTAAGCTTTATCAAATTAATCTCTGTCCCTTATCTCAAATTGGATGAATCTATGCAACCCTAGTAAGCATGCATGTATAGAGGAAAAAACGATAAGTGCATGTAGTGCATGAAGAGAACTCTAGACTCATAGATGTTGTCATGAACTAATTCTTACCTAAGAACACATAAGAGATGAACCGTGAAGTCGGTGCAAGGATCTTTTCAATGAGGTGAAGAAGAAAATTGAAGAAGAAATCGTTGAGAGGAAAAGAAGTAGAGCAGAAAAGAGAAAGAAGGAAGGAGTTGGCATCGAGAGAGAAGATGGAATCATTGAGAGTCAAGGTCAGTGTTCTCTCTCTATATAAGATAAGTATGAAATGGACTTTATAAGAAAGTCCTTGTATTTCAAGGAAATTTCAAATTGAGTCAACTAAACATCCAATGGATACAAATGAAGTCGTTTGCATGCGAGTTAGTTACGGAAATCAACAAGCTTGATGAGATGCATGTGATGACACCAAGATGATGCATAAATGACGAAATCTTACAAAAGCTAAAATTATGAAAAAGGGCTTGTGTCTGCCTAATCCAGGTTAAACTCAACCAAACTACCTATCCATAACTTGAGACGTAACTCCAAAAAGACAAAATGGCATGCACTAAACTAATTTGCTGGTGAATGACCAAAAAGAATATTAATTAGTTGTCAAATTGGTCGGAGTGTTACACCCTCTCTCGCTTAAGAATCATTCCATCCTCAGAATGCTTACATACCTGCGTGAAGAGGTTGGGATATTGTCGAGCCATTTGTTCATCCAATTCCTAGGTGGCTTCATCAGGACCATGATGTTCCCAAAGAACTTTGACCCACCGTATAGTCCTGGTACGCAATATTTGTTCTCGTGTACCAATAATACAGAGCGGACGCTTGACGTATGACGCATCCGGTTGAATCTACACATCATCATAACAAATGACATAGGTAGGGTCTCTAACATACTTGTGGAGTATCGACACATGGAATACATCATGTACTTTGGAAAACTTGACTGGAAGTGCCAACCTGTAAGCTAAATCACCGATTCCACTCTTGATTTCGAACGGACCAATGTACCTCGAAGCCAATTTGCCCTTCTGGCCGAAACGTATTATACCTTTCATAGGAGAGACTTTCAGAAAAACCCAATCACCAATCTGAAACTCTAAGGCTCTTCTACCCGTATCAGCATAACTCTTTTGTCTCAATCGAGTAACCTTCAATTTTTTGATTGCTTTTTGTACCTTCTCAGTAGTTTCAGTGATAATTGTTGGTCTGTGAAAACTTCTTGTTCTAACTTCTTCCTAGCACACTGGACTCCGACATTTATGTCCATACAAGGCTTCATATGGGGCCATACCAATACTCTTATGAAAGCTATTATTATAAGTAAATTCATACAACGAGAGATGTTTATCTCATTCTTTATCAAAGTTTAAAACACTGGCTCATAGCATATCTTCTAAAGTCTGAATAGTATGTTCAGATTGCCCATCTGTCTGCGGGTGATATGTAGTACTGAAGCTCAATTTAGTACCCACAACCTCTTGGAAAGCCTTCCAAAATGACAAGATAAAGGGACTATCCTGATCGGAAATGATAAACACTGGCGTACCATGTAACCTTATAATCTCATCCACAAACTTCTTGGCCATCTTAGAAAATATCAAGCCCTTTTTGAAAGGAATAAAGTGGGCTGACTTCGTCAGTCTATCTACAATCACCCAAATGGCATTATTCTTCTTGTTCGTTGGGGGTAATCCAGAAACAAAATCTATTATAATGTGTTTCTATTTCCATTGAGGAATATGTAATGGGTGAAAGGAACCAGGAGGCCTCTGATGCTCAGCCTTCACTTTCTGACATGTAAGACACCTAGTGACGAACCTTGTGATCTCTCTTTTCATATTATTCCACTGAAACCGATCCTTTAAGTTTCGATACATCTTCGTACTCCCTGGGTGCATTGCATATCGGGTGTAATGCACATTAGCCATTAGGTTTTCTTTCAAGCGATTAACTGCTGGTACGCACAATTTATTCCAAAAGTATAGAACACTATCCTCCAGTCAGAATTCTGGTCGATCTTCTATATGATCTTTGATTCACACCAAATTTAGTCTTCAAATTGTCGATCCTTAATTTGTTGAATTACCTCAGGTTGGAAAACAAGGATGCTTGCAAACATCATAAAGTTATCCACTAATTTCACTTCCACAGGCTTATCTTTAAATTCATCTTGTATAAACAAATGGGAACTTACTAAAGCATTGAGAGTCTCTAACTTTCTACTGAGAGCATCTGCCACCACATTCACTTTCTTTGGATGATACTTGATAGAGAACTCATAATCCTTAATAAATTCAAGCCATCTACGTTGTCACATATTTAAATCATGCTGCGTGAATAAATATTGTAAGCTATGGTGATCTGAGTGTACCTCAAACTTCACACCATACAGATAATGTCGCCAAAGTTTTAAAGCAAACGTGATAGCTGCTAGTTCCAAGTCATGTGTGGCGTAATTTCTTTCATGCTCTTTAAGTTGTCTAGACCCATATGCAATCACCTTTTCATGTTGTATCAATACACATCCCAAACAGACTCTAGAAACATCGGAATAAATCACAAATCTTTCACCTTCATTAGGTAGAGTCAGCACTGGGGCGGTCGTTAGCTTTTCTTTCAAGGTTCAAAAACTTACTTCATAATCATCAATCTAATTAAAGGGAATATTCTTCCGAGTTAGCCTGGTCAAAAGAGCAGGTATCCTTGCAAAGTCCTAAACGAACCTGTGATAGTACCTTGCAAGTCCTAGAAAACTCCTAATCTCTGTCACAGATTTCGGACTCGGCCAATTTGCAACTGCCTCAACTTTGGTTGGATCAACTACCAAACCTTCTTGTGAAATGAAATGACCAAGAAACGCTACCTGCTCAAGCCAAAAGTCACATTTTGCCAACTTGGCATATAACCAATGTTCTTTTAACAATTGAAAAGCTCTTCACAGATGGTCTGCATGTTCCTCTGCAGTCTTTGAATATACCAAAATTGTTGGAAATTTATACTAAAAGCTTACTTTTATGTATTTTTTTGACTAATTTACTTATTAGTAAAGTTTGCTTTTTCCATCTTAATGAGAATTTGTATGGGTAAATGGTTGCATTATTATTTACTGTGCATAAGTGCGTCTTTTATTTTATAAAGTAGACAAGTTAGTGTGAGAGTTCAGCTTATGCACGGAAGACTTATTTGTCGGTTCTTATAG
The DNA here is from genome assembly GCA_037013555.1 of Sextonia rubra. Lineage (NCBI taxonomy): Eukaryota > Viridiplantae > Streptophyta > Magnoliopsida > Laurales > Lauraceae > Sextonia > Sextonia rubra. Next base: position 12,718,096 of record JASUAD010000018.1, on the reverse strand, counting down.
AATATAAGTAATTGTTGTTTACAATCTAGATGGAGCTAGACACACCATCGGTATGATTGTAGCATGATGTTTTAGTAGGCTTGTCTTGGCTGCGGAAAAAAGTATAGTTTTGACTGGTTATGCTAGTACACTTTATGTGATTGAACAGGACCATTTTTGGGTTATTATCTTTATACTGACTATATAAGATTATTAACATCTAAATGGTTACTATGAGAGCTTATACTCTTAATCCCGATATAAATAATAGGCACATGTATTTAGTATTTTGCATTTTGATTTACAAAGGAGTGAGACCTTTTGGGGGTCAATAATCTCAGTAAATTAGATGACTACACTACGTGTATGGTGCATATTAGTTTATTGATAGAATCCACATCTCGTAATAGGGATTGATGATATCCCCTTAATGAAGCTTATAAGTTTTGATTATGTCAAACCTTACAGGTGGACTTAGTTCTGACATATCAAATAAGTTAAGTGTAAGGTCTCAAGGAAAGTGGACTAAATTATAATTTATGGATCTAGGATTCTAACTTGGGTCGAATTAGGGTTTCATATTTCTATAAGAAGCCTATTCCTTATTTCCTTCTGAAAGTCCTTATTGTAGCATATAAATATGTGCTATTGCTCTCTAGAAAATATACACAAGAGAAATCTCGTTCTTTTAGAGCAAGGAGAATTCGCAGAAGAGGCCCACACCCCAGTGCGAATTCGAGCATGAAGGAATACAGTAGAAGATCTTGAGATTTTCAGGCTGTTATAAGATCGAGATCAAATCAGAAAGATCTTACAAGTATGGTTCTTGAATCATTATCATTTAAACTTATTTCTACAGTGATCTGTGCGCGATATCTAAGCATCCGGTGGCTGCCTCCCAACAAAAATGTCATAAATGAATACTACAACAAAATGGTCCAACAAATGAGTGAAGATCCAATTCATTAAAGCCATAAAAGTAACAGGTGCATTAGTTAATCCAAAAGGCATCACGAGGAATTCATAATGACCATACCTTATTTTAAAGGCAATTTTAGAAATATCATCTTCCTTCACCCTTAATTGGTGATACCCTGACCTTAAATCAGTTTTGGAGAAATACGCTGCATCTTGAAGTTGATCAAACAATTCATTAATACGTGGCAGGGGATATTTATTCTTTATCGTTACTTTGTTTAGTTACCAGTAATTAATACACATTCGAAAGGTACCATCTTTCTTCTTTACAAATAACATTGGAGCTCCCCAAGGTGACACACTCGGGCGTATGAAACCTTTATCCAATAAATCCTATAATTGCTTCTTTAACTCTAATAACTCTGTAGGGGCCATACGATAAGGAGCCTTACTAATCGGTGCTGTACCTGGCATGAGGTCAATGGAGATTCCACTTCCTGAATAGGGGGTAACTCTAGAATTTCTTCGGGGAATATGTCTGGAAAGTCACTCACTACAGGAATCGCTCCAAGTTGCTTGTGTTCTTTTTTCTCCGAGACAAAGGCAATGAAGCCTTCAAACCCCTTGCATACCATTTGATCCGCCTTGAATGATGAGCTAACACACCTAGGGCACTTCTTTTTACTACCTTCAAAATGAAACCCATTCCTTAAATCGAAGTAAATCGTCCTGGTATAATAATTCACACAGGTATGATACCTCGCTAACCAATCCATTCCAAGGATCACATTGAAATCTAACATTGATAACAAGATTAAGTCAACTAGGAGTTGACGACCTTCTATCAGTACATCGCATTAGGGGTAGCATACATTACATTTCATTCTCTTGCCAACAGGAGTGGACACTACCAACATATACGGTAATGGCTTAGATGGCTATCGTAGCTTCCCAGCAAAATGAGGTGCTACTACGAATGCGTAGACCCCAAATCAAACAATGCAAGAGCTTCCGCTTGAGCAATCGAAATAATACCTTCCACCACATTCGCATCTTCTACGCTCTCATGAGTAGTGGCGTAGGCACGTACATTATGGTGATTCGGCTTCTGGCTTGGTCAAGCGTGCTGTGGCTTGCCTTGAGCTGTGGAAGCAGTAAGCCTGGATTATTGGGAAGACTTGTACTTTGGACATTGAGCCACCAAATGATCCATGGAACCACAACCCAAACAAGCCCCTGTCTTTCTCTAGCGTGGCTCCATCTTGTGTGATCTGCCACAATGCCTACATGTCACATTAGCTTTACTTGAAGTACCTTATTTTCCTTTCATCTTCTTTTGTGCTTGTCCCTTTGCACAAAGGATGCATTCCTCTGGGGGTTTGTAGCTCTTTCTTCCCGAATGTTTGGCTCTGCCGAATAGGCTCTATCCATTGCATCATCAAATGTAGCTAGTCTTTGAAAAGCTATAACATAGTTCTTAGACATGGGATTCAGGCCAGTAATAAATCGGTTGACTTTGTTTTCTTCAGTATTGACCATATCCTCCGCAAAGTGAGATAACTACGTGAACTTTTGCACATATTCTGCAACTGACGTCTGCTACTACTACAAGGCTAATAACTCTACTTCCTTTGCCCTTTGCACATGGGCTAGGATAAAGTTTCTTCTAAACTATTTCTTAAATGCCTCCTGTACTGTCACACCAGGCATGTCCTTATAGGAGTCTCTCACACTCTTCTACCACGTTTTCCCCACATCGCAAAACATCGAAACTATGAATAAGACTTTCTGTTTGTTGGTGCACACAATTGTGTCGAATAGATCCTCTGTATGCTCCAACCACTGATTTGCTTTCAAAGTATCTTCGTTTCTATAAAATTCCATAGCGCTGTGTTTCTGAAATTTTTGTATAGAGCATTGGGATCACTTTCCTTTGGTTGAAAAGCGACTTGTTGCTCTATGTGGGGTGGGATAGATACTTGGCTTTGCCAATCCACAATGGATGCCACTTATGCTTGCAAGGACTGCACTGCTTGGGATTGAGCCAGAATTGCCTGTAGCATCATGATGAAACGATTGTCTGTGTTGAGTGGCGGTTGTTGAGGTGCTGATCCACTCTTAATGGGTGGAGCCATATTGTCTCCATGATTATTGTTTATACTCGATCTAGATGCCATGGCCTGCAAAAAGTTAAATGTTAATATTTTACTAAAAGATGTACCCAACTACATGCCCCATAATAAATCAAAATATCAGATTATAGAGTAAAATATTTTACATCGTATCCTCACCACATTCCTAGATGCCTACATGCTTATCCACTATAACACATATGCTTTGATACCATATAATACGTATGTCACAACTCAAGCCCAAGAAATCGGGGATTAAGTTTAAACCTAATCAGTGACACATGTACTCCTATGCATGCACACTTAGACCCAGTTCAAGTGCACATGCACAAGGGAAAAACACATGCGCAAAGTATAGCTGTACGCGGAAGCTGTAAGTATCATTGCATAATAAGATGATACACTAACATAAAAAAGAAAGTATTATTTACAAAATATACAACCAAAAGGAACCCTGTCTTTATAAGAGTAAGAAGACAGTTTTTATAAGACAAGACCTAACATGCAGGGAGTTAGACTCCAATACATAACAACTTGCATCCCACACTCAAAGGAGAGCTTCCTTAATGCCAGGCTGCTCTTTGGTGGATTAATCACACCCACTTGTCTAGCCCTGATGGGGCTTCTATGATATCCTCTATAGTCTTGCCTACCGACGAGGGATCGGAAGGGGTATCTGAGCCTACAATACCAAGGATAACTAGTGAATATGACGATTCAACAAAGCATAAGCAACATTAAGGTAATACACATTGTATCTACAAAATTCATTAATAGGAGATTATATATAGAGTTTTAACTTAGTATACTAAGCAAATCGTGTATTTAAATACAACATGATATCAGAATTATTGAATAGATATACTTTACTAAGTGGCTACTACATCTGCCATATCCTCTCTTTAGGGAGCATGCGTTGAGAACACTATTGATCGGACCAGGATACAAATGAGTTTTTATTTTCCTGGGGTCCGGAAGTCCCAAGATAAGAGCACACTGCAGCGGCAACATACATGCTATTCCAAAGTCAACCCTGTCGGGTATTATGAGGCTGAGGCTAAGTAGAGCTAGACTGTGTCAGGCATGTCATGTAATGCAAGTCAATTCACTTTAAGTTCAAGTCAATACATGTATCGAAACATACCACAATAAACTTAAGCACAAATAGTATGATTGGTCAAGTCAGATTAAATATAAGTCAAGCAATAGTAAAAGAATGGAAGGCAATAACCGAAACCAACATGCTATGGACTTCGAGTCATGGTTACGGGATCATGATAGTTTACTAGCCAACCCTAAGCTAGTTGTCTATTGTTTCTAACCATGCATCATGATGTAGTTTTAAGTTGTTCGATACACCGTTGTCCGCCTTTTTGGTGTTACAATGCATCGAGAAGGTGTATTGAAGTCTCTTAAACCAACACCCATGGGGAGGTGGTTAACAATTAGACAACACACATGAATGGGTCACAGCCCTCAAGACCATTCATGCTATTCATGTATTCCATTGGACAAGTTAAGGTTATCGGTGAATCCAACACGAAGGCCTTACAAATTCTCTGAATAATACCTACCCTTTTCCTTCATTTTTAGTGATCTCACAGCTTGGTCGTGGTGACTTACGGTTTAGCCGTAGGCATCCTATGGCTTAGTTGTATTTTGCACTACAGCTCAGCCATGGTTCCCCAAAATTTCATCCGCATTTATGGCGAGCCACGGTTGAACTGTGCATTCTCTTACGGTTGATCATGATAGTTTTACGGTTTAACCATGTTTGGATACAGCTTAGCCGTAACACACCATACGGCTTCGTCGTGGCTAGACCATAGAAAAAATTTCTTGTTTTCCTACTCTTGGGATATTAAGCTGTAGCTTGACTTACGGTTAGGTTACGGCTAGCTTATAGTTTAGCCGTAGTACATCCTTCAGCTTAGCCGTAGCTTGACCGTAGGGTAAATCCAAATTTAGCTGCTCTCTAGAGTTTGAGCCGTGGAGCTCTACGGCTTAGCCGTAGGCTTCAGAAGTTCAAGATTTGGGTATTTCACAGATAGAACTGAATTTGAAGGAATTGAAACAGAGAAGAAAAAGAGTATATAATTTGATACAAAAGGGCTGTAAAATATAGCGAACTTGACAGATTAAGCAGAATGATAGCAATCATAATTTACCATCATGTATTTTTCCATAACGTGATTATACTTGCCTCAATTAAGCTTTATCAAATTAATCTCCGTCCTTTATCTCAAATTGGATGAATCTATGCAACCCTAGTAAGCATGCATGTAAAGAGGAAGAAACGATAAGTGCATAAAGAGAACTCTAGACTCATAGATGTTGTTGTGAACCAATTCTTACCTACGAACACATAAGAGATGAACCGTGATGTCGGTGCAAGGATCTTTTCAATGAGGTGAAGTAGAAAATCGAAGAAGAAATCATTGAGTGGAAGAGAAGTAGAGCAGAAAAGAGAAAGAAGGAAGGAGTTGGATTCGAGAGAGAAGAAAAAGTCGTTGAGAGTCAAGGTAGGTGTTCTCTCTATATAAGATAAGTATGAAATGGACTTTATAAGAAAGTCCTTGTATTTCAAGGAAATTTGAAATTGAGTCAACTAAACATCCATCAGAGACAAACAAAGTCGTTTGCTGGCGAGTCAGTTACGGAAATCAACAAGCTTGACGAGATGCACGTGATGACACCAAGATGATGCATGAATGACGAAATCTTACAAAAGCTAAAATTACAAAAAAGGGCTTCTGTCAACGTAATCCAGGTTAAATTCAACCTAACTACCTATCCATGACCCGAACCATAACTCCAAAAAGATAAAACGACATGCATTAAACTAATTCGCTGTTGAATGACCGAAAAGAACATTAATTAGTTGTTAAACTGGATTAATTTGGGTCAAAGTGTTACACTATGGAAGTAAAATTGGTGGATGACTTTGTGGTGTTTGCAAGTACTATTACCTTCCAACCTGAAATAATTCAAGCAATCAAAGAGAAACAATTTGAATATCCAAATCTATTGCAAATTAAAGGTCATCTAGTAGATAGACCAGATTTTCGTTTAGAGGATGGTGTTATGTATTTCAGGAACAGATTATGCGTATTGACTCATGATGTTATGAAAGAAAGCCTAATGACAGATGCACATTATGCTAAATATGTGATGCACCCTAATAGCACGAAGATGTACCAGAACCTAAAGGATTGATTTTGGTAGAATAACATAAATAGGGAAATTACAGGTTTCGTGGCTAGATGCCTTATATGCCAAAAGAAAGCTAATCATCAAAGACCTCCTGGTACCTTGCACCCATTGCATCTGCCTCAGTGAAAATAGGAACACATCACTATAGATTTTATTTCGAGGTTACCCCGAACGAGTAAGAAGAATAATGCAATTTGGGAGATTGTGGATAGTCTAACAAAGTCAGCCCATTTTATTCCCTTCAAGAAGGGTATGACATTTTTAGAGATGGCCAAGAAGTTTTGTGGATGAGATTGTGAGATTGCATGGTATGCCAGTGTCCATAGTTTCTAATTGTGATAGCAGATTTGTATTGTCATTTTGGAAGGCTTTTCAAGAAACTATGGGTACCAAACTTAGTTTTAGTACAGCATACCATCCACAGATTGATAGACCAATCGAATGCACTATACAGACTTTAGAAGATATGTTGCGTACTAGCATTCTACATTTTGATAAAGAATGGGATAAGCACTTATCATTATGTGAATTTGCATGTAATAACAACTTCCATAAAAGCATTAGCATGGCTCCATTCTAAGGATTGTGTAGATGTAAATCTCGGAGTCCAGTTTGTTTGGAAGAAGTCAGAACTAGAAGTTTCTATGGATCGACTATTATTGCTGAAACTACTGAAAAGGTGTAAAAAGAAATTAAAAATTTGAAAGTTGCTCGTTCAGGATAAAAGAGCTATGCTGATATTCGTAGAAGAGATTTGGAGTTTCAGATTGGTGATTAGGTTTTTCTAAAGGTTTTTCTTCTGAAGGGTATGATTCATTTTGATCAAAAAGGTAAGTTGGCTCTGAGGTATGTGGGCGTGTTTGAAATCAAGAGCAGAGTTGGTGATTTGGCTTATAAACTAGCACTTCCTAAGGAGTTCTTCATAGTGAATGATATGTTTCACATATCGATGCTTCGCAAATATGTTAAAGATCCTACCTATGTCATTCAGTATGATGATATCCAAATTTAGCTAGATGCGACATACATTAAGCGTCAACTCTATATCGCAAGTACGGGAGAACAGATATTGCGTACAAGAACCATATGATGGGTCAAAGTCCTTTGGGAGCATCATGGTCCCGATGCGGCAGCATGGGAGCTTGAAGAATACATGGCCCAACAATATCCTGACCTCTTCGCGCAGGTATGTTTCATTTAGAGGACTGAATGATTCCTAAGCAGGGGAGGATGTAACACTCCGATGCTAATTAAGTAGGTTTAGAGACTAATTAAGTAAGTTATTAGCTAATTACTATGGGATTATCTTAAATAATAATGTTTAACATATCATTAAGATGGATTTAACTGTTTTGTCTTAATGGGTGATGTTTAGGCCATGGATAGGTAGTTGGGTCGAGTTTAACCTAACTAGGAAGATGGAAGCCCTTTTTCATAATTTTTGATTTCATGGTTTTACATCATTCATACATCATATTGATATCATCGTGTTTGTCTTGTTGAGCTCGTTAACCTTCGTACTTGATTTGAACATGTTCGACTTTGTTTGAAGTAATTAGACTCTTAAATGGCTCAAATTGTAATAATCTTTTGTGAAATGACTTTCTTATAAGCTTAGAGTTATATATATATTTTCAAATGGGTTTCAGTACTCACCTTGCTCAATTCCTACCTCTCTAACTACAACAACATCTTTCTCCTTTTTTAAGTCTTCTTCTTCTTTTTTTTCTACATCTAAGGGAGCAAGATAGGTCTTGCATGTAAGATTGCAAGCACCCATTCTATCATTCAATCTTTTCTCTACCTTCCTTCTTTTTTGAAATTGAAGATAATAATTTATAGCTCTCCCTACAACTCCCTAACTGTGGTCTAAGGTAAGACTCCTTATCATATGGTAAAATTCTTGGTTAGAAGAACCAATGGAGTCAAGGAGACTCTCATTCTAACACATGCTCTCATCTCCCTCCTCATTTCTTACATGCATGGCATTTAAGTTAAAAAATTGGGTGTTTCTTCTCTATTCAGCCAAAAGAAGGACTAGTGAGTTGAAAGCTTAATCTAAGGCAAGTATAAGCAAATTTTTGGTTAAATGCATGTTGGTTTATCATGATTCTTGTAAATCTATAGGTTTTTAATGTGTTTTAGTAGCCTTTATTTATACCTTTATTCTACTTACTTGGAATGCATGCCAAGGTATCTTTAAAGGTTTCATGAAAATTAAATTCAGAGTAGAATGATTGAATGATGTAAGTACATGATAGTGGGAAACCAAGTTACAAAGTTCTAAAGCAAACTGAACCCTGCTTCAGAAAATCTAAAGCTTATAGCTAAGCCGTACGAAGGTTACAGCTCAATATCCAAAGAGCTAAATTTTTAGTTTTCTTCTATGGTTAAGCCATGGCTAAGTCGTAGAATATTAACCACAGATCAAATATGGCCAAGCCGTAGAACAGAATATGATTAAACTATAAATGCGGAAAAAATTAGGTAACCTCGGCTAAGCCATAGTGCATTATATGGCTAAGCCGTAGGATGCCCACAGCTAAGCCGTAAGTCACTCACGGTTAAGCTCTAAAGCCACCGAAAACTAAGATTAAGTAGATACTATTACAAGACCTTGTAGGGCCTTAGCTTCTATATCCCTCGACCTTATTAACTGGTCCAATGGAGTAAATGAACATCATGAAGGGTCTTAAAGGCTGGGACTCATTCATGTGGTGTTATCCATTTGTTAAGCACCTCTCCATGGGTGTTGGTTTAAGGGGCTACGATATACATTTCAAATACAATGTAATACCAGAAGGAGATAATTGTGTATTGGATATCTTATAACTGTATCATCATGCACGGTTAAAAACAACGGATAACTAAAATAGGATTAGTTTGTAAAACTACCTTGAATCTATTAATTGAAATTGCATAACAAATTGGATTGCCTTATTACCTTCTATTATTCCAATAATGGTTTTTGAATTGAAATGATCATGGATAAACTGATTTGAATTGAATTGTTTAATGATATACGTTTTATTGTGAAAATAATAGTGAATTGAGTTGGAAAAAACCAAATGAATAGATTGATTGTATACTGTATTATATTGCTCGCCATGAACGAATTACGTGTTTTACTCAAATTCAATTATATTACTTGAATGGTCTAGCTCTACTCAGCCTTAGCCTTATGATACCCGGCCGGGTTAACTTTGGTGTAGTAATGAACGATGCCATTGCAGTATGCCTTTGGAGCTTCCAGACTCTATGTAACAGTGACTCATTCGTACCTTGACCTGGTCGATGGTGTTCTTAACGGAAAGATCACTAAAGGGAGGATATGCAAATATAGTAGCCAAATAATAAAGCATTTCTGTTAATTGATTCTTCTAGCATGATTATTCATTTGCACAACCCACTTAGTGTATTAAATTGCCCTTTATAATCATATGTTAATGATTCTTGTAGATACAATGCTTATTAACTTAATTATGCTTATACTTCGCTAAATAGTCTTATTCACTAGTTGTGTATGGTGTTACACGCCCAGATCCTAATTTTGATCTTGCGAAGATCAAGAACACTTCAGAGAAGGCCTTTGAGAACCCCTCTGGCCTAAATGAGTGGACAGCAGATCATCTCTGATTGATCCACCACCACTATAACAAAATTCAATTTTGCCAACACACAATAAAACGTTGGAAAAAATCAATAAATGTTGGCAACATACTTTACCAACCCAAAAAAATGCGTTGGAAAGGTGTTGGTAAAAGTATGTGGGGAGTGTCTTTTGCCAACACAAACAAAAAATGTTGGCAAACTTTGATCTTTACCAACGGAAAATGGTGTTGGAAAAATTAGAGATAACATGTTGGCAAAGCAACTTTTGCCAACACAAATTAAAAACATTGGCAAAAGTTGATCTCTACCAACATAAACAAGTGTTGAGAAAAGTAGGAAAATAGGTTGGTAATTAAACTTTTGCCAACACAAAAAAATAAATGTTGGCAAACTTTGATCTTTACCAACATAAAATGGTGATGGCAAAATTAGAGATAACAAGTTGGTAAAGCAACTTTTGCCAACACAAATTAAAAACGTTGGCAAAAGTTGATCTCTACCAACACACACGGGTGTTGAGAAAAGTAGGAAATAGGTTAGTAAATAAACTCTTGCCAACGCAAAATAAAATGCTGGCAAATTTTGATCTTTACCAACGTAAAATGGTGTTGGCAAAATTAGAGATAACAAGTTGGTAAAGTAACTTTTGCCAATACAAATTAAAAACATTGGCAAAAGTTGATATCTACCAACATAAACGAGTGTTGAGAAAAATAAAAAAACAGGTTGGTAAATAAACTTTTACCAATGCAAAATAAAATGCTGCCAAAAGTTAAACTTTACCAACACACTATGGTGTTAGCAAAAGTAAGAAAAGAAATTGGCAAAACAACTTTTGGCAACACAAAAATGCATTAGCACACAGAAATGCGTTGGCTCACATAATTTGTGTTGGCAAAAGTAATTTTGACTTTTTTAATTTTGAAAAAAATGTTTTTGCAAGCTATTTATACCTGTTTATATACCATCCAAACACATTAGCAATACATTAAATACAAATCCAAAATATGAGCACATAAATAAAATATTTATATTCAAAAAGTCAACATACACCTCAAAACATATATATCCCATCGAATAAACATCAAATGTTTGCAAATATCCTGAAAGAAAGATTGAAAAATATCAAAGTACATATATCAAAATAGAAGTTTGTCTATTGCCAAACAGATGCTAACCAAGAGAAGCTTCTGAAAGTGCAACAGCTAGATCTCACCAAGTCCCAGAGGGGGGGGGTGAATAGGACAATTAAAAATTTCTTTTCAGAAAAGAGGTTTTATAAGTGTACAATAATTAATTTTAAGAGTCCATAAGCAAGATCTAGAGAGATGCTCAAAGTTGTGTGTGTTGACAGTGTATAGAAAAGCTATTCAGTAAGGAAGATATAGCCTAAAGAGATGATCAACACAAGTAAACAAGATATAAGGCATCCACCACACACAACAAGCAATAAACACAGTAATTTATAGTGGTTCGGTCCTAGACCTACATCCACTCTCAAGAGCAATCTCTCTTGGTTCCACTAATAGGATGTCCTTACATAACATACACCTCTTGCAACAATTTTTGATTCGGTGGTTTGTTTTCCACCAACTGGGTTTTTGATCAGGTGGTTGATCCTTGATCTAGTCCACTAACTACAACAATTTTTGATGCGGTGGTTTGTCTTCCACCAAATACAGCAAAGAGAATTGAAATATTAAAGAACACCTAGACAAGGAATTGTATACCTTGGTTTTGAGTGGTGCTTTTGATGCTTGAAAGACTACCTCTAAGCTTTGACCTCTTGTTCTTGCTCCTTAGTGATGAAGATCTTCAAATGAGTGTTTAGCCAAGGGAAGAGGTTTTAAGAGGGTTTGGAAGGCTAAGATATTTTCTCAGATTTAATGAAGCCTTTCCTAAATGACCAACTACTCTTCTTGGAACAATAATGGCACTTTAAGTGTTGAAGAGTAGGTGGTTGTGGGAGCTCTAAAGATGGTTTTACTAGAGGCGCAAAGGCTCAGCTATACTGGTGATTTTCTCAGTAATAAAGTCTGTAGTTGGAGCAAATGAGAGGTCCTCTTTAAATACAGATAAGCTCCAACGGATAGATCTACGGCTAAGAACAGAATGGTCTACGGTTTAGCCGTATGCTCTGACAACATCCAACGGCTAGTTTGACCAGATTCAACAATATTTCTTCTTATAGTTAAGCTTACGGCTTAGCCGTAAATCCTTATACGGCTTAGCCGTGAGCACCTTTCGGCCTAGCCGTGGATCAGCCCGTAAGCTGAAATTTCCAAAAACTGCTCTCTGGAAAGTGGCCCGTAAACTTTACGGCTTAGCCGTGAATCACATTACGGCTTAGCCGTGAAGGCTTTTCGGCTTGGCCGCAAGGTCAACCGTAGGCATTATATGGCCAGGAGCACTCTCTGGACTGTGGCCCGTAAATTTTTAGCCGTGAAACACACTACGGCTTAGCCCTAATCCTTTTTCAGTGCAGCCGTAGGGTCAGCCGTAGAACAAAATGATTCAAAATATACTCTCTGGAGAGTGAGCCATAGGATCTACGGCTTAGCCGTGGTCCAAGCCGTAGTACACAGACAGGGTTTTTTTAGAAACCCTTTTTCCTATTCTAATTTTACGGGCACTAGGGGTCACAGTTACCTTATCCCTTGGCACTCACAGAGGATTTTCTTGAATGATCTTGAACTTCTTTGAACTTGCTTAATCTTCATTGATAGGTCTTTCTTGAATGGTCTTGAACTTCCTTGAACTTGCTTGAACTTCTTTGAACTTAGCTTGATCTTCAATGAACTTCAGAGATGAACTAGGTCTTTCTAGAACTGAACTACACTTTGGTCATGTAATTGACAACATGTTCTTACAGTGACACTAACAATCTCCCTCTTTGTCAATTTCGTGACAAAATTACACATAATGTAGAAGATACAACATTTTAGTTCAACAATCAGGATACAATAAGTATTACAATATGGAATATACCTTAACCAAACATATCCACATAAGTCTGAAAGTTCAACACATTGAAGCTCCCCCTTTGAAGATACTTAACCTGCAAAAAGGTTGCAAACACAATCTACTAGAAAGGTGGGAGGTTAGAGGGCTCCCCCTAAAGACATGCATACAATTCTCCCCCTTTTTGGCACAATATTGACAAAGAGATAGACAAGAAGTAATGGCCATAGTATATTAGAAGTTAGGAGCAATACAAGGCACAAACACATAACAATGTCCAAAACACATAAATAGCGCATCACCACAAAGACAAAAGATGAAACTAATAATAGATCCAGAAGGTGAAGCACAGCCAAAGTCAAAAATACATAAAAAATTCAGTGCCAATGCATCTCAGAACATCAATCAGAAGGAGGAGAGGGGGAAGGAATCGCCACATCGTCTCTCCGGCAGCTTTTGGAGATCTTTGATAGGTATTGAAATGATTTCTTCAAGAGCTTCTCCATCTTGGTTTGCCGTTATTCCAGCGCTGCCAACCGAGCTTCAAATGAGGAAGAGGAAGAAGCCGGGGGAGGAACCGGAACCGGTGAAGCAGTAGAGGGTGCTACAGGAGGAGGCCCATCCGATGAGTCTTCTTCATCCCCAAAGTCATGAAAGCTGGGACCAGCCGCTTGTTGCTTGGAGAAACGCATGTTCTGAATATTGACTGTGCCAAAGGTGGGGTGAGATTCAGGAGCTTCATCAGAAGTTAAATTGACTCCACACTGAGAGGCAAGGCGAGTCATCAGATAACCAAAAACACAGGCATTGGTGCCTCTGCCCGGGCAAAGCCAAAACCGAATGATGGTAGCACAGATAAGAGATGGAAGATACACTCTGACCCCCATATGGACTGAGTAGAGGACATTAACCATGAAAGGGGTTAGGTCAGAGAAATTGCCCCTCCGAGGATAGATGTTACAAGTGAAGATAGCATGGAGGATCCGGTAGTGAGGAAGCAGGGAGGCTGCAGGGAGGAACCCCTTGTCCTTCCACGGGACGGTGGCTCCACATAGAGCGAAGGTGGCAGTTTGTTTTTCTTCTTCGGATAGAGAATCCTTGATGACCGAATGGGGTATATCTGCAGAGGAACACACAAAAGGGCAGAAATGATGGCAGGGGTGATGGTATTGGTGCCATCAGTGAAATCAATTTCAAAAGACATAGAGTCTAACGATGCTCCCTTGATGGATGCATACATGGTTCGCACAATCGAGGGGAAGCCAGGACCACCCCATTTCAGAATATTTTCCCACCCAATGTTGGTGAGGAGGGTTTGGACTCCATATGTTTCAATAGCTAGAATATTGACATCGCGTTCCACAGTAATTGGACAGGAAAAAAAGGACTGATCGCGAGTGGGTTCCCGTGGAACCAAAACTCGGGGAGAGGGTGGAAAGTGCTGTCGAGGACGGGATGAGCTACTCGAGGCATGAGGCCTCTTGCCGGCAGGGTAAGCGTTTTTGGTCCGTGGAGGCATAGTGATATATGAAACAGGAAACCCAATCCACAAAACAGAATGAAAGCCAAATGCACAAAAACAGGAACAATAGCACAGTAAAAACGGCAATACAGTAACGATAGCAAACAAGAACCGAGAAATAGTACCAAAGTTGCCAAAGATACCTTGAAGGAGAAAGCCGAAAAAGGAAGAATGAAGAGAGAAGAAAGGACAGAGACCTAGGGCAAAAAACTCGTGCAGACGCAGAGTAAAAAAGAAGTGAAGAGACGGAGTTAAGTACTGGTTGGCGCGCAGAACGAGGACGAAAATAACATTTACGGCTTAGCCGTATAGTATTTTACGGCTGAGCCATAAACCTTGACTATTGAGCCGTAGGGTAAATGTTTGCGCAAATACGGGTTAACCGTAAGGAGATTACGGCTTAGCCGTGAAATTGCTTACGGCTTAGCCGTAGGCCCTGGGCAAAATACAAATTAATTCAAACAGCAAACACCAATCGATTTCCTCAAATTTTCAAATTTTAATACATCAAGAGATTTAGTCAAGATGTCTGCAAGTTGTTTTTCAGTCTGAATATATTCGAGCTTTAATGATTCCTTCTTCGACCAATTCTCTAATGAAATGATGTCGGATATCAATGTGTTTGGTGCGAAGTGCTGGACCGGATTTTTAGAAATATGTATGGCACTTGTGTTATCACAATACAAGCTCATTATTTCTTGTTTAATGCCATAGTCCATAAGCATTTGCTTCATCCACAAGAGTTGAGAACAGCAGCTTCCGACAGCTATATATTCAGCCTCGGCAGTGGAAAGAGATATGGAATTTTGCTTTTTAGTATGCCAAGCTACTAGACAGTTTCCCACATAGAAACATCCGCCACTTGTGGATTTTCTATCATCTAAGTTTCCTGCCCAATCAGCATCTGAGTATCCAGTAATGGAAGATGATGAGTCATGAGGATACCACAGACCATATTCAGATGTATCTGCAATGTACTTAATGATTCTTTTTACAGCAGTCAGATGGGATTCTTTCGGATCTGCTTGATATCGGGCACATGCTCCCACACTAAATGCTATGTCTGGCCTACTTGCAGTAAGGTATAACAGGCTACCGATCATACTTCTATATAGGCTAGAGTCAACCCCTTTACCATTTGCATCTTTAGTAAGTTTGATGGTTATACTCATGGGGGTTTTGAAATGTTTCCCAGTCATTAGACCAAATCGTTTTACCAGTTCTTTAGCATACTTGGATTGGGAAATGAAGATACCATCACGTAATTGTTTAACTTGCAAACCCAAAAAGAAATTCAGTTCGCCAACCATACTCATTTTGAATTTAGATTGCATTAGATTAGCGAACTGAGCAGTCAATTCATTACACGTGGAGCCAAAGATGATATCATCTACATATATTTGCGCTATTAAAACTGACTTTCTTGTCTTTTGGATAAAAAGAGTTTTATCAACACTACCTCTTTGAAAATCATTATCTAACATGAATTTTGTCAATCTTTCATACCAAGCACGTGGAGCTTGCTTAAGACCATACAGAGCTTTCTTTAATCTAAACACATGATTAGGGAATTTCGTGTCTATAAAACCTTTAGGTTGTTCAACATACACTTCTTCATTCAAAATTCCATTTAGGAAAGCACTTTTAACATCCATTTGATACAATTTGAACTTTAAAAAACAAGCTATAGATAATAAAATCCTAATTGATTCTAAACGGGCAACTGGAGCAAAGGTCTCATCAAAGTCAATACCTTCAATTTGAGAATATCCCTGCGCTACCAACCTAGCTTTGTTCCTAACAATGACGCCATTTTCATCAAGTTTATTTTTGAAGATCCATTTAGTGCCTATCACATTTTTATCCTTTGGTCTTGGAACTAGGTACCAGACATCAGTTCTTGTAAATTGATTCAATTTTTCTTGCATAGCTTTTATCCAATCATTGTCTGAAAAGGCTTCATTAACGCAGGAAGGTTCTAAAACTGAAGTAAAGCACAGGTGACTCATAATGTTCTCCAATTGTTTCCTAGTTTTTACACTTGTTAGAGGGTCACCAATAATCTGATCTATAGGATGATCTCTTACATTCACCAAATTTTCAGTGGAAGCAGGTGCATCGGTTTTTATTGTGGATCGTGTGGGTTCAATCATTGAGGGCACTTCCACTTCATCAACATTATCAGACACTGTGGATTCATCATTTATAATAACATTTATTGACTTTTGGATGACTCCGGTTCTCATATTTAGGACACGATAGGCTCAACTCCGTGTTGAATAGCCTAAGAATATACCTTCATCACTTTTTGAGTCAAATTTACTCAGTTGTTTTCTATCCTTCAAAATGTAACATTTACTTCCAAAGACCTTAAAATATTTCACATTTGGTTTCTTCCCATGCCACAATTCATAAGCTGTCTGATTTGTACCAGTCCTAAGATAAACTCGGTTGATGATGTAGCAGCTGGTATTAACAGCTTTGGCCCACAAGTCTCTAGGAAGATTCTTACTATGAAGCATGACTGTGGCCATGTCTTGGAGAACTCTATTTTTCCTTTCAGCTACCCTATTTTGTTGTGGAGTTTTGGGTGTTGAATATTCATGATGAATCCCATATTTCTCATAGAATTTGTCAAATTGATCATTTTCAAATTCTCCACCATGATCACTTCTGATTCGGGCTACTGAAGTCCCTTTTTCAATTTGAATTTGTTTTACAATCCTTTTAAATTCTCCAAAGGCTTCAGATTTTTCTCTCAAGAATGCAACCCAAGTGAATCTAGAGAAATCATCTACCATGACAAGAAAATACCTTTTCTTACCTTGACTCTCTCTTTTAGTTGGTCCAACCAAGTCCATATGAATAAGTTCTAGAGGTCGAGTAGTTTTCATAGCATTCACCATTTTATGGGCACTTCTAATTTGTTTTCCTTGAAGGCACTCTCCACAGATCATCTTTTCTTGACTACTGATCTTGGGCAGTCCTTCAACATATTTGTTTAGATGGGATAAGTCCCTGTAGTTTACATGCCCAAGTCTTTGATGCCACAACTTAGCTTCATCAGTACTAGTTAATAAGCAAGAAGCGGAGGATGAAGTATTTGTTTTTCCCACCACATAACAGTTATCGGTAGTTCTAAGACCTCTCAATATTATCTTTCCATTCCTTGAGATCTCACAACTATGGCTACTAAAGTTTACGGCATAATCTTTATCACAGATTTGAGATATGCTAAGTAAATTATGTTTCAACCCATCAACGTACAAAACATTCTCAAAAGGTGGTAGGTTTGGAACATTTAAAGTTCCTTTCCCAATAATTTTTGCAGTACTACCATCACCAAAAGTAACCGTGCCTCCATCGAATTCAATCATTTTAGACAAACAAGATTTATCACCAGTCATATGTTTTGAGCATCCACTATTCAGATACCATCTTGATTGTTCTGTAGCTTTAACAGCTGTGTGGACCACGAGATTCTTGTTATTAGGTATCCACTTAAGTGTACTAGTGGTGGGGATCACAATTGGCTTTTGGTGTTTCATTTGAAAAGTTTTATGTTGGGGAATGAGAATGTTTGCTCCATCCTTTTTGTATATTTCAAATTGTTTTCTTAACTTTTGAACTTCTTTTAACAGATTATCCATCTTTTGGTTTAAGGGGAACTTGTTTATTTGAGACTTCTGCTTTTTTGTTTTCAAGTTCCACTTTCTTAGAGGTGTTTTTCTCAATTTTTTGACTAATGTTATAATGAATTTTTCTTAACTCGCACTCCATCTTGAAATGACTTTTTCCACAATAATGACAGATGACATTTGATGAAATAGTATGAGTACTAGTAGATGCCTTATCCAAAGTGTTTTTAACACTAGTATCTTCCTTCTTTAAAGCACTTTTGACAAAGACAGTTCCGGAACTTGGAGACTGATTAGCATTTTTGTCATATCCAAGACCGGTCATATCCTTATAAGCTTTCCCAATTTTGAATAGTCTAATGTATTTCTCATCATTTTGGATAAATCTGTACTCATACTTTTCTTTATACCGTTTCAGAATAGTCACTTCATTGTGGAGAGCATTATTTTCATCTTTTAATTTCAAAAGGGATTTTCATTTTCTCTTAATTTGATTGCATTTTCTCTTTCTGTTGATAATTGGGTTTTTACACTTTCAAGTTCTTTGATTAATTTCTCCTTTTCAGCATTAATACGATCAACCTTTTCTTTTAAATTCTTAATTTTGTTTTGTTGATTGCTTACAGTTTCAACAAGCCTACAGGTTCCCTCATAGAGTAGTTCATAGGAATCCGTGGTGTTGTCATTATCCTCATCATCTGAATTTTCATATTCACTCTCTGACTCACTTCCTGAGATTTCTTCATTCGATATTTTAATCATTTCCTCAGAGAGATTGAATGTTGCAGTGGTAGCCATCAGAACTGTATATTTGTGTGATTCATTTTGATGTGATTCATCTGAGTCAGAATCTGATTCAGATGAATCATCCCAAGTGGCTACAAGATTCTTCTTTTTGAATTTTCCTTTTAGTGGACAATCGGTGGATATGTGTCCAAATTTCTTACGTCTGTAACACATAGGCTCCTTATGTTTACTTCTAGAAAGGGAACTTGACTGACCTTTGTATTTATCATTAGTGTTTTCATTTTTATACTCTTAACTTGACCGACCTTTGTATTTATCATTAGTGTTTTCATTTTTATACTCTTTCACCCTCTTTTTCTTAAATTGTTTCAAAAATCTTTTAGCCAAAAGGGCCACATCTTCATCCTCGTCATTACTAGTTATTCCTATGTCATCTTTAGAGGAAGATGTGTTATGAGAGGTGATTAGAGCGATTGATTTCTTTTTGTCATTGTTAAATTTGAGTTCAAAGGTCTGAAGGGATCCCACTAAATCTTCAATTTTCATTTGTTCCGAATCCTTGTGTTCTTCTATAGAGGTTACCTTAGGATGGAATCTTTCCGGAAGTGATCTCAAGATTTTACTACAAATTTTACCTTCCGGAAGAGTTTCCCCAAGAGCCCACATTTCATTTACAATTTTCATGAGCTTAGTATGGAAGTCAGTAAACATTTCATTTTCTTCCATGCGAATGTTTTCAAACTGACTTGTGAGCATTTGAAGTTTAGATCTTTTGACAACAGAGGTACCCTCATAAGTCACTTCAAGGATTCTCCATGCCTGTTTTGTATTAGTGGTTGTCATGATATTTTTAAACTCTTCTTGATTCATGGCACACACTATAGCATTGTAAGCTCTAGCATTATTTTGTCTAAGAAGTAGCTGAGCAGGAGACCATCTAGCTGGATCCAATGGTCTACTGGTTGTGACACCATTTATAGTCACATCTTCAGTGGGTTCCGTCCAGCCTTTCTCTATAGCCTCTCAAACAGCCCAGTCCATGGATTTCAAAAATGCTGTCATCCGGGCTTTCCAGAAGGCATAATTTGTTCCATCAAAGAAAAGTGGACGGGTGATAGAGCTTCCTTCAAGATTCATGGTGAATCTAGCAAAAGATGGATCTACTTCAGGTTATTACACCCTTAAGAAGTAACCCACTCTGATACCAATTGAAAGTGCAACAGCTAGATCTCACCAAGTCCTAGAGGGGGGGGGGGTGAATAGGACAATTAAAAATTTCTTTTCAGAAAAGAGGTTTTATAAGTGTACAATAATTAATTTTAAAAGTCCACAAGCAAGATCTAGAGAGATGCTCAAAGTTGTGTGTTGACAATGTATAGAAAAGCTATTCAGTAAGGAAGATATAGCCTAAAGAGATGATCAACACAAGTAAACAAGATATAAGGCATCCAGCACACACAACAAGCAATAAACACAGTAATTTATAGTGGTTCGGTCCTAGACCTACATCCACTCTCAAGAGTAATCTCTCTTGGTTCCACTAATAGGATGTACTTACATAACATACACCTCTTGCAACAATTTTTGATTCGGTGGTTTATCTTCCACCAACTGGGTTTTTGATCAGGTGGTTGATCCTTGATCTAGTCCACCAACTACAACAATTTTTGATGCGGTGGTTTGTCTTCCACCAAATACAGCAAAGAGAATTGAAATATTAAAGAACACCTAGACAAGGAATTGTATACCTTGGTTTTGAGTGGTGCTTTTGATGCTTGAAAGACTACCTCCAAGCTTTGACCTCTTGTTCTTGCTTCTTGGTGATGAAGATCTTCAAATGAGTGTTCAGCCAAGGGAAGATGTTTTAAGAGGGTTTGGAAGGCTAAGATATTCTCTCAGATTTAATGAAGCCTTTCCTAAATGACCAACTACTCTTCTTGGAACAATAATGGCACTTTAAGTGTTGAAGAGTAGGTGGTTGTGGGAGCTCTAAAGATGGTTTTACTAGAGGTGCAAAGGCTCAGCTATACTGGCGATTTTCTCAGTAATAAAGTCTGTAGTTGGAGCAAATGAGAGGTCCTTTTTAAATACAGATAAGCTCCAACGGATAGATCTACGGTTAAGAACAGAATGGTCTACAGCTTAGCCGTATGCTCTGACAACATCCAATGGCTAGTTTGACCAGATTCAACAATATTTCTTCTTACGGTTAAGCTTACGGCTTAGCCGTAAATCCTTATACGGCTTAGCCGTGAACACCTTTCGGCCTAGCCGTGGATCAGCCGTAAGCTGAAATTTCCAAAAACTGCTCTCTGGAAAGTGGCCCGTAAACTTTACGGCTTAGCAGTGAATCACATTACGGCTTAGCCGTGAAGGCCTTTCGGCTTGGCCGCAAGGTCAACCGTAGGTATTATATGGCCAGGAGCACTCTCTGGACTCTGGCCCGTAGATTTTACAGTTTAGCTGTGAAACACACTACGGCTTAGCCGTAATCCTTTTTCGGTGCAGCCGTAGGGTCAGCCGTAGAACAAAATGATTCAAAATATACTCTCTGGCGAGTAAGCCGTAGGATCTACGGCTTAGCCGTGGTCCAAGCCGTAGTACATAGACAGGGTTTTTTTAGAAACCCTTTTTCCTATTCTAATTGTACGGGCACTAGGGGTCACAGTTACCTTATCCCTTGGCACTCACAGAGGATCTTCTTGAATGATCTTGAACTTCTTTGAACTTGCTTAATCTTCATTGATAGGTCTTTCTTGAATGGTCTTGAACTTCCTTAAACTTGCTTGGACTTCTTTGAACTTAGCTTGATCTTCAATGAACTTCAGAGATGAACTAGGTCTTTTTAGAACTGAACTACACTTTGGTCACGTAATTGACAACATGTTCTTACAGTGACACTAACAGCCTCATCATGCCCTCCAGCCAATGTGGCATCACCACTACCACTCCCTAGACTAAATATAGGCACGCTAGCTAGATCTATCCCCGTTTTTTTGCCACCATTAGCAAAAAGTTTTGAACTCCAGACATTTGACTCTGATATTTAGTTACCTGCTGGTGTAAAGCGATCAACTCAGTGTTAGATGCTTGAGACTGTGTAAAAGATGAACAGGTGTTGCGAATCCCGTATCCCAATGTGTAGGCTGACCTCTTTCCAAGCACTTCTTGAGAAACTTGTATCTCAATCTGTGGATCTAGGACATCTGACTGCGACTGTGAGGTAATCTTTTCCACCATCGTAGCCTATTAATTATGAATACATTAACCTCTAACAAAGATATAACAATATAGTTTTGGGTGTTTATTGCAAATGAGTTAGGTATACGTACATGACGTTGCTCAGTAATGTCGTTTATCCACACACCCCCCTTTTTATGACGTCTATGGGTGTCTGCGAATCTATCAGGCATAGACTGTTGTACACCACTCTCCTTTGTCTATTGTTTCATTTGATAAATCAATTATACTAATTAAACACTGAATTTTATAATAATACTGTAAAAATTTCTAAACATGCACTTACAGCAATATCGGCTCGTGATGCAAATGATCTAGAGCCGCTTGTATGATTGCATTTCAGGGCAGCTCGAGCAGTCTTCCCATTCTCTGACTTTTTCTGCAAGGAAAATATAATCAATTAACAAGATGTGTATATAAAATAAGAATTGGAAGTAAAATATTGACAATTTGTGTATATTTATATAAATTACGAAGAATAGTCCTAGGCTATATACCTTCCACTTGTCATTATTTTCCCACACATTTTCGATCATCCACACCCAGTCATCTGGTTTACAAGGAGATCTTTAATGTTCTTGAGGTCAGCCACTCCCTCCTCCTTAAGCGCAAGGTACCGCTTGTGCAAGATGCTTTTCCAATACTTTAATAATTTTTTGCACCTTTTTGTCAATGATACTTCAGACCAACTCATTATTTGTGTAGTCCCCAAAGTCAAATGTTTGCTGCAATTGGAAACAACAAAGTTATCCCAGTTAAAATCATAAATAACATGTTTAAAATATATACATTATAAAAATTACCAAAACTCTTTGAATAATTGACTCCCTTAATCCACTATCAAGTTTTGCAAACTTGATATCTCGAAGTGGTACGAAAGATCGAATTTGTTCTCCAAGAGCACTTGCCAAGGAAGGGGCCCAATAACCCACTATTTCCTTTTGGTCAAAGTCAATTTCAACTAGAATAGCATGACCGAGTTGTTTTCTAAATTTATCCGTGCTCAAACCCCGAAACGCAACTCGTCCACGCATTTTAGAAGGTACTGGAACTGATGCTGTTAAGATAATAATTTAATTTGAATTAGTTTATAAAATATATAAAAGTAAGGACAATTTGTTATGTATATATAAAGCTATATATTTTTTACCAACGCTGCTAACAATAGTAGGTGGACTGGTCATTTGGTCAGGCAGGGCGGGTTGTGAGACTTGATTAACTATCGCCACCACGGGCATGCTCACTGCATGATTGGCCTCTATTGGTGAAGGTTGTGCAAAAGATGAACCATGGGCATGCCCTCCACATGATTGACCCCTACCCATTTTCTTCGACCATGGGGCCATATGTTTGACCTAGCATAGCAGAAAATGAAGTATTAGTATATGAGTCAATAATTGAAAGCAACTTGATATATTTAGAAACAACTTGATATGTATGCAAATGTGATTATAAACAAAAAATAGGAAACATATTTGAGACACACATTACCTTCGACGCGTGAGAACCAACAGACTCATCATCCTCATAACTACTAGTATCCTCACTGGAAGAATTCTATCCTTCCTTACCCTCAGGTGGTACATACTCCTCGTCATCATCATTTGCCACCGACCTGATTCTCTTTCCCTGTTTTTCGCATGTACTTGTGGTTCGCCTATTTGAACTGAGCATCAAATTTGCCGCTTTATTTAACCCTAACTCATGAAGTTTCTTTGAATTCTCCTTAATAGTTTGCTTTCTCTTCTTCTCTAAAGCATTCATCTTAACTCTCTTTACCCACCCGGGCATGACAAACGATTTGCCACCTTTAGGCATTTTTTTTGGCAACTATATATGAACATGTTATTTAATAAAATGAAATATGACATAAATCAATAATATGAAATGAAATATGAAATAATATTAAGACATTTAAACCAAAAATGACTATTCAATCATAACACATGTCCATACATGAGAACAGTAAAAAACAAAAACTACATCTGATAATCCACATCAAGATCTATATCAGGATTGGGCAATCTCTCCATCTCATTGGCTTCGTCATCTACATACTCTGCCAAGGTGTCATCCTCATCACTGTCATCATTTATATGCTCTGGCCTTAGTTCATTGATATGAATGATCTCGGGATCCCTATCATCCCTATGGTAAGGAAGATCCATGTCTTCATCATGGATTGAGAGACCAGAAGTGGATTTATCTTGTTGAAATGCATCAGCATTATCTCGCTCTGGAACATCCCATATTCCACGGTGCCTAACCCGTTCTACAATTCTCCAATTTTTGCCTTTGCTGGTATCATTAACATAGAATACTTGACTCACATTACTTGGTAAAACAAATGGATCATCTTTATACCAACGCCTTGTAACATCAATAGATGTGACATATTTATCATTATAAATTCTGCTTCTATGACCTGTGTTGTACCATTCACATTGGAACAGAACCACTCTACCCCTATGGAGATATCTTAACTCCCATATTTTGCACAGATAACCATAGAAATCAATCCGTTTTCCTTTATGGTCCCCTTCCACGACCAACCCACTATTTTGGCACCTACGACGGCTTTCACGGTCTCGAGTATGGAATTGGATGCCCTTAGAGATACATCCAGAATAAAAATCATTAATAGGATCGGGACCATTTGCCAATGACCAAAGTTCTTCTGTTGCTTCTGTGATTCTTGAGTTCACAAATCATTCATCTACATGATCAACATATGAAAAGTGCACTAAGTTAATATCAATTGTGGTCTAGTTCATTATTACTGAGTAATTTTCATTATTTAAATTTATCTTACCCATTTTTTAAACCAATTTGGAAATTCTTCTTGTTGTACCTGAGCTATGTCACATCCTTGTGGAATTTGCACAATACTCTTGTGTTCTCTACTCAAGGAAATTTTAGTTCATTAGTATCTAAAAGCTGTGTAAAAATAAATGAGTGTAAGAGCTATATGTACATGTAATTAGAGCAAACTACATACTCTAAATAAGGTAGGACCTCGTCTTTATTGTTTAACACAGACCAATGCGCCATTTCCTTTTCCCTCTGTGAAGGGTTGGAAGCCCTTGAGATCGGTGAGAAAAGACGGACATGCCGGGAGAAGATCTCCATCCCAAAGCCACGTCCGCCACCATCGTCATTCCGTTCTAGTTTATCAAACCCTTTTAGGTACATTGAACAAAATGTAAGGCACTCTTTGACAATATATGACTCGGTTATTGAACCTTCATGACGTGCTTTGTTGGTGACATACCCTTTTAGTGTTCCAAGAAACCTTCAAACAAACAACAATTATATTATAACTACATATGGAAGAGAATTACACTAATGACCAACGAATTCACCATAAGAAGGTATCATTTACCTCTCAATCGGGTACATCCAACGGTATTGCACCGGTCCAGCAAGCATAGCCTCACGTGGCAAGTGAATAGCTAGATGGACCATCACATCAAAGAAAGCCGGAGGGAAGGTCCTCTCTAGCTTGCAGAGTATGAGTATTATTCTTTCCTGTAATTTTTCCAAATCACTTAGCCTTAATGTCTTTAAGCAAATCTCCTGAAAGAAGCTACCCAACTCAAATAGTGTCGTCCATATCTCCTTGTTCACAAAACCACGCAAGCCTATAGGAAGAAGACGCTGAAGGAGGACATGATAGTCATGACTTTTCAAACCTGATAACTTGCCATTTTTTGAGCTGACACATCTCGAGATGTTGGCTGCATAACCATCCGGGTAACAGATCGATTTCAAGAATTCACAAAAACTATCTATCTGTTTTGGGTTCAGCGTGTAGATTGCTGGAGGCTTCACAATGGATCCATCTTCATTCCTTTTTAGGTGTAATTCTAGCCTTATGTGCATATTTTCCAAATCATCACGGGCCTTATAAGTATCCTTATTCTTCCCATCTATGGCCATCAGAATTCCATAGTAGTTTTCACATATGTTCTTCTCAATATGCATGACATCGAGGTTGTGCTGAAGATTCAATGATTTCCAGTATGGTTGCTCCCAAAAAATGCTTCTTTTTTTCCAACCTATTTGTTGATGGTCACAGGGTCTTTTCTTGTTCGAAGGAGCCTTCCCGAACTTGACTTCCTGCAGATGATCTTCTTCCACCTGAGCTACTACCTTTTCCACCGGTAACTCTAAGGATCTTGTCTGAAGCTCACAATGTCCATCAAACCTTTTGTCTTTCCTCTAAGGATGGTTCTCTGGCAAGTAAGCTCGATGGCCCACCCACCCAAGCTTACATATCAACCTGCAGGACATTGGATTATCGTTGCAAATGGGACAAGCATAGTAACCTTTTGTTCCCCACCCAGACACGTCACCAAATGCAGGGAAGTCATTTATAGTCCACATGACAGCTGCATGCATCCGAAATATCTTTTCAATCGAAGCATCATAAGTCAAAACCCCCATCTCCCATAGATCCTTCAACTCGTCAATTAATGGCCTTAAGTAGACATCAATGTCCTTTCCTGGTTGATTCAGCCTTGGAATAAGTAAAGATAACATGAAATGGGTCCTTCATTGCCTTTCAGGGTGGCAGATTATAGGGCATAAGTATTATCGGTCACATGCTGTAAGAAGTGCTCAAGTTTCCAAAAGGGTTGAACCCATCGGTGCTAAGCCCAACCTTACATTGCGGATCTCTTGAGCAAACTTTGGATAATTCCAATCAAAGTCCCTCCACTCCTTACAATCGGCTAGATGACCCACTATCCCTTCATCGAGACGCTTACCACAATGCCATCTCATGTCATTCGCTGTCATCTTGGACATATACAATCTTCGCAACCTTGGTGCCAATGGGAACCAACGCAGTATCTTGTGAGGAATCTTCTTACCCTAGCCATTGTTAACCTTGTACCTAGACTCCTCACATACAGGACATCTTTCCACTTCAGCAGTCTCCTTCCAGAATAGTGCACAATCATTTTTACATGCATCGATAAGCTCGTACTCCAACCCCAAGTCACGAAGTAACTTCTTGCATTCATACATTGATCCAGGAACTATATTTTCCTTTGGTAAGAACTTCTTGAATGTCTCCAACATCTTGTTAAAAGAATTATTGCTCTACCCGTATTCTACCTTCACCTGTAGCATCTGAATGACGAGCGATAGTAGAGTGTCTGACTCTTTGCATCCCGAGTACAAGCCTTGTTGAGAGGCCTCCAACATTTTCTGAAAGTTCTGTACATTCTCTAACTCTAGGGTATCATCCTCTATGTAAGTCCCTCTATAATGGTCCTCCATTAATTCATCAATATCACGATGGTCCTCATCGAATTCATCCACAATCTCATCTGACTCATCCGGTTGTGGGATCTCACCATGATCTAACCAAACAGTGTAGTATTCCCTCATTCCATATATGAGTAGATGATGTTTCATGGTACCATACGGGTGTGTAAAATGGTTGCAACAGTTTGCACACGGGCACTTAATCTCTACACCCCTGGCCAAATGATTTTTCACAAATTCAATAAACGAATCCACTCCATCCATATGTTGCTTACTCAATTTATCTCTAAGAAATATCCAACTCCTATCCATATCTGATCACATGCAAGTTCATTAGTAGATAATCAGAGTAATAGAATTCACAATATTAAAAATAGGCAGAAAAAATCAACCTCTTTCATTTTTAGATTTATATTTGATTTCAACAATTAAAACTAATATTTTGCAATTGAACAATAGATAGGTTAAAACTAACCTAATAATGGATAGGTTTAAAAGCTTAAAATTTTTTAGTATTGCCTCAAAGAAATCCGGACTTATTTTTCTAACGATAAGCAAAGTTCAATTTCTAAGCTCCACCAAAATTAAAAAGGATAGTATTGTCAGGTTATTTAGAGTTTTCTTTTTTACATCAGAATACGTCATCTCAAATTGACAAAAACAACTTTCACTTGATTGTGACTCAGGATACCTCAACTGGGTCCTTAGTGAGGGTATGGATAAACATGGTGGCAACATATTCAGACTGTTAAACATTTTCTTGAGCATTTAAATATACTTTTATGATTTTAACTTTCTTGAGTAGTAGCTTTCACAAAGCTTATAATGTTTTTTTTTAAATCTTCTCTAGAGTTCCTCATTCATTTCTCTTAATTTGTTAATTTCAAGTTAGGATCCGCTAATAATACTAGTAAATTTATCTCCTATGGCCATAGGTGGGTTGGTTAAGATGCTTATATATGGGACAACAATATTTTATATTTCTTACTAACTTACTACCAAACATGCCTTTATTATAGTTTATATTTCTTATAATGTTTTAAATTTTCTGAATAGCTTCTTTATTACAAATTATGTTGCCTGTGCTAAGCACAGGTGTGTTTAGCTAATTACCAAGTAGTGTGAAATTTTATCAGGACATAGTAGAGGGAGGGGAAATCATTTTGAACATTTTGGATTTTATATAAGTGGACCTAATTGTGGGGCACACAAAGTGGCAAGGTTATGAACATGTAATTGAATAAAATAAAATATGAAATAAATCAATAAAACACATGTAAAAATTTTCAATTCAACTTAAATCTCAATTTTGACACCCGCATATGTTTTAAAAAGAAAAAAAAAGGCAAGAGCAAAATATACAATCATGCTACCAATTTCTATAGATGTGTGTGTATTTATTTAAATAATTATATGATCAATGCACTTACAAAAAGCTAACCCACTAAAAATAGTTGCCCTTTTTAAATAGGCCTTCATCCAAATTTCACTGTAAGAAGAGGTGTGTTGTTATTAAATTTATTTTTTTAATTGATCGATTGGTTAATCTGATGGTATGCCAATTACCAATTTGAGTGAAATTTTATCAGGGTATAATAAAGAGAGGGGGAATTGTTTTGAACGGTTAGGATTTTATGCAAGTGGACCCTTTCGTGGGGCCACAAAGTGGCCGTTGTATGAAGATACATACATGTATGTATGGACTATGATCATTAAAAAATTAAAAAGAACCATTTGGATGGTTTTTAATCTCTTGATCGAACAAAAGAGAGGAGCAAAGCTACACTGACTCAAGAAAATATAAAAGGGGAAGGAGAAGGGGAAGGAGAGGAAGAGGAGGAGGAAGAAAAGGAGGTGGCCAAGCATGCAAAGTGATATCCCAAATAGGATCTAGTCATCTGCGGGACGGAGCGGCTGGGGGATAGAGTGGATCTGGTCGTCTGTGGGATGGAGGGCTGGGGGACAGAGTGGATATGGTCATCTGCGAGACAGAGTGGATATGGTCATCTGTGGGACCGAGTGGATCTGGTCGTCTACAGCAAGAGCCTCGTCTGCTGGACAAAGTGGATCTGGTTGTCTGTGGCAAGGCCCATTCATCGTGCCGTCGCATGATGCGAAGAGGAGCGAGCCGAAGAGATCCAATCTGAAGAAGTCGGTCTCCCTCAGCGAAGCAGATCTAGTCGTCTACGGGACGAAGTGGCTGGGGCCGGATCCAGATTTGGTGCCGAAACAGATCAGGCTGGAGGAGCCAGCGCCATTGCAAGTCGAGACATGATAGAGAGAGAGAGGGAATAAGCAGGTGGAAAGGAGAGGCATGGAGGAACAAAATTCACTTTTGGGGGTTTACTGTCGATCACCTGTTAGGAAACAAAGATGCTGGGACTTGAGGCCCGTAAATTTGGCTTCTTTTTTTAGTGGTTTTTTTTTTAATTTGAGGTTTGGTTTGACAGAGATTTGGCGAGAGAGATCACATGCCAATGGAGAAAGAGAAAGAGAAGTGCAAGAGTTATAATGAGCAGTGGCGATTGGGGATAAATGGAAGTAGGAAGAACATGGTGCTTGCCAAACTATTTCCAGATTTGGCCAGGAGTAAACGTTCATCTCTCTCTGCATCTTTTAATTTTTTTTTTCTCTAGTTCTTCTTCTTTTAATCAGGTACCCCAAATCTGGATCGTTTTGGTCTAATTTCTATAATTAGGATGATCAAATCTTTTGCATGGAATAGATTCATTAAAAAAATGTACCTGCAAATTGACTGGCATCTTCTTATTGCTGGGACAATGGCTGGGTTTGGAAGAGCTTGACTAAAGACAAGCTTGCAGCAAAGGCAGGACGGAGGAGATGATTCTTGTGGGAGATGTGGAGGAAAAAAATAGTAGAAATGTGCATGCAGTGTGGAGGACCGGAAGACACAGAGACATTAGTAGATTCTTGCCGCCAAATTTTTTTGTTTTATTTGGAAAGAGAATTCCTTAATGATTTCTTTCCTTATCAACAAAAGTCTATATTTGGTAAGTGCAAATCCTGGTTGAGGTTTTCTTTTTTTTTTTTTGACTATGTGCCCCGGTGTCTTGAACATGCAGGATTATTTCCATCATCATCATAGCCTCATTCTAAGTGTTACTCATTAGATGTTGAGGGATTTGGGTTGCCCTAAATTTATGACATAATTTAACATAATTTTTTTTCAAAGGTGTGAGTGTTTTTCAGATGGTTTCTAAGTGTTTTTCAGTGTTTAGTTTCTTTTCTTGATTGATGAGTGAGTTTTCACATGTTATCCTCTTCCCCAATTTTTTGGTCTTGACCATTTTTCATGGGGGACACTACAAGATTAAAAAACACCAAGGGTAAGCTGATGCAAGAGAGTGCAACAAGGGTCGAGCAGCTCTCTGTTTGTCCCCCCTTTAGATGTAGAATGCTACATTCGTATCACTTTGTCTTAAATTAGACAATGATGTGTCCTGATATAGGGTATTGAATGCAGAATCTGGTTTAGCTAAAACCTTACTTTGGTAAAAAATAAATTGATTAATGCTCGTTTATTTGTTGACATTGAACTTAAAAAAAATTCATCTTTACAGAGTTTTATGCCATCTAACTCTTTGTTCGTATTATTTTAAAGAGCAGAGATTCATGCTGCTAATTGACAAATTAATGGGTTGGGATTTGAGAATTTGCTAGTATTGCAAATATTTTTTTTCTTGTAAAGTTTAAAATATATGAGAATTTAAGGACTCAAGGGGAGAGAGCTGATGATGAGAATTATTGTGTTAAGATGACCTTGAATAAATAGGATAAGGCTAACATCATCGGGGGGGGGGGGGGGGGGGGGGTGTGGCTTGACACTAAAACCATCTTACACTCTTAAAATTAAAGATGAAAAGGAGTTATAGATTGGTATTGTACATAGAATTGATAAGAATCAACATAACTAGACATTCGTGCAGTATTTATATTAATTTATACTTGCCTTAATTATTCAAAGCTTTACCCAATTCAGCTCCAAATTAAGAGAAAACCCTAAATTATGTAAACCTTCCATGGAAGAATGCATGAAGAAGAAGAAGATGAGATGCATGCACTAGATGAGCCTTCTTGACTTAGTTCTGCTTAAAAAATTGAAATAAAGGTGGGGTTTTAACCCTAGGGCATGTTTGGCAACGAACCTCGGTGCGGATTTTCAAATCATGGAAAACTCATGTTTGGCTATGCGAGGAAACTGAAAAGATGCCTTCCACTTTCCGCTCGTCATTGGAAATTCATGGTCACCCCCCCCGCCCAACAACACCCCATTCAGATTGCTTGCAGAAAAGTGAAAGAACAATATTTTTGGCGTGATTTGCTCAATCACACCTTTTTTCATCATATTAGTGGGTGGGCCTCCATTGATGACCTAGACTGGTAGATATGAAGAGGACCCTTAAAACGGCTATGGAACTAAGTTTCAGCCATTGATTCTTAGTAGATGTGATGATATTTTACAGAAGGTAATCAATGTTCCACTTATAGACTTGGACTTCTGTGGGCTTCTTTTGAAAAATCCAGACCGTTGATCTGATTTAGAGGCCAAGAAAGGCTAATAGGACCAAATTTTATAACATAGGGCCTTGCGGATCATGATATATTGGTCAAAATGGTCAAAGCTGCTGATTTCTTAAAGGTTTCTTCCTTGAAAATCATTTCTTTTGCTAAACCTGGTTTTTTTTTAAGAGAGGATTAGGTGGTTCTAGGCTTCAGGAACGATTTTTTGAAACTATAGAATCATCTCATCCCCATGGATTGTTGCCAAACGTGCCCTTGGAAATTCTATAGAGCAAACAAGGAGATGAAATCTTGAGTTTCAAAGGAAGAATAAGCACAACAAGATGATAGGGATGAAAATAAAGGCCTTGGCTCTTGTATGCAAGGTCTTCTATGACATGGAATTGATGAGACAGATAGAGATAGAGCATGGGGAGAAGAGGTATCACTAGCTGAGAATTGGAAAAAATGATCGAAAGGGTGTTCCCGCTGTTTTTAAGCTAGGTTTTTTGAAATTTACAAGTAGGTTCATTTGTTGTATTCATTTTACAAATTGAGTCAAATAGACTCTAGTTGGGTCAAGATGGGTTCGAATTGAATACAGCTAATATCAAAGATGACCCAAATGTTGAAATACACATGATGCAATTTTAATTATGCAATTATGATTTTAAACCATAAAATCTGAAATTACGAGAGGGTCCTTGACTACTTAAGGTTCAAATCCAACCCAACTACTTATCCATGAGCCAAACCAAAAGAATATATATTAATTTAGTATAATTAAGTATCAATTAGAGTAAAACAAGATAAATTATGGTTAATTATGATTCATTTTGGTTTGGACATGCATTCAGTGCTCCAAAAACATTCAACAAAGTGAACTTTGCAGGATTTTAAACTTGATACAGGTAAAGGTCCTAACACAGATTTCTTATATGTAGTTAAAACAAACAATTAACCTAAGTTAACAAGTAGTCATTTGGGGGGGGGGGGGGGGGGGGGGGAGGGGTGTTGTGGAATCTCTCACACCATATTTTAGACTTTTGTTAATGTATCATGTTTGCTTTAGAAAATGTATACATTATCTCCACCTTTCAACAACGTATTATTTTATTTGTTGGAAAAAGTATCTCATTTACCAACACACGTTATTACGTTGGCAAAATTTCCGATTCTTACGACCTTTTCCAACACATTATTTGATATGTTGGTAAAAGATAACCTTTACCAACACATATTTTATTGTGTTGGCAAAATGATACTTTCACCAACGCAAATAATAATGCGTTTGAAAAGGTAACCCTGCTTCTAACTTTTTCCAACACATTCTCATTTTTGTTGGTAAAAGGTAACCTTTTACCAACACATATGTTACTGTGTTGGCAAAAGGGTAAGTTCACCAACATAAATAATACTTCGTTGGCAAAAGTACTTCCCCCTTATGACTTTTTCCAACACATTCTCATTTGCGTTGGTAAAAGGTAATATTTTATCAACGCATATTTTATTGTGTTGGCAAAAGGGTAAGTTCACCAACACAAATAATACTTCATTGGCAAAAGTACTCCCCCCTTGTGACTTTTTCCAACACATTCTCATTTATGTTGGTAAAAGGTAACTTTTACTAATGCATATTTTATTGTGTTGGCAAAAGGGTAAGTTCACCAACACAAATAATACTTCGTTGGCAAAAGTACTCCCCCTTTATGACTTTTTCCGACGCATTCTCATTTGCATTGGTAAAAGGTAATATTTTACCAACGCATACTTTTTTGCGTTGGTAAAAGGGTAAGTTTACTAACACAAATAATACTTCGTTGGCAAAAGTACTCCCCCCTTATGACTTTTTCCGACACATTCTCATTTGTGTTGGCAAAAGAGTATTTCTACCAATGCAACTAATAATACGTTGGTAAAAGTATTCCCCCCTTTGACTGTTCCCAACACATCCTCATTTGTGTTGGCAAAAAGTACCCTTGACCAACGCATTTTGGGTTGTGTTAGTAAAAAGTGTTGGTAAAGATGTAATTTGTTGTAGCGGAGTGCGTCAAAGAGCAAGTTTATGCCATATTTTGGGATGTAACTGCATTTAAGGTTTTATGACATGCATTAGTTTTATTTTGATATGCATGGATCATGATCCCTTGTATTTTGAAACTGTGTAACTCCTCCTTATTGTTCCTTCCCTTTTGTAAAGACATACTTCATTTCAATTCTTGTACATATAGATGTATTATAGTTTGGTGTTATGGAAACTTATTTGATGAATGATATTGAAAGACTTTCGTGTATTGAATGCTTGCACAGATGTCTACTAATAGCATCTCACATATGTAAGTAATGTGACTCTCCCTTGTGTAATTTCACTTAGACTTGGGTCAGGGTGTGTATTACACGAGAGCATGTGTGTCACTAGTTTGGGTTTAATCCTAATACCCGAATTATTGGGCTCGAGTTATGATAGTTGGTTTATTGAGTTAGAGTAGAGTAAAAGGCCTAGATGGATGTGTGGTAAGCAATTTTAGAAGTTTAGATCATTTCATACATGGAACTTTGTTGTGGGGCCCATGGGATATGGGTAGGCCAAACTTCTTGGACCCTTGACCCAAGCAATTTGACTTTGTTAAGCCAAAGGCCCTTTTTTAGAATTACCATAAACTCTTTAAAAGAGCAAAAAAGCCATTTTTCTAAATCTGCAAAACTTTTACTATAAGCGTTTACCTCCCGATCATTTCATTCTCTCCTTTTTCTCATTGTCTCTCTTTTGCAACCACAACCATAACCACTCTTAGAGGAAACTGGTGCTTTATCCAAGATTAGAGGATAACACAATCATCATCTTTTCATCTCCTTTCTCTCCCTTTGTTTGGTTCGATAGCATCTGCAATCTGACAAGCAATAATCCCTAAGGCCTTCATGTTGTCCTTTTCATTTTATTAGGGCATGCCTAATAGTTTAAGAATCTGTGCAATACCTTGGGTTTGTACGGTTATTGGACTAAAGAATCGAATTTGGATAGGGGTTTGTGCATATTGGATCTAGCCATTGTAGATTTGAACTTTTGGTATAGAGTTTTGAGGCAAGTGGATAACTACAACTAATGTTTCAGCATTTGGTTTCTTTTGACTAATATTGAATAAAATATGATGTGGATAGTTGGTTTGTTAAATCATTCATAGATCTGGAGTTTAGATCAAATAATGATGGG
Source organism: Sextonia rubra (assembly GCA_037013555.1). Taxonomy (NCBI): domain Eukaryota; kingdom Viridiplantae; phylum Streptophyta; class Magnoliopsida; order Laurales; family Lauraceae; genus Sextonia; species Sextonia rubra. The sequence goes on along the minus strand of JASUAD010000018.1, from coordinate 12,683,128 downwards.
TTTTTGGAAGAAAACCCCAAAAAGGGAGGAACTTTTGTGCATCTGCAACTAAGCCGCAGTTAAATACAGTTAGGCTACAGCTCACTTTCCAGTGGACCAATTTTGAGAGTATGTTCTACGGTGAGCCTTACGACTAAGTTGTAAGACCTGCCAGCTAAGCCATAAGTGTTACTCCGTTTCAACCATAGAATACTCATGGTTAAACCGTGAGTGCCTAGAGACCTTAATTAATTTGGTAGCGTAGTATGGTAGAGTTGATGATTGTAATTAAGGGAATCAGCCAAAACGAATGAATCATAGGTAAGTGACCTCTACGTGGTAGAATCACTTTACCTTATATCGTACCCAATGGTTAATTAACAAATAAATTATTATAAGGAATGGGTCTAAATATAAGATGGGTTCTATCCTTAAGGAAAGTTTGTTAAATGTACGCATGGAGATTAGGTTGGACTCGAAATGGGAATGCGAGTTCTGCAATGAATCTCATGATAGACACCAAAAGCAAAATAATAACATCGTGCACTCTTATTATCATTTTGAAGGAAGGTTTGATCCTTTGTATATATTTTACTAACTATGACTATTAGGTTGTATAGTGCTTACCTTCGGTTAAATGGAAAATACCCCATTAGCATAATATACCTTTAATTAATCAACCTTAACACTTTAATTGTTAAAGATATATGTGTTGTGAGTTTGGTGATTTCATGGCATGGTTTTCACTGAGCATTAGTATATACAAATGTATTTTATATAGATATATGTTTGACTACAGTTGGAGGTGGATGTAGCCCATTGAGCTAGCGTATGTTGTGGGATATAGTGTATAGCTGTGTCATGTATTGGATCTGGTGGGGGTACCCGTGGTGGTATATTATATCTAGTGGAAATACCCATGTTTGTGCATCATGCTAGTGATGTAACCCATCTATGTGCATTCATATCATTTGTTTAGTATTTAGGATATTTAGCTTAAGTCGTAGATGTTGTTTATCACTGATTGCCTAATGTCATAATTTGTATTTTACACTCTTGCCAAGTTACGTCAATTTGACTCCATTACTTTTGGTGTCTAGATACCGTGCCGAACCAGAGATTCAAGAGGTGCAAGAGATTCCAACAGATAGCAGAGTTGTTGAGTGGAGCACTGATGACATAGATTTGATTAATAGTTTCTTTATATAAGGCCATGTTTTAAGGCCACAATTTGTAGGAATTGAATTCATCTTTGTTTGGAATTAGAATTTAATTGTTATGATTCAAAGTGCTTGATGATTGATTAATTATCATTGTTGATGAGTTCTTTGATTTGATTATGATGACTAACTGCGCTGATTATGGATTCTTAGCTTCCGCGTGTGTTTATAGTTGCATGATTAATAAGCATAGCCTCAGTAGGACTTTGATCAACTCGGAATTGGGGCCTGTGATGTATCATCATCATCATCATCATCATTATTATCAAAGCCTTATTCCAACTATGTTGGGGTCGGCTACATGAATTCTGTTTCTCCATTCCATTCTATTTTGAGAAAAATCCTTCCAGAAGCTAAACCTCTTCAAATATGAATCAATGACCTCCATCAATATTTTTTTCAGCCTACCCCTACCTCTTGATAGGGCATCCACCTGTATAGCCAAACCTTTTCTCACCAATGCCATTACTAGCCTACGCTCAACATGCACAAACCATCTTAAACGGGTTTCTCTAATCTTATCTCCTATTGGTGCCACCCCTAAAGGCTCTCGAAAGGGCTCATTTCTAATTTTATCTTTCCTAATTTTACCACATATCCACCTAAGCATTTTCATTTCCACTACATCTATCTTATGAAAATGTGTCTTCTTAATTGGCTAACATTCTGCTCCATATGTCATAGCTGGTCTAACCACTGTTCTGTAAAATTTGCCCTTCAATTTTGTTGGCATTCTTCTGTCACAACGCACTCCAGAAGGTAGTCTCCATTTCAGCCATCCAGGTTTTATCCTATGCTCCACATCTTTGTCAATCTCTCCATCCTTACTAATCATCGAGCCTAAGTACCGAAAAGAATCTATCATGACCCGAGTCCAATAAATTGGGGATGCAGTTTAAACCTAATCAGTGACACACGTACTCTCGTCCATATACATTTAGACCCCATTTAAATGCACACACACAAGGGAAATCACACGTGCAAATACATTGTATGTAGAAGCTGTAAATATCATTGCATTAAAAGGAGGATATACAAAAAGGAAAACATTAATTACAAGATATACAACAAAAGAAACCTTGTCTATACAAGAGTGAAAGGACAGTTACTAAATGACAAGATATAAAATGTAAAACAATAAACAACTCCAAGTTACAAAAACCAAATACATCCCACACACCAAAATGAGACCTATAATAATGCCATGCTGCTCTCCGATAGAGTGATCACATCCACTCCTCTAGCCTTGACGGGGCTTCTACATTCTTCTCTGGAGTCTTGCTGACCGATGAGGGGTCCGCAATGGGATCTGAGCCTGCAACACCAAGGACAACTAGTGAATAAAATGATTTAGCAAAGCATAAGCAACAATAAGGTAACACACATTGTGTCTATAAAAATAATTAATGGCTAATATTGCAAAGAGTCAAATAACAATCCAACAAAACAAACAAAGTTGTTTGCATGCAAGTCAATTATGGAAATCAACAAGCTTGATGAGATACATGTGATGACACCAAGATGATGCATAAATGACAAAATCTTATAAAATCTAAAATTACGAAAAATGGCTCATGCCTACCTAATCCAGGTTAAACTCAACCCAACTACCTATCCATGACCCAAAATGAAACTCAGAAAGACAAAATGACATACATGAAACGAATTTGCTAACAAAAATGACCAAAAATAAGATTAATTAGGCATTAAACCGGATTAATTTAGGTTGGAGTGTTACAAAATCTCTATGTGGTATCTCATGAGTTTTAATTTTGACAGTAGTTTCAATATTTTGTTTATGTACACTGAAGTTACAATCCATATATTCTGTCTTTGTATAACTTATTTTAAAGCCTCTGATTCTAATGCCTCCCGCCATCTCTCAACTTTTGCACTTACACCATCCCTTGATTCATCAACCAATACGATATCATCTGCAAACAACATACACCATAGTACTTCTTCTTAAATATGCACAGTTAACTTATCCATAATTAATGCAAAAAGATAAGGGCTTAAGGTTAATCTCTGATATAAACCTATAGCCACGGGAGATCCACTTATTTCTCCATATGTGATTCTCAAATTTGTTACTGCTCCTTCATATATATCCTTAAAATTTTCAATATAACCTCTAGGGACATTTCTTTTCTTTAAAACCTACTAAATTAAATTCCTCTATACCCTATCATAGGCTTTTTTCAAATCGATAAAGACCATGTGTAGATTTTTCCTTTTTATTCGATATTTTTACATTAATTACCTAAGTAAAAAGATAGCTTCCATAGTTGATCTCTGTGGCATAAAACCAAATTGATTTTTGGAGATCATGGTCTTCTTCTCAGTCTTTGCTCCATTATTCTCTCCCAATAACTTCATAGTATGACTCTTAAGTTTAATCTCTCGATAGTTGGTACAATTTTATATATCTCCCTTATTCTTATTTATAGGTACTACAATGCTTCTTCTCTATTCATTTGGCATTTTCTTTGTCACAAGTTTGGGTAAAGGAAGAGGGTTGCATTAGGTAAGTTGATAGCTAGTGTAAAACTTTGTCACAACCTAAACATTGGGGCCCATTTTGTATATTCAAGAAAAATTTTAACTGGATCTAATTCTCATACTCTTGAGACTAGGTTTGGATCCAGCCCAGTTTTGGGGAGAACCAGTTGTATGCTAAGTTGAGTTAGTGTCATGCCCCGATCCCGGCAATTGGGGTTAGGATGCCCCACGGGGTGTGCATACGTAATCCCGTAGTAATCTGTGCATGTAAACATACACACACAAATCACTACAAGGGAGATTGCACAAGAACGTGTAGAGAAGTTCCTCCAACACGTAAATTACATTCAACAATAAATGGAAGCCTGTGTAATACATCTGTAATAATCATAAGGAATAACAACGGAATTATCATAACATTTATAAATAAGTCTGTACTTAACCATTTCTCATTTTACATGATCATGATTAATTAAGCATGAACAAAAATTAATTTGTAGACAGGCCTATCCAAACTTAAACACTCAGCAAGTATCCCTTTGTCGCTCTTCGTACGATGACTAACAGAAGACATCATCTGCATTACACTCATCTAGTCCCCGAGGTTTAATACCTGTAACACCAAGGGTAGCACTATTAATACGACGATTAAGCAAGTATATAGAGGTACATAAGACCATCATGCCGTATCAAATGAAGTAAGAGCATATATTGATTAAAAGAAGGCAAAAATCGTACACTAGGCATGTCATGCATGAGTAAGCATGAGTAACGAATCATAAACAGACTATCATACAAACTTATTGGCAACCACGTGGCCGTATTCTCCCAAGAGAGAGCATATCATCTAGAGGGAGCGTGCAGATTCTAGGGGATCAGCCTAGCTTATTGAGAAGCGCCGACAACTCCTCCAAGGACTACTGCAGTAGCGACCTATCATATCATACCCAAAATGGTCCCGTCGAACCTAATAAGGGCGTAGCTAAGTGGTGCCGACTTAATGTATCAAGACCGACTCAAATTCATATCTTTTATGCATCTTAGTTATACTTGTCATATCATACATACTAGGAGTTCGGTCTTGAGATTACATTCATTCATTCATTCATATCTGATAATTACTTCATGCATATTTAATTGAGTTACATATGTTGAAGGCATGTTTTCTTAACAATATGGATGCATTTAGATTGCGTAAGCATCAAAGATAATTACTAGCCAACCCTATGCTAGATAACCATGATCCCGAGGGCATTCAATACGATGTATTCATAAAACGTCCGGTGTCATTGTGTTACCAATCTTGGTATTACATTGTGTATGCAAAGGACACCTCTTCTTGTGCCTACACCCATGACGTGACATCGGGAATTCGTTCGGAAAATCAAAGGGGATGAGTGACAGCTCTACACTTGTCCACCTTTCATGTGATCACCATTGGGCTAATTTGGTTAGGAAGTAGGTGCCATATCTAGAGCCCTACGAGGTCATTGAAGGTTCCTCACATCCTACATTCACTGGGTTCTTACAGCTTAGCCGTGTACAAGGCTACGGCTTAGCCGAGTGGTTCAGGTTTCCCTCTAATTCAATACGCATTTACGGCTTGGCCATATATTGGCCTACGGCTTAGCCGTGCTAAGCCTACGGCTTGGGTACGGTGTGGCCGTAGCAGAGTTCACGGCGTAGCCGTGTGTGAGCAGTAGATAAATTCTGGGTTTGGGGCTCTCTGGAAGGTTCACCGTAGAATATCCTACGGCTTGGTCACGGGGAGCTTATGGCTTAGCCGTAGTTCATTCCACGGCTTAGCCGAGTGTCAGCCGTAGTGTAATTTGGCTCTCTGGACTGGACTGTAGAGACTTACAGCTTAGCCGTGGGCTTCGCCGTAAGCTTCAGAATTTCTGAAACTGATTCTGCAGCTCAGGTTCAAGTGCAGAACTCTACCATTTGGGTTCCAAAGGGGTTCTATATGCTTCCAAACTCCATAATAGGTCTTAAATTGTTCAATATCATTACTATTGCTCAGCTATACTCATTATCACCTAATTACATACCTATGTGTGCTTATTTAAGGGGAAATGAGCTGTAAGTTGAACATTGAATGAGCAATCCAAGAATCAATCCATCCAAACATACATGCAGTACCATATATACTCCAATATTTGCCTCTTAACAGTGTTAGCCTTCTCTAACTCTTCCTTGTTGTGTAGCTATAGAAAACCTCCAAAACGAGAATGGGTTCTCTACAAGTGGAACATGCAAATAAGGATGGGTTTAGATTCACATGCATGTCACGTAGTGGAGTCCTCATACCCCTATTACACCCAAAATGAATGAAATAGAAGTAATCCCTCACCTTATACTGCTGTAGTATTGGAGAAGGTTGTGATCTCTAAGAAGGAGATGCCCCAAAGGGAGAAAAAGAGGTTAGATGGATGCTGTTGCCCTTGCATGCAAGCTCCAAATCTTAGTTCCCAGCTCTAAGATGAAGAGAAGATGGAGAATGGTGAAGAGAGGGGATGGCTCCAACGAACGCAGTGAGAAGGTGAAGAAGAAAACGTTGGGTTCTTCTTTTAAACTTAAAGTTTTCTTGAATTTGCATGCAAGTCCTCTTTCTTGAGGAATTTACAGTTTAAGTCAAATAGGCTTTAACTGAGCCAGGGTGGATCCGAGTTGAGTTGGGCCCAACATGAAAGTTGTCCCACAAGAAGAAATGCACATAATGCAACTGATGAGATGTCCATATGATGTAAGATTAATTACAAAAAGGTCCTTGACTACCTAAGTAAAGTTCGAACCCAACTACCTATCCAACTGAAACCCATTAATAATTTAAAAGCAAGGTGAATTAAGACTAATTATACATATTAATAGGAAAATCAAGCTTAATTAGTATAAATTATAATTAAGTCGGGTTGGGACTTTACAGTTAGTGTGGATTTTGGTTATTATAGGTAGGATTCTTAGGTCATATCATTTCCAAGTTAAGATGTTCAGTGGACCCAATAAAGATCGTAGCAGCGTTGAGGTGGGCAAGGCGAAAAGATAGTGTAAGAGATCTAAAGTTTCCTAGGCCTAGCACGTTTTTTTTCTGAGATTCGTGGAAGGGTTTTCATCAATAATAGCCCTACTATCCAAATTGACTCATAAGGAAGTCCCCTTTGTATGGAGTGAAGAATGTGAGCAAAGCTTTCAAGAATTGAAGAAAAAGTTGACCACCGCTCCTATATTAACCTTACTTGCTGTAAGGTTCAATTAATATAATTACTCTTGCTTTACTCTAATTAATACTTATTCACACTAATTCAATCTTAATCCTTTAGATTTAGGTCATGGATAGATAGTCAGGTTGGGCTCGAACCTCACTTAGTTAGTCAAGGACTTTCTCATGATTTAGATTTTTGTAGTTTTGCATCATATTGGCATCAAATTAACTACATTATATATATTTCAATATGTGGATTATATTATATAATTGGCCCAGTTCAATTCAGATCAATCTTGGGCCAACTAAAGTCCCAAATGACTTGAACTATAAATCTCTTAAGCTAAGTGGACTTGTTTGAAAATTATAGGAAAATATGATTTAAACCAAGCTTAAGACCCACCTGTTCATTCCCTTTTCATTTTCTCAAATCCTTTACAGGAGCAACTCCTTCCTTCTTCTCACACACACACACTCTCTCTCATCTACCTAGCATCTGGAGCTTTTACATGCAAGAGCCAAGGCTTTCATCTTCAACCTCATCTTTCTCTTGTTTTCTTATACCTTTGGAACTCAAGATTTATTCTTCCTCCTTGCTCCATGGAACTTCTAAGGCAGAGACTCCATCACCATTCCAATTCTTTGAGAAATAAATGAGTCAAGGGACTCCTCTCCAGTGCATGCTTTCCATTTCCATCATTATCATCTTCTTAATACTTTTGCATGTGTAGGATTTGCATAACCTGAGTCTTTTCCTCCATCGTTGATCTAAAGGAAGCTTGAATTGGATAAGGCATTGAACTAAAGGCAAGCATAAGTGTATATTATTGCTGCATGTATGTCTGATTCTTTGATTTTTCAATAAATCTCATGAATCGATTACCTAAATTACATGTTATTGAAATGAATTTTGGATTTCTTATGAGAATGATGATGAAATTGGAGTCTATAAATGGAGAAAATGGTCTTTTTATGCATTTGGTAATGTCTATGATTGTTACCAGGTATAGGGGAGGCCAAAGGAGTTGGACGAAATTAGTTAGAATTGATTTAACTCAGAGCGAAATGTTCTAGGGCCCTGCCCTATTGATCGAATTGCCCCTCGGGTTAGGAATCTGATCAATGGATGGGGCTCCGATTGATTGGGTACCCCCTTTTTATCATAAAACTTTCTTTTGTTTATTTCAAATAGGGATCAATTGGGAGCTATTCTTTGAAGACCTAAGTGATATTTTCAGCCAATACTACCGTTCGGACATTAAGTATAACCAAATACCATGTAAAGCTTTAGAAGTGGTATCTTTGCCTCAAACAATTGGCCTAATGGTAAATAAATATTAAGAATTGCCTCAAAAAATTGGCCCAATGGTAAATAAATATTAAGAAGAAAAGGTGTGGAGCTGTTACTTATTCCCTCCTAATTTTCTAATTAGTTTTCGATGTCACGTCATGGGTGTTAGCATAAGAAGTGATGTTTATTGCTTATACAATATAATACCAAGATTTCGGTAATACATTGACACTGGACGTTTTATGAATACACCGTATTAAATGACTAAGGAAATACGGATTATCTTAACTAGGGGTTGGCTAGTAAATATCCTTGTTAACCTTTCAATTCAAATGCATTCATATTGTTAAGATAAACCTTGACTTTAACATGGTTTAATCATGCATCCATTTTTCCTAGGTGAACCTTGAGACAAAATTAAGAACAAAACTTCTTCTGAGCGTGAGTCCATGAGCTAAGAAAGAGGAAACCAAGGATGAGAGGGTTTGAGTACTATTTAGCTCATCTAAGTATGTATCATTTGATTGTCGGTAACTCTGTTCAATTTCGATTTTATGAATTGTATATAATCTCAAGACAGATATGCTTTTGTATAAGTATGGGATGATCACTATGTATGAATGATCGCACTCAAAAGATGCAAAATGTGTAACAGATCCGAGTCCAATATTCACGCACTTCAAGTGTTTAAGAAGAATGAGAATTAACTATGGTTCATCATTAATGTCCCTTTTGTTGTACATGGGTTCAAATGCTTTGACCGTGGGGATGCAGGTTGTTTACATGTTTTTAAAAAGTTTACAACCCCTCCCTCAAGTCTCAAATGTGATTCAAATTCAAGAAATATAAGAAGATATATGAAAATCATTTAAAAAAATACAAAAAGAAGAAACTGGGGGAGTGACCATGGGTCACGATGAATGGCCCCCTTGCCATGACTGTGGCTCATGATCACTGGTTTTCTACAAGTGGGTTTTCTGCCAATGACCGTGCCCATGGTCACTAGCATAAAGTAGCTGAAAGGCTAATGTTTTGCCTTCTATATTGCACCATTTCATCTTCATAACTTTTCCAAAGTGCTAAAACTAGCTTTTATGATCTTTGGGGTTTCGAATGACCATTGAGAGGATTAAATTCAACTATGGAATCGATCGAAACCTTTGCTAATCATCACTGTTGTTTACGGACCATTTTTTGTACAAGTCTGAAAATGGTACTGTATGAAGCCAAAGTTGTGTCATTTTGAACCTATGATTTTTGAGGGACAGAATGAAGTCTAAAGAGGCTTGTTCACAACTTCTATGATAGCTAGAAAACCCCCCAAGTGAGAAAAACAAAAGAACTGATGTCATCCTTCAAAGGCTTACCAGTACTTGAACATAGCTCTCTTTTAAATAATGCCTATACTTCCCTTCCTTCTCTGAACCATCCCTCACCTTGAGTGGCTGAGAAGAAGAAAAAGAAGTGGGTTGGAGTGTTGGAGGATGCCTTGCTTGAAGCTTTCAGTAGAAGTTGTTTTAGCTTTTTCTCTGTGTGTCCCTCTTTTTCAAATGTTACTCCTATTTATAGACTATCCAGGTGGTTTTAGGGAGTTTCAAGAAGTTGAAGAGAGGTTATGGGAGGTTAAACTTCAAAAAGCACTGGGGTAAACTTCCCAAAATTGCAAGAACTGCTAGATGGAAGTCAGTGATCGCGACTCAGGCCTATTTTTTGGACTTCTGTGTATGCAATCCATTTTCACCTATTTGGGGTCTAAATGATGTCCGATCTTCATGAAACTTGGGGGAATGATTTTTTAACACCATTTTGCATATTTCATAGGAATTTTAACCCATTTTAACCTTCTGAAGTTGGTTAACTCCCCGCTGACTTTTTCATGAAAATGGACTATTGTTTCAACTGTTTGAGGCCCAAATGATCTCGGTTTGGTTTGAAACTTAGAGGGATTGATGTCAGGGGTGTCTTGGGATGTCCATAAAAATTTCGTACATTTTGGATTTGGGGAAGTAGGGTTTCGATCAGTGACCTATTTGTTGCATATTCCAAGTCACTACTCACTCCACACTATAGGTAGTTAACTTGTTTTCGACCCGCACGATGTTCAATTGACTTGAAACTTTGGAGAATTAACTTTGAACACATTTTGATCTTCATTCCGAATTTCATCAGCTTTGGCCTCTTGAAGGTAGGATTTTGGCTAGTGACCTTCATGGCTCGGGGGTTACTGTCTTCTAAGCTGACATTCAATGGAAGTAAGACCAAACGAAGTGCTTTTGACTTGAAAATTTGCAAAATATCTTTTAAGCATGACTAAAACTTCGTACCCAAATTTCATCAATTTTGGACGTCAGGAAGCAGGGCTTTGGTAAGTGTAACGACCAGTCCCAAGAGTGCTTGAATGTAAAGAATATAAGTAAGAATCCGTCCTAAACTGTTGAGGTGCCTTTTGAGGACAAAACCGTAAGGACTTCCATAAAAACTATAAAGTTAAGCATGCTCAAGTCAGAGCAATTTCAGGATGGGTGACCTCCTGGGAAGTCCAAAGCGGACAATACCTCGATGGTGCGGGGCGGGTTGTTACAGATGGTATCAGAGAAGGGGATCTCTCCTCTGAGTAGTGGCGGGGTTTGATGCGCCTTGGGTGACCTCTTGAGTCCGCGTCCTGGCTAGGGGCAGGAGCAAAGTCCCACATCGCTTATGAGGCCATCTTCGGTTCGATATGTGTGGATATGGGGACATATCCGGCGGAAGCTGGTGGGCCTGTAACGACCTAGTCCCAAGAGTGCTTGAATGTAAAGAATATAAGTAAGAATCCGTCCTAAACTGTTGAGGCGCCTTTTGGGGACAAAACTGTGAGGACTTCCATAAAAACTATAAAGTTAAGCGTGCTCGAGTCAGAGCAATTTCAGGATGAGTGACCTCCTGGGAAGTCCAAAGCGGACAATACCTCGATGGTGCGGTGCAGGTTGTTACAGTAAGTGACCCCTTGGCTTGGGGACCCCTTGGCTTGGGGGTCACTAATCCAAAGTTAACATGTGTGAAGACTTTGAGTCAAATGATGTCTGTTTGTCCCAAAATTTTCTAGAGCTTTCCTTAAATATAATTTGGGGTTTAGATAAGAGTTTTAGCTGATTTGATCTTCATGAGGTACCATTTTGCATAGTAAGCCCACAAAGCTTAGTAGATTTCCATCGGAGTTAAGTTTTTGTCCAAATGATATCCAGATGCTCTAAAATTTTGAAGGATAATCTTTGAATGCATTTGAAGACATTCCTCTGAGTTTGAGTTTGATTTGGCATGTAAAGGTGTCAATTTTCGCAATGACCCCCAAATAGCTGATTTTGAGTTGAGATGAAGTCCAAATTTTTTGAAACTTTGAAACATCATTTTCCAGCTTGCTTTAGAGTTGCCAAAAGCTTGAATTTGTTTGGTGCTCCTTGGATTTGATGTATTGAACTTCAAACTTGGTGTTTTGGTGAGTTGAGTAACTAGATGAAGTCCACCAACTTTGATACTTAAATCGCTAAATTCCAAGCTTATTTGAAGTCTTCTAAGTTGATTGCATCAACTTTGACATCTGGTTGCAGCATTTGACTTGCCATTCCACAATCCCAAGATTTATGTATCCTTGGTTTGGAATTTGCTTACAATATTTTTGCTATAACATTTATAATTTTTTTCAGCAACAAGTGTCCCCTCGAGGTGCAATGATTATAGTGTAATAATCATTGTGCCTCGAAATAGCCAATTTGTGGGAATGATGAGTGGTTTGATGAAAATACAGTTTGTCAAGATAGGGTGTAGTCCTAAACTTGGGATTTTGAAATTTTTGATAAAAACCATGAAGGGTTTGATAATGGAATTTGGTAAGGACATAAAGACTTCTGAATTTCTTTGCCCTATTTTCTTAGATATAAAAAGTAGCATCTCTGTGGGGGACTGTGGGGAACACCCACAAAAGAAATCGCTAAGGTATTTGAAAATTCAGAAATTTCTGAATTTTGGAAAAGGATTTGATTTTCTCATGACCTATTTATCACAGATGTCCAAAGTGGCATGTCTGTGGGGATTATGGGGAACACCCACAAAAGAAATTCCTGAGGTTTTAAGAAAAATCAAAGGTTTGGTTTAAAATGATTTGGGTTTGGATTTTCATGGATTTTTTGTTCATTTTTAAAAATCAAAGATTAGGTTTTGACTTGGCTTGAGATGAGTTGAGATGGAATGGAACTTTGAAAAAGATTGGCTTCTGTGGGTTTTGATTCCAAATAATTTGAGATAATGGCTCAAAAGCAAGTTTTGACCCAAAGTAATTTTGAACTTTGAGTTGATTTGGGATGAAACCCACCCCCCCCCCCCCCCTTTTCCTCAAAAATACCCTAAAAATAGGATCATTTTATTGTGGGAAATTTATTTCTTTCGTAAAATACCCTTAGTGGGCCTACCATGTATTGTGGGAGTTTTGAATGGTTATATTTGAAAGCATGAGTCACCATGTAGTGGATCCTATTGCTTAAAATCACAGTGATTGCAAGGGGTAGACAGTGGTCTTGGTGGGCTTGGCCAACCTGTGGACCCCATTGCCAAACAACTTGTGTCTGTGGGAAAAAGGGTAAAGAATTAGGACTATGGTTGTGAATGATCACAATGAGAGGATGGAACATTAGTTAGCTAAAGAAAGGAGGGGGCTAAGACAATGGACCACCAAACAATGGCCCCACTACCCAATCAAGCAGTGTCCATGAAGTGCCATGTGAGATGGAGTGGACTATTGAAATGGAGTGGACCATTGAGATGAAGTGGATTACCAGGCTGTGGACCCCATTATGATCCCACGTAGTGATTGTGGGTGAAGAAGCAATGACTGGGCCATTAAGTAATGGGTCCCAATGCCCAGGCATTGGGCATGTTGTGACCTTGAGCAAAGGAATCAACACTGGTGACCATCGGATAAGACATGGTTTATAAAGCCATGTCTTTCCTCTTCTTTTCTCTTCGCCGTTTTGAAAAATTGAAGGCACTAAGAATCAGAGCATCTTTGAGCACCCTTTTTCTTTGAATTGCAAGTGGATCTTGAGTTCCTTTCTTCTTCCCAAAGCTTCATCAATGGCTGCTAAGAACTTATTTGAACTTCATCTTCTTTAAATTTTGATCATGGCCAAATGGATGATATAGGTTTTGCCAAGGATTTCTTCTTCTTTTATTTTTTTTATTTTTTATTTTTTATTTTTGATGGATGTAAGCACAACCTGATCTAAATGATGAGCATTTCAAATTGCAACACAATTTGGTCAAACACCACATTCACGGCCAACTTGTGACTAACCATGTGAGCACACTCACGGTCACAGCCAGTGGTAAAATAGAATTGAGTCTAGGCTCAGCTCCTCCCTTCTTCTTTATTCGTTTTTCATTTTTTCTTCTCTTTTTTTTATTATTATTGTGCCAGAGCCCACATTGAATATCATCTCAGTCTAGACCATAATTTGCATTGTCCGTAGGAGCTCACGGTCACCACCTGTTTGATGAATTGCTTGACTGATTTTTTTTTATTTTTTTATTATTATGCTTCCATGCTCCCCTTTCATGCTTTTGATGAATGAATCATGCCTGGGTATTCCACTGTGGAGGATTTTTGCCTAAGTTAGTCACTACCCAAGCAAATCCCATGGTCACAACCAGCCGGTCTAGGCAAGTCCCATGCTCATGGCTATTTGTGCTTCTTTTTTTTTTTGTTTCATACTCTTAGCTTGCCTCTTAAGGGTTCTGTTTGAGCTGTATTTATTGTAATCTCCATAGGCTAAGGATTCATGGATATATTCCATGTTTGAACACCACTTGTGCTGCCAACAGTAGTTATGGAGGGCCACGATCACTATCATCTTGTGATTCCTCTGTGTGTGTGTGTGTGTGTGTGTTTTGGTTCTGTGCTTACACTCTTTAATTTAAGCTAAGAGTACTTCTCATGCTCTAATTGGAAATTGGCATAAACAAAAACTTCAAAATTCCAAGCATAGCTTACAAAGTTGGGAGTTGGCTCACAGAAAACCCACTGTTCTAAGTCTAGTTCTCAACTTGATGGAATTTAGAATGCAAGAGTGATATTATTGCTTCCTTCTTGGTGACTGATATGAGTTGGAATTGTCATTAGTGGGGATGCTTCAAAACAAATAGTAGGGGTGCTTCAAACCAAAACAGTAGGGGTGCTGCAAACCAAACAGTCACATGTCCAAGTACATAGGCCATGATGAATCCACAATTACGATTGGTTGGCTGATTTTTTTTTCATTTCCTTCATGCAAAAGTAATGCCATAGCTCCTTCAATATTGCTTTACCCAAACTTGGTCTTGCTCAACCAAGTCCCCAACTTCTTACACTATCTAGAGAGACTTCATGGTTAATGGCAGTGTGGTCTAGGCACTTCTCACAGTCATAGTTAGTTTGTGATTGTTTGTGTTCTTCACTTGTTCTGTTTGGGTGTTCAATTCCTTCAATTAGTGGTCATGCAAGATAGCTTGGAAATATCATCCAATCTCATGTCATCGAACCAGGTTGAGTTGTATGAGGTTCCACTCCTTCATTGAATTGTATGAGTATGGTCACTGTCATAACTAAGCAACTGAATTTGGTGTGGATACTTGCTTTGCTTTTGTGTGTTCTTTGCACCACAAGGTTAAATTGCTGATCTAAACTATATAAAACCTATTTGAAGGAGCATATGAGGCTTTGAACTTCGAGAAGTTTGTAGAGAAAAATTGTCCTTCAACAAACTTGAAGCGAACAAACTCTGTCTATTCTATTTAAGCCCCAACATGTCTTGGAACACACTTGGCTTTTTTTTTTTTTTTTTTTTTTTTTTTTGGTGATTTGTGGGAGATGTAGGGGATTGAGAAGTGACATCCACTCAATCTCTGGCATACACGAGTTGAGCCATCATAGCCCCTATGGGAATTACAGGGGATTGGTGTGTAGCAGTTTGCTCATTCACTAGCATGAGGCGGGCATGGACTTGACCACCGTGGATTTTGTGGGAATCAAAACTAAGTATGCCTTCAACACACTTCTTTTTGTTTTTGATGAGAAGGTTATTCCCCTTAGGTTTTAATAAACATGAGAAGTATAGATCACCCCAAATATGAGCGGTCGATGAAAGAAACTAACGAAAATAACCGAATCACCACAAGGTGCATTGCCTTTGATGAGAAGGTTACTCCCCTTAGGTCTCAATAGACATGAGAAGTATGAATCATCCTGAACATGAGTGGTCGATGAAAGAAACCGATGAAAACAACCAAATCGCCACAAGGTGCATTGCTTTTGATGAGAAGGTTACTCTCCTTAGGTCTCAATAATATGAGAAGAATAAATCACGCAAATATCAGTGGCCAATGAAAGAAACCGATGAAAATAGGATGATCATCCGATCGAGCAGTGAAATGTAACTTTGAATAAGCTGTTGTTTTACATTGTCTTTCTCTACTAGAACCTTCAAGGTTGATGAACTGCCGATCACGTGGTTAAATGTAGCTTTGAGTAAAATGTTTACATTATCTTTTTCTATAATAACTTTCAAGGCTGATGAACAACCGATCACGTAGTTGAATGTAGCTTTGAGTAAGATGTTTAAATTGTCTTTCTCTACTACAACTTCCAAGGCTGACTCACCCTTCCTTTACTTTTTTGATACTGACCCGAAATGTATCATCCGAGTCAGTTTTGAAGGATGTTGACCATCTTTGTGGGAGGCCAACGGATACAATATCACATTTCGATTATTGATGACAATTGATGATCTTTGAAATTAATTTTACAGAGCAATCTTTCCTTCATTAGGTCTATATACACTGAAAATAACTCGTTATGGATTTCACAAGAATGTCTAATGGTTCCATCATAACAAATCATCGCCCAGGATTTTATTTGCTAAGATTTGTGAGAAATACAGTGTTGAGAATGTGAAATCCTTTAGTTGGCTTAGAATTCGAATGTGGAGAGTGAAACAATCTCCACTAGTTGCAGGTAAGTCTAATGAAACCCCGGAGAATAACCGAGTAATTGTTGATAAATCAACGGCATTGACTTATGATTTCAATGCTTTAAAATTGATGTTGCTCTTTGTTGATCTTGTTGAAAACATGGCATGCACTTTCAAATGCTGTTCTTTCATACATGTTTATGTTGTATATAACTGCTGTCGCGCATTGCTTATATTGTGCATGCATTTCTAGCATTAGATACAATTTTCATACTTGAACACGAATCCATTGCCCCCTGAAAGGTCTTAATGTGCTCGAACACTTGTTTGGATAGAAGCCTTAGTTCTAAGACTTAAGTGTGCCTTGATGCCAATTCTTAGTCTCAGAACTGAGTATTATTTTTTGATTTTGGCATTTTGCTAAGGTGAGATGCCGCCAAAATTTTGGTAAAATTCCATACCATTGTTCCTGATATTTTCCTTCTCATTTATTTGTTGTGCAAACCGAAAAGGTAAGGCACCTACAACCGTAACCGCCAGGGCATCGAAGAGCTATACAAAGGGTAAGACTGCAAGGGACTCCAATCCAAAAGATCTGAATGGAGTATTTGATATTAACTTACAGTGTCGGAGAACCAAAGCTCTATCAAGAAGAAATTGGTTTACATATTGGCGTTTGGCGAAAACACCGACTGGGAGAATAATGACAAGGTGAGCTTTACAAAACCACATTATATATTTGGAGATGCCACAAAGGAGACTGTGAAGCACCTTATTGTCAATATGCAGTACCGCTGTAACACTCCGATCCCCTTTGAGCCGGATTAGTGGCTCATTAGTGTGCTTTTCTGTTAATTAATTCTTTCGGACTTGGTTTCGGGTCTTGGATAGGTAGTTGAGTAACCTTTGACCTGGGATAGGTAGTTCTAAGCCCTTTTTCGTAATTTTGCTTTTGCTTTGAGTGCATCATCTTTGCATCATCTTGGTGTCAGCATGTGTATTTTGTTAAGCTCGTTATTTTCCGTGACTACCTAGACCCATTCGGAGTCAATTGGAGAAGTTGGACCGTCGTGTGACTTGAACTGTAAATAGCTTAAACTGTTCAGACTTGGTTTTAAACTCCTAATGTATAAATATGAGTCATCAGTCCAGATGTCTCATTCCCTTCGACGTTTGCATGCAACTAGCTTCAGGAGAATTCCACGTCCGTTCGTTTTCTCTCTCCCTCCTTTTCTCTTCTCTTCCTCTTCTGTTGGTGTTGGGATTTTCCATCCATTTCGATTGGGTTTTCTCTCTCTCTCATCTCT
Source organism: Sextonia rubra (assembly GCA_037013555.1). Taxonomy (NCBI): domain Eukaryota; kingdom Viridiplantae; phylum Streptophyta; class Magnoliopsida; order Laurales; family Lauraceae; genus Sextonia; species Sextonia rubra. The sequence goes on along the minus strand of JASUAD010000018.1, from coordinate 12,665,651 downwards.
GTCTTTGCTTGAGGTAACTAGGTTCTTTAGTTCTTCTTCTCCAAATTTGGATTTCCCATCTCTCTGTTGTGTTCCCATGCTTGCATGTGTTGATGCTTTGCTTTGCTTAGGTTTTAGCTGGATTTGAGCTTGGCTTCAGTGGATTTGACAAAGCTTTGAGGCAAGTATAAGTACAGAATTGTATAACACATATGGGTATTCTGTTTGACTGTTTGATTTCATCTATTACATTCTATACATGTCTGTTATGTTTTACAGCCAAATTCTATGATTTTAGAACCTCTGGAACTTGTTTTGCTAAGTTTTTGTATCAAATTTCAGTTTCTGTACTCAGCTCGAATTCGGTTCTGTATTGTACGGCTAAGCCGTAACTTTGTACGGCTCAGATTCCAAATACTTGAATTTTCGTATTTTGTTCTACAGTTAGGCTACGGCTGAACCGTACATTGTTCTACGGCTGAGCCGTAAGCTAGCCGTGACCCAGCCGTGAATTATCACCCTGATCAGTCGAAACTTTCTGATTTCAGTACTCTTACGGGGAAGCTACGGTTAAGTCGTGGATTAGTCTACGGTTAAGCCGTGGACTCCACCGTAGCTCAGCCGTGAAATGTATCAGATTAGATGTGGAAGATGACCAGTTTAGCTGTGTATTGAAGGGAACCACGGTTAAGCCATAGTGCAAGTTACGGCTAGGCCGTAAAGTGTATACGGCTAAGCCGTAGGTCACCCATGGCTAAACCGTAAGACCTGGAAAATCTGAAATAAAACTTAGGATAATGGTGTGATTTTGTAGGGCTAAAATACAAGTTAACCACCCATGTAAACCTGCCCAATGGACTCTTTGGACCGCATGAATAGTCTATTAGGCTGTGACTTATTCATGTGAGTGTTGATTTACTGTTAAGCACCTCCCCATGGGTGTTGGTTTAAGGGACTTCGGTGCACGTGAGGATTACTTTGTAACACTTGGATGGCAACGGTGCATCGAATAACTTAAAACTACATCAACATGCACGGTTAGTGACAGTGAATAACTAGATTAGGGTTGGCTTGTAATTAACCTTGATTCCGTATTAATCTGAGATGCATTGCATATTGTTTATAGTTTGCCTTTGTTCTGTAAATCTATGTCTATGCATTACGAGGTCTTTTTGCTTTCGCCCTATATATCTGTTTTATTCTTCGTTCCGCACTAAGCTTTGATCTATGCTGTGCTTTGACTTAATCTATGCTATGATCTGTATTTCTGCTATGCTCTGTATATCTCTGGCTTTGTATATCTCTGATTCATTGGGTATTCCCTGGTGGCTCTGCCCAGAGATTTATACGTGAGGATAAGATCCGGTCTTTGCCATCGGTGAGTCCAAAGCGGATAATCTCCATTCTTCTGGATTTGATTTGATTGGTATGAGTCTGGCTCTACTCAGCCTCAGCCCTAGGATGCCCGTCGGGGTTACCTCTGGCTTAGATCTCTGTATCTCTGTATCACTGCAGTGTCGCTTTGTCTTAGGACCCCGGAACCCAGGAAACCGAGACCCACTTGTACCCTTGGCCCGGTCAGTGGTGTTCTCATCTGCTTGCTCTGCTCTCTATTGGAGAGAATATGGTTAACGTAGTAGCCACCTAGTTCAGTATTTCTATGCTTTGATTCACTTATCATGCTTTACTTCTATGCATGATTGGCTTAGCATATTAATATGAAACTCTGTAATTAATATTCTGTCATTATTCAATTTGATACTATGAGTGTTTCGTCCCTGTTACTTATATTTGCTGGATCGTTGTATTCACTGCGTTGTCTGTGGTGTTGCAGGCACAGATCCCTTGCCCGGCTCCCCGGCGGTCGAGGAGGCTGCAGGGCAGAGCCTAGAGGCACCCTCCGGGTTGGCAGAGTGGGCCTGATCACCTCTGCTGAGTGCGTACATGCATATCTTCTGTGGCTTTTGGGTTTTGGTTTTTGGGGCTGTGTATTTTGTACTTCGGACTTTGTCACTCTGTATATTTGTACATCTTGATTTTGTCGTGTACTCAGACTTGTATCTGGTTTCGAGTATTGTATTTAGCTTTGTCTTTTCCGTTCCGCATTTGTTTTGGCTTCCGCTATTTCTTTGTTGCTTGTTATGATATCTACAGCTTCCGCGTTCGTTTGTTTCGCACGTGTTAGATCCCTTGTGTGTGTGCATCTGGATTGGGTTTGGATACACGTGCACGGGAGTACGTGTGTCACAGGTTTGGCTTTTCGCTAACCCCCGATTTCTGGGCTCGGGTTGTGACAACCGCTATGTAAAATCAGCGGGGATTCTGTGTGAACTAACCACTATTCAATATATCCGACGGTATCTTACAATAATGTCAATGACCTCAACAATCGCAGCAAGGAGTAATCCATTTTTGTGGATAGAACACCACGTGCATTTCAAAACTGGCAAATTCATGTGTCAGCCTCCATATTATTTCACAGAGTATCCAAGGTCTAAAGTAAAGGACATAGAACCGTGCACTTTAAATCTTGAAGTGGGCACTATGATATCACAACTCAGGACTATTGGGCTTGGTATCCATACAGGGGACGGGATGCCTGGCTTGGTGAAAGACGTCAGCCTCGTGGGTGATTTAACTGCATTGTTGATTGGCAGGGCTGGGTGACTATAATTTAACATCATTATGTAGAAGATTTAAAAGCAATTGGGATTTTTGATGCTGTAAATGCTACCACACAAAAAGTCCCATGCGAGAATAAAAACGTCTGCAGGGCCATTCTAGAATTATTCTGCCCAGCGACTGGTACCTTCATTACTCTGAATATGGAGTTGGGATTTTCCTTGTGGAAAATAAAGAAGACTTTGGTTTGGCTCCTTATGGCGAAATCTATGATGAAACCATCGTACCCGATGAGGAATTAGCTACCATGGATGACGAATTCCAAGCTGAATATTACCTCCTCTTTGCGCTTGAAGATTTAATTCAAACAACCAACTACAGTCATGGTAAAGTCATCCAATGGATGAGTCAAGTAAAGAGCATTACTAATTCTTTCTTCAGTAATCAGTGCAGATACTTTAAATGGAAAGAAGTGATCCCTAGTGAAGACCCCGAAAAGGACCCGACAATTGTTTATCATGCAGATCCGGACTTCCAACCATATATTTTTACCAAGTACCCAGACTTGAAAAGGAAGTGTTGGCTCACTACGTTCTTGGTGGCATGGTTATCCGAGGTTCTTTTTCCAAGTTTCAAAAATGACCTTTGGCCTAGTTGCTTATATTCCGTGTTCAGAATGGCCTTTGGACATAGTCTTGCCTTGGTCTCGCTTTTGTATCATACATGCTAACTGAGTTTAAGTTATCAGGTTTTACCGTCAGGGAGGGGAAGCCTTTCAATCGGTATTATGCTAAGTATCTGTTGTACACCTAGTTCACATACCATTGCAATGATCTTCATTCATATAGCGGTGCAGCAGGAAGTATCTTTTGGAGGGTGTAGTAGGAGGTAGTTGTTTAATTAACATCTATTCCATGACTGACTTGCGCCAGCATTTGTGTAACTTCAACAATTATGTTGCCTCTCGTGGCGTTGTACCCAACATTGAAGTTCTAACTAGTATGAGAAATGCTATGGAACCATCGATTAACAAAGTCGGAGGGGGCGGTTGAGATGTTGGCTTGTCAGATAAAGAAAAAAGCAAGTTCTTAAGTTTAAGGCTTGTAGATCTGATATATAGGCAGAATTCATATATCAACATTCAACCTTACATACCTGCCAGGTTCTGCATGCAATTTGATTTTCATCAAGTTGCTATGGGAGCACCAGGCTGGATTTGAGGCTCTACTGGTTCCTTACAAGATACACGAAATGCTTAGGAATTTTACCTGGCACTTAACATTGGGGCTCATTTCGGCTACCTTCGCCTTCCAAATCCTGGATACATAAGTAGTTTTGCCCAATGGTTTGCCATCATTGCCATTGTACAAGCATACACGAGTAATCTCCGCGTTAAATGCTGTGTTTTCGTTGCTTTTAAAAAAAGAGAAAGAGGAGAGAAAAATCGTTTCGACGTAGAGAATTTTGAAAATTGGCTGTATAATGATGACAAATGGAAAATTGGCTTAGTGGCTGGGTTTGATATCTGCCAAGCTCACTGTTCTTTCAGAGGTGAGGAAGATGCGAGATTCATGCCTCCACTTAATGTATTCGTAGCGAGAATGGAATGGGCTGTGGATGAGAATTTATAGGAGAGCGTGAGTCTTACTGAGATCAGACAGATGGGTAGAGTTACATTGGATTTTGAATCTTCGTCCCACTTTGTCAGAATTAAATTCTTAGTTAGAGAGCAAACAAGGCAGTTCGAAGAAAAGCAAGCCATTATGCATGCAACTGCTGAGGCAGACCTTACTCAGCGATCTTTATCAAGTGCTACGATTGTTGCTCCAACACCAGTAGAGACACATGTAGATCTGAGTCTAGCAGAGGTGGTTCAGTCGGCTGAAGCAACTACCGGGGCAAGGCCACATGTTATAATGCTAATAAAACCTTCAGCAAGCCTAGTTCTACAAAAGAAGCTCAAACCCATACCCTCAAAGCTAGTAACTCGAGCCCCAATCAACAAAGAGGTATCTTCAAAGAAGCAAAAAGCTAAAAGCTTTAGAAATCATCATTTTCAAATGCTAAAAGCTAGTAATACTTCTATATTTCTTTGTAACCTATTTAGTTTCTCATTGATTCTTTAACTCTTGTTTTGATGTCTATATTTTTCCTTTGTCATTTTATCAGCTCAAACCTCAACTGTTAAAGGGTTTGTAAGGCAAGTAGCTGAGATTGCTGAAGACTATGCCTTCAATGAAAGTGGTAGGGGAGAGAGCAGCTTGATACTCCCACGATAAGAGAGTGAACCGATAGTGATATCAACATCGAGTTCAACTTTGAGAAAGATTTATTTGATCAAGCAACGACCCCTGAGTCTGGGAAAAAGGTTGTGGTGGATGTTCTGGCAGAGTTCATTACCATAGAGAAATCAAGCGATGATGTGGGTGATGCTGCTACCGTTGATGCTGTCCTTCGAACTGAACAACAAAAGATTCCTTCTGAGATTCTTGAGGGACCCGGGACTAAAGCCTTAACGGAGATGGGAAAAACCCCAATTGCTTCTAAAGGTAATCTTTGCCTTAATTTGTTTGGAATTAAAAAAAAATATTATTCTAACATCTGTGGTTTGATCTTAGTCATTCCCTTTTTAGGTGCTTAGGCAAAAAAGAGCATTCCTGATATATTTCCTACCCCCGTGAGGAAGCCTTTTGGGTCACCCATTAAAGACCAAGCAGAAAAGGAGAGTGCCAAGGCTTTAATTGACTTAGATGATATCTCAATTCATAGTGGATACTTTGAAGCATCGCCGGGCAGCACACTGAAGAGTGATCTGCAGTGCTTCGTGGTAAGTTTATATTCATATTCACCAGCCAAAAGTATTAACAGTGATCCGGAGTTTTCATCAACTATTGATGTACTACCTATTAGTATTAAGCCAAGGGTTGATAAAGCTGTGTTTATTCAGACAGAACCAAACGCCGAACCTGTCGACGAAACAGAAAAGGAGGCTGATCTTGAGATGATCCCAGCTGGGGGAGCTGTAGTAACAGAACCGATCAAAACAGGTCCTTATGCTCAAAGAAAGTTGGTCTTAGCATAAACAAATCCCATGGATGAAGATATTCCTGCAACACCCATCACTAGTAGTGTGCCTCCAGCCACTGGTAGTAGTGTGCCTCCAACCACTAATAATTTTACACCTCCTAAAGCCATGGCGCCTTTAAGGGTTCATTTTAGGGTAGATCAATCATCGCCCATGAAAATTATCGAAGACCTTGCCATTCAAAAAATATCAGATGAGGCCTCTGCAGCTAAACGTGGAGGATCCTGGAAAGCATTATTGCATGTTACAGTAACACCGTATACAAATAGGGATCCTTTAGCCACTTTGTCTTCACAAGGGTCGATGACTCACCTTCTGTTCATGAAGAGGCATTGGCTATTCATGGTAGCGAGGATATAAACGTCGAGAAAGAAAGGGATGATCACTCAAGTTCTCAAACTTAGTCAAATTCACAAGTGCGAGAATCAAACCTTTTTACCGCTAAGGAACCCAATTTGTTTAGGGACACTCTAAAGCCTCAATTTGCTATAAATTTTACCATGAAAATGGCTATTCACAGCATTTTGGCCACCGTCTTCCAAGGAGAATTGACTTCTGGGAAGATTCAGGGTACTAAAGTGTTGGCTGATATGTTGATATCCTATTGTGCCGGAACTGATTTGAGCGGCCTTCATGATGCCTTTGTCCTCTTTCTCAACAAACTTGAAGAAAAGGATACTTGGGATAGAAATGTTGATCCTGCCAAAGCTTTCCAAGATGAAGTTCTAAGGCATAAAATTCAATTCGCTGCAGAGATTGAGAGCACCGAGGAGGAAGAATGGGCAGTGAATGTAGAGCATGCCAAGACGACACAGGAGCTAGCTACGTGTGCGGCTGAACATGAAAATATTTAATGATAGATCACCGTATTGTAGCAACAATTATCTTCCGTGGAGAATACTATTAAAGACTTAAAGAAATCTGTTTCAGAGAGCACTTGCCACAGAGATGATCTTCTTGCGCATGCAGAGGCGAAGCGCACGGCCTTAGATGATTTTGTTCAGTCTTTAGAGAGTGAATTGAATATCAAGCTGGATGTGATTAACATTAATAATGTCATACCCGCCTATGTAATCTACAAAGGACGTGTCCTGATGGAAGGCGTGCTGAATGCAAAGGGACAACTGGAGAAGTTCTTGTACTAGGATTCCCTCCTGCAGCTCCTATCTGACTTCTTTTTTTTTTTTCTTTCTTTTATTTTGATTAGCCCTGGGGGCCATGCATATACTGATTTCATTTTTGGTACTAAAACTCCAAATGAATATCAATAGAAACTTCATTTTATTCCACTTGGTCACTTGCATGAATATGTGGATGCTTGATGTGGTTTGTATGGATGGTTTGTGGTTTATATGGATGGTTTGTTTGGTTTATTTGGTTTTATGTGGATGTTTGCTGTAGTTTGTATGGATTTTCTTTTTTTCTGGGTTTGGTTTTTCTCAGACTTGTATGAGGGTGTGATTTGCGATCTTTTGGATCCACAAATAAAAAATAAGGGAGTTATGTAGGTGAACGTTAATCGGTGCCCATGTGTGAGGCTTTCTCCAGGGTCCATAACTTGATCCTTTTGGTGTCAAAAGGGGTCAAACAAAGTGAATTTTATCCAGTACCCATGTATAAGGCTTTCCCTAGGATTCTTGACTTATTCCTTAGGACAAAGATTTATTTTTGGTTTTTGTTTAGAGTTTGGTTATACTGGGTCTACAAAAAAACTTATTCTATATAACCGAAGGCAGTCATATAGGGTTTACAAAAAGACTTGTTCTATACAACTAAGGAATAGCTATATGGGGTCTACAAAAAGACTTATTCCACACAGCTGAGTTTTACTAGACAAGATCTGCAAAAAGACTGAATCTATATAGCAAGATGTTACAAAGGGTCTTGTAAGGACATTATCCAAGTAACGAAGGTTTGACTAAAAGGGTCAAAGGACTTGATCCTTGCAGTCATTTCATACAAATTTGAGGGATTTTGGTTAGGAGTTAGAGGTTGTGAGGCTTGAAACCAGAGGAGTTTAGGAATTTAGAAGTGGAAATGTACATTGTAAATGGTTTAGGTGTACCAAAGACATTCAAGTGTAATATTTCTTAAGAAGTTTTCCATTGATAGGAATCATGCATCTATCTCCTTTAAGTGTGAGAAGTGCATAGGTACCGTTGGAATAAACTTTGTCAACAACAAAGGGTCCCTCTCACTTGGATTCAAACTTGCCTTTTGAAAAGTATGTGAAGAACATGGGCCTTTTAATTGTAAGGACTAAGTCACTTTTCCTGTAAGCTCTGTACTTGACCCACTTGTTGAATGATCTGGCCATACGAGCTTGATATAATTCGATGCTTTGTCAAGCAGCAAGCCTCTTCTCATCAAACTTTTCCAACTCTTGGAGTTTGAGTTTGGCATTCTTTTCTTTAGTGTATTTTTTTGAGTTTGGCATTCTTTTTTTCAGTGTATTTGTTTATCATGGCTACCCGAAGAGAAGCAAGTTGAATTTCCAAGGGTATCACCACCTCACAGTCATAAACCAAGGAATACAGTGTTGATTTGGTTGGACCATGAACTGTGGTTCTATAAGCCCATGAAGCTTTAGGAAGTTTGGTACTCCAACTCTTTTTGTTGTCAGAGACCATTTTCTTCAAAATTTTGCAAATAGTCTTATTGAAAGCTTCAACAAGTCCATTAGCTGTAGGGTTATATGCCGTAGACGGATAGCATTGGATCCCGTACTTGTCACAGGATCTGTAAAATTTGTCAATATTAAATTGAGGACCATTATCATGATATAGACATTTGGGCACTCCGAAATGACAAATGATATGAGTCTTCAAGAAACTGAGGACTAGATTTGTTTTGACTTCTGGGAGAGGTACTGCTTCTACCCATTTGGGGAAGTAATCTGTAGCAGCCAAAATGAATTGATGACTACGTTCTGATGGTGGACTAATTTTCCTAACTATTTCCATTCCCCAAGACTCGAACGACTAAGAAATGGATGTAGGATGTAGATATTCAGGAGGTTGATGAATGTAATCACCATGAACTTAGCATTCATTACATCTTCTAGCAAATTTGATGGCATCAGACACCATAGTAGGCCAATAGTAGCCTAACCTTGGAATTTGATCATGAAGCTTTGGCCCAGCCCGGTGAACATCGCATAGGCCAGAATGAACTTCTTTGAGGACTTGCTCTGCTTCTTTTGGTGATAAACAACGAAGAAAAATTCCATCATATGATTTGCAATAAAGAGTCTTTAAAGGCAAATCGAAGTGGAATTTTAGAGCTCATCTTTGAATACTAGTTCTATCTTTAGTATTATCTGATAGCACCCCATGAAGAATATAATCAATAAAAGGATCTCTCCAATCTCTGAATGAATTTTGGAAAGAGGAAATCCGATTATTAATCACATTGAAATAATTTGCAACTTTTTTATAGGTATCGGGTGGACGTAAAGTCTTATTTTTGACTACTTCCAACACTATTTTATCATTTTCAGGGATTGACATTGAGGCTGCCAAACTTGCTAGTGCATCTGCTTTGACATTCTGATGTCTTAGAACATGGTGAAACTCAATTAGACTAAATCTCTCTTTGAGTTCACAAGCTTTGTTGAAGAAGGAAATCAAATCAGGTTTCTTCATTGCATACTTGAGATTCATTTGTTTGATCACGAGTTGTGAATCTCCGTAGACTCCATGCATATTGATGCCTGATTCTAAGGCTAACTCAAGGCCTATAATCAATGTGGTGTTATTTGCTACATTGTTTGAATATAGTTTGATTAATGAGAAAGAGTGAGGAACATAGAATCTTTCTGGACTACAGAAAATAATTCCAACTCCTGAAACTAGCTTTCCTAATTCATTAGTTCGGGAAGCTCCATCAAAGTGCATGATCCAATGTAAATCTAGATTAATGGTGGGTTTCTATAATTGTTGAATGCAGAAGACCGGTTCATCAAGGAGATTATCTATGAATTCAGAATCTTCCAGGAGTTGATGTTCTGCTAGAAAATCAGCAAGAGCCTGTCCTTTTACAGCATTTGAAGGGGTATATCTGATATCATATTAAGAGAGAAGAATGGATTATTTGGCCAAACGATCGCTCGGTGCTTTGGCTTTTGTTACTAGTGTCTTTAATGGATTGATGTTAGAACTAAGCACACCACATTGGAGAGGATGTAGTGACATAGTTTTTGTATTACGAACGTCAGTGCCAGGCATTCTTTTCTTACTGAATGATAATTGTGCTCAACACCAACCAACATCCCTGATAAATAATAAAGAGCCACCTCCCTCCTTTATCATTCTTTTGAGCTAATAACGCCCCCAGAGAGTGATCAAGAGCTCGTGTATAGAGAATGAAAGGTTTGCCTGAAATTGGAGCTAAAAGAACCGGTGAGTTTGTAAGATACAGTTTGATATCTTGAAAAGCATCCTCACAAGTTTTATCCCATATAAAGTCTACTCCTTTATTCATTAATCTTGAGAATGGTCTGTAATTTTCAAACAAATTTGAAATGAACCGATGAATATAAGCAAGCCTGCCTTGCAATCCCTTTAGTTTTTTGAGAGTTCTTAGAGAGGGCATTTCCAATATAGCTTTGACTTTGACTGGATCTAGTTCGATGCCACGTTTTCAAACCACAAATCCCAAAAACTTTCCAGAAGAGACTCCAAAGAAACAGTTCAAAGGATTCATTCGAAGGTTGAATTATCGCAACCTTTAGAAAGCTATACAAAGATCAACTAAATGATTTGATTTCTGCTTGCTCTTGACTGCCAGGTCATCAATGTATCATTCGACAGACTTATGTTGCATGTCCTTGAAGATTTTTATCATTGCCTTTTGGTATGTGGCTCCGGCATTTTTAAGACCAAAAGGATTGATGGTGTAGTAGTATACGCCAAAGGGAGTTTTGAAAAAAGTGTGTTTCTCACTCTTTTTGAACATTTTGATTTGATTATACCCTGAGAACCCATCCATGAACGACATCCTTTCAGACCCAAAAGTATTGTCAATCATGATTTCTGGTATAGGTAATGGGAAGTCATCCTTAGGACAGGCATTGTTCAGATCTTTGAAGTCGGTGCATACTCTGATTTGCCTATTATTTTTAGTGATTGGCACTATATTGGCCAACCAATTAGGGAGTTGTTCTTTGTGGACGAAGTTAACATCTCTAAGCTTCTGAACTTCTTTTTCTATTTTATCCATGATTTCAGGTTTTGTCCTTAGTTGGTCTTGTTTTTCAAGTTTAGCATCATCTGTTATGTTCAATTTGTATACGGAAATCTCTGGATCTAGACCTAACATTTCTGCATAAGTCCCTGCAAAGCAATCCATGAACTCTCGCAAGAAACTCACAAATACATCAAGTTCATTTCCTTTGATTTGAGAACTTACAAAGGTAGGTCGGGGATTTTTTTAGGATCCCCAAGTTTATTTCTTGTACTTGGTCCTTAGTTGGAGGTTCGGAAGGAGGCACTTTAATAATATTTTTGGAAGTTTCCAACTCTGTGAAACCTTCTGGGGTTTCATTTGTGGGTTTAAGCCAAGGCTGATCCCTTTCCATGGATTTAGTTTTTTAGGCTATTTAGCTTTTACATCAAGGGCTAAGCATTCTCAACGAACATGTTAGGATGGGCTTATTTCTCCATTGTGTTCAAGTGGCCAATAGTCAGTCATTTGTGACATAGTGTCATCATCATCACTTGCCCCCTCAAGATGATTAAAAATGGCTCAATCAATAGGATCTTGAAATACAACGTCTGTTCTGAATTTTTGATTTAACTTAGGAACATTACTGTAAGGAACGTACTCTATGCAATGACGCAGCTATTCAATTTTGCATCCCCTTTCGAGATCTTCCTTCATTTCTAAAGTGAAGATGTGCAAAGGAATCTGTACCCCATTTGCACTCAATCCAAGGCCTGTGGGCTTCTTGAGATTGTATCCCATGTTCTTCATCATATTGCAAACCACGGGATTGTGGATGTCAAGCTGTATTTTTCCATCGTTAGTGATTTTATCGATAGGATCTGAAGGAGAAGCATCTTCAGCTCAATGGAAAATGATTGGATGATTATATTGCTTGGATAGAGGCACTAAGAAATAAGAACCTTCAAAATTATAAATATGAGATGGAGTGGACCATGGTAAAAGCAAAGGATCCCAGTCTGCTATAGAATGCACAAAGGTATCCATCTCTTCAGCATCTTCAGAGTCTGACTCAGAATTTGAATCTCTGATTATTGAAATGACATGCACTGGGCATTTCCGTCGAGGCCTCCCGTGTAGACGATACTGTATGACTTCGAGAGATGAAACAATTCGAGACATTTCATCAGAGGTTTGAAACTCCATTACCATAATCAAGTTGTGGAGGGCTGGCCGGAATCCTACCCAACATAAATGAATCCATGTAGAGTAATGTGGGGGATTCTCACATCTTTCAGCTAAACGGAGCCATCTGTCAATATATCTGCAGGATAATTCTCCTTTTTGTTATGATGTTAGCACAAGCTGACTGAAAGTGATAAGAGAACCAAGCCTCATAGGTGACATTCCCCTGGTAGGAAGAGGTACATCGTTACTTTCTTGATCAGAACCTAAGTTGCCGATGAAGGAAACCACATTTGTCGGATATGGCAGCATTTGATGTCCTAGAGTAGGTAATTCATTGTTCTGAACAGGAACTAAATACATAGCTGGGCTATGTGCGTTGCTTGTGTGGATGACAATACCTACTTGCTTTGTCCTTGATAACTTTGTGGATATGACCAGAGGTTGATCTGATTGTGCGATTTCAGATTTTACCTTGATCAATAAAGGAGCTTTAGTATCCACAAACTTGACTGCAGACTTTTTCATGGATTGCAATTTTCGACAGGGTCATATTTTTTGTCAAATCCTGGATAGGTTTTCCTTTTTACTGAAAGAGTAAAAGGTTCTGCGAGATTATCATCCACTAGAGGGCTTTTTGTGTTAGTGTCATTATTAGAATGTGTTGTCAATTACGTGACCCAAGTCTAGTCTTGTTCTAAGGAAGATCAAGTTAGATCAAGGGAGCTCAAGGTTTATCAATGAAGATCAAGCAAGTCCAAGGAAGATCAAGATCAATCAAGAAGATCCTCTATGAGTGCCAAGGGATAAGGTAACATTGACCCTTATTATCCATAGGAATAGAATAGGAAAAAGGGTTTTTAATCACCTATTTGTGTACTACGGTTTGGACTACGGCTAAGCTGTAGATCCTACGGCTCACTATCCAGAGAGTACATTTTGAGTCTTTTTGTTCTACGGCTGACCCTACGGCTGCACCGAAAAGGGGATACGGCTAAGCCGTAGTATGATTCATGGCTAAGCCGTAAGGTTTATGGGCCACTTTCCAGATAGCAGTTTTGGGAGATTTCTGCTTTCGGCTGACCCTCGGCTAGGCCGAAAGGTACTCACGGCTAAGCCGTATAAGGATTTACGGCTAAGCCGTAAGTTTAACCGTAAGAAGGAATAACGTTGAATCTGGTAAAACTGGCCGTTAGATGTTGTCAGAGCATACGGCTAAGTCGTAGACCATTTTGTTCTCAGCCGTAGATCTAACCGTTGGAGCTTATCTGTATTTAAAGAGGACCTCTCCTTTGCTCCATCTACAGACTTTGAACTGAGAAAAATCTCAGCATAACTGAGCCTTTGCACCACCAGTAATATCATACTAAAAGCTCCCACAACCACCTACTCTTCAACTCTTAAAGTGCCATTATTGTTCCAAGAAGAGTAGTTGGTCATTCAGGAAAGGCTTCATTAAATCTGAGAGAATATCTTGGCCTTCTAAACCCTCTTAAAACCTCTTTCCTTGGCTGAGCACTCATCTTAAGATCTTCATCACCAAGGAGCAAGAACAAGAGGTCAAAGCTTGGAGGTAAGTTCTCAAGCATCAAGAGCACCACTCAAAACTAAGGTATACATGTAACACTCCGATCCCCTTTGAGCCGGATTAGTGGCTCATTAGTGTGTTTTGTTTTGTTTTATTCTTTTGGACTTGGTTTTGGGCCTGGATAGGTAGCTGAGTAACCTTTGACCTGGAATAGGTAGTTCTAAGCCCTTTTTCGTAATTTTGCTTTTGTTTTGCTCATATCATCTTTGCATCATCTTGGTGTCAGCACGTGTATTTCATTGAGCTCGACAATTTCCGTAACTGTGTCAGATCCGTTTGGAGTCAATTGGGGAAGATGGACCTTCATGTGACTTGATTTGTAAATAAACCAGACTCTTTGGACTTTGACTTAAACTTCCAAACCTATATAAGTAAGTTAGCTCCAGATGTCTCTCTCTCCTGCTCATTTCATTCCTCAACGTTGCATGCAAGGAGAATTCAGGAGCTCACGTTCTCTCTCTCTCCCTTCTCTTCATCCTCTTCTCGTTCTAAGTTGGGTTGGGAGCTTGCACCCACCGATTGGGTTCTTTTCTTCTCCCCTCTCTGTAATTGCTTAGGTAAGTGGGTTTTGCATTCTTCATCTTCGATTGGATTCCTTCTCCAAGCTATGTGTTTCCCTCATCTCATGCATGTGCTATTGCTTTGATTTGTTTTGATTCTTAGTGGATTGGAGCTTGATTTCAGAGGATTTTTCAGATTTGAGGCAAGTATAAGTACAGACTTTTATAACACACATGGGTGCTCTATTTGAATGCTTTGATTTCCATCTTCTTTAGTGTATTTGATGTTTACAGCCAATGCTTGTGAATTTGGAACCTCTGTAGCTTGTTTGGGGATGTTTCTGTGTCAAATTTCAGTTTCTGTACTCAGCCCGAATTCATCTCTGTATTGTACGGCTAAGCCGTGAACTTCTACGGCTCACTATCCAGAGACTTGAAATTTCACTTTTGTTCTACGGCTAGGCTACGGCTAAGCCGTAATTTGTTCTACGGCTGAGCCGTAAGCTAGCCGTGACCCAACCGTACCCCAGCCGTGAATTAAATCTCTGATCAGTCGAAACTTTTCTGATATCAGTACTCCTACGGTGAGGTTACGGCTAAGCCGTGGAATGCTACGGCCAAGCCGTGGATTGGTCTACGGCTAAGCCGTATACTGACTGTAGCTCAGCCGTAAAAAGGTATTAGATCAGAGATGGAAGGATGATCAGTTTAGCTGTGTTTTGAATGGAACCAAGGTGAAGCCGTAGTGCATAGTACGACAAGCGCGTAAGATGTCTTCGGCTCAACCATAGGTCCCCCATAGCTAAACCGTTAGGCATGGCAATTCTGAAACATAACTTAGGATAATGGTGAGACTGGTAGGACTCAAATACAGGTTAACCACCCATGTAAACCGGCCCAATGGATTCTTGGATCGCATGAATAGTCTGTTAGGCTGTGACTTATTCATGTGAGTGTTGATTTACTGTTAAGCACCTCCCCATGGGTGTTGGTTTAAGGGACGTCGGTGCACGCACAGATTACATTGCAACACTTTGATGGCAACGGTGCATTGACTAACTTAAAACTACATCAACATGCACGGTTAGTGACAGTGAACAACTAGCTTAGGACTGGCTTGTAATGAACCTTGACTCCGTATTAATCTGAGATGCATTGCATATTGTTTATGATTTTGCCCTCTGTTCTGTTAATCTAAGTTTATGCATTCCGTAGTCATTTCTGTTTTCGTCCTGTATCTCTGTTCTATGCTTCGTTCTGCACTATGCTTTGATCTATGCTGTGCTTTGGATTTATATCTATGCTCTGCTGGCTTTGTTTATCTCTGAGTTTGGGTATTCCCGGGTGGCTCTGCCCAAAGGTTAATACGTGAGGATAAGATCCGGTCTTTGTCATCGGTGAGTCCAAAGCGGATAATCTCCCTTTCTATGGATTTGATTTGATTGGTATTAGTCTGGCTCTACTCAGCCTCAGCCCTAGGATGCCCGACGGAGTTACCTTTGGCTTAGATCTCTGTATCTCTGTATAACTGCAGTGTTGCTTTGTCTTGGGACCCCGGAACCCAGGAAACCGAGACCCACTTGTACCCTGGCCCGGTCAGTGGTGTTCTCATCTGCTCTGCTCTGCTCTGCTCTCCATTGGAGAGAACATGGTTAACGTAGTAGCCACTTAGTCAGTATTTCTATGTTTGATTCACATATCATGCTTTACTTCTATGCACGATTTGCTTAGCTTACTAAGATGAAACTCTGAAATCATTATTCTGTCATTTATTCACTTTGATACTATGAGTGTTACACCCCTGTTACTTATATTTGCTGGATCGTTGTATTCATTTGTGTTGTCTGTGGTGTTGCAGGCACAGATACCTTGCCCAGCTCCCCGGCGGTCGAGGAGGCTGCAGGGGCGAGTGTAGAGGCACCCTCAGGTTTGGCAGAGTGGGCCTGATCATCTCTGCCGAGTGCGTTCATGCATACTTCCAGTGGCTTTTCGTTTTGGGATTTTGAGTTTTGGTTTCAGGGGACTTGTATTTGGACTGTGGATCTTTGGACTTTGGACTTGTATTCTGTGTATTTTGTATATATGGTTTTGGTGTGTATTTGGTTTTATATCAGTGTATTTGTCTTTGTCGCTTCCGTATTTGTTTCTGCTTTGGCTTCCGCTATTTTCTTTGTTGCTTGCTATGATATCTACAGCTTCCGCGTTCGTCTGTTTCGCACGTGTTAGATCCCTTGTGTGCGTGCATCTGGACTGGGTTTGGGTGCACGTGCACGGGAGTACGTGTGTCACCGGTTTAGCTTTTCGCTAACCCCCGAATTCTGGGCTCGGGTCGTGACATACGTATTGTATGGTATCAGAGCATGCTAGTTATAAGCATGTAGGCATCTAAGATCGTGGTGAGATAACGATATCAACTATTTGACTCGAAGTCTCATATGTTGATTTGGGATTCGACTAACTCAGGGCATTTTATATTTGTGTGTTGTGTTTCTTTTCCTTTTTGCAGGATGGCATCAGGATCAGGATCTCGGGATGAGAATCAACAGGGCCATAACGGTGATAGTGGATCAGTACCCCCACACATCAGTAGTGAGGAGCGGATGATGATGATGATGCAGTCTATGCAATCATTACAGGCGCAGATGGCATCCATGGTAGATAGACAGAGTCAGGCTGCTGCAGTAGCATCACCTCGCATAGATCAGCAGGTGATTTTCCAGCCTAAGGAATCAGATCCGAATGCTCTTTTCGACAAGTTCCGTAAGCGAGGGGCGACCGAGTTTCATGGGATAGAGGATGCATTGCAGGCGGAGCAATGGTTGGAGCAGACTGAAGAGCTATTTGACACGATTGTGTGCAGTAACAAGCAGAAGGTAGTTCTCACAGCCTCTATGCTTCGGAGTGTAGCCAAGACATGGTGGAGGAGTGTTAAGACTTCATTTCAGACTATGCCCAGTGCCACAGTTTGGGAGACCTTCAAGCAGCAATTCCGTCGGAAGTTCATGCCTCTCCATATTCAGCGAGCCAAGGAAGTGGAATTCTTCAACCTTCAGCAGAGACAGATGTCAGTTGCAGATTATGTACACAAGTTTACAGAGTTGTCTCACTTCGCAGAGGACATGGTGAACACTGAGCATAAGAAGGTGACTCGCTTCGTCAACGGCCTGAATCCGAGGCACAAACGCCATGTGGTTGCTTGTATGTGGCCGGCTACATTGGACGACGCTATTGACAGGGCTTATGATGCAGAGGCCATCTTTGAGGAGGAGCGAACAGAAGCTAAGAGGGCGGCAGGTTCCAGTGGCAGAAGTCAGTTTCAGAAAAGGTTCAAGGGTAAGCAGGGCAGTTCGAGCAGTACTCCGTTGGTATGTGGTCACTGTGGGAAGGATCACCCAACAGACAGATGTTGGAGGAAGATTGGGGCTTGTTTCGGGTGTGGCTCTACGGATCACAGGCGGGCCCAATGCCCGAAGTTTCAGTCCTCTCCACAGACGAGACAGGCAGGATCTACAGCGCAGGGCAGATCTCAGCCAGCTCGCCCAGCTCAGAAGCCGAACCGCCAGACAGCCCGAGCCTATGCTGCTACGCATGAGGGCGCGGAGGAGGCCACGGTAGTGGAAGGTAAAATTTTAATTTCTGATGCAGAAGCTTTAGCTTTATTTGACTCCGGGTCTACGCGTTCGTACGTAGCACCCCATTTTGCTGTGCAGCTTCGACAGCGACCCACACCACTTCCATACTTGTTGCTAGTATCCACTCCGGTTGGTAAGCGGGTGGAGTGCAGTGTGTTTTACCCTCAGTGTGATGTGCGGATAGCTGGTCATCAGCTCCCAGTAGACCTCGTGTTGCTCACGACACTGGATTTTGATGTGATCCTTGGTATGGACTGGCTTGCAAGATATCATGCGTGTATCAATTGCTACAGCAAGGCTATCTACTTTGATTTGGGCAGCGGATTCCGATTTGAGGGCAGCCAGATGAAGTGCCCAAGACGTGTGATCTCTGCTTGTAAGGCAGACAGGATGCTTCGTAGGGGATGTGAGGGATTTCTTGCATTCATTTCAGAAAAGAAAGATCGGCGACAGCTCAGTGAGATTCCAGTAGTCAGCGAGTTTCCGGATGTTTTCCCGGAGGATGTGCCAGAGTTGCCACCAGTTCGGGAGGTAGAATTTGCTATTGACGTGGTACCAGGTACAGCACCTATCAGTAGAGCTCCATATCGTATGGCACCTGCAGAGTTGTTGGAATTGAAGAAACAGTTGCAGGATCTGTTGGATAAAGGGTTCATACGCCCAAGTGTTTCATCTTGGGGAGCTCCTGTATTGTTTGTCAAGAAGAAGGATGGCAGTTTCCGGATGTGCATTGACTACAGGCAGTTGAACAAAGTGACTATCAAGAACAAATATCCATTGCCTAGGATTGATGAGTTGTTCGATCAACTTCAGGGTGCAGCTTACTTCTCTAAGATTGACTTGAGGTCAGGATATCACCAGCTCAGGGTGAAGGATGAGGATGTTCCTAAGACAGCTTTCAGGACTCGGTATGGACACTACGAGTTCCTTGTCATGCCGTTTGGTTTGACGAATGCACCCGCAGCTTTCATGGCCTTGATGAACAGGGTGTTTACTTCCTTCTTGGACCAGTTCGTTATGGTTTTTATAGATGACATATTGGTCTATTCGAAGACTGCTGAGGAACATACAGACCATTTGAGGAAAGCATTGCAGCTGCTTAAGGATCACAAGTTGTATGCCAAGTTGTCCAAGTGTGATTTCTGGTTAGAGCAAGTTGCATTTCTGGGTCATAAGATTTCTAGAGATGGATTAATGGTGGATCCGGCGAAGATTGAGGCAGTAGTCCATTGGCCCCGTCCCAGATCAGTGACAGAGATTCGGAGTTTTCTGGGTTTGGCGGGATATTACCGCAGGTTTGTGCAGGACTTTTCGAAGATTTCAGCACCGCTGACTCAGTTGACTCGGAAGAAGGTTCCATATGAGTGGACAGAGAAGTGTGAGCGTAGTTTCCAGATGTTGAAAGAAAAGCTCACTACGGCGCCAGTGTTGACTCTCCCGGATGGTAGTGAGGGATTCGTGATTTATTCCGATGCTTCTCGAGTTGGATTAGGCTGTGTACTGATGCAGAATCAGAAAGTGATTGCCTATGGATCCAGACAGCTGAAGGAGCATGAGAAGAACTATGCCACTCATGACTTGGAGTTAGCAGCCATTGTATTTGCATTGAAGTTGTGGCGACATTACTTGTACGGTGTAAAGTTCGAGGTCCATTCCGATCATCACAGTCTGCAGTACTTGTTTGATCAGCATGACTTGAATATGAGGCAGCGTAGATGGTTGGAGTTTATCAAAGACTACGACTTTCCGATCAAGTACCACCCTGGCAAGGGGAATGTGGTTGCAGATGCACTTAGCAGGAGGACAGACAGTCTTCAGGCGTTGGCAGGATTCTATATGCTTGTGCATGATCAGCCTGTAGAGGTTCAGATGGTAGGTGAATTGGTGACATTAGCTACTACCGTCGTATTTCAGCCTGAAGTGATTCAGCAGATCAAGGATCGCCAGTTTGAGGACCCCCTCCTGGTGAAGTTCAGAGATCGGATTGCAGATCGACCGGATTTCAGCCTGGTAGATGGAGTTTTGTACTTCAGGAATCGATTGTGTGTTCCCGCTGTGGATGAGCTGAAAGATCAGTTGATGACAGAGGCGCACGATGCCCGATATGCGATGCACCCAGGGAGTACGAAGATGTACCGGAACTTGAAGGACAGATTTTGGTGGAATAATATGAAGCGGGAGATCGCAGGGTTCGTAGCTCGATGTTTGACCTGTCAGAAGGTGAAAGCTGACCATCAGCGACCTCCAGGATCATTGCATCCATTGCACACTCCGCAGTGGAAGTGGGAGCACATTACGATGGATTTCGTCTCCGGTTTTCCGCCGACCAGTAGAAAGAACAATGCGATCTGGGTAATAGTGGACAGATTGACCAAGTCAGCACATTTCCTTCCGTTCAAGAAGGGGATGACATTCACGGAGATGGCTAGGAAGTTTGTTGACGAGGTAGTCAGATTGCATGGCACCCCGGTATCGATTGTGTCGGATTGAGACAGTCGTTTTGTATCTTCATTCTGGAGAGCATTTCAGGAAGCTATGGGCACGAAGCTGAGTTTTAGCACGGCATACCACCCCCAGACTGATGGACAGTCGGAGCGTACCATTCAGACGTTGGAGGATATGCTCAGAGCTAGTGTGCTGAACTTTGAAAAGGAATGGGATATGCATCTGGCATTGTGTGAGTTTGCTTACAACAACAGCTTTCATGAGAGCATTGGTATGGCACCTTATGAGGCTCTATACGGACGAAAGTGCAGGACCCCAGTGTGCTGGGAAGAAGTTGGAACTAGAAGTTTCCATGGTCCGACAATCATTGCTGAGACGACAGAGAAAGTGCAGAAAGTGATAGAGAATTTGAAGATTGCTCGGTCCAGGCAGAAGAGCTATGCTGATACTCGGAGGAGACCTTTGGCATTCCAAGTCGGAGATTGGGTGTTCCTTAAAGTTTCCCCGATGAAGGGCACAGTTCGATTTGGTCAGAAGGGTAAGTTAGCTCCGAGATATGTAGGACCGTTCGAAGTCAAGAGCCGAGTTGGAGATTTAGCTTATCGGTTGACGCTTCCAGTTGAGTTCTCCGGTGTGCACGATGTCTTCCATGTGTCGATGCTCCGTAAGTATGTGCCAGATCCGAGCCATGTGATTCGCTACGATGATATCCAGATTCAGCCTAATGCAACTTACGTTGAGCGTCCGCTTCGCATCGTTGGCACACGAGAGCAGATTCTCCGTACCAGGACTATCAGATGGGTTAAAGTGTTGTGGGAGCATCACGGTCCGGATGAGGCTACTTGGGAGCTAGAGGAGCAGCTAGCGCGCCAGTACCCCCAGCTCTTTGCGCAGGTAGGTAGTCATTCCGAGGACGGAATGATTCCTAGTGGGGGAGGATGTAACACTCCGATCCCCTTTGAGCCGGATTAGTGGCTCATTAGTGTGTTTTGTTTTGTTTTATTCTTTTGGACTTGGTTTTGGGCCTGGATAGGTAGCTGAGTAACCTTTGACCTGGAATAGGTAGTTCTAAGCCCTTTTTCGTAATTTTGCTTTTGTTTTGCTCATATCATCTTTGCATCATCTTGGTGTCAGCACGTGTATTTCATTGAGCTCGACAATTTCCGTAACTGTGTCAGATCCGTTTGGAGTCAATTGGGGAAGATGGACCTTCATGTGACTTGATTTGTAAATAAACCAGACTCTTTGGACTTTGACTTAAACTTCCAAACCTATATAAGTAAGTTAGCTCCAGATGTCTCTCTCTCCTGCTCATTTCATTCCTCAACGTTGCATGCAAGGAGAATTCAGGAGCTCACGTTCTCTCTCTCTCCCTTCTCTTCATCCTCTTCTCGTTCTAAGTTGGGTTGGGAGCTTGCACCCACCGATTGGGTTCTTTTCTTCTCCCCTCTCTGTAATTGCTTAGGTAAGTGGGTTTTGCATTCTTCATCTTCGATTGGATTCCTTCTCCAAGCTATGTGTTTCCCTCATCTCATGCATGTGCTATTGCTTTGATTTGTTTTGATTCTTAGTGGATTGGAGCTTGATTTCAGAGGATTTTTCAGATTTGAGGCAAGTATAAGTACAGACTTTTATAACACACATGGGTGCTCTATTTGAATGCTTTGATTTCCATCTTCTTTAGTGTATTTGATATTTACAGCCAATGCTTGTGAATTTGGAACCTCTGTAGCTTGTTTGGGGATGTTTCTGTGTCAAATTTCAGTTTCTGTACTCAGCCCGAATTCATCTCTGTATTGTACGGCTAAGCCGTGAACTTCTACGGCTCACTATCCAGAGACTTGAAATTTCACTTTTGTTCTACGGCTAGGCTACGGCTAAGCCGTAATTTGTTCTACGGCTGAGCCGTAAGCTAGCCGTGACCCAACCGTACCCCAGCCGTGAATTAAATCTCTGATCAGTCGAAACTTTTCTGATATCAGTACTCCTACGGTGAGGCTACGGCTAAGCCGTGGAATGCTACGGCCAAGCCGTGGATTGGTCTACGGCTAAGCCGTATACTGACTGTAGCTCAGCCGTAAAAAGGTATTAGATCAGAGATGGAAGGATGATCAGTTTAGCTGTGTTTTGAATGGAACCAAGGTGAAGCCGTAGTGCATAGTACGACAAGCGCGTAAGATGTCTTCGGCTCAACCATAGGTCCCCCATAGCTAAACCGTTAGGCATGGCAATTCTGAAACATAACTTAGGATAATGGTGAGACTGGTAGGACTCAAATACAGGTTAACCACCCATGTAAACCGGCCCAATGGATTCTTGGATCGCATGAATAGTCTGTTAGGCTGTGACTTATTCATGTGAGTGTTGATTTACTGTTAAGCACCTCCCCATGGGTGTTGGTTTAAGGGACGTCGGTGCACGCACAGATTACATTGCAACACTTTGATGGCAACGGTGCATTGACTAACTTAAAACTACATCAACATGCACGGTTAGTGACAGTGAACAACTAGCTTAGGACTGGCTTGTAATGAACCTTGACTCCGTATTAATCTGAGATGCATTGCATATTGTTTATGATTTTGCCCTCTGTTCTGTTAATCTAAGTTTATGCATTCCGTAGTCATTTCTGTTTTCGTCCTGTATCTCTGTTCTATGCTTCGTTCTGCACTATGCTTTGATCTATGCTGTGCTTTGGATTTATATCTATGCTCTGCTGGCTTTGTTTATCTCTGAGTTTGGGTATTCCCGGGTGGCTCTGCCCAGAGGTTAATACGTGAGGATAAGATCCGGTCTTTGTCATCGGTGAGTCCAAAGCGGATAATCTCCCTTTCTATGGATTTGATTTGATTGGTATTAGTCTGGCTCTACTCAGCCTCAGCCCTAGGATGCCCGACGGGGTTACCTTTGGCTTAGATCTCTGTATCTCTGTATAACTGCAGTGTTGCTTTGTCTTGGGACCCCGGAACCCAGGAAACCGAGACCCACTTGTACCCTGGCCCGGTCAGTGGTGTTCTCATCTGCTCTGCTCTGCTCTGCTCTCTATTGGAGAGAACATGGTTAACGTAGTAGCCACTTAGTCAGTATTTCTATGTTTGATTCACATATCATGCTTTACTTCTATGCACGATTTGCTTAGCTTACTAAGATGAAACTCTGAAATCATTATTCTGTCATTTATTCACTTTGATACTATGAGTGTTACACCCCTGTTACTTATATTTGCTGGATCGTTGTATTCATTTGTGTTGTCTGTGGTGTTGCAGGCACAGATACCTTGCCCAGCTCCCCGGCGGTCGAGGAGGCTGCAGGGGCGAGTGTAGAGGCACCCTCAGGTTTGGCAGAGTGGGCCTGATCATCTCTGCCGAGTGCGTTCATGCATACTTCCAGTGGCTTTTCGTTTTGGGATTTTGAGTTTTGGTTTCAGGGGACTTGTATTTGGACTGTGGATCTTTGGACTTTGGACTTGTATTCTGTGTATTTTGTATATATGGTTTTGGTGTGTATTTGGTTTTATATCAGTGTATTTGTCTTTGTCGCTTCCGTATTTGTTTCTGCTTTGGCTTCCGCTATTTTCTTTGTTGCTTGCTATGATATCTACAGCTTCCGCGTTCGTCTGTTTCGCACGTGTTAGATCCCTTGTGTGCGTGCATCTGGACTGGGTTTGGGTGCACGTGCACGGGAGTACGTGTGTCACCGGTTTAGCTTTTCGCTAACCCCCGAATTCTGGGCTCGGGTCGTGACAATACAATTCCTTGTTTAGGTGTTCTTTCATATTTCAATTCTCTTTGCTGTATGTGGTGGAAGATAGACCACCGCATCAAAAATTGTTGTATTTGGTGGTTTAGATCAAGGATCAACCACCTGATCAAAAAACCCAGTTGGTGGAAGACAAACCACCGAATCAACAGTTGTTGCAAGAGGTGTATGTTATATAAGTACCTCATAATTAGTGGAACCAAGAGAAATTCCTCTTGAGAGTGGATGTAGGTCTAAGATCGAACCACTATAAATTACTGTGTTTATTGCTTGTTGTGTGTGATGCATGCCTTATATCCTTATTACTTGTGTTGATCATTTCTGTAAGCCGTTTCTTCCTTATTCGAATAGCAATTCTATACACTGTCAACATACACAACTTTGAGCATCTCTCTTGATCTTGCTTGTGGACTCTTAATTTTAATTATTTCACTCTTATAAAACCTCTTTTCTGGAAAGAAATTTTTAATAGTCCTATTCACACCCCCTCTAGGACTTGGTGAGATCTAGCTGTTGCTCTTTCAATTGGTATCAAAGCGGGTTACTTCTTAAGGGTGTAATAACTTGAAGTAGATCCGTCTTGTGCTAGAATCACCATGAATCCTGAAGGAAGCTCTATCACCCGGCCTCCTTTCTTTGATGGGACAAATTATGCCTTCTGGAAAGCCCGGATGACAGCATTTTTGAAATCCATGGACTGGGCTGTTTGGGAGGCTATAGAGAAAGGCTGGACGAAACCCAGTAAACAAGTGAACACAGGTGGTGTCATAACCACTAGTCCATTGGATCCAGCAAAATGGTCTGCTGCTCAGCTACTTCTTAGACAAAATAATGCTAGAGCTTACAATGTTATAGTGTGTGCCATGAATCAAGAAGAGTTTAAAAAGATCATGACAACCACTAATGCAAAACAGGCCTGGAGAATCCTTGAAGTTACTTATGAGGGTACCTCTGTTGTCAAAAGATCTAAACTCCAGATGCTCACGAGGCAGTTCGCAAACATTTGGATGGAAGAAAATGAGATGTTTACTGACTTTCATACTAAGCTCATGAAAATTGTAAATGAAATGTGGGCTCTTGGGGAAACTCTTCCGGAAGGTAAAATTTGTAGTAAAATCTTGAGATCACTTCCGGAAAGATTCCATCCCAAGGTAACTTCTATAGAAGAATACAAGGATTCGGAACAAATGAAAATTGAAGATTTAGTAGGATCCCTTCAAACCTTAGAACTCAAATTTAACAATGACAAAAAGAAATCGATTGCTCTAATCACCTCTCATAACACATCTTCCTCTAAAGATGACATAGGAATAACTAGTAATGACGAGGATGAAGATGTGACTCTTTTGGCTAAAAGATTTTTGAAACAATTTAGGAAAAAGAGGGTGAAAGATTATAAAAATGAAAACACTAATGATAAATACAAAGGTCGGTCAAGTTTCCTCTCTAGAAGTAAGCAGAAGGAGCCTATGTGCTATAGATGTAAGAAATTTGGACACATATCCACCGATTGTCCACTAAAAGGAAAATACAAAAAGAAGAATCTTGTAGCCACTTGGGATGATTCATCTGAATCAGATTCTGACTCAGATGAATCACATCAAAATGAATCAGACAAATATACAGTTCTGATGGCTACCACTGCAACATTCAATCTCTCTGGGGAAATGATTAAAATATCGAATGAAGAAATCTCAGGAAGTGAGTCAGAGCGTGAATATGAAAATTCAGATGATGAGGATAATGACAACACCACGGATTCCTATGAACTACTCTATGAGGGAACCTGTAGGCTCGTTGAAACTGTAAGCAATCAACAAAACAAAATTAAGAATTTAAAAGAAAAGGTTGATCGTATTAATGCTAAAAAGGAAGAATTAATCAAAGAACTTGAAAGTATAAAAACCCAATTATCAACAAAAAGAGAAAATGTAATCAAATTAAGA
This sequence comes from Sextonia rubra, assembly GCA_037013555.1. NCBI lineage: Eukaryota > Viridiplantae > Streptophyta > Magnoliopsida > Laurales > Lauraceae > Sextonia > Sextonia rubra. The sequence goes on along the minus strand of JASUAD010000018.1, from coordinate 12,639,747 downwards.
GAAAATGAAAAATCACTTTGGAAAATAAAAGATGAAAACAATGCTCTCCACAATGAAGTGACTGTTCTAAAACGATATAAAGAAAAGTATGAGTACAGATTTACCCAAAATGATGAGAAATACATTAGACTATTCAAAATTGGAAAAGCTTATAAGGATATGACCGGTCTTGGATATGACAAAAATGCTAATCAGTCTCCAAGTTCCGAAACTATCTTTATCAATAGTGCCTTAAAGATGGAAGATACCAATGTTAAAAACACTTTAGATGAGGCATCTACTAGTACTCATACTATTTCATCTAATGTCATCTGTCATTATTGTGGAAAAAGAGGTCATTTTAAAATGGAGTGCAAGTTGAGAAAAATTCATTATAACATTAGTTTAAAAAAATGAGAAAAACACCTCTAAGAAAGTGGAACTGGAAAACAAAATGCTAAAGTCTCAAATAAACAAGTTCCCCTTGAACCAAAAGATGGATAATTTGTTAAAAGAAGTCCGGAAGTTAAGAAAACAATTTGAAATATACAAAAAGGATAGAGCAAAAATTGGAGCAAACATCCTTATTCCCCAACGTAAAACTTTTCAAGTGAAACATCAAAAACCAATTGTAATCCCCACTACTAATACACTTAAGTGGATACCTAAAAACAAGAATCTAGTAGTCCACACAGCTTTTAAAGCTGCAAAACAATCAAGATGGTATCTGGATAGTGGATGCTCAAAGCATATGACTGGTGATAAATCATGCTTGTCTAAAATGATTGAATTCGATAGAGGCACAGTTACTTTTGGTGATGGTAGTACTGCAAAAATTATTGGTAAAGGAACTTTAAATGTTCCAAACCTACCACCTTTTGAGAATGTTTTGTGCGTTGATGGGTTGAAATATAATTTACTTAGCATATCTCAAATCTGTGATAAAGATTATGCTGTGAACTTTAGTAGTCATACTTGTGAGATCTCAAGGAATGGATAGATAATCTTGAGAGGTCTCAAAACTACCGATAAGTGTTATGTGGTGGGAAAATCAAATACTTCATCCTCTACTTCTTGCTTATTAACTAGTATTGATGAAGCTAAGTTGTGGCATCAAAGACTTGGGCATGTAAACTACAGGGACTTATCCCATCTAAACAAATATGTTGAAGGACTGCCCAAAATCAGTAGTCAAGAAAAGATGATATGTGGAGAATGCCTTCAGGGAAAACAAATTAGAAGTGCCCATAAAATGGTGAATGCTATGAAAACTTCTCAACCTCTAGAACTTATTCATATGGACCTGGTTGGACCAACTAAAAGAGAGAGTCGAGGTAAGAAAAGGTACTTTCTTGTCATAGTAGATGATTACTCTAGATTCACTTGGGTTGCATTCTTGAGAGAAAAATCTAAAGCCTTTGGAGAATTTAAAAGGATTGTAAAACAAATTCAAATTGAAAAAAGCACTTCAATAGCCCGAATCAAAAGTGATCATGGTGGAGAATTTGAAAATGATCAATTTGACAAATTCTGTGAGAAATATGGGATTCATCATGAATATTCAGCACCTAAAACTCCACAACAAAATGGGGTAGCTAAAAGAAAGAATCGAGTTCTTCAAGACATGGCCACAGTCATGCTTCATAGTAAGAATCTTCCTAGAGACTTGTGGGCCGAAGCTGTTAATATCAGCTGCTACATCATCAACCAAGTTTATCTTAGGACTAGTACAAATCAGACAGCTTATGAATTGTGGCATGGGAAGAAACCAAATGTGAAATATTTTAAGGTCTTTGGAAGTAAATGCTACATTTTAAAGGATAGAGAACAACTGAGTAAATTTGACTCAAAAAGTGATGAAGGTATATTCTTAGGGTATTCAACACAGAGTCGAGCCTATCGTGTTCTAAATATGAGAACCGGAGTCATCCAAGAGTCAATAAATGTTATTATAGATGTTGAATCCACAATTTCTAATGATGTTGATGAAGTGGAAGTTCTCTTAATGACTGAACCCACACGATCCATAGTAAAAACTGATGTACCTACTTCCACTGAAAATTTGGTGAATGTAAAAGATCATCCCATAGATCAGATTATTGGTGACCCTCTAACAGGTGCAAAAACTAAGAAACAATTGGAGAACATAATGAGTCACCTGTGCTTTACTTCTGTTTTAGAACCCACATGCGTTGATGAAGCCTTCTCAGACAATGATTGGATAAAAGCAATGCAAGAAGAATTTAACCAATTTACAAGAAGTGATGTTTGGTACCTAGTTCCAAGACCAAAGGATAAAAATGTAATAGGCACTAAATGGATTTTCAAAAATAAACTTGATGAAAACGGTGTTATTGTTAGGAACAAAGCTAGGTTGGTAGCACAGGGTTACTCTCAAATTGAAGGTATTGACTTTGATGAGACCTTCGCACCAGTTGCTCGTTTAGAATCAATTAGGATTTTGTTACCTATAGCGTGTTTTTTGAGGTTCAAATTGTATCAAATGGATGTTAAAAGTGTCTTCCTAAATGGAATTTTGAATGAGGAAGTGTATGTTGAATAACCTAAAGGTTTTATAGACACAAAATTCCAAAATCATGTATTTAGATTAAAGAAAGCTCTGTATGGTCTTAAGTAAGCTCCACGTGCTTGGTATGAAAGATTAACAAAATTCTTATTAGATAATGATTTTCAAAGAGGTAGTGTTGATAAAACTCTTTTCATCCAAAAAACAAGAGAGTCAGTTTTAATAGCGCAAATATATGTAGATGATATCATCTTTGGCTCCACGTGTAATGAATTGACTGCTCAGTTCGCTCATCTAATGCAATCTAAATTTGAAATGAGTATGGTTGGCAAATTGAATTTCTTCTTAGGTTTGCAGGTCAAACATTTACGTGATGGTATCTTCATTTCCCAGTCCAAGTAGGCAAAAGAATTGGTAAAACAATTTGGTCTAGTGGCCGGGAAACATGTCAAAACCCCCATGAGTACAACCATCAAACTTATTAAAGATGCTAATGGTAAAAGGGTTGACTTTAGCCTATATAGGAGTATGATTAGAAGCCTATTATACCTGACTGCAAGTAGGCCAGACATAGCATTTAGTGTGGGAGCATGTGCACATATCAATCAGATCCAAAAGAATCTCATCTGACTGCTGTAAAAAGAATCATTAAGTACATTGCAGATACAACTGAATATGGTCTGTGGTATCCTCATGACTCATCATCTTCCATTGATGGATACTCAGATGCTGATTGGGCAGGAAACTTAGATGATAGAAAATCCACAAGTAGCGGTTGTTTTTATGTTGGAAATTGTCTAGTAGCTTGGCATAGTAAAAAGCAAAATTCTATATCTCTTTCCACTGCAGAGGCTGAATATATAGCTGCTGAAAGTTGCTGTTCTCAACTATTGTGGATTAAGCAGATGCTTATGGACTATGGCATTAAACAAGAAATAATGAGCTTGTATTATGATAACACTAGTGCATACATGTTTCTAAAAATCCGGTCCAGTACTCTCGCACCAAACACATTGATATCCGACATCATTTCATTAGGGAATTGGTCGAAGAAGGAATCATTGAGCTTGAATATATTCAAACTGAAAAACAACTTGCAGACATCTTGACCAAACCTCTTGATGTGTTAAAATTTGAAAATTTGAGGAAATCGATTGGTGTTTGCTATTTGGAATAACTTGTGTTTTGCCCAGGGCCTACGGCTAAGCCGTAAGTCATTTCACGGCTAAGCCGTAATCTCCTTACGGTTAACCCGTAATTGCGCAATCTATTACCCTACGGCTCAACCGTCAGGGTTTACAGCTCAGCGGTAAAATACTCTACGGCTAAGCCATAAAGGTTATTTTCGTCCTCGTTCTGCGTGCCGACGTGTACTTAATTCCGTCCCTGCGTTTATTTCCCATTCTGCGCCTGCTCCAGTCGTCTGCCCTAAGTCTCTGTTTTCTCCTTCCCTTTTCATTCTCCCTCTGCCGGCCCTCTCCTTCAAGGTACCCTCTCCATCCTCCGTCTTGTTCTCTTCTCCCTCGTTTCTTATTTACTTCTGTTCCTGTATTTCTGTTTTGGCTGTGCTCGATTCTTCTATGTGCTTCTTCCTGTTTTGGGTGTTTGACTTTCCTTCTATTTTGTGGATTGGCTTTACTCTCTTTGTCCAACTTCATCTGTCACTATGCCTCCACGAACCAAAAACGCTTACCCTGTCGGTAAGAGGCCTCGAGCCTTGTCACGACCCGAGCCCAGAATTCGGGGGTTAGCGAAAAGCTAAACCGGTGACACACGTACTCCCGTGCACGTGCACCCAAACCCAGTCCAGATGCACGCACACAAGGGATCTAACACGTGCGAACTAAGCGTACGCGGAAGCTGTACATATCATAGCAAGCAACAAAGGAAAATAAAATAGCGGAAGCCAAAGCAAATACGAAACGGAAAAGACAAAGACAAATACACTGAGATAAAACCGAATACACACCAAAATCAATATACACAAAATATACAGAATACAAGTCCAAAGTCCAAAGTCCAAATACAAGCTCTCAAAAACCAAAACGCAAAATAAAAGCCACTGGTATGCATGCACGCACTTGGCAGAAGTGATCAGGCCCACTCTGCCAGACCGGAGGGTGCCTCTACACTCGCCCCTGCAGCCTCCTCGACCGCCGGGGAGCTGGGCAAGGTATCTGTGCCTGCAACACCACAGACAACACAAATGAATACAACGATCCAGCAAATATAAGTAACAGGAAAGAAACACGCATAGTATCAAAGCGAAATGAAATAGGGACAGAAGATTAAATACAGAGTCCATCTTAGTATGCTAAGCAAATCGTGCATAGGAGTAAAACATGATAATGGAATCAAAACATAGAATACTGAACTAGTTGGCTACTACGTTAACCATGTTCTCTCCAAAAGAGAGTAGAGCAGAGCAGAGCAGAGCAGAGGAGAACACCGCTGTCCAGGCCAAAGGTACAACGGGTCTCGGTTCCTGGGTTCCGGGGTCCCAAGACAAAGCAACACTGCAGTTAAAACAGAGATACAGAGATCTACGCCAGAGGTAACCCCGTCGGGTATCCTAGGGCTGAGGCTGAGTAGAGCCAGACTAATACCAATCAAATCAAAGCTAAAGAAAGGAGATTATCCGCTTTGGACTCACCGATGACAAGGACCGGATCTTATCCTCACGTATTAACCTCTGGGCAGAGCCACCAGGGAATACCCAAAAATCAGAGATATACAAAGCCAGAGAATATACAAAGCATAGCATAGATCAAAACATAGTACAGAGCGAAGAATAATACAGATATACAGAACGAAAGCAAAATGACTGAGGAATGCATAACATAGATTAACAGAACAGAGGGCAAAACCATAAACAATATGCAATGCATCTCAGATTAATACGGAATCAAGGTTCATTACAAGCCAAGTCTAATCTAGTTGCATCACTGTCACTAACCGTGCATGTTGAGGTAGTTTTAAGTTATTCGATGCACCGTTGCCATCCTAGTGTTGCAATATAATCCTCATGTGCACCGAAGTCCCTTAAACCAACACCCATGGGGGGGTGCTTAACAATGAGCAACACTCACATGAATAAGTCACAGCCTAACAGACTATTCATGCGCTCCAAAGAATCCATTTGGGCCGGTTTACGGGTATGGTTAACCTGTATTTGAGCCCTACAAGGTCACACCATTAGCCTAAGTTAACTGATATTTAACAGGTCTTACGGTTTAGCCATGGGTGACCTACGGCTTAGCCGTGGCATCCTACGGCGTAGCCGCAATATGCACTACGGCTTAGCCGTGGTTCCCTTCAGAACACGGCTAAACTGTCAGCTTTTCCACCTCTGATCTGATACCTCTCACGGCTGAACTACAGTCAGTATACGGCTTAGCCGTAGACCAATCCACGGCTTAGCCGTAGCCTCACCGTAGGAGTACTGATATCAGAAAAGTTTCGACTGATCAGAGAATTAATTCACGGCTGGGGTACGGTTGGGTCACGGCTAGCTTACGGCTCAGCCGTAGGACAATTTACGGCTTAGCCGTAGCCTAGCCGTAGAACAAAACTCAAATTTCGAGTCTCTGGAAACCAAGCCGTAGAAGTTCACGGCTTAGCCGTACAATACAGAGATGAATTCGGGCTGAGTACAGAAACTGAAATTTGATACAGAAACTGAATAAAATGAGTTACAGAGGTTCCAAATTCACAAATTGTGGCTGTAAAACATGCTAGACAAAGAATAAGAGTGAATCAAAGCCATCAAACAAACACCCATATGTGTTATCAAAGCCTGTACTTATACTTGCCTCAAATCTGACAAAATCCTCTGAAATCAAGCTCCAAGCAACTAAAATCAAAACAAATCAAAGCAATCACACATGCATGAGATGAAGACAAAGCAACAGAGAATGGGAGATGTAATTTGGAGAAGAAATACAAAGAGTTGGGAAAGAACCCACTTACCTAAGGCAAGGACAGAGATGAGAGAATGGAGAAGAACCCAAGCCAAACAGAGGATCCAAATCCTCAATCGATCAAGAGAAGGAAAGAAGAGAGAGAGAGAGAGAACGAACGTGGAGAGCTTCCCTGGAATTCCTCTTGCATGCAACGATCAAATGAAATGGAGCAAGAGAGAGACACCTGGAGAGTGACTCATTTAAATAGGTTTTGTGGTTTAGGTCAAAGTCCGGTAAGTTTATACTAATTACAGTTCAAGTCACACGAAGGTCTAACTTCTCCAATTGACTCCAAACGGATCTGACACAGTTACGGAATTTGTCGAGCTCAACGAAATACGCGTGCTGACACCAAGATGATGCAAAGATGAGATGAGCAAAGCCAAAGCAAAATTACGAAAAAGGGCTTAGAACTACCCATCTCAGGTCAAAGGTTGCTCAACTACCTATCCAAGGCCCAAAACCAAGTCCAAAAGAATAAAATAAAACAAAACACACACTAATGAGCCACTAATCCGGCTCAAAGGGGATCGGAGTGTTACATCCTCCCCCACTAGGAATCATTCCGTCCTCGGAATGACTACTTACCTGCGCAAAGAGCTGGGGGTACTGGCGCGCTAGCTGCTCCTCTAGCTCCCAAGTAGCCTCATCCGGACCGTGATGCTCCCACAACACTTTAACCCATCTGATAGTCCTGGTACGGAGAATCTGCTCTCGTGTCCCAACGATGCGAAGCGGACGCTCAACGTAAGTCGCATTAGGCTGAATCTGGATATCATCGTAGCGAATCACATGGCTCGGATCTGGCACATACTTACGGAGCATCGACACATGGAACACATCGTGAACACCGGAGAACTCAACTGGAAGTGTCAACCGATAGGCTAAATCTCCAACTCGGCTCTTGACTTCGAACGGTCCTACATATCTCGGAGCTAACTTGCCCTTCTGACCAAATCGAACTGTGCCCTTCATCGGAGAAACTTTAAGGAACACCCAATCTCTAACTTGAAATGCCAAAGGTCTCCTCCGCGTATCCGCATAGCTCTTCTGCCTGGACCGAGCAATCTTCAGATTCTCTATCACTTTCTGCACTTTCTCTGTCGTCTCAGCAATGATCGTCGGACCATGGAAACTTCTAGTTCCAACTTCTTCCCAGCACACTGGGGTCCTGCACTTGCGTCCGTATAGAGCCTCATAAGGTGCCATACCAATACTCTCATGGAAGCTGTTGTTGTAAGCAAACTCACACAAGGCCAGATGTGTATCCCATTCCTTCTCAAAGTTCAGCACACTAGCTCTGAGCATATCCTCCAACGTCTGAATGGTACGCTCCGACTGTCCATCGGTCTGGGGGTGGTATGCCGTACTAAAACTCAGCTTCGTACCCATAGCTTCCTGAAATGCTCTCCAGAATGAAGATACAAAACGACTGTCTCGATCTGACACAATCGATACTGGGGTGCCATGCAATCTGACTATCTCGTCAACAAACTTCCTGGCCATCTCCGTGAATGTCATCCCTTTTTTGAACGGAAGGAAATGTGCTGACTTAGTCAATCTGTCCACTATGACCCAGATCGCATTATTCTTCCTACTGGTCGGCGGAAAACCGGAGACGAAATCCATCGTAATGTGCTCCCACTTCCACTGCGGAGTGTGCAATGGATGCAATGATCCTGGAGGTCGCTGATGATCCGCTTTCACCCTCTGACAGGTCAAACATCGAGCTACGAACCCTGCGATCTCCCGCTTCATATTGTTCCACCAAAATCTATCTTTCAAGTTCTGGTACATCTTCGTACTACCGGGGTGCATCGCATATCGGGCATCGTGCGCATCTGTCATCAACTTATCTTTCAGCTCGTCCACAGCGGGAACACACAGTCTATTCCGAAAGTATAAAACTCCATCTACCAAGCTAAAATCCGGTCGATCTGCAATCCGATCTCTGAACTTCACCAGGAGGGGGTCCTCAAACTGGCGATCCTTGATCTGCTGAATCACCTCAGGCTGAAACACGATGGTAGTAGCTAATGTCACCAATCCACCTACCATCTGAACCTCAACAGGCTGATCACGCACAAGCATATAAAATCCTGCCAACACCTGAAGACTGTCTGTCCTCCTGCTAAGTGCATCTGCAACTACATTGCCTTTGCCTGGGTGGTACTTGATCGGAAAGTCGTAATCTTTGATGAACTCCAACCACCTTCGCTGCCTCATATTCAAGTCATGCTGATCAAACAGGTACTGCAAACTGTGATGATCGGAATGGACCTCAAACTTCACACCGTACAGGTAATGTCGCCACAACTTCAATGCAAATACAATGGATGCTAACTCCAAGTCATGTGTGGCATAGTTCTTCTCATGTTCTTTCAACTGTCTGGATCCATAGGCAATCACCTTCTGATTCTGCATCAGTACACAGCCTAGTCCAACTCTAGAGGCATCTGAGTAAATCATGAATCCCTCACTACCATTCGGGAGAGTCAACACTGGCGCCGTAGTGAGCTTTTCCTTCAGCAACTGAAAACTACGCTCACATTTCTCTGTCCACTCATACGGGACCTTCTTCCGAGTCAACTGAGTCAGCGGGGCTGAAATCTTCGAGAAATCCTGCACAAACCTGCGGTAATATCCTGCTAATCCCAGAAAACTCCGAATCTCTGTCACTGATCTAGGACGGGGCCAATGGACTACTGCCTCAATCTTAGCCGGATCCACCATCAATCCATCTCTAGAAATCTTATGACCCAGAAATGCAACTTGCTCTAACCAGAAATCACACTTAGCCAACTTTGCATACAACTTGTGATCTTGAAGCAGCTGCAATGCCTTCCTCAGATGGTCTGTATGTTCCTCAGCAGTCTTCGAATAGACCAATATGTCATCTATAAAAACCACAACGAACTGGTCCAAGAAGGAAGTAAACACCCTGTTCATCAACGCCATAAAAGCTGCGGGTGCGTTCGTCAAACCAAACGGCATGACAAGGAACTCGTAGTGTCCATACCGAGTCCTGAAAGCTGTCTTAGGAACATCCTCATCCTTCACCCTGAGCTGGTGATATCCTGACCTCAAGTCAATCTTAGAGAAGTAAGCTGCACCCTGAAGTTGATCGAACAACTCATCAATCCTAGGCAATGGGTATTTGTTCTTGATAGTCACTTTGTTCAACTGCCTGTAGTCAATGCACATCCGGAAACTGCCATCCTTCTTCTTGACAAACAATACAGGAGCTCCCCAAGGTGAAACACTTGGGCGTATGAACCCTTTATCCAACAAATCCTGCAACTGTTTCTTTAATTCCAACAACTCTGCAGGTGCCATACGATATGGAGCTCTACTGATGGGTGCTGTACCTGGCATCAAATCAATCGCAAACTCTATCTCTCGAGCTGGTGGTAACCCTGGCACATCCTCCGGAAAGACATCCGGGAACTCGCTGACTACTGGAATCTCGCTGAGCTGTCGCTGATCTTTCTTCTCTGAAATGAATGCAAGAAATCCTTCACATCCCCTACGAAGCATCCTGTCTGCCTTACAAGCAGATATCACACGCCTAGGGCACTTCGTCTGGCTGCCCTCAAATCGGAATCCGCTGCCTAAATCAAAATAAATAGCCTTGCTGTAGCAATTGATACACGCATGATATCTCGCAAGCCAGTCCATACCAAGAATCACATCAAAATCCAGTGTCGTGAGCAACACGAGGTCTACTGGGAGCTGATGACCAGCTATCCGCACATCACACTGAGGGTAAAACACACTGCACTCCACCCGCTTACCAACCGGAGTGGATACTAGCAACAAGTATGGAAGTGGTGTGGGTCGCTGTCGAAGCTGCACAGCAAAATGGGGTGCTACGTACGAACGCGTAGACCCGGAGTCAAATAAAGCTAAAGCTTCTGCATCGGAAATTAAAATTTTACCTTCCACTACCGTGGCCTCCTCCGCGCCCTCATGCGTAGCAGCATAGGCTCGGGCTGTCTGGCGATTCGGCTTCTGACCTGGGCGAGCTGGCTGAGATCTGCCCTGTGCTGTAGGTCCTGTCTGTCTCGTCTGTGGAGAGGACTGAAACTTCGGGCATTGGGCCCGCCTGTGGTCCGTAGAGCCACACCCGAAACAAGCCCCACTCTTCCTCCAACATCTGTCGGTGGGGTGATCCTTCCCACAGTGACTGCAAACTATCTGAGGACTGCTCGAACTGCCCTGTTTACCCTTGAACTTCTTCTGGAACTGACTTCTGCCACTGAAACCTGCTGCCCTCTTAGCCTCTGTTCGCTCCTCCTCAAAGATGGCCTCTGCATCATAAGCCCTGTCAATAGCGTCATCCAAGGTAGCCGGCCACATACAAGCAACCACGTGGCGTTTGTGTCTCGGATTTAGGCCGTTGACGAAGCGAGTCACCTTCTTATGCTCCGTGTTCACCATATCCTCTGCGAAATGAGACAACTCTGTAAACCTGTGTACATAATCTGCAACTGACATCTGTCTCTGCTGAAGGTTGAAGAATTCCACTTCCTTGGCTCGCTGAATATGGAGAGGCATGAACTTACGACGGAATTGCTGCTTGAAGGTCTCCCAAACTGTGGCACTGGGCATAGTCTGAAATGAGGTCTTAACACTCCTCCACCATGTCTTAGCTACACTCCGAAGCATAGAGGCTGTGAGAACTACCTTCTGCTTGTTGCTGCACACAATCGTATCAAATAGCTCTTCAGTCTGCTCCAACCATTGCTCAGCCTGCAATGCATCCTCTATCCCATGGAACTCAGTCGCCCCTCGCTTACGGAACTTGTCGAAAAGCGCATTAGGATCTGATTCCTTAGGCTGGAAAATCACCTGCTGATCTACATGAGGTGATGCTACTGCAGCAGCCTGACTCTGCCTATCTACCATGGATGCCATCTGCGCCTGTAATGACTGCATAGACTGCATCATCATCATCAAGCGCTCCTCACTGCTGATATGTGGGGGTACCGATCCACTATCACCGTTATGGCCCTGTTGATTCTCATCCCTAGATCCTGATCCTGATGCCATCCTGTAAAAGGAAAAGAAACACAACACACAAATATAACATGCCCTGAGTTAGTCAAACCCCAAATCAACATATGAGACCTCGAGTCAAATAGTTGATATCGTTATCTCACCACGATCTTAGATGCCTACATGCTTATAACTAGCATGCTCTGATACCATACAATACGTATGTCACGACCCGAGCCCAGAATTCGGGGGTTAGCGAAAAGCTAAACCGGTGACACACGTACTCCCGTGCACGTGCACCCAAACCCAGTCCAGATGCACGCACACAAGGGATCTAACACGTGCGAACTAAGCGTACGCGGAAGCTGTACATATCATAGCAAGCAACAAAGGAAAATAAAATAGCGGAAGCCAAAGCAAATACGAAACGGAAAAGACAAAGACAAATACACTGAGATAAAACCGAATACACACCAAAATCAATATACACAAAATATACAGAATACAAGTCCAAAGTCCAAAGTCCAAATACAAGCTCTCAAAAACCAAAACGCAAAATAAAAGCCACTGGTATGCATGCACGCACTTGGCAGAAGTGATCAGGCCCACTCTGCCAGACCGGAGGGTGCCTCTACACTCGCCCCTGCAGCCTCCTCGACCGCCGGGGAGCTGGGCAAGGTATCTGTGCCTGCAACACCACAGACAACACAAATGAATACAACGATCCAGCAAATATAAGTAACAGGAAAGAAACACGCATAGTATCAAAGCGAAATGAAATAGGGACAGAAGATTAAATACAGAGTCCATCTTAGTATGCTAAGCAAATCGTGCATAGGAGTAAAACATGATAATGGAATCAAAACATAGAATACTGAACTAGTTGGCTACTACGTTAACCATGTTCTCTCCAAAAGAGAGCAGAGCAGAGCAGAGCAGAGCAGAGGAGAACACCGCTGTCCAGGCCAAAGGTACAACGGGTCTCGGTTCCTGGGTTCCGGGGTCCCAAGACAAAGCAACACTGCAGTTAAAACAGAGATACAGAGATCTACGCCAGAGGTAACCCCGTCGGGTATCCTAGGGCTGAGGCTGAGTAGAGCCAGACTAATACCAATCAAATCAAAGCTAAAGAAAGGAGATTATCCGCTTTGGACTCACCGATGACAAGGACCGGATCTTATCCTCACGTATTAACCTCTGGGCAGAGCCACCAGGGAATACCCAAAAATCAGAGATATACAAAGCCAGAGAATATACAAAGCATAGCATAGATCAAAACATAGTACAGAGCGAAGAATAATACAGATATACAGAACGAAAGCAAAATGACTGAGGAATGCATAACATAGATTAACAGAACAGAGGGCAAAACCATAAACAATATGCAATGCATCTCAGATTAATACGGAATCAAGGTTCATTACAAGCCAAGTCTAATCTAGTTGCATCACTGTCACTAACCGTGCATGTTGAGGTAGTTTTAAGTTATTCGATGCACCGTTGCCATCCTAGTGTTGCAATATAATCCTCATGTGCACCGAAGTCCCTTAAACCAACACCCATGGGGGGGTGCTTAACAATGAGCAACACTCACATGAATAAGTCACAGCCTAACAGACTATTCATGCGCTCCAAAGAATCCATTTGGGCCGGTTTACGGGTATGGTTAACCTGTATTTGAGCCCTACAAGGTCACACCATTAGCCTAAGTTAACTGATATTTAACAGGTCTTACGGTTTAGCCATGGGTGACCTACGGCTTAGCCGTGGCATCCTACGGCGTAGCCGCAATATGCACTACGGCTTAGCCGTGGTTCCCTTCAGAACACGGCTAAACTGTCAGCTTTTCCACCTCTGATCTGATACCTCTCACGGCTGAACTACAGTCAGTATACGGCTTAGCCGTAGACCAATCCACGGCTTAGCCGTAGCCTCACCGTAGGAGTACTGATATCAGAAAAGTTTCGACTGATCAGAGAATTAATTCACGGCTGGGGTACGGTTGGGTCACGGCTAGCTTACGGCTCAGCCGTAGGACAATTTACGGCTTAGCCGTAGCCTAGCCGTAGAACAAAACTCAAATTTCGAGTCTCTGGAAACCAAGCCGTAGAAGTTCACGGCTTAGCCGTACAATACAGAGATGAATTCGGGCTGAGTACAGAAACTGAAATTTGATACAGAAACTGAATAAAATGAGTTACAGAGGTTCCAAATTCACAAATTGTGGCTGTAAAACATGCTAGACAAAGAATAAGAGTGAATCAAAGCCATCAAACAAACACCCATATGTGTTATCAAAGCCTGTACTTATACTTGCCTCAAATCTGACAAAATCCTCTGAAATCAAGCTCCAAGCAACTAAAATCAAAACAAATCAAAGCAATCACACATGCATGAGATGAAGACAAAGCAACAGAGAATGGGAGATGTAATTTGGAGAAGAAATACAAAGAGTTGGGAAAGAACCCACTTACCTAAGGCAAGGACAGAGATGAGAGAATGGAGAAGAACCCAAGCCAAACAGAGGATCCAAATCCTCAATCGATCAAGAGAAGGAAAGAAGAGAGAGAGAGAGAGAACGAACGTGGAGAGCTTCCCTGGAATTCCTCTTGCATGCAACGATCAAATGAAATGGAGCAAGAGAGAGACACCTGGAGAGTGACTCATTTAAATAGGTTTTGTGGTTTAGGTCAAAGTCCGGTAAGTTTATACTAATTACAGTTCAAGTCACACGAAGGTCTAACTTCTCCAATTGACTCCAAACGGATCTGACACAGTTACGGAATTTGTCGAGCTCAACGAAATACGCGTGCTGACACCAAGATGATGCAAAGATGAGATGAGCAAAGCCAAAGCAAAATTACGAAAAAGGGCTTAGAACTACCTATCTCAGGTCAAAGGTTGCTCAACTACCTATCCAAGGCCCAAAACCAAGTCCAAAAGAATAAAATAAAACAAAACACACACTAATGAGCCACTAATCCGGCTCAAAGGGGATCGGAGTGTTACAAGCCTCGAGCAACTCCTCCCGGCCTCGACAGAATTCTCCTAGAGTTTTGGTTCCGCGGGAACCACTCGAGATAGGTCCTTTTTCTCCCGTCCGATTACTATGGAACTCAATGTCAATATCCTTGCTGTTAAAACCTATGGAGTTCATACCCTCCTTAAAACGGTTGGGTGGGAAAACATTCTAAAATGGGGTGGTCCTGGCTTCCCCTCTACTGTGCAAACCATGTATGCATCCATCAAGGAGGCCTCGTTAGACTCTGTGGCTTTTGAAATTGATTTTACTGATGGCACCAATACCATCACCGCTGCCATCGTTTTGCTCTAATGTGTGTCCCTCTCTCCGATATACCCCCCTCGGTCATCAAGGATTCTCTTTCCGAAGCAGAAAAACAAACTGCTACCTTCGCTTTATGTGGAGAGACCATCCCTTGGAAGGACAAGGGCTTCCTCCCTGCTGCTTCCTTGCTTCCTTATTTCCGAATCCTGCATGCTATCTTCACATGTAATATCTATCCAAGGAGGGGCAATTTCTCTGATCTAACCCCGTTCATGGTTAATGTCTTCTAGTCTGTCCATATGGGGGTCAAAGTGTGCCTTCCCTCTCTGATCTGTGATTCCATCATTCATTTTTGGCTTTGTCCGGGTAGAGGCACCAGTGCTTGCGTATTTGGATATCTCATGACTCACCTTGCCTTTCAGTGTGAGGTCAATTTACCATTTGATGAAGTTCCTGAGTCTCACCCCACCTTTGGCACAATCAATATTCAGAACATGCGCTTCTCCAAGCAACAAGTGGCTGGTCCCCACTACCATGACTATGGGGATGAAGAAGACTCACCGGATGGGCCTCCTCCTGCAGCACCCTCTACTGCTTCCTCGGTTCCGGTTCCTCCCCCGGCTTCTTCCTCTACCTCTTTTGAAGCTCAGCTAGCATTGCTCGAACAACGGCAAACCAAGATGGAGAAGCTTTTGAAGAAATCCTTTCAATACCTTTCCAAGATCTCCAAAAGCTGCCGGAGAGACGATGTGGCGCTTCCTTCCCCCTCTCCTCCTTCTGATTGATGTCCTGTCATGTTTTGTTGGCACTGCATTCTTTCTGTATTTTGGACATTGACTGTGCTTCACCTGCTGGTTATGTTTGTAGTTACATCTTTTGTCATTATGGGTGATGCACTCTTTTGAAATGTTTGTGCCTTGTATTGCCCTTATTTTCTAATATCATATGACCTTTACATCGCAGTTGCTTATCATTGTGTGCACTTATTTTGTCTTCATGCCCTTCTTTATACTTTATGGCTGTGGTGCTTATTGTTTATCTCTTTGTCAATATTGTGCCAAAAAGGGGGAGAATTATATGCATGTCTTCACGGGGAGCTTTCTAACCTCCCACCTTTCTAGTAGATTGTGTTTGTAGACTTTTGCAGGTTAAGCATCTTCAAAGGGGGAGCTTCAATGTGTTGAACTTTCAGACTTATGTAGATATGTTTGGTTAAAGTGTATTCCGTATTGTAATACTTGTTATATCTTGTTTGTTGAGCTAAAATGTTGTATCTTCTACATTATGTGTAATTTTGTCACGAAATTGACAAAGGGGGAGATTGTTTGTGTCATTGTTAGAATGTGTTGTCAATTACGTGACCCAAGTCTAGTCTTGCTCTAAGGAAGATCAAGTTAGATTAAGGGAGCTTAAGGTTTATCAATGAAGATCAAGCAAGTCCAAGGAAGATCAAGATCAATCAAGAAGATCCTCTATGAGTGCCAAGGGATAAGGTAACATTGACCCTTATTATCCATAGAAATAGAATAGGAAAAAGGGTTTTTAATCACCTTATTTGTGTACTACGGCTTGGACCACTGCTAAGCCGTGATCCGACGACTCACTATCTAGAGAGTACATTTTGAGTCTTTTTGTTCTACGGCTGACCCTAGGCTGCACTGAAAAGGGGATACGACTAAGCCATAGTATGATTCATGGCTAAGCCGTAAGGTTTACGGGCCACTTTCCAGATAGCAGTTTTGGGAGATTTCAGCTTTCGGCTGACCCTCGGCTAGGCCGAAAGGTACTCACGGCTAAGCCGTATAAGGATTTACGGCTAAGCCGTAAGCTTAACCGTAAGAAGGAATAACGTTGAATTTGGTCAAACTAGCCGTTAGATGTTGTCAGAGCATACGGCTAAACCGTAGACCATTTTGTTTTCAGCCGTAGATCTAACCGTTGGAGCTTATCTGTATTTAAAGAGGACCTCTCCTTTGCTCCATCTACAGACTTTGAACTGAGAAAAATCTCAGCATAACTGAGCCTTTGCACCACCAGTAATATCATACTAAAAGCTCCCACAACCACCTACTCTTCAACTCTTAAAGTGCCATTATTGTTCCAAGAAAAGTAGTTGGTCATTCAGGAAAGGCTTCATTAAATCTGAGAGAATATCTTGGCCTTCCAAACCCTCTTAAAATCTCTTCCCTTGGCTGAGCACTCATCTTAAGATCTTCATCACCAAGGAGCAAGAACAAGAGGTCAAAGCTTGGAGGTAATCTTTCAAGCATCAAGAGCACCACTCAAAACTAAGGTATACAATTCCTTGTTTAGGTGTTCTTTCATATTTCAATTCTCTTTGCTGTATGTGGTGGAAAACAAACCACCGTATCAAAAATTGTTGTAGTTGGTGGCCTAGATCAAGGATCAACCACCTGATCAAAAAACCCAGTTGGTGGAAGACAAACCACCGAATCAACAGTTGTTGCAAGAGGTGTATGTTATGTAAGTACCTCATAATTAGTGGAACCAAGAGAGACTCCTCTTGAGAGTGGATGTAGGTCTAGGACCGAACCACTATAAATTACTTTGTTTATTGCTTGTTGTGTGTGATGCATGCCTTATATCCTTATTACTTGTGTTGATCATTTCTGTAAGCCATTTCTTCCTTATTCGAATAGCAATTCTATACACTGTCAACACACAACTTTGAGCATCTCTCTTGATCTTGCTTGTGGACTATTAATTTTAATTATTTCACTCTTATAAAACCTCTTTTCTGGAAAGAAATTTTTAATAGTCCTATTCACCCCCCTCTAGGACTTGGTGAGATCTAGCTGTTGCTCTCTCAATTTGTACCTGGCTTAAACTTTATTAGCCTTTCCTTATACATAGCTGCATCAGTGAAATAGACATTCTTTCATTTGAATGGCTTTTCATCTGCGAAGACTTAATGCACTTTAGCCTCATCATCAATATATTTGAGACATTGATGAAGAGTGGAAGGTACTATGGCATAATTATGAAGCCATCACCTTCCCAAGAAGATGTTATAGCAAGCACAAGTCTTAACCACTTATAGAGTGGCTTATAAGGTTAAATCTCCCAGTTGGAACCGAATCTGAATCTTACCAATCAGATCCTAGACTTCATAGGCTTGAATAAAAGTCTTTGTAGCAGATAGCTTGCTCATCGGGATACCAAGTTCCTGAATAGCTGTAATTGCGATGAGGTTCAAAGCTGACCCTAGGTCGACCTGAAATCTCGGAACAGGTATGTCTTTGATGTAGGCCATGAAATAAAGCGGCCTTGTGTGCTTCATATCGCCTAAGAGGAGATCATCTTTGGCAAAAGAAATAGTGGCTTTAGGAGCATTATGAATTGAAAGACATTCCATGCACTGCTTTTGAGGCTTTTTAGATATGGCCTTCAAATAGTTCTTCTCTATCTAATGAACTTGTGATACATGAGTCTGATTGTTTGTATTCAAAGCCTGTAGAGCTCATATAAAGTTGTTATGAGTCTCCTCGGCCATCTGCAAGAGATAAAAAAATATGAAGTCGTGTAGGTATGTGTTTAAGGTGTTCAATAGCAACATACGTGAATGGCTCTGGTGGCCTTGCATTAGTATTTTCATTTGAAGAAGTTATATTTACATTAGTGTTGTCCCCTGAAGGGTTTACATAAGAAGAAGAAGAAGGTCTATCATAGTTGACCCTATAGTTACAAGCAGAACAAATGTCATCATTAACCATGTTGCTTCGGTCAATTGCTGGATGAGTATCTCTTCTTATTGCATTAACTTCTTTGGGTTCAACAAAAAGTTGATTAACTTCTTCTAAGCCTGCTTCTTAACTTGTATTATCAGGAGTGGCCTGGGGTGCTTGGGGCTCATCAGTAGTAACACTCAGAATCACTAAAGTAGGAGCCAATGGTATCTTTTCTTTGGAATTAGAGATATTATCTTGATTTTGAACTTGGAAGACCTCTTGAGGTGCGGCAATACTGCCAATACTGAGGTTATTGTGTTCCTCTAGTAACTCGGGCTCATTAGTTGGGTTAGGCAAAACCAACTGAGTGCTTGGGTAAGGCACAACCAACTAAGTGCTCAATTTAGAATCTGCATTAAGAGAGATCAACTCCAAGTTTGGTCCAGGAGGAACATCTGGGCACAGGGGTTATTGTGTGTGAAGAGGAAGGCACCACCTGCTATTGCTGTGTTTCATCATGTCCAACTAGCGGCAAAGGGTCTGGATGAACTTCTAGAGGTAGTGGAAAAGGAAGAGGGTCGCTCAACCAACCACTTGTACTTGGTCTATATATGTCATAGAGGACCACCGATAGCGTATTGAGACCATGATTGATATTAAGTGTACCCATTTCAAGATCAAAAGTCTGTTCAAAACTTTTATTTTCATCGGAAGAGTATTCATCAGCAAAGTAGGCATCAATCCATTGATCATCTTCGAGATCGGAGTAATCTGACCAACCCTCCTCATCATCTGAGTTAGGGGGTGTGCCATCCCATGATATCCGATTACAACTGGATATTGATGGTTCTTCCTCATCTTTTGGAATTGAAATGATGTAATCAGCCAAAGTAAAGTGACCTTTGGCCGGTTTGGGAGGTTCCGCTAAAACCAAGGCTTTAACCACCTTTACCTTCCTTTGCTTCGCTTGTTTCTCTTGTTTAGCTAAGCAATTTTGGGCAGCTTTCTGAAGGTTTTTGAGTTTCCTTTTAACTTTCCTTCGTTCTATAGGTGTGGGTTTGGTTTTCACCTTCTCCCAACCTTCATCATTTACTAAGTCTAGGTGAACCCACATTTCCTCCCCTGAAGAGGTTTTGATCAATATCAATCCTCCTTCATCATGTATTACATTGATGACCCGAAATTCAACAATCAGTGGTTTTAATGGAGTGGGTACTGCTACAGGCGCAGACTGCCTAAAAGAAATCATATTGATTGGAGCAGCATCTATTTCCGATCGAATGTTATCACTCCATTCTTCCACATCTTGTTGACTTTTTCCTTTAAGATGAAGTAACTTTGAGAGGATGGGATAGCATCCGATGATATTTACCATAATTTGGGTCATTGATGCAACCCGCTTGCTTCGGTTTCTTCATTAGTGGAAGCTCAAGTTTGTTATTTTTCATCAATGATTGAGAGATTATTTCAACATCCACATCAAAAGGAAATTTAGTTTTCTTTCTCTTTTCATATTCCTCCTTCTTGGCTTGATCAATTTTGACATTTTGCGGTTTTTGAGAAGGTGGTTTGGAGGTTTGCATCCTCTTGCTTTTTTTTTCAATTTTGGAGCAATCATTTTGAAGCAGGAGGTGGTGATGATTCCGCTTTTTCGGAATTTGCCTTTTCTGATTGATTTCTTTAAGTGTCAGCTCTACATCAGTAGCTACCTCAACCAATCGGGCTAGAGACTTAGTTTTATGACTAAGAATGATAGCCTTAATCTATGGTCACAAGTTGGCTTTGCAGATTTCAGTAGTAGCCCTTTCAGATGGTTGTTCTAAGCATCTGTAGGATAATGCTTTCCATCTATTAATAAAGGCTTGTGCAGTTTTATTATCCCCTTGCTTCGTGCTACTATGCATGGCAAAGGTAACCGTCACGCCACAAACCCGAGAATTGGGGATTAATAGCGGATTTTGAGGTGAGACACATGCAACCCGTGATAATTCGTGCCATATCTCGACACATAGGGATTGTCACAAGGGTGATTCCACAGGTATGTGTGAGGAAAATCCATAAACACGTATCAAACATTTCTAAAATTTGAGCAAAAACTTGGAGAATCCACCTGTACATACATAGACACTAATAAAACATTAATTAATTCCATTAATATAACTAAAGTCTATTAATTTTCCTAATCCACATGCACATGATGTAAAAGTTCAATAACACAACAAATGCTAATGACAAGTCCAACTACAAGCCAAATTATGGCTACACAACAACCCCAAAGGAACCTTGTTACACACTGTAGAGGATGACTAACAAAATGCATCCTCCTCGTTCCATTCGTTCACAACCCGAGGTACCATTGCAGTTCCCTCTGGAGGCACTTTGATTGTCGTATCGGAGCTGGGTTCCGTACCTGTAACACCAAGGCTAGCACTGTTAACATGACGGTTAAGCAATATAAGAGTACGTAAACCTATCATTATGTAACAATCAAAATTAAACGACATAAGGATTAAAGAGGGCAATAAAGGAAACTAGGCAAGTTATGCATGTGAATAAGCATGAATAAGGAATCATAGCGGAAAGACAACATCACACTAATTGGCATCCATGTGGCTATCTTCTCTCTACTAAAAGAGCATATCGTATAGTGGGAAATCACTAGCGGTCGGGTCAGGACCATCTAGCTACCCTAACAGCATCGACCAACTCTTCATATAATTACTGCAGTAGGTAATATATAAAATACCCTCATTCGGTCCCGTCGAACTCCTGTTGGTACAAGCTAAATGGTGCCGACTCAATGTATCAAGACTGATCCAAATTCATACTTATCATACATAACGATTGACTTATACTTATATAGAAACGTATATCAGTCTTGGGATTGTTATCAATCATAAAATAAAAAATAAATGAAATAACTGATAATTAACAATACATGCATAAATGAGCTACCAGAGCTCGAACCCTCTCTACCTTAGGTACGCCTATCTTAGCTCGTGGGCTCACGCTCAATAGAAGCTCCGTCTCCGATTTGCCTCAAGGTTCGCTAGGAGGAATGGGTACATGATTAAATCATGTTGAGGACAAGGTTTACTTAACAATATAAATGTATATAGATTGAGAGGTTATTAAGGAAGTTTACTAGCCAATCCTATGCTAAAACATTCCGTGTTTCCTTAGTCATTTAATACGGTATATTCATAAAACCTCCGGTGTCAATGTGTTACCAAAATCTTAGTGTTACATTGTATAAGTAATAGACACCACTTCTTATGCCAACGCCCATGACATGACGTTCGAAAACGATCGGAAATCAAGACGAAATGAGTGACAGCTCAACACTCTTCCTTCTTAATGTATAATTACCATTGGGCTAATTTGTTTGAGGCAGAGGTTCCACTTATAAGGCCCTAAGTGGTCTTTGGTTCTCAAGATTCTAAGGTAAGGTGGGTTTAAAGCCCTATAGTCTGTCATTGAATCAAGATTTGATACAAAATTATCCAACTCAGAGTTCTGTTACCCGACTGATCGAGTGGGGTGTCCAACCGATCGGACACCTCCCAGAACCGAAATTCGAATGATCGGGCTTCAGGATTGACCGGTCAGCCCTGAAGCGCTCTACTCTAGGAGATTTAGTTTCTAACTGTTTCCTCTTCTTGCTCATTCTATTCCCCTGCATTCAAATACCCAAATAAGACCACCCCTACTACATATGGGGTCTCCCTACCATCCATTTTCAACATTCATTCCACCATTCAATCATTAATACAAGATCAATCTTACATAACTTCAATTATAGATTAAAAAGCTGTAAATGGGTACATGCAAGGAACTCATCAAGAATCAATAAACCAAGCATACATGTAGAGAATATGTACCCTTATACTTGCCTTAAGTGCAGTGCTTCACCCAAATCAATTTGCCCTTTAGTTAGATGGTGGAGAAGGCTTCACTAGGGATGAATCTAAAGCATGCATTGAAAGAAATGAGAATGTGATGCATGCATGCTAGAAGTTTGATTCTCTTGACCCTAATGAACCCAAAAACTAAAATGGTGATGGGGTTTTCTTACCTCAAGACTTGTACAAGCAAGAGGAATGAGATGAGGTCTTAGTTTCCAAAGAAGAGGACAAGAAGAGCAAGGAGGAAGAAGAAGAAACCCAAATTCGTTACATGCAACCTCAATTGCCCAATCTAAAGGGGAGACAAAAAAGAATGCATGGAAGAAGGAGGGAGGGTTATTGCTACAACCGAATGAGGGAAAGCGAAGAGGGAAGGAGACGATGGGTTTGGGTTTTTAAATGACAGGTTTTTTGAAATTACAAATAAGCCCTATTAGTTTCCTAGATTTTCAAGTTGAGTCAGTTGGGCTTAAATGGGCCGAGATGAATCCGAATGGAGTTGGGCCAAACATGAAAGATGACCCTCAAGATGAGACACACTTGATGCAATTAACATGATGTTTTAATGATGCAAAACTATGAAATTCTAAAATAAGAAAAGGCCTTGACTACTTAAGTAAGGTTCGAACCAGACCCAACTACCTATCCATGTCCCAAACCCAAAGGGATTTGAGTTAAATTAACCTAATTACATATTAATTAAGGTAAAACAAAAGTAATTATTGTAAATTGTGATTAACTCAGGTTGGGCGTTATAGTTCTGTCTAATGTTCCTCCTAGAAATAAAGTAAGAACTTCTCTTCTGTGATGGGCCATGTTGTGAAGGAGAGTTCTAGTAATTGCTTATACCAGTCGAAGGCAACTCCTTTCAATATGCCAACGAATAGTCTTATTTTCAGTGTATTCAACTCTAGCAGGCTTCCAAGGAGTGATTTGAAATGCACTATATGTTGATAAGCTAACTCCTTTCCCAGGTAGGGCTGGAAAGTTGGAAGTTTATAATATGGCGAACATAGAACCAAATCAAATTCAGCAGGGGGGTGGTACTTGGGTCTAATACCTTTTTTCTTTATCCTGGTCTCCACTTTTGATTTTGTTTAATATTTCTTCAACTTTTTTTAAATGTTACATGGTTTTCAGGATCTGCATGAAGACAAAGGATTGATGAATGATCGCCACCAGTAGAACCCTGCAGCTATCACCTTGTCTATTAATGATTTAATTTGAGCTGTAAGCAAGTCAATTTTGGTGGCATTTCTCCTAATCATTGCTTACTCTCTCCTATCTGCAAACAAGGGATTAGCTGGAGTTTTAGCTGGACCACCTAATTTATCTGCCAAGATTTTCAACTTGGCAGTCAGGTGATCAATTTTAACTCCTTGATGCTTAACGACATCACTGACGTCATCTTCTTGATTTTTTCCAGCATTTTCTTCGTCGGCATCTTTACTTCCACCGACATCCTCATTTCCATCCTTACTAGTCCCACTCCCTTCAACCATAAATACAGTATACTAATGGGGGTAAGAGGATGTAGGAAGAGTGGACTGACTATCTTCTGTATCCAAGATAGCGATTGGATCCTCGTTAGAATCTGTCTCAACATGCCCTTCAGAGGTCCTTCCTGAATGGGAGTTG
Organism: Sextonia rubra; assembly: GCA_037013555.1. Lineage (NCBI taxonomy): Eukaryota > Viridiplantae > Streptophyta > Magnoliopsida > Laurales > Lauraceae > Sextonia > Sextonia rubra. The sequence continues at coordinate 12,615,763 of JASUAD010000018.1, read as the reverse complement.
AAGTTAGACCCTTGTGATTGAGTCCAAGTCATACTCTGGGTTACCCTTCGGGTTGACCTTGGTTCGAACATGCCTGATGAGGTCAGATTCGGCTCATCTTATTTAATCACCCATTTTTGAGTAATTATGTGCCGTAACTGTTTCCAGGTTTGATCCCTGTAGCACGCCAAAGCCTTTTACTTTATCTGACTAACCAGTTTGGCCGCCAAGGTTTGATCTTTGAACTTGGCAATCAGTGGCCTGGAAGTAGTAACAACCCATTCCCAATCCATGGGGTTGAAAGTGGGAAATGAGAGAATGTTAACAGCATTTCTTTTATTATTATTCTTCTTCTACTCCTTTTGTTGGAGCAGATCTTTGAAATGAGCAAGATCGATCAAATTGTTGATCACCAATCTTTCAACTAGTTTTTTGCTTTTAGCACCATATGATGAGCGCTGGGGTGATATTGAATGTTGGGGTGAAGATGGCGTGGATGGTGCCACAATGACAGAAGGTAAACGCCTTTTACCGAACCTCTGCCTCTTTTTTGAGTCAAAGGGTGGAAGATGTTTTCTTCGAGTGAGGCCAAGGGTTTGTTCTTAGCATTTTTGGATTTTGGAGTACGTGGTTGTGGTGACCACGTGCTGCAGCCTGGGATGGAGGCATGTTTCTGTGCCCTCTTGCTAGTTATGAATTGCCAAAGGTCCTCTTTTGCTTGCTTGTTAATGACCCGTTGTTTAGGACAAGTAGATAATGTCTTTAACCCTTAAGCAATCATTAATGTGACTTGCCAAAGGTCATTGACTTCTGATTCATGAGCTAGACCTGCCTTGTCCCTAGACGAGGTTTGGTGATGTGAAGACTGTTGTCTCCTATCTTCAGCTTGTATTTTGGTTCCTCCTGAACCTTGTGGAAGACTCTAAATAGGTTCTGAGCATATTTGGCGAAGGCATCTGAATTTTCTTAATGAAGCTTGGGGTCACTAATGACCCATAATCAGCCGAAGTCATGGAGCATGTTGAAGTAGACAGCCTTTAGAAGACTGAGACTCTCGGTGTAGGGGTAGTAGTGTCCATTCGGGCCTTTTTTGGTGCCCTTGAAACTAATTTGTTTTTGGTCATGGAGATCTTGAAGAGCCTCTCCTTGGCCTTTCAAAGGTAATGATTAAGGAACCCATAATATCTGCAAAAAGTAAGCCCAAAGGACTATATTAATGTTACAACCAACATGGCTGCCCCTTGGGCTAACTAGAATGGTTTATAAATGCCGTATGAACCAACATGGTTAGATATAGGCATAAACCCCATCTCACTGTACTATGCTGACTATCCTAGTTGTCAGAATTTCTGCAATGTTTTGGGACCATATAGTCAAGCTTAAAAGCTTACTAAACTAATTTGACCTGGCTACCAAAATTTCGGCAACATTTCTCAAACTTATAAGCAAGAGAGGTTGGATCTAATCAAAGGGATAAGGCCTACAAGATCAAGCCTGCATTATTACCAAAATGGTCATAGAGGATCCATCAGTGTATGACGCCGGACAGTGCATGACTACAATGTCGTTGGTCTTCTCACTAATTTAATAAAGCATTTATTTGGGTCAAAGCCCCTTAGACTGAATCACCACTCTTCTAAAGTATGAAAGGGTATGATTTGGTCTGTGCACATCGAGGTGCAAAGTCCCTTCAATTAAGTGGCAAAAGTATGCATTTCGAGGTGCTTAATGCCTTCATTTGGATGACTATAAAGTGTACTTTGAGGTGCAAAGTTCCTTCCTTAAGTTTCCAAACTCATTGTAAACATCAAGGTCTCGCATGAGTGTCTTCAAAGGTCAAACAAACCATTTTTAGCAACAAAATAGGTTGGTGATAGTGACCCACGGTTACTGCTCATTTTTCATTGATTCCCATGGTCACAATACTTTTTACATAGTTCCCGCAGTCATAGGCTTTCAGCAACACTTTTCAAAATAACAGTAGCACTTTTCATGCATTTTTAGCCAAATTTGATCACAAATTAGGGCAAATATAAATTTCCCACAGATGGTGCCAATCTTCTGATTGCGCTCGAAAAATGCGAAATGTGTAATGGATTCAAGTCCAACATTCACTCACTTTAAGCATTTAAAAAGAATGGAAATTAACTACAGTTCATCATTAATTTCCCTTTTGTTTTATATAGGTTCAAATGCTCTAACCGCGGGGATGCAGGTTCTTTATATTTTTTGAAAATTTTAAAGCCCCTCTCTCAAGTCTCAGATGTGATCCAAATTCAGAAAATATAAGAAGATACATGAAAATTATGGAAAAAATGTAAAAATGGAAGAAACTGGGGGAGTGACCGTGGGTCACTGTCACTAGCCTTTCTGCCAATGACCATGGCCTACGGTCACTGGTAGACAGTGGCCGAAATGCCACTGTTCTGTATTGCACCGTTTCATCTTTGTAACTTTTCTAAAGTGCTAGAACTTGTTTTTATGATCTTTGGGGTGTTGAATGACCATTAAGAAGATTAAATTGAACTGTGGAATCAATCGAAACCTTTGTTAATCATCATTGTTGCTTACGGACCATTTTTTGTACAAGTTCGAAAAGAATACGGAATGAAGCCGAAGCTATATCATTCTAAACCTGTGATTTTCAAGGGATAGAATGAAGCCTAAAGAGGCTTGTTCACAACTTTTATGATGGCTAGAAAACCCCCTAAGTGAGAAAAACAAAGGAACCAATGTCATCCTTGAAAGGTTTGCCAGTACTTGAACATAGCTCTCTGTTAAATAATGCCCATAATCCCCTTTCTTCTTTGAACCATCTCACACCTTGAGTGACTAAAAGGAAGAAGAAAAAGTGGATTAGAGTGCTGAAGGATGCCTTGCTTGAAGCTTTTAGTAAAAATTGTTTTGCCTTTTTCTCTTTGTGTACCTCATTTTCAAATGTTACTCCTTTTTATAGATTGTCCAGGTGGTTTTAGGGAGTTTCAGGAAGTTGAAAAGAGGTTATGGGCGGCTGAATTTCGAAAAGAAGTGGGGAAACCGCCCAAAACTGAAAGAACTGCTCGATGGAAGTCGATGACCGCAGCCGCGGTCACTCCCAGGGCCTGTCTTTTGGACTTTTGTATATGCAACCCATTTTCACCTGTTTGGCATCCAAACGATGTCCGATATTCACGAAACTTAGGGGAATGCCTTTTTAACACCATTTTGAGTGTGTCATAAAAATTTGAACCCATTTTGACCTTCTGAAGTTGGTCAACTCCCCATTGACTTTTTCATGAAAATGGACCCTTATTTCAACTGTTTGAGGCCCAAATGACCTTGGTTTGGTTTGAAACTTTGAGGGATTGATGTTAGGGGTATCTTGGACTGTCCATCAAAATTTCATGTGGTTTGGATTTGGGGAAGTAGGATTTTGAACAGTGAACTCTTTGTTGCATATTCTAAGTCACTATTAACTCCACACCGTAAGTAGTTAACTTGTTTTCTACCCAAATGATGTTCAATTAACTTGAAACTTTGGGGAATTAACTTTGAGCATATTTTGAGTCTTTATTTTGAATTTCATCAGCTTTAGCATCTTGAAGGTAGGATTTTGGCTAGTGACCTCCATGGTTCGAGGGTGACTATCTCCTAAGCTGACATGCAATGGAAGTAAGACCAAACAAAGTCCTTTTGACTTGAAAATTTGCAAAAAATCTTTTAAGCATGAATGAAGCTTTGGACACAAATTTCATTACTTTTGGACATCGGGAAGTAGGGCTTTGGTCAGTGACCCCTTGGTTTGGGGGTCACTGATCCAAAGTTAACATGTTTGAAGACTTTAGGTCAAATGATGTTCGTTTGATTTGAAGTTTTGTAGAGCTTCCGTAAAACATAATTTGAGCTTTCTCGAAGAGTTTCAGCTGATTTGATCTTCAGGAGGTGTCACTTTGTGTAGTGACCCCACAAAGCTTAGTAGATTTCCATCGGAACTGATTTTTTGTCCAAATGATATCCAAATGCTCTGAAATTTTGAAGGATAATCTTTAAATGCATTTGAAGACATTCCTCTGAGTTTGAGTTTGCTTTGGCATGTAGAGGTGTCAATTTTTGCAGTAACCCAAAAAGAGCTGATTTTGAGCTGAGATGAAGTCCAAATTCTTTGAAACTTTGAAACATCATTCTCAAGCCTGCTTTAGAGTTGCTAGAAGCTTGAGTTTGTTTGGTGCTCCTTGGATTTGAGGTATTGAACCTCAAACTTGGTGTTTTGGTGAGTTGAGTAATCGGATGAAGTCCACCAACTTTGATACTTGAATTGCTGAATTCCAATCTTATTTGAAGTCTTCTGAGTTGATTGCATTAACTCTGACATTTGGATGCAGTACTTGACTTACCATTCCACAATCTCAAGATTTATATATCCTTGGTTTGGAATTTACTTGTAATATTTTTGCTACAACATTTGTAATTTTTTATGGGTCAACAATGAAAATTATGAATCTTGATTTGTCTTGATACATTGAGTTAGTACCACTTAACTTGTATCCATAGGAGGCTCCACGAGACCGAATTAGAGTATTTCATCTGTCACCTACTACAGTAGTTTTGTGAAAAGTTGGTGGGTGCTCTTAGGGTAGCTAGATGGATCTTAGCTTGACTGCTAGTGATTTCTCACCGTATGATACGTGCTCTATCTTTAGAGAGAATATAGCTTCATGGATGTCAATTAGTATGCTATTGTATTCCATTTATAATTCTTTATTCATACTTATTCATATGCACAACATACCTAGTTTTCCTTATATGCTCTCCTTTAAATTACGATGCCTCTAAATTCAATTGATATAGTATGATAGTTTTAGATATATTTATATTTGCTTAATCGTCGTGTGTAACAGTGCTACCCTTGGTGTTACAAGCATGGAGCACATTGCTAGTCCAATAATCAATGCAACCCTGGAAGAGACCATAGCAATACCTCGAGGTGAGAGGAGTGGAACGAGGATGACATTTCATTTTGGGCTCACTTAGGATGCAATCATTTTTAGCTTGTGTTAAGATCATGCCATCATTATCATACTATTTTTGTAGTCATTGATTGATGGATATGTATTGTCATACCTCAAACTTAAGAATTAAGGATTTGGGTGGATCTCGAGGTGTGACACACATAACCTTTGGCAATCCGTGACATGTTGAGAGATGTATGAACTACCACATGAGTGATTTCACAAGAATGAGTGAGGAATATCCATAAACACATGTCTATTATTTTAATAACGAAGTGAAAACCTGTAAAGTATACCTGTAATCGTCATAGACACTAATAAAACATTCATTCATTAATATACCAAAGTTTGTTAAATAGTCCATCCACATGCATATGATATCCAATAGATACATGGCATATACATAATCCAAAATACATGCCCATCAATCAATGACTCCAAAAAATGTATAATATTGATGGCGTGATCTAAGTATAAGTCAAACATGGCTACATCTAAAGCAAGCCCTAAATAGACCCACATGATGCGCTGCGTGGGATGATTAGTAGTAAATGTCATATTCATTCTACTCCTTTACACTTCAAGATACTACTGTGGTCTCCTCCTGAGCCTCGTCGACTACTAGATTGGCAATAGATTTTGTACTTGTAACACAAAGGGTAACATTATTAAACACGATGGTTTAGCAAATATAAGAATATAAAAGACTATCGTGTTATATCAATTGAATTTTGAGACATATTAATTGAAAGAGAGGATTAATAGAAGCTAGGCATATTGTGCATATAAATAAGCATGAGTAAATAATCATAAATGGAATACGATAATATACTAGTTGGTATCCACAAGGCTATCTTCTTTCTATGGAGAACACATATCATACAGTGGGAAACCACTAACGGTCTAGCCATGATCCATCTAGCTAGCGAAAGAGCACCGACCAACTTTACACATAATTACCATAGTAGGAAACAAATAGAATACCCTAATTTCCTCCCATCAAACCTCCTATGGTTACAAACTAAGTGATGCCAATTCAATGTATCAAGACCAATCAAGATTCCTAACTTTCACACTTACCATACATAGTGGCGTCTCATACTTATACAAAAGCATATATCAATTTTGAGATCGTATGTAATCATAAAGTTGAAATTATACAAAGTTAGTGATAATCAAACGATGCATACTTAGATGAGTTAATAGTGCTTGAACCCTCTCGACCTTAGATATCCCTCTTTTGGCCCACAGGCTCCCACTTAGAAAAAGTTCTGATCTAAATCTGATGTAAAGGTTCACCCAAGAGGAATGGGTACATGATTTAAATCATGTTGAGGACAAGGATTACCTTAATAATATGAATGCATTTGAATTAAGAGGTTAACAAAGACATTTACTAGTCAGTCCTAACTAAGATAATCCATGTTTCCATAGTCATTTAATATGCATATTCATAAAACATCCGGTGTCAAAGTACTGCCAAAGTCTTGGTGTTCCATTGTATAAGCAATAGACACCACTTTTTGTGCCAACAACCATGACATGACATCGGAAACTAATCGGAAAATCAAGAGAGAAAGAGTGATAGCTATACACTCTTCATTCTTAGTATTTAATTACCATGAGGCTAATTTATTTGAGATAAAGGTACCACTTCTAGGGCCATATATGGTCTCTGGTTCTATTTAATATCCTAAGGTGGGATTGGCTTAAAATACCTCTTTTGGGTCTCAATAGAAAGCTAGGATAATTCCCAGTTGATCCCCATTTAAAATAATTAAAGCAAAGTTTTATTGTAAAAAAAAAAAGGATACCTAATCGATCAAGCATTGGTTCAATCGATCGAACATCGCCCAGAAACATAATCCGATTGATTGGACCCTTGTCCGATTGATAGGCCCTGGAGACTTTTGGCTCCAAGTAGAGTCAGTTACGAACTGATTCTCTCCAGCTCATTTGACCTCCCTTGCATCCAAACATCAAGGAAACCCTTCATACTACACACTTGAGCTTCCTTACCATCCGTTGCCATTATTCCTTCATAATTATATTCTTATTAATACCTAAACCATCTTACATTCTTGAAATTAAAGAGTACAAGAGCTATAGCTTGGCATTGACATGGAATCAACATTTATAACATACATGCAGTAATAATATACACTTATACTTGCTTTTTAAGTTTACGCCTTTAAGTTTAGTGATTCACCCAACCAACCTTCCTCTAGCTCAATGGTGGTGAAAGCCTCAATATAAATAATCATAAGACATGCAAGAAATGAAGTGGGTATCAAATGGATGCATGTTATATAATTGATGATCGCGGTTAAAATGACGTGGAAATGTGTAATGGATTCAATGTCCAACATTCACGCACTTTAAGTGTTAAGAAGAATGGGAATTAATTACAGTTCATCATTAATTTCCCTTTGTTTACATGGGTTCTAACGCCATTACTGCGGGGATGCAGGTTGTTTATATGAGTTTGCAAAGTTTACAACGCCTCCCTTAAGTCTTAGATGTGATCTCAATTTGGAAAATACAAGAAAATGTACACAAAGTGCAAGAAAATACAAAAAAGAGGAAAAAAATGGGGGTGACAATGACCCACGGTCACTGCCCCAGGCCAGTGACCGTGGGTCACGATCACTGGCACTTGCCAGTGATCGTGAGTCACGGTCACTGGCACCTGTTAGTAACCATGAGTCATGGTCATTGACAGACAGTGACCTTGAAGTCACTGTTGTGCCTCCGTTTTTCATGCTGTTCGTACTGGTTCTTCTTCCAAACTTTTTTCAAGTGTTGAAACTCCTTTTCATGACATCTTGGGGTGTTGGATGACCATTGAGAAGATCAAATTTGACAATGGAATCGATTGAAAACTTTGTAATTCATCATTCTTATTTACGGATTGTCTTTTGTTCAAGTCCGAAGAGGGCATCACAGGAAGCCAAAGTTGTGTCATTCTGAACCTATGGTTTTCAAGGAACAAAATAAGGCCCAAAGGAGTTCATTCACAACCTCTGTGATGGCCAAGAAATCCCTCCGAATGAGAAAAACAAAGATGACAACTTCATCCTTCGAATAGTCATTATTGCATGAACATAGTTTGTTCTTTAGTCACCCCTCCCTTCTCCTCTTCCTCTGAACCTTCTTGCTTACCTTGGTAACTGAGAAAAAAAGAAGGGAAGGTCATGGAATGCTGCTGTATCTCTTCCTTTGGATGCTTTTGAGTGATTCTGTTCTTCAAATTTTTTTTGTCTTCTTCCTTTGTTCTCCTTACTCCTTTTCTTTTCAAATCTTAGCCTTTTATAGACTCCCCCAGCAGTTTCTGGTAGTTCTAGGGAATTAAGGGAGGTTGTGGGGGTTACACTTCTAAAGGAAGTGGAGAAGAACCGTTCAAAACTGCAGGAAGTGCCTTTTGGGGGTCCGTGATCACGTAAATGTAAAAACCCGAAATTGGGCCTCGTCTGTGACTTAGCCGCGGTCACGGACGAGGCCCAATTTCGGGTTTTTGTATTTACAACCCGTTTTTACCTGTTTGGGGCCCAAACGAAGTCCAATCACCACAAAACTTGGAGGGATGCTTTTTGACACTATTTTGACCATGTCATAAAATTTTCAACTGGTTTTGACCATCAGAAGTTTGTCAACTCCCCTGATGAACAGGCCGCTTTCACAGACAAGGACTGTTTTTGGACTTTTGTATATGTAACCCGTTTTCGACAGTTTAGGATCCAAACAGTGTTTGATCACCACGAAAATTGGAGGCTTGCTTCTTGACACTATTTTGAGCATGACATAGAAGTTTCAACCTGTTTTGACTTTCGAAAGTTGGTCAACTCTCTAGTTGACTTTTTATGAAAATGGGCCCTTGTCTCAGCTGTTTGAGGCCCAAATGACTTCAGTTTGGTTCGAAACTTGGAGGAACTGACATTAGGGATATCTTGAAGTATTCATCCAAATTTCATATAGTTTGGATTTGAGGAAGTAGGATTTCGAGCAATGGCCTATTCATTGCATGTGTTAAGTCACTATTCACCCCACACTGTAGGTAGTCAGCTTGTTTTCTACTCGAACAACATCCAATTGACTTGAAAATTTGGAAGAGTAACTTTGAGCATTCTTTGAGTATTTTTGCCAAATTTCGTCAACTTTGGCCTCCTGGAAGTAAGATTTTAGCTAGTGACCTCCATAACTCGGTGTCACTGTCTTCTAAGTTGACATGCAATGAAATTCGGACCAAACGGAGTCATTTTAACTTGAAAATTTTTAGAATATCTTTTGAGCATAAATGAATATTCGTGCTCAAATTTCATTAATTTTGGATATCAGGAAGCAGGACTTTGGTCAGTGACCCCATGGCTTGGGGGGGACTAAACCCAAGTTGACATGCTTGTGGCTTTTGGGTTCGATGATGTCTGTTCAACCCAAAATTTTGTAGGGCCTGTCTCGGGCATCATTTGAGCCTCCTCTAAGAGTTTTAGCTAATTTGATCTTCATGGGATGTCACTCTACACAGGGACCTACAGAGCATAGTATATGATCATCTGGACCAAGTTTGGAACCAAATGATGTCAAAATGCTCTGAATCCTTGAGGAGTAGTCTTTAAATGTACTTGAAAGTAATTCATTGAATAGGAGCTTGCTTCAACATGTGGAAGTGCTAGGTCCCGCAGTAATTCCTAATGAGCTAGCAAAGAGTCTCTAAAGCTGATTTCAGCTAAGATGAGGTCCAAGTGCCTTGAAAACTTTGGAACTTTATAATCCAAAGCTTGTAATACCTTCGCTACATTATTTCCAAAATTTTATGGGTCAACAATTGAGTCTCCTTGACTCTACTGAATCAAAAGAGTTGAGAAGGAAGCTGCTCCTTACCTTATAGGGTTATAGAGAATGAAAGGAAGTGGAATTGTAGATTCTAATGGAAAAAGACAATTAAGAAGATGATGAGGAAGAAGGTGAGAGCCTTGGCTCTTGCATGCAAGAACTCAAAGTACTTGAGGGAAAATGAGAGAAAGTGAGAATAGAGGAACTTGAAGGAGGAAGTAGAAAAAGAGGTAATAGCTCCAACTGAACTTAAAAAGTGGGGTTGGGGGGGGGTGTGGAGGGAGAAGGAGATTTAGCTTGTTTTAAATCATATCTTTTGAAAATTGCAAGCAAGTCTAGTTTGAGTTGTGGGATTTACATATTGAGTCAATTGGGCTCCAGTTAGGCTAAGATGGATCCAAATTAACTCGGACTAAATTCCAAAGGTGATCCACATATTGGATACACATGATGCAATTAGTATGATGCTAATATGATGCATGCAAAACCATGCGACTCTAAATCATGAAAAAGTCCTTGACTACCTAAGTAAGATTTGAATCCAACCCGACTACCTATCCATGACCCAAGTCCAAAGGATTTGGATTAAATTAGTCAAAATAAGTATTAATTATAGTAAAATAAGATTAATTATAGTAAATCAAGACTAACTTGCATTTTGAACCTTACATGTATTTTGGGTTTTTGTATATATTATGTGACTTTTGATCATCATGTACATGCATTGATGGACACCATACACTTGTACATGCATATTGTTAGAATAAGCATACTAGTTTTGTATATAAGAACTTTATCATAAGGAATGGATGGGCTTTTAATTAAAAAAATTATCTTATTATATGAAGGAATGTTATTAGTGTCTATGACAATTATAGTTGTACTTTTAGGTTTCCGCTTCGTTGTTCAATCAACTGACATGTGTTTAATGGATATTCCTCATACATTATTGTAAAATCACCCTTGTGGCAATTCATACGTGTTTTAACATAGTAGGCGTTGTCATGGGTTACGTGTGTTGCACCTAGGCATCCACTCTAATCCCTATTTTTCAGGTTTAGGGCATAGCACCTCCGGGAGTAATGGTTTTATAGTATTTACAAATACATCTGGAGTTGGCCTTGGTTGTGTTCTCTTGCATGACGGAAAGGTGGTATAGGTCAAGACAGTTGAAGGATCACGAGCGGAAGTATGCTACCCATGATTTAAAGTTGGCAAAAGTGGTTTTTGCTTTGAAGATGTTTAGGCATTATCTTTATGGAGCTACATTTGAAGTGCATTTGGATTACAAAATTCTTCAGTACTCTTTTCACAAAGTGAATTGAACATGAGACAAAAAAGGTGGAAGGAGTACATCAAAGATTATGACTTTGGGCTAAAGTATCATCCAGGGAAGCTAATGTAGTGGTAGATGCTCTAAGTAGAAAGGCAGCGTTCATTGGCGGATTAATTGTAGAATATTTTTGGGTTCAATGTTTAGAAGATATTGATGTGTATTTCTAGCCGATCAGTGAGCGGGCTTGTTGGCAAGTATAATCTCGTGGGAACCTAAACTAATTCCAAGGATTAAAGAGCACCAGCTATTGGACCCAAAGATAGCTAAGATGAAAGATCATGTGGATGAAAGGCCTGACTTCAAGTTAGATGATGGTATCTTGTATTGTAAGAACAGGATTTGTGTACCCGATTTCCCAGACTTAAAGGATGAAATTATAGTTCTCTTCATCCTGGCAATACTAAAATGTATAAAGACCTAAAAAATCATTACTGGTGGAAGTATATGAAGGACATAGCAGAATTTATTGCGAAGTACTTGGCTTTTAGCAAATAAAGGCAGAATATAGAAAACCCTTAGGTCTTTTACATTAGTTGAAGATTTCTCAGTGGAAGTGGGAGCACATAACCATGGACTTTATGTTAGGATTGCCTAATACCTGGAAGGGATTTATTGCAATTTAGGTAATAGTGGATCATTTGATTAAGTCAGCTCACTTTGTACTATTTAAGACAAGTTAAGGGATGGAAAAAATGGTAGATTTTCTTATGAAAGCCATGGTGAGATTTCATGGAGCACCAGTCTCTACTGTCTCTAATCGAATAGTAAGTTCATTTCTTGGTTTTGTGAGTCACTTCAAGAAGCTTTCGGAACCAAGTTGAGCTTCAGTATAGCCTACCACCTTAAACTTATGAACAGAGAGAGTGTACGAACCAGACTCTATAGGATATTAGAATATGTTAAGAGCATGTATCTTGGATTTCAAGACCTGTTGGGATGAGAGCTTAGCTCTTTATGAATTTGTGTATAACAACAATTATCATTCTAGCATTGGCATGGCACCCTTTGAGGCTTTGTATAAGAAAAGATGTAGAACTCCTATATGTTGGGCAAAGTTTGGAGCTCTTAGTATGCATGGGCTGTATGTAGTTGAGGAGTCTAGTAAGAAAGTCAAGCAGATTCAGGAGATGTAAAAGATTGCTCGCAATGGCCAAAAGAGTTATGTATATAAGAGAAGGAGAGAATTGAAGTTTGAGGTTGGTCATCACGTATTTTTGAAGGTGTCTCTGCGCATGGTTGCTACCTTTTATACTTAGGGTAGAATTGCAAATAGGACCGTTAGGTTAGGATTTTTACAACTTGGGGCAAATGGTTCTGCTTGGTCTTAAGAGGACTCCAATCAAGTTCGGCCCTTAATGGAAGATAATGTTCTTAGATGAAATGCATATGATGCAACTGAAATAATGATGAAAGATGAAAAACAATGATATCTACAATTATAAATCGGGCCTCTAACCTACCAAATCAAGGTCAAGGTCCAACCCTACTACATAAACATGACCCAAACAAAACAAAACAAGCAAATTAGGACCAAATCAATATGCTAAGGCAAAAGCATCATTAATTAATATAGAATATTATTAATTAACATTAAATACCCTAATTTGGGTAGGGACCTAACAATCATGTTATATGTTAGACTTAATCAATGGTAGCTATTTGTATGTGAATATTGCATGTGGATATAAGCATGAAATTGGTCCTTGTTTTAGTAGTTTGTATGAATTGGCATATGGGGTTCTCTGATCTACCCTTTTTCTAAATGAAGGTAGAAATGATCATCGATAAAGATGAAGAAGGTGGGCATGTGTTGTAGTACAAATATAAGTGATTAGCAAAACCCAAAAGGGCATCACATTTGGCGATTGTTCATATAGAAGTGATTGGGAAAATGGGCATATGTTTGGTGAATAGAGAAAGATAGTTCAAAATTTCAAAGAACCCTTTTGTGAATCACTAATACAGATATGATGTTGCCTTGTGTTTTGTGGAGATGCCTCTTTGTTTAGGAAAATCTAAGCAAGAACATATAAGGCCCCAGGCCTTTAATTTGTGGGTTGGGTTAGTTTATCGGTTTCAAGTCGAATAGAGGGGACTAGATGGATGTGTGATAGGCCATTTTATAAGTTTAGATCATTTCATACATGGAACTTTGTTATTAGGCCCAATGGAGATGGGCAGGCTAAATTCTTGGACCCTGGACCCAACCCATAGGACCTTTGTTGAGCCAAAGGCCCTTGTTTAGAATTACCTAAAACTCTCTAAAAGTTCAAAAAGCCACTTTTCTGTAAATCTACTATGCTTTCACTATAAACCTTAAACTTAAGTCCTATTATCTCCCAATCATTTCATTCTCTCCTTTTTCTCATTGTCTTTCTTCTGCAACCACAACCCTAGCAACTCTTAGAGGAAACCAGGGCTTTATCCAAGATCAAAGGATAACACCATCAATAACGTCTTCATCTCCTTTTCTCTAGTTTGACAGCGTCTGCAACTCCAATAAGCATCAATCCCTAAGGCCTTCATATAGTCCTTTTCATTTTATTAGGGCATACCTAATGGCTTAAGAAGATATGTGCAATACTTTCGGTTTGTAGGGTTCTCTGAACTGGAGAATCGAATCTAGATAGGGGTTTGTGCATGATTGGATCTAGCCATTGCAAATCTAAGCTTTTGGTACACTGTTTTGAGGTAAGTGAATAACTACAACTAATGCTTCAACATTCGGTTTCTCTTGACCAATATTGATTAAAATACGATGTGGATGGTTGGTTTGTTGAATAATTCATAGATTTGGAGTTTAGATAGAATAATGATGGGCTTTGGAAGAAAATACCCAAAAGGGATGACCTTCTACCTACGGATAGGCTACGGCTTACTTTTCAGTGAGGCGATTTTGAAAGCATGTTCTACGGTGAGCCTTACGACTAACTACAAGTGCTCATGGCTAAGTTGTAAGACCGGCTAGCTGAGATGTAAGTGTTACTACATCTCAATCATACAATGGTCATGGCTAAGCCATGAGTGCCCAGAGACCGTAATTAATTTTGTAGCATAGTGGATTAGAGTTGATAACCGTAGTTAAGGGAATCAACCACAATGAATGAATCACAAGTAACCTCTAGGGGTAGAATCACTTAACCTTATATTGTTCCCAATGATTAACAAATAAATAGATTAGTATGAGGAATGGGTCTGAATATAGGATGGGTTCTGTCCTCAAGGAAAGTTAGTTAAATGTACACATGGGGATTAGGCTGGACTGGAAATGGGAATGCGAGTTCCGAGATGCTTCTCATGATAGACATTGAAAGTAGAATAATATCATCATGCGCTCTTATTGTCATTTTGAAGGAAGGTTCTGTCTTATATGTATGCTTAACTAACTATGACCATTAGGTGGGATAGTACTTACCTTCAGTTAAATAGAAAATACCCAATGAACATAATATATCCATGTATTTTATATAAATATATGGTCGACTGCAGTTGGAGATGGACGTACGCCATTGGGCCAGCTTATATTGTGGGATAGAGTGTACAGCGGTGCTGTGTATTGTATCTGGTAGGGGTACCCATGGTTCTATATGGTATCTGGCGGGAAGACCCATGTTTGTGCATCATGCTAGCGAGGGAACCCGTGTCTATGCATTCATCTCATTTGTTTAGCATTCAGTATATTCTGTTTAAGTGATAGATGTGGTTTATCACAAATTACCAAACGTCATTATTTGTAGTTTACCCTCTTACCAGATTATATCAATCTAACTCCACTACTTTTGGTGTTTAGGTGTCGATCCCGATGCCGAACCGGAGGGTCAGGAGGTGTCACACCCCAGGCCCGAGATTAGGGTAGTCCAGCTAGACCCACGGCGTGAGCACCACATAATCTCTTAGTAACTTGTATTGCATTAAGGCAAACACGAATTCTACAAGAGAATTTTTCACATCTCAACATGCAAGGAAGATCCATAAGCACGGAATACTTAATATAACTTGTGGAAAGCCTAGGTGCTAAGCACACCAATGAACTACACATGAAAGGATAGAGCACAATGAATACCTATTGAAATATTCCATAATAAACTACATAGATAGATAATGGATTCAATATGATCCATATGAAAGTCTACATATCCAATGCATACTAAATAAATTGTGTATACGATAAAGTGCATAAGTACGAGATGGTCAAAGACCAACAATAATTCATGTCCACCAATATGAAAATAAACACAAGTCTATCTATAAAATATGATGGCATAAAAAATGGAATAATCTATATCTCCTTGATCCCAAAATGTTGTTACCGTGAGATGCTCTATGTGTTTGTCTAATAAAAGACATCATCAAGTGTCCACTCAACTAATCTTGAAGGAACTTGTGTGGGATCCTCTAGATGTGTGACAACAACTAGGTCTAGGCCAGGATCTGCTCCTGTAATACTAAAGGTAGCAACCTAAGTACGACAACTCAACAAGAACTAAGTAAATAGTAAATCACATGGTATACCAAATAGAGTTAGGACATGATAATTTAAATAGATGTCAAAAAGCGTATTTAGGCATGTTAACATATAATGACGCATATGTAAGAGAATCATAAATAACAGGAAATATACTTGCAAATTAGCTATCAATGCCACTAGTATCCACCCAACATAGGGAGCGAGAAAACGAGATGGGAATCAGATAGCGAGCCTAATTACCAAGTGGAGCTTCAACTCTCTCTAATTAGGATATAACTGCAATGGTTTATAATATCAAATGTATACTCAAACCCCCCAAACCTCATAGAGTCAAGTTCAGTGGTGCCGTCTACATGATCAATAACATGGTAAAACATACTATACAATTGTATATATCATATTCACTGGTCATAACTTAATTGTATATCATATGAGCGTAACTAAAACATGTTGTTACCAAATACGAATAACAATAAACAAGAACACCGTAATGAAAATAAAGAACATACTGAACAAAACTGAGCTGGACACAAATGAGCATGACTAAATATAACTGAACATAATAGATATAATAAATATAACTGAACATAGATGAACAGTTAAGATAAGAGAAGGTAATGTATAATAATATGCATAAGTTTTCAAATTAATTTAGGGATAAGGTTGCTTATGAGCCAAACTATTTTAAATGCCCATGTCCTTAGCCTCCCATTTTGGTGTGACCAGCAGACACCTAATGTCGGTGTTACCGAAGTTCTTAGTGTCATATTGTATAAGAATAAGAACATTGGACCTTTGTAGCCACACTTAAGGGTATGACATTAGAAACAACTAGAACATCTAACAAAGATTCCATGATAGGTAGTATGTTATTTGTTTACTTCATTTGATTTTGTTGGTCATGTGTAAGGTGTAAGGATTCCAAAGATTAAGTCCTACATAACCATAAAGTCCGCTTAGCATTACAATGTAATACGCGACTCTATGATCAAGCTTAAGGTTCCCTAAGGTATACTTGACATTATCAAGTCAAGCTATATTAGTCTTAAAAAAAAGTTTAGTAAAAAGGGATTTTTAAGTAAAATAAAATAATTAAATAAATAAATGATTTCTGAAAAACAAGGCCTACCCGATCAATCGGGCATGAGTCCGATCAATTGGACCACCCAGATATGTAATTCAATCGATCGGACCTGGTACGGACTTTTACCTTTTCAGGCTGTTTAGTTCCGAACCTCCTTTGTTCATTCCCAAAGTTCACCCACATGAAACGCATCATACTTTACACCAAATCCAACCTTTTAAGGTCATTTCTACTTCCATTTGCTTCCTATTCATTCAAATTCATTTTTAAAACATAGAAATTTATTTTCAAACCAAAAGACATTTTTCATCAAAAAAACATGGAGGAGATGAGCTGAAAGTATGCATTAGAATAGAGATTAGCCATAGCCCATCATGCCATTAACCACTTGCTTAAACTTGCTTTTGGTGCTCCCAAATCCAAGGCTAAAGCCCAAAATGAAGAAATTCCCAAACCTCTTAGCTCACATAATACCCTATTAATGAAATGATATGAACAAAAGAAGAAAACATGAAATGAATGCCATGAGAGGATGAACAAATGAAACTAAGCTTAAGAAAAACCCATTACTACACTATTTAGTGGCTCAAACTTAAAAAAGGATTGGGTTGCTGACCTTGGAAGATATGCCAATAATGAAATGAAGCTTTTTCCTTCAATCCAAACTCCAAATGGATAAGTGAATGTGATGAAGAAGATGAAAGCACTCTCAAATAGGGGATAAGAGTCTCTCAATCACTCACTCTTGGCTTGGAAGGGGTGTAGGAGATGGAGTAGGGAGAGCTTGGGGGCTAGGGTTCTTGTCTATGATGCACAAGAGGTTGTAGCTATGGAATCTGTGCCTTTATATAGAGAGAGGGTTGCTTGGTTATTTTTGATATATACTAACAAATCCTTTAGTTGGATTTATTTACATAGATGGCCATAAAGAGGGTCCTACATAGGTAGCTTGTCTTAAATCAGTAGTATCTACTCTAAATTCGAGATGCTTATGATAATTGCACATGATGTTATAAAATGTTGTATGATTAACTTAATTAAATCTATCATCAGTCCATGAACTACCTAAACTAAGCTAGGGTCTCACCCATTCTACTTACGAAAAACCAAATTAACACTAAACACAATTAATTAGCATAAATCACAAAAATTAGAAAATAAATCCCTAATTTGGGGACTAAATGTATCGGAAGCGTAGGAGATTTTGACAAATAGCTGAGTTGTTAAGTGGAATGCCGATGACATCATCTGAGATGTCTTAGTATTTATGTGTAAATTTGATTAATAGTTTCTTTATATAAGGCAATGTTTGGATCCCACAATTTGTAGGAATTGAATTCAGCTTTGTTCAAAATTAGAATCTTAATTTTTATGGTTTAGTATACTTGACTATTGTTTAATTATTAATGTTGATGAGTTATCTGATTTGATTATGATGACCAACTACGCAAATTATGGATTCTTAACTTCCGCATGTGTTTATGTTGCTTGATCAACAAGAATAGCCTCACATAGGACTTCGATCCACCAGAAATTGAGGCCCATATTATCTATTCAAGAAGATTTTTAATTGCCATATTTCTTACAGCCTTAAGACCAGATTTAGATTTCGCCCAATTTTGAGGGAGTGACAGAAGATAAATGGGCCAACATCAACGAGATGTTCTACCCATAAAAAAAGGATGATAAATGGGCCATGGAAACTAATGAGTTACTGCAACTACCATTTTGGCATCTTTTGAGAGGGAAAGAGGGAGAGGAAAGTAGGAAGAAAGTGAAAATGGACAGAGGAGATGTAATGATAATGGAGGTTGCCTTGAGGTCACCGGTGCTCCTTGTATTTGATGATGAAAGAGTTTGGAGAAGAATGAGAGTGGAAGAAGACCTTGGACGGTGAAAATGATCAAATCTGTTTTACAATTTATGGCCCATAAGAGCATTTTTGGTTTTCTATTAGAGAAGAGAGGGAAAGTAGCCGGCCTACGCCCAAATTTGGCTTGATGTCCTGATTTGAAATGTGTTTGGAAAACCTAAGATTTAAAATATAATTTTTATTTTGTTCTATTTTGAAATGTCCTAAAGACTTAAGGCCTCAGTTTGAAATTTACCCTTTATTTATTTATTTTTTCTTTCCCTTTGTTTTTACGGGTTTTCTTCTTTTTCGTTTTTCAGATTTTCAGTACTTATGTGTTATATGCTGCTCAGTTTTTAGTAATTCATTTAGCATTCAGAGAACCAAGGTCAAAGATCTAACTAACAGGCACTACTTTTTGGTTAATGAATTTGTTCTATGGAAGATTGGTTTGCACCTCTTTTCACAAATTTGAGACAAGCTATTGTGTGCCAAGTTTGTTTGCTTTGTTTTATTTGTTTTCCCTTTTTTCTTTTTTGCTGGTGTACGCTTGTGAGCGTGTGCGTGTCACAGTTGTGTTTACTATTATTGTCGTGGGCTTGTGATTTGTGAACACGATTGCTTTGTGTTTAAAAGTCATTTGTTGGTCTTCTTAGAGGTATTATTAGCAAAAACTCATTCACTTCATAGGGCAATAGATAAAAGAGAAATCATATAAAAACAAAAATACAAAAAGAAAATTTCGATAGTTATAAACTCTGGAGAAAATGAAAAGCGAAATTAAAATTATATTGATAAACTTTTCTAAGAAGGAAAGATATGAATGAACGCATAAATCATGTAATCACAAGATGGAAAAAGCCCACAACTACAAAATATCATGTAATTCAAAATTCAAAATTTAGATTTCGTAAAAAAAAGAAAAAAGAAAAAGATGATTAGCATATTAGTAAAAGAAAAAAAAATAGTGGAAGAATAAAATAGTTCTATTATCAATGAGAAAAGAAAATTAACCCTAAAAATATAAAATAGAAAAACTATGAAGAATTTAGGGAAAAAATAATGGAATGAGAAATTAGAATGATATTGATAAATAATTAAGACCCTAAGGTAAGAAAATTTGTTTACAAAGAAAGAAAGAGATGAATGAACATAAAAGAAAAATAAGTTCACAAGGAAAAAAATCACAACTACATTAAAAGTTCTTGTAATTCAAATCTTAATTCACAGCACTCTGAATTTTCTGAAAGAAAAAAGAAAAAGGAAAAAGATGAAGAGCTTTTTAGTAAAAGAAAAAATTACTAGAGGAATTAAAAAATTCTTTTTTCTATCAGAAAAAATAAAAAAGCCTATAAAAAATATAAGACAGAAAAACTATGAAGAACATGAAAAAGACGGAAAAAAAAAACGATTCAAATAACAGTAGAATTAGAAGTTAAAGATATAACTGGAATGAATTTATATGAAGAAAAATGGGCTGAATAATCTAATAAGTGTAAGAAGGAATTAGTTAGAGGCAAATATATGCAAGTGGGTTCTCAAAATGAGAGCGATCCATATATTAATCATCCAAGTTAGATAAATTTAGATTGATACAATAACAGTGGTTGTGAGGAAATAATGCTAAATTTATCTTTCATTAATTACATATTATTGAAATCTCAAACTAGTCCAATTAGTGAAATGTGAAAAACACTATTGTTAAGTAGTTCAAAAATTAGACTGGTCATTTCTATCAACTTGGTTCAACCTGTCGCTCATTCTGTTGAACCATGACACCTGTATCACATATTACATATAAATTAAGTAGGTTACATCTAAAACAGATATAAAAATAAATACAAAATTTAAAGATAGCGAGAAAAAAGATGTAAGAAGTTAATGGTAACCATTCAAAAATTTTTTTTTTTTTTACTCCAACCAAGGAGGCTGAGACCCAAGGTAGCCTGCACATGTGGGAGGGCAGCCCAAAAAGAAAGCTTACATAAGTAAAAAAGCACCATAGTGAAAGGCGTCCTCGAGGAATAAGGAGTAGACTAAAGTAACGTAGATTTTACATCATGACTAAAATGGAGGATAAGTGAGTTAAAGATAAGGTAGATTAAGTCACCTCATTTTGTTTGGATGCTTGATTTGAAATGAAATTTAAAAATATAATAAAGTAGAATTGACTTTTACTTAAAGAAATTGTAGTATTTACGGTTGAAGTGAAATAAATTATATATGGGCTCACAATAATACTTTATCTTTGAATAAGACTCCTCCAAACAGGGTAGAGTTGAAATTTTTAATTAATAGGACCCATTTAACTTCACTCTACTCTATTTTTTGCTTATCCAGGCACACACAAAGTAATAACTACCACTGCTTATCATTTGGGTAAGAAGCTCTTCTCAATGGTAACCGTTTACTTAAAAAAAAAAGATAAAACTGGAAAATTAGTTACTTTTTTAAGTTTTGAAATGAAAGTAATAATTAACAAAAAAAATTAAATTTTTAGACAGAGCGAGAGGTTGATTTTGTAGCTTCTTTCCGTCAAGATGGGTGTTGGGTAGTTCTTACGTTAGAAGTTAGTTACCTGCGTGAGTGAGGGGTGTTGAGCCCCTTTGATTTATATTGTTACACAAATTCTCCATCAGCTTAAGCTGTTACAGTGAGTCCTAGTCAATTGGTCATGATATATTTCAAGCTTGAAATCTCTTCCTGATTGATTCATAGTAGAGGCCCTTGGGACAGAGGATAGTTTTTTCTATGGCTATTCCTTAACAAGAGAAAGTAAATGACATATCTCTATTTTCACCAAAAACCAACACCAAGAATCACCAAAACATGGGTACAAACATCACACCATCAAAAGATCATCTTTCTCTTAAAAAACTTATCCAAAAGAGAAGAATTGGATCAAATCCACTGCCAAATGATCAGAACTGGCCTTTTCCAAAATGCCCTTTTGGCAAGCAGAATCATCTCTTTCTTCGCTGGTTCTTTTACCCATGTCGACATTGTGTATGGTCGCCGTGTGTTTGATCAAATTCCGGAACCAAATGTGTTCACATGGAACTTCATGATGCGGGGTTACGTGCAGAATAATTCTCCAAAAGACACAATTTCCCTTTACAAACAGATGCTAGTTCGCGGTTTTTCTCCTGATAATTACACTTACCCTGTAGTAACTAAAGCTTGCTCTCATCTCCGTGTGCTCGAATTGGGAGAAACAATCCATGGGCAGATTGTAAAAGGCGCGTTTGATTCAGATATGTTTGTTTTGTCTGGAGTTGTCAGTCTTTACACCAGCTGTGGGAAAATTAAAGTCGCAAGAGACATCTTTGATGAAATGACTGAGAGAGATGTGGTTTCTTGGACAACGATGATTTCGGGCTATGCTCAGTTGAACTGTGCTGATGAGGCCTTGCTTTTGTTTGATGAGATGAAATTGACTGGCATTGAGCCAAACAAGGTCACACTAATGAGCCTACTGTCCGCCTGTTCGCAGCTGAAAGCTCTTAGCAGAGGCCAATGGCTTCACTCTCATATCTTAGAAAAAAGGATAGAATGTGATATGTTCCTTGGAAACTCACTGATGAACATGTATGCCAAGTGTGGAAGCATGTCAAATGCAGTCAGAATTTTTGAGAGCATGCCAATAAGAAACACGTCTTCATGGAATGTTTTAATTGGAGGTCTTGTTCAGTACGGCCTTCCTATGAAGGCCTTGGAACTCTTCTGGAAAATGGACCACTCAGATGTAATACCAAATGAGATCACTGTACTAAGCGCATTGTCAGCATGCTCATCTTTAGGTGATCTAGATCAAGGAAAACTTGTTCATGTGTGGATTAAAGAACACGTGATCAATTGTGATATCTTTGTTCTAAATGCTTTGTTAAACATGTATGCAAAGTGTGGTGAACTAAATGTAGCAACATGTATCTTCCATGAAATGCCTGAGAGGGATGTTTTCTCATGGACAGCTATGATAACAGGCTATGTACAAGGAAACCAATCTACAGAAGCCTTGCATCTCTTTCAAGAGATGCAGCAATCTGGTGTTGTACCAAATGAAGTTACTTTGGTTAGTGTGCTATCTGCTTGTGCCCAGCTGGGGGCACTGGATCAAGGCAAATGGATCCACACTTACATAGAAGAAAACAATATGAGACAAGATTTGTGTTTAGGAAATGCCCTTGTGGATATGTATGGAAAGTGTGGGTGTATAGAAAGCGCACTGCATGCATTCCATAGGATGGGTCAAAAAGATACATTTTCATGGAATGCAATGATCGGAGGCCTTGCTGCAAATGGATATGGAAGAAAAGCTCTCGACCTCTTTGCTCAAATGCAAAGGGCTGGTGATACTAGACCTGACAGTGTCACATTTACTGCTGTTCTTTCTGCATGTGCTCATTCAGGCATGGTTCGTGAAGGGTTGCATTACTTCAACTCCATGTCTTGTGTGTATGGTATCACACCGAGGATTGAACAATATGGATGCATAGTGGATCTCCTTGGCAGAGCAGGTCTTCTAGAACAAGCAAGCCATTTCATTGAGAAAATGCCAATAAAACCAAATGCCATCATCTGGGGGTCTCTCCTTGCTGCTTGTCGAGTACATTGCAAGGTAGATATTGGAGAGAAGGCTGCAAAACACATTCTTGAGTTGGCACCCAATGACGAGGGAGTGTATGTTCTTATCTCTAACATGTATGCTGAGGCAGGTAGGTGGGGTGATGTGAGAGACATTAGAGCTCTGATGGGCAGTAAGGGGATTGAAAAGTTCCGAGGATGCAGTTTGATTGAGATGAATGGAACTGTTCATGATTTCTATGCTGGAGATACAATGCACTGTCAATATGATGAGATCCACAGGCTTATGGATGGCCTTACGCTTCATTTAAAGCAAGTTCTTTCTGAAACAAGCTGAAACCAAGCTTTTCCCCATGGAGATATTCATGACTTGAAGCATAATAACATCATGGAGAAGAGGAATTACATGATCCTCAAGCCAAGGTCATGCATATTAAAGACCAGGGGTGGAACCAGAGGGGCATCCTCCACCCACAAGAAAAAAAAAATCCCTTAAACTTACTGAAAGTTTCTTTTTTTTTTTTTTTTGGTTGCATTTCCTACCCCTCTCCCGAAAGGAGAGTTTTGGTCCTGCCCTTGTTAAAGACCCGTTGTATGTGAGATGGTGGCCAGCCCATGATTCTCCATTGGTTATACAGTTTCTAGTTTAACGAAAGGGATTGTGGTTAAAGAGGAGGTTCTCAGCTGCACTCATATCATGGCGGGATTGACACTTGATGGATATAACTGTGCAGACAGCATCTATGTTAGACCTGAAAGATTTAGCAGTTGTTGCAAAAGGGATAAATGAATGTTACATTGCAGATTGATGGCATGGACAGATTTTTAATTAGATTAAAAAATATTGATGCATTGTGATGAAAGATACTGGTGACCGGTGGTTAAATTTTGTAACTTGTAAGCTCCTATTCTATCTTTCACTAACATTGCATTTATTTGAGCTTTCTTTGTAGTTCTATATTTAATGGAGTGAAGTTTTCATATTTTTGTCATGATTTCAAATAGGAAATGAAATAGTAAAATGATTTTTCATTGAACTACTATTGATTTATTGTATTTTCAAATAGGGGGCAAGAGGGCTCTATTTGAAAATGGTGGTTCAATTCAATGTTGTCAAACAAGGAGTTAGTTGGGGCTTTGTTGTTGCAAACACTGTCTAAGAACTTTCCAAGTAGAAGACGCCTAATATGCTTCCCTTATTGATTTGCAGAGGAATTGATATCATCTCTTTGTTCATTGCAAGTCCACATGAATTATTCAGAGTTTCCGTTTTTCCTTGTTTGGTATCTCTTTTCCTTTACTGTGATTTGTATGACATTCTTGCAAGGGTAGTCCCAGGGTAAGGCCAAATAATATAATAAATTCCACATTTGGAATTTGTTTTTTTTTTAAACCTTCAGCAATTTCTTGGTGCTTGAGAAGGGAAAGGAATGAGAGGATTTTTTTTTTTTGATTAATTGATTCAGATGAGGGTAAAAGGAATGGAGGGGAATTTTCATTTTG
Organism: Sextonia rubra; assembly: GCA_037013555.1. NCBI lineage: Eukaryota > Viridiplantae > Streptophyta > Magnoliopsida > Laurales > Lauraceae > Sextonia > Sextonia rubra. Next base: position 12,591,139 of record JASUAD010000018.1, on the reverse strand, counting down.
GCCATTTAACGAGAATGGGCTATGGTGACCAAAGTAAAATGGTATTATTCAGCAACAGGAAAAAGTATGTATAGCATCAAGAAAGGAAGGTCAACAGAGGTTGAACATGGATGGAATCGCTCTTGAGAAGCCTAATCCATCTGGTGTTGGAGGCATTGTAAAAGATGATGAAGGTGTGCTTCTACTTGCATTTTCAAGTCACTCTGATAGAGAATAAATTTTGGCTATAAAAGAGGGTATAATACTATTCTTGAGCTGTTGTTCTTTATCTGTAACTAGGGCATATTCTGAAAATGATTATCCTGGTGTCGAGGCTTAGGTCCCTCCTTGGAGACTGGCCAACATTTTGAAGGAGAGGAAGGTCCTGTAATCAAATGAGGTTCTCTCTTTTGCCCACATTCGAAGAGATTGGATTGTAGAAGCTGACTCACTTGCAAATGCAGATTTCATTAGAACTGATTTTCTTTTGGAAAGTTCTTTAGCTTGGTAATGTTGGTGCTTGTTCTCCTTCATGACTTTTGTCATGCCCCGGGCCCAAGATTAGGGAAATTCGGGTAGGCCCATGATGTAGCACAAGTAATCCCATGATAACCCGTACCACACTTAGGCAAATACAAATTTCCACAAAAGAAATTTCTCAATTCATACACCTAAATCTGCAAGGAAGATCCCTGAGCATATAAGCATTTATCAATCTGCAGAAACATTAATGCATTACGGACCAGATCACACTACTAATAATAGTAGAGAGCATATATAAATACTTAATTAAACATTCCATAATTAAACTACTTAAACAGTTATTAAAAGGAACATAACTCATGCATAATAATAAATTTTTAAATACATATAAAGTGATAAAGTAGGAAAATGCATAATGGTCATAGATTGAAAGTATAATACATATCCTCAAAATAAAATAAGCATAAGGGAAGTCTATAGCTATGATAAAGTGATAAAGCGAGCTATCATAGCTCAAATTCTAAATGCCCAACAAGATCCATATCGCTTTAGGGATAGATGACTAGTAGAAGACGTCATTCAGTCCCCACTCATATAATCCTGAAGGTGCCACCGTGGCAACCTCTTAGAGCACATCGATAATCAGGGTTGTACCAGGATTAGATCTTACAACACCAAGGATAGTACCCTAAGCATGACAGCTCAACAAGAATAGGTAAGTAATACTCTAAATACATGATTTTCAATAAAGAAATAAAGACAATCAATTTATAAGAGGTCAATAATAGTCCATTAAACATACTAGCATTCATAATGAACATATGTATAAGAAAATCAATGTAACAGAAATATACTTACGAATTTGACAACCACATTACTAGTATCCTCCCTAAATGAGAGTGTTTATCGAAACGGGTGGGGAACCAGGTAGCTGATTTGGTTACCCAAAAGAAGCATCGACTCACTCCTTGGGAAAGCCAACTGTAAGGGTATATATTTTAGACTCATACTTAACCCTGCCATGTCTTATAGAGTCAAGCTCAGTGGTGCTGACTTTATAAATCAATAAAAAAGATATAAATTGCACAATCTTGCATTCTTACTTGCTTACTTATTAGAATTTTCATATATATCTTTTGTATTAACTTAAGGTATCATAATACCAAATAATGATAATAGTAACAACAAAAAATGTAAAGGAGATAGAAAAACATAATCGAGCAAATAACAGAAGAGTAAGCAAGAAATAAGGAAGTCATGGCAATATGCATAAGCTTTCAATTATTAAGGGACAAGGATGATTTACAAACCAAATTATTCTAAGATGTCCATGTCTTTAGCTTTCTACTTCGGTGTGACCATAGGTCATCCAATGTCATGTGTTATCGAATTTCTTGGTGTCAGATTGTGTGTAAATGCGGACATTAGACTCCTATACCCACACCCGAAGGGTATAACATTAAGACTAACTGGAATAGCTAACAAGGATGGTTGACTGTCAGCACATTCCTTATATACCCAATTTGATTTCGTTGGATAATGTTTGAAGTAAAATGATTCCAAGAGTCAAGGTCCTACAAAGTTATATGGTTCACTAATATGCTACTATATTACTTAACCTTGTAATTAAGCTTAAGGTTCCCTAAGTATACTTGACCTCATTAAGTTAAGTTACATCACTCTTGAAAAAAAACATATAAAAAGGGTTTTTAAATAGATAAAGTAAATAATTAAATAAATAAAATTTTCTGGAAAAACAAGGTCTGCCTGATCGATCGAGCATGGCTCCGATCGATCTAACCTAACCGAGAAGGGAGATTCCTAAACTCTACTAACCCATTTTTCATCATTTATTGCACCAAATTAAGCATATGAAATGCTATTTCACTTCCATTTTCCTTCTTCACTTTATTCATTCAAACCTTCATAAACATCATTTTCACCCTTGAAGACATTCTCTATTAATGAAACATGAAGAGGATGGGCTGTACAATGCAATAGAGTATAGAATAATCATGGATCAATCATAATAATACACATGCATATTACTACTTTCTTATACTTACCTTGTGGTGCTCTCAAAATCAATACTAAAGGCAAAATAGTAGAAATCCCCAAATCTCTTAGGTCATACAACACCTTATTAATGAAATGATATGAAAAGAAGAAAACATAAGATGAATGCCACGAAAGGATGAATAAATGAAGTTAAGCTTGAGAAAATGCACTACTACACTATTTAATGACTCAAATTTCAATTAAGATTGAGTTACTCACCTTGGTAAATGTGCCAAATGGTGAAATGGGCCTTTTTCTTCCAATCAAACACTCAATGGATAAAGGAAATGTAGAAAAAAAGGTTGATGCAAGCTTAATGGCATTTAGAGATCTCTCACTCATATACTTTCAACATGACAAGGTGTAGAAGATGGAGAAAAAATGAGCTTGAGGGCTAGGCTTTTGTTTAGGAAGCATAAGAGCTCATAGCTATGGGATGTGTGCCTTTATATGAAACTAGGGTTGCTCCAATGATTTGGGTATTCACTAGCAAGTCCTCTAATTAGGAGTATTTACGAGAAGGGCCTTAAAGGGTCCTACATAGGTGACTTACGTCTATTGAGTAGGTTCCAATTTATAACTTGGATGTCCATGATAAAATGCACATAAAGTAATAAATGAATGTGTGATGTGTTGGGAGGCAGCTGCCAGGATCCTTAGATATTGCGCACAGATTACTGCGGAAATAAATTTAAACAATAATGATTCAAGAACCATACCTGCGAGATTTTTCTGACTTGATCTCGGTCTTATAACAGCCTGAAAATCTCAAGATCTTCTACTGTATTCCTCTATGCTCGAACTCGCACCGGGGTGTGGGCCTCTTCTGCGAACTCTCCTTGCTCTAAAAAAATAAGATTTCTCTTGTATGTTTTTTCTAAAGAGTAATAGCGCATATTTATAGGCTACAATAGGGACCTTCAGAAGAAAATAAGGAATAGGCCTCTTAGAGAAATAGGAAACCCTAATTCGACCCAAATTAGAATCTTAGATCCATAAATTATAATTCAGTCCACTAAAAAATTATAATTGTACTCATGTCCTTATTCTCAAGATAATATTTCGAGCTTCTTGTTATTAAATGCTTATTAATCTCCCCACGTTAAGATTTCAGATATCCATCGATTAAATAATTACTGACGCCTATATTTAATCGATATCTTTATAATTCCTTGAGACCTTACACTTAACTTATTTGATATATCGGACACTAAGTCCACCTACAAAGTTTGACATAATTAAAACTTATAAGCTTCATCAAAGGAATATCATCAATCCCTATTACGGGATGTGGATTCTATCAATAAATTAATATGCACCATATACGTAGTGTAGTCATCCAATTTATTGAGATTATTGACCCACAAAAGGTTTCACTCCTTTGTAAATCAAAATGCCAAATACTAAATGGACGTGTCTATTATTTATATCGGGATTAAGAGTACAAGCTCTCATAATAACTATTTGGATGTTAATAATCTTATATAGTTCGTATAAAGACAATAACCCAAAAGTGGTCATGTTCAATACACACAAAGTGTACTAACATAACGAGTCGAAACTATACTGTTTCCACAGCCAAGACAAGCCTACTAAAACATCATCCTACAATCGTACTGGTGGTGTGTCCAACTTCATCTAGATTGTGGACAACAATAACTTATATTCTATATGAACCGACAAATAAGTCTTCCGTGCGTAAGCTGAACTGTACACACCAATTTGTCTACTTTATAGAATAAAAGACGCACTTATGCACAGTAAATAATAATGCAACCATTTACCCATACAAATTCTCATTAAGTTGAAAAAAGCAAACTTTACTAATAAGTAAATCAGTCCGAAAAAATACATAAAAGTATGCTTTTAGTATAAATTTCCAACATGATGTTGCATGATTAACTTAATTAAGATCACAAATTGGTTTATGAATTACCTAATCTAAGTTAGGGTTCCAGCCATCCTATCTACCAAAGACCCAATTTATACTAAAACATAATCAATTAGCACAAATCACGAAGAATTAGCAAATCAACCCTTAATCGAGGAACGGGATCTTACATCTTTCTTATTAGGAAACTTTTCATTTATATATTTTTACTTCAGCTTAGTTAAACCTTGTTGTTGTCATGCCTTGATCCAAGGAATTAAGGATTAAAATGGACCCCCAGGGTGTGAATACGTAATCCCATAGTAATCCGTGCCATAGAAAAATATGTACGAATTCCTACAAGGGAGATTCCACAGAAACGTGTGAGGCATATCCTTCTACATGTAAATTCAATTTCGAACACAAGTGAAACCTATGAAATACTCTTATAATAATTGTCAGAAACCATAAAAAGGATATCATACACAACCAATATAGCATAACTTAAGTCCTTTAATTAAAGTTCCCATCACATACATATCCACAAAAGCCTAAAACATATCTTATACACGATGTCTAGTTAAACATCTCCATACAGATGACCAACATAGCTAATCCAACATAAAAATTTGACGCACTTCGGAAGACGACTAGTAAAAGACATCGTTATCTTTCCACTCTCCTATACCCACAGATACCGTTGGAGCACCCTCCGGGGATGTCACGACCCGAGCCCAGAAGTCGGGGGTTAGCGAAAAGCTAAACCGGTGACACACGTACTCCCGTGCACGTGCATCGCATACCCAGTCCAGATGCACACACACAAGGGATCTAACACGTGCGAGCTAAGCGTACGCGGAAGCTGTATATATCATAGCAAGCAACAAAGGAAAATAGCGGAAGCCAAAAACAAATGCGGAGCGGAAAGATAAAGCAAAGGACAAAGATAAATACGATGATATAAAATCCGAATACACCCAAAAACATGATGTACAAAATATACAAAGTACAAAGTCCAAAGTGCCCAAATACAAAATCTCAAAAGACCAAAACTCCAAACAGAAGGCCACTGATATGCATGCACGCACTCGGCAGAGATGATCAGGCCCACTCTGCCAAACCGGAGGGTGCCTCTACACTCGGCCCTGCAGCCTCCTTGACCGCCGGGGAGCTGGGCAAGGGATCTGTGCCTGCAACACCACAGACAACACAAATGAATACAACGATCCAGCAAATACAAGTAACAAGGCTGAAACACTCATGGTATCAAGTAGAATAAGGACAGAATAGTAATTTCAGAGTTTCATCTTAGTATGCTAAGCAAATCGTGCATAGAAGTAAAGCATGATGAGTGAATCAGAACATAGAAAGATTGAACTAAGTGGCTGCTACGTTAACCATATTCTCTCCAATAGAGAGCAGAGCAGAGCAGAGGAGAACGCCACTGACCGGGCCAGGGTACAAGTGGGTCTCGGTTTCCTGGGTTCCGGGGTCCCAAGACAAAGCGACACTGCAGTGATACAGAGATACAGAGATCTAAGCCAGAGGCAACCCCGTCGGGCATCCTAGGGCTGAGGCTGAGTAGAGCCAGACTAATACCAATCAAATCAAATCTAAAAGAAGGGAGATTATCCGCTTTGGACTCACCGATGGCAAGGACCGGATCTTATCCTCACGTGTTAATCTCTGGGCAGAGCCACCGGGGAATACCCAAAATATACAAAGCCAGAAATATACAAAGCATAGCCAAAATACAGATCAGAACATAGATTAAGTCAAAGCACAGCATAGATCAAAGCGTAGTGCAGATCGAGGAATAAACAGACATACAGGACGAAAGCAAAATGACTGCGGAATGCATAGACATAGATTGGCAGAACAGAGGGCAAAGCTGTAAACAATATGCAATGCATCTCAGATTAATACGGAGTCAAGGTTCATTACAGGCCAATACTAATCTAGTTGTTCACTGTCACTAACCTTGCATGTTGATGTAGTTTTAAGTTATTCGATGCACCGTTGCCATCCTAGTGTTGCAATGTAATCCTTATGTGCATCGAAGTCCCTTAAACCAACACCCATGGGGAGGTGCTTAACAGAGAATCAACGCTCACATGAATGAGTCACAGCCTAACAGACTATTCATGCGATCCCAATAATCCATTGGGCCGGTTTACGTGTATGGTTCCTTATATATAAGCCCTACAAAGTCACACCATTATCCTAAGTTATATTTCTGATTTGCCACGCCTAACGGTTTAGCCATGAGTGACCTATGGTTGAGCCGGAGACATCTTACGCGCTCGTCGTAATATGCACTACGGCTTAACCGTGGTTCCATTGAAAGCACAGCTAAACTAGCCATCTTCACACTCCGATCTGATACCTTTTTCGGCTGAGCTACGGTCAGTATACGGCTTAGCCGTAGACCAATTCACAGCTTAGCCGTAGCACTTCACGGCTTAGCCGTAGCCACACCGTAGGAGTACTGTATCGGGAAAGTTTCGACTGATCAGAGATTTAATTCACGGCTGGGTTACGGTTGGGTCACGGCTAGCTTACGGCTCAGCCGTAGGACAAGTTACAGCTCAGCCGTAGCCTAGCCGTAGAACAAAAGTGAAATTTCAAGTCTCTGGATTGTGAGCCGTAGAAAGTTACGGCTTAGCCGTACAATACAGAAAACGAATTCGGGCTGAGTACAGAAACTGAAATTTGGTACAGAAGCTGAACAAAACGAGTTACAGAGGTTCCAAATTCACAAAAATTGGCTGTAAAACATTTGTATACAGAGAATAAGAAGGAATCAAAGCAATCAAACAAAACACCCATATGTGTTATCAAATCCTGTACTTATACTTGCCTCAAACTCTGTCAATCCACCTAATCAAGCTCCAAATCAGCTAAAATCAAAACAAATCAAAAAAAATAACCCATGCATGAGCTGTAGGAAACACACAGAGCTTGGAGAAGGAATCCAATTGGAGAGGAAGAATTCAAAACCCACTTACCTCAAGCAATAGACAGAGATGAGAGAGAAGAGGAAACCCAAATCAAGATGGGTGCAAGCTCCCAACACCAACCAAGACCGAAGAAGAGAATGAAGAGGGGAGAAGGAGTGGAAGAGAAAACGTGGAGCTCTCCTTGCATGCACGTTGAAGCCAAATGAGCAGGGAGAGAGACACCTGGGAGCTGACTCATTTATATATAAAGGTTTTGGAGTTTAAGTCAAAGTCCGGTAAGTTTCGGTTATTTACAAATCGAGTCACACGGGGGTCCAACTTCTCCAATTGACTCCAAATGGGTCTGACACAGTTATGGAATATAACGAGCTCAACAAAATACACGTGCTGACACCAAGATGATGCAAATATGATGCAAGCAAAGCAAAAGCAAAATTACGAAAAAGGGCTTAGAACTACCTATCTCAGGTCAAAGGTTACTCAACTACCTATCCAAAACCCAAAACCAAGTCCAAAAGAATAAAACAACAGAAACACACACTAATGAGCCACTAATCCGGCTCAAAGGGGATCGGAGTGTTACATCCTCTCCCACTTGGAATCATTCCGTCTTCTGGATGACCACCTACCTGCGCAAAGAGCTGTGGGTGCTGGCGCGCTAGCTGCTCCTCTAGCTCCCATGTAGCCTCATCTGGACCATGATGTTCCCACAACACTTTAACCCATCTGATAGTCCTGGTACGGAGAATCTGCTTTCGTGTACCAACGATGCGAAGCGGACGCTCAACGTAAGTTGCATTAGGCTGAATCTGAATATCATCGTAGCGAATCACATGGCTTGGATCTGGCACGTACTTACGGAGCATCGACACATGGAATACATCGTGAACACCGGAGAACTCGACTGGAAACGTCAACCGATAGGCTAAATTTCCAACTCGACTCTTGACTTCAAACGGTCCTACATATCTCGGAGCTAACTTGCCCTTCTGACCAAACCGTACCGTGCCCTTCATCGGAGAAACTTTAAGGAACACCCAATCCCCGACTTGGAATGCTAAGGGTCTCCTCCGAGTATCCGCATAGCTCTTCTGCCTGGATCGAGCAATCTTCAGATTCTCTATCACTTTCTGCACTTTCTCTGTCGTCTCAGCAATTATTGTCGGACCATGGAAACTTCTTGTTCCTACCTCTTCCCAGCACACAGGGGTCCTGCATTTACGTCCGTAGAGAGCTTCATATGGTGCCATACCAATACTCTCGTGGAAGCTGTTGTTGTAGGCAAACTCACACAATGCCAGATGCATATCCCATTCTTTCTCAAAGTTCAGCACGCTGGCTCTGAGCATATCCTCCAATGTCTGAATGGTACGCTCCGACTGCCCATCAGTCTGGGGGTGGTATGCCGTACTAAGACTCAGCTTCGTGCCCATAGCTTCCTGAAATGCTCTCCAGAATGAAGACACAAAACGACTGTCGCGATCAGACACAATCGATACTGGAGTGCCATGCAATCTGACTATCTCATCAACAAACTTCCTGGCCATCTCTGTGAATGTCATCCCTTTCTTGAACGGAATGAAATGTGCTGACTTCGTTAATCTGTCCACTATTACCCAGATCGCATTATTCTTTCTACTAGTCGGCGGAAAACCGGAGACAAAATCCATGGTAATGTGCTCCCACTTCCACTGCGGAGTGTGTAGTGGATGCAATGATCCTGGAGGTCGCTGATGATCAGCTTTCACCCTCTGACAGGTCAAACATCGAGCTACGAATCCTGCGATCTCCCGCTTCATATTGTTCCACCAAAATCTATCCTTCAAGTTCCGGTACATCTTTGTACTCCCGGGGTGCATCGCATATCGGGCTTCGTGCGCCTCTGTCATCAACTTTTCCTTCAGCTCATCCACAGCGGGAACACACAATCTATTCCTGAAGTACAAAACTCCATCTACCAGGCTGAAATCAGGTCGATCTGAAATCCGTTCTCTGAAAGTCACCAGAAGGGGGTCCTCAAATTGGCGATCCTTGATCTGCTGAATCACCTCAGGCTGAAACACGACGGTAGTAGCTAAGGTCACCAATTCACCTACCATCCGGACCTCAACAGGCTGATCATGCACAAGCATATAGAATCCTGCCAACACCTGAAGACTGTCTGTCCTCCTGCTAAGTGCATCTGCAACTACATTCCCCTTGCCTGGGTGGTACTTGATCGGAAAGTCGTAGTCCTTGATGAACTCCAACCACCTCCGCTGCCTCATATTCAAGTCATGCTGATCAAACAAATACTGGAGGCTGTGATGATCGGAATGGACCTCGAACTTCACACCGTACAAGTAATGACGCCACAACTTCAGTGCAAATACAATGGCTGCTAGCTCCAAGTCATGTGTGGCATAGTTCTTCTCATGCTCTTTCAGCTGTCTGGATCCATAGGCAATCACTTTCTGATTCGGCATCAGTACACAGCCTAGTCCAACTCGAGAAGCATCGGAATAAATCACGAATCCCTCACTACCATCCGGGAGAGTCAACACTGGCGCCGTAGTGAGCTTTTCTTTCAACATCTGAAAACTACGCTCACACTTCTCTGTCCACTCATATGGTACCTTCTTCCGAGTCAACTGAGTCAGCGGGGCTGAAATCTTCGAGAAGTCCTGCACGAACCTGCGGTAATATCCCGCCAAACCCAAAAAACTTCGAATCTCTGTCACTGATCTAGGACGGGGCCAATGGACTACTGCCTCAATCTTAGCTGGATCCACCATCAATCCCGTTCTAGAAATCTTATGACCCAGAAATGCAACTTGCTCTAACCAGAAATCACACTTAGACAACTTTGCATACAACTTGTGATCTCTAAGTAGCTGCAATGCTTTCCTCAGATGGTCTGTATGTTCCTCAGCAGTCTTCGAATAGACCAATATATCATCAATGAAAACCACAATGAACTGGTCTAAAAAGGAAGTAAACACCCTATTCATCAAGGCCATGAAAGCTGCGGGTGCATTCGTCAAACCAAAAGGCATGACAAGGAACTCGTAGTGTCCATACCGAGTCCTGAAAGCTGTCTTAGGAACATCCTCATCTTTCACCCTGAGCTGATGATACCCTGACCTCAAGTCAATCTTCGAGAAGTAAGCTACACCCTGAAGCTGATCGAACAACTCATCGATCCTAGGCAATGGATATTTGTTCTTAATAGTCACTTTGTTCAACTGCCTGTAGTCAATGCACATCCGGAAACTGCCATCCTTCTTCTTAACAAACAATACAGGAGCTCCCCAAGGTGAAACACTTGGGCGTATGAACCCTTTATCCAACAGATCCTGCAACTGTTTCTTCAATTCCAACAACTCTGCAGGTGCCATACGATATGGAGCTCTACTGATAGGTGCTGTACCTGGCATCAAGTCGATCGAAAACTCTACCTCTCGAACTGGGGGTAACTCTGGCACATCCTCTGGAAAGACATCCGGGAACTCGCTGACTACTGGAATCTCACTGAGTTGTCGCGGATCTTTCTTCTCTGAAATGAACGCAAGAAATCCTTCACATCCCCTACGAAGCATCCTGTCTGCTTTACAAGCAGAGATCACACGCCTTGGGCACTTCGTCTGGCTGCCCTCAAATCGAAATCCGCTGCCCAAATCAAAGTAGATAGCCTTGCTGTAGCAATTGATACACGCATGATATCTCGCAAGCCAGTCCATACCAAGAATCACATCAAAATCCAGTGTCGTGAGCAACACGAGGTCTACCGGGAGCTGATGACCAGCTATCCGCACATCACACTGAGGGTAGAAGACACTGCACTCCACCCGTTTACCAACTGGAGTGGATACTAGCAACAAGTATGGGAGCGGTGTGGGTCGCTGTCGAAGCTGCACAGCAAAATGGGGTGCTATGTACGAACGCGTAGACCCGGAGTCAAATAAGGCTAAAGTTTCAGCATCAGAAATTAAAATTTTACCTTCCACGACAGTAGCTTCCTCCGTGCCCTCATGCGTAGCACATAGGCTCGTGCTGTCTGGCGGTTCTGCTTCTGGGCTGGGCGAATTGGCTGAGATTTGCCCTGCGCTGTAGGTCCTGCCGATCTCGTCTGTGGAGAGGACTGAAACTTTGGGCATTGGGCCCGCTTGTGATCCGTAGAGCCACAACCGAAACAGGCTCCACTCTTCCTCCAACATCTGTCTGTTGGGTGATCCTTCCCACAGTGACCACAAATCACCTGAGTACTGCTCGAACTGCCCTGCTTACCCTTGAACTTCTTGTCACGACCCGAGCCCAGAATTCGGGGGTTAGCGAAAAGCTAAACCTGTGACACACGTACTCCCGTGCACGTGCACCCAAACCCAGTCCAGATGCACGCACACAAGGGATCTAACACGTGCGAACTAAGCGTACGCGGAAGCTGTACATATCATAGCAAGCAACAAAGGAAAATAAAATAGCGGAAGCCAAAGCAAATACGAAACGGAAAAGACAAAGACAAATACACTGAGATAAAACCGAATACACACCAAAATCAATATACACAAAATATACAGAATACAAGTCCAAAGTCCAAAGTCCAAATACAAACTCTCAAAAACCAAAACGCAAAATACAAGCCACTGGTATGCATGCACGCACTTGGCAGAAGTGATCAGGCCCACTCTGCCAGACCGGAGGGTGCCTCTACACTCGCCCCTGCAGCCTCCTCGACCGCCGGGGAGCTGGGCAAGGTATCTGTGCCTGCAACACCACAGACAACACAAATGAATACAACGATCCAGCAAATATAAGTAACAGGGGTGAAACACGCATAGTATCAAAGAGGATATAATAATGACAGAAGATTAAATACAGAGTTCCATATTAGGAAACTAAGCAAATCGTGCATAGAAGTAAAACATGATAATGGAATCAAAACATAGAATACTGAACTAGTTGGCTACTACGTTAACCATGTTCTCTCCAAAAGAGAGCAGAGCAGAGCAGAGCAGAGCAGAGCAGAGGAGAACACCGCTGTCCAGGCCAAAGGTACAACGGGTCTCGGTTTCCTGGGTTCCGGGGTCCCAAGACAAAGCAACACTGCAGTTAAAACAGAGATACAGAGATCTACGCCAGAGGTAACCCCGTCGGGTATCCTAGGGCTGAGGCTGAGTAGAGCCAGACTAATACCAATCAAATCAAAGCTAAAGAAAGGAGATTATCCGCTTTGGACTCACCGATGACAAAGACCGGATCTTATCCTCACGTATTAACCTCTGGGCAGAGCCACCAGGGAATACCCAAAAATCAGAGATATACAAAGCCAGAGAATATACAAAGCATAGCATAGATCAAAACATAGTACAGAGCGAAGAATAATACAGATATACAGAACGAAAGCAAAATGACTGAGGAATGCATAACATAGATTAACAGAACAGAGGGCAAAACTATAAACAATATGCAATGCATCTCAGATTAATACGGAATCAAGGTTAATTACAAGCCAAGCCTAATCTAGTTGCACCACTATCACTAACCGTGCATGTTGATGTAGTTTTAAGTTATTCGATGCACCGTTGCCATCCTAGTGTTGCAATATAATCCTTATGTGCATCGAAGTCCCTTAATCCAACACCCATGGGGAGGTGCTTAACAATGAGCAACACTCACATGAATAAGTCACAGCCTAACAGACTATTCATGCGCTCCAAAGAATCCATTTGGGCCGGTTTACGGGTATGGTTAGCCTGTATTTGAGCCCTACAAGGTCACACCATTAGCCTAAGTTTAACTGATATTTAACAGGTCTTACGGTTTAGCCATGGGTGACCTACGGCTTAGCCGTGGCATCCTACGGCGTAGCCGCAATATGCACTACGGCTTAGCCGTGGTTCCCTTCAGAACACGGCTAAACTGTTAGCTTTTCCACCTCTGATCTGATACATCTCACGGCTGAGCTACGGTGGAGTCCACGGCTTAGCCGTAAACCATCACGGCTTAGCCGTAGCCTCACCGTAAGAACACTGATATCAGAAAAGTTTCGACTGATCAGAGATTAAATCTACGGCTTAGATACGGTTTGGTTCACGGCTAGCTTACGGCTCAGCCGTAGGACAAATTACGGCTTAGCCGTAGCCTAACCGTAGAACAAACTCGAATTTGTCACTCTCTGGAATCTAAGCCGTACAGGGTTACGGCTTAGCCGTACAATACAGAACACGAATTCGGGAAGATTTCAGAAACGAAATTTTTGTACAGAAACTGAATAAAACAAGCTCAACTGATTCTCATAGCTTAGAAAATGGCTGTAAAACATTTCTATACAGAGAATGAGAATGAATCCAAGCAATCAAACATCACCCATATGTGTTATCAAGGCCTGTACTTATACTTGCCTCAAATCTGGAAATCCACTGAATCAAGCTCCAAAGCAACTAAAACCAAAACAAATCAAAGCAATAGCACATGCATGAGATGAAGACACCTCAACAAGGGAGAGAGCTGCAATTGGAGAAGAAGAAGGGAGAGAGTTTGGAGAGAACCCACTTACCAAATCACAAAACATAAACAGAGAGAAGAGAAGAACCCAAATCCACGAAAGGACCCAATCTACAATCGATCAAGAGAAGTGAAGAGAAGAGAGAGAGAAAACGTGGAGCTCTGGAGATTTCCTCTTGCATGCAACGATCAAGGAAATGAGAGAGAGAGAGAGACACCTGTAAGGACTCATGTATATATAGTTTTGGGAGTTTAAGTCAAAGTCCAATGAGTTTAGACTAATTACAGTTTAAGTCACACGAAGGTCCATCTTCCCCAATTGACTCCAAACGGATCCGACACAGTTACGGAAATTGTCGAGCTCAACGAAATACACGTGCTGACACCAAGATGATGCAAAGATGATATGAGCAAAGCAAAAGCAAAATTACGAAAAAGGGCTTAGAACTACCTATTCCAGGTCAAAGGTCACTCAACTACCTATCCATGACCCAAAATAAGTCCAAAAGAAATAAACAAAACAAAACACACACTAATGAGCCACTAATCCGGCTCAAAGGGGATCGGAGTGTTACATCCTCCCCCACTAGGAATCATTCCGTCCTCGGAATGACTACCTACCTGCGCAAAGAGATGTGGGAACTGGCGTGCTAGCTGCTCCTCTAGCTCCCAAGTAGCCTCATCTGGACCATGATGCTCCCACAACACTTTAACCCATCTGATAGTCCTGGTACGGAGAATCTGCTCTCGTGTCCCAACGATGCGAAGCGGACGCTCAACGTAAGTCGCATTAGGCTGAATCTGGATATCATCATAGCGAATCACATGGCTCGGATCTGGCACATACTTACGGAGCATCGACACATGGAAGACATCATGCACACCGGAGAACTCAACTGGAAGCGCCAACCGATAGGCTAAATCTCCAACTCGGCTCTTGACTTCGAACGGTCCTACATATCTCGGAGCTAACTTACCCTTCTGACCAAATCGAACTGTGCCCTTCATCGGGGAAACTTTAAGAAATACCCAATCTCCGACTTGGAATGCCAAAGGTCTCCTCCGAGTATCAGCATAGCTCTTCTGCCTGGACCGAGCAATCTTCAGATTCTCTATCACTTTCTGCACCTTCTCTGTCGTCTCAGCAATGATCGTCGGACCATGGAAACTTCTAGTTCCAACTTCTTCCCAGCACACTGGGGTCCTGCACTTGCGTCCGTATAGAGCCTCATAAGGTGCCATACCAATACTCTCATGGAAGCTGTTGTTGTAAGCAAACTCACACAATGCTAGATGCGTATCCCATTCCTTCTCAAAGTTCAGCACGCTAGCTCGGAGCATATCCTCCAACGTCTGAATGGTACGCTCCGACTGTCCATCAGTCTGGGGGTGGTATGCCGTACTAAAACTCAGCTTCGTGCCCATAGCTTCCTGAAATGCCTTCCAAAATGAAGATACAAAACGACTGTCTCGATCTGACACAATCGATACTGGGGTGCCATGCAATCTGACTATCTCGTCAACAAACTTCCTGGCCATCTCCGTGAATGTCATCCCTTTCTTGAACGGAAGGAAATGTGCTGACTTAGTCAATCTGTCCACTATGACCCAGATTGCATTATTCTTCCTACTGGTCGGCGGAAAACCGGAAACAAAATCCATAGTAATGTGCTCCCACTTCCACTGCGGAGTGTGCAATGGATGCAATGATCCTGGAGGTCGCTGATGATCAGCTTTTACCCTCTGACAGGTCAAACATCGAGCTACGAACCCTGCGATCTCCCGCTTCATATTGTTCCACCAAAATCTATCCTTCAAGTTCCGGTACATCTTCGTACTCCCGGGATGCATCGCATATCGGGCATCGTGCGCATCTGTCATCAATTTCTCTCTCAACTTATCCACAGCGGGAACACACAATCTGTTCCTGAAGTACAAAACTCCATCCACCAAGCTGAAATCCGGTCGATCTGCAATCCGATCTCTGAACTTCACCAGGAGGGGGTCCTCAAACTGGCGATCCTTGATCTGCTGAATCACCTCAGGCTGAAACACGACGGTAGTAGCTAATGTCACCGAGTCTCCTACCATCTGAACCTCTACAGGCTGATCATGCACAAGCATATAGAATCCTGCTAACACCTGAAGACTGTCTGTCCTCCTGCTGAGTGCATCTGCAACTACATTGCCCTTGCCTGGGTGGTACTTGATCGGAAAGTCGTAATCTTTGATGAACTCCAACCATCTTCGCTGCCTCATATTCAAGTCATGCTGATCAAACAAGTACTGCAGACTGTGATGATCGGAATGGACCTCGAACTTCACACCGTACAAGTAATGTCGCCACAACTTCAATGCAAATACAATGGCTGCTAACTCCAAGTCATGTGTGGCATAGTTCTTCTCATGTTCTTTCAACTGTCTGGATCCATAGGCAATCACCTTCTGATTCTGCATCAGTACACAGCCTAGTCCAACTCTAGAGGCATCTGAGTAAATCATGAATCCCTCACTACCATTCGGGAGAGTCAACACTGGCGCCGTAGTGAGCTTTTCCTTCAGCAACTGAAAACTACGCTCACATTTCTCTGTCCACTCATACGGGACCTTCTTACGAGTCAACTGAGTCAGCGGGGCTGAAATCTTCGAGAAATCCTGCACAAACCTGCGGTAATATCCCGCCAATCCCAGAAAACTCCGAATCTCTGTCACTGATCTGGGACGGGGCCAATGGACTACTGCCTCAATCTTAGCTGGATCCACCATCAATCCATCTCTAGAAATCACATGTCCCAAAAATGCAACTTGCTCTAGCCAGAAATCACATTTAGCCAACTTTGCATACAACTTGTGATCTCGAAGCAGCTGCAATGCCTTCCTCAAATGGTCTGTATGTTCCTCAACAGTCTTCGAATAGACCAATATGTCATCTATAAAAACCACAACGAACTGGTCCAAGAAGGAAGTAAACACCCTGTTCATCAACGCCATAAAAGCTGCGGGTGCGTTCGTCAAACCAAACGGCATGACAAGGAACTCGTAGTGTCCATACCGAGTCCTGAAAGCTGTCTTCGGAACATCCTCATCCTTCACCCTGAGCTGGTGATATCCTGACCTCAAGTCAATCTTAGAGAAGTAAGCTGCACCCTGAAGTTGATCGAACAACTCATCAATCCTAGGCAATGGGTATTTGTTCTTGATAGTCACTTTATTCAACTGCCTGTAGTCAATGCACATCCGGAAACTGCCATCCTTCTTCTTGACAAACAATACAGGAGCTCCCCAAGGTGAAACACTGGGGCGTATGAACCCTTTGTCCAACAGATCCTGCAACTGTTTCTTCAATTCCAACAACTCTGCAGGTGCCATACGATATGGAGCTCTACTGATAGGTGCTGTACCTGGTACCACGTCAATAGCAAATTCTACCTCCCGAACTGGGGGCAACTCTGGCACATCTTCCGGAAAGACATCCGGAAACTCGCTGACTACTGGAATCTCACTGAGCTGTCGCTGATCTTTCTTCTCTGAAATGAATGCAAGAAATCCCTCACATCCCCTACGAAGCATCCTGTCTGCTTTACAAGCAGAGATCACACGTCTTGGGCACTTCATCTGGCTGCCCTCAAATCGGAATCCGCTGCCCAAATCAAAGTAGATAGCCTTGCTGTAGCAATTGATACACGCATGATATCTCGCAAGCCAGTCCATACCAAGGATCACATCAAAATCCAGTGTCGTGAGCAACACGAGGTCTACTGGGAGCTGATGACCAGCTATCCGCACATCACACTGAGGGTAAAACACACTGCACTCCACCCGCTTACCAACCGGAGTGGATACTAGCAACAAGTATGGAAGTGGTGTGGGTCGCTGTCGAAGCTGCACAGCAAAATGGGGTGCTACGTACGAACGCGTAGACCCGGAGTCAAATAAAGCTAAAGCTTCTGCATCGGAAATTAAAATTTTACCTTCCACTACCGTGGCCTCCTCCGCGCCCTCATGCGTAGCAGCATAGGCTCGGGCTGTCTGGCGATTCGGCTTCTGACCTGGGCGAGCTGGCTGAGATCTGCCCTGTGCTGTAGGTCCTGTCTGTCTCGTCTGTGGAGAGGACTGAAACTTCGGGCATTGGGCCCGCCTGTGGTCCGTAGAGCCACACCCGAAACAAGCCCCACTCTTCCTCCAACATCTGTCTGTGGGGTGATCCTTCCCACAGTGACCGCAAACTATCTGAGAACTGCTCGAACTACCCTGTTTACCCTTGAACTTCTTCTGGAACTGACTTCTGCCACTGAAACTTGCTGCCCTCTTAGCCTCTGTTCGCTCCTCCTCAAAGATGGCCTCTGCATCATAAGCCCTGTCAATAGCGTCATCCAAGGTAGCCGGCCACATACAAGCAACCACGTGGCGTTTGTGTCTCGGATTTAGGCCGTTGACGAAGCGAGTCACCTTCTTATGCTCCGTGTTCACCATATCCTCTGCGAAGTGGGACAACTCTGTAAACTTGTGTACATAATCTGCAACTGGCATCTGTCTCTGCTGAAGGTTGAAGAATTCCACTTCCTTGGCTCGCTGAATATGGAGAGGCATGAACTTACGACGGAATTGCTGCTTGAAGGTCTCCCAAACTGTGGCACTGGGCATAGTCTGAAATGAGGTCTTAACACTCCTCCACCATGTCTTAGCTACACTCCGAAGCATAGAGGCTGTGAGAACTACCTTCTGCTTGTTGCTGCACACAATCGTATCAAATAGCTCTTCAGTCTGCTCCAACCATTGCTCAGCCTGCAATGCATCCTCTATCCCATGGAACTCAATCGCCCCTCGCTTACGGAACTTGTCGAAAAGAGCATTAGGGTCTGATTCCTTAGGCTGAAAAATCACTTGCTGATCTACATGAGGTGATGCTACTGCAGCGGCCTGACTCTGCCTATCTACCATGGATGCCATCTGCGCCTGTAATGACTGCATAGACTGCATCATCATCATCAAGCGCTCCTCACTGCTGATATGTGGGGATACCGATCCACTATCACCGTTATGGCCCTGTTGATTCTCATCCCTAGATCCTGATCCTGATGCCATCCTGTAAAAGGAAAAGAAACACAACACACAAATATAACATGCCCTGAGTTAGTCAAACCCCAAATCAACATATGAGACCTCGAGTCAAATAGTTGATATCGTTATCTCACCACGATCTTAGATGCCTACATGCTTATAACTAGCATGCTCTGATACCATACAATACGTATGTCACGACCCGAGCCCAGAATTCGGGGGTTAGCGAAAAGCTAAACCTGTGACACACGTACTCCCGTGCACGTGCACCCAAACCCAGTCCAGATGCACGCACACAAGGGATCTAACACGTGCGAACTAAGCGTACGCGGAAGCTGTACATATCATAGCAAGCAACAAAGGAAAATAAAATAGCGGAAGCCAAAGCAAATACGAAACGGAAAAGACAAAGACAAATACACTGAGATAAAACCGAATACACACCAAAATCAATATACACAAAATATACAGAATACAAGTCCAAAGTCCAAAGTCCAAATACAAACTCTCAAAAACCAAAACGCAAAATACAAGCCACTGGTATGCATGCACGCACTTGGCAGAAGTGATCAGGCCCACTCTGCCAGACCGGAGGGTGCCTCTACACTCGCCCCTGCAGCCTCCTCGACCGCCGGGGAGCTGGGCAAGGTATCTGTGCCTGCAACACCACAGACAACACAAATGAATACAACGATCCAGCAAATATAAGTAACAGGGGTGAAACACGCATAGTATCAAAGAGGATATAATAATGACAGAAGATTAAATACAGAGTTCCATATTAGGAAACTAAGCAAATCGTGCATAGAAGTAAAACATGATAATGGAATCAAAACATAGAATACTGAACTAGTTGGCTACTACGTTAACCATGTTCTCTCCAAAAGAGAGCAGAGCAGAGCAGAGCAGAGCAGAGCAGAGCAGAGGAGAACACCGCTGTCCAGGCCAAAGGTACAACGGGTCTCGGTTTCCTGGGTTCCGGGGTCCCAAGACAAAGCAACACTGCAGTTAAAACAGAGATACAGAGATCTACGCCAGAGGTAACCCCGTCGGGTATCCTAGGGCTGAGGCTGAGTAGAGCCAGACTAATACCAATCAAATCAAAGCTAAAGAAAGGAGATTATCCGCTTTGGACTCACCGATGACAAAGACCGGATCTTATCCTCACGTATTAACCTCTGGGCAGAGCCACCAGGGAATACCCAAAAATCAGAGATAT
Source organism: Sextonia rubra (assembly GCA_037013555.1). Taxonomy (NCBI): domain Eukaryota; kingdom Viridiplantae; phylum Streptophyta; class Magnoliopsida; order Laurales; family Lauraceae; genus Sextonia; species Sextonia rubra. The sequence continues at coordinate 12,571,026 of JASUAD010000018.1, read as the reverse complement.
ACAAAGCCAGAGAATATACAAAGCATAGCATAGATCAAAACATAGTACAGAGCGAAGAATAATACAGATATACAGAACGAAAGCAAAATGACTGAGGAATGCATAACATAGATTAACAGAACAGAGGGCAAAACTATAAACAATATGCAATGCATCTCAGATTAATACGGAATCAAGGTTAATTACAAGCCAAGCCTAATCTAGTTGCACCACTATCACTAACCGTGCATGTTGATGTAGTTTTAAGTTATTCGATGCACCGTTGCCATCCTAGTGTTGCAATATAATCCTTATGTGCATCGAAGTCCCTTAATCCAACACCCATGGGGAGGTGCTTAACAATGAGCAACACTCACATGAATAAGTCACAGCCTAACAGACTATTCATGCGCTCCAAAGAATCCATTTGGGCCGGTTTACGGGTATGGTTAGCCTGTATTTGAGCCCTACAAGGTCACACCATTAGCCTAAGTTTAACTGATATTTAACAGGTCTTACGGTTTAGCCATGGGTGACCTACGGCTTAGCCGTGGCATCCTACGGCGTAGCCGCAATATGCACTACGGCTTAGCCGTGGTTCCCTTCAGAACACGGCTAAACTGTTAGCTTTTCCACCTCTGATCTGATACATCTCACGGCTGAGCTACGGTGGAGTCCACGGCTTAGCCGTAAACCATCACGGCTTAGCCGTAGCCTCACCGTAAGAACACTGATATCAGAAAAGTTTCGACTGATCAGAGATTAAATCTACGGCTTAGATACGGTTTGGTTCACGGCTAGCTTACGGCTCAGCCGTAGGACAAATTACGGCTTAGCCGTAGCCTAACCGTAGAACAAACTCGAATTTGTCACTCTCTGGAATCTAAGCCGTACAGGGTTACGGCTTAGCCGTACAATACAGAACACGAATTCGGGAAGATTTCAGAAACGAAATTTTTGTACAGAAACTGAATAAAACAAGCTCAACTGATTCTCATAGCTTAGAAAATGGCTGTAAAACATTTCTATACAGAGAATGAGAATGAATCCAAGCAATCAAACATCACCCATATGTGTTATCAAGGCCTGTACTTATACTTGCCTCAAATCTGGAAATCCACTGAATCAAGCTCCAAAGCAACTAAAACCAAAACAAATCAAAGCAATAGCACATGCATGAGATGAAGACACCTCAACAAGGGAGAGAGCTGCAATTGGAGAAGAAGAAGGGAGAGAGTTTGGAGAGAACCCACTTACCAAATCACAAAACATAAACAGAGAGAAGAGAAGAACCCAAATCCACGAAAGGACCCAATCTACAATCGATCAAGAGAAGTGAAGAGAAGAGAGAGAGAAAACGTGGAGCTCTGGAGATTTCCTCTTGCATGCAACGATCAAGGAAATGAGAGAGAGAGAGAGACACCTGTAAGGACTCATGTATATATAGTTTTGGGAGTTTAAGTCAAAGTCCAATGAGTTTAGACTAATTACAGTTTAAGTCACACGAAGGTCCATCTTCCCCAATTGACTCCAAACGGATCCGACACAGTTATGGAAATTGTCGAGCTCAACGAAATACACGTGCTGACACCAAGATGATGCAAAGATGATATGAGCAAAGCAAAAGCAAAATTACGAAAAAGGGCTTAGAACTACCTATTCCAGGTCAAAGGTCACTCAACTACCTATCCATGACCCAAAATAAGTCCAAAAGAAATAAACAAAACAAAACACACACTAATGAGCCACTAATCCGGCTCAAAGGGGATCGGAGTGTTACACTTCTTCTGAAACTGACTTCTGCCACTGGAACCTGCTGCCCTCTTAGCCTCGGTTCGCTCCTCCTCAAATATGGCCTCTGCATCATAAGCCTTGTCAATAGCGTCATCCAAGGTAGCCGGCCACATACATGCAACTACGTGGCGTTTATGCCTCGGGTTCAGGCCGTTGACGAAGCGAGTCACCTTCTTATGCTCACTGTTCACCATGTCCTCTGCGAAATGAGACAACTCTGTAAACTTGTGCACATAATCTGCAACCGACATCTGTCTCTGCTGAAGGTTGAAGAATTCCACTTCCTTGGCTCGCTGAATATGGAGAGGCATGAACTTTCGGTGGAATTGCTGCTTGAAGGTCTCCCAAACTGTGGCACTAGGCATAGTTTGGAATGAGGTCTTGACACTCCTCCACCATGTCTTGGCTACACTCCGAAGCATAGAGGCTGTGAGCACTACTTTCTATTTGTTGCTGCACACAATCGTATCAAATAGTTCTTCAGTCTGCTCCAACCATTGCTCAGCCTGTAATGCATCCTCTATCCCATGGAACTCGGCCGCCCCTCGCTTACGGAACTTGTCAAATAGAGCATTTGGATCTAATTCCTTGGGCTGAAAGATCACTTGCTGGTCCACACGAGGTGATGCTGACGCAGCAGCCTGACTCTGTCTATTTACCATGGATGCCATTTGCGCCTGTAATGACTGCATAGACTGCATCATCATCATGATGCCCTCCTCACTACTGATATGTGGGGGCAACGATCCACTATCACCGTTATGGCCCTGTTGATTCTCATCCCGAGATCCTGATCCTGATGCCATCCTGCAAAAGGAAAAGAAACACAGTACACAAATATTAAATGCCCTGAGTCAGTCAAATCCCAAAAGTCAACATATTAGACTTCGAGTCAAATAGTTGATAGCGTTATCTCACCACGATCTTAGATACCTACATGCTTATAACTAGCAGGCTCTGATACCATACAATACGTATGTCACGACCCGAGCCCAGAAGTCGGGGGTTAGCGAAAAGCTAAACCGGTGACACACGTACTCCCGTGCACGTGCATCGCATACCCAGTCCAGATGCACACACACAAGGGATCTAACACGTGCGAGCTAAGCGTACGCGGAAGCTGTATATATCATAGCAAGCAACAAAGGAAAATAGCGGAAGCCAAAAACAAATGCGGAGCGGAAAGATAAAGCAAAGGACAAAGATAAATACGATGATATAAAATCCGAATACACCCAAAAACATGATGTACAAAATATACAGAGTACAAAGTCCAAAGTGCCCAAATACAAAATCTCAAAAGACCAAAACTCCAAATAGAAGGCCACTGATATGCATGCACGCACTCGGCAGAGATGATCAGGCCCACTCTGCCAAACCGGAGGGTGCCTCTACACTCGGCCCTGCAGCCTCCTCGACCGCCGGGGAGCTGGGCAAGGGATTTGTGCCTGCAACACCACAGACAACACAAATGAATACAACGATCCAGCAAATACAAGTAACAAGGCTGAAACACTCATGGTATCAAGTAGAATAAGGACAGAATAGTAATTTCAGAGTTTCATCTTAGTATGCTAAGCAAATCGTGCATAGAAGTAAAGCATGATGAGTGAATCAGAACATAGAAAGACTGAACTAAGTGGCTGCTACGTTAACCATATTCTCTCCAATAGAGAGCAGAGCAGAGCAGAGGAGAACGCCACTGACCGGGCTAGGGTACAAGTGGGTCTTGGTTTCCTGGGTTCCGGGGTCCCAAGACAAAGCGACACTGCAGTAATACAGAAATACAGAGATCTAAGCCAGAGGCAACCCCGTCGGGCATCCTAGGGCTGAGGCTGAGTAGAGCCAGACTAATACCAATCAAATCAAATCTAAAAGAAGGGAGATTATCCGCTTTGGACTCATCGATGGCAAGGACCGGATCTTATCCTCACGTGTTAATCTCTGGGCAGAGCCACCGGGGAATACCCAAAATATACAAAGCCAGAAATATACAAAGCATAGCCAAAATACAGATCAGAACATAGATTAAGTCAAAGCACAGCATAGATCAAAGCGTAGTGCAGATCGAGGAATAAACAGACATACAGGACGAAAGCAGAATGACTGCGGAATGCATAGACATAGATTGGCAGAACAGAGGGCAAAGCTGTAAACAATATGCAATGCATCTCAGATTAATACGGAGTCAAGGTTCATTACAGGCCAATACTAATCTAGTTGTTCACTGTCACTAACCTTGCATGTTGATGTAGTTTTAAGTTATTCGATGCACCGTTGCCATCCTAGTGTTGCAATGTAATCCTTATGTGCATCGAAGTCCCTTAAACCAACACCCATGGGGAGGTGCTTAACAGAGAATCAACGCTCACATGAATGAGTCACAGCCTAACAGACTATTCATGCGATCCCAATAATCCATTGGGCCGGTTTACGTGTATGGTTCCTTATATATAAGCCCTACAAAGTCACACCATTATCCTAAGTTATATTTCTGATTTGCCACGCCTAACGGTTTAGCCATGAGTGACCTATGGTTGAGCCGGAGACATCTTACGCGCTCGTCGTAATATGCACTACGGCTTAACCGTGGTTCCATTGAAAGCACAGCTAAACTAGCCATCTTCACACTCCGATCTGATACCTTTTTCGGCTGAGCTACGGTCAGTATACGGCTTAGCCGTAGACCAATCCACAGCTTAGCCGTAGCACTTCACGGCTTAGCCGTAGCCACACCGTAGGAGTACTGTATCGGGAAAGTTTCGACTGATCAGAGATTTAATTCACGGCTGGGTTACGGTTGGGTCACGGCTAGCTTACGGCTCAGCCGTAGGACAAGTTACAGCTCAGCCGTAGCCTAGCCGTAGAACAAAAGTGAAATTTCAAGTCTCTGGATTGTGAGCCGTAGAAAGTTACGGCTTAGCCGTACAATACAGAAAACGAATTCGGGCTGAGTACAGAAACTGAAATTTGGTACAGAAGCTGAACAAAACGAGTTACAGAGGTTCCAAATTCACAAAAATTGGCTGTAAAACATTTGTATACAGAGAATAAGAAGGAATCAAAGCAATCAAACAAAACACCCATATGTGTTATCAAATCCTGTACTTATACTTGCCTCAAACTCTGTCAATCCACCTAATCAAGCTCCAAATCAACTAAAATCAAAACAAATCAAAAAAAATAACCCATGCATGAGCTGTAGGAAACACACAGAGCTTGGAGAAGGAATCCAATTGGAGAGGAAGAATTCAAAACCCACTTACCTCAAGCAATAGACAGAGATGAGAGAGAAGAGGAAACCCAAATCAAGATGGGTGCAAGCTCCCAACACCAACCAAGACCGAAGAAGAGAATGAAGAGGGGAGAAGGAGTGGAAGAGAAAACGTGGAGCTCTCCTTGCATGCACGTTGAAGCCAAATGAGCAGGGAGAGAGACACCTGGGAGCTGACTCATTTATATATAAAGGTTTTGGAGTTTAAGTCAAAGTCCGGTAAGTTTCGGTTATTTACAAATCGAGTCACACGGGGGTCCAACTTCTCCAATTGACTCCAAATGGGTCTGACACAGTTATGGAATATAACGAGCTCAACAAAATACACGTGCTGACACCAAGATGATGCAAATATGATGCAAGCAAAGCAAAAGCAAAATTACGAAAAAGGGCTTAGAACTACCTATCTCATGTCAAATGTTACTCAACTACCTATCCAAAACCCAAAACCAAGTCCAAAAGAATAAAACAACAGAAACACACACTAATGAGCCACTAATCCGGCTCAAAGGGGATCGGAGTGTTACAGGGGATGCGTCAACCTTCACGTTGGGATTTGGTTCCGTACTTGTAATACCAAAGGTAGTACTATTAACATGACAATTAAACAAATACAGAGATATATGAAATTATCATAATGTATCAAGTAGATTTAGAGCACGTACTGATTAAAGAAGGCAATAACAGTCTCCTAGGCCTATTGTGCATGAGTAAACATAAGTGATGAATCATAAACTAGATATCATACATACTAATTGGCAACCACGAGGCTTTATTCTCTCAAAAGAAAGCATACATATGGGACACTAGAGGATCAAGCTAGCTTCTCGAAGAGCACCAATAACTCCCTCGTGGACTACTGCAATAGCGATATAAAGATACCTAAAGGGCACAAGCTGAGTGGTGCCGACTCAATGCATCAAGACCGACTCGAACTCATATCTTTTATATATTTCAGTCATACTTATCATCTCGTACATAAGGAAATATCGGTCTTGAAATCGTATTCAATCATGAAAAGCAAAGTTAACAAAGTAACTGATAATTGAATAATGTATACTTATATGAGCTAAGAAAGCTTGAACCCTCTCAACCTTAGCTACACCTATTGACTAGCAAGCACACACTCAGTAGAAGTTCTGGCCTGTCAGACACGCACTCAATAAAAACTCAAGTCTGATTGTCTTAGGGTTTTGCCAGGAAGAGTGAGCACATGACTACGTCATGTTGAGGGCAAGGTATCTTAACAATATAAATGCATTCAAATTCAGTAAATATCAAGGAAATTACTAGCCAACCCTATACTAAATAATCCGTGATCCCCAAAGTCATTTAATACAATGTATTCATAAAACGTCCGGTGTCATTGTGTTACCAATTCTTGGCGTTACATTGTGTACATAAAAGACACCTCTTCTTATGCCAACACCCATGACGTGACATCGAAAAATCATCTGGAAAATCGAAGGGAATGAGTGACAGCTCTACACTTGTCATCCTTATTATTTGATCACGATTGGGCTAATTTAATTGGAGAGAATGTGCCATCACTAAGGTCCTACAAGGTCATTGGAAATCCTTAATATCCTAAGTTCACAGTGTTCTTACAAGTTAGTCGTATACATGTTACAGTTTAGCCGAGTGGCTCAAGCTTTCTCCTTAATTCCATGCGCAAGTATGGTTCAATCATATGTTGGCCTACGACTTAGCCGTGCTAAGCCTATGGCTAAGGTTATGGCGTAGCCATATTATAGTTTACAGCATAGCCATGCATGAACTGCAGAGAAAGTTTTGGTTTTGGGGCTCTCTAGGAGGTGCACCGTAGAATAGCCTATGGCTTGGTTACGGGGTGATTACGGCTTAGCCGTAGTTCATTCCACGGTTTAGCCGAGGGTCAGCCGTAGTACAAAATTGGTTTTTGGCACTTTTGGGCTTTTGAGTCGTACACATTTATGGCTTAGCCGTAGCTTCGCCATAAGCTTCAAAAATTTTGAAGCTGAATCTAAAGCTCAAACTCAGTACAGAATATTGAATGAAAGGGACTACAGGGAGCTTCCCATGGCCTCAAAGGTCACTAAGGTTATCAAATACTTACACAACACTCACATTACCTATTCATACTCTAATTTATTCAATCAAACATATGTACATACTACTTAAAACAAGGAAGGAGCTGTAGCTTAAAGATTAGAATAATCAATCCAAGAATTAACCATTAAACATACATGCAGTTCTATATACTCTAACACTTGTCTTTTTTTTCACAGTGTTTGACCTCACTAACTCTCCCTTGGTGTGTGTGATTAGGGATAATCCTCAATGAAGGTAGGTTCTCTATATGAAAAACATGCAAATGGTGAATGTGATGTAGAATGCATGTATGTCATAGATTTGAGTCTTCTTAACTCTAACAAGCCCTAAAATATGAAATGGAAGTAGAGTCTTCACCTTAATGAGCTGTAGCTTAGAGAAGAAGGTACTTCCCAAAGAGAAAATGCACAAAAGAAGATGATGATGATGGGAGAAGACTATCCCTATGGCATGTAAGACCTCAAATCCTTGTTTACAACTTCAAATTTGAAGTGAAGATGAAGAAGGAAGAAGGGAAGAAACCGCTCCAACAACGAAGAAGATGAAGAAGAGAGAATGGATGTTGAGTCTCTTTTAACTACAAATTTCCTTGCAATTACATGCAAGTCCATCATTTTTAGGGAAATTACAGTTTAGGTCAAATGGACCTCAATTGAGCTAAGATGGGTCCGAATCAAGTCGAGCCCAATATGAAAGATGATCTATACAAAAATTACACAAGATGCAACTAATGAAGTGTAAATATGATGCATAAACAAATTATAAAAGGGTCATCAATTACTTAGGTAAGGTTCGAACCCGACCCAACTACCTATTCATGACCCAAGCCCAAAAGTTTTGAGTTAAATTAGCCTTAACAAGGTTTGATTAATATAAAACAAGATTAATTAGTGTAAATCAAGGTTAGTTAGGATTAGGATCCTACAGTTGTGTTGGCTAAAGACAAGGTAAATGGCATCTAGTGGCCTGTCGATAAGAGTAGTGACACATCTCTTAACAAACATGCACCTATTTTGCGTATAGACAAGGTCCATGTTATGTTTCTAAATACTAGGTTAGTTTCCCTCTCATTTGTTTCTCTTCTCTGGCTTCCTTATATGATTAAGTTTATGGATTGTCCACCCCCGCATGCTAAGGTAGCAAAGAAACGGGCTTACATGTACTACAGGTTATCCAAACACAAGAACTTTTTAGGCTTACAGATAACTGAAGTTATTTGATTTATGCATATTCAACAGGGCACCTATCCACTATAAGATGCCATGGTAAGCTAATATTCCATACTTATATTATCATTGTGATTGAATTTTGGATGAAATTATTTTGCAATATTAAGAATTACAATTTCATTATTTTTGTTATCACCAGTTAAGTTTAGAACAGTGCTATAACATCTTCAAACTAGTGAGGCCCAGGTTGACGATTGTTAGGCCAAACCAAGTGCCAGGCCTGATATGGATAGGCTGAGGAAGAACAGAATTGTGCAGGTATCGGCTATTTCCAGCTCCAATGAATGTCGGGTCTGCACATGCGGACTGACCCTGCTTAATGGCCTATGCTTCAGCCCAAAGCATCCTGGATCTACTCTAGCTTGGATTGTGTGCGACTCCCTCCATAAACGTGTCTGATATATATGAACCACTGGAAAACTCTGGTATATCATACTCTTGCACAAATCTGTGTGACATTTAGCTTTACTGTGCCAAAAATCAAACCTTCAATGTAGATTCCAATGGCCTCTCTATCAATATAATGGATTCCAGAAAATTGAGTGGCCTTCCTTAGGATTGGTCCTCTCTATTTATAGGAACTGTTTAGTTAATTCCAGTAAGTATCCCCTTAATTTGGTGATTAAAGATCAATTAAAATTAGGTTGCAAGGTCATAAAGATTATCCTATAAGTCAACATTTCTTAGTGGACACATTGGACTCCAACCAGTGCATGAGAGCTATTCTAAACCCCCAACCTTTCAAACTGAGGTCCGTGGATCAACCAACATCAATGTATGCAAGGAAAGTTACTTGGTCAAGATGTCGGTCACTTGAAGATTGGTAGTAACATCGGGGCAGAATAATGGCCCTGTTTTCATATGCCTCTCAAATGTAGTGAGAATCGATTTCGATGTGTTTTGACTGCTCATAAAACTAGATTGGTGACAAGGTAGATTGCATTGGCAGTGTGCTATAGAAGACTCATGAGTGGAGCTAAGCTTAGGAAGGAAGCGTAGCCAGACAATCTCTAAACATGCAGATGATTTTGAACAGTATTTGGCCTCTGCAGAAGACCTGAGAGACGTGATTTGCTTGCACTTCTACGAGATGAATGGGGTCCCCAATCTACACACCATCTCGTTGTGGAATATTTAGCGTCTAGATAACCATCCCAACCACCATAACAGTATGCAGTTAGATGTAAATTGGAACTGTGATGAAGGAAGATGCCTTGTGCTACTGTACTAAAGAGGTAGCGAAAGATCCTTTTGATGGTAGTAAAATGAATGTGTTTGTTAATTCATGAATTGAATAACAAGGTTGATTTCATGGGAGACAAGCGACTGCTAATCATCAAATTTATCAAATTGCCAACACGCTTCATGTAAACAGTCGGATCAGAGAGAGAAGTGCTGTCGTCTTTTCTGTATTTGAAATTTAGCTCAAGTGGTGTATCCATTGGAGCTGGGTCATGCAGTCGAGCTTGAGAAATTAAATCCTGGGTATATTTTTGCTGGTTGATGAACAACCCCACTTAGGTTTTGTTAACTTTAAGGCCAAGGAAGTATGTGAGAGGGCCCAAATGATCCATGTAGAATGATGCATGGAGAGATTGTTGTAGTTGTAAGACATGGTCAGGATCAAATAAAGAAGACATATGGTCTTAACTCTGGTTTCGAATTCGCTGTGTACATCAGAGAAAGAAAAGGATTGCTGGCTGAGTTTCAAATCTGCTATTCTGGTGGCTGTGCGTAGGGAGAGAGAGAGAGAGAGAGAGAGTTGCTACCAAGAAGAGAAGTCTTCTGATTGATATGCAATACCAATGATATGACAGATGATGCTGCAATGATCTTTGCGACAATGAAGATGATGATGAAGTTGTGAAGACAAAGATGAAGACCACAGCAGTCATGATTAAAAAAATAAAAAAAAACTGCAGTGAAGATAAAGCGGCGGTAGAAAAAACTACTATGAAGATGAACATGCAGTACTGACAATGAGAAGCTGCAACCAAGATATGGCATGTTACACAGATGAAAACCCACTGCAACTATGAAGACGAAGATTAGAGCTGGAAAAAAAAACCACCAAGATATGCCATGAGACTGTTGACTCTTTGAAAGGTATGAACCCTAAAACCCTAGGGATCTGATACCATAGCAACATAACAGATGCCATAAACTTGAGTGAACTCCCTCTGGATTGGTCCTCTCTATTTGTAAGAATTGTGTTGTTAATTACAGCAAGTATCCCCCTAAGTTGGGTGATTATAGATCAATACAAAACAGATTACAAGTTTATCAAGTTTATCCTATGAGTCAGCATGACTTTGTTGTGGACCCACTGGACCCCAGCCAGTGCAGACGAGAGTTCTTATAATACTCTGATGCCCAGATACAGCACGGATATGGCAGGACATGCCATAGACATGGCTGGGATATGGATTTTATACATAAAAGTGAGGTATCGGATATGATATACATGGCATGTTGCCCATGTTGAAGTATCCATGTCAAAAATTGAAGTGTTTAGATGATCCTAGTAATCTTCTTATCATCAGACCCACTGAATTTGTCTCACTAAGAATCAGAACCTGTGTGGAATACATCCCCTGCTGTGAATTCATGACGGATTCCATTCACTTCAATCCAACTCCGCCCAACTTCCTTTGATATGTTCTCATCCTTCATCTTCTTTCTCATCCTCTTTGATTCATTCCACCTGCCAGCCTCTGCATATATGTTTGACATAAGGACATAGGCTCCATGGTGCATGGGCTCTAATTCAAGTATCTTTTTAGTAGCATATTCACCCAACTCTACATCTCCATGGATTCTACAGGCACCCAGTAGAGCTCCCCAGACACTGGCATCGACTTCAGAGCCCAATCTTGCTATGAACTCTGCTGCTTCATTTAATAATCCAGCTCGTCCAAGAAGATCAACCATACAGCCTTTGTGCTCCATAGTTGGTTCAATGTCATAATCTGTCCACATAGTGTTGTAGATTTGCTGACCTTCTTCAACAAAGCCAGCATGAGAACAGGCAGATAAAATACTTAGAAAGGTGATGGAATTTGGTCTGTTGGACTCTCTCCCTACATGTTGCATTTTTCTGAAGACAAGGAGAGCCTCTTTTGCATGCCCGTGGATTGCCAGCCCTGAAATCAATGCAGTCCATGTACATACATCCTTTTCAGACAGGCCTTCAAAAATTGCCACGGCCTTTTCAAAACACCCACATTTTGCATACATATCAATGAGAGCAGTGGCCAAAGAAGCATCAATCTGCATTTCAGTCTTTTCTAGATATCGATGAATTGATGTTCCTTCTTCTAATGCACCGAGATGAGAACATGCGGAAAGAACACTGATTATAGTAACCTTGTCGGGTTTCATACCATCAACCTGAAGCTTTTTGTAGATTTTCATTGCTTCCTCTGATTGACCCTGCCTGACATACCCCAGAATCATTGTACTGAAAGAGAAATTATCCTTTTCAGACATTTGATCAAAAAGAAGGTGAGCGGTTTCCATCAAACCTGATTCAGCATAGCCTGCAACTATTGAGTTCCACGAGATAATATCTCTTTCAGGCATCTCATCGAAAAGCTTTCTCGCGATGTCCATCCTTCCAATTCTAGAATACATGCTTATAAGTGCATTGCAGGTAGAGACTTTCCATTGAAGACCCATTTCTCTCACATGGTTGTGAATCACGAGGCCTAAATCTAGGTTGTGACAAGCTGAAATCAAGCTCAAGAAGGTAGCCTCATTGACCCTTACATTGCTCGATTTCATTTCTCGAAACAGTTCTAATCCTTCTTCAAGACGTCCAGTCTCCGAAAATCCAGAAATCAAAGCATTCCAAGATGCTGAATCCTTAACAGGCATGTCCTTGAAAAGCCCACAAGCAGTCTCAAGGCACCCACACTTTAGGTACATGGTCATGAGTGAATTCCAAAGAATTAGGCCCATTTCAATCTTCTCTTCTTTGATATAGTGATGAATTTCCCTTCCAAGATCCAAGTCTCCCACTCGCCCACACGCCGAAAGAACTGTTGCTAATGTAATCTGATCAACATCCCGCAACTTCCTCCAATCCTCAGCCAGAAACAAGGCTAATGCCTCCTTAGGCACGTCCTTATCAACAAGCCCAGCAATCATCGACGCCCAGGAAACCTGGTTTCTCTCACCCGCGGGCATTTTCTCATAAACCAACCCTGCGAATTCGATCCAACCGCACTCCGCATACATGTGGATCAACGAGTTCGCAACAAAAGAATCAGCACTCAATCCAGTTTTCACTGCATGGGTGTGGATCTGCTGGCCTTCTGAGAAGGCCGCAAGGTGCGAACATGACTTAAGAAGGAAGGGGAATGTGTAACTGTCAGCAGAACAGCCTGATTCCAACATATCAATGTAGAACTGCAATGATTTTTCAGGATGGTTACTTCTGGAGAAGGCCCGGATCATGGCATTCCATATGAAGAGATTGGGAGTCTGGATTCGTTTAAAAAGAGCAAGAGCGTAGTTGAGATCACCATGGATAGAGAACGCGCAGAAGGCGATGAGCCTGCTGGCGGCGAAGGTTTCATGGATGAGGCCTGTGGTTATGATCTGAGCATGGATTTGTCGGAGTTGGTGCATGTCTGTGCACCGCTCCAGACGGGCAAGGACGGGATGGTGGAGGTTGAGGTTGAAGTTGGTTCTGGCGTTTGGGTTCTTCTCTGAAGCTGAGAGATGTGTAGGAAGGAGAGTGAAACAAGGATTGAGATCCATGGTTTTTCCTACTACTAACTACCTTCTTCAGAGTCCAGATTTCAGTTAATTACTGCTACTTGGGTGGTGTTGGTGAAGATTTCAAAAGAACTGAATTTGGTCGATGTTTGGATATTGCTTCTATCATGTTTTGTACTGAAAATATTTTGAGAACTCTGGAGTAGATGAGGTATATGCACTAGGATTCTTCCATGAGATAATACATGGTCAGGATTTGACCAAAGGGACTTCTACGCCCCGGCTGATGCATTTCCAGCCCAGCCTGTTTAGTTATTGAGCCTAATATGGATCCAGAGTCTAGGCCAAGTGCCAAAGAGCTAGGCCAGACCCAGCCTATTTGTGCAACAATTACGACTGCTGTGCTGATTTTTGTTTTTGTTTTTTTTTTTTTTTTTTTTGGGGTCAGGATGGGCCTCTAAGCATAAGAAGGTGCAGACTGAGCCTATTAGTTTACTGTCGAGAAAATAGGATCATGTCAGCTAGTGGGTCTATAAACACAGCGTAAATTCAGTGCAATGAAGGCGAGGATGGGTCTGGTCAAGCAGCCCAGAATGAGCCGGATCTGGATGCCTGTGTAGCTTACAAAAATGAATATGCCCCATGTCTTGCCAGACGAGTGGATGAAGATAAGATCCAAACCATTCATGCATCTGATCTGACCATAAATGTTTAATCAACTAATGACCGCACGATTACGGTAGATCGTGACATTTAAATGCGGGGCTGCAGATGATTAAAGGTTGGGAACGTCAAAGATTTAAAAACCCTCTAGGATCTTCCAATCAAGGCAAGTTTGTTGGCCAATCAAAATTGAGGCCCGCCATATACGGGTTAATGAATTCTTCTGTAGGTTATTACACCTGAGATGATGCCTGGTTTGGTAATTCAAGAAGGTCAGGTGGGCCCATTTGATGAAATGGAGACCATCACTATTTCTAATCTAATAATGGGTTGCAATCTTATTTTAGTTTATTGGGCATTTTCGCGGAAAACTCCTCTTACAGTCTCTAGAACAAAAAAGACTTCAAAGATTTGTATAGTCTAGAGTGATCCCCTGAGTTCTTTCAATTTTTTTTTTCAATATTATTCATGAACAACGATATCTTTGCTTAAATGTAACATACATTAAACCTTTTTCCCGATTTCTTTTTACTCTTCATCATATCATCTATTATTCCTGTTTGGTTGAGGGTTTTGTTTAGATTCTGTATAAGGCAAAAAGGAGAAAATCAAGAAGAAGAAAAAGAGAAAGAGAAAACACAAACAAAAGAAAAAGAAAAGACAACGAAGAAGAGGAAGGAAAAAGAAAAGAGAATAAGAAGAGGAACAATGAAGAAGAAGAAATGTTGTGAGTAGAAAGACGATGAGAGTGGTACAATGAAAGGTGGAATGGGAAAAGGAATACAAACAGAATCTTTCACCAAATCAGGAAGAAGAGATGACGAAGAAGAAGAAGGGAGGAATGAGAAAAGAGTTTTATATATATTACGCTTGACATAGATAAGATACAAATATGAGTTCTTTTTCTCCCTTTTTTCTTATTTAAGTTCCTTTTTCTGATTCCCTTTCTCATCACTTTTGCTTATTTCTTTTCTTGTTTTTCTTTTCTTATTTCACCTTTCATTACACCACTTTGAACCTTTTTTTCTTCCCAACATTTCTTCTTCTTCTTTCTTCTTCTTCTTTTTCTTTTTTCTTCTTCACTCATCCTCTTCCTTGTCTTCAATTTTTCTTTTATTTTTATTTTCTTTTTCTCACTCTTTTTTTTGTTCTTTTTGATTTTCCCCTCTTTGCTCCAGATAGAACGTAAATAGAAGCTACAACCAAATCAAGAAGAGATGGTGAAGAGAAAGAATGAATGAGGAAAAAATTTAATGTATGTTACACTTGGGCGTCGATATTTATACTCATAAATAATATTAGAAAAAAAAAAGAGAAAAGGGCTCAGGAATCACTCTCGGCTATAAAAATGTTTAGAGTCCTTTTTATTCTAAAAAAACTCTAAAGAGATTTTTTCGAGAAAAACCTTTAGTTTGTTTAAATATGTAAGACATTTTTTCAGGTTAAGGTAAGTACTCTCACACACTCACAGAATTCCCCTCACTATCAGCGTGCAGCAAGCTAAAGATTGATCTCTAGTTTTGTGTGAAAGGTGCTTTAAAAATTGGGCTACGGAAGGATTTGCAAATTTGGATGACTTAAGGGAATAAGAGGTAAAGATGTGAGAAATACGACACCCCACCGACAAGGGTGGCGCATATCACACGACTGCCCACGGATCTCTGTGGCAGGTAGATTGTCTATGCTCATCTAGCATAATAATAATAATAATTCATAAATAAATAAATAAATATCCATGAAATCCCTTTTACAGTATTCTAATGCACAGGAACAGATAAAAATTGAAAGCTGCCTGTGTGAGAATTACATGTGCTCATGGCCAGGCCTGGCCCACCTTTATTATACATACGGCCATATTCATACCAAGCTGGCCTGGGGCTTCAACTCAGCCCAAGCCCACCCCTTTAGTCAGCTTAGTAACCACGTTTTGGTTTGGGGGGTCTATTAATTGCTTCTTTGTTGTAAATTAGTCACTAAACTATATGTATTCCTTATTTAGGCAAGGTTGGGCTGGCCTTTAGCCTTTCTATCACTTAATTTAAGCTTGGCACACATATTAAACATGCCAGAAATTTTGATCCTGGCCTATCCCTTAAGCACCCTAGTGAGAAATAATGCCTTTGGTCATGATAGGACCCTTATTATAGGTTTTTTTATAAATTGTAAGTAAGAAAAAATCCCTAGAAGAGAAACTTTTATTTGATTGGGGAGGGTTGCAAAAGGGTATCCACACTCAAATTCTTTGATTCTCCGGCAACTCTTAACAAAAAATAAAAAACAAAAAATTTTTTAAACTCAATTTCGATTTTGATAAATAATTGAATTCAAATCCGCTGTTTTTGGATAAGATAAGAAGTCAGCTCGAGTCTAGATCTATATCGGTTTTGACCTACAGAAGTCTTTAAACTGGAGGCAGCTTTTCATTTCCTCATGGTTACGGTTCAGAAAACATTTGGGCAGTTTTTCAGCTCCTGCTGCCTCTATAGCGTTGTTCATATTTAATTCTTTGAGCATAAGGAAGTTCCAAGCCTAGAAAGGAAATTAGGAACCTAAAAAGGAGATTAGGAAATGTTTTTAGGTTCATTCATTAATCGGTCCATATTCAAAACCTAATTTAGGTTACAATTGGTAAATGGGTCCAGTTTTGGAGTGATACGAGTTCTAACCGTTGGACCCCTGGATTCACTCCATTTGCCCATACCTTCTTTATGTTCTAGATGGTTTGATGGGTCTATCAATCAGAATACAGAAACTACAAACTGTAAATCAAAATCAACTTCAATTCAACATTTTTGTATTCCAAAAATATTTTAATGAGAACAGCCCTCATTGTTTTTTTCATGAGAATCTCCTTACAATGGACAGAGCCCCCCCCCCCCCCCCCCCCTCCCCACTATAGTTACACGCCCTGAGTTTGGGTTTCATTCGAAGGGACTAAACTGTTGCACCCATTCAAATGGACTAAATTTATATATAGGTCATAGATGAAGGAGTTATGAATATGAATTGGGCTCAAACTTGATATTTGGGGTGGTCCCACATTGACCTTTCCATCTCCTAGGTCTCACCCCTTGATGAGGTCTATAGTGGGCCCCACAAAACAGTTCGCTTGAAATGCAACAATCAGTTCTCATAGGAAACAACCCTTTTTATTTAATCCTGAAGATGCATTATTATAGACTGAATGATACCTCTATTAAAACAAATAATAAAAAATTAAAATTAAAAAGAAGTCAATACAAGTTTCGGAACCGAATTGGATCCTGTTTATCACAAACAGGTCGAGAACTAAAAAAAACACATTACAAGCTGGAGTCCAAGCAAAAATTGCCATTTAGAAAACGGTTCCGCTTTGGATCCAATATAATTTCGGTGCGGCCGGACAGACCATTATCTCTCTCTCTCTCTCTCTCTCGCCAGCCATTCGGAGAAAATTTGTTTATAAACATTGTTGCTTTCGAAGGTAAAACTTGAAAAAAGAAAGACATCATTTCTTTTGTGTATTTTGGATCTCAATGTTTTCGAAGGTAAAACTTGAAAAAAGAAAGACATCATTTCTTTTGTGTATTTTGGATCTCTCTCTCTCTCTCTCTCTCTCTCTCTCTCTGGGCTTATAGGCTCTTGAGATCTTGTTTAATAGATACAGCAAATAAAAATTCTTGACATAAAGAATTCATCTCGACATCTGCTTTATTCTTATTATAATTATTATTGGTACTATTGCTTTCCTTAAAAAACAATCTCACTTAGAACCTTTTTTCTGACATTTACAACCTCATCTGCTCTAAAAAATAGTAATTGGAAATGTCAACTGCTTGCCTTTTGGGCCTATTAAAAACGGAATTGCAAAATTGAACTTGGGCTGGAGCTAGAACTAGAGTAGGAACCAAAGCATCTGAAACACTTAGGGCCTATTTGGCATTGTTTTCGTGTTATTTCCAATTTTGTGCTTAGATTTAGTTGTGCTGAGATTGGATTGTGTCGAGAAAAAACTTTATAGACTTGTTTGATAATATTATATTAAAATACTATGTCATATGAAATTTATTTGTTAACGCTGTAAAAAATTTTCTTCAACCAACGAAAGTAAAAGAATCATAAGATTTAAAATATGGACCCACGTTTTAATGTTTGCAACACTTTATTATTGGCATATGTTGGACCTACCTAAAAAAGTTACAACGTAGTATCCACTTTTAAAAATTAGAACATGTGGCTCATATTCATGGGATTTATAAGGTGGGCCTACCTTTATAAGAATTATAATGTGGGCCCACCAATGGAAATTATAAGAGATTATAATGTGGGGCCAACCTTTTTTTTAATATAAATGTGGACCCATCTTTAAAACTTGCAACATAGTACACTTATAATGTAAGACTATCATTTGTGATCATGACTACGTGACCAACATTTACAAATTACAAAGAAGATTCACAATTTTTCTGATTTTGTACATAGGACTTACATTTAAAAATTACAATGTGGTGCCCACCTTTGAAAATTATAAAAAATTATAATGTAGGACCATTTTGTTTGTTAATTGTAAAGAAAAGTCCCACTTTAAAAATTATGTAATATCCATCTTTAGAAATTAGAATATGGGACTATATTCATAGGATTTACAATGTGGGCCCACATTCAAAGGAATTATAATGTGGCCCCACCATTTTGTAATTTTTTTAAAAGATTAATTTTTTATAGATTAAATATTTTAAAAAAATTAAATTTTTTATGAAATATTAAATTTTTTTTTTGAAATATTAAATTTGTTTTTTGTTGAATTAAATATTTCTTTTGAAATATAAAATATTTTTGAAAGATTAAATTTTTTCAAGAATTAAATATTTTTTTTACAAGATTAAATACTTTTATTGAAAGATTAAATATTTTTTAAAAAATTAAATATTTTTTCAAGGATTAAATTTTTTTAAAGATTAAATTTTCTTTTGAGGGACTAAATATTTTTTAAAAGATTAATTAATTTTTGAAATTTTAAGTATTTTTTCTTGAAAGATTTTCTTTTGAATGATTGAATTTTTTTTTGAAATATTAATTTTTTTTGAAAGATAATTTTTTTGATCATATAACTCACATTTAGAAATTAGAACACAGGGCCCACACTCAAAGGATTTATAATGTGATCCCACCATTACAAGAAATTAGAAATTATAATATAGACCCACTTTTTGTGATTATTAACATATGACCTACTGTAGAAATTAAGTAGTGAAGTCACTTTGAGATAAGTCTGAATCACTATGCTAGCAGGTTATTCTTTAAAAAAATAATTTTTTTTCTGAGTTCTTTATGCTAGCGAATTAAAATTTTAAGATTCCTTCCCTTGTGACCAAAATTTGGAATAATGATTTGCATATACTAAATATGTTTTCTAAAAAGTTATCTTGTGGAAACATGAGAACATCTTAATGGTACGAAGTCAAATGCACCCTTAATTTTTGTTCCCAATAGATTCAAACCATGTAATAGCTTAGGTGTTGAAACTAGGTTGGACAAATCCCAATCCTGATATAATAGATTTGGATTTAGACTCGATCCCTTAATTACAACCCTAGTTATAAGGAAAGCCTCTGTGCTTTTGTAACGGTGAATGCGGCATATGTATTTTGTGAGGCTCCTTTTTTTTAAAACCCTGCTAATAGGTTGAGACTCAGATACAAACACTAACTCTAAAATGCAAGGTAATAGGGACTCACACATGTGAAGACATAGATACTAACTCATGAATGTGAGGTAATGGAAACTTACACACTTGAGGAGACAAAACACAACCTACAAATATAAGATAATAAAAACTCATATATCCAAAGAGGATCCTCTTATAGGTGCCCTTCCCCAAACATGAAAGGGTTGTAATATTTTGTTTAGGTATATATTAATTTAGCCAACAGCCTACGCAAATTATAGTGGAATTTCCCCATATTGAATGGAAGAGTTATGAGTAAGGATGACAATTGGAAAGGTATTAGACTAAACTCCAACTTGTCTAACCAGATACTCAATTCAACATTTGAAGGATTTATGATATGTATACGAAATCTGCCCTGTGATGGATCAGGTTGAGTTTGATATTAGAAATGTTTTTTTAATATTCTATCATATGTTTTCTATCGCATGTAGAAGGTTTTGAGACCACAACCTTTTAATTGTAATACTATACAAGATATGTATATTTTGTCCCGTTTAAAAAATGTGTGGGACCCTCCCAACCCAACTTGAGTCAAAACTATAAATTTGTACCCATGTTGAAACTTAAAAAATCATTACCAAACTGGCCTCTAATAGGAATAAGTCAAGTGGGCTACCTGCCAACCCTTCCTATTGTCATCCCTAATTGTGACCAATTTAAATTTGAAATAGTTAGGGTCCATTGTGAATAAAAAACATAATTTTTTGATAATATTCTTGATAATATTCTGTTCCAATGTCTTGATAAATTTAAGGGAAAATTTCAAAATAGGGCTCAACTTTTCAGTACATTTCAAATCAGGACTTAAATTTTCACTTTCTTTCAATTGAGGACAAATGGCCAAATTTTGTATATTCAAGTAATTTTTTCCTTTAATTTTTTTAAAAACCCCAAAATGCCCTTGAAGCTTTGCAAATCTATCATCATCACCATCGCCTAACTCCATCTCATACGCAATAAGCAAACAAACCCACCTCTGTCACCCTCATTTCACCCAACCAAACACCAAAACCATAGCCACATCCATGGGACCAAACATGGGGAGACGCAAGCCCCAACTTCTTCATTAGTTGGACCTCATCTCCATGTCCATAGACCAACTTGCTCATCCCATCACCTACTCTTTCCTTCTTCGTTGCCAGCCAGAGCTCACAATCTCATGATCACCATTATGACCATACCGCCTTCAACAAGCACTAGTGTTGATGAATAGCCCCACGCGATCCACCTTTTCATTCACTCCTTCTCTGTTGTTTTCTTCTCTCGCCATGTTTCTTCTCCTCTACTTCACCCTCTCCACCTTCTGTTCTACATCCATCATCTTCTTCTTCTTTGCATTGTCATAGTCTTCTCTTGCCAAGACGTCACTAAACTCCAACTAGACTGTTCAAATCTAGAATCTAGCCACTAGCCAATTGAACACTAGGCCACTTTTGATCATGAGAGCCATTTGGCTTCTTCCTCTACACAACCATTCTTCCCAATCGTTTTCTTCTTCTCCTCGTTTTCTCTCTCTTTCTCTAATCGTGGCTGTTCCAACTAGAGCCCATCCTCTTGTTCCGTCTTATTCCTCTTTTCCCTGTTCATGTCACCATCATCGCAGCACCCATCTCTATTCTCTTTCGATTTTCTTCTCTGTTTCTCCATTCTCCCACTGTCATCGTCTTCATCTCCACCTTACCTTAGTCAAAATTACGGACTTTTGCTGCACTCCTACTCTTTTCCTTTTCCCTGAATCTATATAAAATAGTAGACCTCAGATTGGTGCATGTGTTGGGGGTACTGTTATAATTTTCCGAAAAAGAAAAGAAAAAAAAAAAAAAGCAAGTTGTGTAAAGAAGGAAGATATTAATGGACCTTAAGAAAACACGGCCATAGTCACATGAATGGCCTCTTGTGGCATAGGTCTTGAGATAGGCCTTGTAGTTGGATTGAACAGCATAACCTTTGGAGCACTTTTCACAAAACCACAGCTTGTGATTACTATGGTTCATCTCTGATCTCTCTTTTGTTTTGGATTCCTTCCTCTTGTTTTCCTCCTTGGATCATGGCCAAGGCCAAGACCTTTGCTCCTCTCTCTTCTTTTTCCTTATTTTTTTATTCTCCTTTCCTCCTTGTTCCCGTTTTATGCTCCTCTTTTCCTTCTGCTATCTTCCTTCACCTCTGTTTTCTTCTCCTTCCACTTTTGCTTTTGCTGCTTTCCACCTCTTTGTTTCCTTCATCCATTGCTCTGCTCTGCTCTTCTCCCTCTCCCTGTAGGGGCATTTTGGGGTTTTTGAAAAAAATAAGTAAAAAAATTGACGGAAAATATAAAATCTAACCATTTGGCCTCATCTGAAACAAAATAAAAAACTTAAGTCCTCATTTGAAATGTAAGTTTTTTTTTTGTCCTAATTTGAAATGTGTTAAAAAGTCGAGCCCTATTTTGAAATTTTCCCTAAATTTAACAATAGGCCTAAGACAGCAAGGCAAAAAAATTTCACATCCTATATAAGATTTGAGTAGTTCAAATTTCAAATAAGTAGGCTACACTATGGAGTGGTCATCACTTGTGAGTTTGGATTCTAGTGAAATATTGATTTAAGAAAAGAAGGGGATTACGGAAATTGGACATTTCATTGTTTTAAAAACAGTGCCTATTATTATTTTCGAAGTACTTTAAATATTTGAGCCATAAATAACAATGTCCAAAAAAAGGAAAACAAAGGCAATGACATGCAAAGAGAACTAGCTATCCTTGAATTGAGAAGAACAAGACTCCCATGTAGGGCTATCAAAGGGCATAGCCAGGCCAGGCTATAGGTTCGGGGTGTTCCTTACCCTACCCTTAAATATATATATAGGTTTAAGCTTGGGCGGGTGAAAGCCCTTGGAGGGCCTATATAGCTTAGGTCCTTACGTTACCCTCAAGGTCAGGGCTAGGCCAGGGAAGGGCTCAAGACCTCAAAATAAAAAGAAAAAAAAACTATTATTTACTTTTTTTAAACATTGTTACCAAGTATCGAATGCTAACTGAGCATTATCTTGTCTAACCTCTATTGTGAATGGATCATTAAGAAAAATATTTAGAGAATAGAAGATGTCTCTAAAATCTTTCTTTTATTAGTCATACATGCTTTGATGACATAGGTTCTAGACATAAATTTTTATTTATTTTGTCAAAGAAGGAAAGTTTCTAAAGAGTCTATTATATCTCACACCTTTCACACAAATTTCCATGTGCCACCATTTACATTCACCTACCTTTTATTGGAAATCATCTTCAATTTAACACCAATCTAACTATTAATCGGAGTTAGATTTCATTTATAAAAATAAATGCACTTAAACATCATTACTAGTTTAGACTTAAAAAATCACTATAAGTAGTTATAATATGCTAATTAAGAGGATATTTGGATCACCCTATATCCTTAAAGCTCTATGCACTACCTTTATGAATTGGTTGGTATCCCAAGTCATCACTCCGCAAAAGAAAAATGTGTATCCTTATTAATAGGAGTGGCACCTTTTGCAATAGAATGAATATATAAAAATAATATAAAAAGTGTAAAAATAAGCAATAAAACTAGAAGATATGGATTTGAAGCAACTGCGCAACATTTATTGCTCATATATTCAGCATAATAAATAATTTAAATAATTGAATAGAGATGAAATTAACCAAGTATATATGTATATGGGTTTTTAAGGCACTTTGTAATAGGTATGGGCGTATGAAATTGCCTTTATACCCTCTTTTTATTATTGATATATCACTTATATAAGTAACTATTATATGGGCATTTTTAGTATATATTTTTTACATATATAAATATATATTATATAAATTAAAGAGAAATAAGAGGGCTAGGGTTGGGCTTGACTAGTAATGTCCAAGCCCAGCCCTTAAATTTCAGCACCTACAAAAAGATTTTCAAGACCTGCTCTAGAGCTTTACCTTAAAAACAAAAGCCCTCATTTTAAGGGCTTTTTGAGGGCCGAGCTCGGCCAGGGCCCTTCTCTCTAGGCTAGATTGCCTAGCCTGCTCCCATGTAATGATGTCAATGACATTGAGTGGCTGTCTAAAAGCTCCACGTCTGAGGCTTGTTGAGAGTGGGCCAATAGCACAATGACAAGTAAGGGCCTTTCAGCAAAAGGTTATTTGTAAATCTATTCCCTTTTACTAGTGGACTGCAGGGGACCCACTTGTTAGGCTTCATCTTGGAGCCCACCTACTTTAGAATCTAAATAACTAGCCAAAAAAGGCCTCTCTTGTATGGAACATGGCAGTAGGGGCGGAACCAGGAAAATTGCTTTTGGGTGGCACTATAGAAATAAACATTCTTGGGGGAGCCAATATAGAAAAGAACTAAAAATCTCCTTAATATTAAGGTGTCTTTCCTAAATTTTTTGGAGGACAATATGAAAAAACCAAAATATAAGATGATAGCAGGGGGGTTTTTGTTTTTTTTATTTTTTTTGGGGGGTGGGGCGCATAGTCCCCCTCAACCACTACATAGTGCCGCCCAAGCATGGCACAACTTGACTCAACATTTCGGGCTTGTTACAAGATTTAAATAAATTTAACACACCTTCGGAAAGTATTACAAAAATTCATGTTTCGCATCCACAATGGGCTCATCTGGTTAAAATCTGACTAATTCTATAAAATGTCAATGTCGCATGCGATATGTTAAACCTTCACTAACGTATTCTGGACCTGTAGTAAAATTTATCAGGTATAACACACTTAATAAAATACTCCAGAAACTCATGTATTTTATTCACAGTGAGGTCAACCAAGTTAAATTCTAAATTGCTCACACTAAATTTCTCAATTTCCTATGAAATATGACAAAATTTCAAGTTAATATGTTATGTCCTACTATAAGATCTATCAAGTACAATACATTTGAATGAATATTAAAAAAAATAATGTATTTCATACATAATCAATTTGGTGAGATTCAGCCCATCCAACAGGGAGACATTCATTTTGATCAATTTAAATTATTATTAGGTGGGAGTTGAGCACACTGAGCCTCACGAATTTTCCAGTAGTTCAAGCCGTTGGTCCAAAAAATTGTGTTTTCTTAGAAGCCCTCTCCAGCCTTGCACACAATTCTGCATGTTTAAATTTTTTATACTCAACATAGAAGATCCAATGCAAATGACTCTATTGTTTAAGAATTATAAGATTGCCCAAGGGATGAGTCATCATCTAAATAATGTGTTCGCAAAACTGCATGCAGACGTGCATACATAGGTGTGCACTTCAATTTTTTTTTCTGGGAAAATATTTATATTAAGATGAGGGATTACAAGGCAGAATATACAATACATTATGATTTGTATTAACAAAAGAGGTCCCTGGTCCTGTATCAAAAGATGCTTTTACAGTGTTCGAATTTGATATTAGAAACGTCTCATTTAAAAATAGTATATATATATATATATATATAATTCCATGTGGAAGGTTTTGAAACTACAACTTCGTTCTTTTTTAACCATAGATTAAGGGGCTGGCGACCTATTGAACCCATGTGCTAGTCATATTGCTCTTAGGTGAGGGAGGGGGATTGCGGATGAGAGAAAGGGCCCTCTGATGAGGGAAGAAATTTTCTAGTGAGGGAAGAAACCCACAGCCATTTACTTTAGTTATTGTACTCTATAAGATATGTGAACGATGCTCCCAAGAACCCAGCTAGGGTTCAAATCTATAAACTCATACCAGCTTTGAAAAGAAAGAAAAAAAAAACATTAACAAACTTGTCTTTTATAAGAGATTAAGAGCAGGTCAGGTCTGTTACTCGCTATAGGTTATCCCAAATTGTGACTAATTTAGATTTAAAATAGGTGAGCCCAAAACATATTAGAGCAAAAATTTGTCACATCTAGTTTGAGAGAAGGAGGGGAATGAGATTTTGATTTTTTTTCGTCTTTTTGTTATTTTTATGTCTTTTAAATATTATTGTTATTAAAAACAACAATGTACCATTGACCAAAAAAAAAAAAAAGATAATTATGTGCAAAGGAAACTATCCTCTATTCATCTTTGAACCGACATGATCTAGAATTACTTTAGGCAATGTCCATGCTAGGGAGGAAAATCCTCTATTCAATGGATTCCTTCATTCTAATTATACAATGGTATCCTTATTGAGGATTTCTCATAAAAATATCTACTACAATCCATGTTTGGTGAACATAAGAGAATTCTGGATTTGCATATATTATATTCAATGGTCACAAGTTTTTTCCTATTTTCTCAAAATCTGCAGTGACTTAAAATTTAAACACCTAGCTATTTTTAACCTTCTAAAGATGATGGATGGTTCAGATTTTCATTCTGGGTCCCATAACAATTTAAAAATATATTTTAAATTGTGGATATTTTTTTAAATATCTCAAAATATTCAATAGCTGAATATTGATTTACTAGCCATTTTGGACATTCTAAACATGATGGATGGTTAGATCGTGATTGTGGGAACCATAAGGTAGGTTTCCAAAAGCCTAAACTGTAATAGCATATTACCACCTCATTCATTGTTGATGTGTAGTCAATCAGGAACAATTTTTGGCTTTGGATGATGAACGATCAGTATTGTTTTGACATTTTCCTCACAATCCATGACGGATTTGGGTGCCAAATTTGACCCCATAGTCACTTTGGCCCATTTGAAGAGATTGAATGGTTTAAACAGGGCCCACAAAAATCAAAATCTTATCATCCAATTGTCTGAACTATTTTGCAAATATCTTATAATTATGAAGCATCAACGACTAAGATTTGACCTGACCTAAAAGTGGGGTTTTCATCAAAAAAAAAAAAAAAAGGGCAATCCTAAAGTTGACGCCAGCCATATACACTATTCATCTACCTTTCTTTGCGCATAAACTTTCGAACGTCCTACAATGGATTTCTTTTCTTTCGAGGACTTATCAGTATTTTGAGAAATCCTCTCATACAGTGAGATTTATTTTCAAACATGGATTTTCTGCACATGTAAAGAAAAGTGACGAGGATTTCGCTCTTGGACTGTTGCCAAACGTGAGCTCTCATGTAATGATGTCATCGCTATTGAGTTTAGATTGTCCAAAGCCTCCTCTGGGGATGCTTCTGGATGGTGGGTCAATGGCACAATGAAAATAAGGCTTGCTTTCAACACCATTTTCTTATTCTTTAATAACCAAAAACAAAACTTTTAACACAAACATTCTAAAATTCCATTTTCCTCATCTTCAAACCAAGAATCTATTCTTTGGAGGACCCACTTGTTAGTAGGTTTGTCAATTCGGCGGCCCGGGGGGGGGGGGGGGGGGGGGGGGGGGGGGGGGGGCTGGAGATTCTTCCAAAGGCCCTTAAAATGAAGGCTTTAGTTTAAGAGGATCGAATAACCCTAGGGCCAGACATGGACAATTTTTTACATGCCCTGAAATTTGAAGGTCGAGCTTAGATAGTACTGGCCACGCCTAACCTAGCTCTAGCCCTCCTACTTTTAATTATTTTATAATATATATTTCCATTATCACGTTAATAGAGTATGGGGATATGAAGGCAATCTCACTCCCACCTACCAATCACAAAAAGTCATAAAAATCCATACACATACTCAGTTCAATTTGCCTATATTTAATTATTTAAGTTATGTGTTGTATTTAAAGCATGAGCAGTAAGTGTTGCATAGTTGCTTTTAATCCCTTTTCTTGTACCTTTATTTCTTATTAGTTTGGCTTTTTATATATTCCTATTACTTCATAAGTGAGTGTAGTCCTTCTTGTTGTTTTTTTTTATGGGGTAGCTAATTTCTCAATCATATTATTGATAAACCAACATAGAATCAACAATTACATATTGTTTAATCAGTTCTGGGGAAGATGACCTCCAGACCAAAATTTCATTTGCATGCTGAGTATGCCTAAATAACTTTTCAGGTTCTACATTCCCATCTCTACCCACATGTTGCACTACAACGCTGTTGAAAAACTTCAACAAAGCTTTAATTTTTTTAATCAAAGGACCTTGTTTAGAAAATTTGGAGAGGATGTTTTCAGTGCATCAACCATATATGAGGAATTATTCTCAAGAATAATATTTCTAACCCCAATTGTTAAATCATTTGAAGCCCCCTCGGTGTTGCTAAGACTTCAATATCATACTCTTATTAATAAGGATTTATAAATTTTCCTACCAACCAATTTATAGTTTGTATGTGTATGGAGCTTTAAGAATATGGGGTGATCAAAATATCCTTTTAATTAGATAATTATAACTCTCAATTTTAAAAAATCTAAATTAATATTATATTTTAAGTGCATTTATTTTTGTTAGTGAAATCCAACAATGTTTAATCGTCAAATCAATGTTAAATTGAAAATAATGTTAATAGATAAAAGGTATGTGAATGTAAATAATTTAAAATTTTCAAATATATTAAGAAATTGCTGGAATGATTTCATACATGGAAATTCCTGTGAAATGCATAAAATAGGTTAGACTCTTTAAGCATTTTCCATCTATGAAAAAATAAATAAAATTGTATGTTTAGAACTCAAGTCACCAAAGTACTTATGACTTTGTTTGATGAAAGAAAGCTTTTAGAGCCAACTTATATTCTCCAAATGTTTTCTTAATGGTTTCATCACAATTGAGGTTAGATAAGTTAACGTTTCGTTGACACTCGATTCTCGGTGATCGCGCTCGAATGTGTAACGGATTCGAGTCCAACATTCATGCACTTCAAGCATTTAAGAAGAATGAGAATTAACTACAGTTCTTATTAATTTCCCTTTTGTTTACATGGGTTCAAATGCTCTGACCGTGGGGATACAGGTTGTTTACATGTTTTTAAAAAGTTTACAAACCCTCCCTCAAGTCTCGGATGTGATCCAAATTTAGAAAATACAAGAAGATAAATGAAAATTGTGAAAAGATGCAAAAAAAAAAAAAAAAAAAAAAGGAAAATAGGGGGAGTGACCGTGGGTTACAATCACTGGCCCCCTACCAGTGATCGTGACCTGGTGTCACTGGTAGACAGTGGTCGAAAGGTCATTGTTTGCACTTTGTGTGGTTCTGTTTTGCCTCTGTGACTCTTCCAAGATGCAAGAACTTGCTTTTTTGATCTTTGGAGTGTTGAGACCATCAAGAGTATTGAATTCGACCATGGAATTGATCAAAACCTTTGTTGATCATCACCTTTGTTTACAGACTATTTTTTTTTTTTTTTGTACAAATCCGAAGAGGGTGCTGTATGAAGCAAAAGTTGTATTATTCTGACGCTATGATTTTCAAATATTAGAATGAAGTCTAAAGAGGCTTGTTCACAACTTTCATGATTGCTAGAAAAACCTCCCCCAAGTGAGAAAAATAAAGGAATTGATTTCATCCTTCGAAGGGTCGCCAGTGCTTGAACATAGTCTTTTTTTAAATGATACCCATACCCTCCTTTCTTCTCTGAACCATCCCTCACCTTAAGTGAATGAGAAGAAGGAGAAGTGGGCTGGAGTGCTGGAATTGCCTTGTGACTTGCTAATCTTGGAACTTGTCTTTGGAATTTTAGAAAAACTATTGTATCCTTCCTTTTCAAATGACCAACAGTCCTTTTTATAGACTTTAACAGCAGTTATGAGAAGTTTAAAGGAGTTATTGGGAGTTAACATTTGAAAAGGAGTGGAGGGAACTACTGGAAACCACCGGAACTTTTCCAAGGGTGGCAGTAACTGTAGCCGTGGTCACTCCCCAAGTCCATTTTTTGACTTTTGCATATGTGATCTGTTTTCACCTGTTTAGGGTGCGAATGATGTTTGATCTTCATAAAACTTGGAGGGATTCTTTTGACACTATTTTGAGTGTATCATAAAAATTTTAGCTCGACTTGACCTTCTAAAGTTCGTCAACTCTCCTGTTGACTTTTCATGAAAATGGGCCCTTATTTCAGCTGTTTGAGGCCCAAATGACCTTGGTTTGGTTTGAAATTTGGAGGTACTGATATTAGGGTTATCTTGGATGCCCATCCAAATTTCATGCAGTTTGGATTTGAAGATGTAGGTTTTCAATTAGAGACATATTTGCTGCATGTTCTAAGTTACTATTCACCTCACGCAGTAGGTAGTTAGCTTGTTTTCTACCCCAACGACATTTAATTGACTTGAAACTTTAGAAAATTCATTTTAAAGATATTTTGAATTTTTTTTCCAAATTTCATCAACTTTGGCTCCCTAAAAGTAGAATTTTGGCCAGTCACCTCCATGGCTCGGGGGTCAATGACTTTTAAGCTAACATGCAGTTCAGTGGGGCCAAACGAAGTTCTTTTGACTTGAAAATTTGTAGAATCTCCCTTGAGCATGACTGAAGTTTTGTGCCCAAATTTCATCAATTTTAGATGTTAGGAAGTAGGACTTTGGTCAGTGATCCTATGACTTGAGCGTTATTGACCCAAAGTTGACATGCTTGTAGACTTTGGGTCAAATGATGTCCGTTTAACCTAAAACTTTGCAGAGCTTCTCTTGAGCATAACTTAACCTTCCTCCAAGAGTTTCAGCTGATTTTGATCTTCATGAAGTGCCACTTTGCGTAGTGACCCCACAAGAAATGATGTCCGTTTAACCTAAAACTTTGCAGAGCTTCTCTTGAGCATAACTTAACCTTCCTCCAAGAGTTTCAGCTGATTTTGATCTTCATGAAGTGCCACTTTGCGTAGTGACCCCACAAGAAATGATGTCCGTTTAACCTAAAACTTTGCAGAGCTTCTCTTGAGCATAACTTAACCTTCCTCCAAGAGTTTCAGCTGATTTTGATCTTCATGAAGTGCCACTTTGCGTAGTGACCCCACAAGCTTAATAGATTCCATCTGAATTGAGTTTTGGTCCAAATGATAACTAAATGCTCTGAAATTTTGAAGGATAGTCTTTGAATGTATTTAAAAGCATTCCCCTAAGCTGGAGTTTGCTTTACCATGTAGAAGTGTCAATTTCCATAGTGACCCCCCAAATAGTTGGCAAACAGTCACTGAAGCTTGATTTTGAGGTAAGATGAAGTCCAAATGCTTTAAAACTTTGAAACATCATTCTCAAACCTGATTTAGAGTTGCCATAAGAGTTTCAGCCACTTTGGTAACCCAGAAGCATGAATTTGTTTGGTGATCCTTGGATTTGAGTCATTGAACCCAAACTTGGTGTTTGGTAAGTTGAGTAACCAAATGAAGTCCACCAACTTTGAAACTTGAATTGCTGCGTTTTGAACTCATCTGAAGTCTTCTGCGTTGATTGTAGCAGTTATGATTTTTTGTGGGTTAACAAGTGCTCCCTCGAGGTGCAATGATTAAAATATAACAATCATTGTGCTTCAAAATAGCCAACCTATGGGAATGAGAAATGGCTTAACGAAAAAGGTTTTGTCAAGGTAGGTTGTAGGCCTAAACTTGAAAGTGTGAAAATTTTAATAAAAACCATGAAGGGTTTGATAATAGAATTTTGGTAAAAATATAAGAAATTTGAATTTCTTTGCTCTATTTTCACAGATATCAAAAGTAGCATCTTTGTGGGGACTGTGGGGAGCACCCACAAAAAGAAACCCCTGAGGTATTAAGAGAATTCAAAATTTTATGAATTTTGCTTGGATTTTGGAAATGGATTTGATTTTCTTATGGCCTATTTATCACAGATATCCAAAGTAGCATCTCTGTGGAAACTATGGGGACCACCCACAAAAGAAATCCCTAAAGTTTTAAAAAAATCAAAGGTTTCGTTTAAGATGGATTTGGGTTTAGATTTTCATGGATTCTTAGTTCATTTTCAAAAATTGAAGTTTAGGTTTTGATTTGGCTTGACATGAGTTAAGATGAGATTTTGAAAAAGATTGGCTTTTCTGGGTTTTGATTCAAAATAATTTGAGATTATGGCTCAAAATCAAGTTTGACCTAAGGTAATTTTGAAATTTGGGTTGATTTGGAAAGAAAACCATGCCCCCCCTCTTTTTTTAAATAATTTCCCAAATAATTTACCCCAAAAAAAGATCATTTTATTGTGGGAAATTTTTTTCTTTTGTAAAATACCCCAAGTGGGACTACCATGGGAATTTTGAATAATTACATTTGAAAGGCTGGGTCATTATCTAGTGGGTCCCATTGCTTAAAATCACAGTGACCGTGGATAAGGAAGGCCAAACTCATCTAAACTTGATCAAGGCTTGGACCCCACTAATTTCAACCAAGTTGTGTTTGTGTGAAAGAGGGTGAAGCGTCAATGACTTGATTTTGAGGAGGATTAGGCAATGGGCTCCAATAGTTCTAAGTTTGGAATGACCATGGGAATGAAAGAGACCAACAATGACTGTGGGCATGAAAATCGAGACATCAGTGGTCATGGGCTTAAGGAGGGCCAAGTAGTGGGTCCCACTGGTTCAAGACATTTTGATCGAGCAATTTTAGTGGGAAAACAAGACTCGGCTATCAAGCCATAGGCCCCATTTTCTCCAGCAGGTAATGACCATGAGGACTTGAAGAAGTCCCGTCTCTGTGAGTTAATGGGTAAGTCTGGACTCATTCTCTTTAAAGAGCAAGTTCGCTTTCTTTTCTCAGCATATTTTCCTTCTGCTTGTTTAAATTGAGAGAGAAATAGGGAGACAGAGAGATCAGAGCACCCATCTTCTCGATTTTCTACTTCTTCTTTGATTTCCAATGAGACTTCGAGTTCTTCCAACTGCTCAAGTATTTTTCCATGGCAGGCATGTTCTCTGAATTTCATCTTCTTTGAGTTTTGATTATGGCTGAATGGATGATTTGGGTTTTGCCCAGTATTTCTTCTCTTCTTTCTTTCTCTCCTTTTTTTTAAATGTATAACACAACTTGATTTGAAAGATGAGTATCTTCAAGCTGCAACCTAGTTTGGTGAGTATCACGGTCACAACCAATTTGTGATTGACCGTGTGAGCATGCTCACAGTCACAGCCAATGGCAAGGTAGAATTGAGTCTAGGCTCGATTCCTCCCTTCTTCTTTCTTCTTTCCCTCTTTTTTTTTTATTATGCCAAAGCCCACATTGAATATCATCTCGGTCTAGACCATAACCTGCACTGTCTACAGAAGCCCACGGTCACCACCTGTTTGTCAAATTGCTCAACTAATTTTGATGATTTTTTGTTTTACTATGCTTGAATGCATGAGCATTAGCCCTTCTCATGTTGTAAACTTCTTTGTTCATCAATTGGCCTACTTGTGAATTGGCAAAAGCATAGACCCAATAAAAAAAAAAACAAAAAGTCCAAGTGCTGCTTACGGTTGAATTGTAGATTAGAGCCCCATATTCAAGCTCAACTTGATTTATCTGGGAATGCAATGGTGCTGTCGTGACTTCTTTCGTGGTGACTAATATGACTTGGAATTGTCATTAGTGGGGATGCTTCAAACCAAACAGCCACTGTGTCCGAGTGCACAGGCTGTGTGGAACCCATGGTCACAATCGAAAAACAATTTTATTTTGTCTTCAACATAGTGAGTGGTGACATTCTAAGCTCCATCCTCTTTACAAAAATGTGATGAAGCCTTGCCATATCTGGGTAGTGCCCACTATCATAATCAACGCTAGCCGTGAAGTGTTATTTGTGGTTACTTCTTTCTCAATGTATGGTGGTGCTTTTGAAATTCACTTTTGTACAAAGTGTGGTGAAGTTCTTGCCATATCCAAACAATGGGCAAGTCTATAGTCATGGCCAATGCCTCACATAAGGCTCCACGGTCACTGCCAAGACCTCTTTTTTCTTTTTTTTTTTTTAAATTGTTTCTTCTTTCTTTTCCTTCATATAGGTATGCTCACAGTCATTGTTTTGCTTGATGAACAATACCATTTGCTGCAACTTGCCTCCTCTTTAAGTTTGTATGAATTCCAGATGTCGAGGGTAGCTCACAGTGAAGTGGAATAAGGGCTCGGCCTTGCTCTTTCTTTCTTCTTCTTCTTCTTCCTTTTTCTTTTTTTTTTATTTTTTTTATTTTTTATTTTTAAGTTTCTCAATCCTTTGAGGTACAAACAACTCACAAATATCATACCAATCTTATGTTATCAAATAGAATTGAGTACCATGAGGTTCTACTGCTCCATTGTATGATCATGGTCCCAGCTAGTCACTGTCATAACTGAGAAAATTGGATTTGGATCCAAAAATCATATCCTTTCCCTTTGATTTGGAAAATCATAGTAGTTCAAGGTGAAATGCACATGACTTGTCTGAAATTATTCGAATAGCATATGAACCCTTGAATTTCTCCAACAAACTTGCAATGAACAAGCTCTTTCTGGGGGTTGCAAAGCTTAGATTGAACATTAGGTTTCCTCACTTGTATTTTTGAATCTAGTGAAAACACCCACTTGTTTTTTCTAAGCATTGACATAATCTGAGCATACACCCGGCCTTCCCAGACTGTGGGAAGTATAAGGGATTGAGAAGTGACATCTACTCGATCTTTGACATACACAAGTTGAACCATCATAGCCGCTGTGGGAATTACAGGGGATTGGGTTATGGTAGTTTGTTTGGTCACTGGCATGACATAATACAGACTTAACCACTATGGTTTTTATAGGAATTGTTTCATGATGCATCAAACTGAATAGCCACAAGGGGTATTCCTTTTGCCTTTGATGAGAAGGTTACTCCTCTTAGGTCTTAATAAACATGAGAAGTATAAATCACCCTGGATATGAGCGGTTAATGAAAGAAACCAACGAAAATAGGATGATCTTCCGATTGAATAGTTGAATGTAGCTTTGAATGAGCTGTTGTTTTACATTGTCTTTCTCTACTACAATTTCCAATGCTAATGAACTACCGATCGTGTGTTGAATATAGCTTTGAATGAGACATTTTACATTGTCTTTCTCTACTGTAACTTCTAAGGTTGATTCATCTCCAATTGAGTGGTTGAATGAGACGTTTTACATTGTCTTTTTCAATTACAACTTCTAAGGCTAATTAACCTCTGATTGAGTGGTTGAATGAGATGCTTATATTGTCTTTTTCAACTACAACTTCCACGGCTAATTCACCCTTCCTTGCCTTTTCCAATGTCGACCCGAAATGTATCATTTGAGTCTTTTGAATGATGTCGACCGTCTTTGTGGGAGACCAATAGATACAATATCACCTTTCGATCATTGATGACAGTTGATGATCTTTGGTTTGAATTAACTTTACAGAGCAATATTTCCTTCATTAGCTCTACACACACTGAAAATAGTGCATTATCAATTTCACAAGAATGTCTAATGGTTCCATCATAGCAAATTATCGCTGAGGATTTTGTTTACTAAAATTTGTGAGAAATACTGTCTTAGGAATGTGAAAACCCTTTAGCCAGCCTCGAGTTTGAATGTGGAGAGTGGAATAATCTCCAATAGTTGCAAGTAAGTCTAATGACACCCCGAGGAATGGTCGAGTAATTGCCAATAGACCAACAACATTTACTTTTGTTTCCAATATTTTAAAATTGATGTTGCTCTTGTTGAAAACATGCCATGCACTTTCAAATGCTATTCTTTCACACATGTTTAAGTTTGTTTATGCTTTATATGTTGTATATAACTGCTGTCATGCGTTGCTTGTATTGTACATGCATTTCTAGCATTGGATACTATAATTTTCGTGCTCGAACACGAATCCATTGCCCCTTGAAAAGTCTTAAGTGCTTGAACACCTATTTGGACAGGGAACCTCAGTTCTGGGACTTAAGTGTGCCTTGATGCCAATTTTTTTTATCTTAGAACTGAGTATTATTCTCTCCTTTTGGCCTTTTGTTAAGGGGAGATGCTACTGAAATTTTGGTAGAATTCCATACTATTATTACTGATATTTTCCTTCTCATTTGCTTGTTTTGTAGACAGAAAAGGCAAGGCACCTGCAACTGCAACTACCGGGGCATCGAAGAGCCATGCAAAGGGTAAGACTGTAAGTGACTCCAATTCGGAAAATTCGAATAAAGTATTTGTTGTTAACTTGCAAAGTTAGAGAACTAAAGCTCTATCACGAAGGAACTGGTTTACATATTGGTGTTTGGCGAATAACACCGATTGGGAGAATAATGATAAGATGAGTTTCAAAAAACCATGTTATATATTTGGAGATACCACAAAGGAGAATGTGAAGTAGCCTGTTGACAACGTGTAGTACCGCTATGTAAACTCAGCGGGGATCTCTCGTGCTAACCACTATTTGGTCTGTTTGGCGGTATCCAACAATAATGTTAATGGCTCCAACGATCCTGGTAAGGAATGGTCCATTTTCGTAGATAATGCACCACGTCCATTTCAAAACTGCTAAATTCATGTGCCAGCCTTCATATTATTTCATAGAGTACCCAAGGTCTGAAGTAGAGGCCATAGAACCATGCACTTTGAATCTTGAAGTAGGCATTGTGATTTCACAACTTAGGACAATTGGGCTTGGTATCCACACAAGGGACGGGAGTGCCTGGCTCAGCGAAAGACACTAGTCCCGTGGGTGGTCTAACTACATTAGGGATTGGCAAGGCTGGGTGACTGCGATTAAGCATCATTATGCAGAAGATTTGAAAGCAATTAGAATTTTTGATGCTGTAAATACCACCACACAGAAAGTCCTGTGCGAGAACAAGAACATCTGCAGGGCTATTCGGGAATTGTTCTGTCTAGCAACTGGTGCCTTCATTACTCTGAATATGGAGTTGGGATTTTCTTTCTGGGAAGTGAAGAAGATTTTTTGTTTGGCACCATATGGTGAGATCTATGATGAAACTATCTTACCCGATGAAGAATTGGCTACCATGGACGATGAGTTCCAAGCTGCATATTTTCTCCTCTTGGCGCTCGAAGACTCAATTCAAATAGCCAACCACAGTCGAGGTAAAGTCATCCAATGGATGAGTCAAGGGAAGAGCATTACTAGTTCTTTCTTCATAAATTAGGGTAGATACTTTAAATGGAAAGAGGTGATCCCAAGCGAGGACCTTGAGAAGGACCCGACAATTGTTTATCATGTGGATCCGAACTTCCAGCCATACATTTTTGGCAAGCACCCAGACTTGAAAGGGAAGTGTTGGCTTTCCATATTCTTGGCAGCATGGTTGTTCGAAGTTCTTTTTTTGAGTTCCGGAAGTGTCTTCAGGCCTGGTTGCATATATCCAGTGTTCAGAATGGCCTTTGGACATAGTCTCACCTTGGGCCCAGCTTTTGTATTATATATACTAACCGAGTTAAAGCTATCGAGTTTTACCGCAAGAGGGGAAGCCCTCCAACCGGTATTATGCTGAGTATTTGCTATGCACCTGGTTCACATATCATTACAACGGTCTTCATTCACACAGTGGTGCACCAGGAAGTATCTTCATGGAGGGTGTAGTAGGCAGTAGCTATTTGATTAACACCTATTCCATGACTGACTTACGCCAACGTTTGTGTAACTTCAACAATTATGTTGCTTTTCGCGACGCTGTACCCAACATCGAAGTTCTGACTCACATGAGAAACACTGTGGAACCATTGATTGACAAAGTCAAAGAAGGTGGTCGAGATGTTGGATGTTGGCTTGTTAGATAAAGAAAAAAGCTGGTTCTTGAGCTTAAGTCTTGTAGATCTGGTATATAGGAAGAATTCATATATCAATATTCAACCTTATATACTTGCCAGGTTGTGCAGACAATTTGATTTACATCAAGCTATTGTGGGAGCACCAGGCCGGATTCAAGGCACTACCTGTTCCTTGCAAGATGCCTGAAATGCTTGGGAATTTTATCAAGTGCTTGACACTGGGGTTCGTTTCGGCTACCCTCACCTTCAAAATCCTGGATACATGAGTGGCTTCGCCCAATGGTATGAGAAAAGCACTATTGCCATTGTACGGACATAAACGAGCAATCCCAGTGTTAAATGCCGTGCTTTAACTGCTTCCGAAAAAGGAGAAAGGGTAGAGAAAGATCATTTCAACACAGAAAATTTTGAAAATTGGCTGTATGATGGTGATAAATGGCAAATTAGCTTAGTGGTCAGGTCTGATATTTGCCGGGGCTTAGCGCTCTTTAAGTGGTGAGGAAGATGAGAGATTCATGCCTCCTCCTAATGTGTTTGCATCGAGGATGCAACGGGCTATGGATGAGACTTTACAAGAAAGCATGAGTCTTGCTTAGATCAAGCGGATGGGTAGAGCTGCATTGGACTTTGGACCTGCTTCTTGCTTTGTTAGAACCAAAGTTTTAGTAGGAAAGCAAACAAGGCAGTTTAAAGAAGAGCCATTCATTATGCATGCAGTTGCTAAGGCAGACCTTGCTTAGCGATCTTTGTCAAAGGCTCTTAATATTGCTCCAATACCAATAGAGACACATGTATATCCAAGTCTAACAGAGGTGGTTCAGTCAATTGAAGTAACTACTAGGGCAAGGCCACTTGCTACAATGCTAATAAAACTCCTAGTAGGTCCAATTCTACATAAGAAGCTCAAAGCCATATACTCGAAGTTAGTAACTCGAGCTCTAGTAACTCGAGCTCTAGCTAGCAAAGAGGCTTTTTTAAACAAGCGAAAAGCTGAAAGCCTTAGAACTCACCATTCTCAAAGGCTAAAAGTTAGTAACATTTCTATATTTCTTTGTAAACTATTACTTTCTCATTAATTCTTTGACTCTTGTTTTTTATGTTTACACTTTTCTTTGTCATTTTATTAGCTCAAACCTCAACTGCTGAAGGGGTTGTGGGGCAAGTAGCTAAAATTGTTGAAGACTATGCCTTAGATGGAAGAGGTGCGGGAGAGAGTAGTTTTGATACTCCCATGACTGGGGAACGAATCGATAGTGACAGTAATATCAAGTTCGACTTTGAGAAGGACATATTTGATCAAGCAATGACACCTGAGTCTAGGAGAAAGGCTGTGTAACGACCCAGTCCCGTCAGAGCAATTTCAGGATGGGTGACCTCCTGGGAAGTCCAAAGCGGACAATACCTCGATGGTGCGGAGCGAATTATTACAGGCTGTGGCGTATATTCCGATAGAGTTTATTGCTGTAGAAAAATCTGGCGATGATGTGGGCGACGCTGCTACTGTAGATAAGGCAACTTGCAGGGATGTACCCATGGAGCCAAAAAATGTGGGCCCTTAAATTGAGCAGCAAAATATTCCTCCTGAAGTGGAACCAATTGCCGGAGTTTTAATAGAAGAGGTGGAAGTCCTTAGTGCTACCAAAGGAGTTCCGATAAATCCAATTTTTGAAGGTAACTTTCTTACTTAATTATTTGAAGATTTTTTTCAATATTGTGATTTAATCTTATTCATTCCTTCTTAGGTACCCGAATGGAAGAAAGTACTCCTGTTATACCTTCCACATTAGTGAGAAAGCCTTTCGGGTCACCCATTGAGGAGCAAGCAGAGGAAGAAGGTGTTGAAGCTTCTATTGACCTAGATGATATCTCGATTCATAGTGGATATTTTGAAGCATCGCCGAGCATCACCCTGAAGAGTGACCTACAGCGTTTCGTGGAAGGTTTATCTTCAGATTCGCAAACTAAAAGTGTTAGCACTGATCGAGAGTTATCATTAGCTCTCTTTGTATTGCCTATTAACATTAAGCAAAGGGTTGATAAAGCTGTGGATATTCAGACGAAACCAAATGCTAAACCTGTCGTCAAAACAAAAAGAGAAACGGATGCCGTAATGATCCCAGTTGAAAAGGCTATTGTAGCACAACCTATTATAATCAAAATAGGTCCTTCTACTCAGAGGAAGTTGGTCTTAGAAGCTGTAAATCCCACGGAAGAAGATGCTCGTGTAACCATGGAGCCTCATGTGAAGCATTGGCCATGACTGTAGCCTTGCCCATTGTTTGGATATGGCAAGAACTTCACCACACTTTGTACAAAAGTGAATTTCAAAAGCACCACCATACATTGAGAAAGAAGTAACCACAAATAGCACTTCACGGCCACTGTTGATTATGATACTGGGCACTACCCAAATATGGCAAGGCTTTATCACATTTTTGTAAAAAGGATGAAGCTTAAAATGTACCCATTCACTGCGTTAAAGAAAAAATAAAATTGTTTTTGATTGTGACCATGGGTTCCACACAGCCTGTGCACTCGGACACAGTGGCTGTTTGGTTTGAAGCATCTCCACTAATGACAATTCCAAGTCATATTAGTCACCATGAAGGAAGTCACGACAGCACCCTTGCATTCCCAGATAAATCAAGTTGAGCTTAAATATGGGCCTCTAATTTACAATTCAACTGTGAGCAGCACTTGGACTTTTTTTTTTTGGGTCTATGTTTTTCCCAATTCACAAGCAGGCCAATTGATGAACAGAAAAGTTTACAACATGAGAAGGGCTAACCCTCATGCATTCAAGCATAGTAAAAAAAAAAAAAATCATCAAAATCAGTCGAGCAATTTGATAAACAAGTGGTGACAGTGAGCTTCTGCAGACAGTGCAGGTTGTGGTCTGGACTGAGATGATATTCAATGTGGGCTTTGGCATGGTAAAAAAAAAAAAAGGGAAAGAAGAAAGAAGAAGGGAGGAACGAGCCTAGACTCAATTCTACCTCGCCATTGGCTGTGACTGTGAGTATGCTCACACAGTAAGTCAAAAATTGGCTATAACCGTGATACTCGTGGCTATAACCGTGATACTCGCCAAACTGGGTTGCAACTTGAAAATACTCATCTTTCAAATCAGGTTGTGCTATACATCTAAAAAAAATAAAAATGAGAGAAAGAAGAGAAGAAATCTTGGGCAAAACCCAAATCATCCATTCGGCCATGATCAAAACTCAAAGAAGATGAAATTTAGAGAGCATACCTGCTATGGAAAAATACTTGAGCAGTTGGAAGAACTTGAAGTCTCGTTGGAAATCAGAGAAGAAGTAGAAAACTGAGAAGATGGGTGCTTTGATCTCTCTGGCTCTCTATTTCTCTCTCAATTTAAACAAGCAGAAGGAAAATATGCCGAGAAAAGAGAGCAAACTTGCTCTTTAAGAGAATGAGTCCAGACTTGCCCAGTAGCTCACACAGACACGGGACTTCTTCAAGTCCTCACGGTCATTGCCCTCTTAAGCAAATGGGGCCCAAGGCTTAATGGCCAAGTCTCATTCTCCTCTAAAATTGCTCGATCAAAATGTCTTGAACCAATGGAACCCACTGCTTAACCTTCCTTAAACCCATGACCACTGATATATCGACCCTCATTCCCATGGACACTGCCAACTTAGGCATGGGGTTCCATAGTTTGTCTAAGTCCACATGACCACAGCTGTTTCTCTTAAGCCCATGGCCTGATACTTCATTACTCTTTCCCACAGACACAAGATTTCTTAAAGGGTCCATGCCTTGGCCCAGTCCACAACTATTGCCTCTATCATCATCTTGTCCTCACAGTCACTATGATTTTGAGTAATGGGACTGACCACTTGGTGGCCCACTCTCTCAAATATGATCATTCAAATTCCCACAGCATGATATACCCACTTTGGGTATTTTACAAAAGAAATAAAATTCCCACAATAAAATGATCTTGTTTTGGGGAAAATTATTCAAAAAAAGAAGGGGGGGGGGGGGGGGGGGGGGGGGGGGGGGGGGGGGGGGGGTGGTTTTCTTTCCAAACCAACCCAAATTTTAAAATTACCTTGGGTCAAACTTGATTTTGAGCCCAATCTATCATCTCAAATTATTTTGGATCAAAATCCACAAAAGCCAATCTCCTTCAAAATTGTATCTCATTTTGACTCATGTCAAGCCTAGTCAAAGCCTAAACTTTGATTTTTGAAGATAAACCAAAAAATCCATGAAAATTCCAAACTCAAATCCATTTTTGATTCAAACTTTGATTTTTCTTAAAACCTCAGGGATTTCTTTCGTGGGTGTTCCCCACAATCCTCATAGAGATACCACTTTGGATATTTGTGATAAATAAGTCATGAGAAAATCAAATCTATTTCCAAAATCCAAACAAATTCATAAATTTCTGAATTCTCTTAATACCTCAAGGATTTTTTTAGGTGTTCCCCATAGTCCCCACAGAGGCGCTACTTTTGATATCTGTGAAAATAGGGCAAAGAAATTCGAAATTTTTATGTTTTTATCAAATTTCATCATCAAACCCCTCATGGTTTTTTATCAAAATTTTCAAAATCCCAAGTTTAGGCCTACAACCTTTCTTGACAAACTGTATTTTCATCAAGCCATTCATCATTCCCACAAGTTGGCTATTTCGAGGAACGAGGACTGTCATACTTTAACCATCGCCCCTCGAGGGGGCACTTGTTGACCCATCAAAAGTCACAGTTGATACAATCCACTTAGAAGACTTCAGATGAGTTCGAAATGCAGCAATTCAAGTTTCAAAGTTGGTGGACTTCATTTGGTTACTCAATTCACCAAACACCAAGTTTGAGCTTTAATGACTCAAATCCAAGGATCACCAAACAAATTCAAGCCTCTGGGTTACCAAAGTAACTGAAACTCTTGTGGCAACTCTAAAATAGGCTTGAGAATGATGTTTCAAAATTTCAAAGCATTTGGACTTCATCTCAGCTCAAAATCAAGTTTCAGTGATTGTTTGCCAGCTCTTTGGGGGTCATTGTGGAAATTGACATTTCTACATGTCAAAGCAAACTCAAACTCAGGGAATGCTTTCAAATACATTCAAAGACTATTTGAGAATTTGGATATCATTTGGACCAAAACTCAGTTTAGATAGAAATCTACTAAGCTCTATGGGGTCATTACGCAAGGTGACACCTTATGAAGATCAAAATCAGCTGGAACTCTTAAAGGAAGATCAAATTATACTCAAGGGAAGCTTTGCAAAATTTCAGGTCAAATGAACATCATTTGACCCAAAGTCTACAACCATGTCAACTTTGGATCAGTGACCCCCAAGTCATGGGGTCACTGACAAAGTCCTGCTTTCCAAGATCCAAAATTGATGAAATTTTGGCACAAAGCTTTAGTCATGCTCAAGGGTAATTCTACAAATTTTCAAGTTGAAAGGGCTTTGTTTTGTCCCACTTCCACTACATGTCAGTTTAGAAGTCAGTGACCCCCGAACCATGGAGGTCACTGACTAAAGTCCTACTTTCAGGGAGCCAAAGCTGATGACATTCAGAACAGAGATTCAAAATATCATCAAAATAAACTACCCAAAGTTTGAAGGCAATTGAATGTCGTTCATGTAGAAAACAAGCTAACTGCTTACAGTGTTTAGTGAATGGTGACTTAGAACATACAACAAATAGGTCACTATTCGAAATTTTACTTTCCCATCCAAACTACATGAAATTTGATGGACACTCTAAGATACTGCTGACATTAGTCCCTCTAAGTTTTAAACAAAACTGAAGTCATTTGGGCCACAAACAGTTGAAACAAGGGCCCATTTTCATGAAAAGTCAATAAGAGGGTTGACCAACTTTGGAAGGTCAAATCGAGCTGAAATTTTTATGACACACTTAAAATAGTATGAAAAAGTATCTCTCCAAGTTTTGTGAAGATCGGACATTATTTGGGCTCCAAATAGGTGAAAACGGGTCACACATGCAAAAGTCCAAAAATGGACCTGGGGAGTGACTGCGGCTGCGGTCACTGCCACCCTTGGAGGAGTTCTGGTGGTTTCTAGCGCTTTCCTCCACTCCTTTTCAAATGTTAACTCCCAATAACTCCTTTAAACTTCTCATAACTGCTGCTAAAGTCTATAAAAAGGACTGTTGGTCATTTGAAAATGGTGAGACAGTAGTTTTTTTCTAAAACTTCCAGAGACAAGTTCCAAGATTAGCAAGTCACAAGGCATTTCCAGCACTCCAACCCACTTTTTCTTGTTTTTCTCATTCACTCAAGGTGAGAGATGATTCAGAGAAGGAAGAGGAGTATGGGTATCATTTAAAAGAAGACTATGTTCAAGCATTAGTGAGCCTTTGAAGGATGAAATCAATTCTTTTGTTGTTCTCACTTGGGGGTTTCTTCTAGCCATCATGAAAGTTGTGAACAAGCCTTTTTAGGCTTCATCCTGATCTTTGAAAAACATAAGGTCAGAATGACACAACTTTGGCTTCATATAGCACCATTTTCAGATTTGTACAAAAAACAATCCGTAAACAAAAGTGATGATCAACAAAGGTTTTGATCGATTACATGGTCGAATTCAATACTCTTGATGGTCACTCAACACTCCAAAGATCAGAAAAGCAATTTTTAGCATCTTGGAAGAGTCACAAAGGCAAAACAGAACCACACAGAGTGCAAACAGCGGCCTTTCGGCCATTGTCTGCTAGTGACCGTAGGTCACGATCACTCTCCCTGTTTTTTTCTTTTTTGCATCTTTTCACAATTTTCATGTATCCTTTTGTATTTTCCTAATTTAGATCACATCTAAGACTTAAGGGAAGGGTTATAAACTTTTCAAAAACATGTAAACAACCTGCATCTCCACAGTCAGAGCATTTGAACCCATGTAAACAAAAGGGAAATTAATGATGAACTGTAGTTAATTGCCATTCTTCTTAAACGCTTGAAGTGCATGAATGTTAATTCCACAGTCTCACCTTGGGCGGAGCTTTTATATCATATATGCTAACTGAGCTGAAGCTATCGAGTTTTACCGTCAGAGAGGGGAAGCCCTTCAACTGGTATTATGCTGAGTATCTACTGTACACCTAGTTCACATATCATTGCAACAGTCCTCATTCACATTGCGGTGCACCAGGAAGTATCTTCATGGAGGGTGTAGTAGGCACTAGCTGTTTGATTAACACCTATTCCATGACTGACTTACGCCAATATTTGTGTAACATCAACAATTATATTGCTTCTCGCGACGCTGTACCGAACATTAAAGTTCTGACTCACATGAGAAATGTTGTGGAACCATTGATTGACAAAGTCAGAGAAGGTGGTCGAGATGTTGGCTTGTTAGATGAATTATCGGGTTTTCCTTCGTGATGCCTTTATCCTCTTTTTCGACGAACTTAAAAAAAAGGATACTTGGGACAAAAATGTTGATTATGCCAAATCTTTCCAAGATGAAGTTCTAAGGCATAAAATTCAACTGGCCGCAAAGATTGAGAGCACCAAGGAGGAAATACAGGTGGTAAATCCTGAGTAGGTTAAGACAACATAGGAGCTAGCTACACGTGTGACTGAGTGT
The DNA here is from genome assembly GCA_037013555.1 of Sextonia rubra. NCBI lineage: Eukaryota > Viridiplantae > Streptophyta > Magnoliopsida > Laurales > Lauraceae > Sextonia > Sextonia rubra. Next base: position 12,526,436 of record JASUAD010000018.1, on the reverse strand, counting down.
GAAAATATACAACAACAGATCACCATGTTACAGCAACAGTTATCTTCCATGGAGAATACTATTGAAGACTTGCAGAAATATGTTTTAGAGGGCAATCGACACAGAAATGATCTTCTTGCGCATGCAGAGGCGAAGCACATAGCCTTAGATGATCTTATTCAGTCTCTGGAGAGTGAATTGAATATAAAGCTAGATAAGATTGATATAAATACTGCCATACTCGCTTATGCAAGCTACAAAGGACGTGCCCCGATGGAAGGCGTGCTGAATGCGAAGGGACCATTGGAGAAGTTCCTAGACTAGGACTCTCTGCTCCAATTCCTATCTGATTTCTTTTTTCTCTCTCTTTTTTTTTATTTTGATTAGCCCTGGGGGCCATGTATACACTAATTTCATTTTTTGTCCTAGAACTCCAAATGAATGTCAATGGAAATTTCATTTTGTTCCACTTTTACTTTGCCATTGGCATGAGTATTTGGTTTGATCTTGTGTGGATGTTAGATGTGGTTGATATGGATGGTTTGTTTGGTTTGTTTTTCTCAAACTTGTATGAGGGTGTGATTTGTGATCTTGTAGATCCACAAATAAAAAATAAGGGAGTTATATAGATGAACATTATCTAGTGCTCAAGTGTGAAGCTTTCTTCGAGGTTCATGATTTGATCCTTTTTGGTGTCGAAAGGGGTCAAACAAAATGGATGTTATCAGTGCCCATGTGTGAGGCTTTCCTCGGGATCCTTGACTTATTCCTTAGGACAAAGATTTGGCTTTGTTTTTTATTTAGATTTTGGTTATACAGGGTCTACAAAAAGACTTGTTCTATATAACCAAAAGTAGTCATCTAGGATTTGCAAAAGGACTTGTTCTATACAACTAAGGAGTAGCTGTATGGGGTCTGCAAATGAACCGACGGATATAGGCAAGTTTGCCTTACAATCCTTTCAGTTCTTTTAGAGTTCTTAGAGAAGGCATCTCCAATTTGGCTTTGACTTTAACTGGATCTAGTTCGATGCCACCTTTTCAAACCACAAATCTTAAAAACTTTGCAGAAGAGATTCCAAAGAAACACTTCAAAGGATTCATTCAAAGGTTGAATTTTCGCAACCTTTTGAAGACTACTCGAAGATCAGCTAGATGATCTGATTTCTGCTTGCTCTTGACTGCCAAGTCATTGATGTAGCATTCAACAGACTTATGTTGCATGTCCTTGAAAATTTTCATCATTGCCTTTTGGTATGTGGCTTCTGCATTTTTGAAACCAAAAGGTATGACAGTTGTCACGACCCGAGCCCAGAAATCGGGGGTTAGCGAAAAGCCAAACCAGTGACACACGTACTCCCGTGCACGTGCACCCAAACCCAGTCCAGCTGCACGCACACAAGGGATCTAACACGTGCGAAACAGACGAACGCGGAAGCTGTAGATATCATAGCAAGCAACAAAGAAAATAATTAGCGGAAGCCAAAGTAAATACAAAACGGAAATGACAAAGACAATTACACTGATATAAAACCAAATACACACCAAAATCACTATATACAAAATACACAGAAGATAAGTCCAAAGTCCAAAGATCCAAAGTCCAAATACAATCTCTCAAAAACCAAAAACTCGAAAAGCCACTGGAAGTATGCATGAACGCTCTCGGCAGAGATGATCAGGCCCACTCTGCCAAACCTGAGGGTGTCTCTACACTTGCCCCTGCAGCCTCCTCGACCGCCGGGGAGCTGTGCAAGGTATCTGTGCCTGCAACACCACAGACAACACAAATGAATACAACGACCCAGCAAATATAAGTAACAGGGGTGAAACACGCATAGTATCAAAGCTGAATAAAGACCGAATAATAATTTCAGAATTTCATCTTAGTAAGCTAAGCAAATCGTGCATAGAAGTAAAGCATGATATGTGAATCAAACATAGAAATAATGACTAAGTGGCTACTACGTTAACCAAGTTCTCTCCAATAGAGAGCAGAGCAAAGCAGAGCAGAGGAGAACACCACTGACCGGGCCAGGGTACAAGTGGGTCTCAGGTTCCTGGGTTCCGGGGTCCCAAGACAAAGCGACACTGCAGTGAATACAGAGATACAGAGATCTAAGCCAGAGGTAACCCCGTCGGGCATCCTAGGGCTGAGGCTGAGTAGAGCCAGACTAATACCAATCAAATCAAATCCATAGAAAGGGAGATTATCCGCTTTGGACTCACCGATGACAAAGACCGGATCTTATCCTCACGTATTAACCTCTGGGCAGAGCCACCAGGGAATACCCAAACTCAGAGATAAACAAAGCCAGCAGAGCATAGATATAAATCCAAAGCACAGCATAGATCAAAGCATAGTGCGGAACGAAGCATAGAACAGAGATACAGGACGAAAACAAAAATGACTACGGAATGCATAAACTTAGATTAACAGAACAGAGGGCAAAATCATAAACAATATGCAGTGCATCTCAGATTAATACGGAGTCAAGGTTCATTACAAGCCAGTCCTAAGCTAGTTGTTCACTGTCACTAACCGTGCATGTTGATGTAGTTTTAAGTTAGTCAATACACCGTTGCCATCAAAGTGTTGCGAAATCTTTGCGTGCACCAACGTCCCTTAAACCAACACCCATGGGGAGGTGCTTAACAGTAAAACAACACTCACATGAATAAGTCACAGCCTAACAGACTATTCATGCGTTCCAAGAATCCATTTGGGCCGGTTTACATGAGGGGTCAACCTGTATTTGAGCCCTATAGGTCTCACCATCCTCCTAAGTTATGTTTCAGAATTGCCATGCCTAACGGTTTAGCTATGAGGGACCTATGGTTGAGCCGAAGACATCTTACGCGCTTGTCGTACTATGCACTACGGCTTCACCTTGGTTCCATTCAAAACACAGCTAAACGGATCATCTTTCACTTCTGATCTGATGCCTTTTTCGGCTGAGCTACAGTCAGTATACGGCTTAGCCGTAGACCAATCCACGGCTTGGCCGTAGCATTCCACGGCTTAGCCGTAGCCTCACCGTAGGAGTACTGATATCAGAAAAGTTTCGACTGATCAGAGATTTAATTCACGGCTGGGGTACGGTTGGGTCACGGCTAGCTTACGGCTCAGCCGTAGAACAAATTACGGCTTAGCCGTAGCCTAGCCGTAGAACAAAACTCAAATTTCGAGTCTCTGGAAATCAAGCCGTAGAAGTTCACGGCTTAGCCGTACAATACAGAGATGAATTCGGGATAGTTACAGAAACTGAAATTTGGTACAGAAACATCTCCAAACAAGCTACAGAGGTTCCAAATTCACAAAATGTGGCTGTAAAACATGCTAGACAAAGAATAAGAAGTGAATCAAAGCCATCAAACAAAACACCCATATGTGTTATCAAAGCCTGTACTTATACTTGCCTCAAATCTGAAATCCACTGACTCAAGCTCCAAATCCACTAAAATCAAAGCAAATCAAAGCAATAGCACATGCATGAGATGAGGGAAACACACATAGCTTGGAGAAGGAATCCAATCGAAGATGAAGAATGCAAAACCCACTTACCTAAGCAATATACAGAGATGAGAGAATGGAGAGGAGAGAGGAAGAACCCAATCAACAAAGGATCCCAATCTACAATCGATCAAGAGAAGTGAAGAGAAAGGGAGAGGGAGAGAGAGAACGAGAGGCTTCCCTGGAGTTTTCTCTTGCATGCAACGTGGAAACAAATGGGCAGAGATGAGAGACATCTGGAGCTGAGTTGTTTATATATGTTTTGGAAGTTTAAGTCAAAGTCCAAAGAGTCTGGGTTATTTACAAATCAAGTCACATGAAGGTCCATCTTTCCCAATTGACTCCAAACGGATCTGACACAGTTACGGAATTTGTCGAGCTCAATGAAATACATGTGCTGACACCAAGATGATGCAAAGATGATATGAGCAAAGCAAAAGCAAAATTACGAAAAAGGGCTTAGAACTGCCTATTCCAGGTCAAAGGTCACTCAACTACCTATCCAAGGCCCGAAACCAAGTCCAAAAGAATAAAACAAAACAAAACACGCACTAATGAGCCACTAATCCGGCTCAAAGGGGATCGGAGTGTTACATCCTCCCCCACTAGGAATCATTCCGTCCTCGGAATGACTACCTACCTGCGCAAAGAGCTGGGGGTACTGGCGTGCTAGCTGCTCCTCTAGCTCCCAAGTAGCCTCATCTGGACCGTGATGCTCCCACAACACTTTAACCCATCTGATAGTCCTGGTACGGAGAATCTGCTCTCGTGTGCCAACAATGCGAAGCGGACGCTCAACGTAAGTTGCATTAGGCTGAATCTGAATATCATCGTAGCGAATCACATGGCTCGAATCTGGCACGTACTTATGGAGCATCGACACATGGAACACATCGTGAACACCGGAGAACTCAACTGGAAGCGTCAACCGATAAGCTAAATCTCCAACTCGGCTCTTGACTTCGAACGGTCCTACATATCTCGGAGCTAACTTACCCTTCTGACCAAATCGAACTGTGCCCTTCATCGGAGAAACTTTAAGAAATACCCAATCTCCGACTTGGAATGCCAAAGGTCTCCTCCGCGTATCAGCATAGCTCTTCTGCCTGGACCGAGCAATCTTCAGATTCTCTATCACTTTCTGCACCTTCTCTGTCGTCTCAGCAATGATCGTCGGACCATGGAAACTTCTAGTTCCAACTTCTTCCCAGCATACCGGGGTCCTGCACTTACGTCCGTAAAGAGCCTCATATGGTGCCATACCAATACTCTCGTGGAAGCTGTTGTTGTAAGCAAACTCACACAAGGCCAGATGTGTATCCCATTCCTTCTCAAAGTTCAGCACACTAGCTCTGAGCATATCCTCCAACGTCTGAATGGTACGCTCCGACTGTCCATCAGTCTGGGGGTGGTATGCCGTGCTAAAACTCAGCTTCGTGCCCATAGCTTCCTGAAATGCTCTCCAGAATGAAGATACAAAACGACTGTCTCGATCCGACACAATCGATACTGGGGTGCCATGCAATCTGACTATCTCGTCAACAAACTTCCTGGCCATCTCCGTGAATGTCATCCCTTTCTTGAACGGAAGGAAATGTGCTGACTTGGTCAATCTGTCCACTATTACCCAGATCGCATTGTTCTTTCTATTGGTCGGCGGAAAACCGGAGACGAAATCCATCGTAATGTGCTCCCACTTCCACTGCGGAGTGTGCAATGGATGCAATGATCCTGGAGGTCGCTGATGGTCAGCTTTCACCCTCTGACAGGTCAAACATCGAGCTACGAACCCTGCGATCTCCCGCTTCATATTGTTCCACCAAAATCTGTCCTTCAAGTTCCGGTACATCTTCGTACTCCCTGGGTGCATCGCATATCGGGCATCGTGCGCCTCTGTCATCAACTTATCTTTCAACTCATTCACAGCGGGAACACACAATCTATTCCTGAAGTACAAAACTCCGTCCACCAAGCTAAAATCAGGTCGATCTGCAATCCGATCCCTGAACTTCACCAGGAGGGGGTCCTCAAACTGGCGATCCTTGATCTGCTGAATCACCTCAGGCTGAAACACGAAGGTAGTAGCTAATGTTACCAACTCACCTACCATCCGAACCTCAACAGGCTGATCATGCACAAGCATATAGAATCCTGCCAACACCGGAAGACTGTCTGTCCTCCTGCTGAGCGCATCTGCAACTACATTGCCCTTGCCTGGGTGGTACTTGATCGGAAAGTCGTAATCCTTGATGAACTCCAACCACCTTCGCTGCCTCATATTCAAGTCATGCTGATCAAACAGGTACTGCAGACTGTGATGATCGGAATGGACCTCGAACTTCACACCGTACAAGTAATGCCGCCACAACTTCAGTGCAAATACAATGGCTGCTAACTCCAAGTCATGTGTGGCATAGTTCTTCTCATGCTCTTTCAGCTGTCTGGATCCATATGCAATCACCTTCTGATTCTGCATCAACACACAACCTAGTCCAACTCGAGAAGCATCGGAATAAATCACGAATCCCTCACTACCATCCGGGAGAGTCAACACTGGCGCCGTAGTGAGCTTTTCCTTCAACAACTGGAAACTGCGCTCACACTTCTCTGTCCACTCATACGGGACCTTCTTCCGAGTCAACTGAGTCAGCGGGGCTGAAATCTTCGAGAAGTCCTGCACAAACCTGCGGTAATATCCCGCCAAACCCAGAAAACTCCGAATCTCTGTCACTGATCTAGGACGGGGCCAATGGACTACTGCCTCAATCTTAGCTGGATCCACCATCAATCCATCTCTAGAAATCTTATGACCCAGAAATGTAACTTGCTCAAGCCAAAACTCACACTTGGACAACTTTGCATACAACTTATGATCCTAAAGCAGCTGCAATGCTTTCCTCAAATGGTCTGCATGTTCTTCAGCAGTCTTCGAATAGACCAATATGTCATCTATGAAAACCACAACAAACTGGTCCAAGAAGGAAGTAAACACCCTATTCATCAATGCCATGAAAGCTGCGGGTGCGTTCGTCAAACCAAATGGCATGACAAGGAACTCGTAGTGTCCATACCGAGTCCTGAAAGCCGTCTTCGGAACATCCTCATCCTTCACCCTGAGCTGGTGATATCCTGACCTCAAGTCGATCTTAGAGAAATAAGCTGCACCCTGAAGTTGATCGAACAACTCATCAATCCTAGGCAATGGGTATTTGTTCTTGATAGTTACTTTGTTCAACTGCCTGTAGTCAATGCACATCCGAAAACTGCCATCCTTCTTCTTGACAAACAATACAGGAGCTCCCCAAGGTGAAACACTTGGGCGTATGAACCCTTTATCCAATAGATTCTGCAACTGTTTCTTCAATTCCAACAACTCTGCAGGTGCCATACGATATGGAGCTCTACTGATAGGTGCTGTACCTGGTACCACGTCAATAGCAAATTCTACCTCCCGAACTGGTGGCAACTCTGGCACATCCTCCGGGAAAACATCCGGAAACTCGCTGACTATTGGAATCTCACTGAGCTGTCGCTGATCTTTCTTCTCTGAAATGAATGCAAGAAATCCCTCACATCCCCTACGAAGCATCCTGTCTGCTTTACAAGCAGAGATCACACGTCTTGGGCACTTCATCTGGCTGCCCTCAAATCGGAATCCGCTGCCCAAATCAAAGTAGATAGCCTTGCTGTAGCAATTGATACACGCATGATATCTCGCAAGCCAGTCCATACCAAGGATCACATCAAAATCCAGTGTCGTGAGCAACACGAGGTCTACTGGGAGCTGATGACCAGCTATCCGCACAGCGCACTGAGGGTAGAAGACACTGCACTCCACCCGTTTACCAACCGGAGTGGATACTAACAACAAGTAGGGAAGTGGTGTAGGTCGCTGTCGAAGCTGCACAGCAAAATGGGGTGCTACGTACGAACGCGTAGACCCGGAGTCAAATAAAGCTAAAGCTTCTGCATCAGAAATTAAAATTTTACCTTCCACTACCGTGGCCTCCTCCGCGCCCTCATGCGTAGCAGCATAGGCTCGGGCTGTCTGGCGGTTCTGCTTCTGGGCTGGGCGAGCTGTCTGAGATCTGCCCTGCGCTGTAGGTCCTGCCTCCCTCGTCTGTGGAGAGGACTGAAACTTCGGGCATTGGGCCCGCTTGTGGTCCGTAGAGCCACACCCGAAACAAGCCCCACTCTTCCTCCAACATCTGTCGGTGGGGTGATCCTTCCCACAGTGACCGCAAACCACCTGAGTACTGCTCGAACTGCCCTGCTTACCCTTGAACTTCTTCTGAAACTGACTTCTGCCACTGAAGCCTGCCGTCCTCTTAGCCTCAGTTCGCTCCTCCTCAAAGATGGCCTCTGCATCATAAGCCCTATCAATAGCGTCGTCCAATGTAGCCGGCCACATACAAGCAACCACGTGGCGTTTGTGCCTCGGATTCAGACCGTTGACGAAGCGAGTCACCTTCTTATGCTCAGTGTTCACCATGTCCTCTGCAAAATGAGACAACTCGGTAAACCTGTGTACATAGTCTGCAACTGACATCTGTCTCTGCTGAAGGTTGAAGAATTCCACTTCCTTGGCTCGCTGAATATGGAGAGGCATGAACTTCCGACGGAATTGCTGCTTGAAGGTCTCCCACACTGTGGCACTGGGCATAGTCTGAAATGAAGTCTTAACACTCCTCCACCATGTCTTGGCTACACTCCGAAGCATAGAGGCTGTGAGAACTACCTTCTGCTTGTTACTGCACACAATCGTATCAAAAAGCTCTTCAGTCTGCTCCAACCATTGCTCAGCCTGCAATGCGTCCTCTATCCCATGGAACTCAGTCGCCCCTCGCTTACGGAACTTGTCAAAAAGAGCATTAGGATCTGATTCCTTAGGCTGGACAATCACCTGCTGATCTATACGAGGTGATGCAACTGCGGCAGCCTGACTCTGCCTATCTACCATGGATGCCATCTGTGCCTGTAATGACTGCATAGACTGCATCATCATCATCATTCGTTCCTCACTACTGATGTGTGGAGGTACTGATCCACTATCACCGTTATGGCCCTGTTGATTCTCATCCCGAGATCCTGATCCTGATGCCATCCTGTAAAAGGAAAAGAAACACAACACACAAATATGAAATGCCCCTGAGTTAGTCAAATCCCAAATCAACCTATAAGACTTCGAGTCAAATAGTTGATAGCGTTATCTCACCACGATCTTAGATGTCTACATGCTTATAACTAGCATGCTCTGATACCATACAATACGTATGTCACGACCCGAGCCCAGAAATCGGGGGTTAGCGAAAAGCCAAACCAGTGACACACGTACTCCCGTGCACGTGCACCCAAACCCAGTCCAGCTGCACGCACACAAGGGATCTAACACGTGCGAAACAGACGAACGCGGAAGCTGTAGATATCATAGCAAGCAACAAAGAAAATAATTAGCGGAAGCCAAAGTAAATACAAAACGGAAATGACAAAGACAATTACACTGATATAAAACCAAATACACACCAAAATCACTATATACAAAATACACAGAAGATAAGTCCAAAGTCCAAAGATCCAAAGTCCAAATACAATCTCTCAAAAACCAAAAACTCGAAAAGCCACTGGAAGTATGCATGAACGCTCTCGGCAGAGATGATCAGGCCCACTCTGCCAAACCTGAGGGTGCCTCTACACTTGCCCCTGCAGCCTCCTCGACCGCCGGGGAGCTGGGCAAGGTATCTGTGCCTGCAACACCACAGACAACACAAATGAATACAACGACCCAGCAAATATAAGTAACAGGGGTGAAACACGCATAGTATCAAAGCTGAATAAAGACCGAATAATAATTTCAGAATTTCATCTTAGTAAGCTAAGCAAATCGTGCATAGAAGTAAAGCATGATATGTGAATCAAACATAGAAATAATGACTAAGTGGCTACTACGTTAACCAAGTTCTCTCCAATAGAGAGCAGAGCAAAGCAGAGCAGAGGAGAACACCACTGACCGGGCCAGGGTACAAGTGGGTCTCAGGTTCCTGGGTTCCGGGGTCCCAAGACAAAGCGACACTGCAGTGAATACAGAGATACAGAGATCTAAGCCAGAGGTAACCCCGTCGGGCATCCTAGGGCTGAGGCTGAGTAGAGCCAGACTAATACCAATCAAATCAAATCCATAGAAAGGGAGATTATCCGCTTTGGACTCACCGATGACAAAGACCGGATCTTATCCTCACGTATTAACCTCTGGGCAGAGCCACCAGGGAATACCCAAACTCAGAGATAAACAAAGCCAGCAGAGCATAGATATAAATCCAAAGCACAGCATAGATCAAAGCATAGTGCGGAACGAAGCATAGAACAGAGATACAGGACGAAAACAAAAATGACTACGGAATGCATAAACTTAGATTAACAGAACAGAGGGCAAAATCATAAACAATATGCAGTGCATCTCAGATTAATACGGAGTCAAGGTTCATTACAAGCCAGTCCTAAGCTAGTTGTTCACTGTCACTAACCGTGCATGTTGATGTAGTTTTAAGTTAGTCAATACACCGTTGCCATCAAAGTGTTGCGAAATCTTTGCGTGCACCGACGTCCCTTAAACCAACACCCATGGGGAGGTGCTTAACAGTAAAACAACACTCACATGAATAAGTCACAGCCTAACAGACTATTCATGCGTTCCAAGAATCCATTTGGGCCGGTTTACATGAGGGGTCAACCTGTATTTGAGCCCTATAGGTCTCACCATCCTCCTAAGTTATGTTTCAGAATTGCCATGCCTAACGGTTTAGCTATGAGGGACCTATGGTTGAGCCGAAGACATCTTACGCGCTTGTCGTACTATGCACTACGGCTTCACCTTGGTTCCATTCAAAACACAGCTAAACGGATCATCTTTCACTTCTGATCTGATGCCTTTTTCGGCTGAGCTACAGTCAGTATACGGCTTAGCCGTAGACCAATCCACGGCTTGGCCGTAGCATTCCACGGCTTAGCCGTAGCCTCACCGTAGGAGTACTGATATCAGAAAAGTTTCGACTGATCAGAGATTTAATTCACGGCTGGGGTACGGTTGGGTCACGGCTAGCTTACGGCTCAGCCGTAGAACAAATTACGGCTTAGCCGTAGCCTAGCCGTAGAACAAAACTCAAATTTCGAGTCTCTGGAAATCAAGCCGTAGAAGTTCACGGCTTAGCCGTACAATACAGAGATGAATTCGGGATAGTTACAGAAACTGAAATTTGGTACAGAAACATCTCCAAACAAGCTACAGAGGTTCCAAATTCACAAAATGTGGCTGTAAAACATGCTAGACAAAGAATAAGAAGTGAATCAAAGCCATCAAACAAAACACCCATATGTGTTATCAAAGCCTGTACTTATACTTGCCTCAAATCTGAAATCCACTGACTCAAGCTCCAAATCCACTAAAATCAAAGCAAATCAAAGCAATAGCACATGCATGAGATGAGGGAAACACACATAGCTTGGAGAAGGAATCCAATCGAAGATGAAGAATGCAAAACCCACTTACCTAAGCAATATACAGAGATGAGAGAATGGAGAGGAGAGAGGAAGAACCCAATCAACAAAGGATCCCAATCTACAATCGATCAAGAGAAGTGAAGAGAAAGGGAGAGGGAGAGAGAGAACGAGAGGCTTCCCTGGAGTTTTCTCTTGCATGCAACGTGGAAACAAATGGGCAGAGATGAGAGACATCTGGAGCTGAGTTGTTTATATATGTTTTGGAAGTTTAAGTCAAAGTCCAAAGAGTCTGGGTTATTTACAAATCAAGTCACATGAAGGTCCATCTTTCCCAATTGACTCCAAACGGATCTGACACAGTTACGGAATTTGTCGAGCTCAATGAAATACATGTGCTGACACCAAGATGATGCAAAGATGATATGAGCAAAGCAAAAGCAAAATTACGAAAAAGGGCTTAGAACTGCCTATTCCAGGTCAAAGGTCACTCAACTACCTATCCAAGGCCCGAAACCAAGTCCAAAAGAATAAAACAAAACAAAACACGCACTAATGAGCCACTAATCCGGCTCAAAGGGGATCGGAGTGTTACAACAGTATAGCAATATATACCAAAGGGAGTTTTGAAGGAGGTGTGCTTCTCATTCTCTTTGAACATTTTGATTTGATTGTATCCTAAGAACCTATCCATGAATCACATCCTTTCATAGTCAAAAGTATTGTCAATTAAGATTTCTAGTATGGGCAATGGGAAGTCGTCCTTAGGACAGCTTTGTTCAGATCTCTGAAGTCGATGCATACTTTGATTTGCCTATTCTTTTTAGTAACTGGCACTATATTGGTCAATCATGATGTTGTTCTTCGCAAATGAAGTGAACATCTCTATGCTTCTGAACTTTTTATTTCTATTTTACCCATGATTTCAGGTTTTGTCCTCCTTTGGTCTTGCTTTATAGGTTTAGCATCATCTGCTACATTTAATTTGTGCACGGCAATCTCTGGATCTAGACCCTGCATTTTTGTGTAGGTCCATGCAAAGCAATCAATGAACTTTCGCAAGAAACTCACATACTCATCAAATTCTTTTCCTTTGATTTGAGAACTTACAAAGGTAGGTTAGGGATTTTTTAGGATTCCTCAGTTTATTTTTTACACTTGGTCCTCAGTTGGAGGGTCGGGAGGAGGTGCTTCCATAGCATTTTTAGAAGTTTTCAACTCTGTGAAACCTTTTGGAGTTTCATTTGGGGATTTAAGCCAAGGCTTGAACCCGTTCCATCGATTCGACTTTTTAGGCTTTTTAACTTTTACATCAAGGGTTGAACAATCCCAACGAGTTTGTTGAAATGGATGTATTTCTTCATTGAGTTTAGAAGGCCAATATTCAGTGATTTGTGAGATAGTGTCATCGTCATCACTTGCCCCCTCAGGATGCTAAAAAGTGGCCAAATCAGTAGGATCTTGGAAGACAACAGTTTTATAAGAGTCATCTGAGTCATATCCTTTAGTGAAAACTACAAATCTTGCTCTAAAATTTTGATTTAACTTAGGAACATTACTGTAAAGAATGTATCCTATAAAATGCTGCAGCTATTCAATTCTATATCCCTTTTGAGATCTTCCTTCATTTTTGGAGTGAAGATGTCCAAAGGAATCTGTACCCCATTTGTGCTCAATCCAAGAACTGTGGCCTTTTTGAGATTGTACCGCATGTTCTTCATCATATTGCGGACCATGGGATTGTAGATGTCAAGCCGTATATTCCCATCATTTGTGATTTTGTCGATAAGATCTGAAGAAAAAGCATCTTCGGCTCGATGGAAAATGATTGCATGATTGTATTGCCTGGATGGAGGCACTAAGAAGTGTCATGCTCCGAACCCGAGAATTGGGGACTAATGGTGGGTTCCGAGGGATGACACATGTACCCATGACAATTTGTGCCGTGACTAGACACGAACGAACATTGACAAGGGTGATCCCATAGGTATGTGTAAGGAAAATCTACAAACACGTATTATCAACATAAACAATTAAGCGGAAACCTGAAGATTTCACCTGTAATTACATCATGAGCATCCATAAAACATTGATTTCAATTCATTAAATAGACAAGTTTGTTAATAAACCCAACTACATGCACAAAATACATCAATGCCAAGGTGACCCTAAGTCCAATCCCAAAACGATCCCTGTTGCACTCTATTGAGGAGAATCATGAAAAGATGTCTTCCTCGTTCCACTCATTTACGTCCCAAGGTAACGCTGGGGTTCCCTTCAGGATCACACTGAATGCCGGATTGGCCTCGGGTTCTTCACCTGTAACACCATGGTAATTCTAGTTAACACGACGGTTAAGCAAGGATAAGGATACATGAGCTTAACATGATATATCAGTGGAATTAAAATGACATAATGATTAAAAGAGATCAATATCGACATCTAGGCACTGATGCATATAAGTTAGCATGAATAGCGAATCATGAAATGAAGAACACATACTAAAATGGCAACCACATCTGCTATCTCCTCTCTAAAAAGAGAGTAAACTGATCCTTGGGAAACCACAAGCGGCCGGGCCAGGACCGTTTAGCTGCTCGCGAGAGCGTCGACTCACTCTCCTGATAACTACTGTAGTAGACAACTGATAAAACACTCCCATGGGGTCCCGTCGAACCTCTTATGGGGTATAAGCTAAGTGGCGCCAACTCTAAATATGTCGGAAATAATATGATGTCATTACTTACTATATACTGATCTGTTTATACTGATAAGAGAAGGTAACTCAATCTTGTTGAAGATATCAAGAATAGGTTCACAACTAAATAACTGATCATCATTAATGCAACTGATATAAATCTTTCTATGGAGGTCAAGGTTATTATCAATATGAATGCAATTAGATTATAGGGTTATCAAGGACAATTACTAGCCAATCCTATACTAGATAATTCGGGTTTCCAAGGTCATTCAATACGGTATATTCATAAGACGTTCGGTGTCCCGGTATTACCATTCTCGGTGTTACTTCATGTATATATAGGATACTTCACTTTATGCCAACACCCATGACGTGACATTGAAAACTAACCAGACAATCAAGAAGAAAAGAGTGACAGCTCAACACTCCTTGTCCTCCATGTTTATTCACCGTTGGGCTAGTTTGAGGTAACAAGGGATCCAATTCGAAGGTACTATATGGTCTTAGGTTGAACTTACAGCCTATAGTAAGTGTGGGTGGATGCCTTGGTCTCTTCCTAAGATTTAAGGGAGTAACCCATCATTAGGCTGTCTCATAGACTATAGAAAGTCCATAGTCAAGCATAGAATTCATTTTGGAAGACTTCTCTAAAAGTTACAGGTCAGGCTTACTCGACCGGTCAAATATGGGTCCAACCAATCGGTCGCTCCCAGAAGGGAAATTCGACCGGTCAGGCTGGGTGGCCGACCGGTCGGACTACTAGGAAGGCAATTCGACCGATCGCACTTCAGGACCGACCGGTCAGCCTTGAAGCACCCTGTTACGGGAGGGTTTCTCTTCCACTGATTCCTCTTTTCCAATACACCATTCTACCTAGAATGAAACCACCTACAAGCTTCCATTCCACACTCTTGGGTTCCCTAAAGGACCATTATCAATTTATTCATCCATAAATCACCACAAAACATAAATCAATCCATGTATTTTCCATTGAACTTTAAAGAGAATAAAATCACAAAATCCATTAAGAATCAAAGAATAAAGCTATGCATGTAAAGAAAATGTATCCTTATACTTGCCTTAAGCTTAGTGCTTCACTCAAATTGATTTGCCCCTTAGTTAGATGGTGAATAAGACTCCTCTAATGAAGAATCTACCACATGCATGAAGGAAAACGAGAATGAGATGCATGCATGTTAATAGATGGGTTCTCTTGACCCTTATTGCACTCAAGAACTCAAATAGAGATGGGATTCTTTTCCTTAACTCTTCTACAAGCAAGAAGATGAAGATGGTGCCTTGATTTCAAGAAGGAGGGCAAAAGACCAAAAAGGAAAAAGGAATAAGGAAGAAGGAAGAAGCTCAAGCTTCTTGCATGCAAGCTTCAATCATCCCAAATGGAGGTAAGATGAGCAACAAAGAAAAGGAAGAAGAAGAGGACCGGCGCTGCAACGAGATGGAGGAAGGAAGAAGAATGAGGGTCATTGATGGGTTTGGGGATTTAAGAGTGTGGAATTTTGGAAATTACAAACAAGCCCTGGTCATTTCTTGGATTTCCAAATCGAATTAGTTGGGCTTAAATGGGCTTGAATGAATCCAAACGGAATTGGGCCAAAAATAAAAGATGTTTCTCAAGATGGAACTCACCCAATGCAACTAATATGATGCATAAATGATGTAAAACCATGAAAATGCTAAATAGAAAAGCTCTTGGACTACCTAATAAGGCTCAAGCCCGATCCAACTACCTATCCATGACCCACACCCACTAGGATTGGGCTTTATTAGCCTAATAACTTATTAATTAAAGTAAGACCAATTTAATTACTATAAATCATAATTATCTAGGGTTGGGACGTTACAAGAAGTAAGAACCTTCAAAATCATAAATATGAGGTGGAGTAGGCCATTGTAAAAACGGAGGATCCCACTAGTCTGCTATAGAGTGCACATAAGTATCCATTTTTTTAGCATCCTCAGAGTCTGACTCAAAGTCTGAATCTCTGATTATTGAAACGACATGCGCTGGGTGCGTCCGTTTAGACCTCCCACGCAGACGATAAAGTGCCACTTCGAGAGATGAAATAATTCGTAACATCTCATCAAAGGTTTGAAACTCCATAGCCATAGTCAAACTACGGAGGCCTGACAGGAAACCTACCCAGCATGGATAAATCCATGTGGAGTAGTGTGGGGGATTCTCACATCTTTTAGCCAAGCGGAGCCATCTATCAATATATCTATAAGATAGTTCACCTCTTTGTTGTGATGCCAGCACAAGCTGATTGAAAGTGATAGGAGAACCAAACCTCATAGGTGATATTCCCCTAGTACAAAGAGCTACATCATTGCTTTCTTGATTAGAATTTGAGTTGCCAACTAAGGAAACTATATTTTGTTGGATATGAGAGATTTTGATGTCCTGGAGCAGGTGGTTCACCATTCTAAACAGGTGCTTTGTACATAGCTGGGCTACGTGCCTTGCTTGTGTGGATGACAATACCTCCTTGCTTTGTGCTTGATGGCTTCATGGATATGACCAGAGGCTGATCTAATTGTTTGATTTCAGATTTTACCTTGATCACCAAAGGAGCTTTGGTATCCATAAACTTGACCGTAGACTTTTTTGTGGACTGCAACTTTTTGACAGGATCAGATCTTTTGCCAAATCCTGGATAGATTTTTTTTTCTACTAAAATAGTGAAAGGTTTTGCAGGATTATCTTTCACTGGAGAGCTTTTTGTATCTGGCTTAGACTCCTTTCTTAATACATGTTTGCATTAGTAAAGTAGATCTCCTTCCCCTTGAGTGGTTTTTCATCTGCAAAGATTTGATGCATTTTACCCTCATCATCAATATATTTGAGACATTGATGGAGAGTAGAAGGTACTATGGTGCAATCATTAAGCCATCGCCTTCCCAAGTGGATATTATAACAAGCATGAGTCTTTACCACATGCAGAGTGGCTTTTAAGGTTAAATCTCCTAGCTGAAATCTAATCCAAATTTACTAATTGGATCCTAGACTTCCCCATCATAGCCTTGAATAGATGTCTTTGTAGCAGATAGCTTGCTCACAAGGATACCAAGTTCCTGAAGAGCCATAATTGTGATGAGGTTCAGAGCTGATCCTGGGTCAACCTGAACTCTTGGAACAGGTATGTTTTTGATATAGGCTGTGAAATAAAGTGGCCTGATGTGCTTCATATTGCCTAAGAGAAGCTCATCTTTGGCGAAAAAAATAGTGGCTTTAAAGCATTATGAATTGAAAGACATTCCATTCACTGTTTGAGGTTTTTTGGATTTTTCTTTTAAATAGTTCTTCTCTATCTGATGAACTTGTGCTACATGAGCGTGATTGTTTGCATTCAAAGCATGTAGAGCTTGTATGAAGTTTTTACGAGTCTCTTTAGACATCTGTAAAAGATTAAAAATATAAAGTCGTACAGGTATGTGTTTGAGGTGTTCAACAATATCATACGTGAATGGCTCTGGTGGCCTTGCATTAGTATTTATAGCTCAAGAAGCTACATTTACATTGGTGTTATCCCCTAAAGGGTTTACATAAGAAAAAGAAGAGGGTCAATCATTGTTGACCCTCTAGTTACGACCGGAATGAGTGTTGTCGTTGACCATGTTACTTCGATCGATTTTTGGACGAGTGTCTCTTCTTATTACATTAACTTCTTCGGGTTCAACAAAAAGTTGATTAACTTCTTTTAAGCCTGCCTCTTGACTTGTATTATCAAGAATGGCTTGAGATACTTGGGGTTTATCAGTAGTAGTACTCAGAATCACTAGAGCAGGAGCCAATGGTATTTCTTCTTCGGAGTCAGAGGTATTATCTTGATCCGGAACTTGAAAGACTTTCTGAGGTGCAGAAGGACTACCAATGTTGATGTTATTATGTTCTTTTGGCAACACAGGCTCATTAGTTGGGTCAGGCGCAACCAACTGAGTGCTTGGTTCAGAATTTGCATTCAAAGGGGTTGACTCCAAGGTTGGTCTAGGAGGAACATCCGGTGCAGAGATTACTGCATGTGAACAAAAAGGCGATGTCTGCTGTTGTTGCGCTTCATCATGTTCAACCAGTGGCAAGGGGTCTAGATGAATTTCTGAAGATGGTGGAAAATAAGGAGGGTCATTCGACTAGCCACTTATATTCGGTCTATGTATGTCATGAAGGACCACCGACAGAGTATTGAGACCATGCTTGATATTGACTGTACTCGTCTCAGGATTGTTCAAAACTTTCATCTTCATCGGAATGGTATTCATCAACAAAGTGTCATCAATCAACTGATCATCTTCGAGATTGGAATGGTATGACCAATCTTCCACATCATCCGAGTTAGGAGGTGTGCCATCCTATGTTATCCGGTTACAAACTGGATATCGACGGTTCTTCCTCATCCTTTGGAATTGGAATAATGAAGTCAGCCAAAGTAAAGTGACCTCTGGCCAGTTTGAGAGGTTCCTCTGGAATCGAAGCTTCAACCACCATTTCCTTCCTCTGCTTACTTGTTTCTCTTGTTTCTTTTATTTAGCCAAGTGACTTTGCGCAGCTTTTTGAAGATTTTTGAGTTGCCTTTTAACTTTCCATTTTTCTGTAGGTGTGGGTTTGGTTTTTACCTTCTCCCAGCCTTCATCATTTACTAGGTCTAGGTGAACCCACATTTCCTCCCTTGAAGAGGTTTTGACTTGTATCAATCCTTGTCCATCGTGTATCGCTTTGATGACCCGGAATTCAACGGTCCATGGTTTTGGTGGAGTGGATACTACTATGGGTGTAAACTGTCCAAAAGAAGTCATATTGACTGGAGCGGCATCATATTTCCGATCGAATGTTATCACCCCATTCTTCCACATCTCATTAACTTTTTCTTTCAAGATGAAACAGTCTTTGAGAGGATGAGATACCATCCGATTGTATGCACAATAATTTGAGTCATTGATGTGACCCTTTGCTCTGGTTTCTTCATTAGTGGAAGATCAAGTTTATTAGATTCCATCAATGATTGAAAGATTATTTCAATATCCCCATCAAAAGGATATTTAGTTTTCTTTCTCTTTTCATATTTCTCCTTCTTGGCTTGATTAGTTTTGACATTCTAAGGCTTGTGAGGAGGTGATTTGGAGGTTTGCATATTGAATACCTCCTATTTCTTTTTTAATTTCTGAGTAGCCAATTTCGGAGCAGAAGATGATGACGATTCCGCTTTTCTGGAACTTGCCTTCTTTTAACTGATTTCCTTAAGGGTTAGCTCTACATCAGTAGCTACCTCAACTAATCGAGTTAGGGATTTAGTTTTATGACTAAGTATGATAGCCTTAATCTCTAGTCACAAGTTGGTTTTGTACATTTCAATGGTAGCCCTTTGAGATGGTTGTTCTAAGCATCTGTAACACAATGCTTTCCATTTATTGATAAAGGCTTGTGTAGTTTCATTATCCCTTACTTCATGCTGTTAAGCATGGCAAAGGTAATTGTCTGATCTTCTTCCTGGAAATGAAGTAAGAACTTCTCTTTTGTAATTCGCCATGTTGTGAATGAAAGTTTTGGTAATTGCTTATACTAATCGAAGGTAACTCCTTTTAATATGCCAACGAACAGCCTTATTTTTAGTGCATCCAACTCTAGCAGGCTTTCAAGGAGTGATTTAAAATACACTATATCTTGATAAGCTAAGCCTTTTCCCAGATAAGGCTAGAAATTCGGGAGTTTATAATTTGGTGGAAAGGGAAACGATCAAATTCCAAAGGATACTTGGGTGTAATACCCTTCTTTTTCATCCTAGTCTCCACTTTTGATTTTGTTAATATTTCTTCAACTTCTTTAAAGGTTACAGGCTTTTCAGGATCTCCATGAAGACCAAAGATTGACGAATGATCACCAACAGCTGAACCTACATCTATTACCTTTTCTGTTAGAGACTTGATTTGAGTTGCGAGGAGGTCAATTTTGGTGGTATTCCTCCTGATCATTACTTGCTCCCTCCTATCAGCAAAGAAAGGATTGATTGGAGCTTCAGTTGAACCACCTAATTTATCTACCAAGATTTTCAACTAGGTAGTTAGGTGATCAATTTTAGCTCCTTGCTGCTTAGAGACATCACTATCATTATCTTCTTGATTTTCACCAGCATCTTCTTCGCCGACTTCTTTATTTCCACTAGCATCCTCATTTTCATCCTTACTAGTTCCACTCCCTTCAACCATAAATACAATATATTGACGGGGGTAGGAGGAAGTACGAAGAGTGGACTGGCTATCTTTTGTATCCAAGATAGTGATAGGCTCCTCATCAGAGTCTGTTTTGGCATGCCCTTCAGAAGTCCTTCCTGAATGGGAGTTGGAGTCAAACTCCTATGACTGAGTCTGAGCCATACTGATGAGTCTTTAAAAATGCATATTTTCATACACAATTTGACCCCTTTTAAGGACTTATTAACTTGAAATAGCCTCATTTAGTGTGATATAATGGGTTAATTCATTTTAAATTCATTTTTATATTTTTCTGCATAAATTGCTTAAAAATCACACTTTTTGTATAAATTCATGAAACCTGCTATTTTTGGAAAGTTTTGTGAAAATAATTTTTCTCATGAAATAAATTGAATTCTCTTCATCATTAGTTCATTCATATAAAATCATGAAGAATGATGTACATTTTTATTATCATTTCATGAGAAATGGACTCACAGTCATACATATGTGATGTTAGGGGTAAAATTGTCTTTTCACATGAATTCACATCTGTTTTGTAGGAAATTGATTATATGGGTCTCATTTGTAAAGAATTGAGGCAAGGAATTGATTTTCAAGAGAAAGGAGAGCAGAATTGAAGAGAAAAGGAAATTGGAAGAAAATTGTAAAAAGTCGGCTTCATAGTCCCACACACACATGCACATGTGTAGGGCACACTTGTAAAACATCCAAGATGGGGTCCATTTATTTGTTGCACATTTTCAAGAGATTTTGAAAAGAATTTGAAGAATATCTCATCAAAGATGGACAAGGAAAGCCACATAGGAGTTCTTTTGGAGAATGAGAAGATTTAATTGAAAAAAAAAATAAAAAAATATCCAAGCAAGCTATTCCACGTCCAAAAGAGATTTTGGATCAGATTTTGATTGAAAAAGTAAAGGAAAAAAAATCAAGGGAGAATTATCTAGAAGATCTTTTCAAGTTAGGAGCCAACAAGGAGAACTTTCCAAAAAAGGAAAGTTGACGATGCAAAGAGATAAAATGGGAAGTTCTACATCTCATTTGGGCCAAGTTTGATTCTAAGAGAGGATTCTTATCCCTATTTCATCTCTCAAAAGATCTTAGTGCAAGGTGGCAAAGACAAAGAAGGAAAGAAGCATCCAAGAGGGATTTCTGGACAAAACAAGCAAGGAAAGAAGAGAAAAATAAAAAGAAAAAAAAATCCCCAAGGATATTGCACGTCCAAAGCATTGGTTGGAGCCCTTTTTTATTTTATTTTTTATTATTTTTAAGATTTTAAAGTTTGAGAAGGAGTAGGACTTGAAAAAGTATAAATAGGGCACCCTTCTCCCATATTCTTCATGGAAGAATTACCCATCTCCCACCTCTAGATTTCTACACTCCATCTCTCCCTCTCTTGTCTCTACATCTCAACTCATCAAGGAGGCTTAGCCCTAAAGCCACACCACCAACCTTGAAGATCAACTAGAAGGAGGAATTCTTTTCCATCCTAGTATGTATAATCTTTTGGTTTTATTTTTTTTTTCATCTTATGTAAAGGATTGTCATACTAGTTCAATAATACTCATCTTCTTATTCTTCTTATTCTTATGGTTGTATGATTGCTTGATTTGTGTTTTTTCTTGTTTGGATTGATGACACAAATAAAGAGCATACTTTAAGAAATTATTAGGCCTAGACTAAGGGAGAATTTGAGTGAATATACCGCCTTTGACTTCTTGTTATTATCGCCTTTGACTTCAGTTGTTTACCGCCTTTGACTTCAGTTGTTTACCGCCTTTGACTTTCTTGTTATTACCACCTTTGACTTCCTGCAATTTTATGTTATTTTCTGCACTTTTGTTATTTTCTTGTTATATTCACATGGATTTTAAGTTTTGTTTTTGCATAGTTTGATGGTTGGATTAGGAATCATTTTTTTATTTTGTTTTTAACATTGTTTAGTTTAGTTAGTTTCTAATTTTAGTTTTTATTTTTGGAAGTTCTAACTTGTGTCTTAGTTTTGCAGCAATTTTCGTTTTATTTTAGGAATTTTTAGATTTAAGAAAGTTTCTTTAATTGGTTTGTAACTAATTTAATTTTGGTAAGTAGGACACTTGTATTTGTTAGATTTTAATTAGGTTAGTTTTAGATTTTTATTTTAAGGCAAGTCAAGTTGAAAAAAATACCTTAAACACATTGCTCCCTGAGGATCGACCTGGTCTCACCAGTTTTATTACTACATCGCGGTTCTGCACTTGGAACTGATGATCACATACTCCGGGTGACTCTCCGGGTTGAGCTTGGTTTGACCATACATGATGAGGTCAAGTCCGGCTCATCTTCTTTAATCACCCATTTTTGAGTGATTATGCGTCGCGATTGCTTCCAGGTTTGATCTTTAAGGCTAGCCAAAACTTTTTTTTATTTGACTAGCCAATCTAGTTGCCAAGGTTTGATCATTGAACTTGGCACTCAGTGGCCTGAAAGTACTAGCGACTTGTTCCTAATCCATGGGATCAAAAGTGGGAAATGAAAGAACATCAACAGCACTTCTTTTATTCTTCTTTTTCTGCTCCTTCTTTTGTTGGAGCAATTCTTTGAAATGAGCAAGATCGATCAAATCATTGATGACCAATCATCTAGCTTGTTTTTGCTTTTAGCACCATATGGTGAGCACTAGGGTGAAGATGATGTGGATGGTGCCACAATGACGGGTAGACGCCTCCTGCCGAACCTCTATCTTTCTTTTTGAGTCAAAGGGTAGAAGGTGTTTTCTTTGAGTGAGGCCAAGGGTTTGTTCTCAGCCTTTTTGGATTTTGAAGTATATGGTTAAAGTGATCACGCGTTGCATCTTGGGATGAATGCACTATTTTGGGCCTTTTTGCAAGTCAGGAACTGTCAAAGGTCCTCTAGTGTTTGCTTGTTAATGAGTAGCTATTTTGGCCGAGTAGATGATGTCTTTAATCCTTGAGCAGTCACTGAATGTGAATTACCAAAGGTCATTGACTTATGATTCGTGAGCCAGACCTGCCTTGCCCCTAGACGAGCCTTAGTGATGTGAAGACTATTGCCTCCTGTCTTTAACTTATATTTTGGGTCCTTTTTAACCTTGTGGAAGACTCCAAATGGGTTCTAAGCATATTTGGAGACCTAAGGTTTAGGAGTCTCATTTTTCTTGATAAATTTTGGGACCACTGATGACCCATTCAAATCAGCCAAAGTCATGGAGCCTATTAGAGTAGAGAGCCTTTGGAAAACTGAGACTCTCGATGTAGGGGCAATAGAGTCCATTCGAGCCTTCTTTGACACTCTTGCGGTTGTTTTGTTTTCGGTCATAGAGATTCTAAAGAGCCTTTCCTTGGCCTCATTGAAAGTAATGATTAAGGAACCCATCATAGCTCTGTAAAAATCAAGCCCACAGGACCATAATAGTGTTACAACTAGCACGGCTGCCTTTTGGGCTAGCCAAAATGGTTTATAAATGCCATCTAAACTAACATGGTTTTGAACCGGAATGATTAGATATAGGTATAAACCCCATCTCATTGTGCTATGCTGACTGTCCTAGTTGTTAGAATTTTTGTAGCATTTCGGGATCATGCAGTGAGACTTAAAGGCATGCTAAGCTGACTAGACTTGGCGACTAAAATTTTAGCAGCATTTTAAGGCCATTTGTGTCAGACTTAAAAGCAAGAAAGGGTTGGATCTAATCAAAGGTATATGGCCCATAGGATTAAGCCTGCACCACTGCCACAATGATCATATGAGATCCATTAATGCATGATGCCAGATAGTGCATGACTACAATGTCGTTGGTCTTATCACTGATTTAAGATATATAGTTATTTTGGATTGATTGGACTTAATCATTACCTTTTTATAATATAAAAGGGTATTGATTTGGTTCGTGCACATCGAGGTGTAAAGTCCCTTCCATAAAATGACAAAAGTATGCACTTCGAGGTACCTAATGCCTTCATTTGAATTATTATTGGATGCACTTCAAGATGTAAGATTCCTTTATTAATGTTCCCAAACCCATCATAGATATCAAGGTCCTACTGTTGGAAGTAGGTGGGTCTCGTGGATAGATTTTCAAAACTTTTGACCCACTTGACACAGGGATCAACTATCCATAAAACCAAAACCCAATCCAGGATACATAACCCTCAATCTCGTGACCATGTACAGTAAATATTCTACCAGCACTAAATATCCATAATAATCTACGACATGCAAGAAGTAGATCATACCTTTGGAGATCCGCAGTGCTCTAATGGATTTCTTCAACACCTTTTAGCCTTCCACGCTATGACCCGAATTGGATTTCTTTTCTCAAGAAGAGTGGTGGAATCTTCAGGAGAAATCCCAACTCGAAACTCCAAGGAACTAGAAGAAAGAAAGAGAGAGTAACTCGTGCAACTCTTGCACGAAAGCATTTTGGGCGTGAGGGAGAGTCATATTGGACGTCCAAGAGATTTTATAGACTTTCAAATCTCTCCCTTGTCTAATTGAAATAGAAGTCTTACTTCCAAAGCAATTAGCAGCTTTCTCCTTTCCAAACTCTTAGTTCTAGAGTCCAAGTCGGATTAGTGTTTTCCAATATCTTGGGCTAGCATGGGGACCACTAGGGATTCCTTAGAAAGCTGGCTCTAACTAGAACACCGCGACCCCACATCTCATGTGCAATCCGGGCCCACAGTTAATTGCAAATAACACCACTATATAAATGCAATTGCACTCCAGTCTTAGGAATAAATTACAATGAAAACCCTAAACTTCCCAATTACCACAAGTAGGCCCCTCTATCAATATCCGTGGATCAATTGGAATAAATCCGTCTCTTCCAATCTAAGTTCCACATCTTATTATCCTTGAGCCCCAATTAATCACAATAATCATCAGTACCATCCAATTAACTTTTAATTGAGATGGGTGCGCACTTACTAATGACAAATCCATTAATTGGCACAGGGGGATAATAGAGATAGATTCCATCTTGATCATTCAACGTTCCCACAGTTCTACTACCACATACCCAAGACACCGAGGTGTTAACCTATAGTCGGCCTCACTCATTGGTGACTTAAAACAAATGAATAGATAGAAACTTGAGTTCGTCAATGTCTCAGGATTGAGAGCCTATTGCTAGGGAATTATGAGAGCAAACCTTATTATTGAGACAGAATTCCATAAGGTGCATCTCATTGTCCTTCAATACATCCAATGTACCAGCACCGTGATCCAGAATCTTGCATTCTGATGATCGAGACAAATCACACTATCTCATAGTGATCAAAGTGCTACAACCTTATCAAATGAGATGCCCAATCTCATTACTGGTTATGAAGCTATTTTAAGTATAAGATTTGTGACATATATCTCCCGCGTGTGGATCTCATCCATGCACATATATCACATCTAATATACTAATGGAATCCGGTTCAACTCATGAACCATTATGTCATACGTATTGGTCATGTGCATGAAGTAGTAAAATAACATTCATCTCATAAAAGTAAAGCATGATTTTATTGATAAATAAAGAAATTAATCAATTTATTACATCAACTGATGGATTGAGTCCACAAAATCTAACAATCTCCCACTTGGGTTCAATGCCAGTCAGGGCTGCATCTCATGCCCATCCCTTCTACGTGTTGCTCAAAGACTTTGGTAGTCAAAGGCTTAGTAAAAGGATCTGCTAAATTGTTTGCGGAGGTTATCTTGGTAATAGTAATATCACCTCTCTGCACAATCTCTCTGACTAAGTGATACTTCCTCTGTACATGCTTTTGGCTTTTATGGCTTCTGGGTTCCTTTGACTGAGCGACTGCCCCGCTGCTGTCACAGTAAACTGTGAGTGGCTGTCGTGCCAAAGGTACCACCCCAAGTTCCAAAAGGAATCTTTTAAGCCATACTGCTTCCTTAGCTGCTTCATAAGCTGCTACATATTCAGCCTCCGAGGTTGAATTAGCGGTACATTCTTGTTTTATACTCCTCCAGCTGATAGCTCCGCCTCCAAGCATAAATACATAACCAGAGGGGGATTTCCTAGAATCCTTATCTGACATAAAGTCAGAATCTGTGTATCCGACTGGAATTAACTCATCACTGCTATAAATCAACATGTAATCTCTAGTCCTTCTCAAGTATTTGAGAATACATTTTACAGCAGTCCAATGTTCAGGTCCTGGATTAGATTGATATCTGCTGACTAGGCCCACTACATAACAGATATCTGGTCTAGTACATAACATAGCATACATGAGGCTACCAACAGCCGAAGCGTATGGTATCGACCTCATCTGCTCCTTTTCCTCGGGTGTCTTAGGACACTAATCCTTGGAAAGGTACACTCCATGCCTGAAAGGTGTGATACCCTTCTTGGAGTCTTGCATTGCAAACCGTACTAGTACCTTATCTATGTATGCAACTTGGGATAAGCCAATCATCCTATTTTTTCAGTCTCAATAGAGTTTGATCCCTAGGATGTAGCTAGCTTCTCCCAAGTCCTTCATATCAAAAGTCTTGGCTAACCAAACTTTTACCGTTGACAACATTCCTATGTCTTTCCCGAGGAGAAGGATGTCATCGACATATAAAACTAGAAAAACTACCCTGTCACCTTCGCATTTCATCTACACACATGACTCATCCGGATTTTGACAAAAACCAAATGACTTGATTGCCTGGTCAAAACGGATATTCCAGCTTCGGAATGCCTGCTTCAGTCCATAAATAGACTTCTGCAGCTTGCAAACTTTTTGCTTCTGGTTTTTAGCTACAAAACCGTCTGGCTGCACCATATAGATGTCTTCCTCAAGATGGCCATTGAGAAACGCCGTCTTGACATCCATTTGCCAAATCTCATAATCGAGATGAGCCGCAATGGATAAGAGTATCCGGATGGATTTGAACATGGCTACTGGCGAGAAGGTTTCCTTATAATTGATCCCCTCTTTCTGAGTATATCTTTTCGCAACAAGCCTAGCCTTATAGGTCTCCACTCTTCCATCTGGTCCTCTTTTTCTCTTGTAGACCCACTTGCATCCAATAGGTTTAATATTGGCAAGCAAGTCCACAAGTGTCCAGACCTGATTTGAGTACATAGACTCCATCTCAGCTTTCATAGCATCTTGCCAGCGTCCCGAGTCTAAGTCATTGATTGCTTCATCATAGTTAGAGGGATCTTGTTCCGGCTCTTTTGGGATTGCCTCATAAGACTCTCCTTAGAATGAGAACCTGTCAGGGGGTCTGACAATCCTCCCACTACGACGAGGTACTGGTGTAACTACTGGGTCTGGTAAGGGCGGTTCTTCCTCAAGTCCGGTCATACTTGGATTTGGAATTGATTGCTCCTGAATCTCTTCCAAGATCACCTTTTCTAAAAATTTCCGGTCCATCATATAATCTTCCACCAAAAAAACCGCATTGGTGCTGACCAGCACTTTCTGCTCTCTGGGATTATAGAATAACCAACCTTTAGTTCCTTTAGGATATCCTACAAATGTGCATACTTCCGACTTCGTTTCCAACTTATCCGTCTTAACCTTGAGCACGTGTGCTGGACAACCCCAAATGTGTAAATGTTGTAGACTAGGCTTTCGCCCAGACCACAATTCTCGGGGAGTCTTAGGTATAGACTTAGATGGTACGAGGTTTAGTATGTAAATTGCAGTATCCAAAGCGTATCCCCAAAAGGATATAGGTAATCTTGAGAAACTCAGCATAGACCTAATCATATCTAAAAGAGTCCGGTTCCTTCTTTCTGCTACTCCATTCTGTTGAGGCATACCAGGAGCAGACAATTGGGATAGAATCCCATTTTCTGATAAGTAACCCATAAAATCAGCAGAGAGATATTCCCCTCCTCGATCTGATTGAAGAGTCTTGATACTCTTACCTAATTGCTTTTCCGCTTCCACTCGAAACTCTTTGAACCTTTCAAAAGCTTCGGACTTACGGTGCATAAGGTATATGTAACCATATCTTGAGTAATCATCTGTGAAAGTGATGAAGTACTCATATCCTCCTCTGGCCCTGACATTAATGGGTCCGCAGACATCAGTATGCACTAATTCTAATAAATCTTTGGCCCTATTACCCTTAGCTAAAAAGGGTCTTTTAGTCATTTTATCTTCCAAACAGGACTCACAGACAGGCATTGGTTCTACCACCAATGAAGGTAAGATACCATCTTTTACTAGCCTCTCGATCCTGTTAAGGTTTATTTGACCTAGCCTTAGGTGCCAAAGTTTTGTTGGATTAGATGAAGGTGACTTTCTCTTTAATGATGGTCTATTAATTGTTTCAGTATCATGTATCTCATACATCGTGGGAGTTAACAAATAAAGTCCATTGGTTACCTTGCCAGAACATATGAAAGTACCATTCCTCTTTATGACAACTTCAGTACCAAAAGTAATAGAATAACCTTTATTCACCAAATTAGAAACTGAAATTAAATTCCGCCTTAAAGACGGTACATATAATGTTTCTGACAAAACCAATTTATTATTTGAAAAACATAAAGTAATGACTCCCATTGAAACAGCTTCCGCCTTAGTGTCAGATCCTAGGTTGACAATGATTTCTCCATCACTTAGCCTCCTGGTTTCCCTGAACCCCTGCAACGTATTACATATGTGATTAGTTGCCCCGGAATCCACACACCAGGATTCTGAAGTACCAGTTGCAAAACTAACTTTAGATATAAGTGACTCAATCATACCTGGGGTCTTTTTCTTAGACAGATATTCTGGACAATTCCTCTTCCAATGTCCTGTCTTACCATAATGGAAACACTTTCCTTTTGTCCCTGAACCCTTAGCTTTAGCCACGCCACCAGTTGGACCATTCTCCACCTTAGGACCTTTTGGAACTGATTTTTTTTTGCCTTTCCGCCCTTTGCCTTTCGGCTTGGACTTGGCATCTGACTTTTCTGTCATTAAGGCAGTTGGTTTTTTCTTCATAATCCCTTCAGTTGCTACCAGCTGACTAGATAGCTCAGCTAGAGTCAAATTCATTTTATTCATATTATAATTGACCTTGAAATTGTTGAATGACTCTGGTAGTGACTCAAGGATTATGTCAATCTGCGATTCTGCATCAATCGCAGCTCCCAGTACATCTAACTCATTTAATGAGTCCATCATCTTCAACATGTGTTCCTGTACTGATGTACCTTCAGCCATCTTGGTGCTAATGAGCACCCTCATGGCTGCCTGCCTATCAGGTCTGCCTTGTTCTGCAAACATCTCCTTTAAATTCGATATCATATCATATGCAGTCTTATAAGATTAATGTTGATGTTGCAGCACACTAGACATGGATGCCAGAATGTAACATCGGGCCATCTCATCGTCTTTGGCCCATTTGGTGTAAAGGTCCTTTTCTGCTTCTGATGCATCTGAGCTAGGCTCTTCAAGGGGGTTTTTGGTAAGGACATATTTATATCCTGAAGCTGTCAGGACAATATCCAGATTCCGTTTCCAGTCTACATAGTTGGATCCCACCAACTTATTCTGGTTGAGGATGGTTGCAAGTGGATTGAAAGTATTCGAATTCATGCTTGTAATACTGTAACACATAACCATACATTCAATTAATAAATTTAAATGACATTAGGGTTTAGTATTCTACCAAATTTATGTGGAAATCCTCATAACCACAAAATTCAGAATACATCGGAATCCCAATCCTGCGGGGTATGCCTCCTTGGGGAGTGCAAATACCTCCTAGACTGGTGTGGATCAAAGTTGGTCAAAATTGGGATTAAGACTAACTATCCATGATCCCCTTCATTCATTACAATCTAGGCATCTCATACCAAATAATGTATGACTCCCGATTAGCTTCGGTTTCTAAAATACATGAGGCAAATCCTTGGGGATACTACATCATTATTTTAGTTAAGTGTGACCCACCAACTAGCATTGCATGACAACCGTTGCGGGCAACTCCTCCTTAGGGAGTGGGCTCCCACCCCGTCTCATCAACACTATCCATAAAAGATCCATATCCAGTATCCAGATAAATGCAAGCCCTCCGTAGGGAATGGCCATTCTCAAAATGGCACGAGGCTAATACTTTCCTTACAATGGAGCTATGGTGGAAAACCATGGGGATTTGTATATATATAAATGCCCCGCTCCCACTTAATATTTTAGAGTTGAGGATTTCCTTATAGGTGTATGGGTCCATCAAATATAGGTATATATTCATCTCATGATAAAACCAATGATTGGTTCCAAGTCAAGTTATTTTAAGGAAAGTCTAGTTTCTAAAATTAGTGTTACCAATAGATTCATCTCATGGGCCCACCAATTCTAATTAGAATTCTTTCCAAAAATTAATTTGATTTGATCAATTTTGGAATTTGCTATGTTTGGATCAGATATGGAAATACTCTAAAATAAACATTCATCCATAAATAGAAAGTGCTATAACAAAAGACTAGTACTCTCCTCCACATGGCCCAGGCGGAAAAGACTTCTTGGACTTCTAGACTTTCCAAAACTTTGGGATTCCTCAAACTCTTTGGGCATCTCCAAAACACCTTTTGGTAATCTTCAAACTCTTTGATTAGGAGTCCAGCTTCTCTTTCCTTCTTTGTTTCGGACATCTCCAGAATTTACAAATTTTAAAAATACATAAATTCCTATGTCTCTATAATGAGACTTACATGGTAGTCTAAACATGGAAATCAAAGGGCTATAGGGAAATTCATCATGCCTTGCCCTTTCATGGGAAACCAAGGAAACCATGATGCCCTTTACACTTAGCCACAAATAAACCAATAATTAAAAAGGAAAGAAAAACATGTGGGCCATATGGAGAGGACATTATCACCTGCAAGTTAGTATCTCATACAACAAAGCATCTCACAAAACCAGGTTGCCAAACCACAATGGAAAAATAAGATGCCAAATTTTTGCCACTACGATACAAGATCCCCTACACAGCGGGGGTCCGGGGGCAGTGCCCCCGGCGGGGGTCGAGCTGCCCGGTCAGCTTGCAGGGTTCCAAGGGGCAGCGCCCCTGGCGGGGGCTCGGGGGGCAGTGCCCCCGAAAGAAAAAAAACAAAAAACAACTCAAACCAAGAACAAGATGATTCTGCCTAGGTTCAGCTAGCCGATCTGGTCCCTACGGTTAGCCAATAGACCTCTATAGCCATAGTGGTCCGTTTGACTAACCGACCTGACGAACCCAGAAATTCGGGTTCTTTTTCAGATTCGGTTCCTGCTGTCCCCAGTCACCTCTAATGATCTCAGTATGCTTCTAATGGCATCTTATCATCCTCCTATCATGATTAAAACCTTTTGTGACTTTCCAAACATGTATTTACTACAAAAGCAAGCAAACCCAATAAACACTGATCCTATCATAGCCCTTGCTCTATCCTCTTCACATCTCATGCAAAGATTAGAACAAGATTACTGATCTAACATGATTAGAGATGAGGTATGGCTTTGATACCAATTGTTGGAAGTAGGTGGGTCTCGTGGATAGATTTTCAAAACTTTTGACCCACTTGACACAGGGATCAACTATCCATAAAACCAAAACCCAATCCAGGATACATAACCCTCAATCTCGTGACCATGTACAGTAAATATTCTACCAGCACTAAATATCCATAATAATCTACGACATGCAAGAAGTAGATCATACCTTTGGAGATCCGCAGTGCTCTAATGGATTTCTTCAACACCTTTTAGCCTTCCACGCTATGACCCGAATTGGATTTCTTTTCTCAAGAAGAGTGGTGGAATCTTCAGGAGAAATCCCAACTCGAAACTCCAAGGAACTAGAAGAAAGAAAGAGAGAGTAACTCGTGCAACTCTTGCACGAAAGCATTTTGGGCGTGAGGGAGAGTCATATTGGACGTCCAAGAGATTTTATAGACTTTCAAATCTCTCCCTTGTCTAATTGAAATAGAAGTCTTACTTCCAAAGCAATTAGCAGCTTTTTCCTTTCCAAACTCTTAGTTCTAAAGTCCAAGTCGGATTAGTGTTTTCCAATATCTTGGGCTAGCGTGGGGACCACTAGGGATTCCTTAGAAAGCTGGCTCTAACTGGAACACTGCGACCCCACATCTCATGTGCAATCCGGGCCCACAGTTAATTGCAAATAACACCACTATATAAATGCAATTGCACTCCAGTCTTAGGAATAAATTACAATGAAGACCCTAAACTTCCCAATTACCACAAGTAGGCCCCTCTATCAATATCCGTGGATCAATTGGAATAAATCCGTTTCTTCCAATCTAAGTTCCACATCTTATTATCCTTGAGCCCCAATTAATCATAGTAATCATCAGTACCATCCAATTAACTCTTAATTGAGATGGGTGCACACTTACTAATGACAAATCCATTAATTGGCACAGGGGGATAATAGAGATAGATTCCATCTTGATCATTCAACGTTCCCACAGTTCTACTACCACATACCCAAGACACCGAGGTGTTAACCTATAGTCGGCCTCACTCATTGGTGACTTAAAGCAAATGAATAGATAGAAACTTGAGTTTGTCAATGTCTCATGATTGAGAGCCTATTGCTAGGGAATTATGAGAGCAAACCTTATTATTGAGATGGAATTCCATAAGGTGCATCTCATGGTCCTTCAATACATCCAATGTACCAGCACCGTGATCCAGAATCTTGCATTCTGATGATCGAGACAAATCACATTATCTCATAGTGATCAAAGTGCTGTAACCTTATCAAATGAGATGCCCAATCTCATTACTGGTTGTGAAGCTATTTTAAGTATAAGATTTGTGACATATATCTCCCACGTGTGGATCTCATCCATGCACATATATCACATCTAATATACTAATGGGATCCGGTTCAACTCATGAACCATTATGTCATACGTATTGGTCATGTGCATGAAGTAGTAAAATAACATTTATCTCATAAAAGTAAAGCATGATTTTATTGATAAATAAAGAAATTAATCAATTTATTACATCAACTGATGGATTGAGTGCACAAAATCTAACACCTGCATGGGTGTCTTTAAAGGCCAAAAAAGCCATTTTTAGCAGCAAAATAGGTCAGTAATTGTGACTCGCGGTCACTGCCCATTTTCCATCAATTCCTGTAGTCACAGCACTTTCTGTATAGCATCTCGTGGTCACTAGGCAACAATAGCACTTTTCAGCTTAAAAACAGTACTTTTCAGCACCTTTCATGCATTTTTAGCCAATTTTCATGTATTTTGGCCAAATTTGATCACAAATTAGGGCATAGAAATTTCCATAGACGGTGCTAATCTTCTAATCGTGCTCGAAAATGGTGAATGTGTAATGGATTCAAGTCTAATATTCACACACTTTAAGCATTTAAAAAAAATGAGAATTGATTACAGTTCATCATTAATTTCCTTTCTGTTTACATAGGTTTAAATGCTCTAACTGCGGGAATGCAGATTGTTTACATGTTTTTGAAAAGTTTACGACCCCTTCTTCAAGTCTCAGATATGATCCAAATTCGAAAAATATAAAAAGATACATGAAAAAAATGAAAAGATGCAAAAAAAAAAAAAAAAAAGAAAGAAAAGTTTACAACCCTTCATTCAAGTCTCAGATATGATCTAAATTCGAAAAATATAAGAAGATACATGAAAAATATGAAAAGATGCCAAAAAAAAAAAAAGAAAAGAAAAAGAAAATAAGGGGAGTGATTGTGGGTCACGGTCACTAGCCCCCTGCTAATGAACGTGACCCATGGTCACAAGCAAAAAGTGGCTGAAAGGCCACTGTTTGCACTCTTTGTGGTTGTGTTTTGCCTCTGTGACTCCTCCAAGATATTGAAACTTGCTTTTCTGATCTTTGGAGTGTTGAGTGACCATTAAGAGTGTTGAATTCGACCATGGAATTGATCAAAACCTTTGTTGATCATCACTTTTGTTTATGGACCATTTTTTTTGTACAAATCTGAAAAGGGTGCTGTATGAAGCCAAAGTTATGTCATTTTAATCCCGTGATTTTCAAAGATTAGAATGATGCCTAAAGAGGCCTATTCACAACTTTCATGATGTCTAAAAACACCCCTCCCCCCGGCCAAGTGAGAAAACAAAGGAATTGATTTAATCCTATGCAGGTTCGCCAGGGCTTGAACATAGTCTTCTTTTAAATGATACCTATACGCCCCCCCTTCCTTCTTTGAACCATCCCTCACCTTAAGTGAATGATAAGAAGAAGGAGAAGTGGGCTGGAGTGTTAGAAATGCCTTGTGACTTGCTAATCTTGGAATTTATCTTTGGAATTTTAGAAAAACTACTGTCTCTTTCCTTTTCAAATGACCAACAATCCTTAATAGACTTTAGCAGCAGTTATGAGAAGTTTAAAGGAGTTATTGGGAATTAATATTCGAAAAGCAATAGTGAAAACTGCTGGAAACTATCGAAACTGCTCTAGGGGTGCTAGTAACCGCAGCTGCGGTCACTCCCTAAGTCCTTTTTTAGACTTTTGCATATATGACCTATTTTTACTGGTTTAGGGTCAGAATGATGCCCGATCTTCACAAAACTTGAAGAGATGATTTTTGACACTATTTTTAGTGTGTCATAAAAATTTTAGCTTGATTTGACTTTCTGATGTTAGTTAACTCCCCTATTGACTTTTCAAGAAAAATGAGCCCTTATTTCAGTTGTTTGAGGTCCCAATGATATTGGTTGGGTTTGAAACTTGGAGGGACTGATGTCAGAGATATCTTGGAGTGTCCATCCAAATTTCATGCAATTTGGATTTGGGGAAGTAGGATTTCAAACAGTGGCCTATTTATTACGTGTTCTAAGTCACTATTCACCTCACATTGTAGGTAGTTAGCTTGTTTTCTACCCGAACGACATTCAATTGACTTGAAGTTTTAGAAAATTTATTTTGAAGATTTTTTGAATCTTTGTTCCAAATTTTATTAGCTTTGGCTCCCTAAAAGTAGGATTTTGGCCAGTGACCTCCATGGCTCGGAGGTCAATGACATTTAAGCTAACATGTGTTGACCTATAAAAGTTGCAAATACTGCAGTGAAGACACCTCATCTCAGCTTAATTTAGGCTATAGAGGTTATTTGCAGATCCTAGGGAATCACTGTGAGAATCGGCATTCCTACATGTCGAAGTGATGATATGCTATGCTCTGTCGATCCCTATGTAGAGTGATATTCCATGAAGATCAAGGTAGCTGGAACTCTCAGAAGAAGTTCAAATTTCGGGTTGAACAGACATCATCGAACTCAAAAGCCACAACCATGTCAGCCTGAGGTTAGTCCCCCCCAAGCCAGGGGGTCACTGACCAAAGTCCTGCTTCCCGCTGTCCAAAATTGATGAAATTTGGGCACGGAGCTTCAGTCACGCTCAGAAGATACTTTGCAAATTTTCAAGTCGAAAAGATTCCGTTTGGTCTAAATTTCATTACATGTTAGCTAAGAGGACAGTAATCCCGAATTTGGGGGTCACCAGCTAAGATCTTACTTCCAGAAAACCAAAGCAGATAAAATTTGGAACGAATGCTCAAAGAATGGCCCAAGTTATTCTCCCAAAGTTTCGAGTCAAGTGGAGGCTGTTCGGATAGAAAACAGGCTAACTATCTCAATGCGGAGTGAATAGTGACCTAACGCATGCAATGAATAGGCCACTGTTCAAAATCCTACTTCCTCAAATCTAAATTGCATGAAATTTAGATGAATACTCCAAGATGTTCTTGACGTCAGCCCCTCCAAGTTTCAAATAAAACCGGGGTAATTTGGGCTTCAAACAGCTGAAACAAGGGCCCACTGTCATGAAAAAGTCAACTGGAGAGTTGACCAAGTTCAGGTGGTCAAACAGAGCTGAAACTTCTGTGACACACTTAAAATAGTATCAAGAAGCATTCCTCCAAGTTTCGTGGCGATTGGACACCATTTGGGCCCCGAACAAGCGGAAACAAGCCACATATGCAAAAGTTTAAAAATGGGCCTTGGGAGTGACCGGGACCCACAAACAAAAGGAGTTGACCAAGTTCAGGTAGTCAAACAGAGCTGAAACTCTGTGACACACTCAAAATAGTGTCAAGAAGCATTCCTCCAAGTTTCGTGGTGATTGGACACCGTTTGGGCCCCGAATAAGCGGAAACAAGCCACATATGCAAAAGTTCAAGAATGGGCCTTGGGAGTGACCAGGGCCCACAAACAAAAGGAGTTGACCAAGTTTAGGTTGTCAAACAGAGTTGAAACTTCTGTGACATACTCAAAATAGTGTCAAGCGGCATTCCTCCAAGTTTCGCGGTGATTGGACACCGTTTGGGCTCCGAATAAGCGGAAATAAGCTACATATGCAAAAGTTCAAGAATGGGCCTTGGGAGTGACCGGGGCCCACAAACAAAAGCAGTTGACCAAGTTCAGGTGGTAAAACAGAGCTAAAACTTCTGTGACACACTCAAAATAGTGTCAAGAAGCATTCCTCCAAGTTTCGTGGCAATTGACGCCGTTTGGGCCCCGAACAAGCGGAGACAAGCCACATATGCAAAAGTTCAAGAATGGGCCTTGGGAGTGACCGGGGCCCATAAAAAAAGGAGTTGACCAAGTTCAGGTGGTAAAATAGAGCTAAAACTTCTGTGATACACTCAAAATAGTGTCAAGAAGCATTCCTCCAAGTTTTGTGGCGATTGGACACCGTTTGGGCCCCGAACAAGCGGAAACAAGCCACATATGCAAAAGTTCAAGAATGGGCCTTGGGAGTGACCGGGGCCCAAAAAAAAAGGAGTTGACCAAGTTCAGGTGGTAAAACAGAGCTGAAACTTCTGTGACACACTCAAAATAGTGTCAAGAAGCATTCCTCCAAGTTTCGTGGCCATTGGACACCGTTTGGGCCCCGAACAAGCAGAAACAAGCCATATATGCAAAAGTTCAAAAATGGGCCTTGGGAGTGACTGGGGCCTACAAACAAAAGGAGTTGACCAAGTTCAGGTGGTCAAACAGAGTTGAAACTTCTGTGACACACTCAAAATAGTGTCAAGAAGCATTCCTACAAGTTTCGTGGTGTTTGGACACCGTTTGGGACCCGAACAAGCGGAAACAAGCCACATATGCAAAGGTTCAAGAATGGGCCTTGGGAGTGACCGGGGCCCACAAACAAAAGGAGTTGACCAAGTTTTGGTGGTCAAACAGAGCTGAAACTTCTGTGACATACTGAAAATAGTGTCAAACAGTATTCTTCCAGGTGTCGTGGCGATTGGACACCGTTTGGGCTCCGAACAAGCGGAAACAAGCCACATATGCAAAAGTTCAAGAATGGGCCTTGGGAGTGACCGGGGCCCACAAACAAAAGGAGTTG
The DNA here is from genome assembly GCA_037013555.1 of Sextonia rubra. Classification (NCBI taxonomy): domain Eukaryota; kingdom Viridiplantae; phylum Streptophyta; class Magnoliopsida; order Laurales; family Lauraceae; genus Sextonia; species Sextonia rubra. Next base: position 12,489,207 of record JASUAD010000018.1, on the reverse strand, counting down.
ACCATGTTCAGTTGGTCAGATAGGGTAGAAACTTCTATGAAACACTTAAAATACTGTCAAGCAATATCTCTCCAAGTTTCGTGATGATTGGACAATAGGAAATAGACTGCATATGCAATGTTCCAAAAGTGGGCCTTGTCCGTGACCGGGGCCCAATTAATGAAAACGTTGACCAACTTCCTGAAGTCAAAATGGGCTGAAATTTTTATGACATGCAGAAAATAGTGTCAAGAAGCATCCCTCCAAGTTTTGTGGTAATCAAACTTCGTTTGAGCCCAAAACAGATGAAAATGGGCCACATACATGAAAACCCAAAATTGGGCCTCGTCTGTGACCCAGCCTGTGGTCATGGACCTTCAAAAGATGTTTCCCACGATTTTGGGCAGTTTCCCTCCACTCCTCTTCGAAATCCAACTCCCCACAACTGCTATTAACTCCCCAAAACTGCACAAAACTGATTGGGAGTCTATAAAAGCTTCAAATTTTGAAGGAAATGAGATGAACACATACACAAAGAAGAAAAGGCTTATTTAACCTCCAATTACACCCATACAAGACCTTTGATGTTTGCAATGGGTTTGAAAATATCATTAAATGACTTTTGCACCTTGAAGTGTATATTTTTCATACAAATGAAGGCATTGGGCACCTTGATGTGCGTACACTTGCCATTTAATTGGAAGAATTTGCACCTTGATGTGCGTAACTTGATTGAATGAATTCGCACCTTAATCTGCATAGACCAAATCATCACCCTTTTCACTTTAGAAGAGTGATGATTTAGTTCAAAGGGCTTCTGACCCATATAAAATGTTTATTAAATCAGTGATAAGACCAACCACATTGTAATTATGCATTGTCCGGCGGCAACTACTGATGGATCTTGTGTGGTCATTGTGATAGTGGTGCAGGCTTGATCCTGTGGCCCTATCCCTTTGATTGATCCAACCCTCTCTTACTTATAAGTCTGACACAGATAGTCCTGAAATGCTGCTGAAATTTTGGTAGCCAGGTCTAGTCAGCATAGCATGCTTTTAAGCCTAACTCGATAAACCCGAAATGCTGCAGAAATTCTGACAGCAAGGATAGTCAGCATAGCATAATGAGATGGGATTTATGCCTATATCTAACCATTCCGGTTCAAAACCATGTTGGTCTAGATGGCATCTATAAACCATTCCGGCTAGCCCAAGAGGCAGCCATGTTGGTTATACCACTAATATAGTCCTGTGGGCTTACTTTTTGCAGAGACATCATGGGTTCCCTGATCATCACTTTTGATGAGGCCAAGGAGAGGCTCTCTAAAATATCTATGACCCAAAACAAACCAACTGTAAGAGCATCAAAAAAAGCTCGAATGGACTTTACTGCCCCTATGTCAAGAGTCTCAGTATTTCAAAAACTCTCTATTCCAACATGCTCTATAACTTCGGCTGATTCAAATGGGTCATCAGTGACCCTTAAATTCATCAAGAAGACTAAAACTCCTAAATCTTGGGTTTCCAAATACGCGCAGAATCCGTTTGGAGTTTTCAACAAGGTTCAGAAGGAACCAAATTACAAACTGAAGTCAGAAGGCAGCAATCTTCATATCACCAAGCCTCGTCTGGGGGCAAGGCAGGTCCGGTCCACGGATCATAAATCAGTGGTACTTGACAAGTCACATTCAATGACTGCTCAAAACTTAAAGTCACCACCTACTAGGCCCAAACAGCGGGTCATTATCAAGCACAAACCAAAGGACTTCCAGCAATTCCTAACTCGTAAAAAGATCCAGAAGGGTGCATCCATCCCCAGATACAGCACGTGGTCACCTCAACCACACACTCCAAAATCCAATATGGTTGAGAACAAACTCTTGGCCTCAGTTGAAGATAATACTTTCTATCCTCTGACTCAAAAAGAAGGACGGAGGTTTGGCAGGGGGCATTTACCTTCTATCATTGTGGCACCTTCTCCGCTATCTTCACCCTAAGGCTTATCATATGGTGCTAAAGGCAACAAACAAGCTGAACGATTGGTTATCAATAATTCAACCGATCTCACTCATTTCAAAGATTCGCTCCAACATAAGAAAAAGGAAAAGAAAAAGAACAAAGGGGGTGCTATTGACATCCTTTCACTTCCCACTTCAGATTCCATGGATTGGGAACGAGTGACAAGCACTTCCAGGCTGTTGGTTGCCAAGTTTAAAGATCAGACCTCAGCAGCCAGGATGGCTAACCAACTCAAGAAAAAAGCTTTAGCCCATTACAAGGACCAAACTCAGAAGCTGTCACAGTGCAAGATCACTCAAAAATGGGTGGTTAAAGAAGATGATCCGAATTTGACCTTGTCTTACATGGTCGGGCCGGGTTCAATTCGAAGAATTACTCGGAGTATGACTCGAACTCAATCACAAGGGTCTGATTCAGACTCCCATTCAAGCAATACTTCGGAAGGTCATATCGAAACTGATTCTGACGATGATCCTATCACTATCTTGAATGCAAAAAATAGTCAATGCACTCCTCAAGCATTAACATCATCTTATTCTCATCAGTACACTGTGTTTATGGCTAAAGGGAGTAGAACTAGCAAAGATGGAAATGACGTTGCTAGTGGAAGTAAAGATGCTGACGAAAAAGATGCTAGTGAAAATGAAAATGACAATGTCAGTGATGTTATCAAACAACAAGGAGCTATGATCGACCACTTAACTGCGCAAGTGAAAATCTTAATAGATCAGCTAGGTGGTCCGGTTGGAGCTCAAATAAATCCTTTGTTCGCCAACAGAAGAGAACAAGCAATGATCATGGAGAATGCCACTAAAATTGACCTTCTCACAGCCCAACTCACAGCCTAATTTAAGTCCCTAACAGACAAGGTAATAGCTACAGGTTTTACTGGTGGTGATCATTTATCAATCCTTGGTCTTCATGCAAATCCTGAAAAACATGTGACCTTCAAAGAAGTTGAAGAGATACTGACAAAATCAAAAGTGGAGACCAGAATGAAAAAGAAAGGTATTACACCCAAGTATCCCCTGGAATTTGATCTGGTTCCATTTCCACTAGATTATAAACTTCCGACTTTCCAACTATACCTTGGGAAAGGGTCAGCATATCATCATATTGTGCATTTCAAATCACTCCTAGGAAGCCTGCCAGAGTTAGATGCACTAAAAATAAGACTATTCGTCGGCACATTGAAAGGAGTCACCTTCGATTGGTACAAGCAGTTACCAGAACTCTCATTCATGACATGGCTGATCACAGAAGAGAAATTCTTACTCCATTTTCAGGAGGAGGATCAAACAATCACCTTTATTATGCTCAGCAATACAAGGCAGGGAGACAATGAAACTGCACAGGCCTTTATCAATAGATGGAGAGCATTATCCTATAAATGCTTGGAACAACCATCTCAAAGGGCAACGATCGAAATGTGCAAAACCAATTTGCGACCAGAAATCAAGGCTGTCATACTTAGTCATAAAACTAAGTCTTCGGCCCGATTGGTTGAAGTTGCGACTGATGCAGAACTGACTCTCAAAGAGATCAGTCAAAGTCAAAGATATATTGAAGATGCCTTCTCTGAGGACTCTTAAATAACTCAAGGGATTGTAAGGCAGACTTGCCTACATTTATTCGTTCATCTCAAACTTATCTGGGAAGTGTAGAGCATTTTCCAGACTCATTAAAAAAAAGGAATTGAATTTGTGTGGGATAAAGCTTGTGAAGATATCAAATGGTGTCTCATAAACCCACTGATCTTTTCAACTCTAATTCCAGGCAAACCAACCATTCTTCTACATTCGAGTTCTTGATCACTCTCTGAGCACATTGCCAGCTCAAAAGAACAATGAGGAAGCAAGGCTTGCTTTAATGGTACACATGCACTCCTCACACTTGAAGGAGATAAATGCATGATGCTTATCAATGGAAAACTTCTCAAGAAATAATATACTTGAATGTCATTAGTAAACCCAAACCACGTACAATGTACGTACAGTGTACATTCTCACTCCCAACCAAAACCAAAATTCTCTGGTTTCGAGCCTCACAACCTAAGACTTCTAACCAAAATCCTTCAGACTTGTATAAAATGACTACGAGGATCAAGTTCCATCGACCCTTCTAGTCAAACTTTCGTTACTTAGATAACGTCCTTACAAGACCCCTTGTAACATCCTGCTATATAGATTAAGTCTTTTTGCAGACCTTGTATAGCAAAACTCAGCTGTGTGGAATAAGTCTTTTTGCAGACCCCATATAGCTAATCCTTAGTTGTATAGAACAAGTCTTTTGTAGACCCTATATGACTACCTTCGGTTATATAGAATAAGACTTTTTGCAGACCCTGTATAACTAAAATCTAAACAAAAAACCAAAACCAAATCTTTTTCCTAAGGAATAAGTCAAGGATCCTGGGGAAAGCCTCACACATGGGCACCGGACAACATCCACTTTGTTTGACCCCTTTCAACACCAAAATGATCAAGTCAAGGACCCTGGAGAAAGCCTCACACATGGGCACTGGATAACGTCCACCTATATGACTCCCTTATTTTCGATTTGTGGACCCAAAAGATCACAAATCACACCCTCATACAAGTCTGAGAAAACCAAATCAAACAAACCATCCACACAAACCACATCAAACATCCACAAAAAATCAAATAAAACACCCATACCAATGATAAAATGGAGGAAAAGAAAGTTTTTCCGTTGATATTCATTTGAAGTTTAAGTACAAAGAATGAAGTCAATGTATACATGGCCACCCAAGCTGATCAAGATAAACGAGTTCTACAAAAAGCTGCGGCGATCAAATCTAGTCCAAGAACTTCTCAAGTCGCCTCTCTTAGGATGTGCCCTCTATAGCTTGGCTAAGCTGGGACAACAGCATCAACGTCAATTTCATTCAGTTTGATACTCATTTCACTTTCGGACAATAGCATCAACGTCAACTTCATTCAGTTTGATACTCATTTCAGTTTCAAGGAATTGAACAAAGTCATTCAAGGTTGTCTGTTTCGCTTTTACTTTGGTGAGAATGCACTCTTTATAGGCCTGGTTCTTTGAACTAGACTTTTCTAAGCCATCTACGGTGACTCAAAGTTTCAGAACATCATCTTTCACTGATAAAAACTGTTGCTACAATGTGATGATCTATGGTTGCAATGTTCCTCACAGCCAAAGTTTTGGTTCTATCTCAAGACACAACATGGTGAACCCACTTTGGGCATTTTGCCCCAAACAAAAGTATGTGTTTTCTTGAAAGCCAACCTAATCTAAATTTTAAATTCATCTCGGGCAAACCTAATTTTGAGCCAAAATTTTCATCTCAAATTGCTTTGAATCAAAATCCACAAAAGCCAATCTTTTTCATACTTCCTCATGTCAAGCCAAGTCAAAACCTAAACTATGATTTTTGAAAATAAACCAAAAATCCATGAAAATCCAAACCTAAATCCATTTTTATTAAAACTTTTGATTTTCTTAAAACCTCAGGGATTCTTTTTATGGGTGTTCCCTACGTCCCCACAGAGATGCCACTCTGGATATCTGTGAAAAATAGGTCAAAAGAAAATCAAATTCATTTCCAAAATCCAAACAAAATTCATAAACTTCTGAATTTTCTAAATGCCTAAGGAATTCCTTTGTGGGTGTTCCCCATAGTCCCCACGGAGATGCTACTTTTGATATCCGTGAAAATAGGGCAAAGAAATTCAGATTTCTTATGTCTTTTCAAAATTCCGTCATCAAACCCTTCATGGTTTTTATCAAAATTTTCAAATCCCAAGTTTAGGCCTATAACCTACCTTGACAAACTGTCTTTTCATCAAGCCATCCATCATTCCCACAGATTGGCTATTTCGAGGCACAATGATTATTATACTATAATCATTGCACCTCGAGGGGGCACTTGTTGACCTATAAAAATTGCAAATACTGCAGCGAAGACACCTCATCTCAGCTTAATTTAGGCTATAGAGGTTATTTGCAGATCCTGGGGAATCACTGTGAGAATCGGCATTCCTACATGACGAAGTGATGATATGCTATGCTCTGTCGATCCCTATGCAGAGTGATATTCCATGAAGATCAAGGTAGCTGGAACTCTCAGAAGAAGTTCAAATTTCGGGTTGAACAGACATCATCGAACTCAAAAGCCACAACCATGTCAGCCTGAGGTTAGTCCCCCCTAAGCCAGGGGGTCACTGACCAAAGTCCTGCTTTCCGATGTCCAAAATTGATGAAATTTGGGCACGAAGCTTCAGTCATGCTCAGAAGATGCTTTGCAAATTTTCAAGTCGAAAGGATTCCGTTTGGTCTAAATTTCATTACATGTCAACTTAGAGGACAGTAATCCCGAATTTGGAGGTCACCAGCTAAGATCTTACTTCCAGAAAGCCAAAGCAGATAAAATTTGGAAAAAATGCTCAAAGAATGCCCCAAGTTATTCTCCCAAAGTTTCGAGTCAAGTGGAGGCTGTTCCGATAGAAAACAGGCTAACTATCTCAATGCGGAGTGAATAGTGACCTAACGCATGCAATGAATAGGCCACTATTCAAAATCCTACTTCCTCAAATCCAAACTGCATGAAATTTAGATGAATACTCCAAGATGTTCTTGGCGTCAGTCCCTCCAAGTTTCAAATCAAACCGAGGTCATTTGGGCTTCAAACAGCTGAAACAAGGGCCCACGGTCATGAAAAAGTCAACTGGAGACTTGACCGAGTTAAGGCCGTCAAAAAGAGCTGAAACTTCTGTGACACACTCAAAATAGTGTCAAGAAGCATTCTTTCAAGTTTCGTGGCAATTGGACACGTTTGGGCCCCGAACAAGCAGAAACAAGCCACATATGCAAAAGTTCTAGAATGGGCCTTGGGAGTGACCGGGGCCCACAAACAAAAGGAGTTGACCAAGTTCAGGTAGTAAAATAGAGCTGAAACTTTTGTGACACACTCAAAATAGTGTCAAGAAGCATTCTTCCAAGTTTTGTGGCGATTGGACACCGTTTGGGCCCCGAACAAGTGGAAACAAACCACATATGCAAAAGTTCAAGAATGGGCCTTGGGAGTGACGGGGCCCACAAACAAAAGGAGTTGACCAAGTTGAGGTGGTCGAACAGATCTGAGACTTCTGTGACACACTCAAAATAGTGTCAAGAAGCATTCCTCCAAGTTTCGTGGCGATTGGACACCGTTTGGGCCCCGAACAAGCGGAAACAAGCCACATATGCAAAAGTTCAAGAATGGGCCTTGGGAGTGACCAGGGCCCACAAACAAAAGGAGTTGACCAAGTTTAGGTGGTCAAACAGAGCTGAAACTTCTGTGACATACTCAAAATAGTGTAAAAAAGCATTCCTCCGAGTTTTGTGGCAATTGGACACCGTTTGGGCTCCGAACAAGCGGAAACAAGCCACATATGCAAAAGTTCAAGAATGGGCCTTGGGAGTGACCGGGGCCCACAAACAAAAGGAGTTGACTATGTTCAGGTGGTCAAACAGAGCTGAAACTTCTATGAAACACTTAAAATAGTGTCAAGCAACATCTCTCCAATTTTCGTGATGATTGGACATCATTCCGGCCTCAAACAATGGAAAATAGACTGCATATGCAATGTTCCAAAAGTGGGCCTTGTCCGTGACCGGGGCCCAATTAATGAAAAGGTTGACCAACTTTCTGAAGTCAAAACGGGCTGAAATTTTTATGAAATGTAGAAAATAGTGTCAAGAAGCATCCCTCCAAGTTTTGTGGTAATCAGACTTCGTTTGAGCCCAAAACAGATGAAAATGGCCCACATATGCGAAAACCCGAAATTGGGCCTCGTCCGTGACCCAACCTGCGGTCACGGACCTTCAAAAGATGTTTCCCACGATTTTGGGCAGTTTCCCTCCACTCCTCTTCGAAATCCAACTCCCCACAACTGCTATTAACTCCCCAAAACTACACAAAACTGATTGGGAGTCTATAAAAGCTTCAAATTTTGAAGGAAATGAGATGAACACATACACAAAAAAGAAAAGAGAAGAAATCAAAGAAAGAAGCACTTAAAGCAACAAAGAAGCAAACTCCAGCAGCACTTCTATGACCATTCCCACCTTCTTTTCTCAGTTTTGAAGGTGAGAAAGAAAATTCAGAAGAAGGGAAGGAAGTGGAATGGCCAAAGTTCATGCTATGTTCGTACGTCGGCAATTTCTGAGAGGATGACATTGTCACCTCTGTTTCTCTTATTCGTAGGGCCTCTTAACCATCGCAAGAGTTGTGAAAGAAGTCTCTCTAGGCCTCATTTTGTTCCTTGAAAATGATAGGTTCAAGATGACACAACTCCGGCTTCATATTTGCCTATTTCGGACTTGAAACAAAAACGCAGTCCGTAAGCACGAATGATGAGTTACAGAGGTTTCAATTGATTCCATGGTTAAATGTGATCTTCCTAATGGTTGTCCACCACTCTAAAGTCATGAAAATGGAGTTCCAACATTTGAAAGAAGTTCCAAGAAAGAACCAGTGCGAACAGCATAAAAAACGGAGGTAAACAGTGGTTTCACGGCCACCGTCTACCAGTGACCGTGACCCACGGTCACTGGAAGGCCCCAGTGACCGTGGGTGAGTCACGGTCACTGAATGGGGCAGTGACCGCGGGTCACGGTCACCCCCATTTTTCCATCTTTTTTTGCACTTTTTTCTTATTCTATGTACATTTTCTCGAAAATTCCAAGTTGAGATCACATCTAAGACTTGAGGGAGGGGTTGTAAACTCTCAAAATGTATGCAAACAACTTGCATCCCCGGGGTCAGGGCACTTGAACCCATGTAAATAAAGGGAAATTAATGATGAACTATAATTACTTCCCATTCTTCTTAACGCTTGAAGTGCGTGAATGTTGGACCTTGATTCCGTAATTCATTTCCCACGCCTACTTTTTAAGCACGATCAGCATGCAATGGAAGTGGGATCAAATGAAGTTCTTTTGACTTAGAAATTTTTAGAATTCCCCTTGAGGATGACTAAAGCTTTATACCAAAATTTCATCAATTTTGGATGTCGAAAAATAGAACTTTGGTCAGTGACCCCATGACTTACTTGGGGGTCACTGACCCAAAGTTGACATGTTTATAGACTTTGGGTCAAATGATATCCATTTGACCTGAAATTTTGCAAAGCTTCCCTTAAGCATAATTTGAGCTTCTTGCAAGAGTTTCAACTAATTTTGATCTTTATGAGGTGTCACTTTGCGTAGTGACCCCACAGAGCTTAGTAGATTCCATCTGAACTAAGTTTTGGTTCAAATGTTATCCAAATGCTCTCTGAAATTTTGAAGGATAGTCTTTGAATGTATTTGAAAGAATTCCCCTGAGGTTGAGTTTGCTTTAATATGTAAAAGTGTTAACTTCCACAGTGACCCCAAAAGAGCTAGCAAATAGTCACCGAAGCTTGAGTTTAAGCTAAGATGAAGTCCAAATGCTTTGAAACTTTAAAACATCATTCTCAAGCCTACTTTAGAGTTGTCATAAGAGTTTCAACTATTTTGGTAATGCAGAAGCTTGAATTTGTTTGGTGATCCTTGGATTTGAGTCATTGAACCTCAAACTTGGTGTTTGGTAAGTTTAGTAACAAAATGAAGTCCACCAACTTTGAGACATGAATTACTGCATTTTGAACTCATCTAAAGTCTTTTGAGTTGATTGTAGCAGCTGTGATTTTTTATGGGTCAATACTTGGTAACAATATAAAAAAAGAATCATAATGACTTTCTTATTTTGAGGCCTTAAGCCCTACGCTAGCTCAACCTGGACCCTTGAGGGTCGTGTAAGGGCTTAGATAGTGCAGGCTTTTTGAGGGCTTCAGCTTGCCCAAGCTTGGCTCTGCATATATTGCGGGTAGGATTAGAACAACCACAGGCACAGCCTGGCCCAACCCTTTGGCAACCCTACTTATTAGGCTCCACCATAGAGCCTTTGCTTTAAAATTTGAATAACTCAAGAAGATTGTCTCTTACTTGAATGGAATATGACACAATTTTACTCTACTATTTTTCATGCTCACCATAAGATTTAAACCCAAAAAAACAAAAAATCTTGTTTCCTCTCTATGATGGTGCTCAACTATTTAAAATCTTAACCACTTATATAAAATGCCATTCTCTTGTATGAGATATCGTAAATTTCCACTAATGTATTTCGGTTCTATAGTAAGACTTATTAAGTATAACACACTTAGTAAAATATTCCAAAAAGTTCATGTATTTTATTCACATTCACAATGAGCCCAACCTATTTAAAAACTAAATTGCTCATATATAATAAAATCTCAATCTAATATTTTTTAACCTACTATAAGATCTATCAAGTATAATACACTTGAATAAATACTAAAATAAAATAACTTTATGCGTTATAAACAGAATGGTTTTGGCTGTAGGCCTTTCTCTAATCATTGTGAAATACGGTCCATCCAAGAGGGAGGCATTTATTTTGTTCAATTTAGATTCTTATTAGCTGGGATTCCCTAGCCTCATGAATTTTCTGTTAGTTTGAATGGTTGGATAAAAAATAGTGCTTTTTTTTATATGATTTAGATGGTTACATTCAGAAGCCCATCCATCTTCCAAGGTAGGAACTCCATAGACAATTTTGCATTGTTATTTTTTCAATAAGAAAAAAAGAAGATTTAAAGCATTTGACCCATGGGAATAGTCATCATCTTAAATAATATTTTAACAAATTTGCACGCGTGCACACATCGGCGTGCACTGCAACGCTAAGCATATGCTAGTTGACAATCTTAAACGTTAATTAATGAAGTGGATCGTTATTATAATTTTCTAGCCAACAATAACACTCACAAGCCAGACAAATAACACCGACACAGCATTCATGAATCAATTAAGTGATAGATGGCGTTTTTGTCATAAAAAAGTTGAGAATACTATAATACTTGTTTAAGCCTTTAAGTAACATATTTAAGTGGATAATCGATGACTTCAATAGGAAATGGTATATGCTGATGTTTGTGGACTTTGTTTATTGATTTGGGAGTGGGACTCTGTCCTCAAGCGAACGTACGTATCACACACGAGACCAAATCCTTTGAAGCCTTGAAATGGTGAAATCCCATTCCGTAGGATGTTGGAACTTCGGAGTGGAAACAAACTACTAAAAATGAATGTTCTTCTTGTTGATGGGGGTCTACCAAAAAAATTTTCTAGAAAGATTTGGTCCACCATAAGATCAACTGTTTGATTAAAATTAATGTGTAAACACAATCTTATTCATTATTCATTATCTTCTTGTTTATGAAATAAATTAATCTGGCAATTGGAGCTACTTCTATTGGGATAAAATCTAGGGACACTCCTGTGATGGCTTTTATCTTGAGTGACTTAGATTTTTAATAAGTAGGTCCTACTTTAGAGTTTGACTCTTTCAACTCAAGATTAATTCAAGTCAAAGCCTAAGATGCCTCAGAGGATCCAAACTCCATAGACACATCATCACCAAAATAATGTTGGGAAAAGCGGCATAGCGGAATTTACTCATGATCGATGGATTAATTAAAATGAACATATACAATCATACAATCAAGCAACCACACATATGAACACAGCTATTTTACATAGGTCGACAACATTACCTACATCCACGGAGGAGAGAAACTAATCTACCATTCACCCATCTCAACCCCCTGGGAGCTAAGGGGTTATAATAAATTGGTATATGTAGTTCCCGGTTTCTTGGCCAATAAGAAAACAAATACATAATGACTAAAATACCCCTTACTATGAACTTCGGTCCTAGCTAAACTAGACGAACTGACCTAGCTAAACCTAAAGACAAGACAAAACCAAACAATTTCCACCTTGACTTGGATTCTATAAATCCTTAAGCCACATTGAAGATACCTGGTATTATCTTGGTCTTTTCATCCCTCGCTAAAAGGTACATATCCACATGTGCTACAACCAAGTGCAGCTCCTGTACCCCCTTATTATGGGTGCACCGACAATCTCAACATTGTTCGATATCAACCAAGTCCAAACCGACTTGAGATTTCTCATAGTTTCTTCATTCGACCCAAACACCCCGCCCTGAACCTTAGAAGTGCCTTCATTTGTTGCCATTTTTGCATGCATCCTTGTAATACAATGAACCTCATTTCCATCCGTTAAGACAAAAGGGACCTTCTCGAATCTGGATCTCACTGGTACCTTGCAAATCCTTCATTCTGTTTCATCCCAGTGTTTTTCCCGTCAAACATATAACCGTCATTTTCAACACTGGGTTTTTATCCTTCGCACCATGACAAGTTGAAGCCCAACTGCCCTTTCTTTTTTAGAGGAAAATCGTCTCCGTATTGGTATTATTGGATTTTGGCTAGATGATATTATCAAAGACCCTGTTAATCCATCTTTTGATGATTTCGTCGCATCTAACTCGACTTGAACCAGGGATTTCCTCTCCCGGTATTTGATGTTTCATTCACCGCTCCACCTAAAAAGGCATCCCTCATCAATCTTTAGAGATTTCTGAACATCTCACCTTTCATGATGATCAATGCTCCATTAACCACATTCATAGCTCTACCTACCACAGTGCACTTACAGCCTTTGGAATCTAAAACACCCAAAGAATTTCCTTTGCAAATCCGGAACATCTATCACTTCCGCGAAGGTCTGAACAACTTCATTATACATCCAGATCTTTATCGCTCTTGCAAATCCGGAACATCTATCACTTCCGCGAAGGTCTGAACAACTTCATTGTACATCCAGATCTTTATCGCTCTTATCTTAGTGCTCGTTAGTTTTGCATTGTCTTCCATAAGAATAGATCCATTAACAAACATGAATCACAACATGTGATATGAAGAATTAGAATCCAAACATGTGACAGGAAGAATTATTTGCATCAAACCAATCTTTACTTGAACATGTGATAGGAAGAATTAGAATCCAAACATCATAAATCACCAATTTGACTTATACCTATAGCGACCGAAGTGATTCCTAATCATCCAAATCCGAGCTTTCTGGCACACTATCTCCTTCCGATTCTAATTCTTTTACTTTTCCATCCACTTTAGCGTGTTTGCCAATTCATGATCACTTTACCGTGGATCTACGCTTTCCATGGATACCAACCGTCATGTACATGCTTTTAAGCTTTCCTCCAAAGTGTTGGAGCAGTCTCCCATCCATGACATCAAGTAACACTTTTCAATCCCTGCTGTGTTAAGGAATCTATGACTCTTCCATGCCATTTTCTGAAGTCGTGTCTCCATCAAACTCTTTAACTAGCCCGTGATGCTTGAATCCATTCATATCATTGTGAATCACTTGGTTTCTAAGTCCCCCATTTTCTACTCATCAAACTGTTGATCTCCTCTGTTAATCTTGTAGATCTTGTCGCCACAAGTACGCTAGTGAATTTCAAATTCAACTCCGAATGACTTTGATATTGTATAAACTGTAAGGTCCAAACCTAAACTAATCCTAATTTACTATAATTAATTTTGTTTTGCTTTAATTACTATATAATTAGGTAATTCAACTTAAATCTCCTTGGATTTGGGTCAGGGATAGATAGTTGGGTTGGGTTCAAATCTTAGTTTGGTGGTTAAAGACTTTTTTGTAAATTAGAGTTATATGGTTTGCATCATCTTGGCACCATATCAACTGCATCATGTGTATTTCATCTTGCGGGTCATTTTTCATGTTTCGCCCAGCTCAACTCGGATCCATTTTGGCCCACTTGAATACCAATTGATTCAAACTGCAAAATCCATAAAACCAAGTGGACTTGCTTGTAATTCTAGAAAACCTAGATTTAAAAACCAACTTTATTGCTCCTTCTCTGCATCTCCTCTACACCTCTACTAGAGCCTCCATCTTCTTCTCTCATTCTCCTCTCCTAGCAGTTGAGAGCATGAGTTTGGAGTTATGCATGCAAGAGTTGCAGTTTCCTTCTTCATCCTCCTTGCTTCCTTGCTCATTTTCTCCCTTGGAAACTCACAATCTCACCTCATCATCTTCCCTACATCTCTCTAAGGTAAGAGCCCCATCACTACTCCATTCTTGAGTTCATTAGAGTTAAAGAGACTCCAGTAACATGGATTCATCCTATGCCCATTTCCTCTGTTGCATCCAGTAGGATCATCTTCTATTGAGGCCTTTTCCATTATCAACCCAAGAGAAAGGCTTGATTTGGGTAAAGCACTGCGATAAGGCAAGTATGAGAGTATATTTGGCTGTGTGTTAATTCTTGAAGAAACCTATGTCACTGTTAAGTTACAGCGCTCTTACACTTAATTTTAAGAATCTATGATGTTTATTAGTTAATGAAGGTAATTTGTAAATGAATGATGGGATTAGGTGAAGGAGAACCCAACTATGATAAAAACTTGAGATGTAAAATGGTAGGTTGGATCAGAAAAATTGGAACCATGTTTGAAAAGTTCTGTACCGAACTTCTGTTTTAGAAATAGCTTTAGATATTATAAAGCTTATGACGGCTAAGCCACAAGTATACTACGGCTAGCTTTTCAGATACCCAAAATCTAATATTCCTTCTACAGTTGACCCCACGACTAAGCCGTGTGATGCACTATGGTTAAGCAGTAGCCAAACCGTAGGCTACCTATAGCTTTAAATCACGGCTGAGCCGTAACTATGGAAAAATTTTGTGAAATACGGTTAAGCGGTGACCTATTCACGGCTAAGCCATAAGAACACAAGAACTTAAGTAAAATTAGGAATATTTCAAAGACCATCTAGGGCCTTAAAAAGAAACCCTTACCTTAACTAATTAGCACAATGGTAATTAAATACTATAAAGGAAGAGTGTTGAGCTGTCACTCATTCCCTTTCGATTTTCCAGTTGTTTCCTAATGCCACGTCATGAGTGTTAGCATAAGAAGCGGTGTCCATTACCTATACAATGTAATACTAAGCTTTTGGTATACATTGACACCGAACGTTTATGAATACACTATATTGAATGACTAAGGAGATATATATTGTCTTAACTAGAGTTGGCTAATAAACATCCTTGTTAATCTCTCAATCCAAATGCATTCATATTGTTTAAGTAATCCTTGCCCTCAGTATGATTTAATCATGTATCCATCCTTCCTTGTGAACCTTGAGGCAAAATCTGAGACAGAGCTTCTACTGAGCGTGAGCCCATGAGCCAAGATAAGGGTAACTAAGGTTGAGAGAGTTTGAGCCCTAATAGCTCATTTAAGTATGCATTGTTTGAATAGCAGCTACTTCATTTAATTCTGATCTTTATGGTTGAGTACGTCTTAAGACCAGTATATGCTTCAATATAAGAATGAGTAGATCGTTATGTATGATAAATGTGAAAGTATGAATTTTGATCAGACTTGAGACCATTAAATTAGCACCACTTAGCTTGTAACCATATGAGGTTCAACAGGATCAAATAAGGGTATTCAATATGTTACCTTACTGTAGTAGTTGTATGAAGTGTTGTGGAAACTATGGGGAACACCCACCCAATGAATCCTTAAGGTTTTAAAAAAATCAAGATTTGGGTTTGAAATGAATTTAGGTTTGGAATTCTCATGGATTTTTGGTTTGTTTTTTCAAAAATCAAGGTTTAGGTTTTGACTTGGCTTGACATGAGTCAAAATGAGGTGGAAATTTTGAGAGGATTGGCTATTGTAAATTTTGATTTGAGGTAATTTGAGCTAATAAACTTGGCTCAAAATTGGGTTTGATCCAAGATAAATTTGAAATTTCAGTGGTATTGGCTTTGAAGGAAAAACCTTTTTTTTTTAAATAAAATTGAAGATAAGACTGTGGATCTTATGGAGGCTGATGTCCTTGCTACGCCAGTTACCTGTAACTTCATGCCACCCATGGTCAGGACACCTTCACGAGTACTTTTTAAGGCTAAGCAACTGACACCTACAAAAAGAGCCAAAGGCCTAGCTACGTAGAAAATATCAGATGAAGCTTCAGCTGCTGAGGGCAAGGGTTCCCACAAAGTATTGTTAAATGTTATGGTAACACCACCTGTAAATTGAGGTCCTTCCACCACTTTGTCTTCACAAGGATAACATGAATCACCCTCTGTCCGTGAAGAAGGATTAATTGTTCATGGCGGTGTAGGTGTAAATACTAAGAAAGGAGAAGATGACCACTCGGGTTCCTAAACTCAGTCAAATTCTTAAAAACGTGAGTCAGGTCCCTCTGCACATGAAGAGCTGAATTTATTTGGTGATCTCCCACACCAGGTTTTTCCATCAAAGGAGCCATGAGGATGATGCTTTTACAGTATCTTTGATATAGTCTTGCAAAAAGGGTCTTAAAACGGAAAAGATATTAACTTGCAAGGCATTGGCTAAGAAATGAGTACGTTTTACTTCTGAGGTTGATTTAAACAGCCTCTAAAATGCTTTTGTGGTCTTGTTCAACAAGGTTGAAGAACGGTTACCTGGAATAGTGGTGTAGAATAGGCCAAGGCATTTCAAGATGAAGTATTGATGGAAAAGATTAAGCCGGTGACTAAAATTGAAAGTGCTCTGAAGAAGCTAAAGTGGTGGATGAAGCAAATGTCCAATTAACAAAAGAAATGAGTATGCGTCGGGAAGAGTATGAACAGCTGCAATAACAATTCACCATAATGCAGCAACAGCTTTTAGCCTTGGAAGACAACATGCTAAAGCTTCGAAGCACCGTAGATGATTTAAAGAAGTAGAGTTTGAGAACCAATCCTGCAAAGATAGCCTTCTCTCCAAAGTAAGGGCAAAGCAAACAATGTTGAATAATTTTGTTCAATCCCTCGAGAGTGAGATCAATATCAAGCTAGATAAGATTGACATTAATGCTATTATCCTAATTTATGCAAGCTACAAATGGCGAATCTTGAAAAAACAAAGCCTAAACATGAGGAGGCAACTTGAGAAGTTCCTAGACTAGATCTCTTTACTGTAACTCTTGTTTGACTCTTTTTATTTTGATCGGCCTAGATGGCCATGTAATTTTTTTTTTTACTTCATTCTTTGTATTCAACTTTAAAATGAATGTCAATGGAAAAAATTTTCTTTCGCTCCATTTTGTCTTTGGTATGGAATGTATGGATTGGTTTTGTATAGATGTTTGATGTGGTTTGTATGAATGGTTTGGATGGAGACTTGGTTTGTATGGTTTGTTTTATTTGTTTTCTCAATCTTGTAGGAGGATGTGACTTGCGATCTTTTGGATCTATAAATTAACAAAGAAATGAGTCATATAGGTGGGCTTCATCCAGTGCCCATGTATGAGATATTCTCCTGGGTCCATGATTTGATCTTTTGGTATTAAAAGGGGTCAAACAGAGTGGACATCATCTGATGCC
Organism: Sextonia rubra; assembly: GCA_037013555.1. NCBI lineage: Eukaryota > Viridiplantae > Streptophyta > Magnoliopsida > Laurales > Lauraceae > Sextonia > Sextonia rubra. The sequence continues at coordinate 12,471,852 of JASUAD010000018.1, read as the reverse complement.
CATGTTTGAGGCTTTCTTCGGGGTCCTTGTTCCTCAGGATAGAAATTTAGTTTTTTGGTTTTATTTAGATTTTTGTTATATAAGGTCAGCAAAAAGACTTATTCCATTCAATCAAAGGTAGCCATATAGGGTCTACAAAAGACTTATTCCATACATCTAAAGGTTAGCCACATGGGGTCTTACAAAAGACTTATTATATTATGTGGAGTTTTGTTATATATATAGCCATAAGAGGACATGATCTATACACCAGGATGTTACAAGGGGTCTTGTAGGGACATTATCCAAGTAACAAGAGTTGACTAGAAGGGTCAAAGGACATTATCCTTGTAGCCAATATGTACAAGTCTGAGGGAAGTTTGGTTAGGGGTCATAGGTTGTAAGGCTCAAACCGAAAAAATTTTAGGATAAGAATATACACTGTGTATGGTTTGGGCATACCAATGACATTCTAGCATAGTATTTCTTTAGGACTTTTCCATTAATACACATCATGTATCTGTCTCCTTTAAGTGTGAGGAGTGCATAGGGATCATTGGAGTAGACCTTATCGACAATGAAAGGCCCTTCCTATTTGGGTTCAGATTTACCTTTTGATATGTGTGTGGAGAACATGGGCCTCTTGACCGCAAGGACTAAGTCTCCTTTCTTACAAGTTTTGTATTTGACCTTTTTGTTTAAAAACCTGGACATACGAGCTTAACACAGCTTGATGCTTTGTCGAGCAACAAGCCTCTTCTCATCAAGGTTTTCTTAACTCTTGAAGTTTGAGTTTGGTATTCTTTTCTTCAATGTATTTGTTTATCATAGCTATATGAAGAGAAGAAAGTTTAGTTTTCAAAGGTATCACAGCCTTCCCAGCCATAAACCTGGGAATGTGGTGTTGATTTGGTTAGACCATGAACTGTTGTTCTGTAGGCCCACAAAGCTTCAAGAAGTTTGGTAGTCCAATTATTTTTGTTGGTCGAGACCATTTTTTTTAGAACTTTGCAAATAATCTTGTTGAAAGCTTTAGCAAGTCCATTACCTAAAGGATTGTATGCAGTATATGGATAATATTGGATTCCGTACTTATTACAGAATTTGTTATTGTTGAATTAAGGACCATTGTCATAATGTAGATGCTTAGGCACCCCAAAATGACAAAAAATATAAGTCTTTAAAAAGTTGAGGACTGTATCTATTTTGACTTCTGCAAGAGGCATTGCTTTTAACCATTTGGGGAAGTAACATGTCGCGGCCAAAATGAACTAAAGACCACGTTCTACTGGCGAATTGATTTTTCCAACAATGTCCATACCCCAAGCCTCAAATAGCCAAAAAGTGGATGTAAAGTATTGATATTCAGGAGGTTGATGAATGTAATTACCATGGATTTGTCATTTGTTGCATCTCTTTGAAAATTTGATGGTGTTAGACACCATGGTAGACCAGTAGTAGCCTAACCTTTGAATCTGATCATGAAGCTTTGGTTCGACTTGGTGAGTACCACATAAGGGAGAATGAACTTCTTTAAGTACTTGATTTGTTTCTTTTGATGACAAAAAATGGAGAAAGACTCCATCATATGACTTACAGTGGAGAGTCTTTGAAGGCAAATCGAAGTTAAATTTTAGAGCTCGTCTTTGACTACTAGTTCTGTCCTTAGCATTCTTTAGCATGACTCCATGGAGAATGTAATAAATGAAAAGGTCTCTCCAGTCTCTGAATGAGCTTTGAAAAGATGAAATCCAATTCATAATCAAATCAAAGCAATTTGCTACTGCTTTATAGGTGTCAAGCGGAGGTAGAACTTTTATTTTGACTACTTCCAGTGCCATTTTGTCATTTTCGGGGATTGACATTAATGCCGCTAATTTTGCTAGTGCATCTGCCTTGACATTTTAATATCTTTGGATGTGGTGAAATTCGATCTACATGAATCTCTCCTTGAATTCAAAAGCTTGGTTGAAGAAGGGAAGCAAATCTGAGTTCTTCACTTCATATTCAGGACTCATTTGTTCAATTACGAGTTACGAATCTCCATAGACTTCGAGCATATTGATGCCTAACTGTCACATTGGTTTGTACATGGCTTGATTAATGAGAATCAATGAGGGACATAGAATCTTTCGGGTTGCAGAAAATGATTCCCACCCCCGTAACTGGATCTCTTAACTCATTAGTTCTAGAAGCTCCATTAAAGTGCCTAATCCAGTGTAAGTCTAGAATAATGGTGGGTTTCCATATTTGTTCAACAAAGAAGACTAGCTCATCCGGAAGAGTATCTTTGAATTCAGAATCCTCTGAAAATGGAAAATCTACCAGAAAACCAGCGAGAGCCTATCCTTTTATTGCCTTTGAAGGAGTGCATCTGATGTCAGATTGATAGAGAAAAAAAGACCATTTAGCTGGATGATCACTCAAGGCACTAGCTTTTGTCACAAGTGTCTTCGATGGGTTGATATTGGAAACCAGGTACACCACATTGGAGAGATCTAGTGACATAGTTTCTGTAATACGAACATCAATGTAAGACATTCTTTTTCTATCAGATGGTACTTATGTTCAGCGCCGACTAGCACCCATGACAAATAATAAAGAGCCACCTCCATCCCCTCATCATTCTTTTATGCTAAAGACACCCCTTAGAGCTGATTAAGAGCTTGAGTGTAAAGGAAGAAAGGTTTGCATGGAATCAGAGTTGAAAGAACTAGTGGGTTTGTGAGATACCATTTGATATCTTGAAAAGCATCTTCATAAGCTTTATCCCACACAAATTCAACTTCATTTTTCATAAGTTTGGAGAATGCTCTACACTCTAGATAAGTTTAAAATGAATAAGTGGATGCAGGCAAGTTTATCCTGCAATCCTTTGAGTACTTTGAGAGTTGTTGGAGAAGGCATCTCCAATATGGCTTTGATTTTGACCAGATTCAATTTGATGCCACCTTTTCAAACCACGAATCCTCAGAATTTCCGGAGGAGACTCAAAGAAACACTTCAGAGGGTTCATTCCAAGATTGAATTTCCGCAACCTTTTGAAGACTTTACAAAGATCAACCAAATGGTCTGACTTTTATTTGCTTTTAACCGCCAAGTTGTTGACATAGCATTTGATAGACTTATGCTTCATTTCTTTAAAGATTTTCATCATCACCCTCTAATATGTGGCTCCTGCATTCTTAAGGTCAAAGGGCATGACAGTGTAGTAGTATACACCAAAGGAGGTTCGGAAGTATGTGTGCTTCTCATCCTCCTTATGTATCTTAATTTGATTATAACTCGAAAACCCATCCATGAATGACATTCTTTTAAATCTGAAAGTGTTATCAATCATGATTTTTGGAATAGGTAATAGGAAATCATCTTTAGGATAGGCTTTGTTCAGGTCTCTGAAGTCGATGCAGACTCTGATTTGTCCATTTTTCTTGGTAACTAGCACTATGCTAGCCAACCAGTCAGGGTGCTACTCTTCACGGATAAAGCATGCATCTCTAAGTTTTTGGACTTCCTTTTCCTATTTTGTCTATAGTTTCTGGTGTTGTCCTTCTTTGTTCTTGCTTTAGAGGTTTAGAATCATCTATTATATTCAACTTGTGAATGGAAACTTCTGGATTCAGACTCGGCATTTCTACATAAGTCCATGCAAAACAATCCATATACTCTAGCAAAAAACTCACATACACATCAAGTTCTTTTCCTTTAATTTGGGAGCTTACAAAGGTAGGATGAGGATTTTCTTGGGTACCCAAGTTTATTTCTTGTACTTGGTCCTCAATTGTAGGTTTAGGAACAGGTTTTTCCATGGTATCTTCAGAAGCTTCCAACTCCCCTAAACCTTCTATGGTTTTATTTGGGGATTTAACCCAATGCCTTATCCATTTCCATAGACTCATTTTTTTTAGGTTCTTTAGCTTTTATATCAAGGGCTATACATTCCCAATGAGTGTGCTTAGATGGATTTATTTCTTCATTTATTTCAAGTGGCCAATATTTAGTGACTTGTGACACTATGTCAACATCATCACTTGCCCTGTCAGGATGCTGAATAACAGCCCAATCAGCATGATCTTAGAAGACAGTCATCTCTTAAGAGTCATCAAAGTCATAGCCCTCTGTGAAGACAGTAAACCTTGCTCTGAAGTTTTGGACTGGCTTAGGAATGTTGCTATAAGGAACGTATCCTATGCAATATAAAGGCTGTTCAATTCAGTGCCCTTTTTAGAAGTCTTTTTTCATTTATGGAGTGAAGACATCAAAAGGGACCTGAACCACATTTACGCTCATTCTGAGACTAGTGGGCTTCTTGGGATTATACCTCATGTTCTTTATCCTGTTACAGACCATAGGATTATAGATGTCATGCCTTATTCTCCCATCATTGGTGGTTTTGTCGACAGGATAAGAAGCAAAAGCATCTTTGGCTTAATACAAGATTATTGAGTGATATGTTACAAGGATGGACGTACAAAGAAGTAAGCACCTCCGAAATCATAAATTTGAGATGGAGTGGGTCACAAAAAGAGTGGAGGATCCCAATTCACAATAGAGTACACACAGAGGTGTCTACATTTTTAGCATCCTCAGAATCTAACTCAAAATATGAATCTCTGACAACTAAGACAACATGAACTGGGCATGTTTGTATGGATCTTCCACATAGATGATAGAGTGCTACTTTACTGGATGTGATAAGTCCTTAAAAATGCATATTTTTATACACATTTTCGACCATTTTAAGGACTTATTAACTTGAAAGAGCCTCATTTAGTGTGATCTAGTGGTTGTAAGCATTTAAACTCATTTTAGTATTTCACTACATAATTTATTTAAAAATCACACTTTTTGCTTTCAATGATGAAACCTGCCATTTTTTGAAAGTTTTGTGAAAATAATTTTTCTCATGAAATAAATTGATTTTTAATCATCATTAGTTCATTCACATAAAATCATGAAAAATTGTGTGCATTTTCATTGTCATTTCATGAGAAATGGGTCTGCATTCATGCATTTGTGATGTCAAGGGTAAAATGGTCTTTTTACATGAATTCACATTTATTTTGTAGGAAACTGATGATATAGGTCCCATTTGTAAAAATTGAGACAAGGAACTGATTTCCAAGAGAAAGGAGAGAAGAATTGAAGAGAAAAAAATTGGAAGAAAATTGCAAAAAGTCGGCTTCATGGTCCCACACACACATGCACTTGTGTGGGGTACACTTGTAAAACATCTAAGATAGGGTCCATTTATTTGTTGCATATTTTCAAGAGATTTTGAAGAGAATTTGAAGAATATCTCAGCAAAGATGGACAAGGAAAGCCACATAGGAGTTCTTTTTTTAAAAAGAGAAAATTTAATTAAAAAAAATAAAAATAAATATCCAACCAAGCATTCCACGTCCAAAAGAGGGTTTTATTTAGATTTTTGGCTGAAAAAGAAAAGGAACAAAAATCAAGAGGGTTATCTTCAAAGATCTCTTCAAGTTAGGAGCCATTAAAGGAGAACTTTCCAAAAAAAGGAAAGTTGACAATGCAAAGAGATAAAAGGGAAAGTTCTACACCTCATATGAGCCAAGTTTGATTCCAAGAGAGGATTCGTATCCCTACTTTATCTCTCAAAAGACCTTAATACAAGGTGGCAAAGACAAAGAAGGAAAGAAGCATCCAAGAGAGACTTCAAAAGAGACTTCAAAGAAAGTAAGCACGGAAAGAAAAAAAAATAGAAAAAGAATCCCAAAAGATATCTCACGCCCAAAGCATTATTTAGGACCCTTTTTCTTTCATTTTTTTAATTATTTTTAAGATTTTAGAGTTTGAGTAGGATTAGGACTTGAAAAAGTATAAATAAGGCACCCCTCTCCCATATTCTTCATGGAAGAATTACCCACCTCCTACCTCTAGATTTCTATACTCCATTTCTTCCTCTTTTGTCTCTCCATCTCAAGTCATCAAGGAGGCTTAGCCCTAAAGCTACACCACCAACCTTGAAGATCAACTAGAAGGAGGAATTCTTTTCCATCTTAGTATGGATAATCTTTTATTTTAATCTTTTTTCATCTTATGTAAAGGATTATCATACTAGTTCAATAATATTCATCTTGTTTTTCTTCTTATTCTTATGGTTGTATGATTGCTTGATTTGTGTTTTTCTTATTTGGATTGACGACCCAAATAGAGAGCATACTTTAAGAAATTATTAGGCCTAGATTAAGAGAGAATTTTGAGTGAATACACTACCTTTGACTTCCGTTGCTTACCGCCTTTGACTTCAATTGTTTTATCGCATTTGATTTCCTGCAATTTTTATTTTCTTTCATTGTACTTTTAATATTAAAATTCTGCACTTTCAAATTTTTGCACTTTTTATTTTAATTTTTGCACACTTTATGCTCTTGCATAGTTTTTTTTATTGTTTATTACTGTATCTTAAATTAGATTCATGCATATTTCAAGTTTTAGAATCATGTTTAATGGTGTCTATCATAGAACTTCAGAAATCAAATTTTACATCTGAAATTTATGTGTTTTAAAGTCATGAAACAGATTTTTGTGTAGAAAATAGTGTTTTAAAGGTCCATGTCAAACGAATTTTTCATGAGACAAACTTGCACACAATCATTTCAGTAAGTGCTTGACGTTTCCAGCAGTTTTTAAACCTGAAATCAGATTTGAATTGCACTTGAAAACAATCTAGAGTTTTGCAGGAAAACAGTCCTAATCAGGTTCATGTTGGATGAATTTTCTTGGACAGTTTTGACATGTTTTTAATAGCTGAATGCTTATGTTTACAGCAGTTTCTAAACTTGGAATCATACTTGAAATACCCTTTAAAACAGTCAAGCAAAATCAGTCCTAAAGCTGTTAAGAAAGCTGGCTTTTATCCAAGTGATTGTATGACATATTTGTGAATTGTATAAGTTCTTTTTAGAAACTAATTTCTACATTAAGTTGAATAAGTTTTCAGATTTGAAACTGAAGGTTTTTGGGGAGAGATCCTATAAAATGGATTAATTCAATCAATCTCAATATTATGTGTGCAACCAACCAACCACGCAGCGAAAAAAAATCAAACCACAAGCACACACCAGAAGAAGACACAGATTTTACGTAGAAACCCAAACCGAGAAAAAAACCACAATCAAGAATCAAGCACTATGAATCATACTACAGTTACAAGAGAATACTCATAACCCTTATCCAGTTGCTCCTCAACCTAAGGACCTTGTGATTCTCTTGCACAGCATTCTGCTGCAATGACCCCCTGCCGTTCTCTGTGATAGATCCAAAACACCTAGACGCCTTCTAGATGTTGTACTTGACTCGCCAAAGCAATCTTCTACACTCAGAGAAATAGAAGACAAAGATCTCTAGAGTAGAACTTCAGCCCTTCAACTCTCCAATGGAAGAATTCTAAAGAAGGTGATCTTCAATAAGCAATCTCTTCTTAGAACAATGAGATCTGTGTTCCATACCTTAGGGTTGAGAGAGAACCCTCTTTTATAGTTCCAAATTCATACTTCATAAGTATAATACGATCAGGAAAGGAGTTGGCATCAAACAGGAAAGTTTCCTTTCAATTCAGACTGAAAAATAGCAAGTCGGCACACTTTCTACACTTGCCCGATTGGTCAGATAAATAGCCCGATCGGTCGGATTAAGATTCTGCCTAGGTGAAAATTTCAACATTTTCTTGCATACTTCTGGAGGCCATAACTTTCTCGTTTCAGCTTCGATTGAGGCGATCTTAGGCTCTACGGAATCCTCTCAAAATGAACTTTTTAACGGTAGATTGCATGCCCATATCTAACATTTGGTTTGTGAGATATGACCTTTTTAATCCATATTGTCCGTAGAAAACCACTTCAATTTGTCGCTTTTTTCTTCTATTTCTTCACTTCAGTGCATCCAGCGACTCAAACCATTGTCCATACTCAAAGATATATAAAATACAATACTAATGAACTCAAGTTTTATACAACCCATGAATTTGCCAACAAAAAAAATACTTACAGAAACATGTCTTTTTAAACTGAATTATGTGTGTTTGTTAATAGCCCAAATCTGTATTTCAATAGTAAAAAAAATCTGATTGGAATTGAGTTCAATTTGGACAATTTGTACATGGATATATGTGGATTGTTTTGAGGATTGTTGGAACCATTATCAAAACTGATTTTTTATGTTTAATTGATAAGTTTCAGATCTAAAATTGAACTGAAACAATATTAAGAAACTGATCTCTGAATTCTTTTTGGCAACCCCTCTAGTTCATGCATCATATATCACATGTGCCATTTCACCATGTTAGAAATAGACTTCATGATCATCCATTTCCTTGCATCTTGTTTATTATAGGAAATTAAGTTTTTAGATTTGTATTAATTTTTTTTTTAGTTTATCATGTTTGAGTAAATTCATTCGTAAAAAAAAAAAGTTGTTGTGTGTAGCTGTATTGTAGTTGTTTGTACAATTATATTGAATATTGTTGTTTTAGAAATTTGTTTAGCATTAGGAGATTATTAATTTGATTTTTTTTCCATTTAGAGTTTCATCTAAACTTAAATTTTTTTCTTGAATAGGATTTAGATATCTTTTGTTTTTTTAGAAAGTATAGATTTTTAACCTAAAATAGTTTCTAACTTAGGAATGTTATGTTTCCTTTCTAACTTATTTGTTACTAACTTTGTTTAGTTTTATTTTTAGGAAGTTCTACTTTTAGGTTCTGTTTTATGGGAAGTTCTAATGTTGTGTTTTCTTTTTGCAGAATTTTTAGTTTTTGCTTTTAGGAAGTTTTAGAATTAGGAATTGTTATTGTAATTATTTAATTCTTAGGAATGAATGTATTTGCTAGATTTTAAATTAGGATAGTTTTAGAGTTTAAATTATGCTGGTGACAAGTTGAAAATATTTTAAATATAGCTCCCTGTGGAATGGACCCCGTACTTACCGGGATTTACTACATCACAGCTTTGCACTTGGAGTTGACGAATAAGTTTTTAGCACCGTTACCGGGGAGCATTATTTAAGGTAACTTTTCTAACTTTCCTTATTTACATTGCTTTGTGTGGTTTAATTTTGGCATCTTTCTACAAATAGGAGGACATGCATGGAATGATGAACCGCCCTCAATTGGAATAGAGAAGTGCATGGATTGTTAAAAAACTCACATCACTGCTATTTTTAGAAACTTTCTAAAATCGTAAAAAAGTTACTGTTTTCCAACTTGCCTCAACTTCTTTTGGGAAAAATGTTTACCAAAGTGATCTAATCGTTATCTTTAATCTTCTCGGTGTCTAAGAAGGCCGTTGCCCCTGTAGTGCGACAGCTTGTCTATTCAGGAAACTGGTCCTTCAAACTTGTCTATCTGTGACTCTACCACTTCCTGGTGGCTAACCTGGCCGAGTTGATTTCATAGGACTAGATTGGAGGACTTAAGGAAACTTTTCGACCCTAGGGAGTACTTAGTTGCTTACATAACTTAGGTTTTCTCATATTTTTTAAAAAAATAAAAAAAATCTCAAAATTCCAAAAAGAAAGGAGAAGCCCTCTCAGCCAATTTGGCAAAGAGGATCAGCACATAGATTAGAAAGGAAAGAATCTCCTAAACCCTCTAGTCCTTTGAGATTGTCTCCAATGGCGAGTGGGTCCGATAACAATGATGCCCAACTCAGGAATGGAAATAACAATGGGGACCGCAATGGTGTGGAGGTTAATCAGCCACCTAGGACTTTACGTGATTACTAAAGCCCCGCTCAACAACCTACACCATCTTGTATCGTGATGCCCCCAATTATGGGTCAATTTGAGATCAAATCAGGTATAATCCAACTTCTACCCAAGTTTCATGGGCTTGACTGTGAAAGTGCGTACTTGTACATAAAAGAATTTGATGAAGCATGCTCAACACTTCAGTTACAAAATGTAGTGCCGGATGTAATCAAACTTCGATTATTTCCATTTGCTTTGAAAGATAAAGCTAAGACTTGGCTTCATTCTCTTACACTTAGTTCAATCAACACCTGGAAAGACCTAGAGACTGAATTTTTGAAGAAATTCTTTCCACAACACAAGACCAACACTTTGAAAAGGGAAATCATGATGTTCAGACAAAATCTTAAGGAACCATATTCTAAGTGTTGGGAAAGATTTAACAAATTGATCCTTGCATGTCCTCATCATGGATATGAAACATATCATCTCATTAAGATTTTTATTGAGGGTTTAACTCTTGACACCTGTTAATTTATTGAGATGATGTGCAATGGTCAATTTGATCAAAAGGAAATTGATGAAGCATGGGAATTTTTGGAACTCATGGTTGAAAATGTGCAAAAATGGGCCTTATCTGATGGGGCAGATCAATCCAGGTCATTGAACCAGTCTAAGGAAGGAGGAATCTACCATTCGAACAATCAAACTGAAATTCAAGCCAAGCTTGCTGCACTTACAAGAGAAATAGAAAATCTGAAACTTGGAAAGAACAAGGATACAGTCATGGTTTCTGGTATTTGTGCTTCTGAAGATTATTTGTCAGTAGACTCTCTAACTGGACCTGCATTATAGGAAGTAATTCAAGGACAGGCTAACATTTTGAACTCATACCAAAAGTCATTCAATACAAATACCATGGGGAACACGTATAATCCTTCGTGGAGAAACTACCCAAATTTTAGCTGGAGGAATGGACTAACTGTTACACCTGAGTATAATCTCCAAACACCATAAAATTCTGATGCATACATATCTCCACAGCATAATAAATCTTATGCATCATAAGCTCAGAATAGGTCATTGGAGGAGTCCCTCAGTATGCTAGTACAATCTTAACAACAATTTATGCAAAACATGCAAAATAATCAACAGATGATTCAGAATAACCAGCAGGCTATCCAAAGGTTAGAAACTTCTATCGAACAAATCAAACATAGCCTTCAAGTTCAAGGGAAAGAAACATTTCCTACTCAACCTCTCCTAAACCCTAAAGTCCAGTTTGAAGTGAACAACATAACTAACCCAAACTGTCAGAAGCATGTTCAGGTAGTCACTCTACGCAGTGCCAAAGAGCTTCAAGAGAATCCGAAAAAAGATAAACAACATGCCTCTTCATATTTGAATGAAAAGATTAAAAAGGATAGTGCTAATGCAAAAACTATTGTTAAGAATGAAAAAGGTCCTAACCCCATAATCGTCGCGCCCATTGCCCCTTTTCCACAAAGATTGACCCATCCTAAGAAGTCAATCCCAAACCAGGAGATCTTAGATATTTTCAAGGAAGTTAAAATCAATATTCCTCTATTGGATGCAATTAATCAGATTCCAGCGCACGCGAAGTTTCGTAAGGATCTTTGCACTGTCAAGCATAGGGTGAATGTACAAAAGAAAGCTTTCTTCACTGAGTAAGTTAGTGCACTCCTAAATGGTAGCACACCTCATAAATATAAAGATCTGGGATGCCCCACCATATCGTGCACCATTGGAAATCATCAGATTGGTCAACTTTATTAGACCTGGAGGCCAGTGTTAATCTATTCCCTACTCGGTTTATTAACAACTGGGGGGCTGGGCGAGTTAAAACCCACCAAGCTTACTCTACAACTCGCAGATCGTTTGGTCAAGAAACCAAGGGGGGTAATAGAAAATGTACTAATGCAAATTGAAAATTTCTATTTCCTTGCCGATTTTTATGTATTAGACACTCAACCAGTACGTAGTCACAATGCTCAGATTTCGATAATTTTGGGAAGACCATTTTTAGCAGCATCAAATGCATTAATCAATTGTCAGAATGGAATGTTAAAACTTTCTTTTAGAAACATGACCATTGAACTAAACATATTTAATTTATATAAACATTCTAAGGATATTGATGATGATCTCGTTGAAATGAACTTTGTGAATACTGTGCTGGAGCATGATTTAGAGGAGTGTGTTAACTCCCACACTGCACTGATGCTTGAGGCCAATGAGGATATGGACTTTCTTGAGGAATTGAATGATGACACTATGGAAGAAGCTCATGCTATCTAGACACCCAAGTTTGAGGAGCTTGTACCAATTGGTCCACCACCTCTTCCTTCTCAGGTTGAACCACCCAAACTTGAGTTGAAACCCCTCCTTTCTAACCTCAAATATGCTTACCTTGGGGATGAGGAGACCTACCCAGTAGTTATTTCTTCGCTTTTTACTGAGAATCAAGAGGCCCAATTATTGAAAGTACTCAAACAACATAGGAACGCAATTGCTTGGAATGTGGCTAACATCAAAGGAATTGATCCTTTAGTGTGTACGCATTGCAACTATTTTGAAGAGGATGCAAAACCATGTACGCTGATCAACGCTGGCTTAATCCTACCATGCAAGAAGTGGTTAGGGCTGAGGTGCTTAAACTGCTTGATGTGGGCATGGTGGGTCAGCCCTACCCAAGTCATTCCAAAAAAAGCCGGTGTCACTGTAGTCAAGAATGCTCAAAATGAACTTGTTCCTACCCGAGTCCCCACAGGATGGAGGGTATGCATAGACTACAGGAAACTTAATGCGGTCACACATAAGGACCATTTCCCTTTACCCTTTATGGACCAAATTTTGGAAAGGGTAGCTGGCCACCAATACTATTGTTTTCTTGATGGATATTCCAGATATAACCAAATAGATATCTCCCTTGAAGACCAGGAGAAAACTACATTCACATGCCCCTTTGGTACTTTCGTTTATCGGTGAATGCCTTTTGGGTTATGTAATGCTCCCGCCACATTTCAACGTTATATGCTGAGTATCTTTAGTGACATGGTGGAACGCATTCTCGAGGTCTTCATGGATGATTTCTCTGTGTTTGGTGACTCATTTGAGGATTGTTTGACCCATCTCGAGATTGTTCTCACTAGATGCAAAGAAAAGAACTTGGTACTCAATTGGGAAAAATGTCATTTCATTGTTTACCAGGGAATTGTCCTTGGTCATATTGTGTCTGAAAAAGGTCTAGAAGTTGACAAGTCTAAAATTGATTTGATCACCAACTTACCCATACCTAAAACCGTAAGAGATATAAGATCATTCATAAGACATGCAGGGTTCTACAGAAGGTTCATTAAAGATTTTAGTTCTATATTTTGCACTCTCTATGAACTGTTATCCAAGGATGCACAATTCAAATGGACTGAGGCATGCCAAGTGGCTTTTGAAAAATTAAAGGAATGCTGATGTCTGCTCCAATTATGCAACCTCTGGATTGGAACCTTCCTTTTGAACTCATGTGTGATGCTACTGATTATGCGGTTAGGGCTGTTTTAGTACAACGTAAGGATAAAAGGCCATACGTGATTTATTATCAAGTAAGAGCTTGAATAGTACACAGGTCAACTATTCAACTACTAAGAAGGAATTATTGGCAGTGGTCTTTGCACTTGACAAATTTCACTCTCACTTGATTGTATCTAAGATTGTGGTGTTTACTACTCATTCCACGCTAAAGTGTCTTCTTTCTAAAAAGATCTACGCCTAGACTGATCAGATGGATCCTTCTACTCCAGGGACAATTTGACTTAGAAATCAAAGATAAGAAAGGAGTAGAAAATGCTGTGGCAGATCACCTTTCTAGACTTGTCATTTCCGATCATATTAAGCCAACACCAATCAGGGACAATTTTCCAGATGAACACCTTTCTGCATCATCCCAACCGCTTGGTTTGCAGATATAACAAATTATCTTGCTATGGGTAGTATTCCTAGCCATTAGACTAAGCAAGATAAAGATTTGTTCTTTTCTAAGGTGAAACATTTTTTCTGGGATGATCCATACTTGTTCAACAATTCCCCAGATCGAATTATCCGGAGGTGTGTGCCAAATGATGAGATTCATAGTGTCATATCATTCTGTGATTCACAAGCTTGTGGAGGCCATTTTTCTACTAAAAAGACATCATGCAAAATATTGCAATGTGGTTTTACTGACCCACACTTTTTAAGGATGTTCATGAATTTTGTAAGACCCATGAGCACTGCCAAAAATTGGGTAATATTTCAAAAAGAAACATGATGCCTTTGAACCCAATTTTAGTAATTGAAATTTTTGATGTATGGGGTATAGACTTTATGGGACCTTTTCCTCTTAGTTTTGGTTTCATTTATATCTTGGTTACTGTTGATTATGTCTCAAAATGGATAAAAGTTATTCCTTGCCGAAATAATGATGCTAAAACCATATAGAGATTTTTGAAGGATGTGTTTTCACAATTTGGAACCCCTCGTGCCATCATAAGTGTTGGGGGATCGCATTTTTGTAATAGAACATTTAAGGCCCTTATGAAGCAATATGGAATAACTCACAAAGTGGCCACCCCTTATCACCCGCAAACCAGTGAGCAAGTAAAGGTATCAAATCATGAAATTAAGTGGATTTAGGAGACTACAGTAAACCCTATCGAAAAGATTGGTCTACTCGACTACCCGATGCATTATGGGCTTATCGGATGGCTTTCAAAACTCCTATTGGAATGTGTCCTTACCGACTAATTTATGGGAAAGCTTGCCACTTACCAGTGGAACTTGAGCATAGAGCTTATTGGGTTATTAAACATTTCAACCTTGATATAAATAAAGCTGGATCTAATAGGAAATTACAGATGAATGAATTGGAAGAGTTGCATAGGGAAGCCTATGTTAATTCTAAAATATACAAAGAGAGGACAAAGGTTTTTCATGATAATCAAATCCTCAGGAAAAATTTCTACCCTGAGCAAAAAGTCCTCCTTTACAATTCTAGGCTTTACTTGTTTCTTGGCAAGCTCAACTCTCAATGGACTAGTTTGTACATTGTCAAAATAGTTTTTCCATATGGTGTTGTTGAGATCTTTTATCCAAAGGATGGCCAAATGTTCAAAGTCACTGGCCAAAGATTGAAGCCATTCTTGGAGATCACACCACCTAAAGAGGAAGAAATTCCTCTTGATGATGCTGTTTACAAGGATTGATTGGCCCTAGATCTCACAAAGGCCTTTTGCTGTGTATATTATGTATATTATGGTTTTTTTTTTTTTGTTTTGTTTAACCTTGGACAGGGAGCAGCTTGGATATATTTTCAAGTGCTTTCTTCTCTTAACCCTCCTCTACATTTTCCTTTCCTCATGTTCTTCTTACTGTTTACATTCCACACATATACATCGAGGACGATCGTAATTAGTTGGGGGGTGGAAACAAGCACGCTTGTCCAATTTTAGACACTTCAAAGGCATTTAGGCAATTTTAGGTAAAATTTTTTTTATTTTGACATTTTTAGGAAATCTTTTGCATCTTTAGACTTTTGTTTTTAGGAATTTTTACCGGCATTTATTTTACATTTTCATTTACTTCTACATTTATCTGTCATTTGCTTTTCATTTATTTTTCATTTAAGAAAAGAAAATTTTCAAAAGAATTAAAGCGATTTAGTGTGATCTAGTGGTTTCAAGCATTTTAAATTCATTTTAGTATTTCTTTGCATAATTTGTTTAAAAATCACACTTTTTGCTTTCAATGATGAAACCTGCCATTTTTGGAAAGTTTTGTGAAAATAATTTTTCTCATGAAATAAATTTGATTTTTAATCATCATTAGTTCATTCACATAAAATCATGAAAAATGGTGCATTTTCATTATCATTTCATGAGAAATGGGTCTACATTCATGCATTTGTGATGTTAGGGGTAAAATGGTCTTTTCACATAAATTCACATTTGCTTTGTAGGGAATTGATAATATGGGTCCCATTTATAAAGAATTGAGACAAGGAATTGATTTTCAAGAGAAAGGAGAGAAGAGTTGAAGAGAAAAAGAAATTGGAAGAAAATTGCAAAAAGTCGGCTTCATGGTCCCATACACACACGCACATGTGTGGGGTACACTTGTAAAACATCAAAGATGGGATCCATTTATTTGTTGCACATTTTCAAAAAATTTTGAAGAGAATTTGAAGAATATCTCATCAAAGATGGACAAGGAAAGCCGCATAGGAGTTCTTTTTTGAGAAGGAGAAGATTTAATTGAAAAAAAATAAAAATAAATATCCAACCAAGCATTCCATGTCCAAAAGAGGATTTTATTCAGATTTTTTGTTGAAAAAGAAAAGGAAAAAAAATCAAGAGGGTTATCTTCAAAGATCTCTTCAAGTTAGGAGCCAACAAGGAGAACTTTCTAAAAAAAGGAAAGTTGACAATGCAAAGAGATAAAAGGGGAAGTTCTACACCTCATGTGGGCCAAGTTTGATTCCAAGAGAGGATTCTTATCCCTACTTCAACTCTCAAAAGATCTCAATAGAAGGTGGCAAAGACAAAGAAGGAAAGAAGCATCCAAGAGAGACTTTAAAGAAAACAAGCAAGGAAAGAAAAGAAAAAAAATAGAAAAAGAATCCCAAAAGATATCTTACACCCAAAGCATTGTTTAGGACCCTTTTTTTGTCTTTTTTTTTATTATTTTTAAGATTTTAGAGTTTGAGTAGGAATAGGACTTGAAAAAGTATAAATAAGGCAACCAATATTCTTTATGGAATAATTACCCACCTCCCACCTCTAAATTTCTACACTCCATCTCTCCCTCTCTTGTCTCTCCATCTCAAGTCATCAAGGAGGCTTAGACTTAAAGCTACACTGCCAACCTTAAAGATCAGTTAAAAGGTAGAATTCTTTTACATCCTAGTATGTATAATCTTTTGTTTTAATTTTTTTCATTTTATGTAAAGGATTGTCATACTAGTTCAATAATATTCGTCTTGTTATTCTTCTTATTCTTATGGTTGTATGATTGCTTGATTTGTGTTTTTCTTGTTTGGATTGATGACCCAAATAGAGAGCATACTTTAAGAAATTATTAGGCCTAGATTAAGAGAGAATTTTAAGTGAATATACCACCTTTGACTTCCGTTGCTTACCGCCTTTAACTTCAATTGTTTTACTACCTTTGACTTCTTGCAATTTTTTTTTCTTTCATTATACTTTTAATATTAAAATTCTGCACTTTTAAATTTCTGCACCTTTATTTGAGTTTTTGCAGTTTTTATTTTAATTTCTGCACACTTTATGTTCTTGCATAGTTTTTTTTTTATTATTTACTGCTGTTGCTTAAATTAGATTCATGCATATTTTTAGTTTTAGAATCATGTTTAATGGTGTCTATCATAGAACTTCAAAAATCAAATTTCACATCTGAAATTTATGTGTTTTAAAGTCATGAAACAGATTTTTGTGCAGAAAATAGTGTCTTAAAGGTTCATGTCGAATGAATTTTTCATGAGACAGACTTGCACACAATCATATTAGTAAGTGCTTGACGTTTCCAGAAGCTTTTAAACCTGAAATCAGATTTGAATTGCACTTGAAAATAGTCCAAAATTTTGCAGTCCTAATCGGGTTCATGTTGGATGAATTTTCTTGGACAATTTTGACATGTTTAGACAGAAAGATTGTCCTGAAGTTAGAAGACTTTTTGGGGTACAGCCGAACTGCCAATGCTATGTTCATTGTGTTTTTCTTGTGACTGAAGCTCACTGTTTGCTTTGGAAACAATGAGTTGAGTGCTTGGTTCAAAGCTTAACTTCAAAAAAATAGGCTCAACACTTGGTTCAGGAGAACCATTTGGTATAGAGGTCACCTCTAAGGACCAGAAGATGAGGTCTGCTATTTTTATTTCCAATCAGTTTCAACCAAAGCAAAAGATCCAGATGAATCTCTGGAGGTAATGGAAAAGGAGGAGGATCATTTGACCAACCACTTACACTCTGTCTATGTAGATCATAAAGAGCACAGCAGTGTGTTGAGACCATGTTTGATGTTTAGTATACCCATTTCAAGATCAAAAGTTTGTTCAAAACTTCATCCTCATCAGAGGGATATTCATCAGTGAAATAATCATAAAACCATTGATCATCAACGAAATGAGAGAAGCAATCAAGTATTCCTCATCATTCGAGTTGGGAAGTGTACAATCCCATGATATCCTATTGAAACTAGATATTGGTGGTTCTTCCTCATCTTTTGGATTTAGATTAATGAAGTCAGTTAAAGTAAAATGACCTCTAACTGACTTAGAAGGTTTTTCTAAAGCAGAAACTTTTATCACCTTTTCCTTCTTCTTTTTAGTTTGTTTTTGTTTCTTGATCAAGCAGTTCTGGTTAGCACTATGCAAGTTCTTAAGCTACCTCTTAATTTTTTTTCTTACTACCGGTGTGGGTTTGGTTTTAACCTTTTCCCAGCATTCATCATTTACTATATCTGGGTTGACCCACATTTTTTCTTCTCAAGAGGTCTTGACTAGTATTAGACCTTGTTCGTTGTGTGTTGCATTGACAATATTGAATTCAACCGTCATTGGCTTTGGTGGAGAAAGTATAGCAATGGGTGCAAACTGTTTAAAGGAGATCATATTGACTGAAGCCGGATCATACTTCTGATCAAAAGTAATCACTCCATTCTTCTACATCTGATTGACTTATTCTTTTTAGAATAAAACGGTCTTTGAGAGGATGTGACACCATCCGGTGGTATGCATAATAATTGGGATCATTGATGCGACCTGCTTATTTAGGTTTCTTCATTGGTGGAAGTTAAATTTTGTGATTATCCATCAATGACCAGAAGATCACTTCAATTTCTCCATTAACTTAGTTTTTTCCTTTTCTCATTTTCTCATATTCCTTTTTCAGAGTTTGATCACTCTTTCTGTTTTGAGGCTTTTGAGAAAGTTTGGAGGTTTGCACATTAAAAACCTCCTGCTTCTTATTTGGTTTTGCTACAAAAGATGAAGATGACTCTGTTTTTCAAGAGTTTGCCTTTTTTTTACTAATCTCTTTAAAGGTCAGTTCTGAATCAATGACAACCTCAACTAATTGGACTAGAGACTTAGTTTTATAACTAAGTACAATAACCTTGACTTTGGTTGTAAATTAGTTTTGTACATTTCAATTTTTGCCCATTGAGATGGTTATTCTAAGAATCTCTATGATAATGCTCTTCATCTATTGATAAAGGACTATATAGTTTCATTGTCTCCCTTCCTTATGCTACTAAGCATGGCAAAGGTGACTGTCTGATCCTCCTCCTGGAAGTGGGGCAAGAATTTTTCTTTTATGATTGGCCATGTCATGAAAAAGAGTTCTGGTAACTGCTTGTGCCAATAAAATGCGACTCCTTTCAGTGTGCTGAGAAAACACTTTATTTTCAATGAATTCAATTCTAACAAACTTCCAAGAAGTGATTTGAAATGCACAATGTGTTGATAAGCAGCACCCTTCCCAAGGTATGGCTGGAGAGTTGGAAGCTTGTAATCTGGTGAAAATAGAACAAGATCAAACTCCGGGGAGTAATTTGGTGTGATACCATTCTTTTCATCCTGGTTTACACTTTTAATTTTGTCAGTATTTCTTCAACCTCCTTGAAGGTTACATGCTTTCAGGATTTATGTGAAGATCCAAGATTGACAAATGATCACCTCAAGAACCCACAACATTACCTTGTCTGTCAAGGATCTGATTTGAGCCATCAGCAGATCAATCTTAATTGCATTCTTCCTAATCATTATTTGTTCTCTTTAATTGGCGAAAAGAGGATTTGTTTGAGCTTCGACCAAATCACCAACCTTATCTGTTAAGATTTCAATCAAAAAGTTAGGTGGTAGTCTTAGTTCCTTGTTGTTTTACAATATCACTGACATTATCATCTTCATTATCACCAACATCTTTATTACCACCAACATCGTCATTCCCATCTTTGCTAGTTCCACTCCCCTCGGCCATAAACACAGTGTATTCATAGGTGTAGAACAATGTCAATGCCTAAGGAGTAAACAAGCTATCTTCTCTATCCAAGAGTGTGATAAGATCATATACAGAGTCGGTGTCGACATGACCTTCAGAAGTCCTGCTTGAATGATAGTTTGAATCAGACCCTTATGATTGAGGCCGAGCCATACTCCAAGTAACTCTTTGAGTAAAACTTGGCCCAACCACATAAGATGACGTCAAATCTAGATCATCTTCTTTGACCACCCATCTTTGAGTGATCTTGCATTGAGATGGCCTTTGAGTCCACTCCCTGTGGCGAGTTAAGGCTTTCTTTTTATTTTGTCGTCTAGCCTGGCTACCAAGGCTTGATCTTTGAATCTAGCCACTAGGGGCCTTGAAGTGCTAACGACTCGTTCCCACTCCATTGGATTGGAACTAGGAAATGAGAGGATGTAAACAAGACCCCTTTCGTTCTTTTTTTTTTTGCCCCTTCTTCTATTGGAGCTAGTCTTTGAAGTGAGCGAGACTGGTCACATTGTCAATAACTAATCGCTCAGTCTTTTTCTTATGTTTAGCGGCATATGACAGACACTAAGGTAAAAGTTGCGGGGTTGGTGCTATAATGATCGCCATTTTTCTAAGTTACAATTACAAGATGTTCTCTTTAAGTGAGGCCAAGGGTTTGCTCTTAGCCTTTTTGGCTTTTAAAGTACGTGGTTGTGGGACCACATGTTACATCCAGGAATTGACATGTCCTCCTTGGACTTCTTGCAAGTTAGGCACTGTTGAAAGTTCTCTAGTGCTTAAAGTATTTAATTTTTGATGACTTGCTACATGGGTCGGGTTGATGATGACTTTGGACCCTAGGCTACCATGGTAAGAGGCATGCCAAGAACTATTGATCTGCGATCTGTGAATCAAAGCTGTCGTGCCACCAGACGAGGCTTAATGATGAGAAGACTACTACCTTCTAACTGTATCTTGAGTTTAGGATCCTCATGAACGTGGGCAGAATTAACAAACGAGCTCTAGGCATATTTGGAAACCAAGGGTTTAAGAAATTCATTCTTCTTGGTGAGCTTCTGGGTCACTAATGACTTGTTTAGATTAGAGGAAACAGCTGGGCTTATAGGAGTAGAAAGCCTCTAAACGACTGAGACCCTTGATGCAAGAGTAATAGGCTCAGTCCGAGCTTGCTTAGGAGTTCTTAAAGATTGACCATTTTGGGTCATGGAGATCTTGAATAGGCCCTCCTTGGCTTCATTAAAAATAATGATCAAGGAACCCCATTAGTATTTTCTACAAAATACAAGCCCAAAGGGCTATATGAGTCTTATAACCAACATGGTATCTCTTGGGCTAACCAAAATGGTATATGAATGCCATCTGAACCAACATAGTCTCCTTATTGGATAAGCTAATGATCAGAAACAGGCATCAACTCAATCTTATTATGACATACTGACCAGTCTTGGCTAATGGAATCTCAATAACATTTCGGGACTATGTAGTCAGACTTAGAAGCATGCTATGCAGGCTAGTCCTAGCTACCAAAACTTTGGCAGCATTTCAAGATTATACAATCAGACTTACAAGCAAGTGAGAGTTGGATCCAACCAAAAGGATAAGGCCCACAGGATCAAGCATGCACCACACCACAATGATCACACGGGATTTATCAGTGAAAGACTTCGGACTATGCATAACTACAAATGTTGTTGTTCGTATGACTGATTTGATATAAACATTTGTTATGTCTTATAAAGGAACTGGTGATCCTATAGCCAGTAACATAAAGCCTTTTGAATTGAATCAATACTCTTTCAGTTGATACAAGGGTATTGATTTGGTCTGTACACTTCAAGATGCATGGTTCCTCCATTTAAAGTGACAAGTTGATGCATTTCTAGGTGTAAAATTCCTCCATAAATGCTCCCAAACCCATCATAGACATCAAAGGTCTTAAATATGGTGTCTTTAAAGTCAAACAGGTTCAATTGAGGCCAAAACAAGTCAACAACTGTGGACCCATGATCATTGCCTATTTTTACATAGCACTATGTGGTCACAGCACTTTCTACACATCCCTTTGCGGTCATAGGCAATTTTACACAACACTCTATCGTCAAGGCCATTTTACACTACACTCTGCGGTCACTGGCTCATAACAGCAATTTTTCATGTATTTTTTCACTTTTTCATGTTTTTTAACCTAGTTTGATCATAAATTATAGCAGAAGTAGCCACAGATGGCACCAATCTTTTGTTCGCTCATGATATGACCATGGATGCAATGGAATCAAGTTCAACATTTACACACTCAAACACGCAAAAGAATGGGAAATTAATTATAGATCATCATTAAATCTCCTTTGTTTACATGGGTTTAATGCTCTGACCTTGGGAATGCAGGTTGTTTACAAGTGTTAGAAATGTATAAGATGTGATCCAACTAGGAAAAGTATGAAAATTGCATGAAAAACATGACAAAATGCAAAAATTGGAGAAACAGGGAGTGGTGACTGTGGCCCATGGTCACTAAGCCCTTTCAAGTGACTGTGGCCCGTGGTTTTTGGCCACTGTCTATCTCCATTTCACCTCTGTTTGTCTCCACTATGGGTCCAAGGTTTTGAGACCTATATTTCTTGATTTTAGGGAGTACTGATTGATCACCACGAGTGTTGAATTTGACTCTAGAAACATCTATGATCTTTGGTAATTACCACTTCGCTGCTACATATTGCTTTTGTGCAAATCCTAAAGGGGTGCTTCCATGCAAGCACTTGTGGCCCTAGTCATATCATTCTGACCCTATGGTTTTCAAAGAGTAGAATGAAACCCAAAATGGTTTGTTCAAAACCTTAGAGGTGGCCTAAAAGCCCTTCAAATGGGAGAACCAAAGAAGACAGATTCATCTATCGAAGTCCCTTGGTACTTGATGACTTTGAAACTCAACTTTGATGAGTAACAATCATGAGAATCTTCTTCCCCATAATCATTTCATTTCTCACCTTAATATGGTGAAAGGAAGAAGAATGGGAGCAACTGCAAACCAAGTGTTGCTTTTAAATCTTCAAATGGGATGCCAAAGTCTTCAAAGTGTGGAGGAGCCCCTTGAACCTTCGTTGGAACCTTCGGATCCTTGTTAAAACCTTTTCTTCAAAGCCCAAGTGTATCTTTTACGGGCTTCAGAGGGAGTTGGTGTGGTTCCCAATAGTTTTGAGAGAGTTACACTTCAAAATACAGTGAGATAACCTCTAAAACCCGTTCATGGTCACTTTACAGGTGTACATGACCAAGGTCATGGTCATAGATAGGCCCATTTGTGGCCTCTTTGTCTTTAAGACCATTTTCATCAGTTTGGGGCCCAACTGATGTCTAATCTTTATGAAACTTGGAGGGGTATTTTCTAATACCATTTTGAGTATGATATAGAAATTTCATTATGTTTTGACCTTCTGGAGTTAGTCAACCCTCCTTTTTGACTTTTCATGAAAGTGGGTTCTTGTTTTAGCTGTTTAAGACCAAAATGACCTTAGATTGACTTGAAACTTAGAGAAATTGATGTCAGCAGAATCTTGAAGTATCCAATCAAATTTAGTGTGATTTAGATTTGTTAAAGTAGGTTTTGATTAATGGTCCATTTACTACATGTTCGAAGTCAATGTCCCCTTTCATTGATGGCAGTTAATTTGTTTTCCACCCAAATGATGTTCAATTAACTTGAAACTTAGAAGAGTTAACCTTGAATACATTTTGAGTCCCTAATTTAAATTTCATCAACTTTGGCCTCTTGGAAGTAGGCTTTTGGTCAATGACCCCAAAGCTTGGGGGTTACTGACCCCTAAGTTGACATATAGTGAAGTAGTGTCAAACGAAGTTTCCTTGGCTTGAAAATTTGCAGAGTCATTTTTAAATATAACTTGGACTTTGCATCAAAATTTCATCAACTTTGGGCACCTGGAAGTAGGACTTTGGTTAATGACCCCAAGGTTTGTGGGTCAATGACCCAAAGTTGACATGTTTGTTGAACTTGGGTCAAACGACATCCATTTGAATTTGACTTGAAATTTTGTAGAGCCACTCTTGAATATAATTTGAGCTTTCTCCAAGAGTTTCAGCTGATTTGGTTTTCATGAGGCATCACTGTGCACAGTGAACCCAAAAAAGCTTAGTAGCCAACCATCTAAACTAAGTTTGGGTCTAGATAATGCCCCAAGGTTCTGAAACTTTGAAGGGTAGTCCTTAAATGTAGTTGAAGGCATTCTCCTAAGTGTCAGATGGTTTTGACATGTGAAAGTGTCAATTGCCACAATGACCCTAAAGCGTTGGTAGATAGCTACTAAACTTGAGTTTGAGCTAAAATGAAATTCAAATGCTTTGAAACTTTAAAGCATTATTTCTGAGTATGTTTTAGAGTTGCCATGTCATTTTCACCCACTTTGGTAATCCAGAAGGTTGAATGTGCTAAGTGACCCCATGATTTTAAGTTAATGAACCTTGGATTTAGTGGTTGGTGAATTGAGTGACCAAATGAAGTCCACTAACTCTGAAATTTGAACTACTGAACTCTGAATTCGTCTGAAGTCTTCTGACTTAGTTGTATCGGTCTGAACATCTAGATGCAGTACTTAACGTAGCATTCCAAAATCCTAGTGGTTTATGCTCCTTTACCTTAGAATTTGCTTGTTATGTCTTCATTGTAACATTTGTAATGTTTATGATTTTTAAGGGGTAAACAACAGTTTCTGAGTCCTCTCGTCATACAAGCTCTGGCTTTTCTTTTGATCTGACTAATCAATTTGGCCGCCAGGGCTTGGTCTTTGAATTTGGCCACCATTGGCCTGAAAATGCCAACAACTCGTTCCTAATCCATTGGATCTAAAGTAAGAAATGAAAGGTTGTCACAACATCTCTTTTGTTCTTTTTCTTTTGCTAGTTTTTCTGATGGAGCAAGTCTTTGAAGTGGTGAGATTGGTTACATTGTCAATGACCAATTACTTAGTTTTCTTCTTATGTTCAGTGACATATGGCAAACGCAGAGGTAAAAGGACAAGGTAGGTGTTACAATGATTGAAGGTGTTTGCCTTCTGCAGAACCTTCATACCTCCTTCTAAGTTAGAGGGTAGAAAGTGCTCTTTTCAAGTGAGGTCTTAGCCTTGTTGGGTTTTAAAGTATATGGTTAAGGTGACCATGTGTTCCATCCAGGAATGGATCCGTCTTTCTGTGCATTCTTATGATTAAGCAACTACCGAAGGTCCTCAAGGGCTTGAAGCAATTGATTGTTGATGACTCGCTGCTTCAGTCCGGTTGATGCTAACATTGGGCCCTAGGCAACCATAGCATGCCACTTGCTAGGAACCATTGATTGTTTATCCATGAGTTAAAACTTTCAAGCCTCCAGATGATGCTTGATGATGTGAAGCCTACTGCCTTTTGATTGCATCTTGGGCTTAGGTTCCTCTTGAACCACGGTAGAAATCCCAAACGAGTTTTGGGCATATTTAGAACCCTAGGGTTAGAGAAATCTAGTTTTCTTGGAGTTCTTCGGGGTCACTGATGACCCATTCAAATCAAAGGAAGTAGTTGAGCTCATAGGAGTAGAGGGCCTCTGAAAGACTTAAGCCCTTGATGGAGGAGTAATTTGGTTAATCTAGGCCCGCTTAGGAGTTCTTGCATATGGACCGTTTTGGGTTATGGAGATTTTGAATAGCCTCTCCTTAATTCATCAAAAGTAATGATTATCCAACATGGCTACCTCTTAACCTAGTTGAAATGGTTTATGAATGCCTTCTAAACCAACATAGTCTCCTTATTGGATAAACTGAAATTGTCAGAAAAAGCTATAAACTCAATCTCATTGTGCTATGCTAACTAGTCCTAGCCACCAGAATTTCTGCAGTATTTCAAAACATGCAGTCAAACTTAGAAGCATGCCATGCTAACTAGTCTTAGCTACCAAAATTTCGGTAGTATCTCGGGACTATATGCCAGACTTATAAGCAAGAGAGAGTTGGATCCAACCAAAGAGATAAGGCCTATAGGATCAAGTTTGCACCACCATACACTGATCATACAGGATCCATCCATGCAAGACTCTAGACAATGCATAACTGTAAATGTCATTATTCTTAAGACTTATTTGTTATAAACATTTATTAGGTCTTATAGACAAACTGGTGATCCTACAGCCAATATCGTAAGGCCTTTCGGACTTAATCAATACACTTTCATTTCATATAAGGGTATTGATTTAGTTTGTGCACTTTAAGGTGCAAGGTTCCTCCATCTAAGGTTTCATGCACTTTAAGGTGCAAAATTTCTCTATAGATGCTCCCATACCCATCATAGACATCAAAGGTCTTGAATACAGTGTCTTCAGAGTCAAACAAACCCAAATGGGGTCAAAACAAGTTAGTGACTGTGGGCACACGATCACTGCCTAATTTGCATAGTACTCTACTGTCACAGTACTTTTTACACTGCATTCTGCGATCACAGGCCTTTTTATAGGGTACTCTGTGGTCACTGGCTCACAGCAGCACTTTTCAGTACTTTTTCATGTCTTGTAGCCTAGTTTGATCACAAATTAGAGCATGGCAATTCCCATAGACAGCATCAATCTTCTGATGTGTACAAAATGATGATAAATGCAAAGAACTCAAGTCCAATATTCACACATTCAAACATGCAGAAGAATGTGAAAATAATTACAAATCATCATTAAATTCTCATTGTTTACATGGCTTTAATGCTCTAACCTTAGGGATGCAGGTTGTTTACAAGTGTTAAAAACTTATAACCTTTTCCTCTAGTCTCAGATGTGATCCAAACATGGAAAAATTAAGAAAATGAATGGAAAATTGGAAGAAATGGAAAATTAGAGAAGATAGGGGGTGGTGATCACGGCCCATGGTCGCTGAGCCCTACCAATGACCGTGGCCCACTGTCACTGACAAACAATGGCCATTTTGGCCTCTGTTTGGCCTTGTTTCACTCTTATTTTCTTCTGCAGTGCCTTCAAAGTCCTAAAACCTATATTTTTGAGTTTGGTGAATCGTGAATGAGAACTAAAAGTACAAAATTCCATCTTAGAATCATCTATGATCTTTGATAATCACCACTTTGATTTTACAAATCGCGTTTGTGCAAATCCGGAAAGGTTGATCTTGTGTAAGCAACTATGGTCGAAGTTGTGTTATTTTGATCCTATGGTTTTGAAAGAGCGGAATAAAACCTAAAAAGGTTTGTTCACAACTTTGGAAATGACCTAAAACCCTTCAAGTGGGAGACACTCTTCTACACTTGATAGCTTTGAAGTTCAATCTTCATACATGTTGGCATGGTGTGTCTTCTTCCCGAAAACCATTTCTCACCTTAAGCTTGTGAGGAGAAGAAGAATGGAGAGAATTGTAGGCTAAGTGCTTAAAGAATCTCTTGTGTAGAGCCTTGGAACCATGCTTCAACTTGCTGGAATCTTATGGACTTTGCTTGAACCTTGCTTCAACTTTGCTTCAACTCCTTCTTCAGAGCCTAAGCATGTCTTTTATATACTTTAGAGGGAGTTAGAATGATTCTCAATAGTTGTAAGGGAGTTACACTTCAAAATAAAGTAAAATAACCTCAAAAAACCATCCAGGGTCGCTTTATAGTTGTCAGTGATCGTGGCCACGATCACGGATAAGCCCATTTGTGGCCTTTTTACTTATGTGACTCATTTTCGTTAGTTCGAGGCTTAAATGATGCCCTAACTTTATGAAACTTGGAGGGATATTTTCTCCTAACTTTATAAAACTTGGAGGGATATTTTCTATCACCATTTTGAAAGTGACATAAAAATTTTCATGTTTTGACCTTTTGAAGTCGGTCAACCATCCCTTTGACTTTTCATCAAAATAGGCCCTTGTTTCAACTGTTTGAAGTCTAAATGACTTCGAATTGACTTGAAACTTGGAGGAATTGATGTCATCAGCATCTTGAAGCGTCCATCCAAATTTAATGTGATTTGGATTTATGTAAGTAAGATTTTGACCAGTGGCCCATTTGTTGCATGTTCTAAATTAATGTCACCTTATATTGCAGGCAATCAATTTGTTTTCCACCTGAATGATGTCCAATTGATTTGAAGATTTGAGGAGTTGATCTGAACCATATTTTGTCTTTGATACAAATTTCATCAGTTTTTGCCTATTGGAAGCAAGACTTTGGTTAGTGACCCAAGGTTAGGAAGTCATTAACCCTTATGCTTACGTGTAGTTGAAGTAAGGTCACATGAAGTCCCCTTGGCATAAAAATTTGTAGCATCATTTATAAATATGACTTTAGCTTTGAATCTAAATTTCATCATTTTTTATCACCAAGAAGCAAGACTTTGGTTAGTGAGCCCAAGGTTTTGGGGTCATTGACCCAAAGTTGACATGTTTCTTGAACCTGGATCAAATAACATCCATTTGACTTGAAATTTTGCAGAGCCACTCCTTAATATAATTTGATTTTTCTCTAGTAGTTTCAACTGATTTGATCTTCATGAGGTGTCACTTTGTACAATGACCCCAAAGAGCTTGAAAGACGGCCATCTAAACTAAGTTTGAGTTTAGATGATGTCCAAATGTTCTAAAACTTTGAAGGATAATCGATGAATGCATTTGAAGGCATTTAGTTTCATCTGGTTTTGATATTTAGAAGTTTTAGTTGCCACAATGACCCCAAGGAGCTGATTAACATCCACTAAAGCTTAGGTTTGAGCTGAATGAAGTTCAAATGCTTTGAAACTTTGAAGCATCATTATTGAGCATGTGTTGGAGTTGCCATATAGTTTTCAGCCACTTTAGTAATCCAAAAGCTAGACTGTGTTCAGTGACCTCTAGGTTTTAAGTCAATGAATCTTAAATTTGATGATTAGTGAGTTAATTAACCAAATGAAGTCAATTTGCTTTGATATTTTAACTACCACACTTTGAGCTCATCTGAAGTCTTTTGAATGAGTTGCATCAATTCTAAACATCTGGATATAGCACTTGACTTGGCATCCAACAACTCTAGTGTTTATGTGCCCTTGAACTTGGAATTTGCTTGTGATATCTTCACTACAACACTTGTACTGTTAACGATTTTTTTTTATCAACAAATGGCTTTCTAGCGTTTGGAGAGAGATCTTTTATTTTAGAAGGTTCCTTTTCTTTGATTTTCTTGGCATTAGGCGGTGTTTGAACTTTCACGGCCGCCTTTCTAACCTTTCTTTTGTTTTTGTTTTTTGTTTTTTGTTTTTTTTTGTTTGTAGATGGTTTTTGTTTCACCATCTCTCATTTTTCATCTTCGACAAGGTCAAGATGAACCGAGAGTTCTCCTCCAAGCCTGGTTTTGACGAGAATCTAACCATTGTCATTCTCAACTTTGTTCATGATTTAAAATTTGACCATCTTTGGCATGGAAGGAGTTATGAGTACAGCTAGTTTGAACTCACTGAGCAATAGCACATTGATGGGTGTCAGATCATACTTTTGATCGAAGGTGATCACCCAGTTTTTTCATATTTCTTTGACCTTCTTCTTTAGGTTGAAATAATCTTTCCAAGGATGTGTGACCACCCTGAGATAGGTATAGTAGTTAGGAGCATTCACCTTCCTTCTTGGTTAAGTCTCCTGGAATGAGGTAGTTCAATTTTCCCATTTTCGACTAAGGACTTGAAGGTGATTTCTATGTCCTCGTCGAAGGGGTACTTTGTATTCTTTCTCTTTTCATATTCCTCCTTCTGTGCTTGGTCATTCGCTAGACTCTATGGCCTACAGGGTGTTTGGGAAGTTTGGACATTGAAAACTTCTTCGTTCCTTTTCCCTTTTGGGTCCTTTGGTGTATCGGACAATGATTTCGTTTTCAATCTAACTATCATAGCATGGATCTTAATTTTCAAATTGTCCATGCGCATCTCTATAGTAGCCTTTCACGAAGGTTGTTCCATGCACTGGTATGAGAAGGCCATCCATTTGTTGGTGAAGGTTTCTACTGACTGTCTCTTTTCTTCTTTTGTATTACTTACGAAGCTGAGAGTTATTGCCTGGTCTTCTCCTTGGAAGTGAAGCAAGAGTTTTTCTTTCAAAACTGCCTAGGAGGTGAGAGAAAACTCTCGCAGCTGAAGATGCTAATCAACATCAATTCCCTTGATTGTTTCGATGAGCAGTTGGATCTTTAAAGCATCTACATCTGGTAGTCCTCCTATTAATGACTTGAAGTGGACTAGATGTTGATGAACTGATCCTTTTCCAGAGTAGGTTGGAAAGTAGGGAGTTTAAAATTTGGAGGAAATGGTACGAGGTTGGATTCAGGGGTCATTGGGTAACATCCCCTTTTTCTTCAATTTAATCTTGCCTTTGACCTTTGTCATCATTTCATTGACCTCTATTTAGGTCATGGGTTTGTCAGGGTTGGCTTCTTGGCTAATACTGAACAAGTGATGGCCTACCGGCCTAGCTCTGGTGAGTTTTCCATTAGTACTCTAATATGTGCCATGAGCTTGTCGATTTTGTTTTCTTCTTTATGGGCCGTGGTGCGGCTCTATTTGGGTTGAGGATTGGCTTCTCCTGATGCCTTCATTCTTTCTATTAGATTTTGCAATTGAGCTACAATCTGCTTGATCTTCTTACCTTGTTGCTTGACAAGTCGATTGATATTAACTTCTTGACCTTCATCATTATCGAATGCCTAGTCATATTCATCTCCATCATCCTCTTGGTTTGTTCCACTCCCTCCAACCATGAGGACTGGATGGGGTTCTATTAAGGAGACCGTTCGAGTGGTTAAACTTCTTCCAGTGTTGACGCCATCCTTCGAGTCATAGTCAGTTTGTACATGACCTTCTGAGGTGTCATTTAAGCTTGACTTGGGTTCCACAACCCTATTTCAAGCCATGCTTCTTGTGACCTACTATGCTAGTCTAATCGAACCATGTTAGTTGGTGCAATGTCCAGGTCAGACTCTTTAACCTTCCATTTGTGTTATTTTTTATGGTTGGCAGCTTGTGACCATTTATGGCTTGAAGCAGCCACCATTGGCTTGGACTCTGTTTTGTTGTTGTATCTTGCCCTATGAATGGGCAGTGATAAACCCTTAGTAGTTTCTTCTTGATTCCACCCAGCCTGTTTGTGATGTAGTCGATTTCTAAGCGATGTCGAGTGTTTTGCCCTTCTAGGGGTGAGTATCTGAGTTTGAAATTGACTGCTAGTGGTTTCAAATCTTTCTTCTTTTCCTCGTGTAAAAGGATGTAAGGCAATGTTTTCAAGCCTTTCGAGTGTCTCATTTTGTAAAGATGTTATTTTAGCTATTCGGGGTTCAGGAGACTATGTCTCATTTTGTAAAGATGTTATTTTAGCTATTCGGGGTTCAGGAGACTATGTGTTGCATCTAGGAATGGCAATCTCCTACTGTTTTTTCTTCAT
The DNA here is from genome assembly GCA_037013555.1 of Sextonia rubra. NCBI lineage: Eukaryota > Viridiplantae > Streptophyta > Magnoliopsida > Laurales > Lauraceae > Sextonia > Sextonia rubra. The sequence continues at coordinate 12,440,694 of JASUAD010000018.1, read as the reverse complement.
TTGCCCCCAAGTTTTACTCAACGTGAGCCCGGTGAATTGTGCCATTTTGAGTTTCCTTCTTCATGCGAAAGTCAAGGGGCAGGGCTGTAGGTGGGCGCCCAACTCTTGGGAGGCTACTTCTTAGTCTTTAGGTGTACTCTAAAGGGGTTCTAGGAGTATTTAGATACCCAGGGTTAGAGTGGTTCCACTCTGCTTTTAGGCGTACAGGTGGCTGTGGATGCTGCATTTTTCTTGGTTGGTGCGTGCCTTTGGAACACTGAGACCCTAGATGAGCCAGTTCATACTTTAGTGTTCACCTATATGGGCTTGTTTGGAGCTAAGCAAGTCCTGGTGAGTGACAGCTTAAAGAGACGCTCTTTTGCCTCATTGAAGAAGATCACTAGGGAAGTCATAGTTTATCCTGCAAAACAGGTTTACCAAATAAGCTTAAATAACATGACCTCCTCCCCCCATATATCCAAACTGATCGCATTCTAGTTGAGAAAGGAGTGGCCCTGAAATGAGAAGAGAAAGAGTTGAGGCCAACCCATTTCAGTTGAAGTACGAGGCATAAATGCAAGCACAAACAAGTTGAACTAGACCATGTGGATTTCATTTTATCCAAGGGCTGAAGCTAGTCATTTAAATGCTCGTTATGCCACAGAACGAACTTTTGTGAAGCGCAAACTTTTTCTCTTTATTTCCAAACTGATTACAATTAAAATGTGAAAAGGAATGGTCTCAAAATGGTTAGAGAAATAGTTGAGTCCGACCTAGTTTGGTTTGAAGTGCTAGGCATAAATGCTAGCACAACCAACTTGAACCAAGTCATGTGGACTCTGTATTATCCAAGGGCTAAAGTTAGGTAATTAACTGCTCTCCTCGCCACAAGGACAAAATCTCAGCATCAACTAGCCTCACAACTTGACCAATTCCGAGAAGAAGAGCATCAGTCGGCCATTCCCCATCGCAGTGTGACACATCAAGGTTACATAATCATCCAGTGAAGAGGAAGATCCATGATCTCCACTAAAGGGTAGCCGGCTTGCATTTCTTTTGGTTGGCTACACACCATGTAGTTCATGCATTTTTGTTTTTTATTTTTTTTCTTTTTCTTTTGCCAATTCTTTTCATCAAACTAGAGTTCGAAAAGATTTTTCCCACATATGGCACCAATCTTTTCTATTCACCTGAAAATGGAGCGCAAGATCGCAGCAAGTTTGACGACATGAAAAAGACACAAGAAGGAAGAACAACTTTTCTTTCCTATTTCTCCATTCCTAAGTTTAATTTATATGGGTTCTTACACGCTAACTTCCTGGGTGCAAGTTGCTCACATATTTTTCATGCAATTCCCCCACTTGGTCTCGAATGATTTCAAATTTGACAAAGAATTAAAAAAATGTAAAGAAAAATATAGAAAAATAAGGGGCAAAACAGGAGTAGCGAACAATCAAAATCCAGTGGTCGATCCTTGGCTTGGCCTATCTTTCTTGGTTTTTGTATGCTGTCCTTTCTTGTGTTGATTGACCAATCTACGTAGTATGTCACACTTTTCTCAAGTTAGCAAAGTGCGATTCCAAGAGGAGTCATGGTTGTTTGAACCACATAAAGTGTTTAAGATTATTTTGCTTTGGAGAACACTGAAGTGTCATTTTCGAAGGACAAACACGCTTGGATTTCATAAACCCTTTCAACTCTGAAGTGAAGAAGATGAAGAAAGTCTTGAAAGACTCTAGTCTTCAACAATTTCCTATTGATTCCCACATGGTTTCAATGTACTTGTTTTAATTCTCTAAGTATTTCTTAGAGATCAAGTACCTTGTTTTCTTCTTTTAGATTTTACAGAGTCTAGACCCTTGATGCTAGAACTTTCTTTGCTGCTTTTCTTGAATACTTGCTAAATGCCTTGACAGTGAGTTGATGCCTTGGAAGGTTGCCCATGGGGCTATTTATGGGCCTCCAAGTCCCTCTAGTCATTTGAGAAAGGGAGTGATCCAAGAAAAAAAAATTTTTTGAATTTTAGGGGAGTAGCTCACTATATGTTTGTTTAGTCAGTTACTCTCCTTTGGTCAACTTTGCTCAACTGTCAGCTAAGATTTCTTCCCTTAAATCATGTTGATGAGCTTGAAATCTACCGTGGAGAAATTTGACCAAATTTAGCTCTGTATTTGATGAGTTGCAATGGTTGATTGTTTCTATTTTGGATTCGGCTACCGTATGTTCAGCCGGCTACTATTTGTTCAGTCGGCTATTGCATCCTCATTTGGCTACTACACTTATTGGCTACTGCATCTTTTGTCTTGTTTTTTAAATGTTTTTACTTGTTTTCATTCCAAATTTTGAGAGAACCTTCCTAACTTTTCCTTGAGCTATTTGGGCCCTATTTTGTTGTATTTGGAGTTGGTTTGGCTTTTTTAGTTGCTCTCTTGCTTGGTTTTCTTCTTGGTTATTGCTAAGACTTTTTGTTTATCAACACTTGATAAATTTATTAAAAAAATCTTATTTCATGAGTGAATTAGGGGCCATTTGCGTCATTTTGAAATTTTTATGAGGTTAATTTTAGAGCGTTGTTATTGGCACACAGAGTTTTACTATGTACAAACATGATTTTAAAAAAAATAGCTCCAATAAAAATGTCAAAATGCCCCAACCCCTTTCCCTCTCTATTTCCCCTTCCCCACCTCCCCTTCCTTCCTTCTCTCCCTCTCATTTATCTCATTCCCCCCTCTCCCACCACCTTCCTCCTCCACCCCTCCCTACTCTCTCTCTATCTCTCTCTCTCTCTCTCTCTCCCTTTCCTCCCCCTCTTTATTCTCCCCTACCCCTCCATCCCCTGCCCCTCTCCCTTGCCCTCCTCCTCTTTGTTCTCTCTCTCCTCACCCCTCCCTACCCCTTCGCCCCTCTCCCGCTCCTCTCCATCTCTATTTTCTCTCTCTCCCACACCCTTCCCTCCTCCCCCCCTCCCTGCCTCTCCCTCTCCCTCTCTATTATCTCTCTCTCTCCCACCCTTCCCTCCTCCACCCCTCTCTTCTCCTTCTCCCTAACCTTCTCTCTCTCTCCCTCCCCCCCCCCCTTTTCTCTCTCACTCTCCTTCTCTATTCTCCCCCCCTCCCCCCCCCCCCCCCCCCACACACTTCCTTCCCCCCACCCCCTTCCCTCCTTCGCCCCTTTGCTCACTATCTCTACCCCTCCCCACCCCTCCACCTCTCTCTATTCTCTCCCTTCCTCTCCCTCTTCCTCTTCCTTTCTATTTTCTCTCTCCCCACATCCTCCCTCCTTCGCCCCCTCCCCACTCGTCCACTCTTCTCTCTCTCTCTCTCTCTCTCTAGTCACCAGGTGGAAAAGGAGGAGGAAGAGGGAGGGGTGTAACAACGGAGGAGGTGGGGAAGGGGAGAGAAAGAGAGGAGGATGGGGGCATTTTGATATTTTCACTGGGAGTACGTTTAAAACAAATATCATGTGTGTACATATAAAACTCTATGTGCGAATAGCAGCACTCTAATTTTATTAGGAACATGGAGATTTTACATTGTGCACCTCCATGTATTTTAGCTAAAAAGGCTCTAAAAAAAGTTTGCTTATTTTTTCAAGAGGCAAAAGTTCTAATATTTTATAAAGTAGCTCAAAAATTAAAATTATATACATGATTAAAGAGTTACTAAATGCTTTAATATCTAAATAAATATGCTAAAAAATCACAAAATGATAGCTTGCTTTAATATCTAAATAAATATGCTAAAAAATCACAAAATGATAGCTTATTTTTAAAGTTTCGAAATGCACCCCCTCTTCTTGATTTAAAGTCCAAGATTTTACTTTGAGGGACCCACAATTGGAATGACGCAAGAGAGAGTCCAAGATGATGTGGCGCACCAAATAAATCAGTATAATTCTGCTACGATAAACCTAGCTGTACACCCAAATATGCCTCGTCGGATATTAACCCGACAGGCAAGGAACTTGAAGCCCACGTAAACCATGGGTCCTCTCCCAAACTCATTTCTTGCGAAGACAAAAACACACGCATACATCCAAAAATGAAAACCCCCACTCCCTGCCCATTCTATAAAAATTAAACCCCTCCTCAATCCACCTGAACTGGAAAACGATACAACCCATGCATGGACACCGACCGGAACCGCCCGTCCAACGCCGTCGGCCTTTGCCTCCTCCCCTCCGACCTCCTCCATGACATCTTCTTCCGCCTCGCCCTCCCCGAAATCCTCCTCCTCAGATCCGTCTCCAGATATCTCTCCTCCCTCATCTCCGCCGACGACTTCCGCCGCCTCTACTCTCTCCGGTCCCGCTCCGAGACCTGGCTTTTCCTCTACAAGAAGCGATCGCCTCGCGACTCCATTCTCCACGGCTTCAACGACCGTTCCGGCCGGTGGTTCCAGCTCCCGGTCGCCGGGATCCTCCTCCCCGCCGTCCATCCCGGCGCGGATCTCTACTTCCTCACCGCCTCCGGCGACTTCTTCCTCTTCGCCTCCAACAGCCGCCGCGAGCTGATCGCCGTCAATTTGGCTGCGAACGTCGCCAAGAAGATCCCCGCCAGCCCGCTCGGGCCACGTAACACGTCGTCGTGGCGGCGCTCGGGGCTGAAGCTGATCGCCGGCCCACCCGGATCCGACCGATTCAGCTTCGTCTTCGCGGAGCTGCAAGAGAACCGCCCGGTCCTCTTCGTCTACTCATCCGAAACCGACACGTGGAGGTCTTCCGTCGCGTCCGAGGATGACGTGGCAGCGACACGTGGCGGTGAAAACAATGGGCTCTTCCTCAGCGTCATCCACCGGGGGAGGGAGAGCGTCATCATCTCGGCGGCGGAGCCGGACTGCGAACGGCCGGTCGTTCTACGCCCGAGGTTCGAGGGAGGGGTGGAGGAGGGCCTCGCGGTGGGGCTGATGGCGGGAGACGCTGCGGATCGCTTACACGTGTACGGAGATGGGAAGATGTTGGTGGTGAGATCGGACGGTGAGGATGAGAGCATGAGGTTGAGGGCGTATGTAATTGAATGTATAGAGCTTTGGGGCCTTAATTTGGATGGGAACGGCTGGGATTTCATTTCCAAGGTTCCGAGGGGATTGGTTGAGAGGATTAAGAAGCCTTATGGAGTGATGATGGGATGCTTAGAGGAGAGGGAGGGCGTGGTCAGGGTTGTTTTGCTTTCTAATTACAAGGGGCTTTGGGATCTGATCTGGCTTTCGTATGATTTGGACGGACGATATTGGAAGTGGGTCCCACTGCCCGATGATGGGACCAAGGGGCTCAACATGGCTGGGATCGCCTTCTCTTCGGCCCTCAGGCTTCTATCGTTTGGGTCTTCATCGGGTGGCCCATCTAATTGTTGTGGATCTTCAGTCCGGCGCACACAAGGGTTGGGTTACTCAAGTCTCAATTGATTGTGTTAGTTGGAAGTTTGAACTAGCCGTTGGATCTCATCTTTGAAATCGAGCCGTACAAAAAACTGTATAAATGACTCTCCCACTTCGTTTTACAAGTTTGCCAAATCACATGAGTAGTGTTAGGTTGATCACGTGTACATGTCATGTGATTACAGTGAAAAACAAGTTGAATTACTTTGCCTTTTTTATGTGCTTAGATGGTGGTGATGATAATTATCACTCTTTTTGAAGTGAAGTAGAGCCTGTACATAGAATTGAATAACTAGGAAAGTGTCTTAAATGGTCTCATCAACTAACTTTTTTTTTATAATAAGAATTGAGTACGTGTAGGTGTGAAATCAAGGGCAGAACCAAGATTCTGCACCGAGGGGGGCCGAACTGGAAGATATTTTTTTTTCATGCATAATCATTATATTTTTAAGTATTTCTTGGAATTTTCAAAAATTGAAATCTCAGCTTTGGAGGAGGATGGTAATGATGTATCAACTTCTTATTTTTTTATCATTTTTTTCTCTTAAAATATGCATAATTGGAATTGTCTTTCCCATTTAAAATTAAATTGAAATCATAATAAGCAAATTTTAACCACTATGATAAAATAAGTGATTCACAAATCACAATCTAGTATGGTATTTTTTTTTCCTATTATTTAATTCAATCATCACAGAAATATTAAAAGTATTTTTGAAATTAAAACACATTATTTGACCAAAAAACTTGTTTGCTCTTCACAATTACATACTCAATTCCAACGGTATAGTCATACTAATGCATTTCCATGCAAAATATATTAAGTAAATTAAAATGCTAGAATCAAGATTAAATTAATATGTTAACAGTGAAAATGTAATCCACTTGCCTTACGATAAGAGGATATGGAAATGAGGAGAAGCCCTAGCTAAAAACCAAACCCATAGCGCTCAAATAGAGAGAAAACTTGAAGTTGAGCCAAACCCACATATAAAATGGAGGAGAAGACTTTAAGGAACTGCTCTAAACCATTATTAATCTAAAAACCCAAAAGATCTAACTATGGAAAAATTGGGAGCTTACCTAGGGCTCAAGGAAAAAGAGAGGTTTAAAAAATAGTGTCCACGGGATAAGGACAATACGAGGAATAAGATGCCAGAGGAAGACTGGTGGTTGGTGGCTGGCAGCGAGGTGGAAAGAGAAGGGAGAAGAGGAAATGAGGAAAGGAATGAGGAAAAAGTAACAAAGTGAAGAGGGGGGGGTGGTGGTGGGCCTTAGGACAAAGGGGCCTTAGGGCCCTAATTTAGGTCCTAATTTTTTCTATAATTTTTTTTTATTTTTTAAAGCTGGGGGTGGCGGGGGCCTTGGCCCGCTCCCACCCCTTAGTAGTTCCGCCCGTATGAAATGAATACCCATTCTACATCTCGTCACCCACCCACTGATATCTTTCACTCCTTGCCTCTTTCCTTTGTGGAGCTTATTTGACCTAAAGTTTTCATAGTTTTAATTCCAAAAAATCCAACGCCGATAAGTAGGTCCAAGAGTTTTGGATTTCAGAGGCCAAACATTAGACCTATAGTATTGAGTTTGGAGAATCTCTGAGCCTTGCTTTTCTTGCTGTGTTTTCTTATTATAATCGTCTTAATCAATGCTTATGAACTCTGGGGCCTTCCTGTATGAACATAGCCAATGATCGAATGATGTTTCCACATTATAGGTCCTTGGTTCTCAGCGGGCCATTTAATTTGTAAAGTGAATGGGGGATCCATCTACTATCAATGGTCCTGTTCGGGGCTAATTTGTAAAGTGAATTGAAATTGAAGGATCGCTTTTAACATACATGAAAAGAAAGGGTCTTATCAAAAACAAAAAAATTTTAAAATTCATATTTTTTTAATAAAAAAATTCTATTCCTTATTCCACTAAAAGACACAAAGGAATCTTCTTTTTATTCAAAAAATCAAAAAGGTTCCTTTCACATACCATAAAAATTAAAATGACAAAATACCAAAAAACTGCATTTTGAAATTTTAAAATTTTTTAATGAGACTCCATTTTCTTTTCTTATCTCTTAAAAATGACTATTCACTCCGAATTTACATTACAAGTTAATTTCTAACGGACACCAAGGTTTCAGAGGATCAGAAGATACTGACATTGAACTGTAATCCGTATAAAGAGAGAAATGGAAAGGTATAGATAGTGACTTACATCTTCCCACCGGCGAAAATTAACGTATATCTTCCAAGTCACGAAAATTGTTTGCCATCCACGGATGGCCCACTGATTGTGGGCAACACATGGAGACGACGACTTTTGTTTTACGTTGACGACTGAGTATGTTGGATTGGCGCATAAGAGGTTGGCCACAAACAAGGAAAACAGGAGAACAGGTTGAGGAGTTTGTTAAATTAAAGTGAGTCTTTTGTTTTCGTCGTAGATGATATTTGCTTGTGCAGCACCCAGCAAACCAGAATCGATTGAGAGTTATCCAATAATGGGGAAGAGCTGTGAAAGAAAACAAGAGGCATTATTGAAATAGCAGTGCCATTATGGCATTTGATTCAGTGTGGCTGATGAGTGAGTCTCTATGTTTTATAGTCAGGGTGTCACTTAAACACTTTTGTGGCCGTCTTTATTATTCTACTGATAGTGGTGGTGGTATTGGCGGCCTGGGGCCCACTCGACTCAAAATGGCCGATTTTATGTGACTAAGTTGAGTTGGACTCACTCGTGCCTCATAGACTCTTTATAATGTGACACAAACTCAGACTCGAGTTGGTTGAGTCACAGTGAGTGGTTTGGTCAAGTCCAATGGGAGTCTGTTGATTGTCTTTGAAAAGAGGACTTGGAGACCAACTTGACTCAGTAGTGACTATTTCTGCTACCTCTACTAGCACCTTGAGATTTTAGTAGCAATGGTTAGCTGAGAAAACTTAATATGGTATCAGAGTTAACTGATCGCAAGTTCAAATTCCAAGAGAAATGCCTCAACGCCAAAAAAAAAATATATTTCACCAAAAGTGTGCCGACAGATTCTGCCAGAGGGAAAGTATTAGGTAGTGGGCTCCACTAGAGGGGGAATATTGAAAAATATTTCTACTATCTCTACTAGCATCTTAAGGTTTTGGTAGCAATAGTTACTTGAGAAAATCTAATAGTCAAGTTGGTCGAGTCAAGTTATACTTGGCCAAGTTTTAAAACCATACTTCCCACATAATTGAGGAGAGATTGAATTGTGATAATCTTTTCGTGATTAGATGTCCATGATACTATGCTTGCTCTTATGTATATTTTATCGCGTGGATTATCTTTCATATTTGGCCCAACTTAATTCGGATCCATCTTGGCCTAATTGAAGTTTATCTTAAACTGTAATTTCCGTAAAATTATGGACTTGCATGCAAAAATATAAAAAAATTTGAGTTAAAAGAGGTAGCTAACGTCCCTCTTCATTTTCTCAAGTTTTCCTCTTGCTGGAGCTACTCCATCTTCACACTCCTCTCACTCTCCTCTTAGATTTGAGTTGGAATCCAACTCCTAGAGCATTGCATATGCTCCTATTAGACTCCAATCTCCTCTATCTACGTCCTCTTGTGCATCTTCTTCCTAGGACCTACCAAATTCCATATCTTCCCCAAGCTACAACTCTTCAAGGTAAAATCCTCAGCATCCTTCCATTTCTTTGAGTTCAAAAGAGTCAAGAAAACTCAAATAAGCAGCATGCATGCATCTTACATTAGATTCACCCATTGTATGTCTTTTCATATAATAGGATTTTCTTTTATTGAGGCTTTCTCTATCATCAAACCAAAGGAGAGGCAAGTTTTGGGTCAAGTATTGACACACGCCAAGTATAAGAGTATACATTACTACATGCATGTCTAATTTGTTGATTTTTGAAGTGATCACTCTAAATGCAAATTTACAGCTATTTCACTCCTTGATCAAGTATAAATAAGTTAGATTAAATGAATATGAGTATGAATATATAATATTAATAATATGTGGGCATTGTAAGACCTATTGTGATAATTTGGAGCAAAAAAAAGCTCATTAGAACTAAATTTGTAAAGTTCCGTACTGAACTCATGCTTCAGAAATAGCTTCCAAAAATTCTAAAGCTTACGGTAAAACTCATAGCTAAGCCGTAAGTGTTCTATAATTTAAAATCTAAAAAGCCCAACTCTTGTATTTGAACTACGGCTAACTCACGGTCAAACCGTGAAATGAACTACAGTTAAGCCGTAACCACCTCGTGACCAAACCGTAAGCCATTTTACGGCGAGCCGTCCAAAGAACACCCAAATCCTATTTTCTTCTATTGCTGACCCTCGGTTAAGCTATGGATTGTGCTACGGCTAAGTCGTAGCTCGGCTGTGGCCTAGCCAAAGGCTTCATACGACTAATCTGTAGGCCAATATACGGCTAAGCCATAAATGCATGTAAAATTAAGAGAAAACCTATGCCACTCACTAAGTTGTAACTTGTACATGGCTAAACCATAATAACCCTGTGAACTTAGGATATTAGAGTTTTCCAAGACCATATAGGACCTTAGAAATGGTAACCTTACTTTAAGCAAATTAGCCCAACGGTAACTAAATATTAAGAAGGAAGAGTGTTGAGTTGTCACTCATCCCCTTCGAATTTCTAGATAGTTTCCAAATGTTATGGCATGGGTGTTAGCATAGAAAGAGGTGTCCTTTGCATACATAATGTAACACCGAGATTTTGGTAACACAATGACATCTATGAATACATAGTATGAATTACCTTGGAAATATGGATAATCTAACATAGAGTTGGCTAGTAACTATCCCTGATAATTGCTTAATCTAATTGTATTCATTTTGTTAAGTAACCTTGCCCTCAACATAATCTAATCATATACCCATTCTTCCTAACAAACCTTAAGGCGAAATCGCTATTAAGTGTGTACCTGTGAACCAAAATGGATGTAGCTAAGGTTGACAGTATTTGAGTTCTATTAGCTCATTTAAGTATGCATTGTCTGATTATTAGATTACTTGTCCAATTCCGATTCTTATGATTGAATATGATCTTAAGACCGATACTCCCTTTATGTACGAATATGAGATGATCACTATGATAAATGACAAGTATGAATGACTATGTATGAATATGAGATAACCACTATGGTTGATGATAAATATGCATGATATGGATTTAGGATGTTCTTGATATGTTTAGTCAACATCACTTAGTTTGTACCTTTATTAGGTTCGACGAGACCATTTTGAGTATCCCTTATGTCATTGCTGTAATAGTTTATAAAGGAGAAGGTTGGCGCTCTTTGGGAAGTTAAACTGATCCCTTAGCGATATTCCCTTCTGTTTGTTATACACTCTCCTTAAAGAGAATATAGCCTCATGGATGCCAATTAGTATATTACAATATTCTATTCATGATTCGTTATTCATGTTAATTTCATGCATAGTATGCCTAGCTTACGATTATTGCTTTCATTTAATCAATATGTTCTCTAATTCTATTGATGCATGATGATAGTCTTATATATCTCTATATTTGTTTAACTGTCATGTTAACAGTGCTACCTTTGGTGTTACAGGTACTGAACCCATCGCCAATACAATGAATGAAGTGCCCCAGAAGGAACCTCAATGGTACTTTTGGGAGTAGATGAATGAAACGAAGACAACCTATTCTATTAGTCATCCTACGTAAAGCACCAATGGGTTTTGTTTAAGTTGTTCAGTTTAGTTATGCTTGGACTATGGTTATTTTGGAGTCAGAGATTTGATAGACACATTATTTCGATTTTGCATATGTTTAAGTATTTTGTAGTAATCTGTATATGTGAATGGTTAATTAATAAACTTTAGATATAATTATGAATGAATGATGCTTTGTTATCGCTTATGATCATTACCGATGCATTTCACAGGCTTTTGCTCTATTGTTTGAAACTTAATATACCTATTTGTGGAACGTCCTCACATGTTCTTATGGAATCTCCCTTTTAGTGATTCATGCGTATCTTCACATGGCACGAATTGCTACAGGATTACGTATGCACACCCCGTGCGCCCATTCTAATCCCCAATTCCGTGGATCAGGGCATGACATATGTAAGTAATGGTATTAGAGCGATAAAAAGTCAATTAAAAGACTTGATAGCCCTTAAAAAACGTGGTGAGGATACGATAGGTCCGATTGGGAGATAGATTTTGTATAAGGAATTATAGTTTACCTTTTTTAAGGTATTGTTTATGGCTAACCACTATTATAATTACAAATAAATGGTTTCTGGATCAAGCATGAACAATAGTTTGGGAGGTAACGATCATGATGATATCGTGTTAGACAATGTGAATCTTCCGCTGCCTCCACTTCCTTATCCTACATATAGTACAGATGAGCGATTTATGATGATGATGCACCAACTGGCTATGAGTAATGCTAGCCAGGCAGCTATGCAAATGCAATTAACCACTCTTCTGGAAAGGCAAAATCAAGCCGAAGATCCTAACTCTCTATATGAGAAGCTCCAAAAGAGAGGGGCTACAAAATTCACGATGAGAGAGCATCCACTATAATCTAACAAATGATTTGTACACACGGAGAATGTTTTTTATTCACGAACTTGTACACAGAAGCAACAACTAATCCTTACAGCATCTATGTTCCGAGATGTTGCAGATACTTGGTGGAAAAGCATTTGTAAACATATTAGGGCCATGCCAGAAGCCACGGTTTGGAAAGCCTTTAAGAATTAATTTAGGAAGAAATTTATTCCAGAGCATGAGAGTAACAAGAAAAACGCAGAATTCCTCACCCTATAGCAGAACACTATGATGGTTGCAGAGTATGTGCATACATTCAGTTAGCTCTCTCATTTTGCTTTGGACTTGATTGAAATTGGGGATAAAAGAGTTGAAAGGTTTCTTAAAGGATTAAGGCCAGTCATTACGGGGCATGCTACAGCTTTCCAGTGTCCAATGGAGTATGATGATGCTGTGGAGAGAGCTTACGCAGTTGAAGAGATTGAAAAGAGCCTATACTTAGGAGAACCTAGAAGAAGTGCCTCATCTTCTGGAAGGAGTGAACAGCATACTATGAAATAGAAGGGAGTTACTAACGGATTGTCAAGGTTAGTCTGTGGCATGTGCGAGAAGGGCTACAAGATAAGTAAATGTTGGAGAGCTACAGGAGCTTGTTTTGGTTATGGCTTGATAGACCATTGCTTGCCAGAATGCCCAAGAAGAAAGAATTTCGATCAAGCCTCGCCATAGCAGCAATATCAGTAGTCTCTTAGAACATCACCAACTGTACCTCTGTGTCAACAACAACAGTGAGACAAGGCCAAGGGCAAGCATGACAGGGTCAAGGCCAACAGAGGCAAGGGTAGCAGAGACAAGGGCAGCAAAGACAAGGACAGCAGAATTGACCTTAAAGGCAAGGCCGCATCGATGCGTTGACTCACGAAGAAGCAAAAGCAGTAGATCACATGGTCGTAGGCAAGGTTTCAGTCTGTGATATAAAAGCTAAGGTGTTGTTTGATTCAGGATCTTTGTACTTTTTATTGCACCACAATTCCCTAATAGGATACGGAAGCTACAAGAGCAACTACTGTATGTGGTGAATATCATCACCCCCGTGGGTAAAAGGGTGACTTGTGAGGAATATTACCTAAGTGGTAGAGTTTTAATTGGAAAGATCCTTTTCCCAGCAGAACTCATCATGTTGTCGATGCATGATTTTGTTGTAATCATAGGCATGGACTAGTTAACTAAGTACATGGCTTGTCTGGATTGTTTTTATAAGACCGTCACCATAAGGGTAAACAAAGCTGGTACAAGTGTTGTCTTTCAAGGTGAGAAAAAGAGTTCGAATGCTAGGTTAACCTCATCACTTTGAACAGAAAGATAAATCAATAGTGGTTGTGAAGGGTATATTGTTTTCATTGTTGAGAAGAAATCACCCAAGAAGTTAGAAAAGATCTTGGCAGTTTGTGAGTTCTCGGATGTGTTTCTAGATGAAGTACTCGTTCTTCCTCCAGTTAGGGAAGTAGACTTCACTATAGAACTAGTACTTGGTACGACTCCAATCTCTAGAGCTCCGTATATAATAGCACCTGCAGAATTACATGAGCTAAAAATACAAATGAAAGACTTACTAGATAAGGGGTTTATTCATCCTAGCACATCACCATGGGGAGCCCTAGTTTTAAATTTGTGAAGAAGAAATATGGCACCCTTAGAATGTGTATTGATTACAAGCAATTAAATCAGGTGACAATCAAGAACAAATATCCATTGCCTAGAATTGATGAACTGTTTGATCAATTATAGGGTGCAGCACATTTCTCAAAGATTGATTTAAGGTCTAGATATCATAAGTTGTGAGTTAGAGAATAAAATACATAAAAAATAGCTTTTAGGACAAGATATGGGCATTACAAATTCTTAGTCATGCCTTTTGGATTGACTAATGCCTCAGCTATATTTATGGCCTTAATGAATAGAATCTGTTCATTGTATCTCGATGAATTTATGGTGATTTTCATTGATGATGTATTGGTATATTCTAAGACTCGAGATGAACATGCTGAGCATTTAAGAACTTCACTGCAGTGTTGAGAGATAATCAGTTGTATGCCAAATTAGATAAGTGTGATTTTTGGTTAGAACAAGTTGCTTTCTTAAGGCATAAAATTTCAAAAAATGGACTTGCAGTAGACCTAGCGAAGACTGAGATAATAACTAGTTGGCAAATCCCTAAAGTAGTTGCAGAAGTTAGAAGTTTTATCGGTTTGGTGGGTTACTATCAAAGGTTTATAAAGGACTTTTCCAAAATAGCAGCACCATTGACGAAGTTAACTCGGAAGAATGAACCATTTGTTTGGTTAGATGAATTTGAATCAAGTTTCCAATTCCTTAAAGAGAAATTGATCTCAACTCAGATCTTATCTCTACCAGAAGGTACTGGTGGATTTGTCATATATATTAATGCTTCAAAAAGTTAGGTTGGGATGTGTATTACTGTCACAACTCGAGCCCAGAAATCGAGGTTTAGTTAAAAACTAACCAGTGCCACACGTACTCTCATGCGCGCACACCTAGACCTAGTCCAAGGGTACACATACAAGGGATCATTCACATGTGCAAACTAAGTGTACGTGGAAGCAATACGTATCATTGCATAACACAAAAATTTATAAAAAGGAGTGATTACGACAAAAGATTAGATATTCAGTATAGGAGGTACAATCAAAAGGAGGGGAAATCGTCATAAAAATAACAAGATGCAAGCAAACCTCAAAACCCTGAGTACAATCCAATGTAATTCCCCATATACTTAGACACCTACTTAGAAGAAGATAAAATGATGCAAACCACCCTCAGAAGAATGGATCAAGTCCACCCCTCTAGCCCGGATGGAGCCTCGTGTGCCTTTCCTGAAGTCGGGTTGACCAGCTAAGGGGTGGGAAAGGGATTTGAGCCTGCAACACCAAGAACAACTAATAAGTACAACGACTTAGTAAAGTATAAGCAACAATGAGTTAACACATGTTGTATCAATAAAAGAATTAACAGGCTTTAATGAATATAGATCATGGAGGTCACACTCGTATGCTAGGTAAATCGTGCATATGAATAAAACATGTCATATAAGTCAAGAATAGAAATACTGTGCTAAGTGGCTACTACATTTGCCATATTCTCCCTTTCGAGAGTAATTGGTATGAGAACACCATCGACTAGGCCAGGGTACAAATGGGTCTCTGTTTCACGGGGTCCAGCATCCTAGGACAATAGCACTCTGCAGAGGTGGTAACAATCTACGCCAAAGTTAACCCCGTCGGGTACCCTAAGGCGGTGGCTGAGTAGAGCCATATAGACGAGATCAGTCAAGTCATATGATGTGCGTCAATCATGTCAATCGAGCAAACAATACAAGCTATCACTAACAATATATTACATTAGGTGCATCACATGAAATCAAGTATGAACACTGGCAATATCGATACAATAAACAATTACCTGTCAATATAACAATAAGAACATGGGGTCAGCTATTCTACCCAAGATATACCATGGACAGCGCCCTCAGGGATTAACCAATCGTTGCCTCAGCGCAGAATGCGTACCATGCGATTAGGAGGGCAAGACCAAAGTTAAGATGCAATGCAAATCAAATCATCACTATCAATTACGGGCGTTTACTAGCCAACTCTAACCTAGTTGTCCAGTATTTCTAACCGTTCATGCTGATATAGTTTTAAGTTATTCGATACACGGTTGTTCACATGAAGTGTGTTGCATTATCGCGAGAGAAGTGTATCGAAGTCCCTTAAACCAACACCCATAGGAAGGTGCTTAACAGCTGGGCAACTCACATGAATGAATTACAGCCCGAAATACCATCTATACAATCTTTGCATTCTGTTGGGCGAGTTTGGTTACCTACATTCTAACTCGAAGGCCCTACAATGTCTCTATATTAGCCTATCCATTTTAAGTCATTTCTTAATGGACATACGGCTTAGCCCTATTTTGTTCTACGGCTCAGCCACGGCGAGGGTATAGCTCAACCGTAGGACAATTCACGGCTTAGTCGTAGCTAGACCGTAGAAGAGCAGCAAATTGCCAACTCTTAGTTATTTTAAATGTCACCCTATCTTGATCTACGGCTAGGTCACGGCTGGGTTTACGGCTTAGCCGTAGTACAATTTACGGCTCAACCGTAATACAATTTACGGCTTAGCCATGACTGCATTAGGTCGATTTCCTGAATCTGTTACAGAACGACTGAATTGACAAGTTCTCAACTTTAATGGAACAATAACAACAAAGCTTACTCAATAGGGCTGTGTAATAAGAAATCATGCAAGAATAGTAAGAGCAAAAACAATCAAATAATTATCAACAAGTGCTCAATCAAATTGTGCTTATACTTGCCTCAAGTGGGTTCACACACCCGTCGTTGTTCTTAGGCTCAATCCGCTGTCCAAACGCAATTCTACTCATCAAGCACATAAGAAACAAAAGGAACATTGAGTACATGCACAATTACTGACGTGAGAAAAAGAAGAAGAAGAAGAAACGGGAGAAACACTGCGAAAACACAAGACATACCTTAACCCGCTCTCAAGAGACTAAGTGCACAACTCCCTTCCCTACCTTAATCGATCGATGAAGGAGAAGAAAGAAAGACAGAAGAACGAGAGAGAGAAGAAAACGTTGAACTGAAGAAGAGGTGGTGGTTAATCCCTTTTATAAGATAAAGATTAAGACAATTTTGTCAAAAAGTCCACATGTTTATATGAATTACAGTTTGAGTCACTTAACTATCCACCGAAAGCAAATGCAGTCATCTGTAGACGAGTCAGTTACGAGATTTAACAGGCTCGACAAAATGCACGTGTTGACACAAAAATGATGCAGAACTGACAATGTCCAATAAAATCAAAAATTACGAAAAAGGGTTCAATATACCTAATCTTGGTTCAAACGCAATCTAACTGCCAATCCATGACCCAAAACAAAACTAAAACAAAACTAAAACACACTTAACAACTAATTCGCAATGACTTAGGCACTAATCTGGATTAAGTTGGGTCAGAGTGTTACATCCTCCCCTACTTAAGAATCATTCCGTCCTCGAAATAAACACATACCTGTACAAAGAGATGGGGATGTTGTCGCACCATTTGCTCCTCTAATTCCTACATGGCTTCATCAGGTCTATGATGTTCCCAAAGCACCTTGACCCATCGTATAGTTCTGGTGTGCAAGATCTGCTCTCTGGTCCCGATAATATGGAGCAAACACTCAACGTATACCGCATTCGATTGAATCTGCACGTCATTGTATCGAATGACATGAGTTGGGTCGTGAACGTACTTGTGACGCATCGACATATGGAATACATCGTGTACTCCAGAAAACTCCACTGGAAGAGCTAATCTGTATGCCAAGTCTCCAATTTTGTTCTTAATCTCAAATGGACCCACGTATCGTGGTGCTAGCTTGCCCTTTTGGCCGAAATGTATAGTACTTTTCATTGGTGAAACCTTCAGAAAAACCCAATCTCCCAATTGGAATTCTAAGGCTCTTCTTCGGGTATCTACATAGCTTTTCTGTCTTGACCATGCAACCTTAAAATTGTCAATTGCCTTCTGTACTTGCTCTGTTGTTTCGACAATAATTGTCGGTCCGTGAAAACTTCTTGTCCCAACTTCTTCCTAACAAACGGGGCTTCTACATTTACGCCCATATAGAGTCTCATAGGGTTCCATGCCAATACTTTCATGAAAGCTATTATTATAAGCAAACTCGCACAACGAGAGATGTAAATCCCATTTTTTCTCAAAGGTAAGTACACTGGCCAGTAACATATCTTCAAGCATCTGAATTGTTTGCTCTAACTGCCCATCAGTCTGTGGCTGATATGCCGTGCTGAAGCTCAACTTAGTCCCCATAGCTTCTTGGAATGCCTTCCAGAAAGAGGAAACAAAACAGCTATCCCGATCAGACACAATAGATATAGGCGTACCATGCAATCTAACAATCTCGTCAACAAACTTCTTCGCCATTTTTGAAAATGTCATACCCTTCTTGAATGAAAGAAAATGGGCTATCTTCGTCAATCTGTCTACGATCACCCAAATGGTGTTATTCTTCTTGCTCATCAGGGTTAAGTCCAAAACAAGATCCATCGTGAGGTGCTCCCATTTCCACTGAGGAGTATGTAATGGGTGCAAGGAACCTAGAGGTCTTTGATGGTCAGCTTTCACCTTTTGGCAAGTCAGACATTTGGTGACAAATTCGGCGATTTCCCTCTTCATATTGTTCCACTAAAATTTGTCCTTTAAAGCTCGATACATTTTCGTGTTTCCCGGGTGCATCGCATAGCGGGTGTAATATGCTTCTGTCATCAAACTCTCCTTCAGATCATCTATAACTGGCACACATAGTCTGTTGCGAAAGTACAAGACACCATCTTCCATACGAAAGTTTGGTCGCTCCCCGACACTATCCCGAATTTACCTTAACATCGCATCCTTAAATTGCCAGTCTTTAATTCACTGAATTATTTCAGGCTGAAAAATCATGGTGCTAGCAAGCGTCAAATAGTTCCCCACAAGTCTCATTTCAACCGGCTGATCATGTATGACGAAATAAAGGCTTTCTACAGCATGGAGAATCTTCGACTTCCTACTCAAGGCATTTACCACAACATTGCCTTTCCCTAAATGATATTTGATGGGGAAGTCATAATCTTTAATAAATTCAAGCCACCTACGCTGCCTCATATTCAACTCACACTGCATAAAGAGATATTGTAAACTGTGATGATCTGAGTGCACTTCAAACTTCACGCCATACAAATAATGTCTCCATAATTTCAAGGCAAAAACGATGGTTGCTAACTCCAAATCATGGGTGGCATAATTCTTCTCATGCTCCTTGAGTTGTCTCGAGCCATAAGCAATCACTTTACCGTGCTACATTAGAACACATCCCAAACCGACTCGAGAAGCATCCGCGTAGATCATAAATCCTTCACTCTCATCAGGTAGAGTTAAGACTAGAGTAGTAGTAAGCTTCTCCTTTAAAGTGCGGAAACTGTTCTCACATTCGTCCGTCCAAAGAAAGGCGACACTTTTCCGCGTTAGCTTAGTCAACGGAGCGGAAATCTTGGCAAAATCTTGAACAAATCTTCGATAATATCCAGCAAGTCTAAGAAAACTCCTCACCTCCATCACAGTCTTTGGGCTGGGCTAATTCACAACTGCCTCAACTTTTATCGGATCAACTGCCAATCCTTCTTGTGAAATGGTATGACTAAGGAATGCCACCTGCTTGAGCCAAAAATCATACTTCGAGAACTTGGCATATAAGCCATGTTCCCTTAATAACTGCAAGGCTCTGCTCAAATGTTCTGCATGCTCCTCTATTGTCTTCGAATATACCAAAATATCATCAATAAAGACCACTACAAATTGATCTAAGAAAGGAGCAAAGATCCTGTTCATCAAAGCCATAAAAGCAGCAGGTGCATTCGTTAATCCAAACGGCATCACGAGAAATTCATAATGTTCATACTGTGTCCTGAAGGCAGTTTTAGGAATGTCCTTCTCTTTTACCCTAAGTTGGTGATACCCCAATCTTAAATCAATCTTCGAGAAGTATACGGCACCTTCGAGTTGATCAAATAACTCATCAATACGCGGTAGGGGATATTTATTCTTGATAATGACTTTATTCAACTGCCGGTAGTCGATACACATCCGCAATGTGTTGCCTTTCTTCTTAACAAACAACACTGGAGCTCCCCACGGTGACACACTCAGTCGTATGAAACCCTTATCCAAAAGATTTTGCAATTGCTTCTTCAATTCTAGTAATTCGGTGGGGGCCATACGATATGGAGCTAGACTAATTGGTGTTGTGGCTAGCACTAGATCAATGGAAAATTCCACTTCTCTAATAGGGGGTAACTCGAGCACCTCTGCTGGAAATACATCCGGGAAGTCACACACGACCGGAATCTTTCTCAACAGCTTCAACTCCTTTTTCTCCGAGACAAAGGCAAGAAAACCTTCACAACCCTTGCGTATCAATCGATCCGCCTTGCATGCGAAGATGACACGCCTAAGGCATTTCTTCTGATTGCCCTCGAAGCAAAACCCCTTTAAGAAATCGAAATAGATCGTCCTGTTGTAACAATTAACATAGGCACGATACTGCACTAGCCAGTCCATTCCAAGGATTACATCAAAATCCAACATCAACAGTAAGATCAAGTCAACTGGCAGCTGAAGACCTTCAATCCGCACATCACATTAAGGGTAGTAGACACTACACTCCACCCTTTTACCCACTGGGTAGACACCACCAACAAGTACGGTAACTGCTTAGGGGGCAGCCGTAACTGCTTAGCGAAATGAGGTGCTATGTACAAGCTCGTAGACCTTGAATCAAATAAAGCAAGTGCTTCTACTTGAGCAATTAAAACCTTACCTTCCACCACATTCGCATCCTCTGCATTTTCATGGGAGGCGGCTACACACGAGTAGTCTGGTTTTGCGGCTTCTGGCCAGGATAAGATTACCGGGGCTTGCTTGAGGCCGCAGAACTAGTAAACCTGGAATACTGGGAGACGGATTGCTGGGAGGGATTAGACTTCGGGCACTGAGCCACTCTGTGCTCCATAGATACACAGCCTAGACAAGCGCTGGTTTTCTTTCAGCATTTATCTAACGGATGTCCTCGACCACAATGCTCGCATCTGACTCAAGTGAAGCGGAAGTTCCTTGTCTTCCTTTCCATTTCTTCTACTGTACTTGTCCTTTAGACCCCGCTGGTGCACTTCTCTTGAGGTCTATAGCTCTTTCTGCAAGATAATTAGCTTTGGCAGCATATGCCCTATCGAAAGTAGCTGGCCTCTAAAAGGCTGTGACATAATTCGTATACCTGGGATACAGACCATTAATAAAACGGTTCACTTTCTTCTCTTCTGTATCAATCATGTCCTCAGCAAAGTGGGACAACTGTGTAAACCGGTGAACATACTCAGCTACTGTCAGCTTCTGCTACTGTAGAGCCAGGAACTCAACCTCCTTCGCTCTCTGGACATGGGCTGGAATGAACTTTCTTCGAAACTACTTCTGAAATGTCTCCCATACTGTTACATTAGGCATGGTCATATAAGCCTCACTTACACTCTTCCACCAAGTCTTAGCTACATCCCAGAACATGGAAGCGGTGAGCATAACTTTTTGCCGATTAGTGCAAACAATCGTAGCAAAGAGATCCCCGGTGTGCTCTAACCACTGTTCGGCCTTCAGCACATCTTCATTGCCATAGAATTCCGTGACCCCGAATTTCTAGAATTTATCATAGAGAGCGTTGGGATCACTCTCCTTCGGTTGGAAGACAACTTGCTGCTCTACATGCGGTGGTCTTAATGCTTGACTATCCCTGTCGACCATCGTTGCCACTTGTGCTTACAAGGACTGAATGGACTGCGACTGAGCTTGCATGGCCTGCAGCAAAGCGAGAATACACTCGGTCATGCTCATGGATTGTGGTGGCTATGCCGACCCACCTTCGTTCTCTCCATAATTATTATTGTTGGTGCCAGAACCGGAATCCATAGCCTACAAAACTCAAGAGTCAATCTCTTATCACCAAAAGTATCCCCACTACATAAGGAACTAAAGCGAAGAGCAGACGAGAAATTCAAATACTTAACTACATAACCTCACCACGTCTTGTGTGCCTACATGCTTAGGGACTGAGACAAACAATGCTCTGATACCATACAATACGTATGTCACAACCCAAACCCAGAAATCGGGGGTTAGTTCAAAACTAACCAGTGACATATGTACTCCCGTGCGCACACACCTAGACCTAGTCCAAGGGTACACACACAAGGGATCATTCACACGTGTAAACTAAGTGTACGCGGAAACGGTACGTATCATTGCATAACACAAAAAGATACAAAAGGAGTGATCACGACAAAATATTAGATATTCAGTATAGAAGGTACAATCAAAAGGAGGGAACTCGTCACAAAAATATCAAAATGCAAATAAACCCCAAAACCCTAAGTACAATCCAATGTAATTCCCCATATACTTAGACACCTACTTAGAAGAAGATAAAATGATGCAAACTGCCCTAAGAAGAATGGATCAAGTCCACTCCTTTAGCCCAGATGGGGCCTCGCGTGCCTCTCCTGAAGTCGGGTCGACCGACTAAGGGTCGGGAGAGGGATTTGAGCTTGCAACACCAAGAACAACTAATAAGTACAACGACTTAGCAAAGTATAGGCAATAATGAGTTAATACGCGTTGTATCAATAAAAGAATTAACAGGCTTTAATGAATATAGGTCATGGAGGTCACACTCGTATGCTAGGTAAATCGTGCGTATGAATAAAACATGTTATACAAGTCAAGAATAGAAATACTGTGCTAAGTGGCTACTACATTTGCCATATTCTCCCTTTCGAAAGCAATTGGTATAAGAACACTATCGACCAGGCCAGGGTACAAATGGGTCTCTGTTTCACGGGGTCCGGCATCCCAGGACGATAGCACTCTGCAGAGGCGGTAACAATCTACGCCAAAGTTAACCCCATCGGGTACCCTAAGGCGGTGGCTGAGTAGAGCCATATAGAAGAGATCAATCAAGTCATATGATGTGCGTCAATCATGTCAGTCGAGCAAATAATAAAAGCTATCACTAACAATATATTACATTAGGTGCATCACATGAAATCAAGTATGAACACTGGCAATATCGATACAATAAACAATTACCTGGTGATAAAACAATAAGAACATGGGTTCAGCTATTCTGCCCGGCATATACCATGGACAGCGCCCTCAGGGATTAACCAATCATTGCCTTAGTGTAGAATACGTACCATGCGATTAGGAGGGCAAGACCAAAGTCAAGATGCAATGCAAATCAAATCATCACTATCAATTAAGGGTGTTTACTAGCCAACGCTAACCTAGTTGTCCAGTGTTTCTAACCGTGCATGCTGATGTAATTTTAAGTTATTCAATACACAGTTGTTCACACGAAGTGTGTTGCATTATTGTGAGAGAAGTGTATCGAAGTCCCTTAAACAACACCCATGGGAAAGTGCTTAATAGCTGGGCAACTCACATGAATGAATTATAGCCTGAAATACCATCTATGTGATATTTACATTTCGTTGGGCGAGTCAAGTTACCTACATTCTAACTCAAAGGCCCTACAAGGTCTCGATACTAGCCTATCCATTTTAAGTCATTTCTCAATGGACATATGGCTTAGCCCTGTTTTGTTATTCGGCTCAGCCACAGCAAGGGTATGGCTCAGTAGTAGGACAATTCACGGCTTAGCTGTAGCTAGACTGTAGAAGAGCAAAAAATTGCCAACTCTCAGTTATTTCAAATGTCACTCTATCTTGATCTATGGCTAGGTCACGGCTGGGTTTATGGGTTAGCCGTAATATAATTTATGGCTCAACTATATTACAGTTTACGGCTTAGCTGTGACTGCACTGGGTCGATTTCCTGAATCTGTTATAAAATGACTGAATTGACAAGTTCTCAACTTTAATGGAACAGTAACAATAAAGCTTACTCAATAGGGCTGTGTAATAAGAAATCATACAAGAATATTAAGAGCAAAAACAATCAAATAATTACCAACAAGTGCTCAATCAAATTGTGCTTATACTTGCCTCAAGTGGGTTCACACACACGTCGTTGTTCCTAGGCTCAATCCGCTGTCCAAATGCAATTCTACTCATCAAGCACATGAGAAACAAAAGGAACATTGAGTACATGCACAATGACTGATGTGAGAAGAAAAAGAAGAAAAAGAAACGGGAGAAACACAGCGAAAACACAAGACATACCTTAACCCGCTCTCAAAAGACTAAGTGCACAACTCCCTTCTCTACCTTAATCAATCGATGAAGGAGAAAGAAAGAAAGAAGAACTAGAGAGAGAAGAAAACGTTGAACTGAAGAAGAGGCGGTGGTTGATCCCTTTTATAAGATAAAGATTAAGACAATTTTGTAAGAAAGTCCACATGGTTATATGAATTACAGTTTGAGTCACTTAATGATCCACTAAAAGCAAATGCAGTTGTTTGTAGACGAGTCAGTTACGAGATTTAACAGGCTCGACAAAACACACGTGTTGACACCAAAATGATGTAGAACTGACAATGTCCAACAAAATCAAAAATTACAAAAAAGGGCTCAATCTACCTAATCCCGATTCAAACGCAATCCAACTGCCTATCCATGACCCTAAACAAAACAAAAACAAAACCAAAACACACTTAACAACTAATTCACAATGACTTAGGCACTAATCCGGATAAAGGTCAGTCGGAGTGTTACAATTAATGCGAAATGGAAAGGTGATCGCATATGGATCTCGACAGTTAAGGGAACATGAGACGAATTATGCCACATGTTTAGAATTGATCGCCATCATCTTTACTTTTAAGTTGTGGAGACACTACTTGTATGGAGAGAAATTTGAAGACCATAATTACCATCACAGTCTTTAGTACTTATTCTCTCAATATGATCTCAAAATGAGATAGTGTAGATGGTTAGAGTTTATAAAGGACTACGATTTTCCAATCAAGTGCTTTATAGGGAAAGGAAATGTTGTGGCTAATGCTCTAAGTAAGAAATCAACTGTTGAGATGGCAGCTATGTGGAGTGAGTGGTCTTTAGTGGAAGAATTTTGAGATTTGGATGTGAAAGTTAAATTTGTTAATGGCAAGCTCATGCTAGTAACTATGTTTGTCTTTGAACCTACTTTGATAAAGCAGATTAAAGAGAGACAATTTGAAGACACAGAGTTCATTAAAATTCGTGACCATATATCTCAAAGACCACATTTCAAGATGGTAGAAGGTGTGTTATATTTTAGAGATCAACTATCTGTTTCAGCAGTTCAAAATCTAAAAGAAGTAATCATGACTGAAGCACATCATGCAAGGTATTCTATGCACCCCGAGGGTACTAAGATGTACTGAAATCTGAATGGTAGGTTATGGTGGAATAACATGAATAGAGACATTGCAGGTTTTATGGCAAGATGTCTTACTTGTCAACGTTTGAAGGCCGAACATAAAAATCCCCCCGGTTTGTTACATCCTTTGCATATTCCAAAGTGGAAATGAGAAAATATTTCAATGAATTTTGTTTCAGGGTTGCCCTGGACGAATAAACATCATGATGCTATATAGGTGATTGTCGATTAGCTAACAAAGTCAGCCCCATTTTATTCCTTTCAGGAAAGGGATGAAATTTCATGAGATGGCCAAGATCTTCATTAATGAGATTACACGGTTGCACGGCACCCTAGTCTTCATAATCTCTGACAGAGATAGTATATTCGTTTCTTCCTTTTGGCAGTCTTTTCAGAAATCCATGGGTACCAAAGTCAATTTTAGTATTGATTATGATCCTTAGACAGATGGACAATTGGAGCGCATAATACAAACTCTTAAAGACATGCTTCGAGCTAACGTGTTAGACTTTGGAAAAGAGTGGGATGAACACCTTTCCTTGTGTGAATTTGCATAAAAAAATAGTTATCACGTGAGCATTGGAATGGCTCCATTCGAAGCCTTGTATGGTCATAAGTTCCGTACACTGGTTTGTTAGGAAGAAGTTGGAGTTAGAAGTCTCTATGGACCTTCTCTTGTTGCGGATACAATGGAAAAAAATGTAAAAAGTTCAAGATAGATTGAAGGTTGCATGATCTCGTCAAAAGGGTTATGTAGATAATCACCAAAGACCTCTTGAATTTCAAGTTGGAGACAAGGTTTTCTTGAAATTTTCTTCGATGAAGGGTACTATCAAGTTTAGACAGAAGGGCAAGCTAGCTCTGCGATTTGTATGACCTTTGGAGATTCAGAGTAGGGTTGGAGAACTGGTGTATAGGTTGGAATTACCACCTCAACTCGCAGAAGTCTATAACATGTTTCATGTGTCAATGCTTAGAAAGTATCTTCCAGACCCTTTACATGTTCTCAAGGTAGACGAGATCCAAGTTAAGCCGGTTGTGAGCTATGAAGAAAGACCCATTCGTATCATTGACACCATAGACCAAGTGCTGCATACTTGGACAATTAAATGAGTTAAGATTCTATGGGAGCATCATGGATAGGAACAAGCTACTTGGGTGCTCAAAAAACAAGTTTTGGGAAAAATATCCAGAACTTTTACCTAAGGTATGTTGCATTCGCAGGACCGAATGATATTAAGAGGAAGAGGATGTAAGGTCCTACCCAAACTAATTTTGATTTATAGTAATTAATCTTGCTTTATGCTAACTAATACTCATTTAAACTAATTTAACTCAAAACCACTTGGGTTTGGGTCATGAATAGGTAGTTGGGTTAGGTTTGAACTTTACCTAGATAGTTAAGGACCTTTTTGTAATTTAGAGTCAAATGATTTACATTATATTGACACCACCACATTAGTTGCATTATGTGTATTTTATCTCATGGATTATCTTTTATATTTGGCTCAACTTAATTTAGATCCATCTTGGCCCAATTGAAGTGTATTTGACTCAAACTGTAATTTTCTCAATGATTATGGACTTGCATGCAAAACTATAAAAAATTTGAGTTAAAAGAGGTAGCCATTATCCCTTTTCATTTTCTTAAGTCTTCCTCTTGCTGGAGCTACTTCACGTTTGCACTTCTCTCACTCTTTTCTTAGATTTGAGCTAGAATCCAACTCTTAAAGCTTTGTATGTGCTCCTATTAGACTCCGATCTCCTCTATCTACATCCTCCTATGCATCTGCTTCCAAGGAACTACTAAATTCCATGTCTTCTCCAGGCTACAGCTCTTCAAGGTAAAATCCTCAACGTCCTTCCATTCCTTTGAGTTTAAAAGAGTCAATAAAACTCAAATGAGCAACATGCATGCATCTTACATTATATTCACCCATTGCATGTCTTTGTATGTAATAGGATTTTCTTTTATTGAGGCTTTCTCCATGATCAAACCAAAGGAGAGGCAAGTTTTGGGTCAAACACTGATACAAGGCAAGTATAAGAGTATATATCATTACATGCATGTCTACTTTTTTTTATTCTTGAAGTGATCACTCTAAATGCAAATTTACATCTCTTTCATTCCTTGATCAAGTATAGATGTGTTGGATTAAGTGAATATGAGTATGAATATATAATATTGATGATATGTGGGCATTGTAAGACTTATTGTGATAATTTGGAGCAAAAGAAATCTCATTGGAACCAAATTTGTGTAGTTCTATATTGAACTTGTGCTTTAGAAACAGCTTCTAGAAATTCTAAAGCTTACAGTGAAGCTCATGGCTAAGCCATAAGTATTCTACAGTTCTGAATCCAGAGAACCCAAAATTTGCATTTGAACTATTGCCAATCCATGGCCAAGCCGTGAAATGTACTGCGGCTAAGCCATAACCACTCTGTGCCCAAGCTGTAAGCCATTGTACGGTGAGCCTTCCAAAGAAAAACCAAATCTTGTTTTCTTCTATGGCTAACCCTTGGCTAAACTATGGATTATGCTAAGGCTAAACCGTAGCTCAACCGTGGCCTAGCCATAGGCTTCATATAGCTAATTCGTAAGACAATATATGGCTGAGCTGTAAATACATGCAAAATTAAGAAAAACCTATGGCACTCAGCTAAGCCATAACTTGTACATGGCTAAGCCGCAATAACACTATGAGCTTAGGGCATTATGGATTTCCAAGACCATGTAGGACCTTAGAAATTGTACCCTTACCTCAAACAAATTAGCCCAAGGGTAATTAAATATTAAGAAGAAAGAGTGTTGAGCTGCCACTCATCCCCTTCAATTTTCCAGATAGTTTCCGGTGTTACAACATGGGTATTGGCACAAGAAGAGGCATCCTTTGTATACACAATGTAACACTGAGATTTTGGCAACATAATGATACCGAACATTTTATGAATACATCGTATTGAATGACCTCGGAAACATGGATAATCTAGCATAGGGTTGGCTAGTAACTATCCTCGATAATTGCTCAATCTAATTGCATTCATATTGCTAAGTAACATTACCCTTAATATAATCTAATCATGTACCCATTTTTCCTAGCGAACCTTGAGGTGAAATCGCTATTGAGTGTGTGCCTGTGAGCCAAAATGGGTGTAGCTAAGGCTAACAGGGTTTGTGCTCTATTAGCTCATTTAAGTATGTATTGTCTGATTATTAGATTACTTATCCAATTCCGATTCTTTTGACTAAATATGATAGCAAGATCGATACTCCTTTTATGTACGAATATGAGATAATCATTATGATCAATGATAAATATGAATAACTATGTACAAATATGAGACAACCGCTCTAATTGATGATAAGTATGTATGATATGAATTCGGGATGTTCTTAATATATTGAGTCGGCACCACTTAGCTTGTACCCTTTAGGTTCGACGGGACCAATTTTGGTACCCCTTATATGTCACTGCTATAGTAGTTTTTGAAGTAGAAGATCGGTGCTCCTTGGGAAGCTAAATTAATCCCCTAGTGATATTCCTTTCTGTATGTTATAAGCTTTCTTTAGAGAGAATATAGCCTTGTGGATGCCAACTAGTACGTTACGATATTCTGTTCATGATTCATTATTCATACTAATTTCATACACAATATGCATAGCTTATGATTATTGCTTTTGTTTGATCAATATGTTCTCTAATTCTATTGATGCATGATGATAGTCTTATATATCTCTATATTTGATTAATTGTCATGTTAACAGTGCTATCCTTGGTGTTACAGGTACTGAACCCATCGCCAGTACGGCGAATAATGCGCCCCCCGAGGGAACCTCAATGGTACCTCAGGGAGTAGAAGAATGAAACGAAGACAACGCATTCTATTAGTCTTCCTACGTAAAGCATCAATTGGTTTTGTTTTGAGTTGTTAAGTTTATTTATGCATGGACTATGGTTATTTTGGAGTCAGAGATTTGCTAGACATGTTGTTTGGATTATACATATGTTTTAGTATTTTGTAGTAATGTGTGTATGTGAATGGTTAATTAATAGACTTTAGGTATAATTATGAATGAATGATGTTTTGTTATCGCTTATGATCATTATCGGTGTATTTCACAAGCTTCTACTCTATTGTTTGAAGCTTAATATATATGTTTGTGGAACTTCCTCACATGTTCCTGTAGAATCTCCCTTATAGTGATTCGTCTATATCTTCACATGGTACAGATGGCCACAGGATTATGTATATACACCCCGGGGGCCCTTTTAATCCCAAATTTCCGAGATCGGGGCATGACACATGCAGGAAAATTCAAAAAAATGGCAGAATTATAAACAACATCAAAAATCAAGAATTCAAGAGAAAGAAGAAAATTGAAGAAAGAAGGAAAGTGAAACACAAATGGGCCCCACACATCACATGTGTACTTACACATACAAGTCGTGCCCAAGGGGGGGTCCCACATGCTTCATTGAGTCTTTGAAGAAGTCTATTTGGAAAGTCAATGGAGGAAGACTCATGCAAGAGAAAAAAAAGGAACAAGAATTTACATAATAGAAAGAATACACAAGTCACATAGACATTCCAGCCATGGTCACTCCAATGTGCAGATTCACCCAATACGGCTAAAAGATACTTTTGGTGTCCACCTCATCATCAGCCAAACATTATAAAGAAGAATTGAAAAAAGTGGAAAGAAATCCATGCAAAGCATCGAACTTCTAGCCGAGGCCATACATGAACCTCACGGCCATGTGATTTTAGGAACCCACTCCACCATGGTGCAAACAATTGAAGGCCAAATCAAGAGTGTACATTGAAGATAAAAAAAAAATTACATTTCAAGTGGAGGCCAAGTCTATGAAGATGTTCATAAAGAGAGAATTGTAAAATGGGCAAAAACTTATCATATATATTCCTAGAGATTTGAGAACAAGATGCTAAAGAGAGAAAGTTCTTATCAGATAAGAACTCTCACAAGATGAGATGATGGGATCTCCAACTCCTTCCATGACCGACTTCCCATCCCACCAATACAACCACGTCAAAAATTTTTATCCTCATCACATATAGTATTCCAAGTTGTCCCACAGTTGAGATCTTTCTCTTATACAAAGGAGGTCCCAGCCACCAACCCACTTTCCATCCTAAAACGTCTCATCCACTCATCATCTAATCAATCTAGCCAACCGTCCCATGATCATACACAAGTCCTTATCTATTCAAAGTAAAAGCGATCTAATCAATCCCAGCCATCATATGCTTTCTAGTCTCCACTCATAATTCACGCCAATTTTTCTCTCTCTCTTTCTTATATACATGTCAATCCATTCCCTAACTACACAAGCTAGAGACCAATACGCCTTCAACCAATTTTTTTCCACCACACACCATAACCCATCTCAACAGCCACTCTCTACATCTCTCATCAACACACGCATAAATCAAAGTGGGGTTTGGCTAAGCCCACGTTTGGTTTCCTTTCTCTTCCATCTGTCAACTTCTCTTGTTCAACTATTCCTCCCTTAATGATGCATGAAGATTGAAGCCCGGATTGCGAAAAAGTCCCTATTTTTCTTGATGTCTTGATCTAGAGTAAGGTTAGTTTCTTTTTCTAGTTTTAATTATTTTTGGATATTATTGATTGTATTAGTTCATTTTAATTTAGAAAGACACAATTGTAAGGTCAAGGTATTCCGCCTTGGATCGGCGTCGTATGTTTGTGTGTGGTGATAGCATGCACTTGGTGCGGTGTTTTTATGGACTTTTATTAATTTTGCCAATACGATGTTTTAATTTCCCATAATAAAAGAAACTAAAATTCTTTATATTTTATTTTCTTGTCCATTATATCTGAATGTTTTATTTCTGATTTTCAATTTAGTGCATGGTTTATTTATTCTTCTACATTGGTGGTTTGATCTAATTTATTATTTTGCAATTTGGAAATTTAGGTTACATTTTAGTTTAGGATTTTTAGATTAGGTTCAATTTGTGATTTGTTATTTAATTTTCAGATTTGGAATTGTAATTTAAATTCAATTTTTAGATTTATTAGTTGTGGATTTTTAGATATTTTTTTTAGGCTAGCAGTAGTTTTTCAATTAGGACAAGTTTTTTGCGAAAATTAGCTCCTTGTGGATATGATCTCGGACTCACTAGGCAAAACTACACTTGAGGCCTTACACTTGAAGACATGTTGATCACTTGAAGTACCTAGGGAGCCTTGTGAATTCTTGGGACAATGCTTTGAATCTTATTGAACTTCTTTGAATTTACTTTGAACTAGTGTGAATCCTGTGTGGAACCCTCTCCCAAGTGCCAAACCTTCCGTTTGTATACTCCAAAGGTGGTTTCGGGAGTTATGGGAGGTTAGAGTTTGAAATAAAGTCAAGAAAACTATTGAAAACTACTAGGAACTGCTTCAGAGTTATTTGTGACTGTGGCCGCGACCACTGACAAATCCAATTTTGGGTTTTTTACATATGTGACTTGTTTTCACTTGTTTGGAGGCCGAACGATGTCCTATCTTTACAAAACTTAGCAGGATACTTTTCGATAGTATTTTGAGTGTGTCATATAAATTTCAATCCATTTTGATATTCTGAAGTTGGCCAACCCCCTAATTAACTTTTTATGAAAATGGGCTCTTGTTTCCGCTATTTGAGGCCCAAATGACCTCGGATTGATTTGAAGCTTGGAGGGACTCATGTCAGGGACATCTTGAAGTGTCATCAAAATTTCATGTGGTTTGGATTTGTGGAAGCAGGATTTCGAGCAGGGACCCACTTATTGTATGTTGTAAGTCAATATTGTCTTGTGTTGCAGGCAGTCAACTTGTTTTCTACTCGAATGATGTTAAATTGATTTGAAACCTTAGGAAATTGACTTTGAACACATTTTGAGTCTCTGATCCTAATGTCATCAGCTTTGGTCCCCCAGAAGTAGTATTTTTAATTAGTGACCCCATGACTTCGAGGTTATGGACTCCTAGTTGAATATAGTCGAAGTAGGGTCTAACGAAGTCCTCTTGGCTTGAAAATTTACAAAACCACTTCTAAGGATAACTTAAGCCTTGTGTCCAAATCTCACCAACTTTGGTCACCTGAAAGCAAGGCTTTGGTCAGTGACCCCATGCCTTGGGCATCTTTGACCTAAAGTTGACATTTCTGTTGAATTTGGGTCAAATGAAATCTAATTGACCTAAAATTTTGCAAAGCCTCTCCTGAGTATAATTTGAGCTTCCTCAAGGAGTTTTAACTAATTTTGACATTTAAAAGTGTCTATTGTCACAGTGACCCCAAAAAGCTGAAAGACAATCACTGAAGCTTGACTTTGAATTGAAATGAAGTCCAAATGCTTTGATGTTTTGAAGCATCATTCCTAAATATAATTCGGAGGTGCCATGTGATTTTCAGCCACTTTGGTAAATTAAAAGCTTGATTGTGCTTAATGATCCCTAACTTTGAGCTAATGAACCTTGAATTTGAAGTTCGGTGAGTTAGGTGACCAAATGAAGTCTTCCAACTCTGAATTTTAAACTATTATATTTTTAGGTCATCTGAAATCCTCCGAATCGATTGCATTAGCTCTAAATATCTAGATACAGTACTTAATTTGGCATTCCATAATTCCAAGGTTTATATGCCCTTGGTTTGGAATTTGTTTGTAATGTCTTCACTGCAACATTTGTAATTTTTATGAGTCAGCACTTATTTTGTTCAGATAGGACATATCCATTAGTTTTACTATCAAGGTAGAAAACCGTGTAAAGTAAAACTAAACAGCTGCCATGACTTTAGTCCTATAAATAATTGTAGTGACTCAAATGGAGAGCATACTATTATTTATAGCTAGGTGTACTCCATCATATAATTCAAGGTTTATTATTCTATATTCCATCCCGTTAGATGGAGAAGTGACTTATACTAATAATTACCCTTAATCAACCATATGAACGTTTGTACTGGAGATTGCATAATTAATTCATTTGATGAGAAGGAAGACTCCAGGGTCAATACATAAATCAATTACATCTCCTACAAAACAATGATGGAGAACGTGAGAACTAAAAGATTCCCTTTCCCACTTAGTTATTTAACAATGATGGTTCTTGTAAATTAATTTAATTAAGACCAGTTTAGAATCTTGAAGTAATATGTTACTAAGATATCTAGGTTACCTCATCTTTATGCATCATAGCATTGGTGTGATTAAAAAAAATAGAGTTCAATTTTATTTTCAAATCAAATGAACGCAACCTACTTTATCATTCCAAACATTACTAAATAGGCCTAATATCATATTTAGCGGTTTTTGATAATAATTGACATCCAAGCACAAAAAAAAAAAAAAAAAAAAAAAAGAAAAAAGAAAGGCAACCATAAAAAGAATCCTAATTATCATGGTCAAATAGGATCCTTTGTTTTCTTTATTGCCACTTCTTCAAAACATATGCTCCCGCAAGGGGGTCTAGGGGTGTCCCCAGGTGGGGATTGGGCAACATCACTGGTAGGGGCTTGAGGGTAGCACCCCCGGACCATATTTTTTTCATGAAGTTCTTCATTCGAAATTGAATTATTGCCTTCAAAACCTTTGTCCCTTCTTTAAAAAAAATTACATTGACCTTAAGCCTCCTCACTAACGGAACTCACATGTTATATCAATATAATTATATCAGCATGAAAAATTGAAAAATATGTAAAACAATGACCACAGACTTGATTTATAGGATTCATCCACATAACATACACACATGGTGACCACAATAGCTAGATCAATTGCTACAAAACAAAGGCTAGATAGTTTGCAGCAAAACATTGGTTAGTTACAACAAACGCAATCACCATGTTTTTTTACAGCAACTTTTATTCATACAATATTCTGTTCAATCCATACGCAATATCAAGATTAGCTTTGATACCACTGTTGGAGGGTACCGCCAGGATCCCTAGATATTGCGCATAAATTATTATAAAAATAACTTTAGATGATAATGATTTAAGAACCATACCTGCGAGATCTCTTTGATTTGATCAAGTCTTACAGCAACCCAAAAGTTGTAAGACCTTCTACTGCATTCCTCTATGCTTGAACTCGCATCGGGGTGTAGGCCTTTTCTGTGCATTACTTTTGCTCTTAAAAATGAGATTTTTCTTATCATTTCTTCAAGAGAGCAATATTGTATATTTATAGGCTACAATGAGGACCTTAATAAGGAAATAAGGAATAAATTTCTTATGGAAATAAGAAAACCACCTAAATTAGAATCTTAGTTCCATAAATTTCAATTCAGTCCACTAGAGAATTATAATTGCACTCCTATCCTATTCTCAAAATTATATTTCAAGTTTCTTATTATTAAATGCTTATTAATCTCCTCACGTTAAGATTTCATATATCCATCAATTAAATAATTACTAACATTTGTATTTAATCGATATCTATATAATTCCTTGAGACCTTACACTTAACTTATTTGATATGTTAGACACAAAGTCCACATGCAGGGTTTTGATATAATCAAAACTTATAAGCTTCATTAAGAGGATAGCATCAATTTCTATTACGGGATGTGGATTCTGTCAATAAACTAATATCCACCATACATGTAGTGTAGTCTTCCAATTTACTGAGGTTATTGACCCTTAGTAAGTTTAAAGACAAAAAATCCAAAAGGAGTCATGCTCAATACACACAAAGCATACTAGTATAACGAGTCAAAACTATATCATTTCCTGAAGCCAAGATAAGCCTGCTAAAACATCATGCTATAATTATACCAATGGTATGTCCAATTCCATCTAGATTATGAACAACGTAACTTATATTCTGTAAGAACCGACAAACAAATCTTCTATATGTAAGTTGAACTCTATACACAAACTTGTCTATTTTATAGAATAAAAGACACATACATGCATAATAAAAAGCAATGTAATTATTTGCCCATACAAATTTTCATTAAGATGAAAAGATAAACTTACTAATAAATAAATCAGTCAAAGACAAATACATTAAATTATGCTTTTAGTATAAATTTCCAACAAGATGTTAATTTGCTTACCATAGATGCAAAGATGAAAATCAGGTGAAAAACCCTAGATCTCAAACCCCAAAGAAGCACTTACCAAAGGCAAAAGGAGGCCCAACACCAAAACAAGATACAAGAAAATGAAAAATCGCACTCTAAGGTCATTCAAAACCACCATTCATTCATTTAAGAGCACTTCTAAGCTTACCTAAGCTTAAGGAGGAAGATGATGAAGGAGAGGCTCTGGCGGTGGCTAGGATCATCTGCGGCAAGGGGAAAGGGAGAAGATGAGAACCAACTGTGGGTGGGAGAGAAAGAGGGAAATAAGGTGGGGCTTTGGGCTTTTTATTAGATTTGGATTTTGGGTATTCTTAAGAAAGGGCTTACCTATAGGTGGACTAGATTTTTGGTGGGTTAAATGGGTTGGATCAAGTTAGTGTAGTAGGATAATGGTTGTAGAATTTGGTTAACTACCCAATGAGCGCAAAACTCACAATATGAAAAGCTATGAAAAAAGGGCCTTTTACTTTCCTAAAATTGCAAACCACCCTTGCTATGCTTAAACTAGCTCGAAAATCGATGAAACTTTGCACACACGACCTTAAGGTAGTTCAGACTTGTCTAGACTCTAATGGGACCTATTTAGCTACAATACAATGTAATTAAGCTAATCACAAGATTGGGATAAGGAATGTTATTGGGTCCTTAAGAGACTAAGACCTAGGTTGAGCTGTTGTTTTGCTGGATGATCCTGTTGGAGTGAGTTTGCGTGAGCAAGATCCTAAATAAGCCTTCCTTTGCCTAATCGAAGATGATGATGAGTGATGCCATTGGACCTGCAAGATAAGTCAACTAAGTCCATCTATCATAACCCTTTTTTATTTGTTTCCAATCCATCTACACTTTTGGTGCACAGAGAGCCATGTGATGGGAAGTAAAAGGGTTGGGTTCAAACTAGTCATGTGGACTTTGTCTAATCCAAGGACTACAGCAAGACCATGCCTACGACACCACAAGAACGGACCTTAGAACTTTGTAGCCTTCCTCTCTTATTCACAGTCAAATTGCACGCTTTTATACGAAAGGATTGGCCCTAAGATGGGAAGAGAAAGGTTGATTCTGACTTAGTTCTACCAAAGTGCAAATGGCAGCACAACTAATTTAAACTAGTCGTGTAAACTCTATTTAATCCAAGGACTACAACAAGTCGATGCTCACTGTACCACAAGGATGGACTCTAAAGTGTTTTTGCAATTTGATCAATTTAAAAAATATATATCGAAATAAATGGTGGACAACACAGGTTGCATCAGAATGATGAGACCCAATGGGAAGATCCCATTCATATGTTAGTTGGGAGGATAGCTTATTGCCTTCATGGTGGTCAGTTATTCTCCATGCAAAATTCCCTCGTTTATGTATTTTAACCAATGTTCTCATCCAATTAGAACTCTGATTGATCCAAAGCATTCCCATAGATGAAGCCAATCTTTTATGTTCTCTCGAAAAAAAGGGGATCGCGGTAAGCATTGCTATTGTTTTTCTTGACAAATGAGTAAAAGACAAAGAAAAGGAAATAAGAACGTCGTTCTTTTCAACCTTTTCATTTCCAGAGGTTTTTTTTTTTTTTTGGGTTATTCTACATTCTAACCTCCCAAGTGGAGGTTGTTTATATGTGTTTTTTTCTTACAGCACCCCCTTGTTCGGTATAAGATGATCAACACTGGGTAAAAGTGTAAAATATAGAAATTGTACATAAAATCACATAAATAAAGAAAAAAAATACTAAGATAGCTTACAGTTTGAAGGAACGGCCGTTGATCTAAGTAAGGTGAATGATCCTGGGTGCATGGAGTACATACGATTTCTATTTTCGAGTCAATCAAGCAATTTTCATAGCGTATCACTCGTTTTTCTTAGATATGGAGTCCCATGGGGAGTTAGAATGAAAAAATTACGGTCATGGCTGCCCCAATGTGTTGTTTATCACATTATGCCAATGAGTTGGACATGGTTATATCTATATCTCTCTCCACTCCTAAGTAAAGAGACGAAGAAAGTCTTGGAAGACTTGTCTTCTTCAAGGCACTATCCTTCTAGTCACTTTTAGAAGATCAAGTACCTTGACTTTGTCTCTGATGTTTTGTAGAAGAGGTTGAAGTGCTGAAATCTTCTTGAAGAGAATTCAAGAGATCTTATATGCCTTAGTGGTTGTGTATTGTTGGAATTGATCATGATTGCAATGGGGACCCAAGGGGGGGTATTTATAGTCCTAATAGGTCTTCTCCAACCACTTGTGGAAGGGAGAAACTTGGATGAAAATTGGATTTTCAAGGGAGTAGCCAACCATTTCTTTGTATGGTCGGCTATCCTCTTGTGGTCAACTATGTGTGGCAGTCGAATTTTTATCCCTTGAATCATGCCAATTAGCCTAAAATCAGCTAGGGAATGCTTTGACCAAATCTAGCTCGGCTACTTGATGAGTTGTCAAAGATCTGCTCTGATCGGCCATTACTTTTCTTCAATCAGCGACTGTGGTCCTCCATTAGCTAGTGTAATGTGCCACTAGCTACCATATTGTACAATCGGCCAATGCACTTTTTTCTTTAGTTTTGAAGCGTTTCAATTTGTTTTCTTCTCCAAAATTCAAGGGGATTTCTCATGCTTTGTCCTTTGACTTATTTGGAATTTGTTTTGTTGAGTTTGAGCAATGTTTGAGTTTTGACATTAAAATGACATAATTGAATTACATGTAGATTTCTTCCAAATCTTTTTGCATGTCAATAGAGGTAGAAAGCGAGAAATAAGCGAAAGAGAGAAAAAAAAGAGAAGGATCGGTTGGCTTATATTAGGGTTGGGTTTAGTGGAATTAAGAAAAAGTCCTAAAGGTGGGATTTTAAGCTGTCTAAATAGGTCCGAATCGAGTCTATGTAGAAAGGATAAGTTCTTGGAATTAGGTTATCTACCCAATAAGCCCAAAACTTCACAAATCATAAAATTATGAAAAAGGGCTTCCTAAACGTTCTAAAATTGCAAGCTACCCCCTACTATGCTCAAACGAGTTTGAAACCCAATGAAACTTCACACACATGATCTTGATAGTAATTCAAATTCGCTTAGACTCCAATCAAGCTCAATTAGCTAAAATACATCTAATTTAGGCTAATCTCATATTTAGGATACGGGACCTTACATGAACCTCAATTGTTTGTTTAAAGTCCAAATAACTATTTTTTATCTCTGGTTAAAGCTTGTATTCCTCTAATATAAAGTGAGGATTAAAAGATCTTTTGATATCTCTCTCTCTCTCTTTTGTTTGCTTTCAATGCCCTTTGTGCATCAACAGGTAAATCAAATTGCAATAATTAAGTTCAAATACAGTGGAAGTGAGCGACTAAATTTTTTTCTAATAGAGAATTCAGTTGGCTCTCAATGTCTACAATTGTTCTGGGTTCAAGCCTAACATAAATGACCATGACGGCCAACCCTTAATATAGGATTGGTTCTTTCCAAATTAAAGAACCGGGAGAAAGCCAACTTTGGCCATTTTAACCAAGTGGCTTCTGTTTAGGTTGTTTGGAATTAGATTCACAACTGCATTACAATGAAGTAATTAAGTTTGCAGTGTTATTCTGTTACAGTTAAGAAACGGAAATTCATAGTAGAAAGATGGAAAAGAAAGGACTTTGGATATCTTTAGGACACTGAAATAAATCAGTACTAAGAGTGTAAACTAGAAGACGAGCAAATTACAGAAAATTTACAGCAAATATCTCCTTCAAGACACAGAGTTCCTCCATTTATTAGGGGTTTTCCTGCTTTGCACTAGTTTCCCCTTCATCTCCATAGGTGTTCGACTCTCCATCACTACTTCACCACTACAACCTTCCTCAACCCTCTCTGCAGTGGCAGTGTGGCGGAATAACGGTGTGCTTAACTTCCGCCATCGGAAAAAGCTCTTCTTTTCCATAAGCTTATCTATCTGTGCTTGCATAGAGGTACACTGGTTCTGGAGCCTTATCACATCCTCCCCCAGCTTCTGTATCTCCAGCTGCTGAGCTATCACTTGACGCTTTGAGAGGCATCTTAGGGGTGTTTCTAGTACTGTAGGGTTTGGGCTGCGGACCCCACTAAATGGCCCGCTCCAATCACCCTGTCGGTTTAACTTCGCGTGCTCTGAGAAGAGAACCTGGATTACAGCACGGACAGGCAAGCGCTCATTCTGCGAGGCATGGAGTGTGGCCTCAGGTGACAGCTTTTGGATATCAATCAACTGACATATGGTCTTCCTTTGCTGCTTGGACGTGTTTGGATGTGCCTGCATTGGTGAATACCATCAAGATTCACTGGTACATTAAACAAATGCGAAACAGTGAAATTCTTTTGTAACTAAGCTGCTGTATTTTTTTATCTCTTGCAGAAAGCTATTCTTGTAATTTGAATGTTTCTGTTTGCTATTTTATTCTGCTGCAGTATAAGTATCTTATACTGCATGTTGGTGGATGTTTGGTTAGATTGGTTTTCTTGTTTCCATTTAGAAAAAGAAAAAAAAAGAAAAAAAAAAAAACCCTTACTACCAGGATCTCAGTGAGCATACTTTTAGATAGGTATCAACGGCACGGTACAATCCATCATGTGATGCACGGGCATGGCTAGGAAGAGCTCCGCCGAGCGCATTAAACTCTATGAATGTCATATTTGCATCCACAGCAGCCTCAGCAAGATAGCAATCTATCAGCTTGGCTACCTTGACAAGCACAGCCCCACTCTTACCAGCTTCATCCAAGGTGAGGAACCTCTTGACCAGTCTATGTACAAGCTCAATGTCTAGAAGTGTCCCACATGTGTGGCTAAATGCAGGTATCATAAGCTCCTTGAGTGAGGCCTGGTCAAGCTGCCATGCAATCCGTTTCTCGATCTCCACTCGGTACGCGGGCTCAACGCCAACCATGTTAGCAACCCGGAGGAGGCGCAGGAGGAAATTGCATGAAACTGAATCTTTCTCTGGAGGGAGGATTCCAACTAAAGTTTCGATGAAGAAGCGTTTCTTCATCCAGGAGGCTGTGACGCTCTCTGGGGAGTCTTCCACAATGTTCAGGACCTTGATGGAATCATCACTGGACAGCTCTGGAAGCCATTTGGAAGCATAATGAGTAATTATTGACCCAATAAGATCAGGGCGGACGCCCTTTGCCGTTATGCCGGCTAGTGTTTTTACAAAGTAGTCCATGTCAAGGATGCAAGTATCGTCGAACCAGCATCCATCGGCGAATTGGGTGGTTGCCATTGTTGGCGTTTCAGCAATTGTTTCAGGTAATGCTGGACTCTTGTCTATTGATTTGGGGATGGTAGGCCTCATTCTAACTTTGTAAACTGTTACAAGTGAGAGAGCTCTAAGTACCCTAGTTGAAGTTGAATGTGCCCGTTTTGAACTGTTCCATGTTACTACATATTTTAGATAGAAGAACAGGGACGAAAAACAGCGACTAGCTATTGTTGCTTTAGTAGCCTCAAAATGACCAAAATGCCCTCTAGGTTAACATGAGCATCAACCCAGTCGCTCTTCAAAAACTCTTATTTTTGTTGCAACTCATTCCTTCTATCTAGATTCTTGGCCAGTGTATTAAGACTTAGGTCACAGATCTGACTTGAACTCCAGTTGGGTCCGGTAAATCAATAAAGTCGAACTGTAGTACTTTTGGTGAACCTCTGTCAAATGTATATTCGACGGACTTGGTGTGTGCCAGTCAGTCTGGTTGAATTTCAAAATTGTGATCCATGATAAGGTAAATCATCATGGTTGTTGTCATCTTAATCCTATCCACCTATCTGGTGTACCTAAATCAATTGGCCACATTGGATGGACTTTATCTATGTTTCGATGACCATAACTAAGAGTGTTCATAGAGCAGGTCAGGTTGTGACGAATCTTGTCCAAGCTCCCAATAGTTTTAGTTACCGTCCTAGAATGAAGTCCACAACCCTGAATGTTTGGCCCTAGCCCAACCCATTTGCGAAATGTGCATTCCTGTTTGGTTACCAATGTTGGCTGCGCTAGGCCTATAGTCTGCTGTTTAAGCATCCATTTAACTATGAGATCAATTATAAGCCTGGATCCATCCTACAAAGGATAAAAAAGCCCACCAGAAATCAGCCCAACAAGGTGGGCTCTTGTGGGAGCCATAATCTCAACCGTAATCACTTGAATTTTACGACCTAGTAGTACTTAAAGTGGGACAAGAACAAGGGCAGGTTGTTCATGGGCCAGGCCAATGCCTGTAAAATCTATGAGGTTGGGAGTTTCTTGCCATCCATTTTGTCAAACAGAAGCCATTTCTTTATGCTAGCTTCCGATAACAGGGGTTAAGTTCATAGATGAAAAAGGTCAATTTTGGAAGTGCGGTTTTGGAGGATTTTTTAAAATCTTTTTACCGTTGGTGGTGCAGATGAAGAGGAAAGAGCGGGGTGATGGAGACGCGTTTGTTGGAGCACGGAGGATAGCAAAGAGACAAATTCCTCTTTAATTGAAAGATTCCTTGGCCATACCTGCACGTGACACATCGCTACTTATTCTCTGCCATAGAGAACAAATTCCAATAAAGACTTGGACAACGACTTAGAAGTTACAACCAAATAGCACTCACATATCGCTCTCTCACACACGGTGGCCAGACCTCCTATGGTAATAAATGGGCCCAGTCTGTTTATTAATTATTAATTGGGTGAAAAATGGAACCGCAAGCCTCAAAGATGCGGAGAGGATTGAAGTCAGGTTGTCGGGTTGAGTAGAATGCATTTCCTAAACCTTACCTACTACTTGTTTGGAGCACTAGAGTACACTGGAGTAAAGTGAGCCTCTATTTTATACTAATAACTTGATGTGTGTTGTATTAAAAGTCTCTTCTTTTTTAAAAATAATAATAATAATAATAATAATAAAGCAACATTCTCAACCTTCTAAATGATAAAAAAAAATTATCTACTTTTGCATAAAAAGTAAAAAAGATTTTATCTCAAGCTACTAAAAACATAAAGTCATCAAATTACAATTATTCCCCCATCATATTTCATTTTCTTTTGATTTGAGCCCTCACCTCATCACACTGCACTAAACTACATATCCAAACAAAGCAGAACTAATAGGTTTGGTTTGATTGAGTTGAAGTTGGGTCAAGAATTATTAACCCTATCTTAAAAAACATACAAAGGGGGGGAAAGAACAAGGACACATTTTCCCTCCTTTCTAGTATCTATAGGTAAAAGATCTACATTCTTCTTTGGCCTATCTCACAAAAGAAAGAAGGTCCTTATGGTTTTGTGTTTGTCCTCTCTCTCTCCCTCTACAGAGGACATGAGCCATATTTTTGTGCTGTCTTTTACTTATTGGCGAACTTTTGGACTGTGGATTGCACAAATGGGCCAAGGATGTAAGGAGCATATATGCACTAAAATAATTTACATTTTTAGCTACGAAAATTTTTGTAGCCAAACAAGATAAAATGTCGGTAAATACAATTACCGATGAAAAAGGTTGCGTAAGCCAATCGTCAGTAAAAACTAATGGGGAAAAGATATTACCGACAGAATAAAATTCTATGGGCCAAAATTAAATTTTCATCGATGACAATTTACAATTTACCCACATTTCCTAACGTCGGCAAAATCATTTCATTTTTTTTAATTTTCAGTTTACTTTTACAAACGTTTCCTAACATCAATAAAATCATTTCACCCTTTTATTAAAATTTTCAATTTTTTTAATGATGTTTCTAACATTGGTAACATCATTTCACCCTTTTTTAAAATTTTCAATTTTTTTATCGACGTTTTCTAACGTCAATAAAATCATTTCATTTTTTTAAATTTTCACTTTAATTTTACCAACATTTTCTAACGTCGGTAAAAAACATCGGTAAGAATATTCATGATATTTAGAAAATCAATAAATCTTTCACTACGTTTTCCTACATAGGTATAAATATTTATAAATTAAAAAAATTAAATAAATATTTACCGACGTTGTTTGTTGTCAGTAAACATATTTATAATTTTTCAAAAAGATATTTATATTTAAAAAATTAGTAGATATGTACGACATTGTATTTTGTTGGTAAAAATCACTATATTTTTTTAAAAAAAGTTTTAATAAGTCTTTACCAATGTTTTCTAACATTGGTGAAATATTTATAATTTAAAAAAATGTAATAAATATCTACCTACATTTTAAAACATCAATAAAGCCCCATTTTTGTTAGGGAAAAGTCTTTTCTTACAAAAAAAATGTACTATTATTTTTCAATATAATTTTCCTGTAAACCTATTTGTACACCTGTATCAAACATAAACCTATTCATATACCTGTATCAAATATAATAAATGCATACATGCAAGAGTTGCAAAATAAATAAACGACCATTGCTATTTTTCGTCAACCAATTCAACTCATATAATAAATATTACAATCAATTATACAGTCCCATATAAATGTCCGATATACAAAAAAATTAAGAAAAAAAATAAACACCCCCATAAGTCTACAACCGACCCCAAAGCGTCCATCAATCTACAATGACAAAAATAGCATTCAAATCTTTTTAATGAATTGAAGTAGAAATGCAAGATAAACAAGTATACATTTAAAATCCTTTCCTAGGTTTTTTCTGCGATCTGTTTTCCAGCCGAAGTGTTGAGAATCCTACAGTTTTTTATCTAATTTGTTAACCAGGAGTCTGAT
Organism: Sextonia rubra; assembly: GCA_037013555.1. Classification (NCBI taxonomy): domain Eukaryota; kingdom Viridiplantae; phylum Streptophyta; class Magnoliopsida; order Laurales; family Lauraceae; genus Sextonia; species Sextonia rubra. The sequence continues at coordinate 12,397,006 of JASUAD010000018.1, read as the reverse complement.
TTGCTAGCCGTTAGTTTTTACAAGTTACTTTGACCTAGAGCGAGGTACTCGTACTGGTTTCCAGGCTATTCAATGGCCATTTCCCGTTTTCGACCTCCAGCGGCCAATTTTCGAGCCTAAGTGTTGAGAATCTTACGTTTTTAAGCCTAATTCATGAACCGGGAGTCCGATTCACAAACCGTCAGTTCCTACAAGTTACTTTGGCATCGAGCAATGTTGTCGTACTGGTTTCTGATTTTTTCTAGGGCCGTTTCCCATTTTCAACCTCCGGTGGCTTGTTTTTGAGCCTAAGTGTTGAAAACCTAGGTTTTTATATCTAATTCTCTAACCGGGAGTCTAATTCAGAAGCTGTCAGTTCATATAAGTTACTTTGACCTCGAGCATGGTGCTCATGCCAATATCCGGGCTGTTCGGTGGCTATTTCCTGATTTTAACCTCCAGTAGCCTGTTTTTGAGCCTTAATGTTCGAGAAAACTATGTTTTCAGGTTTAATTCATTAACCGGGAGTCTGATTCATGAGCCGTTAGCTCCTATAAGTTACTTTGGCCTTGAATGAGAATCTCATGCTAGTTTTCAATTTTCTCAGGGGCTATTTCCCATTTTCGACCTCTGGGTGGCTATTTTCTAACCTAAGTGTTAAAAGCCTTGGTTTTTACATCTAATTCTCTAACTCGGAGTCTAATTTACAAGCCGCTAGTTCCTACAAGTTACTTTGTCCTCAACCAAGTTTCTCATGCTGATTTTTAATTTTTTTAAGGGTCGTTTCCCATTTTCAACCTCTGGTGGCCAGTTTTTGGGCCTAAGTGTTGAAAAACTATGGTTTTTTAGCCTAATTCTCTAACCGAGAGTCCGATTCATGAGTCACTAGTCCGTATAAGTTATTTTGACCTCAAGTGAGGTTCTCGTGCTAGTTTTAGATTTTTACAGTGGTCATTTCCATTTTCGACCTTTGGTAGCCCATTTTCGGGACAAAGTATTAAAAATCCTTAGTTTTTTGTCTATTTCTCTAACCGAGAGTCTGATTGGCGATCCGTCAGTTCCTACAAGATACTTTGGCCTCAAGCGAGGTTCTTATGCCGATTTTTTATTTTTTTGGGGGGCCATTTCCCGTTTTGGACATTCAGCGACTAGTTTTTGAGCCTAAGTGTTGAAAATCCTTGGTTTTTATGTCTAATCCTTTAACCGGGAGTCTAATTTATGAAGCATCAGTTCCCACAAGTTTCTTTACCCTCATGGGAGGTGCTCCTAATAATTTTTTATTTTTTAAGGTATCATTTCCCATTTTGGGCTTCCAGCGGCCCGTTTTCAAGCCTGGGTATTGAAAATCCAAGGTTTTTGTGACTAATTTTCTAACCGGGAATGTGATTCGTGAGCCATCAGTTCTTACAAGTTACTTTGGCCATGAGTGAGGTTCTCGTGCCATTTTCAATTTTTTCATGGGCCATTTCCCATTTTTGACCTCCCATGGCCGGTTTCGAGCCTAAGTGTTGAAAATCCTTTATTTTTGTATCTAATTCTCTAACCGTGAGTTTGATTCATGAGCCGTCATTTCCTACAAGCTTCCTTACGAATGAGGTTCATGTGCTATCTTAATATAATTACATCACCATGAAAATTACATTGAATCCTATGCCTCCTAATGAACGGAGTTCACATGATATGTTTATATAATTACATCACCATAAAGTATTGTAAAATATGTAAAACAGTAACCACGAATTTGATTCATGGGATCCATTCACATAGCTTACATACATAGTGACCATGATAGCCAGATCAATCGCTACAAAACAAAGGTTAGATAATTCGCTGCACAACAAGGGTTAGTTATAGCAAATGCAATCCAAGTTTTTTATAGCAACCTATGATCTTACTATGTTCTCTTCAAAAACTCAGATCCAATGCTTCTCCATAAATTTAAACCAGCAACCACTAATCCCACCATACCTAGGCCATTGCCCATCATGCTATCATCAAGCCTACCCACTACTTTATCTAGATCTCCACCAACTTCTGATACACGTTTCTCCCTCTCAACATCTCACCCCTACCCCTGACACACCAACCACAATGCACCCATGAGCCTCATGCCACATCCCCGGCACAACAAAGTTGTCATCCAACACATGGGAGATGATGCCAACCTGCCACATGGTGCATGCCGGCCTGTAAACCCCATCTATTGATGTCACTCCATCTTCATCGATGCAAATGACGTCGCCTCTGCAGCCCATAGATTTTGACCATCTCACTATGCCCTCTACCGATTCTCCTATACATGTTGCATCTCCACCGCCCAACCTCCATACTAGCTCACTGGCAAAAAATGAGCATCCCATGGTAACCCGGTTAAAGGATGGTATTCGTTAGCCGAAGAAATTATATGTTTCATTCCGTCATCTCTATCTACTGCATTGATCACTTCCACAGCTCATGAGGTACCAACTTGTTTCACGATGGCTACAAGAACCCTAAATGGCACGCTGCAATGGCTTTGGAATTTGATGCACTACTACAAAATGGGACATGGACACTTGTTCCTACTAGGCCAAACATGAATATTGTGGGCTGTAGGTGGGTTTATGAGCTTGAATCTCGGGCTGATGGGTCAATTGAGCTGTATAAAGCCCCCTTGGTTGCCAAAGGTTCTCATCAACAAGAAGGTATCAATTATATTGAAAACCTTTAGCCTAGTTGCCAAACCCACAATGATTCACGTTGTTTTATCTCTTGCAATTTTCTTTGATTGGCCAATTTGACAACTCAATGTCAACAACGCCTTTTTAAATGGTGATCTCAGGAAAGAAGTTTATACGCGACGACCTCAAGGGTTTTTAGACACACAAAACCCTAATTTTGTATGTCGCCTACATAAATCTATCTATGGGCTCAAGTAGGCTTCAAGAGCCTGGTTTGAAAAGTTCACCACCCATCTGCACTCACTGGGTTTTCATGTTTCATCTGATAATCTTTCATTATTTGGCTGGCATTATGAGCTCAATTTCATCATTTTACTACTATATGTGGATGATATAATCATCATGGTTAATAATATGCCTATGGTTCAAATGCTCATCCAGAGACTAGCCACATCTTTTCCCCTGAAGGATCTAGGTCCCTTACCTTATTTTTTGGGCTAGGAGGTGTCTCACTCAAAAAGTTATCTCTTTCTCTCCCAAACCAAGTATGCTGTTGATTTGCTCCACAAATTCAAAATGGATGGTGCAAAACCATATTCCTCTCCTGTGATTAGTGGTGGAAAACTTACTTTATTTGATGGAGATTCATTACAAGAACCCGCTAAATACCATAGTGCGGTTGGGGCTTTGCAATATCTTATTTGGACAAGACATGACATTGCCTTTGCAGTTAATCAGGTCTATCAATTTATGCACAACCCTACCACCGTTCACTAGACTGCTATCAAGTGAATTCTATGGTATATAAAAAGGATTGTTAAGCACGGACTTTTCTTTCACAAGTCTTCAAGTTCAACAAGCGAATTCTATGGTATATAAAAGGGGCTGTTAACCATAGACTTTTCTTTCACAAGTCTACAAGTTCGACAATAACTTGCTACTCTGATGATAATTGGGCAAGCAACACAGATAATCGCTGATCTAGCTCAGGTCAGTGTGTGTTCATTGGAAATAACTTAATTTCATGGAATGCAAAGAAATAACCCACAGTTGCCAAATCGAACACTGAGTCCAAATACCACTCACTGGCCCATTCTGTAGCTGAATTATCATGGATTTTATACATATAAAGGGATCCTTATATTCCTATATTTAAGACACCACTCATTTGGTGCAATAATGTTGGAGCTCTCTCCTTAGCATACAACCCCATTTTTCATCCTCGAACAAAACACATAGAGGTAGACTATCATTACATAAGAGAAAAAGTGTTGCAAAAGGAGCTCATTGTTCGTTTCATCTATACCACAGATCAGTTGGCTAACATTTTTACCAAAGATCTAACATCTGCTTGGTTTTCTTTACTCCAAAACAAGCTCATGGTTCATCGCCTTCCCATTAGCTTGAGGGAGGGCATTAGACCAGCTGATACAATGCCTACATGATCGAACAAGATCTGCTAAGCTATATTCTCTATCATTCACAATCCTATGGATTTCATGATCCCATTCTTATGGATCTCACCTACATGGCAGATCTCTAATAGACAATCAAAGATCTCTACGTTTATCACTTGGTCCAAGCATACGCTATCCTAATTGCATTTATAGCAACCCTGTGATCCCGAGCTACACTTCTGCAACACCAAGAGCTATCATTCTCTTGCTAGGTCTTCATCCCTCATATCACACACCAATTGAACCTACCACCCACCATTGCAATCCATCCATTGCACCGTCTTTTTCTTTTTCCTCCGTCCTTTCTTGTTTTTTTCATCTTCTTCTTTCTCCTTCTACTTCTGGTTCTCCTTCCTACTGTCTCTTTCTTCCTCTTCTTCTTCTTGTCTTCTTCTTCCTCTTCCCTATTTTCTCCATCCTCTATTCACGACCAGATCACACTCAAATCATCCTCATCTTCTTCGTTTCATCTTCTTCTACTACTCCTCTTCAGCCAAACCAAACCCAAGCAGGTCAAACTTTCTTCCTTCTCTTTTTCCTTCTTGCCAAACAACCTAGACAATCTCAGTCGTCGATCATCCTTCTTCCCCTTCCCCATTCTCTTCTCCTTCTTCTCCTTGTTTCCTCCTGTTCCCGTACTTTGCAACTCAAACGCATCCTGCTAACAGAACCCACCTTCATCTCAGTTTTACCATGTCTTTTTCTCGTCTTCTTCCTCCTTTCCCCTGCCACCAAACCCAGCCACCCATCTTTCTCGTTCCTCTTCATTTTCTCCATCTTGTTTCCTCTGTTTTCTCCCCTTTTCTTCTTTATTTTCTACCTTCTTTTACCCCCATCGTTTTCTCTCTTTCTTCTTCCTTCCTTCCTTCCATGTACTCTTTTTTCCATTCCTTCGTCTTGCACCTCTTCAAGTCGACACACTTCATCAACCTTTTCTCTTCTCTGCCTCAGCACCATGCCACTGCAAAACCCTTCTTTCCTTCTCCATGGAATATGAGGACTGAGCTTCTCTTGTTGGCTTACTGACAAAAAGCCCAGATGCACAATTCCTTCCAACTTAGGAATCGAACCACTGTGGATCAAGCAACATCTCCTTCCTCATATCAACTTAATTTCATACGTGCATTTATATTCTTTCGGGCTCATAGACCCATTGGACCCACTGCTTCTTGGGTCATCCATTGCATGCCTCGATCTTAATCGGGCTCACACACTAATTCTACAATATTGTCATGACTCAGTCCAACCCTTGTTTTATATGATTTCTCCGTCTCCGATCACATTCATCTCTCATGAATCCATGCCTAATTCATGTCTAACTTAGGATCACCGACCCCTGGGCCCCACTTGTGCCATCCTTTGGATCTCCAACCCATAACCCACAGGTCATCTTAGCCCATGCTCATGAACACCCCGGTCATATTTTCTTTACTAATATAGTTCACTCAGCCTGTGCCCAACCTGTTAAATTTCTTGGCCTCATTCCTTCAGGTATGACTTGGTCAACTCATTTTCAAGCATGAGTTCAATTAATTGAGACACTCGTCAGCTGTTAACCGGTTGGCTCCATTCTGACTCATTTAGACTACATACAAGCTTCACCCCGCTACCTAAGACCACTTATACTACTTAAAATAAATCATGCCCAACCAATAAGTCTCAACCCATTATACACAACTCACACCCAAATTTGGACTATTGAAAGTTTGATTCCTATCCTCAAGCGAATGGCTCCTTACCTATTTCCTATTCAACGGAGCATTATAATTGCTACAATGGCAATGCATAATTTCATTAGAGAAGAGGATATTGGGGTCAATTATTTTTACAATTTTCTAGTAAAAATGTCCAAGCAGAGTGTGACTCTAACATTGAGGAAGATATGGGAGGCAACAGTTCTACTTTTGATATCACAAATATAATAGATATGGATGCCAAGAAGAATTCAATTGCAAATCCCATTTGGTGATATACATCTTCCTAACTATGTGTTTCTTCATTTTATGTCATGTAACTAGTTTTTATTTGATTAATTGAATGTGTTATGATATGGCTATATTGAACTTTGCACATGAGGATTATCTACTTTTTCAGTTCTGATTGATTTGTTGGCTTGATGAATTATTATTGGAAGGTAAACTATTGAAAATGTTGATATTTATTATTTTTTGTTGCTAATTGGTGTAGTTGTTGAATCTCTATGGTGTGATGGTCTGTGATGGTATGATTTTCAATTAGTTAGAGTGATGGTGTGTGGTGGTGCGTAATGGCGTTTGATGATGGAATGATGGAGAAGTTAAATGATAGTGTGTGATTTCATAATTTTTAAATTGTTTATAAGTTACAAGCCATACTTTGATGTAAATATTATTGTGATTTACTGACATCACCCATTGTGCACATCCATTAATCACAAGATCAACAAGAACAAGCCACACACAAGAAGAGATATGAGATTTACGTGGTTCACCCAAACAGGGCTACGTCCACAGGCACAGAGACGATCATCTTCACTATTACAAGTAAAGTACACAGAGACACACGTTCTCTCCCATCGTCTCACCTACGTGGTGTGGGAACACCACAGGCAATAGAGCTCTCACCCCTCTTCAACTGCGCAAGATCTGGGGTTACAGACTACACACATATATAGTCTCGGCTTTCTTGGCCACCAAAAAAGCCCCGGTACAATTACCAAAATACCCTTGACCTTAAACCAGTCACTGGCAAACCCAGTGGACTCATCCGGTTAAACCGGAATATAAGACATAAACCCAACAAATATTGTATTTTCAAAATGACAAGTTATCTTGAATGGGTCTATGTTGAATGTAATTTTAATGCATCCATGTTGCATGTATTCTTAAATGATATATGAAGGGTGAAAACATGTATATGAGTTTTTTTTTTTTACATAATTACATAAATTACCTTTCTAAATAAGAAGCAAACCCCTCTAAAAGGAAGCAAATCGAGAGCATATCAAATGGTCTATTTAAAATAGACCTGTGCATTGCCAAACGCGTTTTTAGCTCTATTTTTTATGGCTCTGGTTTTTTATGGGTTTGCAAGGGAAAGAATAGAGATACCAACCAAGCTTTTAATAGGTTTTTTTTCGGCTTTTGTTAATTGGAGATTCATACGCATGCACTCCCCCCTATAAATGAGAATTCGGTTGGTCAACAATATATTGAAAATCAATATAATTGAGCATTGTTATTGATTAATCATATACAATTGAAAGAAAGGATGAATATGAAAATAGTAAATTGGTCGCAGTCACTTTCTTTAACCAAAAGATTAGCAACTTCAAAACAAACATTTTTTTCCCACATGCAGGGGCGGACCCACATTGTGGGATGTGGGTGCAGCCACATCCATTCGATTTGAAAAACTCCCTCGATGATCTATTGTTCTGATGGCAATGCCCCACCTTCAATTGATCCCACCCCACCCTTGAGGCAAGGACTGGTGTTCACCCAACCTGGATTGGATCCACAGCCGGCCGCTGCCCACTACATACCTATCTCGCTGGCTGCCGCTAGCTGCGACGTCACCTCTGCCCACTGCTGCTATTACCTGTTCTTCTTCTCTCCTTCCCTTCCTCTTCTTTTTCTCTCTTTCCCTCGTCTTTTCCTTCTTCTCTTCTTTCCCCTTCCTTTGGTTCTTCTCCCCTTCTCCTTCTTTTTTACTTTCCCCTTTGTTTTCTCTTTGTCCATGCAACTGCAAATGGATGAATACCAGAGTCTTTAAGTTTGCTTAAAACATGGTTCTTTAAGTTTCGGTCCTTCTTCTAAAAGTAGAAAGGCCAAAAGTCATGGGCTTTTTTAAGTCTTTAGTGTAAATGAGTGGGCTCCACAGTGAACCCATCAAAGAAAGATCTAAGATACTTAAAATGACTGCCCATGTCTCGATTGGGTTCCACATAACTTTACTTTTAATTTGAGATTTGCCGACCATCAAATTGGTTAGATTTTTAATTTTAATTAAATTCATCAATTTTAAAATGGGGCAATCTCTAATAAGAATAAAGTTTGTCTGGGACCCTACAAGAGAAGTGCACTTATTTTGAGCGATTATACATTTTAAGTCGTATGCCTCATTTCAAAATTTTGATGTTAACTTTCTATTTTTCTAATTACATCCCTCTAATGGAGTTTAGATGAGAAAATTTGTAACTGCTAAATAAATTTTCGTAATGATTGTGAGTTGAGTTTTGAAATGGAGAGTATGGCTAGCATTATTATTTGAATAGGGCCTTAATAAACTCCACTATAATAGAACTTTTTTGTTACTATTAAATGGATTTTATATGCATATAAATATTAAGAAAAAGAAAATGTTTCAAAATAACCTATTCGATAATTAGCATAAGTCCTATCAAATGAGATTATAAAAATCATATAAGAGGAGGACATTAGTTTTTATCATTATTTTGAATGGTCTAGATTTAAATGAGGTTCACATTGAATATTTGATTTATTATTGTTATTAATAGATAAAAACACCATTTACTAGCATCTTTACAATATTCTAAATATTTTGGATATTTTTTGAAAATTTGTTCAGATAAAAAAATATATGTTGCAAGGACTACGACCCACGATAGTATTAATTTTTGGGATTGGTTAATCACTCAAATTTCATCCATGCTTCCTACCCTGCCTATTGAAACATGTCACAAGTCAGGTTGGGTGGACTGAACCTACGAATGCTCAGCTTGATTCATTCGATCCAGACACAAAGAAAGTGGTAGTACAATACTAACATCATCAACGATGAAGGAGGCTACAGTAGGAGCACTGATGCTATGAGTCCAATAAAAGAATGATTGAATTTTTCAATAGGCCATCATTTGTCTTACCTAAAGAAAATTCCTAGGTCTGCCACTGCACACGTATAGTCAGATCCATGTTAGCTAACTATGAATTCGATGGCGCTTTCTTAGTCAAACTTAAAAATGATAACACTGTGGCATCAAAGAATTTTAAAAAAAAATTTTAGAAAGTGCATAAAAGTGGTAGTGACACTTTTTAAATGATCATTACAAGTTGAAAATAATGCATCTGAATGATGTTTAAAACTTAATAAAGCAAATGTCATCAAAAAATTGGACGTCATATATCAATGACTGCTAAAATATTTGCATTTAAATCTATTTAAACACAATGGGTCTGCTCAACTAATAGAAAAATATTCAAATGGAAAGTTTTAACTAAAAATAATAAACAACACCCCACCCTTAAAAAAAAAAAAAAGAAGAAGAAGAAAAAAAGAAAAGAAAAACCCTACAAGATTCACTTTGATGCATACAATATTTCACAAACTTTCTTCTACAAATCAATTTTCCTTGGGTTGCTTATCTTTCTTGCCTATATCGGTAGGGCGATCATCAGGCTTCAGTTTTTCCAGTGGCGGTGTGTCCCCAGCAGTTGATTCTGCACTATAACCAAACCAAAAAAACAAAAAAAGTTGAATAACTATCCTCCATGTGGCAATGAATACAAGAAAGATGAATGAATTGAAACAGCAGTAATTTACTACCTAAACTTCAAAAAATGAAAAAAAAGGAATTTGTCAAGCCTCAATAAATACCATTTTATTCAGTATGAAGATGTATAAACTAAAAAACTTACAATTTATTATATATTATGCACGTACCTTGATTCTTCAGCTTCATATCTATCATTAGTAGTTTGCATCATTTCATCAAAAGATTTCTGATCCTTGTTTTCTTGAAATGGTTGAGAATTAGCAGCCCATTTTGGCAAATATCCAATCCTATAAAAAAGGAGTTTGTCAACCCTCGATAATTACGATTTTATTCAGTTTGAAAGTGTAAACTGATTGTGCAAAAATTCTCATCAGTAAAAAAAAAAAAAGGAAAAAAGAAAAGGAGAGGCCATGGATTGTGAAAAATACAACTTATTGTGTGAGTACCTTGATTCTCTAGCTTCATATCTATCCAATATGGTAGTTTGCTTCATCTCATCAAAAGGTTTCGGATCCACGTATTCTTTAGATGGTTGTGAATTAGCGGCCGTATTTGACAAGCATCCGATCCTATGGGCTTCATTTGCCTGCAATATGCAAATAATTACCCATTCATTCATGTTTTTATATATAAATACCAACAGAATTAGAACGGAAGAAGGATGTGGTCACAGACTAGTTAATCAGGTCAGCCTTCTTAGGTTTTCATCTGCCTACTCAAAACGCAAATGAAAAAATAAATTAAAAAAGAAAAGGAAAGAACATAAATTAGAAACATAACAACTCAAAAACACATTCATCTAGTGTTGCAACTTGGGACTTGGATCAGGCTAGGTGTTGGCCCTATTCCACCGCTGATTTTTATTTTTTATTTTTTTAGTTAATTAAATGACTTGAACCCATAATTGCAATAGCAATTGCCTTGCGCAATGCCACAGGCTCTTGTCATCACCTTATCCATATGAATATTCAATTTAGATTTAGGTTCGGGCTGGGGCTCAAGATCAAACCAATGGTTTTAAAACCTAAGGAAATTTCTGCTAGTCTCAAGTTTGGGCTACCTTTTTCTTCTCCTTTCTAAAGAATTTCACAAATTACTATATTTCGATAATTTATACCATAAATGTCTTGAGAAGAAACCGTCTCATTTACACATGAACTAATAATTATTTAAAATTTAAACTAACCTAAACTATCTAACAAACAAATAATAATCAAATATTATCTCTAAATATTTGATTTAATCTCTAACATCCCCACCTCCCCAAATCACATGATTGTTTTATGGAAAGAATTTGCTATTGTCCCACATTAAAAATAAAAGCCCCACATTAAAAATAAAAATCCTATTGATCTCTAAAAAACCTTTTCAAAGAACGATCATGTCTTTTGAGGATCACCGTTTGTCTGTGAATCCATCACTTTCGAAACCCGCTCATGTTGAGTCTGACAGTGGCCATGGTCCACTAGATCAGATCTGTTGGACCAGATCTGTTGCAATCACTTCTAAGGCATCAATCATGAAATTTGATGAAGATGGCGAGATCATGAGGTTTAGGTATTTAGATAGACTAATGAGGAAAGATGGTGGTTAGTTTTATTGAAATAAAAGAAACTCGACGGTGAACATCGCGGAAGATAGGCCTGTGCCTGGCCAATCTCAAGTTCATCGCGGGGCCTATCTTTGATACTATAAAGAATTTCACAAATCATTGTATTCCGATAATTTTTACTGTAAATGTCTTGAGAGGAAACCCTCTCATTTATTTATGGAATAATAACAATATTATTCAAAATTTAAACTAACCTAAACTATCTAACAAAAAGTAATAACCAAATATTATCTCCAAATATTTGATCTAATCTCTAACACTTTTCATAACCCTAGATAAAAAAGCGCTGAAAATTAGGACTCTGTTTGAAGCTCCTTTATTATATATTTTCTGTTCCTACCTGGGCTCGGGCAATTCAAGTTTCACCTAGGCTTGGGCTTTGGGTTCACCGTTCACCAAAACGCAGTATAAGCGAGCTTGAGGTGGTTAATACCCAGCCTCGCCCACCCAAGTTGAGCCCCACATTGGCTCTTTCTGAAGATTAAGAGGGGAATCCTGATTCAAATACATCTTATCCTCATACCAAATGATAAAAAATCTGAAGGATGTAGTTGTGAACTTACTAACTCAATTAACTCTTGCGAGTGATTTAGATACCCACCCAATGGTGGCGCTCGTATAGATGATGATGCCAACATATTTTGCAAATGTTGTTGCTGCAACTGCTGTTGTTGCTCATTTTGCTTACAAAAGAATAGCTGATGTTTGATGATATCAAGTTCTCTTGTAGTAGCTTGTATCTCTGCACGAAGTAGGTTAATGATGCCTGTACAACCGTTAACAGGGTCATCTCTCCTTGCGTCAGCCTCAATTTGTATTGAATTCATAGCATTCGGCCACTCTGTCCGAGGGAGCGAATTCAATATCTTCATAACATTACTCACTCCAAAAAGTTTATGAACATTTAAAAACTGTTGAGTGTGGTTGGGAGGAAAATAAGGCGCCAATGGACACTGATGGCATTTTCGCCGTTGATGCCTACACGCAGCGCATGCTTGATTAGAAGTGTTTTTACCAGCAGAATCTCCATTTGAAGTCATAGTTGGAACCAAAGAAGCAAAATATAAGAAGAAGAAAATGAGTGCACTACGCGAGCATATGCTTGAAAACAACAGCATACTATTGACGAATATAGGAGATGATATGGGTCTCTTGTCCCTTTCCAACCACTCTCTCTCCGTCGATGACTTCCAAATTGTGGGATAAAATGTTATCTCTTCCCTGCCAATAAATCAATATAGCATTAGAGATTAATTTCCATAGCTGTTATAAGGGATACCTTTACACCATACAGAACCACTTTCCTTATATATTATAAAAGAACTCTGAAGAAAATATAACAATCACAGTATTTTTATACCATCGTATTTGGGTTCTTTATTTTGATTAATATGATTTTACATAAGTTCCCATGTTTTACATTTTGTAATATTCTCATTTGTTTATAAAAAAAACTTGGCCATTTAATGGAAGGATTAAAATAAGCAAAATCCATTGAATTTTTTGGAATAGTAGTGCAAAAGTATATAAAAGCATTTTTTTCATCCAGAAGGCACATTTTTTTTATCTGAATTGACATATAATCATATAGGTCCATCCATCATTTGTATGTATAGTTGAATTGCTATGTGTTGTAAGACTTGTATTTCTAAAAGTGGTTTAAAAGGTAGAAACAAGGGTGAACATCCAAATTGACCATCAAATCAGTTTTACCTTTTAAACTTTTAATGGAAAGTGAAGGAAGAAGAGATGGAAAATGACTGGCAAGGGAAGTTCATAACCCTAGTTATCCAAATCTTAGGAAAGTTAAGTCTCATTTGCATTACTATATTATATTCATCTCTCACTCACTTCACCTAAAAGTAAGTCATTGGGTGTAACTTTTTTGTGAATTCCTTCTTCACAATGGATTAACTTGTTAATCAAGTGTCAAGTGCGTTTATAATGTTGATATTATTAATTAAAAGAAGCCCGTAATTAAAGAAAAGTTACTATCAAGCGTTTTTTTTTCTTTTTCTATCAACTACTATCATGCGTTGGATATAATGCTTTCATGGAAATAAAATTATAGCACATAAAATAGAATAGAAATTAAAAACATGATAGTACTTGAAGAAAAACTTCTTCGAAACTTATGATGTCTTTCCAGTTTCCGGAAGAGAAAGAATAGAAAAGAAACAAGGCTTCGAAGATTGAAACAACATGATGATGATAGGAATCAAAACTGAAAAGCGTTATAATACTTCAAAAAGAACAGCAAAGGGGCAAGAAAAAGAACTTACTCGGAAGGTTCTTACAGCAGGCAGACGATACGATGGCTTTCTAGCCGAAAAATAAAATAAAGAACAAGTAAAAAGAGTAAGATTATGGATGTAGCGGTGTACAGGAAAAGGAGCGAGAAGAATTTTTTTTCTCAGAAGATAATAAGGAACAGAGAGGGACGAAGAAGGAATAGAAACGTGAGAAAGGAAGTTACTCAACGACACAGCCAGACGTGGGAATTGGGATCTTCATATTCTATTATATTTCTAAAGTTGAATATATATTACCAATGAATTTGGTTACTAATCGTGGGCGGGATAGCTTACCTAAATGGAAATCGTCGTGATTTGCCCTAGATTGGAATTTTGAAAAAATGCCATTTATGTTGGGAACTTGAGTGGAATAATCGTGATTGCTACAGATTGGAATTTCGAAGAATGCCATTTTTGTTGGAAAGATAGGATTGACTTCATTTTTATTGGAAAGATAGGACTGACTTCTTTCCCATCTCTCTCTCTCTCTCGTTTTTAATACCTACGTAGGTATTCGAACAGTTTCACCGCGCTCACGAGCAGTCATGTCCCAACCAGCACCGCTACTATAGTTTGGGACTGGTAGAATTCGAGCTAGGCTCCACTACTAGATGAAGCGTGGGTGGAGTTTGCCTCGGCCTCTAGAATCTGAATCGGCCCATTTGGGCGTCAGTAGGGTCAAAAGGGGGCTGGGCCCAGGTTTGTCCAAGATTGACCTTTAACATATATGGCTAGGCTAGTTAGTTTGAGTCTTGAGTTTGCTCTTCAACGTCTAGAGTTTGACTCCCGCCTCTTACATTATATGGACACTATATATGTAGCTATATATATACCCCCAAGAAATAGTTCTTGCTTATCAGAATAGGATAACTTCCGGACTAAAGGCCAAAGATGTGAAAACGAAGCTGACAAAGGATACCCTGGGTTATCACGAAAAAGCGAAAAAAAAAAAAAAGAAAAGAAAAGAAAAGGGAAAAAAGCATCTATGGCTTGGGCATAAAGCTTTAGGAGGGCATGCATTATTTAGGCCCTTACCCAACCCTTGAGGAGTAGGCCAGGCCCATAGCTTGAAGAAAAAAAATCTATTCTTTATTTTTGTCTACACTGCCACTAATAATCCAGTCTATAAACCTGAAGATTAACCCTCTCTTTTCGAAACTTGGGACCGGTAATGTAATTCTAACAAGGTGGTAGATGAAAACAAAATATGCTTTAGTAGGGAAATGGACAGTCACTGCCCTTTAAGAGAAGACTATTTGAAGGTAATATAGCTGAATCTTATTTTTAACTCATCAATTGCAGACCTTTGATGCGGAGTGGTCATCCGCCAAGATAAGGAACTTAGTCTGACTCGGGCCATAGGTGCCTAGTTTGAGCTCAGCCCACCTAAAAAGGATTAATCTTGAGACCAACTCATCTCAAAGTGCTGAGGTAGATAAGTTGCCTTTTAATGAAAATAACGACTTACTTGCATCCCAAGTTGTAACTCTGTTGGTTGGGAACTTGTGATTCTAATCTTTTAAATTTCCCCATTAAGCCCGGCACAAGAGCTAAAACCAAAGGTCCAAAGCAGGCTGAACTCGGGTTAGCCTGGTCTGTAAGCACCCTATTGAGTCCTCATCAATTAAAAGAAAGACAAATTATCTTATGAGCATGCCATTTCAGGTTCCATCCAAGATGTGGTCCATAGGAGTTTAGTCCGAATATGAAGCTCAACATTAAATCCAATAACTTAAAAGAAAAGATCCAATATAGGAATCATGCTCAAATAAACCCACATATGTGCTCAAATAAATTCACATATAGAATAACTATCTTTAGCTAAAACAATCAATAAGTAACATAAGAATCCTGCGTGATTACTTACAAAAAAATCATATAAGAATAAAATTAAAATCATGTGTGAATAATATCAAATAATTAATATAGAAATCACATGATTCTTATAGGCTCAAATACACCCAAATTCATTATCAAATAAACCCACATATATGATCAAATAAGTTTATATATATATATTAGAAAATAAGAGGGTTGGGCCGGGCTTAGTGCTGTCCAATACTACCGAAATGACAAGCTTATAAAAAAAAATTGTCCAAGCCTAGCATTTGGGATTTTATAAAAACAACGGCACTTATTTTGCAGCTTCTTGAGGTTAGGATGGGGCAGGTACCTTCTAGGAGGGCCCGACTAACAACCCTAATGAATAAAATTTATGTCTGACTAACAACCCTCATGAATAAAATTTATGTTATGCTACTTTTACAATTATTCCATAGCTTCCTCCCACTAAGGATGCAAGCAGGTTGGATCCGAGGGAGAACCATGTGGATCGGGGACCCAAAATTGTTTTCATAGATCTAGTTTCGGATCCAGATATGGATCTAACATGGAAGTATGCGTTGTATATGGATTTCTCATCAACTTAAAAAAGAAAATTGAGGACATGTGTCCACATCCAAGTCCAAAATAAGATATATGAGTGCATTAGTATAATAGATAAAAGCACTTCAATTTTTCTTTAAAAAAAATATACAAGTGAGACAATTAACTATGTATAATTAAATCGAAGTAGACTATCAAATATGAATATAAATTGAGTTATTTACACCCCTAAAAACCTATATACACTTTAGCATGTGACTGTAATTGTTCTGTATCCGGATCCTCAGATAGGACCATACAAGGATCTGAATGTTCCAGATCTTTTATTGTTATATATCATAATGATCTTTTTTAAAAAGGCAAAAAAGTGCAGGGTTTTTAAGCATTATCCAATAAAGAGGTCCTTTGAATGGGGCCCACCTAAATACATGACAACTATTGAAGGCACAATGTTGGAAAGATTTGACTGTACATGAGGAGAATATGAGTTATCAAACCCTTAATTTTAAGTCCTTAATATTTAATGGTACAGTGAAATTTTCCTTCTATAAAATCCAACAGTAAATAATGTTTTGAACAAATGTAAAGTTTGTGTGAATCCAAGGTAGTTGGAGTGTGTAATAGGATTAGATTAATTGATGGTGGGCCCAAAGTATGAAAATTGAAGGGGGAATTCGAAAAGTGGATTATATAGAGGAAAACTTTCTAATGTGGACTATGTGGATCACTCTTATGTGTAGTCCCACCGAGTTTTTGGACCATCTAGACCAAAATAATCAATTTATCCCGCTCACACTCACTACCACCATGAATTGGCACAAGCCCGAATTCAGCAATCATCTAACTTCTACTCATCATTGAAATGAAAAAAAAAAAATGATGCCTTTTAAAACCTTGATTTATATTAAAGCTCTAAGAATGAAGGCCTATGGAGAGTGCCACATCAGCACCTCTTATTTTTCTTTTTTTCTAAAGCACCACATCAGCATTTCTTTTTTTCTCTCATTATATATATTAAAGATTTAAAAACCAAGGCCTCTGAAGGGTGCCACATCAGCACCCCCCCCCCCTATTTTTCTTTTTCCTAAAGCGCCATGTCATCTTTTAAAAATCCCCTCTGCGACGTCACACCCCTAAATCTCTCCTTTCCTTATCACTAGAATCCTTATTATCATCATAATCCCATTTGATTCCAATTTTAAAGATCTCAAATCTAACTCCATCCTTATCATCTCACCGTCACATGCATCCTCTATCTTTATCACCCAATAAAGCTAAATCTAATCCACGTCCTTCATGTCTTGAATTCTCTCTTCACGGGTGGATTCAACAGCATCACCCACGCCCATCTCATGGACAAGATGATTGAGTCTGACGTAAACCATCCTTAGATGGCTGGAGCCAAGGGGTCGTCTTGTGCGGTTTTGGGCTGTGACTCGAAGGTCATTAGTAATGAGCGTGGGGTGGATATCCTTCCTTGTGAATGTGATTTCAAGATCTGTAAGGAGTGTTTTCTGGATGCTGTTAAGTCAAGAGATGCGAATTGCCCTAGCTGTAAGGAACCTTATAAGGTGATGGATCTGGATAAGTTGAACATGGATTCAGGGAGGCCGCTTCCGCTACCCCCTCCAACTGGAATGTCTAAGATGAAAAGAAGGTTGTCTATGATGAAATCGACTAAATCAGCGCTTATGAGGAGCCAAACTGGTTATTTTGATCACAATTGATGGCTGTATGAAACGAAGGGGACTTATGGGTATGGGAATGCTTTCTAGCCAAAGGATGGGGGTTTTGGGAATGGAAATGATGACGATAATGGGGCTGTACCATCCGAAGTAATCAACAAGCCATGGAGGCCACTTACATGCAAATTGAAGATCCCTGCAGCAGTTCTCAGCCCTTACAGGTAATAGCCAATCTATTTCCTGTATTATTCGCCTGTGTCTTTTATCTTTTCGTTGTTGTTCTTGTCTCATCCATAATCCAAAAGAAGAGGAAGAATAAGAGGTTTTACTCCAATTGGAGTTGGGATTAATCACATGTAAAACATATAATTTGCTCTTGTTTTATGTATTCTATATGTGTTTAATATATGTTAAGTTCAATGGTGGGCCTAACTCTTTGAAATTTTGCTGACAGCCAACACACTGAGGGACATGCACTTTAACTATTGGGTTTGTCCTTTATGTCGTATTTGTGAGGTTAGTTATTTGTTTTCTCTATGTTGACAATCTCTTGATTTACAGATAAACAGTTGTTTTCTTTTTTTTTAGAGCACTACATTATCTTTTTAAAAAAAATCAAAAAATGGTTTCTCTAAAATCTCTCCATCCGATTTATACCATATATGTTGTGATTTACTTAGATAGAAGGACAATTTAAATGAGCCTGAGTTATATCTCTTTAAATCCTTATCTTTAAGCATGATTTAACTTAGTTTTCAAATACCATATGTAGGATTTTTCTTAATTATTATTTTTCATTTTATTTAATAAAATGTTCAATTTAATTCTACTTCCAAAGCTACATAATATTAGTATCTCAATCCAAATTTTGTAAATAAATTAGTTTATTTTTGGGCTAAGCTTAGCTCTGGCATTTTTTTATAAATATTATTTTTTTTCTTTTTTTCTTATCATTAATATTTGAAGAAAGCATTCTCTCTTATATATAATTAATATCTTGCACCTAGCAAAAAAATAGTTGTATGAGTGTTTTGAATCACGGGGCTTATACTCTTTTTAAATTTATGGTGAATTTCCAAAAGTGCATTTCAAGAGTTAAAGTTAATAATATATCAAATCACCCTATGTTTAAATATATGCTCTTCTTTTTCTTTATTAATATTATTCAGTGATCTTTAATTCATATTTTTATTTTATAAATTTTGATGCAAAAGATAAAATTTAAGAATTATGTATGATATATTTTTCTTATTTATTTATTTTTTATTAATTATATTTTAAGAAAATCTTCAAATTTAATATATTTTCATTTTGGGCCTGGGCTTAACGCGGGCCTTCATTGCTAGTTAAACTTTAAGGGCCATAAATTAAAGAGTTCGGATTACCTAATGTGATTGATATTTTCTACACCCATAGGACTCATTTAGATCTTTCCATCCACCTGCCATAATTGGCATCTTCCCAATAGGCCCCACACATGGATTTGCATAGTACAAGGATGAATCTCACTAGAGGGAAACCTTTTTCCATATATATCCACACATATATATCCACATATGTAAGAACTATATGCCCTTATCTGTGATGAGAAAAACCACTCTTGAAACCAGTATAGATTTGCTTTATATATTACACTAGTACTCCTGAGCCCGTGTTTCATATTATTTGTAAATAAAAACATTTATATATATTTCAATGAATTATAAACTAATATTAATATAAAATTCATTGCACAATTATAAGTTTTAATCTTTGCAATATTTCTTGTATGTATAATTAGAAAAAAAAAAAAAAGAAAGGACCTTTTTTCTATTTTCTTGCATGAGAAGGTAAACTTATATAAAAGTAGTAAAGGAAGTTACAGTGATCGATGCTGGGTGGTCCCAAACCCAAACAGAAACCAAAAAAGGGGCCTTAGTCAGGTGCAAAGAGTAACATCAGCCAACAGGAACAGAAGGAGAATAACAAAAGAGGGAGACAGAGTAGGAATGAAGGGACCTAATTGATATACGCAAAAAGAAATAAAAAAATTCATACCATGACACATGTCTGCACCTATACACACATAAGTGGTCCACTCAGGACAGGGACTTATAAGTTATAACCATTTAAAGTTTGATGATGTTGTGAGCCCACCTTCTTTCCATAGTACAGCAAAAAGCAACAGACAAAATAAAAAGGAGTAGAGATTTTGATTGCTAGGGACCTAATTGATATATGCAAAAAATAAAAATAAAAATAATCGATAACCTGACACTTGTTTGCACCTCTACTCTTACCTATACACACATAAGTAGGTTCACTGAGGGCAGGGACCTAATTGATATGCAAAAAAAGAAATATAAAAAAAAATCCATAATCTGGCGCATGTCTGCACTTATGCTCTTACATATGCACACATAAGTGGATCCACTAAGCGTAGGGACCTAATTGATACACTCAAAAAGAAATAAAAAATCGAGGGTTAAACACTAATTTTTCCACCCAAAATTTCCTCCAACCCATGCATTAAACCTTAGCCTGATAACACCTAAAACATGTAATTAAGTTTATCATCTTTATAATAATCAAGGCCCATGTAATTATATTATTTGTAAATAAAAATATGCATAAATATTTAAACGAATTGTTAATTGATATTAACATAAATTTCATCACACAATCATAATTTTAAATATGTGAGTGCACTCTTAAAAAATATTATATTAGTAAAACTAAATAAAAAGAAAAATAATATAACCATAGAGTTTCATTAGAATATTAATAAAAAATTAAATCATTTTTCCTTTAATCCGTAAACTTAACTCAATAGAAAAAAATCAGTTAAAACCAATATAGATTTGCTTTATATATATTTTTTGGAATGGAATTAATATACACACATATTATATATAGGGCTCGCTCCTGTGCATCCTTATGAAATTTCCTCATAGTACATAATAGCTGCTGCTAGGATCCCACAAATCATGAGATAGGGAGGATTAATTAAAGATCAAGTGGACGACCACAACTATCAAATGTGAAGTTGATAACTCTTATGGCTAACAATTTTATGGATAACATGTGTGTACCCTCGATCCAACGGTTAGACACATGGAATCAGGGCCAATCAAGTTCTAGGTTTGGTTTGGGTTGTTGTTGTGTGTGTGTGTGTGTGTTGCGTGGGGGGGGGGGGGGGGGGGGGCGGTGTGGTTTGGTTTTCCAATAAGAGGGTCATAAAAGTAGCCTATTAGGATGTATTGAATGGGTTTCCATGCTGCCTTCCCAACTATCCATGCTATTGTGATCCACAATAAGTCCTCAAAAATGCACTTTTCAATGTAGTATTTTCCTACACAATTTGCCCAAAAATCATTTTAAATTCATTGCAGTATTTTCCTACACAATTTGCCCAAAAATCACACCTTTTGTGTGAATTCATAAACCTTTAATTTTTGGAAATCTATTCTTGGGAAGTTTTGTCAAAATTGGTTTTCTTATAAAATGACTCAATTTTTCATAATCATTTATTAATTCAGTAAAAATCATGCACAATGATGTCATTCATGAGGAATGGGCCCACATTAGTGAGATTATGGCTTTTAATCAAAATTATTATTATAACTAATAATTCACTTTTCTTGTAGGAACTTGGCGAAATGGGATCCACACATGCACATGTGTGCACTTACACATGTGTTGGACATCCAAAGATGATGGGGTCCACTTTATTTGCACAAAATCTCAAGATTATTATAAAGATAATTCAAAAAAATCAAAGAAAATCCATTAAGAGCCAAATCAAGAAAGAAGATTTTTGTAAAATGAAAAGTGATTTGGTTAAAAGACAAAAGTTGGAAGGACTGCATACACATATGTTGGACATCCACATCAACTGAAAGTTAACTTAGGGTTGTGACTAAGAAATCTGTGATCTTTATCTCCAAATATCTCTCAAAATTTTTCAAAGAGGAAAAAGAATTTTTCAAGAAAAGAATGTGTGTGTGGCAAGAGATTTTTCAAAGATCGGCAAGCTATTATCTCTTAATTTTTGCAAACTTGGAGGCCAAGTAGAGATGTTTTTCCAAAAATAGATATTTGCTAGCAAGGAAGAAGGGAGTAAATAAGGCAACTTGGGCTTGGAAAATCTATAAATACAAATACTCTTGGATGCCCATACCATGAAAGAATTACCCACCTCCCACTTCTAGACTTCCGACACTCCATTTCTTCCTCTCTTGCCTTTTCATCTCAAGTCATCAAAGAGACTTAGTCCTAAGGCCACACTATACCCTTGTGTGCCCAACTAGAAGGAGGAATTTTTTTCCATCCTAGTATGTGATTGGTTAGTGCTTTTAATTCATCATTCTTTTATGTAAGAACATCATATTCTTGTAAAAGTGTTTTCTTTCTCTTTTCAATTTTTTCTTTCTTGTACTTAGGTGATTGGTGCTTGTTTTGTATTCTTTTCTTGTTGGTGTTTGGATTAACAACATAAAGGCCCTAAGAGCATGATTCAAATTATGAACCCACTTATAAAAAAATTTAGAAGGAAAAGAATACACTTCCACACATTTACTTTTCCGTACAACTATATTTAAACTCCGTTTACTACGTTTACTTATATTGTTCACTACATTTAAGTTGCAACAAAAATACTACATTTGAATTCCAGGAATTGTTCTCTTACTTTATTTGTGCTTTTATGTTGCATGATTTATGGCTGAGATTAATTTTTTAGAAGCATGCATTTATATCATGTGTTATTGGAAATTGGAATTTTAGTTCTAGAATTTGTTTTTTTTTTTTTTTGACATTAAAGGGATTAATTTTAGATTTAAAAAGACAGCAAATAGTCATTATTTTTGCCTAAATATTGGCAATTTAAAATGTGACATAGAAATATTATTTTTCCTTGAAATTTGGAGGAACCATTGCTGGATAAGTTAACTTTGTTACATTAAAATATCGGATGAAAAGGATTAAGAGAGGTTGGATTTTCAGTTGCTGAAACACTTGTCAATTAGAAATCCTATACACAGCAATCTGCATATGGCAAATCTTTAGTCTGAAAGTTTGGAATTAATAGACATATCACATAAGTGATTTTTGTTGTAAAAATTGGATGGATTAAACCTTGACGAGTGAACTTTAGAGTTTCAAATTCAAAAAAGTATGGAAGGTTAATTTCCAAATGCCTAAACAAAGATTGATTGCCAAACTGCATATCAAAATTTTTATTTTTGATAGCCATTATTCATGAATATTTTTTGCGTTTTAGAATTTTTTTTTTCAAATTCAATTTTTTTATTAGGTTCTTGCATCAGTAAAGCATGATTTCTAGCCACTAAATCTAGTTTAGGATTGCATTAGATTATTAGATTAGGATCATATTTTATTTAAAATTTTCATCTTATATTAGGAAAGTTAGCATTAATTACATGGCATACATTATATAGATTGTGTTGATTTTTTAATTTTAGATTTGTTACTAATTTTAGGTTTTTGATAGTTTTAAGTAATTTCTAGATTTGAGAATCTTTCTAAAAGTGTTTGATTGCAAAGATTTTAAACTTGGAAAGTTCTTTAAGACTTTGAAAGTTAATATAGTTGTAGTTTCTAATTTTAGATTCATGGTCTTATTTTTTGATGTTCTAACTTGTGTATTATTTTGCAGCAACTTTAGTTAGATCTCTTTAAAATTAGGTTTTTAGATTTAGGATTTTTTTTCTTTTTATTTTTGTAATTAAATTTATTTTCATAAAGTAGGAATGGATATATTTGTTAGTTTTTAAAGTAAGCTAGTTTTATATTTTATTTAGGATAAGTAGAAGTTGAAAAGTTCTTAAACAAATTGCTCCATGTGGATCGATCTGGCCTTACCAGTTTATTACTACGATGGACAACTCTACACCTGGAGTTCACAATCAACCTAAGAAATATTGATAAAAAGATTAAATAAAATAAAAAAACCAACAATCGACTAATTTTCAATAGCTAATCATTGGTGGATGGGTTTACATATGCTCAAATAGACATGGGACCAACAACTCTTATTGCTAAAAACAAGGAGAAGATGATTATTTTGTGTAGATTGTTTTAAGATGGTGAGCCACCTTATCTTTTGTATTTTAACTACCCTAACAAATATATTTCAAAAAATGTTGAAATATTTTTAAAGTAGGGTGTTTCTAAAGATGTTATTGGAAAAGCAATGAAAATAAATATGTGTTAAATGACCAATATTAAATTAATAAATACGAATATTATCAGTCCAACCTATTAGCTCCCCCACCCCACATATAAGGTTGTAAATGGGTCCCTGATTTTCTTATTACTTGAAGGTTCTAACCCTTTAAAAACTGAGCATGGGTCCTTATTTAGGACCCGGTAAACAAATGGTTCCGATTCTGGATATTTATTTTCGACCAGGGATCTAAATGAGTCTAGTTCCAGATCCAGCCTATTTCAAACTCATAAACCCGTGGACCCGATGCATATACTTATATAAGACGAAGATTTCTTGAGATGCCTTTGACATTAGGGCTCCTTAAATCGCTCCCCATTCTCTACTCCATATAACGCAAATAGGGAAAACCGTTTTCTTCCCAAGTCAGGAGGGGGGAAAATTGACGCCCTGGTCCCTAGCTACTTAGCACTCTCTCTCTCTCTCTCTCTCTCTCTCTCTCTCTCTCTCTCTCTTTCTTCTTATTTTCATGAAGAAGGGTTTTCTAGTGAGGATGGGCTTTGACTGGTGAAAAGGGGTTAGGTATTTGGAGGTGATTTGCTAATGCTTGGTATCATGGTCTATACTATGGACTTGAGATGGGTTCGATTTCCCTCTCTCCATCTTTTTTTGTGATTCTCTCTCTACATCCCCCTCCTCTCTTCTCTGCATTTTTTGAAATCTCATCTAGTTTCTTTGTTGGGGCATTTTTTTTATGATGAGTTATTGTTGGGGTTTTGGTTCTTTTAAGAACAAAAACAACCTTTTGATTCTAAAGAAAGAGATAAAGTTGCAAAGACAAGCCCTGATCTTAGAGTGAAATGCCTTATTCCCAACTCCTCTAATTTGAATGTAAACCTATCAACTCTTGATTACATGTATGTTTCTTGTGATTGTGATCTCTATGTATGTATCTGTGTGTGTGTGTGTGTGTATGTGTGTGTGTGTGTTTTTTTTTTCTTTTTTGTGTGTTCTATTTTTGTGATGGCATGAATTTGAAATACATGCATTTCATCTTTGACTCCCTCTCCCTCTTGGTCCCCAAATTAATCAGAACTTGTTCTAGAATCAAAACCTAATTCTCTAATACGAACCGGTTCAGAACCTATCTTTTGGTTTCGACTCGATTCCGGGTCCACCCTTCCCTTAACGATTCCAGTTCCAGATCCACATAGGCACCAAACCGAAACCATTCCGTTTACAACCCTACCCACATACACGCAAAAAAAATCCTAGCTTGGCCAACTGTGTCATGTAAAAAACTCACTGTCATAAATTCATGTGGGCCCCATAGTAGGGACATTTTTTTGCTTCAGGATGACCGTACTAATTTTCTATAAGACCCTTTGTCATTATCATCATCTCAAGCCTTATTCTGAATTGTATCTTTTCACTTAGCCTAGTTTACAAAGATAATATATATACTACTCACTCACCCTCACACATGCATACAAAGTACAAACATAGGGATGTAGGAGTGTACATAGTTCGGATTGGATCGGAGTGAACCTAATTCATCACCAATCCGTTATCGACAGATTAGAAATTTTGTAATTCATAACCAATCCATTACCCCTTAAAAACCGAAACAAACCGAACTGCAGATAAATGGTTCGGTTCGCTTTAAACCTTTCAATCCGTTAACGGTAGTACCAGCTGTTTCCTCACTATTTTATATGGAGAGTGAATGGTTGAGATTGAAAGTTGGATGATGAATGGCTAAAATATTGCCTTTTAATATTTTTAATATAAAAATAAATATATACATATTTTATTTCAACAGTTTGGATTAGTTTAAATCCGCGAATTAAGGGTAAAATCTGTCACCAAACTGTTACTAATGGATTAGAATTTTTTCAATCCGTCACCAAACCATTAAGCATCAGATTAGTTTTACGAATCGATAGATTTTTTATACACCCCTATAGGGATGAGACAAAGCGTAGATCACCATGGGCTACCAAATGAAGATTGGGTACTCATTGTGTCAAATGTGTAGGCCCAAGCCACTGCATAAAAATACCATTGGGTATATCCCAAGCCGATCAAGACATAAATAAAAAAGCTAAGTCTAGTGCTGAAATGGGAATGTTTCACTTTGACCAGTTTGCCTCGATGTTACTTACTTAATTCATCCAATTTATCCAATCAATAGTATCTCCTACTGAGACAAAGACATATGATATTTAGAGTTTGTTTTGTAGAAAATACATAGGGACTAAATACATATGAATTCAGGGGCACAAGAGCTACACAACAAGCTTATAAAGAGGTTTTGGATGAAAGAAATAAAATAGCGATGTAGATGGGACCTTGACTTCTATAGGATTTAAATTGCCAGGGAGATGACTGATAGGAATGTGCGGCCATGTATGTACCCCTAAGGGAATAGTCCTTGCTCGTTGAAATCTAGTAACCCCTAGGCTGGAAGCCCAAGGTCTAAAGACTGGGCTGACAAAGGATAGCATAGGTCATCAAAAAAAAAAAAAAAAAACCAAGGTGTTTTCACGCGGGGACAGTCACGTCCATTGGACCTCGGTCCACATCTAAAAATCTATGATGAAAACTGTCTTAGCTTCGAAAATTCACATAAAAATCCTGTGTCCACCCTTAAGACCCATAAAAAATTCCAAGGCATATTCCCAAAACTCCATTACCTATTTTGATCTGCACCGCTTCAATGAAAATCCTAGGTCTGCCTTGATTTCCCAATTTCCCCTTATTTCCATTAAAGGGGAAGCTATTTGATGATCATTTTTTATATTAACCTTTGATTCTACATTTTTAATCATTGGTAGGAATTCAATTGTACGAAACAAACAAGTTTTTGATACAGGGATTTTTTTACTAGAAATCATGGTGTAAGATGCCTTATGGTAAATGTTCCTGTGCCAAAAATAGGCAATTGATGACCATTTGATGTAGTGATGGAGTCAGGGCCACTATATGGTTTTGCAAATTTTGGGCCACTAATGTCATGTGGTTTAAGGCACCTAAGTCAAGGAACCATGTGGTGGGTGTGATAGATGAAAATAGTAAAGTGGATCAGTGAAACACAGTGAATCAAGTAGGGGAGAGGGATAGACCACTAATACTCATGAAGGTAAATACTGATGACACAAAAGAATTGATCAAGTCTCAAATATGAGCCTTAGTCAATGTGCCTGAAGAGCACCCAAACCACGCTTTTGAGAGTGATCTAGTTTATTGTCAGGACTTCTTGTGCAATTAGATATGATATGACCATTGCATTTACAATAGTTGCAAAACAGTTTCTTTCTACAGTCTCGAGCCACATGTTCATACTTTTTACATACAAAATATTGTGGTTTCTGACCTTGGGTGGTAAAAAAAAGCTATCTCATCATCCTATGGTGGTCCAAATGAAGTTAGAAGTACCTTTGATTCCTCCAGAAGGAAATGGTGAGAAAAAAATGGGATTTCCTCACGAAGGACCTCTTGAACACAGATATCCAGATCATGAGAGATTTCTTAATTCAACAATGTAGTTCGTACAGGCTCAAACTCTGGAATGGATGAAGATTCATTAGGAACTTACTAACATAGAGTTCCTCCTAAAGTTTAAGTGCCTAGGAAAGGAAGTCAGCCGAAACAAATTGGAGGAGCATCTAACCGCTATCTATAAGGTCAGGAACCCATTGCATTATTCTTGCACATTCTTATCATTTTGGTAGTATTTAGCCAATTTTATGTCCAAATGAAATCTTTGGGCTTTATTTTGTTGATGATAAATCTTTTCCATATGTGCCCACATGTCAAAAGCTTTTGTAAAAGCTTGAAGGGCCATTGTGAAGGAAGGATCAATAGAAATGAGGATCCAAGTAATAACTTTAGCATTTGATTGATTCTAAGTGGAGATTGCTATATCATCAGTAACTAGTTTTGGAGTGGTCCCATCTAGGCAACCCATCATCCCTTGTCCTTCAATGAAATTCTTAAGATAAAAAGCCCATGACATATAGTTTGTGCCATTAAGCTTAACTGAAAGGACATCAATCTCATGTAAAGGACTTAGAGTCCTTTTATGATTACAACAACTGTTTTAACTGCAAAAAATAACCACAGTAGTATAAGAAGAAAATTATAAATTCGAACTTATAGAAAGTGAAGTCAAAATAGTTTATTTTGATAGTCAAGGCTAGTGTTTAACACTATGTCCTTAAGACAAAATTTGTCCCCGCTAATAGTCACGGTATACAGATGTTTATCTCCCAGGGTACAATAATTAGTGTGCAGCAGAAGCAACACTGCTATCTACAACGCCAGCAAATAGAACTGTATTCTTTAACTCTCTCTCTCACATAAGTGAAAAAAAGAAGGAAGGAAATTGTGCTCTGAATGTAATTCAAGATGGGCTTTAAATATATGAACCGGTGACTATTTTGAATAGTCAACAATTACCAAGAAGAACAGATGCTTCTCTTCATTTTTACAAAAATAAGACACAGCCATATAGGGGGACACTGTAAATAGATGCTACTGTTAAATAGTAATTCTGTCTTTTGACAAAATGACATCTTCCTTGGAGAGCCCACGAGTTAGGCCCAAGATCCGACCTATATTGGGTTATGGACTTTTGACCCAATGCAACCTAACCCAACCCGACCAGCCAGCCAACACGCTCGTGGTGGTTGTGGTGTCATGTAGGTCCTCCGTCCCAAAAAAAATATGAGTGTCCCTTGGAGCCCAAACTATATCTCCACACTTAGTGCATATAAGCACACACACACTTTAATACACAAGCAATGTAGGATTCCCTTCTTCCCTTCTTTGTTACCATACACAAGCAACTTTAAGTAGTAACTTTGGAAATCAATTTCTCATTCATATCTTAATAGTTTTCAATAAAAAAAAATGGCTTGAGATTAATCTCGTCATGGAGGATAACACATTAGCAGTTTTTCCAACAATCCCCCACATGAATAAAAACTGGCTGTATTATAATATAAATGATAATGCAGACACAAAAAAGAAAGAGTAAAGCTAGAAAGTTATTATAAAGGAAAAGATAGCTTTTGGCCTTGAATCTTTCTTTGTGAAATTCTATCGAATTTACTTGCTAATCGGTGAATATGATGTTTTGAACAGTTTAGCTTTCATGTAAACTAAGACAATAGAACTTACACAGTTTCTTCTGTGACACAATTCATTCTCATGGTTGTGTTCATTTTGGCCTCGAACAAACCTGGTTTTCATGAGTGCTTTAGAGAATTCAACCTTAGAAATTCTCACATGGATTTCCAAGCTATAAAAATCATTAAAAGCATAACATTTCTACAACTTTGTTAAAGTGGTGGCCGTGCTTGATCTGTATACCGACAAAAGGATCCGGGCAAGTATACTGCCGATCCTCTTCTTGCACACAAGATCCGATCAGTCAATTGCAATGCCCAAGCAATCTTCACCTCACTTTGATACCACTTGTTGGAAAAAGCTACGCAAAGGAAACTACCCCCAATCAACGGATATTAACCACGATGAACACACATAATCACTCCATCAAACAATCACACACATGAACACACAATAATTTTACGTGGTTCAGCAACCTTGCCTACATCCACGGATGAGAGAACTCATCCATCATAATCCATCCCAATCCCCTAAGATCTAGGGTTATAGTATATCGACATATATAGTTCTCGTTTTCTTGGCCAACAAGAAAATCCATACATAATGACTAAAATACCTCTAACCCTGAACTTAAGTTTTGGCTAACTAAGACAATCAATCTGGCTAAATCGGAATACAAGACAAAGCCCAACATTGAAAACAAGGTTCTAAAACTTCAGTTCTGATTTAGATTCTTCACCGGATCTAATTTGAGTTTAGATAGTGTGGTCTGATTACCAACTTGTAAATAACATGTATGAATCCAAGTATATAAAAGAGATCTCTCTACATGAATCATGACGAATTTTATGATTGATAATTACCGCAACATGATTTGAAACATAGTTAATCACTTGCATTTAGTTTTGTATATTGCATCCTCATGAAAATTTATAATAAGGATTCTAAGGACCGGAATCTAAGTTTTACGCATGTGGGTTGAAGATTCTACTTACCTCATGTAAAAGTTTGTTGCCCATGTAGTGAGAGCATTGTGCTGACAACGTGTTGTAAAATTAAAAGCCCACACAAGAAGAAGAAGATGGGGGGAGAGAAATAGGGAGAGAGAAAATCTTATTAGAATGAGAGATGTATGTGCAGAATAAGGGAAAGGAGGGTCTTATTTATAGAATAAGATTACTTCCTCCCCAAGTAACTTAATATAGTAGGACTCTAATTCTAAATATAGTAGGACTTTAATTCTAAATAATCTCCTTATCTCTTGTGGATCCCTATGTGGACATCCACTTCTTGATAATACATTTTATAATAAAAACAGATATTTTACCACATCATCGTCTTTGTAGTTTCCAATCACAGGCTGCCGTCCCAAGAACGATCTTAACAGCAAAGTATGCACAATTGGAGGGAAATCTTTGTTTCATCATCCACAAACCAACAACCAACATCGAACTCAACCCATTTGTGAACTATAAAGAGAGGATATTGGCATATGAATTACCACTTACACATTAACCCATAAAATCTTATTGCCCTCTTTTCAACTAGTTGTCATGTAGCCACAAAAAGAGCTATGAATCTCCGGTGTCCTTCCACATCTTTATTTTGAAATTAACACATTTTACATGTTCAATTAGACAGTGAATAACAAAACTAAAAAGAAAAGGAAAGAAAAATAATTATGCAAGATCCCCCTTTGATAGAATACTACTTTGGATTGGAGTGGAGGACCCATTGCAAAGGCTCACGTCTCTAGGCATAGCAACAAGAAACCTTCCTTTGAGAATCTGAACCAATTATCAACACGGATACAAAAACTACCTTTTACCTGCAAGATGAAAATACACCTGCAGGAAAAGCGATGTCATGTTTATGGAGAAAGATGATGACAATGATCCATATATATATATATATGGGTCTTCATGTGGATATGTTTCTCATCATTTTGATGAGAGAAATTTTCTTTTTTAGACCTAACAAGGTAAAAAAAATGTGATGAGGTGCGAGGTTTAATCCTTGTGCACATTAATACTTTTCAAAAAAGAAGTGTCTCTCACCAAAATGGTGAGAGACATATACACATAAATATTGTCCTATCTATATATGAGGAGCGCTAGATAGTGCCTAAGCATTTTGAAAAGTGAAAACGCCCTTTTTTGCAATGAATAGGAGATTAGGAATGTGAAAAAGCAATTAATGTTACTTTTAAAAAAGAGAAAAAGTCACCACTTGACTTGTCTCTCATTGGAGAATAGAAAAAGGACATAAATGTCCCTTTTTAAATGAAGCATAATTGAAAATTTTCTATATATATGTATAAATGGAAGTGTCCTTACCATAGTATAAGGGACAGATATATAGTAGTTTTGTCCTATATAGATGTATCCCTCATCATAGTGTGAGGGACAGACGCATAGTAGTTTTGTCCTATATATATAGAAAGAGAAAAATATTACTATGCATCATTCTCTTATCATAGGATAAGAGATGCTTACATGGCTTTTCTTGTTTATATTTGAACATTTCTCTTTTTCATAAGTTTTTTATCTTTTGCACATTAATATATCTAAATATAAAAGTGTCGCTCACCATATGACGAAGAATGGATGCATATTAATATTTTTCATATATATATATATATATATTGAAAGTGCTATAGTAATGAAATTGATAAATTGACAACACTAAGCAGTCCCTTATAATCTAACATATCCATCCCAATGACATCAGAATATTTGGAAAAATTATATTTGTTTCAAGTAAATGAAATATTAAACCATTAAACAAGCATTGGAAGAGAATAATTTAAATAGAAAAGAACTACAACAATGGATAGACTTCATCACAACTTTTACATACAAATCTACTCAAACAGATTTCAAATAGAATAATAAAAGAAAAAAAGGAAACACACCTTTCTTTCAGCGATGCACCCTATCTCCGGCAACCCTATCAAATGCACGATTTCTTTTTCAATTGTGATACGTACATGTTTGAACACCAGAATATGTTTTGTGAACCATATATTATTGTAAGATTCTTTAATGTCTGTCATTTGAAACGCTATTACTCATTCAAGCCGGTCCCAAGGCCTGCTCTAACTTAAAAGACTGCATAGCCAAAATCAGGCCATACAATCAGAGAGTGTAAAATACACAGCCAATGCACTTGAGAGATGTAAATTACATAGGTACCAATTAAACTCACCTTTTGCAAAAATCATTTTGAGCTGTTGACTCACATTAAAAATTAAAAAAGAATATTTTCAATTCCATGCCAGTATATTGGAAAAAAAAAAGGATGTCAATTGGATTGATCCTCACATATCTTTTCAATAATCAGTCTGAAAAAACAACATCATCATTCATGTACTTCTCTTGCATTGCTGTTGATGCTGCTGTCGTACAATTTGTTAAAGCAAATGCTATCAACTTGTCCTAGAATATGTATATGTATTCTTCAAGGGCAGGTCCACATATGTACAGGTGACATACACACCAAAATCTATTGATGCACCCAGTCTTCAATTGAGTATGAGTAGTTAGGCATTACTACCAATAGTAGAAATGATGGAATGATTGTTGGCCCTGACAAACTCAGATCCGGCGCATAGACCAGTACACCAATATACTCAGCTTAAAACAGTCCAGTGTGTATTGGGCAAAGAGGGAAATAAAATTCTAAGTAATAAATTAGACATTGTGTAACATTGTCACAGATCAAGTGTAACTGATAGAAATGATTCCATTTTCTGTAGGTTATTGAGTATAGTAATTCAAGTAATTATTATTATTACTTTTTTTTTCTTGTATTGTAAGATTCAACTCACTCATTCCTTAGTTTAAAATATGCCACAGTTTGAAGAATTAAAGCGATAAATAAAGAGACTTTGAATGCACATTCAATGATGAACACAAATCAGTTATGGAATAAAAAATTAATAAATTTATTAACATTTAGCAATCCAAGTCTGATCTCATTAAAAGTTTAAAATATAACCCGGGCATGGATTTTATAAAGATTAAAAGTATATAATTTTCGTTTCATCATATGAGTTAATAGTTCCCGTGCTTATAGTTTTGATAATCCAGAGTTATAGATTGTAGTCCCACTGGAGTAAAATATAACGTTGAATGCTAATTTTAATCACTTGAATTGGCTATAAGCTGAGGCTTGGAGGAGAAATTCCGTCTTAATATCTAAAATCTTTAGTATTTGCACGATCCATAGTTTTAATAAATTCTAACATAAAATGAGAAACATAGCTCCATAGTTTTAATGAACAACCAGGACAATTTATCTTTGGTAGTTAGCGTTGCGTTAGGTGATCAGTTGCTTAGTTAACAGCCTTACATTTTAAGTAAGGCTACTATTCGTGTTCACCAATAGGATTTTAGTACTTTCTATGGATCTCAAATATGTTTACTTTCTCTAGTTTTTGTTTCAATTAATCCATAGTAAAGTTTACCAAATCCAGAAAATGAATTCAATTTTATAGCTGTTTCTAACAAATAAATCCAACAAAAAAAAAGGCATAGGCTAGTCTAAAATATGCTTTAGTTTGAAGAATTAAATTGCTAGATAAAGAGATTATGAATGGGCTGGACCAGACTCAGCCATCCTTTCATGGACCACATTAAGCTGGATTTTGACTATGTTTTTTTTTCTTTTTTTTACATGAACCAGACCCAATCTAGTTTTGGACCCGTAGGGAAACAGGTTATACTTGGTGCATATTTGGTTAAAGATGAAAACTAGGCCTAGATATCTCGGTTTCAACCTGAACGGGTGGGTACCTTCACTGATCCAGTCAGGTGGAAAAAGGGATGGGCGAAGTTAAAAACTGGTCATCAGTGGTTGAACCCAATAAAAACTATCAGTTTGAACTGGTTAGACCCTCTATTAATTACTTTAAAATAAATTTTTGTTCTTTCTATGTCACAGCTGGGATGGCTTAAAACTTAAAACAGAACGTCCAACCAGGTTAGACTAACTTTCCACTCTCACCAATTTGACCTGCACATCCTAGTTTGGAACATTGTAAGCACAAGGGTATACATGTAAACTGTGCATAGTCATAGCTAGCTTGATATCTAACCAAGGGATAGATCCAAATCTGAATATTAAACCTGAATGCTTTACATTTAACCCTTGAACTCCTGATCAGAATGTGAATTCTATATCTTATAACTAATTGGTCCAGGCCTTGGCATTCTTTTGCAATTCAACCCAGCGCTAAACACCCATGGAGAGGAAATCTTTTAGTCTAAACACTCAAAAGCATTTACTGTTTAAGAAAAAGGGAGGAGAGAGTGGAGGGAGGAAGAGAGATACTCTATTGAATGAGAGATGTGTATATCAAGAAAGGGGGGGGGGGGGGAGGATCTTATTTATAGAGTAAGATTGCTTCCTCCCCAAGCAAACCAATATAGCAGGACTCTTGCTTTCCATATCTAATTTGAGCCCCAGGGTAGGCATTCACTAATAATAATATTTTATAACAATCCCCCTTGGATGACCACCATTCAATAACAGTTGCCTCATTAAAACCTTGCAAAGAAAAAACCCAGTGGAATAAAAACCAAAGCGAAGAAAAAAGAGTACAACATTCGACAGGATCATTGATTTGGTGTTGGACGTGCATAATGCTTTCTCGTTAAAACCTTAACTAGGAAAACCCAGTTGGACAAAACCTAGAGAAGGAAAAAGAGTACAGCACACATATGTCCTTATTGATAGGCTTCAAGATGCCTATCCCGAATCTGTTACTCCCCCTGACGATAATAACATTTACATTGTTTGATAATAAACTTTCTGCATGCTGATCTCATATACAAGCTTTTGAAATGTTGACTTTGGTAATGACTTGGTGAAAAAATCAGCCAAGTTGTTATTTGAACGAACTTGCTTGACTTCGATTTCATTATTCTTTTGAAGCTCATGTGTGAAGAAGAACTTTGATACAATATGCTTTATCTTGTCACCTTTAATGTATCCTTTTTTAATTTGTTGAATACATGCCTCATTGTCTTCGTAGATAATGCTCGGGGTACTTATTCTAAGAGGCAATTGACAAGAACTACGAATATGCTAAATTAAAGATTTTAGCCATACACATTCCCTACTGGCTTCATAGAAGGCTAAAATCTCAGCATGATTAGAAAAAGTAGCTATCAAAGTTTGTTTAGTAAAGCGCCAAGAAATAACAGCATTATCACTAAGAAATACATAACCTGTCTGCGATCGACTCTTATGAGGATCAAAGAGATATCCAAATCTACATATCCTACAAACTTGAAATCTTTACAGTAAAAAAAGTCTTAAATCAATTGTACCATGTAAATAGTGTAGGATATGTTTGATACCAATCCAATGCCTTTGCGTTGGCGCAGAACTGTATCTAGCAAGTAAATTCATTGAGAAGGAAATGTTCGGTCTAGTGCATTATGCTAAATACATTAAAGCACCAATAGCACTCAGGTATGGTACTTCTGGACCCAATACCTTTTCATTTTTTTCAATTGGACGATATGGATCATTGTTTATATCTAAAGACCAAACAATTATGGGAGTGCTTAGTGGATGTGTTTTGTCCATACCAAAATGTTTCAATACATTCTTGATATAATTAGATTGATGGACTAATATTCCACTAGAACTTCTCTTGATCTGCAAGTCGAAACCAAATTTTGTTTTCCCAAGTTCTTTCATCTCAAATTCCTTTTTCAAATAATCAGCAATTATTTCGAGTTCTTCTGAAGTCCCGATTAAATTTATGTCATCAACATAAACTGCCACTATTGCAAATCCTTTTAAGGACTTCTTTGTAAAGATATATGGGCAAATGGGATTGTTCTCATTTCCTTCCTTAAACAAATATTCACTGAGACGATTGTACCACATTCTTCTAGATTGCTTTAATCCATACAATGATCGTCTCAATTGTATTGAGTACGTACTCTTAGGCTTTGCATCAGGCAAAGCAAATCCTTCCAGGATTTTCATATGAATTTCTATGTCTACGTCCCCATACAGATAAGTGGCCACAACATCCATGAGTCTCATATCCAAATTTTCAGAAACCGCTAAACTTATTAGATATCTGAATGTTGTTATATCCATAACAAGGGAGTATGTTTCCTCATAATCAATCCTAGGTTTCTGCAGGAAACCTTGTGCCACAAGTCTTGCCTTGTATCTAATAATTTTATTCATTTCATTTATTTTCCTTACAAATACCCACTTATAACCTACAGGGTTAACACCTTTTGGGGTTTGTACTATAAATCCAAATACACCACGTCTATTTAGAGCTCTAACTCTATTATAATGGCATTTTCCCATTTTGGCCAATCTTTCCTTTGTCGATATTCATTTATAGTACGTGGTTCTGTATCCCAATCATCATCTTCATGTTCCATTGATATTTTTGTATCTACCGCATATACAAATGCATCATCAATGACAATTCTTTTTCTATCCCATCTCTCTTTTAAATAATTATAAAATATGGAGATCTCTTCATTATCCAGTACTGGTGCCTCTTCAAGGGCTTTTATAGTCTCATCAAGGAGTTTTGTTATTCTAGAGAGAGTGGATTTTTCCATAACTTCTTCGGGAGCATTATGAACCTCTTCAGGAGGAACTTCTTCAGGAGTGTTAAGTGTATCTTTGGGAGGACATGATGATTAAACATTCTCCTTTTCCGCAGAGCTATATCCTTTGAACCTATAGGTCTGCCATGCTTCTGGCGTATTACAGACTCGTTTGTCGCCGCTTTTTTACTTTGTCCTACAAGGACATTAAGTCTAGCAGGTGCATTCATAGCTGGAATATGTGACTTGGTTATCATTGCTGCATCGTTAAATGCATCGGGTAATTTATTTGCAATTTCTTGTAAGTGCACAATTTTACGAATTTTATATTCACATTGTGAAATACGTGGGTCTAAATGAGACAAAGTGGAAGCATTTCACATTAGTTCACACAGTTCTTCAAAAAGGGGTTGTTCTGCAGAAACAGTACGTTCTTTATCTCCCCCTAACGGTGGGAATTTTGTCTCATCGAATTAACAATCAGCAAAACGAGCAGTAAAAACATCTCCTGTCATTGGTTCTAAAAATCGAATAATAGAATGAGAGTCATAGCCGATATAGATTCCTAATCGACGTTGTAGTCCCATATTAGTACGTTGAGGGCGTGGTATAGGGATTAGAACAGTACAACCAAACTTACGTAAATGGGAGATATTAAGTTGATGACCTAAGATAAGCTGTGCGGGAGAGTATTGATGGTAGGCTGTGGGTCGAAGTCAAATGAGCATTGATGCATGTAACACCGCATGTCCCCAAGCACTAACTGGTAATTGTCTTTTTGTGGGACTGTATGCCAATCCCAATCTTCCAGATCATTTGACTCTGCAGAATGAATAGAGGCCTTGTATACTTTATATCATTTCACCACGTCTTTTGGTGCACGACAAGAGCGTGACCAATGCCCAGTCCTTCCACATCTATAGTAAGGGTCATCAGAACATTGGGCAGAAGTATTCCGTGGATTCTGAGGTTGATCCGAATTTTGTTGTTTCTGATGATCAAACCACTTCTGGTGGTTTTTGAATTTTTTATTGAGAGGACCTCGAAATCCTCCTCATCGGGAGTAGTTTCTTTTTTCACCTCTTCTAGAGGGATTGTTTCTCCCACGCCTCCTTCCTCTGCCTCTACTGGAATTGAAATTAGCATTTGCTTCAGGCATTGCCATAGATTCAGTTGGTCTGGAGTTATGATTCTTTAGCAAGACGTTGATGTTCTGCTCAGCAACAAGGAGACAAAATATCAGTTCTGAGTATTTAGAGAAACACCATTTACGGTACTGCTGTTGCAGAATTACATTTGATGCGTGGAAAGTGGACAGCATTTTCTCTAACATCTGCTCTTCCGTGATCATTTCCCCACACAATCTTAACCACGAAACAATGTTGAAAAGAGCAGAGTTATACTCAGATACCGATTTGTAGTCCTGAAATTGCAGGTTTAGCCATTCATTCTGAGCTGCTGGTAATAAGATCATCTTCTAGTGATCATATCTATCCTTCAGAGATTTCCAAATACCTGCTGGGTCCTCCTCTGTGAGGTATTCATTCTTGAAGTCATCATGTGTATGATGACGTAGGAAGATAAGTGCTAATGCCCTATTTTCTGGGGACTCTTTATTACCTTCTTTTATTGTCTCTCCAAGTTTCTTGGATTGCAAGTGTAATTTTACATCTAAGTGCCAGAATAAGTAGTTGTCCCCGGTAATGTTAAGAGCTTTAAATTCAAGTTTGGTTAAATTTAACATTAGGCAAGAGCTGGAAAGGAAAAAATATACATAATATTGATATGCAAAAGAAGATAAAAGATAAATAATAAACATTCAGAATAAATGAAGGGATGAGCCATGTCAGATCAAGTTGGCCAATTGAAAATTGAATAACATCATGTTATCAATTTTAATAATCCAAAAGAAACAGGTTTTGACAAGGCTTCTGGCTTGATTTGGAACTACAGGTTCTTGGTTAGAACTTTAGGTCCTTTAATTTTTTGAACTTCAGGTTCTATCAAGGCTTCGGGCTTGATATTATGGCCTATTAATTTTATTCCTAAATCAAAATATCAAACTTCAGGTTTGATTATGAATGAATCTTCAAGTCCATATTGTGGATCTGAAAACTTCTGCTTTCAGATTTTAACAATCCACGGATCTTTTGGTCTGGATTTAGAAAGAACTTCTGGTTCTTACTGAACTGCAGGTCCGTATTAATATAGAACTTCAGGTTCTTGTTATGATCCATTCTTGATCTCCCATTGTTAAAAAATAATAATAATAATAAATAGTCATGCATTTCCAAATAAAAGTAATAAGAATAAAATGATATGTGCAGTTATTGAATTAATAAAAAATTATAAATAATAAAAATTATTTCACCGTTGAATCTTCTTCTTTTAACTTATAACTTGTAGATCTGCTTGAGCTTTCTGCAGCTTCTACCAAATCGTTGATCGGATGTCGAATGTTCAAGATACCGTAGTTTGAATCTTGATTGCTTTTGAATTATATTCTCGTTGACTGATAACTCGTTGCTTTGTAACGTAACACGTACTACATTTCCAAAAGCTAACGTTCTGAAAGAGAAGGACGATTGTTGCATGTTGAAGAGAGACAGTAGAAGGAGGAGACACATGTTAATAAAAAATCTTCTTGTTGCATGTTGCTAAGGCAGAAGACAATAAAGAAAGGACGGCTATCCTACTATATACAAAACAAAGAAGATGGGTTGTGGGGGGGGGGGGGGGGGGGGGGGGTGGGGTTATGTTCGTGCTGATAACGTGTTTAAGAAAAAGGAAGGAGAGACTGGAGGGAGGAAGAGAGATACTCTATTGAATGAGAGATGTGTACATCAAGAAAGGGGGGGAGGAGGATCTTATTTATAGAATAACATTGCTTCCTCCCCAAGCAAACCAATATAGCAGGACTCTTGTTTTCCATATCTAATGTGGGCCCCAGGGTGGGCATCCACTAATAATAATATTTTATAACATTTACTAATATATTCTTATTTTAGAGAGGAAATCTTTTAGTCCCAACACTTAAAAACATTTACCAATATATTCTAATTTTAGAATTGAATGTCCCATCAGCAACCCCAAAGAGGGAGCTTCAAGGTCTATTAGACCAATTGAATGAACATTTATCTATATCTTTTAAATTTCAATCGCACCTTAAGACAGTGGCACAGCCTATTGGACCCCAAAAAAAAAAAAAAAAGAAAAAAAGAAAAACCAACATGTGATTACCTACTATGGCATTTTGACAAACATTAGTTGCACAGAGAAGTAATACCAAATGAAAGAATTAAACATGATTATATGCATCAAAAGACAAAGAAGACCCAATCATAATGACGGGTAGGAACGTATATCAAATAAAGTGACAAAGTAATTGATACAGGCCCCAAGTGCAAGGTCGATGATTGTAGTTTTATCCAATAAGTTCAGGATTAAATCCATAGGGAGCTATGAGTCACACAAACTTGTCCTATTGAAAAAAAAAAGCACTATCCTAGGAAAATATATACAAATAATGTCCTACTAAACTAAGAATTAAATTAAAATTAAACACTAAAGTTTGAAATTAAAATCACAAATCAAATTTAGAACCTAATCTAAAAATCCTAATATAAAAATCAATCTAAACTATATATTGCAACCACAAATAAAAGCATCAAACTACCAATGCAATAAAGTAAAATAAATAAATAAATAATTCATAAAATAAAAGAAAGAAAGATTAGGTTTAGAATATCAATTTTCACTTCCAAACTCCATGCTTAGGGTCAAAGGACAACTTAGAATTACAATGCAACTTAGAACTATAATGCCAAATATGGTCTATCACCCCACATAAACACACTGTATTAATCTAATAAAATAAATTATTACGACTCATAAATCCTTATTTAATCTTTTGCACATCACTAAGAATTATGAACAAGAAAGTAGAAAAATAAAATCCAAATAAACTCACTTCTACTCCAGATACATGGAAAACCAAGCTAAGGGAGTGCCTACACTGCAATACACCTCATCTCTTGAACTTTGCCAACATGCACCAAGGAGGAAGAGATGGAAGGAGCATCCATGGATGATGGAAGACAATGGATAAATCCCAAGATGGGCTTGGCCCAACCTATCTTTGGATTGAGATATGGGATGGATGGTGATAAGCATGGATGAGAGATGTGTATGGAAATGGAGTGGAGTGGAGATGGACTATGGGTATGGACGTGTGTAGGGCTGTCAATCCGGCTGGAGCTAGCAAAATCCAGCCTAACCCTCCAACTCGGATTGACCCGACCTGTTCTTACCCATCTAACCCGACCTGTTTGAAATACAGGTTGGGTTAGGGTTAGGATTTACCAACCCGTATAAAAAGGGGTCGGATTAGGGTTAACTCGTCCAACCCACCCTAACTCATTCGACCCATTTAGATTTTACTGAGTTACCATGACTTTTCAATGTTCATGTAATTTTTCTTATTTATGTGGGTTATAAACTATATACTCTTAATCTTTTGTATATGAGTATTATAAAATTTTAATACTTAGAATACTAAACTTTTTTTTATAATATGATGTTTTTATAGTTGAAATATTGATATTTTTTTTCTTTTTATGTTGACATATAAATTTACCTCTAAAATATGGATATGAATAAAATACAAAATCGTTGATGAGTCTTATACTCATACTCATATATGAAATTATAAAATTGAAGAAAATTTGAATATGGATTGTCTCAATAAATGGGCTAAAAAAATTTTATAGATTCTCCATTTTTTACACCTTGAAAATTAATAAATTATAAATTCATGCTCAATACAACATTTTAAATGAATATAGATGTAAAGAAAGCTTTATAAATGAAATTGGATTACATAAAATGAGTTAAATCATATACAAAATGAAATTAAATATACTAGGTTTGGTCAACCCGACCTAACCCGCATCAAATTCGGGTTAGGCGAGTCACGTCGGGTTGCTCGGCCACGGGTGCAAGTTAAAGATTTCCAACTTATTTTAAAAACTGGTCGGGTTGGGGTTGGAACCAACAAATTCCGGTTGGGTTGACTCGATCCGAATTTGGTCAACTCGACCAGTTTGTTAGGTCTAGATCCAGGCTTTTCATAAGGAGGCCCAGCTCAGCTTGGCCCGCAAAAACCCTCAAAACAAGGGCTTTTCTTTTTTGCCTAAAGCCCAAGGGTAGGCTAAGGCTCGATTTTGGAAAGCCCCTAATTTTATGGGCCAAGCTAGGGCTTGACTTAGTCGGCATGAGGGGCCCGGCTCGACCCTTTGTTTAAGCAAAATAAATAATATGTATAATTAATATATATATGTGTGTGGATTTTTATAAAAGAAATTATTAAGAACTCCTCTAATTAACAATTAATAATAGAGACTTAATATTTTTTCAAACAATAATAACCAAATCTTAGGTAAATTTTTTTAATTGATATCCTTATAGATCACTATATTGTACGTATATTTAATTCTATGCTTTATTTTGAACAGTATGCTTAATTCTCTATTTGCATAAGATGGACATATTCTTCAATGAAAAGATAATTTAAGTTGTCATTTATTATATTGATTTTACCATATAATCTATTGAAGTTAAAGAGTTTAGATGGATAGTCATCAACATCATCATTGAGTGGGGTTGAGTTTTATTGATTGATGCCAATTTCTTTCTACCCCTTTACTTTTAGGATTGTTGTCTCATTCAAATGAACTCACATATGAACCCCACATCTAGAGTTAAAATTTGTGACTCATGTATCAAAATATCTTAGTCATTCATTTTTAGTAGTCAAAATTTAATTGTTTTGTTATAAAATCTAATAGTAATGTTTCAAAGAAATACAAGTTAGGGTTAATGCTAATTTGAAAGTGGTCTAATGTTTATTTGAGTCACGCAAACTAAAAAATTTACTTGAAAAAAAAAATCTAATGCCTATTTAAAATAAATTTAGCTAATTGAATCATATGAGAATTGTCAAACATGATCTGATAGCCAATATTATTATTTTATAAAAAATATATATAGTACATGAACTAGTAAAAAAAGGTACAACTAATAAAGCTTTAATTGCGACAATCTTAATAATAGCCTGATGACAAATAAAATTGGATAAATTATTTATACCA
Organism: Sextonia rubra; assembly: GCA_037013555.1. Lineage (NCBI taxonomy): Eukaryota > Viridiplantae > Streptophyta > Magnoliopsida > Laurales > Lauraceae > Sextonia > Sextonia rubra. Next base: position 12,354,397 of record JASUAD010000018.1, on the reverse strand, counting down.
TGCAACTACTGCTAGTGTGTTAAGGTATTTAATAATGTCTTCTATGTCCTGATTTCATGTTGCAATACTATCAAATTTGCTATATTTCATTTTATTTTAAATAATAGTTTTATATGATGACAAAGTAACTTATTTCGTGCATTTTTTAGAAGTTGTAAAAAAATATTGACTTTTTCATTACCCCAGTCTATGGCTCAAGTAAATGAGAGTTAGCACTATGGTACAGAAAAATTAATACTTATAATAATATTAGAAAAAATCATTTCATTCAGCCCTAGCCCTTTAGGGTAGGATAACGGCTTCAACATTGTAGGCCTGTTGAGAAATTTGAGGGCTTTGGATTGACCTAAGCTTAGCCCACATATATGAGGGTAGGGTAAAGGCTTATTTTGCTCGGCCTGGGCCCGGCCCTTTGATAGCCCTAGACGTGTGAGAGGGGTAAAGATGGCTATATACTTAGATAAGAGAGAGATATCCTCCTCAGGTAGGTTATGTATCTATGGATATGTATGAGAGAGAGAGAGAGAGAGAGAGAGAGAGAGATAATGGGGAGGGTGGTTTAGTGATGTTGTACACGAGATGGGAATCCGGGGCTCATCAATCCTCCATGGTTCACTTGTGACTCCCTTCTATAATTGTGGTAGCACTTCGTTCTTGATAGGCCACATGTTTATCTTAGTTACAGTTTGATAAGGATATATGCGCCATGGGGTTATTTGGTTATCATTAAGGAGATTCAAAATATGGGTGTTGTGGATAAAAACATATGAAGGGAAAACTGAGTTTGAATTGGGTTTTATCCATAGTAGACCCCACAATCCATGATGGCCATGTGATGTGCTAACATTGAATGGGCTGTAACGTCCACTGCATTTAGCTAGTTAGGAGCTCCCTTGTATTTGCATGAAGCACTTATCCAATTTTATCTCCTTTTTTATCTCTACTTCAAAGCATCCTTTCCTTTTCCTTGTGTCCAAGACTTCTGCCTTATCTCTGCGAACTTAGAGATAAATCTTGAATATGATTAGGTTGTTGTCGTGTACTTCGAGACTTCTTTGCTAATTCAACAATTAAATTTCAGCAACAAGATTGATCTTTATCTCTTTGGGAATTCCCTCCTCTTGGGCTTGATCTTTATTTTCTACGATGGAGATTTAATCTTCATGGGACCCATCGTTGTAAGAAGTTTTGATTGAAGGTGGGCCATGTGGGATGCCCAAGGTGGCTTGGGATCAAGCTTTTGGCATGGGCCCTTTTTTTTTTTTTTTCAATTTTCCTACAATGAAAAGTAACATTTCATTAAAAATAGTAAGTTTTACTAAAAGTCACAAATATGCTTATATGTGCCCAATTCACATAAAATGACGACACTAAATTATATCCTTGCATCTATTTTGATTTAAATTACTCAATGACGTTAAAAATATTTATCATTTTAAGTGAAAACATGATTTTGGAAAGTCTTTCTAAAAATAGAAATACAAAATGGAGAATTCTATGATTTCATGGAAAAAAATGACTAATTTTGAATGGATTTTCATGAAAACACTACAATGATTTTTAAATCCATAAAACATGATTTTTAATTAAATGAAGCCATTTCTAATGCTTAACTCCTTAAAACTTCTTAAATTATGCATGAAATGGTGTATTTTTGAGGACTTATCCCAAAGCAATAAGCAGCTGTCCTATTATGATTTCCAAATCTTGGCACGCCTTCCAGAGGTTAAATATGGAAAACCTATGCAAGAAAGAGAACATTAAGCTAGTCATTGAAGTCAGAGTAGAAGTAGAATAATGGATGATCCTTTTGAGTAGACATGTGATGCATTGAAACCTTCACCAGAATAATACATATATTTCATCTTTTAATCTTGGGCTTCTCCAGTATCTATATACTAATACTACTATCTAATGTGTCTGTGTGTACATATCTATACATGTTTTCCATGCACATTAGGAGTTAATGATTCTCTAATAGCATTTGATATCCTTATTTTGACAAAAAACCTTTGATATCCTTAAGACTAAAATAAGTGTAATAGTATTTTGGGATTCCTAGGCTCTGCATTACTGACTTGTGAAAAAAAAAATTGTTACTATGGCATATTGATAAACATTAATTGCACAGAGAAGTAACACCACATTTGCAAAGAAAATTGTTTACTATGGCATTTTGGCAAACATCAGCTATACAGAGAATTGATAGAAACACAAGATTGAAAAGAAACACCACCTTACAACAAAGTCAATGAGTAAGGATGCATTACATTTGATCTAGGTGTGGAGGACATTGCAGAAGTGTGGTGCTTTTTTATCCATGAAATCCAGAAATTTCTGAAATGCAAATAGCAATCGAATGCAGTAGAGTAAATGAGAGGGCATAGAACTTTGGAGATTATGATGCAGAGATCTGCTCAAAGGCCTCTAATGAGGTATGTTTTTATAAATGATATGAAGCAATTAATTGCCAGCTCTATCGGTTTCAAATAGAGGTGCCCCACCATGAATTTGAAACAACTCAACTTCTTGTCGATTTCATTTGATAGCATTGAGTTGCCTAGACCTGGAGATGAATTGTTCCCTATAGACCTTCATGGAATGAAGATGAAATGATTCCTACTGATTTGGTGTTGGAGATGAAATGACCTCTATTACTTAGCTAAAATTAATTAGGAGGTAAGGAGGAATGAAGAGTGGGAGGTTAATAAAGAATAGTTATGGGGAAACATTCTTTAGAGATAAAAAAAGGGAAAGAGAAATAAATGGGTGTTAAAGAGAGGCGTTCCACCTTTCGGAGATGATGAAAAGAAAATTTAGTCAAATCAATTGCCAAATTGATAGTCAGATTTACTTCGCTTCATATATATGTAATTGGTTTCCCAAATCATCCAATCCATCCAAAATGATCAAGTCCTTGAAATTGTATGTTTTATAATTATCATTTCTTGTAGAAATATAGACTTATCTAGGATAAATTGCATCAATTTTAGTGGATTTCATAATTTCATGCATTTGAGCATTCAATGTTGAATTTAAATTAAAATCATTCATAAATTCATAAAAAATGCATGCCTTTGTGAAATTATTCTTTTGCATTATCCTATTATCGTTACTTTTATCTTAAAATTCACATGTAAAATTTTATGTTTTCTTTGCACCACTATGTAAAGCATGAAAAATCGATGGACATAGTATACTTATATGCATTCATAATAAATTGGGTCCCTTGCATTGCATTATTTCTTTTCTAAATAAAATGATAATTTCCAAATTTTAATTTATTTTCATGTAAGAAATTCATATTTTTGGGATCCAACTTTGAAGAGAATTTAAAGGGAGAAATTGAAGAGAAATTTGAGAAGAGAAGAATTAAAAAAGAGAAGAGAAATTCAAGAGAAGAAAGCCCACACTATGGGACCCACACAACCTTGGGCGTGAATCCCAAGGTGGATGTCCAAGGGGCCCACTCCAATTTGTTGCAAAGCTTGAAAACTTTGCAAAAAAAAAAAATGTGAAGCTCAAATTCAAATTTTGAATTAGAGAGAAACGTGGAAAAAAATAGAAAGATTGTGGAGCAAACAAACAAAGGAGGAAGGAGAAAAGAAAAATGAGAGAAACAAGGGAAGAACTAGCCAAGGTGGACATCCAAATTGGGTCCCACCAGCTTTTCATGCCTAAGGTGGGGACCCCTCCATTGCAACAATTTGAAATTTCAAATCCTTGGGATTTTTGCAAGATCATGTGACCCATTGTATAGAGAATTCAAAAGACTCGATTTAGAAAGTCTTGGAGCTCAAGTTGTCTAATGAGGAAATCTTATCCATTAAATTAATTTCTCTACAAGAACAACTAAATATGCATCATACCTTGGATCCTTAGAAAGATTGTTGCCAAAGATGCTAAATAAAGAGGACAGCAAGGGAGGGGGTGGGGGTCCCATGCTTGGGCATCTAGTCCACACGCCTTATTCACTTCCCCCTCTCCATCTCTTCTCCTCTCATCCTCTTCACAAGGCCAGCCACTCCAACCCCTCGGTCCATTCATGTAGCTATTAGTCATCCTAGCTCTCTCTTGCCTCTTTTTAAGACTTGCAAAAGAAATAGTTACTGCATGTTTCAAGCTCTTTGAAGAAGACAACTATAGTAGGCTAATACTTTTATTTTCTAGGAAAATGGATGAAGTTCTTGTAATCTTTAATTGGTTTTATGTGTATATGGTGACTAGAAGTGAATGAAAATATTTTTTAAACACAAAGAATTGCTGTTACAGTTATTTATCATGTTTAGTAACCTTACTTGATGCCTTGTTTTCTCCGGATACACTGCATGCTTGGAGGCAATGTAAGTTTGAGCAAAAAAGCTTTTTGGACCATTGAATGAATGATTAAAACATAATGATGAGATTACTTGATATTTTTATCAACTTTGTTATTTTCCTAGTTTGGGTTGACAACTCAATTTGAGAAGGAGATCTTGTTTTACCCATAGCTCCAATGTTTTGATAAAAAATGGATCCCAATTCCTAGAAAAGCTTTTATCAATTTAATTTTCAGCAATTATTTATTTTTGATTTTTATTGTTCATGGTTTCAATTGGTTGTGTTAACTTCGTTTTCTTTGGATGCAATATTATAGTGTAGGCTTTTAAATTAGAAATTTTAGATTAGGAACTTTTGTAATCGCTTATAATTCTCACAATTAATTAAAGTTTCAGCAATGTAGAATGATGAGTTTATATACATTTTTGGGTTCTACTATATGAACTAAAAAAGGGACTTATTAGACTCACCTTCTTTTTACAACAATCATATTAAATTTAAAATTTTGATTTAAACTCTCCACACTCACCAATATACCCAAGTTATCCTTTCTCTCATTCTCTCTACACTCAGTTCCTTTTCCCCTCTTTCCATTCTCTTCCTCCTCCAGGGCATTCCACTCTTTCCATTCTCTTCACTTCTATTCTCTTCTCTTTTGTTTTCAAAGGTACCAACTTCTTCTTCTCTTCTCCACCATTTTCATATCTTCTTGTATTCTCCAATATGAAATGGGTCATGTTATGTTTGGATTGCTTTAGATGAATGTATTTGCATCATTCACTGTGATAAGGGATAGCTTTCCATCCATAGCAATCAAAGAAAGATGAATCATTATGGATTTTTTCGTGTTTTCCCTTTTTTTTCCTTCTTCTTTTTTTTTTCGCCTTGTTTGGTCCTGCAAGGCTTAACAATACTGTAATGTTTGGCCTTGTGAAGTCGAATATTATAGAAATGCTCGATCAATCTTGGTCGAAAGATATTTTTTCCCATTATTTTCCATTTGTATACTAAGCTAGTTTTACATTGATAGATATGGCTAGCAGTTCAAAAGTTCGACCAACAACTTTCAATAAGAGGCATCGTGACTGAGTTGAAGAAGTTCCCAAAGAACCCAGAGTCCCCAACTTAGAATTTGAAGATGATATTGAGGGTGAAAATATTAATGTAGAAGAAATATATGTGGGCCAATAAAGTGGTCATTATTAAGTAGTTTCCAAACACATATTGTGAAATTTATTTGGGAAGGAGAGGTTTGTTTGATTTGTTATATTCAAAGATTATTCTACTCTTAGTTCTTCAATAATGTATAATTTATGATTGCAGGATTGTGGTTTATTGAAATGCTTGAGTCATCGCCATAGAGCATCATTGTGGCCATTGAATGAGTCAAATAGGTTTAGACAGAAGATATTTAGATCTGGATTGGGACCGTTGATCAATGCATCTTACCGATTTATAAATAAGAGTCTTTTGTTTTCTCTTGTGGAAAGGTGGCAACCCAAGACTAACACTTTCCACATATCATTTGGTGAGATAACCATCACATTAGACGATGTTGCCTTGATCGACATGGACCCTAAGTGCAAGGTTGACAATTATAGTTTTACCCGATGAGTCCGGGACTAAATCCATAGGGAGCTAGAATTCAGAGAAAACTTGCCCTATTGAAAAACTATAACTATCCTAGGAAAATCTATACTAAATATCACTACTAAACTAAAAATTAAAATTAAAAAACAATCACAAATCTAAAATTAAAATCAGAAATAAAATCTAACATAAAATTCCTAAACTACATCAATCCTAGAACTAGAAATTGCAAAACAAGGAACTAAATCAAACTACCAATGTAAATAGATAAACCATGCATTAAACTAATAATTAGAAATAAATCATTCAAAGATAAGGATAAAAAATAAAATAAAAAGATTTATAGTTTCTTTTATTATAGGAAATTAGAACATTATATTAGCGGAATTAATAAAAGACTACAAAAACACCACATCAAGTGCATACTGTCACCACACACAAACACACAATGCCGATCCAAGGCACGACACCTTGACCTCATTAATCGCGTCTTTTAAATTAAAACGGACCAATAGAACCAATAATTCCCAAAAATAATTAAAATTAGAAAAATAAACTACCCTAACCCTAGATCAAGACACTAAGAAAGAGAGAGGAACTTCACGTGTAATTCGGGCTCTAATTATCAATCTTCACATAAGGGAGGAAGTAGATGGGCAAGAGAAGGCGATGGAATAGATGGGATGGATCCAAAGGTGGGCTTGGACGAATCCCACTTTGGCTAGACATGTGGGAATCGTGGTGCACGGTCGTGAGATGGAATGGTGGGATGATGGGGTCTCGATGGAAGTGAATGGTGGTGAGGATTATGGAAAGTGGAGGGGGCAGGGGGGTTATGAACGTTGAATGGAGATGGGCGCTTGGGTAGGTTCTGTATGTGCACTCCTCTTGACTTCCTTATATATATTTTCATGCTCTTTGTTTTTTTCTTTTAAGTCTAGCAAAATTTTCTCCTTTCTAGTAAGTGGACTCCTTGGCCAACAAGACTTCTTAACAATGGAAAGAAGTGTGTAGTGAAGGATTCTCTACACTACTTTTCATATTTAAAACCTCTAGATCTTGCTTGGATAGGCCCCTTTGAGGTAGACTTTTACTCTCCATGATGTGTATTGATTAATCTTCACTTTCCTTGAATTGTGGAAAAGTGGGTCCCAACAAATGACTATGGTCGTAGGATAAAAAGAATGCTAGCCCAGCACATGTATAGCCATTCTTTACTTTCTTGATTTATTTTCCTGTACACAAAAGTAAGTTTTCTTTAAAAATAATAATTATAACCTAAAGTCAAAATTACACTAATGCAGGCCCAATTCACATAAAATGACACCATAAATTCACATCATTTATATGATTTATCTCGAATAAACTAGTGATGATGAGAAATTTTATCATTTCATGTAAAAATAAGAATTTGAAATAAACTTCTAAAACTAGAAATCCAAAATGCCACGTTTTGCGATTTTATAGAAAAACGAGGACTTTTCAAAGAATTTTGCATGAAATCACTACACTTCAAATCCATATAGTCATGATTTTGAACTAAATGAATAGATTTTTAATGCTTAACTCCTTAAAATCCCCTAAAATGAATATGAAATGATGCACTGCCTCCATCCTCGGAATTTCGGCTACAGGTCGTGTTGCTTTATATAATGAAAGAATCACAATTTTTTAACTAAATGAGCTTTTGGTGGAAGCATTTGGAATTGAATCCATAGAGGCACACAATGAGCTTACGTAGTTGTGGGGCCAATAAGTAAGATTGGAGTGGCTAAGGCTCCAATTTTAAGAAGTTACTGATGCCAATGGACAAGAAGCCATCGATTGTGCAGTAAGAGCGTACTTGATGTATTTTAGAATATGGTTGTTTATTGATAAGAGTGGCGTACAAGTTCCAATCATATATCTTTACATTTTGTGGACGTAAATCATGTGAGTTCATACGCATGGGATACCACCGCTTTGGTATATTTGTATTGGTAGTTGGGATTAGCTACCCGGTAAGAAGTCAAATAAATAGTTGGTATATGACCTTACTAGAAGTGTGGACATATGAGCATTTTGAAAATTTAGCTCTGACTCTCAACCTCTTGTATCAAGAGAACGCCTAACTGCGTCGTTAGCATTCTTTAAAGAGTTTGGAAATGAGCATCTTCTAACTGCAATACGAGAGAATCAGAATGATATGGGTATTGATAAGTTATTAATATATGCAAATATTCTCTGTGAATTGAATTACATGACTCTGACCTTTCAACCTTCTATGCTTGTTTTCTTATTTTCAGGTCATATGGGACCCTTAGAGAGATAGTAGGCAACACTGTTTATTTCAGAAGGTTGTTTTTTATGTCGGGTGCATTAAGTGTATAGACATTGTTGAGCCCTATCATCTAGATAGGATACTAAGGCAGTTTGGTAGAGCTCAGACTATTCCTCGCTCACCATTACCTAATGTTCGTAGTATGCGAGGTTCAATTGCTCAACAACATAATATCATATATCAGTTTTTGTGATCAAGTTTGGGACGGATGAGAGAATCATATACTATCTGGACCAAACCAGAGTCACCAATGAGGCAGTGATCTGACTGTGTACCTAATTACATAGGTTAGTATACATGAGTTTCATGGACTATACTTCAAGACTTCATGGACTATACTTCAAGACCCAAATTGTAGATTTGGATTTCGCCAACAATCCCATGATTCACAATCTAGCTTGTCCATGGACTATAGGCAAGTATGGTTAATCAATTATCGAATTTCATTATTCCTTATTTTATTATTTGTTTTTATTATTCTTACTTTCTTAACTCTTTAAAATGTTTAATGCAGTGTTGTCAGAATGCACTTAGAATACTAGACTCAATGACTGAAGAAGGTGTATTCAAAACCCATGGGGGATGTACACTTCTGTAGAGGAAGATATTAACATATTTCAATAAGTAATAAACCTTTCCCATTTTTCCTTCACTTCAAGCAACTTTTTACATCTCGTAAAAATATTTTTATTAATGTGCCACTTGCACAATAAATGAGTAGCACAAGAAAATACAGTATCTATGGCATTCATGAGTACCAATTTTCCTTCTGATAAAATAACATTAGGAAGCATACTGTCACCCATGACAGAACGCAATACGCCTAATGTGCATATATAGTTATCTTCACATTCAGCTTGAAGGTATGTAAAGCATATAGAAAATGTTGCCTTTATGGATGTTACTCCAATAATCTCCAATAGTAGCATGCAATACCCATTGGTCTTATAAGTGAAATGCATTATTAACACATGGAAATATATACATAATAATTCTAAGTTGATTGGGTTTGTCTAACACATGCTAGTGACAATGTCACTATTGTTACTATTCATATGCCATTCAATGTAGTTATGCTCTGACAACATTCCCAACAGTTGTTGCATTTGATTTCTCCACCTCGTTCAAACACCTTATGTCTATAACGTGTATTGTAAATAGTCTTCATTGTAGCTATATTTAATTTACTTCTTTGTTTCAATGTAAATAAAATCTCCTTTGGTCGAACCATGCTCTTTGACATATCGACCAATAACTTTATTTCATCTTCTGGTAATCTCCCTGTATATGAGTGGCTCTCTAGATACTCTACAATCGAGTGATTATGTACAACATATATAACTTATAACATCCAATCATCATTTGTATTTACTGTTTTGCCCTTTAATGTAAAAGTGCATCCACATTTCTTTTAACCTGTTTTCCTCAACTTTTTATTTGATGGACCCTTGTCTTTGGTGGTCGGTGGGTTGTAACGTCCATTTATCTCACATGAAAGTGTTACTCTAGCTTTTAACCAAGGCGAGCGGCATTTGACACTTTAATGACAACAACAAATCCATTTCTCATTCCAACGTTGCGAGCTCACTTGTTTAATGCATTGCAATTATGGAATATCTACATATGATACTATTAACAAAGATTTTAGTAACTCACAATATGAATTCAATGAATAATTTACTTTACGTCTTACCTCATGAGTGGTAAACTCATTCATTTAGTCCATTATATATTCCGGGCTAACTTCATTACATTGTGTAGAAGCACCATTCTACAATATGAAGTTACAGCAAGTTATACAAGAAAATCATCAGTCCTACTATTATTTGGGCTTGTAACTCCGAAAAAAAATTTGATTGACAAAAAAAAAATTTTTAAACTTGAACAATAATGGCAAGAAGATATCCAAATACATATAATATTGACCTTCTTGCTACTATTGTGATTAAAAGGGCATTTTTCTGTACATACGTTTCTCATGGACTTTTTGTGCACACTCTTTGGTGGGCCCACTGTGGACCCCACCAAGGGATGAAACTGGGGGAGTTAAAAAGATCTATGTGAAAGCACCCTACATATCAAAATTGTTCTCAATCACATATCCCTAATCCCTTCATCCATAGCTCACAAATTCATTTCGTTCGGATTGGTGTATAATCGACCCAACGGTCCAATAAATTCGGATCCGACCGAAAGTTGGAGCGAGTTGCTATCATGGGGTCTCATGTGTGTTGCAAGGTTTGGATTGATTGATAGATAGGCCCCACCTAGAGTTCTCACAAAAAAATGGTGAGGGACGGATGCGTATGAAGATTCTCCTTGATTAAAAATCACTATTTTAATATTAATCTCCTCTTTTATTGTACTACAATTTTATTGGAGAGTTTTACCAAATTTAACAGGACAAAGACAAAGGAATGAAAGAGGATGAATGACAAGGGAAGAAGATGAGTGAGTTGGACAAGGGAAGAAGATGAGTTGGACAATGTAGAAAGAGAAAAAGGGAAATAAAAGAAGGAAAATGGAATTAGTAAAAGAGAAGAAAGGAAAGGAAAGGAGAGAAGGAAAGATGGGTCCTTGCACGTGGAAAGAAATGTGTGTGTTATATTTTGGTGGAAGAACGAGTACCGGTGATCAATTGGAAAGATTCCCTTTTTATTGAGCAAATCCCAGATTTTTTTTTTTAAAACTCTAGTGTGCAACATACGCAAACCCATAATCAATTGGAATATTATCACCTTTTATCCACCTGGGGCCCTGTTGACGAACACTGACATTCATAATGGTAAAATTTAGATGTTTATTAAAAATGGAACCAGTCCCACCGTAAAAAAAGACTGAATTGATAGATTTCCACTTTCAAATGGAAGCAATTCCCAACAACGAAGATTCCTTCCCGTGACCAATTTTCTACCATTGATGGAAACCAGACAACGACGATAGCATTATTTGATGTCAAATCAAATCGCTTGTCGACTAACAGAGAAAGAAAGAAAGAAAGAAAAAAAGATTCCCTGCATTCCCTCAAATTCACAGGCATGTTCGTTCTCAAGAAGGCTCGAAACCACTACAATCGACGAGAAATAAAGCGAGGGTTGGAACTTGGAACCATTAGTTAAGATCTCGGATCCGCAGAGGAATCGGTCTCAGTAGCTGCAGATGGAAAAAGCATGGTGTGAAAAGCGACCACCTTTCCCAACTTCAGCTTCTGATCTGGATTCTGGATTGTTGTTTGGTAGCGTGAGAAGGAAAGCATCTCATCTTTGTCCTCATTTTGCCCGTGGTCTTATCGTCTGAGGAATATTCTAATCTAATATCTGATAGGAAAGGACAAGAGAGATGGTAAACGGCGATTGGAGTCGCAATAAGTTTACCATACTGTGTTTTTTTTTCTAAGCATATGCAGACGGAGTCTTTTTTAATGTTTACCTGTGTCTGACTAGTTCAAGGCTCAAGAGGCTGCCGTCAACGTTTGCAACCTTTGCGAGGATTGGTTGGGAGGGTTGTTGGGGCAGAGGCGTGTCTCTTTTCTTTTTTTTTTAGGGCTGCTGTGGTTGAAGGGGTTTGTTGGAGAGAGAGAGAGAGAAAAGGGCGTTTTAGGTGGGTGGTCCCTTGTGTGGAGATTAGGTGCCCTTTTTGTTCTGGGGCTTGGACAGCGCCTGTTGTTGAAGAGAAGAAAGAAAGTGAGAATGGGGACGCACCTGAATCTCTCGAGGAGGGCTTTGGAGACGGACACGCCGGTTATGGTTCAGGTATCATTATGGTCTAGTCATTTTCTTGATTGTGTTTTGAAGGGATCTGCTAATTATACTCAGCCAGACATGAATGGATTTGATGGGAAATGAATTCATACCATATTGGGTTTGCTTCTACAGATACAACAACTGATTCGGGCAGCGAAAGATCCAATTTCATTGGCACAGGTGTGATTACGTTGCATTTCTTTGGTCCTGCTTTTAGTCAGTTCAGGGTGTTGTGTTGTTGCATTTTTTTTGTTTTCTGCACAGCCTATTCTTTTGCTGTTTTTAATGTTCTTTCTAGTCGCAGCTGAACTTGTCGAATCACATCCCCTTTCAACACTTGAAGGGCCTTGACATCACCCGTGCGAGTGTTATGTTGTTATCTGATCCTGAAGATGATTGCCAGGGGGGGATCTTCTCTGAGATTTCTAGATGCTATGTAACTCTATAAACTCTAGGTTGTATGGGCCTTTCATCTCCATCATTTTCTATTTTCCATGGTCATGAGGTTCAAAACCTTCTCTAGTCTACCTAATATGACAACTAACAAACCATTCTCTATCTTACAAATTTATTTACAGATTGGAGACAATGTCTCCTTCCTTCTCCTATTACTTTTTGTTTCTTGCCTCTCTGTTAGGATGTAAGATCCCTCAGCTTAGATAACTAATAGCTCTAGATAAAGTGTTATCGAGCCTGACAAGGATCTTGTCCTGTGGGATTGGACCCGCACCTGTCTGGCCTGTTGAGTCCATGAGACGTCCGAAATCTGGTTTTATTGGATTTGGGCTTGGGCGGATCTGGCTGGACCCAGGTCCATCTCCAAAGCCCTGCGTGTACTGTGCTTGGCTGAATTTCTCGTTTCTATGTTATTGTGACATAGGGTGTTGTTTATTGGCAACCACCTGCAAGAGCTTTGGACAAGATCAAAGAAGCTGTGTGGCACCCTGCAATCAGTCGTTATGGTGCTGATGAAGGCATCCCGGAGCTGAGGGCGGCATTGATTAAGAAGGTATTCTTATGTGAATATAGAGTTTCCTTGGGCTGAATATTGCAATAGATGTATCATCTTTCTATAGACATGTGTGCTGACCATGGTTTAAAAAATCAACTTGGACTTGGCCCATACCGAGTCGGGTCACATGGACTCGGACTCGAAACATGGGACTTGGCCGAGCCCTAATCCAACTTGGCCGAGTCGACTTGGACTCGGTTATAACCAAGTCGGGTCCCGAGTTCGATTTTTTAACCTTTGGTGCTGACATGTAAAGAAGCTCCTAAATGTGCTGGAACTTGTTAATGAAACTACATAAACTAAAAATCTCATTATTTGACTGCAACAAGTTTGTAATTACTTTCAGTTTTGTATGTTTTACTTACTTTTCTTTTCGTGTTCCTTTGGACTGCCCTTTCAAGACTTCATTGAGGATAGGGTAGAGACGTTAGATATAATATAACGATGACGATATTAACCAATAGCCACTGGCATTCAGAATAATAACTACAAAAAAAAAAAAAAAAAAAAAAAAGGTGAGGACTAAAGTGCTCCTGAGCATAAGATACATAAGTGGCTCTTTGGAACTTTAGCTACAGATTTTGCATGGATCCATCTTGTAGTAGTCTGCACTCTGAGCTGCTTGAGTCTTGCATTTAACACCTTGGAATGGAACTAGCATTATAATACTCATTTGAAAAGCTCTGTTTGTAATTATTGATCATTAGGCATATTCCTGTCTTTTTTTTTAATTGGCTGTATCATGTTGCAGCTGTGCTGTGAAAATAATCTGCACAAGTCGTCAGTCATGGTTACTGCTGGTGCAAATCAGGTGAATTTTTCCCCTTCCGGCGAACTAGATGTACATTTGTTAGACTTGCAGAAATATGACCTTGCCAGGGTCATTGGAGTTTCTTGAATTTTATATCTGCAACTTTCATTAGCTTTTGCAGTAATTGTTTTAAGAGGAAAATAATCATATCCAATACATTTTACTTTAAGGTAATATCCTACATAGAATCTGCATCGGGATCTATCATTGTAAATCATGTTTTACGACTTGTTTATAAAATAGAGGCTTCCATAGATTTTCCCTTTCCATGGACAGAGGAATCCTGCATTCCTACCCCTCCCATGAGAAATTAATATCCTCTTTATCAATGAAGCAGCGCAGAGGAAGAAGATTAGCTAACGAGCTAATCTCCAAGCCAAAAGGCTTAGGGATAGAATATCTAGGTGCCTCACCAAAGACAAACAAACTCTCTCAACTGAGAACCAACTCAAAATCTTTATTTAATTTTAAAGTCCATATCTCATGAAGAGATTACATCCTTATTTATAACTAAGACATCATCTAAGAAAGGAAACAACTAATTCTAAACAAATAAGAAGTCCTAAATCAAATATGACTGGACTTGCCAAATATTAATAAAGCAATTAAAATAACTATTAATAATATAGTCTATTCTAATCTACTGGGCTAGATTGATCTTGGGCCTGCGGCTATAGACTTTTAGACGGGGCCTATTGACATGGCCTGCATCAATCAAGAAAATGAGTTCATTTTATACTTTTTTTGCAAGGAAAATGTATCACAGCAAACATGTGAATAGTGTGCTGCCCAGGAAATCAGAATGATTTCCCTTTCTCTCTTGGAATCCTCTAATTGCACAAACTCAACATTAGATCAATTAAGCAACTCTTATTTGGCCATCAGATGTTGGATGTTAAGATTAATGTATGTTATTTGCATAAAATACATAAGATCCTATCTGTACAGTTGACACCATAATAAGATCAAGTGATGCTATTTTCATTTGATCCCATCCATCTTAGATAACTCATTTGTGTGGCACACCGATGATCAGGGTTCCAATTTTAGGATCCAATTATTGGATGATGAGATAAAAGAAAAGTACTTGTGTTAAGTCATTGATAATTTTTTAATTTCAAAACCTTGCTCTATGACTGCATTCATAATGTATTTCCTTTCAGTTGTTAGAAGGTAGTCATTCTCACAACCAAGAGGTTGCAAGTTCAACTCATGTTGTAGAAAGAAAGAGAAATGAAAAATCAGACACCAATCTTTACACAACTAGGTTTGAATGGATGGAAATCTTTTAGGCAGCCATGAAGCCCCAGCATCAGTGTTGTGCTCTGAAATTGAAACTAGTTTTTTTACCTCTCAAGTCTTCTCAATTTCTAGTAAGCAAGTTAAAAAGTCCTGGAAAATCTCCCAAAACTAAAAGCTTTATAAATAAAAAAAGGATTCATTTCATATGATTTTCCCCTTGATACACACATCCTCATTGCACAACTCACCTGTCAATGTTAGTCACATGCATAAATGTTCTGAAGATTGAAATTGTATCACCAATCATGCAAGGGGTTGAATTGAATATAATTTTAAATCATAGGGCTTTTTAAACAAATGAAAAAGTACTAAAACATTAAAACTAGAGAAAAATGGTTGCTATCAATAATAAATCCATTTTGCAATTATAGCAACATCAATTCATTGACAAATAAGATTACTATCCGATTATGAGGAATATCGTTGACACATATCAATAAATCATAATTGATATGTGAGTAAATAGTGGAATATGTTTAAAATATCAGTGATACCTGAAAAATAAACATCAATAGATCATAATTGATATATGTGTAAATAGTGGAATATGTTTAAAATATCAGTGTTACCCAAAAAATATACAAGTTGCGGTAATTTTTTTTAAACCCTATTCATCATCATTACATTGTTAGGATTAGGATGTATTGTCTAAATTTAAAGAAATGATTCATTAAAATATTCAAAGAAACCTGAAAAAGAAGAATAAAGGTTGGAATATATACCTTTGTAGAACCTCTAATTGTATACCTATGCCTTGTTTTTGTTTAAATCTTCCCAAAGTCCAACAAATTCTAATCTTATAAATTTCTTCTTAATCACTAGTTAGCATGGACACTTGTTTCCTATGATTAACTTTTAAATGGAATTATTATGTTGATACAAATACTTTTCCCTTAGACCCTTTATGAATGTTGGGACCCATATCTGGAATCCTAGGATATTGACAACATTAAATTGACATCAATCTTGGGTAAGGCCTGTGATACTATTCCCCTTCTTTGATGCCAAGTTGTTAGGGTTGACAGGGTGATTTGGGTTTGCCATATGGGATGCGTAAGTAGGTGGTCTTACAATCAGCAACCACCAGTTGACCCCTTTTATGTTGTAAAAATCAACTTCCAGTTGAACCCTTTTGTGTTGCAGCCATGGTTTAAAATCGGCTGTATGTACCTCTATCGGCCGTGACTGCACTGATATTTTACTAGGCATCGGTTTTGGTCTCGGCACAGTAAAATATCACATCCGTATCGGTAAAATCAGCTTGTATTCGAAAATATCATCCAAATAATTGGTATCAGTCGATACGGACTTCGTAACAGTTTGCTCTTAGGGCTGAAAAAATAAATAAATAAAAAAGAGAGGGAGGGAGACAAACTATCCAGTATCTATGCACTCTAATGTTTATCGTGGATAAAAAGGGAGATAGTCGACATGCTTACAATGGAGGGGTAAAAAGAAAAAGTAAAAAAGGAAAAGAAAGAGAGAGAGGAGGAAGGATTGAAGGAGACCTACCTGCGCTGTGGGCGGAGGCTCCTATGTGGGATGGCTGTTCTTCTCCCTGTTTGCTCTCCCCTCTTTCTTCTTCTCTGTTTCCTTTTTGATGCAGTCTAGGCCCCAGCAGCCCCTCTTCAACTTAGATTAGGATTCTTATTAGTAGAATTTTAATTAAATTGTTATTAGGAAAGTTTCCATTTTTAGCCTAGGGTTTTCTTACACATTAAGTTTGCTTTTACTATATATATGGCATTATAGAGAAAAAATTCTCAGATTTGGTTGATTAATATTCCCCAGAGAGGCGCGTCCTCGTATGTGTTGAAGTCTTTGTGACCGTTCGAAGTGTCGTTGGACACGTGCTTAGGCACCTCCACGCAAGCCCTAACCCTAGGGCTGCAACACTTTTCCTTAGCACTCCCCAAGAAAGAAATAAATATGGACTTTATTTTATGCTAAATGTAAATGTCTGGCATTAAATGCTGTTGAGTATGTTGTGTTGTGTAACTCGTGTTATGTTGGGCAAATGCCCTTTTCTCGATCCATGTGAGATTTGACTTCTATGGCTTTGATTCAAAATTAGGCTTTTGATTTTCCATATTTTCGTGGGCGCCAATCTGCACAATTAAATGCCATACCTGTTGTGATTTAAGATGATTTTTTGGGCTCCAAAGTGAGCCCCATATTCTATAGATTTAACCTAAACGCCCTACTAAATTTGACTTGTACCATTCTTTTATGGCCCACTTATAAAAAAAAATGCACCATTCAAAATAAATGCCACCCTAAATGGGTCCTCAATAAAATTTAGTCAAATACGAACTATGCCACTGTCATATTATAATTTATAATACATATCATTAAAATATTAAAAATCTAGGTGTTGGATAATGGTTAATCAAAAGGGTAATAATAAATAAATTAGTAATGATAGGCAAAGAGTAAACACAAACTTAACACAGGTAATGACTAAATAGCGACATTGCATGAGACACTTAGGGGACCGATATTTTGATTTATATTTGTCAATAATGGAAACAAACTGCTGTTTGCTAGCATTTTACAATAATCTGATTTTTTTGGATAATTTTTCAAATTTTTGTGGGGTAAGAAAAAAAATCCACAACGGTTTCAGTTTTTGGGGTATCAGTTTTTTGGGTTGGCCAATACTCCTACTGATACTGCAATTTTTATCCATGGCAACAACAACAACTAACAGTTGACCCCTTCTATGTTAAGTATTAGGTAGGTTATATGATATCACGACAAACAGCCATTGTGGCCACAGGTCCCAAAATAACCTTTTGTTCAATTTTTTATGCTAAGTTTTTTGACTTGATATCATGATTAAATTAACGCAAACATTTTCCTTGGTGAACAAAATGATTGCACCAAGTGTCAGAATTCATTTTTCTTATAAAAATGAAATTGATCTCTTGTTTACCTATGGAAATTGTTATTTCAAGAAAACTGTGTATATGAAATGATTACGTCAATTATCCAGATCCTTTCCTTCGGATTTATTTCCAAGAAGGCTATAAATGTTAATTTGGCTTAGTGCTCTCTTTGGAAATACATTTCAGGGAACTGTGCATATGAGCACCTTCCAAACTTATTTCCTTTGAATGGTTTGCTTCATCAGCTTTGCTTCACTTAGTCTGATAATGTTACCGTTAAAATGTGAAATCTAGCACCACTGGTTTATTATATTGTCATTTCTGTCCATTTCATTTTATGCAATATTTAAATCATGAACGAACTACTAAGTCTACTTATGGTTGGAAGTTCCTATTGGACTTGGTTGTAGATGCTTATCTGATGTTTATCTTTTTGCATTGATGTATAATTAATGCAGACTGTCACGTTTCTGTTGCTAAAAGTTTCACTAGATTAAACATTGCTGGACGTTAAAGAGAATATTATTGACAGGCATTTGTAAATCTTGTGCTGACACTCTGTGATGCTGGGGATTCCGTAGTTATGTTTGCACCATACTACTTCAATTCATACATGTCCTTCCAGATGACGGGTGTTACAGACATACTGGTGGGTCCTGGCAATCCTACGACGCTTCAGCCAGATGCAGGTGGGAGGTTTGTTACACCTTTTGTTTGCATCAGGGTTTGAAATGCTATGATAACAGACACTGTAAGATGTAACCAAAACTCAGTTACGAAAATGATAGTATGGCAATCCATGAGCTTGATAAAATTAATAACTGAAATTCTCGTAGAAGAAATTGCAGTTACATAATCATGATGATATTTGTTCTGATTTCTGATTTATATTATTTTTAGTCAGTCAAATATAACATCATTCTTCAATCCCATGTTTGTGTGTGGTGTAGAGTAGAGTAAATTGAAATAAGTAAAATTTAAATTTCCCCCCTTTCCTTCAAAACAAAATTCAACTTTCCCCCTTTCTTTTTCAAAAAAAGTCAAAAAGTGATGTAGGCCAGACTAATGGACCCCGCTTGAAAGTTTATACCTATAGGCCCAAGTCCAAAGCTTGGCAATGAAGATTATTTTATTAATAGTAGTGGCCTTCTTAAGTTTTAGAAATTGATTTTAGATTTGAATTAGGACTCCTTATTTTGGATTGAGCTAGATTGTTTCCTTATTTAAAGAGTAGTTTAGTTATAAATATAGATGTAATCCTTCTCATGGGATAGACTACATTATTTGAGGATCTCTAGGTATGGAATTCATTTTCATCTCTCTCTCTCTCTCTCTCTCTCTCTCTCTCTCCCCCCTTTTTTATATTTTTATATATCACGTTGAATTCATTGTTGTGCCTCACATGAATAAGTATTTTCAACTCTTTTGCATGATTTATCCTATTTTGATTTTTTTTCCAAAATTTGGGTTATTTTATACAAAAAAAAAACCCAATTTCTTTTATCGTAGCCCAAGCAATCACTTAAAATGCCATTAAACTTGTAGATTTATGTTCCGATAGAGCATATACCAAATGGATATATATATATTACTATTTATTTTTGGATTCTTGGCTACTTTTCAAAAAAATTATTTCATCTTAAAGGCAGCAAACCAAATAACTTGAAAAATGCCTTCTCACTATATATATGTGGGGAATATTACTATGCATCCTTCCCTCACCATATGGTGAGGGACAAATGCATATTTGGAAAGATTCATGTGCAAAAGAGGAAAAGTCATTTATGAAATTATGAAAAAGAATATTCTTCATATGTGAAGAGGAAAAGCCACGTCATTGCCCCTCGTGATATGGGGAGGGAAGGATGTATAGTAATATTCCCATATATATATGTATATGTGGAAAACGGTCCTGTAAGGACAGCCCTTACGAACCATTTCTTATCACTTTGGATAGTACGGCCCACGTTGCGAGCTATTCATTCCATTCAAATGGGACCCAAAATTGGTGTACGTGTGCAATTCACGAGGGTAATGTGTGTAATCCATTTGGATGGCTAGCAACGTGGGCCACACTATCCAAAACGGTGAGAAATGGTTCGAAAGGACTGACCTTACAGGACCGTTTCTCTCTCTCTATATATAGGGCTCTCATCCTGTGAGAATTGTTCTCACGCACTTACCATGGGAACTTTTTATGGGTCCCATTTGGAGATAGGATTAGGGGGAATGGAAAGATCTATGTGGGATCACCCCAAATATCAATTCGGATTGGGGCACAATCGATCCAATGGTCCAGTAAATTTGGATTTGACCAAAACTTGGGGCATGACTATAAGGGGGGTCCTTGTGTGTTGCAAGGTTTGGATTGGGTGATAGATGGGCCCCACCTAGAGTTCTCACAAAAAAATAATGAGAACTAGTTCTCATAGGATCATTTTATATATTTATATATGTTTCCCATACATTAGTCCTAAATGGCTTGAGTTCTCCCTAGTGATCAATTCCATTGATGAAAGATGTTTTGACTATTCTATTTGAACTTTTTTTACTTTATTTAGATGTTACTTTATATATCTTTTGCCCTCTACAACTATACTAAATTGCTTAATTTTTTTTAAAGGTAAAATTCATTAAAGAAGCTAGTAGTACATGAGACACGCTAACAACTAGCACCCAAGACCTAGTGTCCATGACAGGGGGGCACAAGAAACAAAACAAGAAAGAATTGGGAAAAGGACTAATAAGGCACAACAACTTCCTTCTAGGTTAGCAAAATTTGGTCTGCCAAAATCCCATGAAAAAGAGGATTTGTAGACACCTAACAAGCAACTGAGAGCTTTATCTTATCTAACATTAAGTTCGCACCAATCCCTTCAAAGCATTGGTTTCTTTCCTTCCAAACATTCCAAGTAATGGCAAGGAATGACATTTTCCACATTTCTCTTCCTCTGGGTGCCATAGAAGGATCATTCCAAGCTTCAAATTGGATCAAAAGAGAATTTGGGAGAACTCAGCTACACCCAAACCCATCCAACACCACATTCCGAATCCTATGTGATGTAGATAGACCTCAGGCCTCATGTGTAAGGCCCAATTAGATTTAGGATTTTAATTATAGTCATTAGCTTTTGATTGTTTTTAAAGAATTGTAAGTTAGGATATGGTTTCCAATTTTATTAGGAGTTATTTTAGTTCCTAAGTTAGTTTAATTAGGTTTCTTAGGCTCTAAGTTATCTTTCCTATTTATATTGCATTGTAGTAAATAGATTTTCAAACTTCATTAATTGAATTAGGCTTTCCCATTGAAGTGTGTCCTTGTTTTTGGTCTCTGTGAAGATGAGTTGAATTGTCTGCAGACACATGCTTTGGCACTTCCCTGTAGGCCCTAACCATAGGGCCTGCATCAGTTTGATATCAGATCAAACGGTCCTTCTAATTAGTTTGATCAGGTACTCTCTACCGTCCCTCATACACCATCACCATCTTCATTCCATACCGCCATCCATCAGTTGGTCTATCACCACAATAAACCATAATTCCACCGCCGAAGCCCCCTTTTAACCTAAAGCCCCTCCCTTGTCGAACCTCTATAATAATATAAATAAATAAAATTGTTGTAGCCCTCCACTATTCCCAAAATCCTAGCCCACTTACAACCACACCCAACCCCAGCCTCATGGCCTTCCAGAACTCTACCACAGAAGTAAAAAAGAAAAACAAAAGAAACAGAAGAAAAGGAGAAGAAAGGAAAAGGAGGTGTGTACTTGGTTGCCGAACCCGTAGTCCCCCACCTACTCAATGCACGTGCTTGCGTTGCCATCGCCTACTCTAGAAAAGATCACCAGGTGCTGTTGTCTATAGAGCCACTGACTCCATCATCCTCACTAATCGCTGTAAGATTGTGACCCCCGAACCTCTGATCGCTGCAAGAGCCCACGTCCGCCTCCTTTGTCCACTACCAAAGGCCCATCAACCATTGTCATCGTCATTGTCGTCAAGAAGCCAAAGAGGCCAAAGAGGAGATCTTTCCATTTTTTTCCTTCACTGCGGCTTGTCAAACCCCCAAAAGGTAGATTTCCCTTTCTTCTTTTTCTTTCGACAAGAACAACAAGGGACCCAAGGTGGTTTGAGTTTAGGTCTAGGTCAAGTGGATATGACCTAATATGAATGAACATTTGATGAATCCAAACAATTTAATCAGTTTGTTATTAGAGCAAACGGTCCCTCCGATCAATTTGATCAAGTCACATGTGTAGGGCTCAAGTTGATTTGGGATTTTAATTATAGTGATTTGTTTCTAATTTTATTGAAAGAATTGTAATTAGGATTAGGTTTCTAATTTTATTTGGACTTGTATTTTATTTCCTAATTTAGTTTAATTAGGTTTCTTAGGCTCTAAGTTATCTTTCCTATTTATATTGCATTGTAGAAAATGGATTTTTGAAGTTGATTAATTGAGTTGGGTTTTCTCATTGAGGTATGTCAATGTCTATAGTCTCTATGGGGATGTGTTGAAGTGTCTGTGACACATGCTTCAGCACTTTCATGTAAACCCTAACCTTAGGGTCTGCATCACTATGGGTGAAACTGCGCTTAAGACAAAGATGGTCCACTGATTCCTCATCCTCTAATCACAATGGGCGGGCATTCACCAGAGTCACATATTTTCTTCTTAAATTATACACTGTTAGGATTTTGTTTCTGAGGGCCAGCCACCCAAACACCAAGCTTCTTGGAGGAGCTTTTAATTTCCTAATCCTTCCCAAGGTGCTCCTTGGATTGTTCCTTCCTGATAACGCCTTGAAGAAGTAAGAAACTGAAAGTCTGCTACCTTTAGATAGAGTCCGAAGTCTCTCATCTTGGCCCCTTGGGATACAAACTGAAAAGAGAAGATTGAGGGGAGAGATAATTTGATTTCCTTCCTTCTCCTCAATATTTCTTCTGAAGATGGGGCTCTAGATTAATTGACTTCTGGACCCATGCCACTCTATGTAGCTGCTACCAGATGCTTTCTTATTCATAGCACAGGTCACTAAATCTGAAAGTTGGGCTGCCAATGGCTGGTTGACAACCCAATTATCATGCCAAAACAGAACCTTCTCCCCTGATCGTACCCTGCACTTTATATTCCTTTTAAACTCTTCCTATACAGATGTAATCCCTTCTTAGATGGACGAACTTTTATAGGAAATAGACTTGAAATCCCATCCATCCCTAGATCCACCCTATTTAGCTAACAGCAGATTTCCCTACAACCCTTCTGACATATCCCCAATCCTCCAAAGCCACTTGCCTAACAAAGCTGGATTCATCTCCCTTAGGAGTCTAGTACCCAAGCCACTTTCTAACTTGGCTTTACAGATAGAAGCCCAGTCCACCAGGTGAATCTTCCTTACATTGCTTTTTCCATGCCAGAGAAAATCCCTTTGAAGTTTTTCTATGCATAAAACAACTGAAACTGGACATTTAAACTTGGAAATGTAATACACAGGAAGGTTGGATAAAACAGATACCATAAGAGGGACCCTTCCTCCAATGGATAGATAACTGGCTTTCCACAAAGCTAACTTACTTTCAACCCTCTCCACAACTGGATTCCACAATTCTTTGGTGAGCCTAGACACAGGGAAAGACCCAATTAAAAAGTGGGAAGATGACCCACCTTACACCCAAGATATTAGCAAAGTGATGCAACAAATCATCTACTCTTAACCCTAGCAGCTTGCTCTTGAAGAAATTAATTTTTAAAATTGACACCGCTTCAAAGCAAATTAAGGTAGCGTTCACATTTTTAATCTGATCTTCTCTAGCTTCACAGAAGATTAGAGTATCATCAGCAAACTGTAAAATACAGGAGGAGCACTTTCACACACCTTGAAGCCTCTTTTTAGGTCTGCAGAGACCACTGTTGCCTTAACCTCAGAGCCTCAGCCGCAATAACAAAAAGAGATGGAGAAAGAGGATCCCTTTGTCGAATACCGTTTGAGTTGAAAAAACCATTTAGCCAACCCATTAATTAAAATCGAAAAGCACACTGAGGAAGCACATTCCTTAGTCCAGGCCCTCCATTTTGATCCGAATCCCATTCTAAGCAAAGGATAATCCCAAAAATCCCAATCCACCCTATCATTATCCTTTTCTAGATCCACTTGCATATCACCCCTGGAAGCCTCTCTCTATTTCTAGAATGCGAGCATTCATTGGCTATAATCACCCAATACAAGATCTGCATCCCCTTCACAAAAGCTTCTTGCTCATTGGATAGGATACTTGGAATCACCCTTAGAATCCTTCCAGCCAAAACCTTTGCCAAGATCTTATAAATACTCCCTATGAGACTTATAGGTCTGTAATCTTTGATGCCAATCTCTCCCTTTCTTTTAGGAATAAGCGAGATGAACGACACCCCTAAACTTTTAAGAACCTCCCTCTAGAGTAAAACTCTTCCTTAAAATCCATAGCATCCTCGTTCACATCCCACCCAGAAGGTCATAGGCAAGCCATCCGGACCTAGGGCTTTATCTCCAGCAAGAGTGAAGACACCAACCCAAACCTCCTCCTCAAACTTCCTTTGAAGCCACTGAGCTTGCTCAAACTCCAATTTGGTGAAATCCAGATTATCTAAAGATGGTCGATTCCAATGATCCTTGGATTCCAATGATCGGTGGAGTAAAGAGAGATAAAATAGTTCTGAATATGCTGTACTATTTCATCCTTGCTCACCAATCTGACATCTCCTGCCAAGAGAGACGAATTTCTATTAACTCTCCTCTTAGAGGAAGCCATTCCATGAAAGAACCTTGTATTTTTATCTCCTTTATTTAGCCATCTTCTTTTTTACCTTTGTTTCCATTTAATTTCCTCCCATCTCAACTTCCTTTGAAATTCATCTTTTAAAGATAATCATCTATCCCATTCATCTGCAGATAGTTGTCCCAGTTCCTCCTTATTATCAAGGGATGGAATTTCTTCGAGAATGTCAGCCTTTTGAACTTCAATGTTCCCAAAGTTTGTCTTGACCCACTCTTTCAATTTAAGGGTTAGGCTTTTCAGCTTTCTCTGTATCCTGCCCAATCCTCCACTTTCATCTCTTTACACCAATTCTTAATGTGAGATGCCAGTTGCTTTTTCTCCAACCACATAAGTTCAAATCGAAGTGGTGATGGTCTCATCTCTCACAATTCAAGTTGGGAAGAATAGTGCAGTGGTCAGAAACTGGTTTAGGGAGGGCGAACTGATTTACCTCTGGATACAAGTCTAACCAATCAGACATGACTAAAGTCATATCAAATTTGGACATTATAGGAGGGGGATTGATGATTCAACCAGTTGTAGCACTGGCAAGATGCAGATCCACGAGAGAGTGGTAGTTTATCCAATCTGAGAGCCCTCATATCTTCATTTCAATCTACACGCTTACAACCTTTCACTCGGAAACCTGATTTTATTCCAGTTTCCTCCGATGCACCACACGCTCCATTCCATCGACCTTTGACATCATTCAACTCCTTCCACAGCTCTTCCTCCTTTGTCCATATTAGGCCCATAAACAAAAGTAAGAAGCCACTTGGAACTGGTAGACGTGCTCCACAAGTGTCGAAATAGAGAAAACATTTATCCAACATTCTTCCACGGAAACATACCTTGTATCCCACAGAATAAGGATTCCTCCTGAGGTCATTCTGCATCTGCTGCCACCTATCGAATAGTCTTCCTACCCCAAATTTCTGTTACCATTCTGTCTTTTTCTGCAACCAGTTTCTCATACTGAAGGACTTTCTGCCTTTGACTCTCTCCTATCTTCTAGGAAATCCCCAGTGGAGCACTGCACCATCTCAGACAACTCGATTGAGCCTCCCCCGCTTGCTGACGATGTTTGCTTCATCGTTTGAAGAAGACCATCCCCTCGGCTTTCGATGTCGTCATTGTACCAAATCGAGACACATCTTGTCTCGCTTTCTTCTTCGTTTGATTCTTCCTTCATTTTTTTTTTCTGGCTCTTCCCCAAAATTCAGCCCTACGTCCGACTTATAAAATACTAAATTGCTTATTTAAATTTAGAATTTATAAATGTATAATAGTAATGGAATTTGATGACTCTGTTTGTACATGTTAGAGGAATGTTGGATATATATATATATAGAGAGAGAGAGAGAGATCTCAAATGTCAATTTCTTCATTTATCACATTACATGCCATTTCCATCCTAAATTTTTTCTTGTGATAATTTTCAACCTACACATACTTTGTCAGAGGTTCTCGATTGCCCCTACAAATAAAAAATTCTCACTAGAATTTTTCTTGTGAGAATTTTCAACCTACACATACCTTGTCAGAGGTTCTTAGTTGCCCTCTACAAGTGAAAAATATGTTGAAGCACCCTGCAAATATGAAAGCGAATGAAGCATTTATTTATTTCTGAATTAGATTGATAGTGCACCAGTGCTTTAAAATTGCTCTAAATTTTCTATACTAAGATCTTTTTCCTCAATGCCTAAAGTGGTCATTGCATCAATGCTAAGATGCCATGATGCCTTTCTCTTTGAATCAATGCTGAGATAAAAATGTGTTTCCTATCTTCTATTTGTGGTCATGCAACTCCACTATTATTCATGCCTTTCCAAGCTACATCTGTTGTATGCCCTTGGACATGCAATTGTACATGTGAGGCTTGACCTGAAACTTAAAACTATCTCAAAATGCTTGGATATGCACAGAATCAAATTGCATCTGCACAGTGTTTTGTTCATATGTAACCTAGACAATCTCATTAATGATAACTGGAAGTCTTCTTCAATTAAGTAATTTGAGTACTGGCTTTCTCTTTTTACGTCTCTTTTAATGTAACCAATGCATTTAATTAGGTGGAAAATTTGTTGTTTCTTGTTTGTTTACAAATGGATGATAATGCCTGCTATGTATTTAAAAGATATGATTGGTTGGATGGGGCAAGTTTTCCTGTTTTCTTTCCACAATGATCAACATTCTAATTTATTTCTTGGTTATTTTATAGATTGGTTAGAAAAGACTCTGTCTGAACATAAACCTGTGCCAAAGCTTGTTACTGTTGTAAATCCAGGCAACCCATCTGGGACATACATCCCAGAGCCTCTTCTCAAGGTAAATCTCTTTCTAGAGGAAACCAATTTGCACTGAAATATGAAAGTAGGACTAACTCAATGTTTCCACTTTTTTTTTTTTTTTTAGAGAATATCAGATCTGTGCAAAAACGCTGGCTCTTGGCTTGTTGTAGACAATACCTATGAGTAAGCATAAACTTGCTGTCCCTGAAATTTCTAGAACTAATCAAATTTACCTGATATGTAGTATTCAGTTCTGCCATTACTATGTTATTTATGTAGAATGGAATATGGTTGGTCTAAATGTGGCAGTGCATAGGAGCTGCTCTTCCTTTTCTGATTATTCTTATTGCCTTTTCAATTCACAAGCTCACCTAGAGTATGTCAAGAAAGCTGCAGAGAAAATAGATTCCTCAATACAATGTTCTGCCCTACAGTCTCTTGACATTGTAGCTACATGAGGAATGTTAACCTAAAGAAGCAAAACACACACAAATCAAAATGATAATCAGGCAATATGTATCGGGTGCAGCATATTTGTTGTCAGCATGAATCCAAAATAAGGTCATGGAATCTGAAAAATTATCCCAAAAAAATTGAGAATACGGGAAAATATTAGATTTTGATAGTTTATTTTCATTAGTAACTAGAATAAATAGGTGTGTTGGTCCTTTGTAGGGTCCTGTATTGTTGTATGATTTTAAAATAGTAATACTGATGTTCTTGTTTACTTCTATTTATGTTCCCAATTATGTTAAGTTAAAACCTATGATGGTCAAGCAGCTGAGTCAAAATTTGATCATTATTATGTCTGAAAAGAATAATGATGAGTTTCAAAATCCTATCTAGTAATTTACCTCATGTCATGCCTCAATTTTGGTCACCCAAAATACATGGGAATCCGAAATTGGCAACGTGGACATCCTAGATCTTAGTCCACTGTGAGGACCAATTTAAAACTTTTTCCATCATTCACATATAGATATTTTAGCAGAAGCAATTATAGAAAAATCAGCGGAAGCTAAAATGAACATAGATTCACGGTATCCCAATCAAGGATCAAAATAGGGACTTAGTGGCCAGTGGCTTAAATGCTACATAGCGGGTGATATGTAGCGGTTGTAGTGATACGTTGCAGCGTGAATTTTTTGAGTCATAAAAAAAAATTGAATCTTGTATAATAGCAAATCCTTTGTTTTTTAGTGATTTGAAACCATATGATGGTAGAGACAACTTTAGGAAGCAGAATTGAGGATTAGAAATAATAAAAATAATGTTTAAAATTAAAACTGCTTGGCTCTAGTAGGTTTTTAGATTGTAGCACTACTATTTTCAAAATAGAGTAGCGGCCTTGACTACTACGCTAGGCAACAGTTGTTATTTTAAACGATGATCCCAATCATACACCATATCTAACACATATGTATCTAGTCTAACTACAATATTCAAGTTTTAAAACCACGAAGTGTTTTATTTACAATCCCACAGCTACGAACTCAACACAAAAAAATCCACATAATGATGCTGTCTGACAGCCATGGTGATTCACGCTACATCACCAGTTTCCCACTCAAAGTCAGCCACGATCGGCGCCTCGAGGATCGCTCCTCCCTCCGGGACAAAGGTATCGAGCTCACTAACTATGACAACAAAGTCAAACAAAGTCAATCCCAAAGGATCTAGCAAGTCACTTATATAAAACATAGGATGATTGCTTCAAAATAGAATAGAAACTAATCATGATCAATAGAGGAACAATGGTAAGGAACTAGGTAAGTTGTCCAATGAAATCGAGTCCATGTTAACATATAAAAGGGTTCTATATAGTCCATCCATCTAACAATAGGCGCATCCACAAATGCTAGTACCATGGGATATTAAGACGCAGCCTCCCGTATTACCTTCGAGTTGCAGCAGGGAATGCGCTGGATAATAAGTCTAGCCAAGAGCAAGACAAGAATGGTACCAAGTGTCAAGAGATACCTAGTGGTGTACGTCCACCTCAATAAATAGATAGCAAGAAAACAGCTCTTACCATCGATGATCAGTCCATGGCTAAGCTTAATCAGCCATTGCCTTGGCTCATGGAATCACAATGATAATGTCCAGCTAGGTATTTCTTACGTGAACAAGATTTCCATTCAAGATAAGGGAACTTCTTCAAGGTTTCCAATCAATTTCCAAGATCCAAACAAGAAAACACAAGCAAGCTAGTCCTTCCCAAGATATCTATCGATACACAAGCCAATCCTAGAGTTAGTTCCTTCATTCAAGGCCATTGAAAATAGCCAGTTTAGCTCAAGACAAGGGTTATCCAAGATCCCCATCCAATCCATATCTAGGTAACCCTAGGTTGATCATCATTTAGTCATAATAATGGTCTCAAGCATATCCATGTACATCAAGAGATAAGAGGTCAACAATAATAGAACAAAGTAAAATCGATAATGTGCATCAAGGTACGGATATAGATATTCAACCCAATCCTGGGTTAAGGGTTGTTCACCAAGTTTATCACTACAGAGGCCATTAGGTGTTAGCTATATAATACTTGGTGGTCAAATGGTCCAAGACACCCTAAGATTCTCCAAATCACCGTTGTTGTGATATAGCCTAGTATCTCATACCCTACTACCAACAATTGATGAGTAAATGTTAAGCTCCACCATTCACTCATCCCAAGTCCTCCATTTACAAACCAGTACATAGGTTGAATTAGGTTCAAAGGGCAAAAGATACAAATTATGCACCTAAAGGAAGCCAGGCCTACGATGAGCTGTAGCCTTGTCTCGGTTACCTATGTATACACTACGGTTGAGTCATGGCTACCTTACGGTCGACTATGTCCCTATTGCAGTTGATTGTGGATATCTTAAAATCACATCAGGGTTAGCTGCAATGTATTTTTTGTCAGTCAACCTCTCAGGGAAAAGTAATTGCTAGGCTTCACGGTTGGCTCATTGTCAACCATGGACAGTTCACGGTTAACCATAAGCTATAATCGTGCTGTCAAAATCCATGAAAGTATAGTGTCCGGAAATGTGACTGTAAGCATCAATGGTTGACCATGAAAGGTTCCACGGTCGACCGTAGAGTCTCAGAACTCAAAACTCCACAATCCAAAATCCCTTCTAAACCATTCTAAATCTCCTCCAGTTCAATCCAAACACATGAATTACATTTGCCCCCATCTAAATCACCACATTTCAACCAGTAATTACCTAAATCTAGGGCTCATCCTCATCAAATGGGACCTCCAAGCATAATGTAGGGTTTCAACATAGAAAAGAGCTTTTCTACAGAATTCAATGTAAATCAACATGGGAATTATCGAGTACATGACGCCGTGAATCATATATATTGTATTTGCCTTGGTCTCAAGTTATGGAAATCGTATCCAACTCAAGCCCTCCAAGCCAAGAAAATCCAAGATCTCCTCGATTCCCCAAAAACACATTATCTGCAACTCCTACACTCAATCCCAAGGGAAAAACATGCATTAGATCTGGAATTCAATAAGGGAAACCCTAGAGAGAGCTAGAGATGGAGTTAGGGCTTGAAACTCACCTTGATGAGAAGAGTAGGGAGAGATCTAGAGGAAGAAACTTGTAGATCTAGATGAGATGGCAGGGAATCCTTTGCAATTCATTGATCTTAGCTGAAGATGGCCTTGGATTGCCTTGATGGAATGCTAGTTTATTGTGGTAGAGAGAGAGAGAGAGAGAGAGAGAGAGAGAGAGAGAGGAATGAAATGCAAGAGGAATAAATGTCGTTGGTGAAGGGCTGGGTAGTTATAATGGGTTGAAATTGGGCTGGAAATGACTAAAATGCCCTCACTTGAAATGTCTAGCAAAGGGTTCTCATGGGTATTTTGAGAAAACTTAAGATATAGCATATTCTCCCCAAGGACCCTAGAATCTAACAAAACTACAACCAAGGCTCTACTCCACGCCCTATTTTAAATTAAAAAATAACCCCTCATACCACTCTAAAATTAAAAATAACCCCTAAACACTTGAAACTAACCCAAAAACACCACAAACATTACTAAACTAGTCTCTAACCCCTCTAATCACCAGCAAAACCACACAAGTACTGAAAGGATCTGTAGATCCTTGTTTGAGAGGAAGGAGAACCACAATAAACTTAGATATGTGGGAATATTGTCATATCCTATAAAAAGGATCAACCGTGGCATTTATATTCATTATATGCTCTAATCAAGGATACAATTACATCCTAATTATGTGTGATTATAATAGAAAATGGAATGTAATAATCTCTATAGCTATGTACAAGGTTGACCATATCTCCTAGATATTCTTCACATGGAGTATCTTCTATGGTCCTGGATCATGGGCTTTCCATGATGAGCCTGGATCATGGGCTTGGGCCTTTGTGTCTCTACACTCCCCTTCAAATTGATGCGGGGTGGAACAAAGCATTAATTTGGAGATGATATAGTCATGTCAATCCCAAGGCAGCCCTTTTGTAAATGCATCAACCAATTGATTGTTGGAGGAAACATGAGGTAGATACAGTTTTTCCGAGACATAATGCTAACAGATGAAGTGGCAGTCAATTTCTATGTGCTTAGTTCGCTCGTGGAAAACGGCATTATCGGCAATTCTGATGGCATTTGTGTTATTGGCATAAAGAGGAGTAGGCTCCTTGAGAAAGACACCAAACTTACGAAGAAGACGACGCAACTAGATAATTTCACTACTCGCAAATGACACAGAATTATATTCAGCTTCAGCGGTTGATTTGGACAGAATGCTTTGTTTCTTACTCATCCATGAAATGAGAGAAAGTCCTAAAAACATACACCAGCCAGTTGTAGATCTACAAGTATCAGGGTAGCCTGCCCAATCTGCATCAATGCTTGAAGTTGTAGTGAAGAAGTGGTTGGATAAAACAATCCACGATCACAGGTGCCTTTGACATAGCAAAGAATTTTGAAAAGAGCTTGAAGACACGTTTTTTGAGGATTGCTTATGAATTGACTGACAGTATGAACTACATGAGAGATATCTGGTCTGGTCATAGTCAGATATAGCAAGCTACCAACCAACCATCGAAACAAGGTACGGTCTTCAAGAGGTGGCCCATCATCTTTGCTAAATTTAACATTGAGTTCAATGGGTGTGGCAAATGTTTTGGCATCACTAAGTCTAGCCAATTGAAGTAAATCATTAGCATATTTGTTTTGTACCACGCGAATACCATCTTTGTTTCTTGAAACTTTGAGTCCTAAAAAGTAAGTGAGAGGACCCAAATCTTTCATCATGAAGGAATTCATGAGATGATTGTATAGGTTGGAAATGCTAGCCACATCATTGCCACTGATTATCATGTCATTAACGTAGATTAAGAGAATGGTACACCTAGAGGAAGTTCTCCGAATAAAGAGAGAGTTGTCATTAGGCCTTTGATGAAACTTTGCTGCAACAATGGCAGAACGGAACTTTTCAAACCATGCACGAGGAGCTTGTTTGAGCCCATATAAAGATTTTTTTTAGTTTACATACATGTTGTGGCGGACATGTATATCCTGGTGGAGGATGCATATAGACAATCTCCTTAAGGTCGCCATGCAATAAGGCTTTTATGACATCCAATTGCCACAGAGGCTACTGTCGAGCTGCTACAACACTAAGAAGACATCATACTGTAGTCATTTTGGCTACTGGGGCAAATGTTTTTTCATAGTTTGCCATACTCCTGTTCATAAACTTGGCCGACGAGACGTGCTTTGTAGCGATCCATGCTGCCATTAGGTCGAAATTTGAGTGAATAGACCCACTTGCTACCGATGATAGAGGTATTGGAAGGAAAAGGCACCACCTCCCGAGTATCGTTCATCTCGAGAGCTAATAAGTCATGTGTCATAGCATCTTGCCAACATGGAATGTTAGTAGCTTGAGAATTAAAAGTGGGAATAGGGGTAGGTTCTGAAGAAGTAAACAACACTGGAAACCCATATCATGATGGGGGAGTGGACTCACGACTAGAGCGTTGCAAGGTAGGGTTACCTGTGCTAGAAGCGTCATGTACTCGAGAAACTGTCTTGGGTGGTGGATTGGTAGTGAGAGTATCCAAAGGCATAGTAGCTGGAGGCAATTGTTTGGGGCACCGCTTGTAAATGTGAGCATTCACTGAGAAGAGTTGGGTGTTTGGAATTGAGGCAGTTAAGAGACTTGGATGGTAGGATGAGGAGTGGACGAATAGAACGGATTATGTTCCAGAAAGACAACATTCCTTGAGATACATAGACAACAAAGAAAACCTTTGTGCTCATCACTGTAACCAAGAAACATGCAGCGAGCGGCTTGTAAGGATAACTTGTTGCGCTCAAGGGATGAGAGATGAACAAAGCACAAGCAGCCGAATACCCTCAAATGTGAATAGGAGGGTGAGTGACCAAACAAACATTCAAAAGGAGAGACTTTACCTGGGATAGAACTTGGAAGCCTGTTGATGATGCGTGTAGCTGTATGTGTTGCTTCACACCAAAATTTCGGAGGAATTAGGGATTCAACAAGGAGAGTCCTGATAGTTTCTAAGAGATGACAAATTTCATTTATGTGATTCCATGTTGTTGTGGTGCATGAGGGCAAGATTTTTTGTGAATGATCCCTTTATCAGATAAAAAGGAGGTGAATTCTTTTGAGGTGCATTCTCTCCTGGAGTCTGAGCATAAGATTTTGATGGTCTTTTGAAACTATGTGCTATCCATATTGTTGAATTTGCAAAACATGAAAAAAACTTCAGATTTTAATTTTAAAAAATATATCCATGTATACCTGCAATGATCATCAATGAATGTGACATAATACTTATGCCCTAGTCCAGTCAATTGAGGAGCAATACCCCAACCATCTATGTGAATAATATCAAAGGGAGTAGTGGCATGGGAATGATGAATAGGAAATGGCAACACATGACTTTTATTGATACAGCAAGTCTCACATTTTAAATGTGCAAACGAAGTAGACATAGTACTAGTGACAGATTTTTCCAAAGTACCAAGTTTAAACAATGAAAGCAAATTTGCATTATTTAAATGACCATGGTGTTTATGCCAAATGGTCCACACTTTATTTAAAACACCTATAGAAGAGGCAAATAGCGAAGGTTGTCCCATGTCCAAAAGAAAGAGCCTACCACGTTTTCTCCCCTTCTTGGTCACCTTCCCAATTTTCCTTTCCTGTATGACCCAACCAGAGGGAGAGAAGTGAACAAAGTATCCACAGTCAACAAGTTGGCCAATGGAAATAAGATTAGCAGCCAAGTTTGGAACAAAATAAACATTAGATAATTTGAGAGTGCCCATGGATAGAGTACCTAGACTAGAAATGGGCAATTGTTGACCTTTGGCCATGGTGTTTGAATCATGGCCCATATATGGTTTAGAGTTGTGCAAATTTTGTGCTACTGTGGTCATATGATTAGATGCACTAGAGTCTAAAAACCATGTTCAGGGTAAAAACCTGTTTAGAATGGGAACTAGAGGAGTGAAATGCAAAAAGAGCTTTAGAGGAAAAAGACAAACCACTAATGCCCATGGACGTAAATACAGAGGCCATAGATGAATTTTTTAGCTCTCGAATCTGAGCAGTTGTCATAGTGACTGAACCAGTATTTGATGATGACAGGTCAAGCGAGGTGCTCAGTTGGGCTTGAAAAGCAGTGGAGTTGTGCTTTTGAGAATGATCTTGTTTCTTTGCTGTCCTACATGTACAATTAGAGATAATATGTCCATTTTGCTTGCAGTAGTTGCAAAATAATTTCCTTCGGCAGTCGCTAGCCACATGGCCATACTTCTTGCACTCAAAACACTATGGTTTATGAGCACTAGTAGTGAACATAGCAGTCTCATCACCTGATGATGGAGCAGGTGGTGTTAGAAGTGCCTTAAGTTCCTCATTGAGAGAGTGAGTAGATAACAATTGATTTTCTTCACAGAGAACCTCTTGAACGCATGTATCTAGATTGGGAGAAAGCTCTCTATTCATAAGGGCAGCTCGGATTGGTTCAAATTTAGATCTGAGATACATAAGGAACTGACTAATATGCTATTCCTCTTGTAAGTTGAGGGCTTGGGGAAGACAATCCGTTGTAATAGATTGAAGAAGCATTTGATCTCGCTCCGTCCACAGGGCTAGGAACCCCCATTGTAGTATTCATGGACAGACTTATCATTCTGATAGTATCAGGCTAGTTCAATATCTAAGTGGAATCGTCGAGCTTTTTTTTGCTGATGATAAATTTTCTTCATGTGGGCCCGCATATCAGAAGCTTTCATAAAAGCTTGGAGGGCCATCGAGAAGGAGGGATCCACCGAATTAAGAATCCAAGTAATAACTTTAGATTTACACGGGTTCCACGCAGCGATGGTATTATCATCCGGTTTGATGTACCAGTGGGGTTTGTGGCTGGTTTTGAGGTGGTTCCATCCAAATACCTTAGCATCCCTTGTCCTTCAATATAATTTTTAAGGTGAAAGGCCCGAGACATGTAGTTGGTTCCACTAAACTTAACAGAAATTACCTCAATTTTATCCATTCTTATACCCAGAAAAGAGCTATGAATAATGTGGACAAGAACTAGAGCAAGTTGCAAAATGCAGAGAAAAAAAGGGAAAAATACAAGCCTGGGCGCCCAATAATTCTGCAGCAAACTGAAGATTGGCGCCCTTAAGAGGATTGGTTTCCTCGATCAAACTTCCAGGGTATGTTGTTGGTCTATTTTCGCAACCCTTGGAAGAAAGAACTAGCAATTTCTAATGGCCTGATTGAATATTACAGCTTTTAGAGTAAAACAGTTCATGAAAACTGGGAAATAATGGAAGTGGATAAATCACTGACCTGTAGGGGAGATAAAATGTTTGAAAAATGTGGATTATTCTTAGGAATATTGGCCAACCAGAGTGGTGCAGTTTTCTAGAGATGCTGTGATCGTGAGGTGGGGCCCACTGTTTGATCAAATGATATATGGCTATCTACTGTATGAAAGGAGATGAACAGAATCGTTTGATTGCAACAACTAAGATTCTAAATGGCTGAGATGCATCCTCTGAGTGCCAGAAGCAATGTTCTTCAAGCTTGCTTCCATCTTGTTTGATTAGAATGTGAAAAGAGATGGACTGGCTGTCTCTTTTGTAGAATACTGGACCACAATAATAAGGAAAGGCAGTGGATGCTTGAAGGAGCTAGGAGTAGAGAGCTTGGTGCTTTGATACCATGAAAGGATCTGTAGATCTTTGTTTGAGAGGAAGAAGAACCCCAATAAACT
The DNA here is from genome assembly GCA_037013555.1 of Sextonia rubra. Lineage (NCBI taxonomy): Eukaryota > Viridiplantae > Streptophyta > Magnoliopsida > Laurales > Lauraceae > Sextonia > Sextonia rubra. Next base: position 12,318,031 of record JASUAD010000018.1, on the reverse strand, counting down.
TAGATATGTGGGAATATTGTCATATCCTGTAAGAAGGATCGACCATGGTATTTATATTCATTATATGCTCTAAGCAAGGATACAATTACATCCTAATTATGTGTGACTATAATAGAAAATGGAATGTAATAATCTCTACAGCTATGTACAAGCTGGGAAAAAGAGTTAGGACCTTACACCTCATAGTATACTCATTCATCAACCATCGCTCTATAGATCAATAATGAAATAATAGATAGGCATGTTAGACTTACAGTTTCTATAGATTAAAGTTTAAACATCAACAAATTGAGTTGAGAATTCTTCATGTCAATCTATCTATTAATACCATAGTAGTGTAGACGATCATTTTTGACATCATTATTGTCAACATGTTGATGCATGGTAAGGATATGGGAATCCAAAGAAGTCATATTGATATCATAAGGATATTGGTGTCCAATGTTTTGCATATTGGCTTTGATCTGTCAATTTAGAGAGGTTTTTAAAATGGTATTTCTCCTCTAATACAGTTGAGACTCTTCACATTGCAAAGAAGGAAAAAGGCCCTCAAAAGCAAATCTTGAATGTCACTTAAATGGGATGGATGAATAACCATGTATATCTGCCCGTGATGGATAAATCAATCAATACATGCTAATATGCCTATCAATGTTTTCTAAAACTATGGATGTGTGGAGTTATAAGAAGTGATAGAATTAAAAACAAGTATATTTAAGGTTGTAAATGGGTCTCCGATTCTCCGATTCTCCGATTACCCGGAGGTTTCGACCTGTGGAAAAATACATTTGGGTCCTCAATGGGTCCAGTTCTGGATCTTGTTTTTGGACTGGATATCTAAATGGGTCCAATTCTAGATCCAACTCATTTTTGGTCCGGTGGACCTGGACCCGGAAGCATTTTATAGAAAATGCATATCCACTTTTGAGCCGCACACCCACTCCCCTACTAAATTCAAGTTCCCCTATTTTTCTGCTAGGGTTTTTTTTTCCTTCATCCCCTATTCCATTCCAGCACTCTCTTCACCCACCGACACCCCTTTTCTGCCCCAGCCCTCTCTTCATGCTCCGACGCCCCTTTTTTGATGTAGCCTCTCTTCATCCACCAACGCCACCAGCTTCAACCCTCTCTCCAAGTATCAGGGATACTGTTCCAGCCATCCCTCCCACTCCATCTCTCTCTTGTTCTCTATCTCTTTTTCCTCTCAACCTCTCTTTTGGTCTCACCTCAATATTGTTGCTAGCCTCTATGACTCTATGTGGCTCCCAATCTCAGGTTTTGCCTCCACTCTGCAACTGCTGATTTGGCTAGGTGTTTTAGCATTAATATTGAGGCATGGTGGAAGGCTGTGATTGGTCACAAATCTGAGGTAGCAACATAGGGATACATTGCTTGGAGATGAGATAAGAATGTAGAGATGATGAGGCAGAGGTGTGTTGGAGTAGGCACGGTTTCTTTTGAACCCTAGACAGAGAATGCGGTAAGGGAGATGGGTCTGGTTGCAGAATAATAGATGATGCCCAGAGATGTGTTCTCTCTCTCTCTCTCTCTCTCTCTCTCTCTCTCTCTCTCTCTCTCTTCTGTAATCAGAACTGGTTCCTGAGTTGGAACTTGATTCTCTAACCGGAACTAGTTCCAAAACCTATCTTCTAGTTCCGAGTCCGTTCTGGTTCCGAAACTGGTTCCATCTTTTTCTTAACAGTTTTGGTTCCATCTTTTTCTTAACAATTCCGGTTCCAATATGAATCCGGACAGGAACTGACTCATTTACAACCCTAAGTACATTATGAGTGATTGAACAATATCATTTGAGATCGGTTGGACACATTTATAGATTGCTACAAAATGCCTTTGTATGACATACAGGATATTATAGATAGCGTTTTAGCATCATCCACATGCCCAGGATCAATCCCTTGGTCTTCCAGTAGATAGAAAGAGAGAGCTCAAAGGCCACATGCTTAGGGGCCATGTTAATTTAGAATTTTTTTATTATTTCATTAGTTTTCTAATTTTATTTAAAGAGGTGTAATTAGGATATCTGTGTTTATTTAATTAGTTTTCTTAGTGCCTAAGTCATGTTTTTCTATTTATATGGCATTGTAGAGAAGAAGAAAAAAAAAACTCTTTAAGAGTTTGATTAATAGAAATTGGGTTTTCCCATTGAGGTGTGTCATTATCATCTTTGCGGAGACTTGCTGAACTGTCTGTGGACACATGCTTCGGCACTTCTGCATAAGCCCTAACCCGGGCCTGCATCAATTTGGTATTAGAGCGAGCTCAGATTTCCCACGCTGGTTGTGACCTTGTTTGTGTCCAATTCTCATTATGTTAGTTGTTTGAATAGGTCGAGATTATCCCATCATCCATCCCCATCCACCGCCATCCAATCCTATTGCATTCCCCTCACCGTTCCCATGACCCATCCACCCCACCCTTCCAAACCAAAATACCAAACCCAAATCCATCAATTCTTAGGCTGATCCCTAAAATCCCTCCATAAACCCCATTGCTGAAATCAATGTTGACAAATCCCATCCTTGCCATATCCCATTCCACAACCACAACCCTTTACCCACTTTGTTACCCCACTGCCAGAACACCCTAATCCCAGCGTAGGAGAAGAAAAAAGTGAAAAAAAGGAGAATTCAAATACGCCTTGCAAGAAAATAAGAGGGAGATTTCTTTGACTTGGGCTTCTCGATGCAGTCAACCACCATCCTCTGAGCAAGCCAACTGCAGCTGCTCATCCTTAGCCGGAATATTGTCATCAGAGAGAGAAGAGCAGGAGCTTCTCTTTTCCATCTACATTTTTGTTGTACACCTTTTGCAAGTCACTTTTGGTGTATTGCATCACCACAAATTTCGGTGGTTCTTTAATTTTGTCTAAAATTAAATTCAGTTCTTGACAGCTTGACCCATTTTGAAGCCAAGCCCAGCATAGCATTTAGAGGATAGCCTCACTTGTTATTGTGGGACCAGCTGACAGCATCTGGTCAAGGCAGATCTGATCGATCAAGCGGCAAGATTTATTTTCGCAATTTTGGACTGACCTGACATCAGATTTCAGATCAGTTTTTTCCTGCGCATTCACGGAGAGCTCATCTACACATCATCCATGGAGACATTTCCTACAACCGTTGCAAAACTGACTGGACCTATTTTTCAGTTATCCGTTGGGATCAATCAACTCAAGTAACTCTTGCAATGATGGCAATCAAACCTATTCATTTAGAAAATGATCATAACGAGGATAATTATCTAGGTGAAGGTCAAAGAAGTAGAAGATTTTAAGGTAGAATTCGATTCAACCAGCCTTTAAACAAGAGGACAATATCGGTCAAAAGATGGAAGATGCAAAGGAAGAGGAAGAAAACTTGGACAGTACAAACATCCTCAGGCCTCTTCATTCGCTAGATCTTAACGATTGTTCCAAAAGAGACATGTGCAGATCATCAAAAGAAGATGACATTGTTTTGACGGAGCGAGAACACATCATTGATGTACCCCACATCGGTTTTGTCCTCGTGGATCAATAATGGAAACTTAGTTGTAATTTGATGGTGCGAATTCTAAACATGAAGTATCCAATGGTTCGATTGCACATCCACACAAATTTGGACATCAAAAGAAGTGATTCATCAAGCCTGACTCAAGTTGGAGAAAGAGATCAACTGAAGATTCCAAGTCATACGTAGTAATTCAAGCTTAGCGAATGGATCGGAAATTTGTCCAGTGATCTTCAACCCAAGGGAACATGTACAGAACTTGAGGTCTAGTTCTCTCGAAGTTGGGGAGAATGATGCAGGATAGATCTCAAAGGCCACATGTGTAGGGCCCAAGTTTATTTAGGATTTTTGTATTATATGTCATTCGTTTCCTTTTTTTTATAGAGTTGTAACTCAGATAGGTTTCTTAGTTTCCAATTTTAATTAGTTTTCTTATGGCCTAAGTTATGTCTTCCTATTTATATGCCTAAGTTATATCTTCCTATTTATATGGCATTGCAAAGAAAAAATTCTCAGAGTTATGATTAATAGAAAATGGGTTATTCTATTGAGGTGCGCCCTCCTTATCGTCTCTATGGAGATTTGTTGAAATGTTTGCAGACACGTGCTTCGGCACTTCCATGCAAGCCCAGAGAGAGAGAGAGAGAGAGAGAGAGAATGGTTATTTCTTGGCAAAAAGTATGTGTATGCACGTAAGAAAGGTGAGTAAAAGAATGAGAGAGAGAGAGAGAGAGAGGTTATTTCTTGGCAAAAAGCATGTGTATGCACGCAAGAAAGGTGTGTGTGTGTGTGTGTGTGTGTGTGTGAGAGAGAGAGAGAGAGAGAGAGAGCGAGCGAGCTTATTTCTTGGCAATATGTATGTCTGTGCATGTAAGAAAGGTTAGTAAAAGAATCCAAGTCTCTCTTGGCAATATGTGAGTATGTGTGTGCACATAAGAAAGATGAGTGAAAGAATCCAAGTTTACTCCCATAAGATCTGTGAGCTGAACTATTGTTTCACAGTTATTGAGGGACTGCATTTAATGTCATTAATTGATTGTTTAATAATTTTGGAAGTTGTTGATAGAAACAATTTTGTTTGGTTGCATTTCAGGTATTTTATGTATGATGGATTGAAGCATACATGTATAGAGGGTGATCATATAGTTAATCTCTTTTCCTTCTCCAAAGCTTATGGGATGATGGGATGGCGAGTTGGATATGTAAGTAGAGCTTCTAAAATTGACCTATAGCAATATGTTTTTGTTTTTCAGATAAATATAATGCTTCATCAATTTGAGCTTGCTGCTGATGAATAATGTGAAGCCTGCTATAATGCTGATTTTAGGATGCCAATGCGATTCAGTGATTGAAACTGGAGTTCTTACTGAACATATTGTTCCGAGTCTTTCGTCTTTTGACATGAATATGGGAACCTTTTGTCATTCCAACAACATTGATAGTCAAAGAAACAAAACAAGGGACTAAAATTAGGAAAACTAGAGGCACACAAGCACACACACCACTGACTGTGCAAATAAATGTCTGATATAGAGCGAGGTAATTTCCTGCCATATGCTCTGTCCATGCTAATTTTAGACTATACGTGTGCATATTGCCATTTGCTTTACCGAAATGTCCACCTATCATAGCTCAGCTGGGAACAATTAAAGAATCAGGTTCAGATAAGAATACCAAATTTGTGCATTATCCATAATTGGTGTATTGCTCCTACATGTATCCTATTTTTAACTTAGATTAGGGGAATTGAAAATTCATGTTAATCTTATACTCTATCCCATATGTGCGTTGCCACCAGTTTCTTAGCATACATGTCCATGATCATAGCTAAACTATGAAGCATGGGGACTGGTATGCATTCCGATACGGGTACGGTATGGGTATGCCGATACGGCAAAATCCTAAAAAAATAGGATACGCGTACGGCTGAGGTACGTCAATTAAAGAATTATATTTTTTTTAATTTTAATAATGCAATATGCTAATAATTAAAATAGGTTAGAATTATTAGATGCAACAAGCCAACAATTACTTAATACCATTACAAATTCAACCTATTAGAAAAAACAAGAGCAACAACAATATTATTTTTTATATTTTATAATCCTGCATTCCTTCTTTCTTCTTCTTCTTCCTCCTTTCCATTTTCTTTTTTTTCCGTTGGAAACGAGAGGATTGGAGGTGGGTTAGGGTTAAAGCCTTTTTCCTATTAAATTTGTTAAGAAGTGTTAGGGCTAAAGTTAAAAATTATATTTTTAGCTTTTTCAAACTCTTACAAAAGTTTTTACTAAAAAAAGAAAAAACTTTTACAAAAGTACCAAGAACGTACCCATCCTGTATTACCAACGTACCCATCTCGTACCCACAAAGTCAAAGCATACCGCATACGTTTGACCATTCTTGATACATTTTTTGCCATTCCCATACCCGGTATGGGTATGTGTACATTTTAAAAGTACCCATGCTTCATAGTAGCTGAACTATATCCAATTTAATAAACAGGCTAAGTAGCACAGTTGTGGCTGCATTTATTAGGAAATGAAATACAGATGTACTTTTGCATAATGAACTTACAGAAAGGGAACTGTGAACTAAAAAATGCCAGAGTTGGATAATTATGGTCATCCAATGGAGATTAAGGAAAAGGAAGCTCTAGTTAATGTGTAAGATGTCTTTTTTTTTTTTTTTGGAGGGTAGTTAGTGTCATTTTGAGTGAGGTGCTTTGCTCTTTTTGGAAGGTTGTTCCTTCCTTGTATATTTAACTCATTGGTGAAAAATATTTTCTGTTACCATCTCAAAAAAAAAAAAAAAAAAAAAAAAAAAAAAAGAAACACAGACAAACATACAAAGTTAATGTATGCTTGTTCTATGGAAAAATTTCAGAATTCATATGTAGGGTGAAGATGTTGATGATGTAGGGTGAAGATTGATTATTTGAAGTGTGAAACTAGGAGTGCATTTGGAGCAGGGTCTGGTTGAATTTCTTTCTAGAAGGTTTGGGTACTAACAAAGTGGGCTTTCATCTAATTATTTTTAGGTCTGCCTAGTGAATTAAGAAGTTGTTTGAAGCATTGTGGGAACCAATTGTTGTGAACATTTTGAAAGTGGTTTTCCAATATATGTCTTTTGAGGTGTTTACCTTTGATTAAATCAATGATGCTAGTCAGTTTGCTCATATATTTCTTATATATATATTTTGATGCTCAATAGTTTTCAAAAAATAAAAATTGATGCTCAGTAGGTGTGGCAAAGTAAGTAGAGTTAGTGCCATTTCTTATGGGATGATTATGAAGATCGTCAGCACTATCATTTTGTAGCATGGGGATAGCCTTGCCACCATATAAAGAAAGGTGGATTGCCTATTTAATCTAGGGGTTTTGACACATTGGTCCTTCTTGAACTCAGTTGTTCCAATTTCATGAGCAAAATTCAGATAATAGCACCTGAGTTGCTTAACTTTGGTCAATATTAATTTTTACACTTTTTGGCCCCAGATCCCATGGTATCATGGGAACAATGTATGTCATAGAAACTGATAGATCCCATGATATCATGGGACCGTCTTATGATGTCATGGCTTTTATGTGGCATCTTGGGGAAAAATTTTTCAGAATGATAGAACTTGGGAAATGGTGGTCAAATGTGTATTTATTTTTCATAAAATATCAATTTTCTCATTCTGTAAAAAATGAATTCATTTCTAGTTGCAGAAAGTATATGATACAGAGATTGATATATCCCATGATATCATGGGATATGCTGCAGAAAAGCTAAAAAATAATGTTGACCAGCGTCAAATGACTTTAATGACATTAGCTGAATTTGGGTCATGAAATTGGAAATTTTGGGTTTATGGAGGACTAATATGTCAAAATCCCTTCAATATATTCAAAAGGTTAATTGTGACTATTTAGCAAAGGCACTTTGGTGGCTTGAAAATGAGTGAGGGGGTCTATGGTGTTTTGTTCTTTTATGAAAGTATATTGTTCCTAAGGATGGTTGGTTGATGCACAAGTCTTCTTATATGGGCATTTGGAATTATTTCCCTTCGATGCGGAGCACGTTTCTTTAAAATATGTGCAATGGTATGCAAAAAATTAAGTAAAAACCTTCTAAAAAATTTTTTTAATTTAAAAGAAATTCTAGGAGTGAGCAAAGTAAATTCTTTTCAGGTACAATATTGCAGCCAAGAAATAGTGGAATTAGAATTTATGAAGTATTAAAATGTGGATAAGTTTCTTTTTTTTAATTTTCCGTTCCTTTTCACCTAAAATGGAGATATGGGGATGTTGAATAGGGTTGAGTGGAAAGAAACATGAAAGCCTGAGTTCAGATTATTTTGTAAAAGTTTGTCCATCAAAAAAGAAAAAAAATGTAAAATCTTGATGCGTACGGCAGATCGGTAAGGGGCAGGTAGGTGATGAAGATGAGAGATGGGGCAAATTAAATTAATGGGCCTATAGGCTAGACTGACTGAGCCTGAAGGACTGGTCGACCCAATGTGATCATGGTTCTGTCCTTCATAACTAAGCTTGTGCAGACTCTAACAATGTGCCAAATGGGCCCTTAGAATCAGACTAATGTATTATCACCTCTGTATGGAGAAGCCAGGATCCCTTATCGATGATTGACTCTTTGCTAACACTAGAGAGCAAGATTAACTCTTTGCAGAAATGGTGGTGCTTATAGTTTTTTGATGAAGATGTACCCTTGACCTCTTTGTAATGTGCTTTTAGTCATGAAACCATAGGGATACAGGGAAGATTGCCGGTGGTTCTGATTTACTTCTCTTTTGATGTAGTATAATTTTGTTTATTTTGCGATATGGAATGTCATGATCTTTCGTGCCTTTTTTCAATACAATTCACCTTTTCAAAAAAAAAAAAAAAAAGAAAAAGATCTATAGCTTACTATGCAATTTGGTATTTATGCCATTCTACTGGCTGTGATGTGTGATGAGGCAGTGGTTGGAAACGAGGTTCCCGCTTAGAATATCTATGATACTAAATGCTTCAAATCCCTAGTATACCATATTCACGGGATCCAAATTGTTACTGATATTGGATATTACATGGATACATGTAGAATAAAATTTTAGAGTAGCTTACTGTGTTAAATCCATGTTTTAACTTGTTTTAGTTTTCTTGACAACATAAAATTCTTAGAATGAAATGTATTTCATAGTTTGTTTATTTTAGAACTGTTCTAAAGATTAGAAGTGCTTGCATGGTGACAACTTTCCAATTTATTGGATCTCTCCAAAGAGACCAAGTCAGAACTTCATATAATAAAATTTTAATATGGAATTTGAAATTGTAATGTTATGATAGAGTTCTTATTAATGTATCTGATCTGTTCCCCAAATTTTATGATGTCTTTATGCATGCTCTGCATTTGTGTGTTTGTATCTGCATCTTAGGCTTCAGTGTGTGCGTATGTGTGTGCGCACAAAAGCACTATTATACTTATGCAATGTTAAGCTTATTCACTGATCACGTTCTGTTTCCTGTACCTGTCTGGACAGGTTTTGCCTGTTCACAAAAATTTTGAAACAGCTTGCAAAACTCATTATAACATTTTGGATTATTTATGCTTTCCCTAGCTTCAATAAACATGCCGGAGTACCTTAACAATTACATATATGCTTTGCAGATAGCATATCCGTCAGAAGTAGAGGGTCTTGGAGCTCAGCTTCTCAAGGTCCAAGACAACATACCCATCTGTGCATCCATAATTGGGCAGCGTTTGGCACTCCATTCTTTAGAGGAGGGGCTTGAATGGATCAAAATTCGTGTGAAGGATCTTGAAAAGAATAGAAACCTTCTCCGTGAGGCACTTTCACCCCTTGGGGAGGATGCTGTTAAAGGCGGTGAGGGCGCAATCTACCTCTGGGCAAAGCTTCCTGATAAGTGCTCTGATGATTTTGAGGTTGTCCGTTGGCTTGTGCAGAAACATGGGGTGGTTGTGATTCCGGGGTGTGCCAGTGGTGGGCCTGGATATATTCGAATTTCATTTGGGGGATTGCAAGAGGCTGATTGTGAGGTTGCTGCAGGGAGACTGAGAAAGGGATTGGAGGAGCTTGTGAGAGATGGGATGGTATGATGGTATTGCCAGCTCAAACAGTCAGCACATTAAGTAGGGAATTTGATTCCTGCGCTTTTTTTTACATTTTTTTTCTCGTAATAAGCCTTTTATTTTGAGTTTCAAACATGAAGCTCTCTAAAATTTCTTCAGATGAAGAAAAGAAAGATGTCCCCTTTGATTAGAAAGTCTTATGAAAGGCGTGGTGCATGGTCCACACCAAAAGTGTGCTGCAGATCAAGGATTGACTGGAACTGTTGATCTTGCTGGCTGCCTTGTATATAGCTTATTGCTAAATGATTATAGCAATTGGATTATCCTAACTGTTTCAATCCCACAGTGGTTCAACTACTTTTGAATTTGATTTCTCCCTGCATGGTTTCCATTGTTTTTTTCTTTATTCAGCTGACTGTCATGTTCACTTAATAAATTCGACGACGGATGGCTGTTTTATTATGTTACAGTGGGCATAAAATATTGCAATGGGGCTGGGCTAGTTTCCTTCTAAAACTTCCTTTGGGATGCGGCTGGGGCGCGTACTTTATAACTTAATGGGTTGAGCTCGTTGACTCAGCTGATGGTCATCCCTAGTTCGGCAGTTCATATTCCTTCTGACGGCACACTATATCAGAACTTACTTATTTATTTACTTTTATTTACTATTACCCAGCCAAGCTGGCTGGATCGATTAGAGACCCACCAACTGCCGGAGTGGACCCCAGGACACACGGGGGAGGAAACTCCTGCACATGCTGAGGGAGAGGACCCAGGTGGGTAGTTGGGTGAGTAAGAAGCCCAACCAACTTGGCAACCCTGAGTTCTGTTATCAGACCCGCTTATGGCACATGTTGTGCAATATGTTTAGTAGGTGAGTCCGGATCCTCTAAGGAGAATCCCCATAGTAACAGTAACTGTAGGGATGTCACCATGTGGCAGCCTTCTATGCATGCAGGCAATGGGGGTTTTCCTCACAAAATCTCAGCTCTTGGTGGATATTTGAACTGGATCTGGATCCCACGCCATAGGATCTTGACAATGTTTCAGCAGAGAAAGCCTAAAACAGGACAGAATGGACGAGTCATATCAAGTTGCTGGTAGTTATACAGTCTAATATTAAAGGACTTTCTATTTGCCTGGTAAAGTAATAAACTTGTGATATCTTGCTCATCTGATTGGACGAAATGATGTGATACAGAACTGTACCTTGGGGCAACTGTTGGAGGAAATGATCTGATGGAACTACTCCTTTGGACAAATGTTGCTAAGAGTGGTAAAAATGAGGACTCACTTTAGAGATTCTTCGACGCATTTGAAAAGTACAATCAAAGCTGGAGCTGGTGCCATACATGAATGAGAAAAGAAGGACTATATCGGATCCTCTTCATCTCTCCCATGAATATTTTAATCGCGTAACGATAAATCAGGTGAGGATCGTGCTGGTACAGTTGAGATCTGACCTGCATCCTTTCCTCTCCCTCTTTCGGATTTAACAAGAAGGAAAGAAATTTAAACAACTGGTTGCTTAGAGTGAGCCAAGACTTGATCGGCTGTCCTTTCATGATTCAAAACTCTTAAATAGACTTCATTACAGCAGTACCTCCCTAAGAAATAGCAGAAACTCAACAAAATGGAAAATACTGATAGTAACTCCTTGACCAACTCTAACTGAGCTAAAAATCAGAAAATATCCAAACAGAAATGTAACAAAATTTATTCAAAGTCCTAATAAATAGGAAGACCAGTTCTTGAACATGACACATGCTACCCCTCGTTCTCAGGGACACAAGTGGCATCATGGAGTTCGCTTGGGTCGCTCCCTGGAAGATTTTAATCGCCTAACTTTGTCTGCCTATGTTTCCCCTCTGGTCTACCGATGCTTCCCCTCAAATGAGTAAAGGTACAAGAGCAATGTACCTCCTCGCACCCTCCCAACAAAAAATCGCGTGTTTTGCTAAAACATTGTCCGGAAAGAGCCTGCATTTCATTAATAAGGAATTGAAACTTCTAAGGGCTTACATTTTTATTAGACACCATTAAAAGAATCACTCTCCATTGCCATTAAATTTTCTCACAAAACACTTAAGAGCTTCCAAAATCACCAACACCTCCGTTTTTTGAATCACAACTGCTGAACCCGACTAATTTCTCACTATCCCATAAACATTAAATTTAAACACATAGGGAAAGGAACAATTTTCATCACCTAAAGAGGACCACACCTCATACAAGCTTCCCAATTAGCAATTATGTCATTGAGACTAAAATCGAAAAACTTCTTCATGGAAACCCATTTATGTAGATCCCCACAATAATCAAAGCAATCAACTTCGTAGGAGAACAGGAGGCGCCCTTGAAGAATATGTCATTTCTTTCCTTCCAAATAGATTACAATATAATAGACAAGAGCATCCTCCAAAGAAAACAACTAGACCCCACAAAATGACCTCCCAATCAATATTGATGCATCCGCCATCCTCTTTGGACAATGCCAAGCAACCCCACACCTGTCCAAGAAATGCCCTAAGACACAAGCCGCAACCTCACAGTAAAGAAAAAGGTAGTTGATTGATTCCTCCTCCTAGCACACCACACAAATGTTTGAGATACTTGGCGTCGTCAACCTTTTCAAGTTATTTGCTATGGAAACTTAGGCCACAAATGATCTCGAACAAAAGCCTCAACCTCGCGAGGGGCCAACCTAGACCAAACCAAAGAAGAATATCTAGAAGGATGGTTCCCCTCCAAGGCCAAGCACAAAGCTTTGGCCCAGAATTTCCAATAAATGGAAGGCTTCGAAATGCGAAAATTCTTTGAGTTTCTGCACACGCGCACGCAAAAGAAGCAGAAGAAGAAAACATTAGAAAGAAAAATCAATATCTCCTCATACTAGACTTGCCCCAAAGGTTGAAGACTGCTCCAAAAAGAAATGCCCCACAAAGTGCACTCATCCCTCACATTATATTAATCACTAACAATCGCCTCCTTATTGGTCACCACACTAAAAGTCCTATGAAATAACTCACATAAAGGACTTGTCCTCACACAATCATCCAACTAAAACCTCACTTCCCTTTTGTCCTCTGAACAAAACTTGCACACTCATAAACGTATCCCCAAACGAAGCAATAGCACCTCACAATCCCGATCAATGGTATGTTGGGCCAAGATTAGGCCACCAACCCATTATGTCTGAACCACACTTAGCGGCAATGACCCTCCTCCAAAGACCCCCTCTTTCCTCTTCAAACCTCCACCACTACTTGACCAAAAGAGCCTATTCTCCAAACTACCAAGACCTAATCCCCTACTCCATTTTGGTTTAATCACCTCACTTCACTTAATTAAGTATATTTTTTTATCGTTACCCTAACCCTCACATAAAAAATTCCTACAAATGCAATCCACCATCTCAATCAGAGCCTTTTCATATAGAAAAGCAACGTATAATACCTTGGGATGTTCGATCATTAGCTTTAATTAACATAATACTAACCCCCCCGCCACCAACTCCACACCCCAAGGATAAATAAATTTTCTTCCGAATAGACAATTTCTTCTCAAATTTATCAATAACTGGATCCCACAAAGACTGGATCTCAGCTTCACACCATTAGGATACACAATAAGTAGATTTCATTCTTTAAAATGGATCAATGCCACCAGTGATTTTATGGACTCTTCGGGACACCCAATCCCCACCAACAAGCTCTTGGGCATCTTCGCCTTTAAACCTAAAGCCAACTCAAAGCACCTCTAACCCTTTTAGATGAGCTGATGAAGAGAATGGTGTTGTCTAGAAATTACGAGTAACTACCTCCCCACCTCAAGCCACCTCAAAGCCATTAATAACTCAAGACTCTCTAGTTCTTTCCAAAAGCATACTCAAGACCTCCACCATAGTCGTAAACAGAAAAGGAGATAGGGGGTCACCTTGCCAAATTCCCTTGGAAGCTTTAAACCACCTCATCAAAGAATCGTTAGTAGAGTAGATGAGGATGTACTAGAAATGCATTCAAGAATCCACCCATCCCGAGTCTCCCCAAAGCCAATTCTATGAAGCATGTAATCAACAAAACCCCAATCCACATGATCGTAAGATTTCTCCAAATCAAACTTGAGAATAACCCCCTCACTTTAGAACTTTTCCTAGAATCAATAAGTTCATTAGCAATCAACAGACCATCAAAAATCCGCCTAGATGCCAGAAATGCCCTTTGAATTGGGCTAATAATGAGAGGAAGAACAGTCATCAGATGTTTCTCTAAAATCTTTGCTAATAATTAATGCAAGCAATTCAGAGAATAATCAGTACGTAGTCATGACAATTCATTGGATTAGACACTTTAGGAATAAAGGGGCAACAAATTTGAGTTCATCTCCTTGTTTATTCTGCCCTTCCTATGAAAATGCATATATCGAAAATCCTCCTAAATAAATCCCCACCCTACCTTGCTGAAAGAGAAATTGAGACTATTAGAGTTTGGGAACCACAATCCTCCAAGGCTTTAGACACCTCCTCTTCCTTGAACTTTCCTTCCAACCACCTTTAATCATCGTAAAAGAGACACCATCAAGCTTAGGTGTAACAAGATCCTCACACTTATAAAGGTCTTCGAAGAACTGAACAACCTCTTTTTTTTATTTCATGAGGAATTTCAAGAACTCTAACCACATACATGTCTTAAACGCCCCAAAAAGTTTACTCCTGATGGAAGCCATCTAATGAAAGAATCTATTTACTGAAAGAATCTATTGTTTCTATCGCCTTCTTTTAGCCAACTCACTTTGGATTTTTTCCCTTAAGAAATTTCCCTCAAATTTAAGCCTTAAATCCGTCTAATGGAATTTCTTCTGACATCGAATTCCTCTAGCGTTAATTCGTGGCTTTCCCCTTCTTTGTCAAAATCTTCCACCACTCTAGAAACAGGTTTTTTAAAGTTCATCGATACAACCAAAGACCTCTTTATTCCAACTTTGAAACTCTTTAACATCCACTTGATTCCACCATGACCGAACTAGCCTCAAGAAATCAATCTTCTTTAACCAACAGTTCTCGAATCTATAAAGTTTACGCCGCTAATTGATTGAGTTCAAAGGCAATTTGACAGTGCAGTGGCAAGAAATTAATCTTGGAAGCGCCACTTGAAAGACACCAAGAAAGTGATCAACCCACTCCTTTGAAAGTAAGATCCTATCAATTCTGCTCATAGCCGCGTGCTCTCTCTATTATCGGACCACATATCCCTCCTACCCTAAGTATGCAAATTAATGACTCGTTGCCATGGATGAAATCAGATAATATCTACATTGAGTGAGTAATTTAAGATCCTGCTTTCATCTCCAAAAGGAATCTAACCATATTGAGATCTCCCCAAAGAACCCAAAGAACATCCCATTGAGAGTTCACATTAGATAATTTGTCTAGAAAATTGCTTCTCTCAGAATTGAACATCTAGCCCATACAACATTGGCAAAAGCCTAAACAAAACCATCAGAAGTCCTATGAAGTTTGACAGCCAACACCCCCTCCGCAAGAAAAACTTTCAGTACAAACAAAACCTCCTATTCCAAATAGAAATCAACCGCCCAGAGGCTCCAGCAGATGGAACCTAATGCTACGCACATCTGTGCTTGCCCCAGACTTCTCTAATAATGCTAAGAATAATAGAATCCACTTTAGTCTCCTATAACATCAAAGAATCATTCTTCATGCTTTTCACCAATTTTCCAACCGCCACTTTTTTCAGGCCTACCAAGCCCCCTCACATTCATACTCAAATTATCATAAGAAAGCAGGAAAACTCCAAACAGTTGAAAGGAAATAAGAGCTAAAGATCTCTCACTCGCATTCTGAGGCCTCCATGTCAATGAGCTTTCATTGAGCTTGCTTGGGTTAAAAGGCTTTCTGTGTTTTGATAATTTTTAAGCATAGGTTTCTCTTCTTTTGGGACCTTTTGATATATGCTTAGTTTCCTATTGGGTCTTCTGGGTTATGCTTAGTTGGGTCGGTCGTTGGGATTGCTCTCTATGTACTGTTGTTTTTGGTGTTTTCTAAACTCTCAATTTAAAAGCAAAAAAAAAAAAAAAGGACAATCTACGTTCTTTATAGAGGATCACCAAACACATGGTTCCCTACGATTCAGATTTATTTTTATGGGGTCCACATTACCTGAATAGAGCTTCCTTAATATGTAATAACTAGATCCAGTTTCCATAGACTGAATCCGCATAAGGAGATGGAATCAGTCACAACTCCATATGACTATTTTCCACTTTGATAAAAAAATGCACAACATTACGACTGGTAAACCAGTTTATTCAGTTAAATATCGTGTTGTCCAACTCGAAAGATTACAGTGCCCACATCTTGGCCGACATCTCAATTTATAATGGGTATCGTTCTAAACAGGAAATAGAAATGTAACAAAGGATGATCTAAATTAATATTCACCAACATTTTGATACATCGATGATCTGGATTTGGGGCTTGAACTGTATGGCTGAATATAATGGCTATTAAAACTGATGATTCCTAGAAACCACAAAGGCAAAACGACAACAACACAAATGATTCAAAGTCCTAGAAATCTATATATGGAAAAATAAATAGAGGAATTTATCAAAAAAATCCCTTTGGACTCCCTATAGATCAAAAAAAAAAAACCTAAAATATATGTAACCACCATAGTGGTCTCATGGACCTTTTTTGGTTTTTTTTTTTATTTGAGCAGCGATATCTCTTATCACTCGCATATACGAGCTTCATCTTCCTCATTCTCCTTCCTCCTCTTCCTTTTTCCTTTATGATATGGTGACTTCATTGTCTTAGACTGGGATGTAAGTGGGAGCTTATTACCAAAACACCTCGGTATCATAATACCCATTTAAATACATAATCTTCCGCATCCCTTTTTTTTTCTTTCATTTTCTTTTTTCTCTTTTCAATCTTAAGTCCCTCTCAGTCATTTAATCAAACAACCTACAAGCATGTCCCAAGCTGTAATACTTTCCATACTTGGCGTCCAAGTGCTCTATGAACAGACGGCCCTCTCAGTCATTTCGTCAAACACTTGCATTGTTCAAGTGTTCTAACCTATCACCATCTCATTTCCTTTGTATCTCATTTCCCTACCATTCCAGTTCACAACGTCTAAATTAATCTCAACCTCTAACATTTTTTTTTTCACCACCATCTGCAAATTTACCCATCATCACCATCCAACCAATACCACCTATGCAACCACCATCTAAAAAAAGGGTTTTTTTTTTCTTGAATCTGATATGGGTAGTAATATCTCCACTTAACTGTGAAGAAAAAGAAAAAAATGAGCAAGCCTGCGTGGATATTGTTGCTGGCCAAGCACGTAGTTTTTCCTAAATTTGATATGGGTGGCGATATCCCCACTTAATTGTGAAGAAGAAGGAAAAAAAATGAGCAGGTGAGCAAAGATATTGCTGCTGGCCAAGCACGTGATTTTACACTTCGAGTTAAATGCCCGTAAGGTGTTAGACAAAATGACTGAGAGGGATGCTTATTTATAGAGCAGACATGTATGGAAAGTGTGACAACTTAGGACATGCCTATAGGGTATTTGATGAAATAACTAAGAGGGACTAAAGATTGAAAAGAGAAAAAAGAAAATGCAAGAAAGAAAAAGGGATGTGAAAGATGATGTATTTAAATGTGCAAATATGATACCGAAGTGTTTTGATAATAAGCTCCCACTTGCACCCAAGTCTAAGATAAAGAAGTCACCGTATCTTAAAGGAAAAAGGAGGAGGAAGGAGGAAGTAAGGTGAGGAAGAAAAAGCTCATATATGCGAGTAAGAAGGGATATTGCTGTTCAGAAGAAAAAAAAAAAACCAAAAAGGGCCCATGGGACCGCTATGGTGGTTATATATATTTTAGGTCCTTTTTGATCTATATGAAGTGTAAAGAGATTTTTTTGGTAAAATCCAATAAATAAGAGAACTGAGGAAGAATAAACAAAGATAGGACAACAGAGGCCACGGACAACAGGTTTTCTACAGTTGGCATGGAGTCACACTGTAAAAAGAAGGTTTGGACCATCCGATAGTTATCTATTAAAGTCCAGCATCATTGCACAAGGAAAAATGCTAGTGGTGTCAATCCAAAACCATAATTGAGACATTGTGTTATTATATTTACCGTCCACTTCCATTGCCTCTCATCAAATATCTAGAAACATGTAAGGTTAATTTTTCACTCATAGCTAGCAAACCACAAACCCTCTAATCAATAGTCCCGCATAAAACCTGTCTGTTTCCATCTTCCTCAAAAGCTTTAAACTAGTAGTCCTTGGATGTATGTGGAAAAGGGCTTTGCATCGAGGCACCTAAAGCTGATCCATTCTTTTTCAGAAGAGAATCATTAACTGCAAGAAAACAATTTACCCAATGACGCAATCATCAACAATCATCGCAAATTTATACAAGTTACCCATGAGATATGCTTCCACAAGCATACTGGATTTCAAGAAAGAAGAAAAACTACATAAAAATACAAACTTGGAATCAATACCATTAGATAATGAAATAAGAAGATTAGGAACTCCAGTGTGGGTACTTTGAAAGATTCGTCAATAAGCATTTCTTCATTGGCAAATTAATACCACCAAGTCAATCAGGCAAAGACTTTACAATCATTTCTTCCACTGAGGCAACTGCTGAACAACCACCTGAATCAGTGAGATATTGTGTGTCAGTATTAGAAATGTAAAGAAGTTAAAAGGAACTGGTTTATGATCTACACAAGTGACGAATAATATAATATGGTTGTAAACTCCACATATGCAAGGTATCCACTTGAGCCTTGTCGCCATCTGGAGTCCAACCTGTATGCACTCATTATAAATAAACAGCAATCAGATAACAGCTGAGAATTATGGGTCCAGATCCCCACCAGAATTTGCTGGAGACATGACTAGGTGAGAATTGAAGCTAAATTGGGTGATTAAGCTATTAATTATTTCCATGTCTCTTTTAGATCGGATCCTATCAATCAATGAAGCAGAGGGCTGCTGTTACAGATTCTAAAGGAATGACAGAGACTTTGTCAAATATTGTCCACTCTTTGGTCCCTTGACACCATTGACAATGAGCACAGCCATATGAAAGTCACTAGGAAGCTCTCAAAATTAGCAAGCTGAAATCCTTGGAAAGGAAATCACCTTACAGCAAATTCAAGAAGTAATTGAAGTTATGAATCCTCTAAAAGCTCCTGGATTTGAAGGTTATACGACTCCACTTTTTAAAGTTTGTTGGCCAATAATAAGCCAATCTTCAAACAAATCCGAGATTATTTCATCAATGCGTGCAGTTTAGCAAACCTTTGTATCTTTCATTCCGAAGGCTGAGAGTCCAACAATCGTGGATCAATTTTGGCCAATATCTCTCACCAATATCCATTGTTATTAGAATCCTATGATTCTTATCCTGAATCCATAGGAAAATGATTCGTATCTATCAAGTGAATCCCATTTATATATGAATCTTAGTATTCATGTGTGAATATTAAGATTCAATACTCATCTCATCAGATCTTACAATTCAAGCTATTCAGCTAAGTGAGAATTGCTACATCTAATAAGCTGATATCAATAATCTTTTACCTTTTGATGGGGACATCCACTCCAAATTTGGCAAGAGCTATCAATGGCGCAAGAGGAGACTCGAAAATAAAGCTTCCTTGTGGTTGGATCAGCCTTTCATGGGCTTGATCTATTACAGTCAAGGAAATCTATCATTGGATTGGCTCATTGAAAAAGATCCATCATTGGAACTAGCTTCTAGCAAGCAAAAGGCCTCTTGTGGTGAGCCTATAGAAGAACCCACACTGGGATGGTCCATAGGGGATGAGCAATTGAAGACTTATCTTAATTAATTAAAGAATGCCAAGGGACCAGTGAGAATCAAGGCATTTAAATAAAAGATTAAAGGAGGGGCCAGGAGGGCCCACAACTTAAATCCTTTTGCATAGCATGCGCATAGCAGTCCCCTTTTCCTCCTTTCTTTGATGCATTTGTTTTCTTTATTTTATTCTTCCTTTTTTTTAATAATGAGAGGTTTGAGATTAGATCTGGACCGTTCATCTTTAGGGTTTTATTTCTCATGTATAAACTCCGTTTTTACTCTTGGAGAAGAAGTTAATGACGAAATAAACAAAGTTTTCCCATAGGCCTCTTGAGATCTCTCCTGCAGGTTCTTTTAGCCCTCGAAGGGCAGTTTTGTGGGAAGCCAAGGTAACTCATCACTACCACCTCCAGGTATTCTTCCCATCACCATTACTTGAGCCATTTTAGAATTTTATGTATAGTAGAAACATAGATCTAGGTCTGTGCCAATATAGATCTAGATCTGTGCTCATTGTAGATCTAGAAATATAAATCCAGATCCGTGCTCCCATTTTAATCCAGATTTAATCCCTCTTAACAATTCTAATCCCCACCTACATTACCAATCCTTTGAAATGCTTTCACCAAGCCTTTTACAAATCCTCAATGATCATGGATCTCTACTTGAGCTGACAGATCCCTAGACGATCCAACCCTCAATTTCCTTGAGGGCCCATTTGCAAGACTGTACAAGGCTTGGATCCTCACATAATTAATTTGGATTAATTCTCATGGGATGCTGTGACTAATTCCCAATTTATGAAATCATCTAGACCGTTGATTTCTTGTATTGATCTCGAATTGCATCATTTAGGTTAGTTTCTTTTCCTATCCTACATCACCTTTTTCTTTCTTTTAGGATTTTTTTACTTTTAAAAGGTTAGTAGTTAACGAAACCCTTTAAGTATTTTTGTGGCTTTGCGGAGGTTTCACAAATGAATAAAGAACATGCATTTGATTGCAATGTTTGACTACACATAAGGGGCTTGTACTTTACTTTAAGAGTTATCCGAATGTGTAAGATTGATTGTTTAGATTTTATTTTAACTTTTATACTTTGATTTAAAGATAGCAAAAAAATAAACATATATTGATACCTTAAACTTATTTAACTATTTACAGATATCATTTATTATATATTAAGATATATCATGATGTTCTTGATATGATTGTATGATGGACTTATTTGTCATTGTGTTATATTTTTGTGAATGGGGAAATGAATGGATTATGAATAACTATTTTTTTTATTAAATTTTAATTATTTTTCATTCATACTAGAAAAAATAAAAATCCTACGATTTGTGATTCGTTCGATTCATGGGTATGAACGATTAGTGATACGATTCTGATTTCCAAAGCTATGTTAATGTCATCTAAAAGTCAAAAAAAAAATTTATGGTGGATGGACTAAAGCCAATAACGCCTCACATCGGGCCAACACAATCTTCCTTACTAGAGAAATCCATCTCAAATAACATACTATTTTCTCATGACCTGATCAAAGGATTTCATCTTGACAAAGGCCCTCCTCACATATGCATTGAATTGGTTCAGAGAAAAGTTATTGACACAAATAATCGGGACTTCACAGAAGGTGCTCTAAGAGCTCTAAGATTTCCTTCTCATTGGAATTTTCTTCTCATGGTGTGCATTACCCTAAGAAGCATGGATACGGACACGAGACACTGATACGACACGACACCGATACGCCGACACGGCATTTCTCAAAAAAGTAGGACACGGACACGTCGGGGACACGTTAATAATATATATATTTATATATATAATCATCTACTAAAAAAATAATATCATTTTAACTTTTTAAATCAATTTAGCAATCAAAAAACAAAAATTCAAGTACCAACTAACAAACATATCAACTTATCAAATATCAATACAACACTAAAACATAATTCATAATAATTAAATATGAAATATCCATAGTTCCATAAAATCCATATAAAGAAAAGGGCGAATCATCTCTTTCCTCTCCCTTAAAAAAAAAAACAAAACAAAACAAAACAAAAAGCAAAAAAGAAGCTAATCTTGAGGCCTAGTCTTTAGTGAAATATTTATTTGTCTTTTGCTTGTGACATGATTGATATTTACAATCATATATTTTTCCATGGTATAAAATTGTCAGATATCAAGTTTACAAGTTTTAATAACCACCTGTTAACAAAGTTCTAAGAGATATTAGCCACATGTTTATTTTTTAGTCATAGACACGGGCTAAGAATTGTGGGACACGTTGCAAAAGGAGTGTCAAACAAGTGTCCGAAATTAAGATTTTTAGTTCTTAATTATGGACACGGCTAAATAGTATTGGACACGTATCCGAGAGTGTCCGAGAAGTGTCGTGTCCGACACGTGTCCGACACGGACACGTCACTTTCTTAGAAGTGTCCGTGCTTCTTAGGCATTACCAGACCTTCCTTTTCGATTCTGACCAATGGATAGCCTAGAGGATTTTTCAATAGCTCAAGAAGCATTCAACAAGGCTGTCCCTATCTCCCTTCATATTCACCATTTTCGTGTAATTCTTCTCATACCTTCTCATTGTGATGGTAGCCAATGTGATAATTTCAATTACTTTTAACAAAAAGCAGGTTTCTACATGCAAGCTTTTATTTGCTGATGATGTATGATATTCTGTGAGAAAAACCCCCCTTTTGCAGGGCATCAAAGATGCTTTTCAAGGATATCTCAAATTTCTCACAGCTTCAAGTAAACTTCTCCCAAAGATTTATTAACTTCCCAAATTTCAATCAGAGCCCTCAAGCCTCCATGGCTGATTGTATCCAACTGGTAAATGGCATATTAAATATCTGGGCCTTCCCTCATACACAATCCAGTTATCTCTAGCTGATTGCAAACATCTCCTTCACAATATAAGAGAATAGCAGGGTTGAAGGCAAAAGTATTAGTCATGCAAGTAGGATGCATCTCATAAATTCACTCTAACCATCCATACATATATATTGGAGCAACTGCTCTTTGCTTCCCCAAAGGTGAATTTCTTAAATTCACAAAATAATCCAGAGATTTCTTTTGATGGAGTCAAGAGAAAAATCATTGTCTATACCTTGTCACTTGGAACTTATCTGGGGATTGGGCTCAAGATGGGTTGGAATGGAGAGGTAGAATTCATGTAACCGACCCCAACATAGTTCATGATGAAACCTTGTCACTTTGGGCGATCTTTGATGTAGACCCAAGTGATGCAATCCGATTTAACTCCATAATTTTATGAATGAGTTGTAATTAGGATTAAATTTCAACTTTCTTAGAATTTCTTAATTTTATTTCGTACGTTGATTATTAATTACTTTCCTAGTTTGATTAGGAATCTTAGCCCATAAGGTTGCTTTTTTTTATTTATATGACATTGTAAGAGATTAGATCCCAACAGTTGAAGATTAATGATATTTTGAGTGGGTTTTTTATCCTTTGAGGTACATCCTAGAGTGATAGTATCTGTGGAGACCCTCTTATAGTGCTTCAGCACTTTTCACGCAAACCTTAACCCTAGGGGAAAGTAATTAATAACCAACTTAGGAAATAAAATTAAGAAATCCTAACAAAATTGGAAATCTAATCCTAATTACAACTCATTGATAAAATTAGGAAACAACTCCAAATAGTTCAAATATATTTTGAACTCTCATTTCCAATTTCTTAGGATTTTTTTTTGGAAGGTAATATTTTTTTTGGAAGGTTAATATTTTTTTTTTAGGACTTTTTTAATGGCTCTTAGAAAGAGCCTTCCTTGCATGCTGATGTGGTTTGGAGCTAATGGATTTGGTTTAAAGGCCACATCCAAAAGCATTCTTTCTTGGCCAGGCTATGTTCTCACTATCATCTAATAGACAAGGCATTCCATGTGATTTTAATTGCATGCTCTATGATGAAGGATAAGGAAACTAGTGATCATCTCTTTTTTTTTTTTTTTTTCTGTTGCCCTATACAACATCGATATGATCTTCCATTGCTTCTCTCTCACAAATATTTCAAGTTCCTTATCCTCCTTTTTCAGCCCAAGAGGTCATTTCAAGTATGCTCCAATGTGTATCTAATATTAGTTTGATGCCTTTAGAAATTAGGACACACTACTGGGAGAAGAGAATTTCATACTCCGCGGATTTCTATTTTCATGGGAAAGCAATATCCTCCCTATCAAGGAAAATCAGCCCAATTTTTCCCTTTCTATGTAGAAAAGATGTCACAAGGAATAAAGATTAAGTTGCACAAAATATTAGGGCTGTTTTCCTCCATATAGTGGAAACCTCCCATTGCACAAACATAACTAGGATGCATTTATAGGATGAGAGGAATCTGTGGTAGCGAGGAAAATTATTTTGATTTTTTGTGCAACCCCTTTTTTAGCTTTTTTTTTTTTTTTTTGTGCAAAACATCTTCCCCACAAAAAGGAGAAAAAAAAAACGAATTGATTTTCTTTGATGGAAAGAATTTTGAATTCCTATATGATGGTAGGAGTATAGGATTCTTCTCTCTCATGGAAATGAAGATTCATAGACAGCATAATCTTCTAGCTGCACAAAATATGCTTAGGGCATGTTTGGGTACCATCCTCACCAAGGATTCCAGTTGCTTTTCTCACCGGTGAGCAAAACCATGTTTGTGAAACAAGGAATACGATAGCAGAAAGTGAAAACCCTCATTTTGGCCTGAAAATGCTAATTGCTCCCCACAAACAACACCCCCCCCCCCCCCCCCCCCCCCCCCCCCTCTTCCCCTCTTCGTTTAAAAACCCCAACCCAACCACCCACCTAAAATAAATATAAATATAAAAAAGATCCCACCTTTCCATGCTCCCGAAGAAAAGTGGAGCTATATTGCCAAAAGCAGTATTTTCGAATTTTCATAGGTCCCTCAATCAAAATTCAAACCATTCGTCATGTTTAAAAGGCCCAACACAGCTGGAGGTCAACTATTAACTGTTTATTCATCATACATTTTGAGATATTTACAAAAAAAAAGTACAAACCAATAAATGAACATTTATAGATTTTTGTGGGCCCCATTTGCACAATCCAAATTGTTCACCTTCTTCACAAAGCCATAAACGACTAGGGGGGGCCAAATTTGGAAGCTTGATTCAAGAGAAAATTAAGAAAAACTCCAAACAATTGATCTGCCATAGAGTAAAGAAGGGATATTTTGACAGTCCAATTTTTCGATTTTTTATTCCTGTGGGGTTCTAAATAATTATCCAAATCGTTCATCATATCCAAAAGACCAAAAATGACCAGGAGATCAAATTTCAGCCATAATTAGATTCATCATAGATTTTGAAATATTTGTGAAAAACTGCAGACCCTTTTTTCTTTTTTTCTTTTTTTTTTTTTTTTTTTTTTGTATGTCAGCTTTGGGGGAGTTGGATCCCCTAGAGACTTGCACATAAGAGGAGACAAACTCGTATATGCGAGAAGCAACGAAACTTACACATGCAAGGAGTGGAAGTCGCATATGCAAGAAGAGGGGGGAGGCCAAGGTCGAACCCTTGACCTCCCAGTAAGAAGTGGCATGTCTTACCACTTAGGTAAGACACCGTTCTTCTTTGTGAAAAAGTGCAGACCCTAAAAACTGATTTTTTTTTAATACTTGTGGACCCCATTTGCAAGGTCTGAACCATTCATCATCTATAGAAGGCCACAAACAGCTAGGGGTGAAATTTGAGGTCTTGATTAATCATGGATCATGAGAAATTTACCAAGAAAAAACATAGAACTATTAGATGGCAAATAGTTTAGGTGATAGGATTCTACTATGTTTGTCAAACATGGAATGCGATGATTACTCCCCTCACAAATCTTCATTGAGGATATCTAGTTTTCAGGGAAACACAAGGGGAACAATAGAGAATACCTCTCTCTAGCAAGGATGGTACCCAAACGGGCCCTTAGTGTTGCTTTGTTTTTCCATCGTTAGTTTGGCACGTTTGAACAGAAAGGAATCAAGGCCAAAGGAGACATTATTAAATAAAATCATAAAAGAAACTGCTTGTTGAATCTCCTTTCTTAAGGTATGAAATGTTAGTACATTTATCATTCAGAAATGGGGGATTTGCTACCCTCCTTGGAACAATCCTCCTTTTGACCCACCTCCTGCTGTTGAGTGTTGACTCATTTTTTCATAAGAAATGAAATCTTTTGCAAGTTGGTTGCTTGATCACATTTGATGGCTGCACCTTTGTTAAAGTTTTCACTCCTCTAAGTAATCATGTTCAGCACCATTAAGTTAAGGTTCCATCACCAAGTCCTTCACTTGCAACTCGTTACTAATCGAAAGGCCTCTAGGCAGCGGGCTTCCTTTTGTAATTAGCAAGCTTAAAGGGCACCCCTTCAATTTTGTTGCCCACCTTAAGTGCTATGCTCCTTGGGCTACAAGAGGAACCCGCAAAGGTAATGTGGACAAATTCAGGCTTGTTTCAACTTAGAGGGCCAATGCTCCTTATTCGTTTGTGTATTAGGTCCATGCTTTGCTTTGGTTTTTTTTTCGCTGGCCCAACTTGCAGGCTTTTTTTTCTTGAGCTGGCCCAACTTGTGGGTTGTGTTTTGATTCACTTGTATATTTCCTCTTTGGCTCACTCTCTTTGCTCCCCTTGCTGCACACTGTATGCCTTGCATAGCTGGCTATGTTACCATTTACCAAAAGGTTGTCAAGGGTGAGAGGCCATGTTTTGCTGTACAATGGGGCTTCCCTTATTTTTAGCATATGCTATCTTGCTTTGAAAATAAAATAAATTAAATTAGATTCATCTCTCTTGAGGAGCTTTGCTTCTTATGAAAGGTCTTTACACCTTGAGGCGTGGAATAGGATTCGCAAGAGCCTTGCTCTTGCTTTGGGGGGTAAGCCTCGCAGAAGTTCTGCAAGAATCTTAATCTTCTTGTAGAGCTTTAGCAAGGACCTTGAACTTGCCTACATCAACTGGTACAAGCTCATCTTCAACCCATCAATTGATTCCACTGTAATAGTCACTTCTTCCCCTTTGCCTTTCACCAAATCTACTAGCTTGTTAGCGCAAAAGAAAGAAAAAAAAATTTCAGCAACAAATTATATTCCAAGAGGGGGAGAATGATGCAGCCGATAATCAAGATCCAATTCCACGGCCTAGTTCTAGCCCAACCTCCAAATGGACTCATGTGAAAATAATGGGATTTATCCACAAAAGTCTTATTGCTTTGTACTATTCTAGTCATAATCGGTTTTTTATATATGGCCTAGATTTTATTTTTTAAAATTTTTAGTTTTTTTGAGATTTGCTAAATGAAGGTCCAAATTTGTATTAATTAGGGTTTTCTTAAATATTTGTTTTAATTAGGGTTTCTAACCTCTTGAATATTTTTTTGGTAGGTCTTTTGTGTTGAAGGAAATGGATCACTGAATAAAGTTTTTGGAGATTCATCTCTTTTGGGGAGTTGTCTGGCAAAAGATCTTTGGCCTTGGATCTCAAGCGTTGCAAACACTTTCCACTAGCCTCAATGTTCTGCAGGAACCTTAAAACTCCCCCAAACCTCACAAATGTTCTACAAGAAACTTAAACTCAACATAGAGGTTTGACAAGGAACTTGATCTTAACAACACCATTAAGGCCCATTAGACTTCGAGGCCCAACTTCTGTAGTCAAGACTTGCACATGATTTAAGTCCAAGAATTAAGCATGGAAAAGAATGTAGCCCTAGCAGGTCTGGGCTCATTTATGATTGACGTTGATGGATGCAGGGAAAAGTTTGAGACTCTAATCAAACAAGTCCACCATGGTCTGAATGGCTGAGCTCATCTCACCCTCATTCTGTCATAAAAAGAAAATAGAGCCAAGTGAAGAGTCAATTCATCTTTCATAAGATGCTAAGCATCACAATCTCAAACTGCAGCGCTTAGAAAGGATGGCTTTGGTTGGTTAGGTAGGCATTATTTTTTAGAATAAAAACAGCCCTTTGACCCATTGGGATGAATGGTGACCATGGAAGTCCATTGGATGGAAAGAACAATATGAGAATTACCTATGTGCAAAATTTTGACCACATAAGATCATCCTAACCCTTTGATCCATGGCCCTAAAACTTAATGGTTTTAGAGGCATCATTTTCTTGATTTCAATCCAATAGTGAGGAAAAGTTGGATGACACATACACACACACACACACACACGCACACACCCAAGCACGCACACACACACATATAGTTATTTCTTAGCTTGTACCTAGATCAATGAGAAGATGACAATCCTATCATTTAAGATACGGAGATGAGTTTTTTCGCATGCATACCTTGCCCGCATTTTCCTTATTCCCAACAATAGTTTGGCATGCAAGCCTCCAAGAATCAGGTTTCTGCATTACAATTTCACTGAGAAAGGATCAAAATAGAAACTACAAAGGGAGTCATAAACAATACTTGAGTTCCCAATGAGTCGCAAGTACAGAAATTCAGGTTTGCCGAAAAATGTAGTACAATTTGAAACTCAAACATGGTCGAAACTAACATGCCTTTTTCAAGTACCGCAACTCCGCGTTGGTTCTTTCATTCAAGAGATCACTACCATCAACAATCTGCACATTGAAGGAATATGCGTATAAGGCTCCTGCAACTGCAATGTCTATTCGACTAGAGTTAAACCCTCAGAGACAACACTACAATCACAAATGGTTTTCATTGTAATGAAGGTGCTCCAGCACTTGAAAAAAATGCAATCCATACACGGGTGTTAAACAAGCATCCTGACGCAAGAATATTAGCATTGGATAAATTCCAAGTGCAACACATTATCCAGCCCCTGTTCAAACCCATCCTGGCCATTTAGAGATAAAATTGGGAGAGTCATCTGATACAATATTAAGGTTGATTCGAGACGAATTCAAATTCACAGGATAAAAGACATGCACCCCCAAAACCGACTATGAGCCTCGTGTTCATGAAATCCAACACAGTGAACCATGGAAATTGGTATGAGACCCAAAAGATATATTCTAGCATACAGGAATTAAATGCCAAACCATTGCACAGTACGAATGTTTCGACTTTTTCAGTCAGTGGTTCCAAATTCCCAGCTGGTATTAGATTAAATTATTCAGAACTCACTCATGCAAACAGCCAAAGTGCAGCTGAATGGTGGACATGAATCTCATCTGTTAAAGGCATAATCATAATGCAGGCTTGATGAGGACAGTACTGAACGGAATTCAATAACAATGCAAGCCAATAGCCAAATGACAAACCCAAAGACCTCCTGCTGATGTATATCAGTTCGGAGACGTCTGTGAATTACCTAAACTTTGGAAAACTATCCTGTTCATTTTACAGCACAAAATGTTCAGAACTGGTCTTTAATTGGGATGTCCCTATGACTTGGCAGGATGATTGAACAATTGGCCATCAAGTTTAGAGAGCTATTCCAACAAACACTCACTTGTATTAGGATATAATCAACAGCAATGACTGCCAATGTGATATCTGCTATGCTATGAAGCACGGATATGGACACGAGACACGGATACGACACGACACGGACACGGCGATACTGCAAATCCTAAAAAAGTAGGACACAGACACGGCTAGGACACGGCAAATAATATATATAGTTTTATAAATAATCATAAAGTTAAAGAATAGTTATATTTTTGGCCAAATTAAAAAGTATAATGTCAAAATTAATAAAGAAAAAACATAATTGATACTGGAAAAGTCAAAAATAAAATCTATAATGCATAATGTAATGTAATAGTAGGCCATAAGCCCATAGTACATCAATCATCATCAACATTACATGTCACAATTACATCATAATCAAATCAATTTCCTATCACACTGAAAAACAAACTATCACATTGAAAAATAAACTAGGAAAAAAATGCAGCAGTTCTGGAAAAAAAAAGCAGCAGTAGCATGGAAATATAGCAACAGTAGTTCTGAAAAAAAAAAACGAACAAACAAACAAACAAAAGAAAGAAAACAGCAGCAACAGCACAGCAGTCCCATGGAAAAAAAACAGCACCACTGAAAAAAAGAAAAAAACAGTAGCAGCAGCAGTTCGAAAAAAAAAAGAAGAAAGAAAACAACAACAAAAAAAAAACAGCAGCAGCACAGCAATCCCATTTAAAAAAAAAACAGCACTGAAAAAAATATAGCAGCAGCAGCAATTCGAAAAAAAAAAAAAAGAAAGAAAACAGCACCAGCAGCAGCACAACAGCAACAGCAAAGCAGTCCTGTGGAAGAAAAAAAACATAGCAGCACTGAAAGATAAAAAGAAAAAAGAAAACAGCAACAGCAACACCACAGGAATCCGATGGGAAAAAAAAAACAGCAGCAGCAGCAGCAGTTAGATGGAAGAAACAAGGAAAAAGAAAACAACAGTTCAAAAAAAAAAAAAAAGAAAGAAAGAAAGAAAGCAGCAGCAGTGGCGCAACAGTCAGATGGAAGAAAAAACAGCAACAACACAGCAGTAGTTCAAAAAAAGAAAGAAAGAAAACAGTTACAGCACAGCAGCACTGAAGAGGAAAAAAAAAACAGCAGCAACAAAAAAAAAAAAAAACAGCAGTACCTGTTCTTCCTCCTCCTCCTTTTTCTTCCATGCGCAATTGCAGATCTTCCTCATGCTCAAATCTTCCACGCATCTTCCTCAAGCTCAGATCTTCCACGCGCAGCCGTAGATCTTCCTCACGCTGTCTTCTTCTTCTTCTTCGTTTCACTGCTGGCAACGATTCCCCCTTTTCATCTTCTATTTCTCCGTCTCCCAAATGCCACCGTTTCCCCCCTTTTGATTTCACAAACGAAGAGTGAATATAACATTAGGGTTATAGTTTAAAAAAATTACAGTTACCCCTTTCCTCTTTTTTTTTCTAATTTTAACCCAAGTTGAGCCGATTTTAATTATATTTTAGTCCCGCCGTGTCCACCCCATGTCCGAGCCGTGTCCTGCAGTGTCCACCCCGTGTTCGAAATTTAAAAAATAAAAAAAAATTTCAGGACACGTCTTCGGGGCGTCGGACACGTGCCCTGGTGTGTCGGAGCCGTGTCCATGTCCGACACGTGTCCGACACGGACACGGGGCCCATTTTAGAGTGTCCATGCTTCATAGCAGCTATGTCAACTGATGGGATAATATGGCATTGATCATAAAAGCAATCGATGACGGAATAGTTGATTAACCAGTCATTGGAATCAAATCATTGCAAAGGATTACAAAGAAAACATCAGACATCACACCTATACTCTATAACTAGTTGAAGATTTTTTAGGGCTTACATGAGAAAAAGAAAAAAGGAAAAAGAAGAATAGTTTCAGACACATCAAACTACTGTGTATTAGCATCACTTCTATCATTATTTTGAAGGAAAAAAAAGCAAATCAATGAGGGATGAATGTGTGTGCATCTAATGTGAAGAGCACATGGTACTTATCATCAATATCAGCTGAAAGCAATGAGGTTATGTATAAGATATGAGATAAAGTAAGATACTACTTAGGATACAGAAGCTAGCAAGATCCCTATATATGATCTTACACTCTAGTTATATATAAGAGCTAATTGATGTATTCTAATCTGCTAAGAGATCTCCACATATAGAGTCCAAAAAAATTCTATACGGACTATAGCATCCAATATGCTCATTATGGAACTACTCATGACTACGTGTTGACCTTCACTCTCTGCACAATCCCTCAAGTTGGAGTATTGACATCCTATGGGCACAGGATTCTTGTCAATATACTTATCAATGTGAACAAAGCTAGTTGATCATCCAAATGAACAAGAACATAAAAAATCTTTAATGACACCTCTTTCAACAAACAGTTAAAGCAATATATTATGTTCTTTCATGATAGGAAAGATTGGAAGTTTTGTGATGCTAATATAGCTTTCAAGGTGAGGAAACTTTAGAACCTCATCTCCTAGGGACGTGACTATAACCATCACGATTATCATCAAAGAGCCTCGTCCCATCTATGTTGGGGGTCTGCTACATGAATTCTATTTCTCCATTCTGATGTATCTTGAGCCAAATCCTTAAAAAGGTAGTACTTCTTTAAATCTATCCTTACTAGTTCCATCCATTCTTCTTCAACCTACCTCTTTTTCCTTAGAGGCCGTCAACCTACATAGAACAACTTTTGCTCAAGAACACTTTTGTTGCCCTATGTTGGGCATGTTCAAACCATCTTAAACGAGTTTTCTCAATTTACCACCTATTGATGCTATCAGTATGTGCTCCTAAAAGCGCTTAATTCTGATTCCATCTTTCCTCATTTTAACACACATCCACCTCAATATTCTCATCTCTACATTGCTCATTTTGTGCATGTGTTGCTTCATGATTGACGAACATTCAGCTCCATAGGTCATAGCTAGTCTAATTGCTATCCTATAAAATTTTTCCTTCAATATTTTTGGTACTTACCGATCACAAAGCACTCAAAAAGAAAGCCTTTGCTTCAAGCATCCTGCTCTTGTCCTATGTTATATCAACTATAGAAGAAAACAAAAATTTGAGAACGAAGGAAAAATCTGTATCCCTCTAACAACAGGGCTTCCTTCTTTTATAATCTTCACTGAGCTAATTACAATATTTAAATCCCCTTGATTGGGGTGATTTATAGATATTACAATAACATTACCTAATCTTTCAGATATACAAGTTAGCAATGAATTGATGCAAATCAACAAGATATCGATGGATAGCCCTTTTCATCCCCTGTGCCACTTGCAAATGCCACCTATAAAAGCCACCCCTTCTCTCAGATTGATGAGGGGAAAATATACCAACACCAATTCATCTGCTAACACCTAATATTTCACTCGAGGAAGGGCCTTGTGAAGATATCCGCCATTTAAAGATCAGACGTGACATGAAGAAGAGTAATAATTTATCGTCATATGCTTCTTAGACGTAGTGACAATCAACTTCTATGTGCTTTGTTCACTCATGGAATGCAAGATTGGCAGCAATTTGGATTACACTTGTTCTGATAGCATGGACAGGGTTTCAGCATGTTGAGAAAACCAAGTTTAGAAAACAATTAACAAGTCCATGTAATTGCATATCATTCTCATAATTTCATGTAGATTCATGGACTTATTTAGGGTATATTGCATTAGATTTCACTGAATTTCATAATCTCATGCATTTGAGCAATTTAAAGTTGAATTCAAGTCAAAATTGGTCAAGACTAATTTGATTGCATGATTTCATGAAATTACCGTTTTGCATTATCCTATTATCGCACTTAATATCTCAAAATTCACATGTAGAACTCATGTGCTTTCTTTGCACCATTGAATTCTATGCAAAAAAATCGATGAACATGGTATATTCATGCTAGTTCATACGTATTGAGTTGGGTCCCATGCATTCCATGATAGTTTTCTACATAAAATTATTCTATTTAATATAATTAATTTCTTTTTGGAGGAAAATTATTTCAAGAGGGGACCCACATGAGGAGAAATTCAAGAAGAAATCCAAAGGAAAAGAAAGAGAGGAAGAAAAATGAAGAAATTGAAATAGACCCATGTGGGGTCCACCTTGGGTGTGAATCCCAAGCTGTGATGCATCATGAGGGGGCCCACTTTTGTTAAAACTCAAGAAGACTTCCTAATTTTTAGGAAACCAAAATTTCTAATCTCAAATTCAAATTTGAATTGAAGAGTCAAAAAAAGGAAAGAAATATGGAAGACTTTGAGGTGAAGACACGCAAGCAAGGAAGAAGTCTCAAGGAAGCTTGGATGCCCAACGGGGGACCCCCTAGCCCATTGCACAACCCAAGTGGGGTTCAACCATGTTTAAAACATTCAAAATATCTCCCTTTCGAAGCAATTTCAAGTCAAGGTGGGGTCCATGGTGGAAGCTTCCAAGCAATCAAGAGAAGGGACCAATTTTAGAAAGTCTTGCACACCAAGGTTCCTAAGCTAGAAAAACTTCCTAAAATCCAAGATTTCTCTCTTAAAATTCCTAATTCCATTCAAACTTGAGGCCAAAGCAAAGGGACTTCCTAATTCTCATCAAACTTGGGCCCTAAGGCAAGTCATTGCAAAACTATAAATACAATGAGGGGGTGGACATCAAAGGCATGCATGCATCCACCCTTTTAGGGAATGGCTCCCCCCCCCCCCCCCCCCTCTCTCTCTCTCTCTCTCTCTCTCTCTCTCTCTCTCTCTCTCTGTACTCTTTTTTCTTTTCTTTTTCAAGCAATAAGTTTGTATTTTTGTGAGAAGAAGAAGAGGAAGGGGCTAGAACTCTTTTTGTAATCTAAGGAGAAAGGAAAAGTTGACTCTTTTTTGACTAATTCTATGCATTGATATGTTCTTTGAAAGGTGTGAATTTCTTTATTGTTGATTAAATTTTCATTATTGAAGGTGTGAATTTCTCCATTGTTGATTAAATTTTCATTATTGAAGTTCTTTTGATTCTTTGGGTTTTTTTTTTAAATATATTGAATGCTTAAGGACCTCTAAGTATGTTGGAGCATTGATGAGAAATTCCATCTTGGCTCATTCTTATGGGAGGGATTGAACAAAGCCATTCATATTTTTGGTGCTTAGAAAGAAACTAATCTTCATCCTTAGGTTGCAAATTTCAATTTATTATCTCTAATTTTTCTATTTTAAATTGGGTTTTTAATTCTTTTTATGGTAGATGCAGGCTATACTTGTTTAGATTAGGTTTATAGTCTAGGGTTTTTAGTTAGGATTATTTTTATGGTGCATAAAGACTTGTTATTAATTAATTTTTCAGATTAGTAGTGACTGGTTGTAGAGACTATAGATACTTTGGATAGTTTTAGATTTTCTATAGGACAGGTACAAGTTAATTGTTCTCGCTCATTGTGGATTGACCCCATCTCACCGGGTTACTACTTCACAACCTTGCACTTGGGGTTGTCGATTAGCAATCATTGGAGCCAGAAAATCTTGGAGCAAGCTGATGATAAAGATCCATATCGAGCTTCCATGGGAACTTAGAAACATGATCATGATTCTTGTACTTCCAAGAGATTAATGCATGACCAAAGTAAACACACCATCTAGTGGCGGATCATCAAGTATCTGAACATCGTGCCCAATCAGCATCACAAAATAAGCATGCAGATTCAAGTTGGAGATGCTAGGAAAAAATATGTTGTGTGCTTGTGCCAAGAAGATCTCAAATGATTCTTCAACTAATTGAAAAGATTTACAGCAAGAGAGATATCAAGTCGATTCATAGTCAACCATACAAGACTTCCAACTAGCTTCCTATAGACCATTGGATCCAAAAGAGAACTGCCATCATTTTCTGGTATTTACATTGAGTTTAATTGTAGTATCTACTGGTGTTGTATTTTGTAAATAAGCTTGAATAATGAGATGCCGGGTATACTTGCATTGAATAATGAATATGCAACCCTTGAGTTTGTGAACTAGAAAGTAGGTGAAAGGACCCAAAAGTTTTATATGAAAAGAAGCATGGAGATATTGTTGTAACTGTAAGACGATGTCGGGGTCATTTCCTGAGATAATGATGCCATCAACATAAACCAACAAGATAGTGACGCCTTGAGAAGATTTACGAAAGAAAAGTGATGGTTCAACCTCGCTTTGAGAAAAAACCAGCAATCAAGAGTGTCCTTCAAAATGATACGGATAAGAGTTGGAAACATGACGTAGCGAAGGCTAACTAGGAGTGAAACTTTTTTATGCTGTCAACATGTGATCAAACCTACCCAAACATTTCATCCTAACACTAGCTATCTTAATCTGAAAAGGATGGGGACACTTTCTAGTCAAACCTCAATCATTTTATTTTGTGGTGGTCCCAAGTGCTCGACAAATGAAGCTGCAGCTACCACATCAGGCCCCCAGAAACATCTTTTAAAGTTCAATACATTTCCCAAATCCCAAGCCCATCTAGATAACTAGAGATCCAAACCACTCACCTAATGGATCCCACCAAAGGTGGTTACCTAATTTGTTACGATAGGTCTAAAATTGCGAGTTGATTCAATAAAATAATCCACATTTTGGTTTCTCCAAAATTTTGAGGAACAAAAATGTCTGATTCGCTACAGTTTGTAGCTAAAGGTACGCATTTAGAAATATATTTATATTTACATGTATTTATATATTTTTTAAAAAGATAAAGAGGAAAAATGATCATTCCCTCAGAGAAGTTAGAAAAAACAATTGCATGCGGAAGCTGTAACTTGTATTGAAGAGAGGGAAAAAAATCAAACATTAAATTTAAATTTGAGAGAACTCACATATTTATTTCGTTTACTATTTTTCACATATTTTATATTTATTGTTAAATAACTTATAACCGATCAAAAGAACTTACATCTAGAGTCCAGACTAACTAGATGACTGACCTTTATTAAACTTTAGGCACATCATACTTTGTTTAAAGCCAATTTCACCAAGCTGTGTTTCTCTCCCACTCACAAAATAAGATTATGCGGCATATTAGTTTTTCCCTTTCTCTCTCATGTTTAAAAGTTTTCCCTTTTTATTTGATTATATTATAACAGCTGAAAATTTTCAGTGGACTAGGAAAATGACCTTCCATATCATTTGATGTCCCCCTCCTTTCTATAACATACTTCCCTCTTGTTGATAAGTTGAAAAAAAAATTTCTCTTCCTCCATTTTAACAGCAGGATGTCATGAACTAGTTCGACCATATGGTCCTTTCTTTTTGGAAAACTTACACAGCAATGACATGCCCCTTGATTAGGAATGGTCTAGACTTTAGTATTAATGGAGGATGTAAATTAGTCAATAATCATTTATAAATCACATCTGAAATATTGATGTGGATGATTTCTAAATATACTTCATATTCTGAAATATTATTTTTTCATATATTGTAAGGCATTTTTTTTAATAAAATGAATCACATGTCTTTCAATTACATCTACAATTCAAGGGAATAATCATTAACTAATTTATCTACATGTATAAATTAAATTATTGAATATTTCGAACTCGAACACTGAATTGAAAAGTGACTCTACCCAATCGAACTCTCAATTTGACGCAAGTATTGAGTTACAAATAGCAAACAGAAATGCAAATTGATCAAACCAGATGACTATGGACGCAAGTCCTCCAAGTAGTCATATGTAAAACACAGAAGGTAAGAATTTCAATGGGCTTGGGCCATTGGACAAGCAGCTTTGATTATAAGCAAGTGCAACAAGTGGCAGTGTGTAAGGAGAAGCAATTGGAGGAAAAGTTGATGGGGGCAATTGCCGCCCCCTCGAACCCCCAGGCTTCACAACTGTATATAAGTCCTCATATGCTTTGGACTTTGCATCACTTCCTACTTCCTTGATGCATTTCATAAATCACTTTTAACCACCCATGGCTGCATCATCTAGGCCTTACATTCATCATAATCATGGCTTAAGATAATCCACTCTTGCCTCTAAGAACTCCACTTAAATACAAAAAGTCTAAACTACTCCATATAAAGAAGACAAAAAGTGAAATCTTCCTCTTGTTCTTCTCTACACACACAACATAAATAGCCAATAATTAAAAATAAAATAAATGGGAAAGAAGTCGAGAACAAGAAGATGCCCGGCCCATGTCTGAATCAGTAACACTTTCAGAAGCCAGAACTATAAGGCTGGCCACATGGCACTATGTGCCATAATGCTATACAGTTTGGACCTATAGGGCCCCATCCCATGTCAAGCATGGGGTAAGAAGCTCTATAAGGGTTGCAATGAGTTTTGGGGTCTACTTTGTGGACTTCCCCCTTCACAAATGCAATCATAGCCCCCCACTAATGCCAAGGCTTACATGACAATGCAGTCATCAAGATCATTATCTGTCCTGCCTCATGGACCCAGTTGAACTTTTATTGGGTCCAAACAACCAATGCTCATGATAGAATAGACTTCAGCTCATTCTTAAGAAGAGAAAAACTCAGAAAAATAAATAAACAAAAAGAAATAAAATACCTCTACAATGCACGTGCCGCAACTGCCACCACCCCCACAGTTCATCACTTTTCCCTATTTAAATGAAAACATTCACTTAGAACTTGGTATATAAAACACAAGTGAAGAGTTCTCATAAATTATCCATTCAAGTCAAATGCACATTTAAAACTTGAGTCATGATCCCTCATTGGTCATTTGTTACTGAATACACAATTTTTAACTGCATAACGGTGTATTGGTGTTTTCACTGTTGAGAATATACTTGTTATAAGTCGTAAGCCATGAAGAAAAGCATTTTTTTTTTAAACATATCACTAATCAAGTGATTATGCATGAGTCTAAACCGAATTCAATGCATGACCTTTTCTCTTTGTATTTCTTTCTTCTACTTTTCTTCGACTTTTCTATTTAGTTCCAAACTTATCCATACTTTAGCATTTAATTGGTATCAGAGCAGACGTTGGTGCCTTCAATACATGTTTCTCAGGGTATTTATCACAGACTCTGAGAAAGTTTGGAATTGCAACATGTCAATACACAGGTCAAGCACAACGCAATGGGTCAAGAATAGTCCAATCGTACATTTGTTGTAATCTAATGTGTATCATGGACCAATTTACCAGTTACTGTACATTCTTTCTTTAGTCCTTAGATTTAGAATTTAATTCATCTAATAACCCTTGATTAGGATATGATGGGATGTAACGATACTATGAATACAAGATACAAGCCAAGGAAGATACTATGATATCATCTTGTAAAATTAGTAGTAACCATTGTAGCTTAGATCCTTATCTTTGTAATCAAGATCAAATAGGAAACACACTGGGGAGCTCATTGTCATGTTATTTGTGAATAAGTAAAAAAACAAGGAATTAAAAGTTGAAGCATGTTGAAGGGGGGCCCACTACCTACACCCAGACCCGACCACCTATACCCAGTCACTTGAAAGACCACAACTGAAGTCCACTGCAACGTGGACCCCACTTGTCAACACCCGAAGGCAACGTGTGCATTTTAGAACCAAGCCGGCGTAAGTGGCTAACTCACATAGGTGGCGTAGAGTTCTATCTTGTCATCGAGCATGATGTTCCTGAGAAGCTTCTCGCCGCTCTTTGCCTTTACGCTCTTCACCGGATAAGAGCCATCTGCTCTTGGCTTTGGCTTTTATTACCAACACACATACACCAAGAGAAAACAGAGAGAGAAATGTCAGTCAATCAATCAATACTGATTAAGGAAATTACATGAATCCGCCCTAGAAAGAGAAAGTAGAAACTGAAAGGAAAGAGAGAGATTTCTAGAGAGAGAGAGAGACACGTGCCCCGAGGAATTCGAGCTCGATCTCGGGCGTCGGAGGCGGAGAGCTGGACGGGGAGGCCGAGGAGGGATCGTGCAGCGCACGTGAGATTGAGATGGAGATGGAGATGGAGCTCTTTGGAGTAGAAGGAAAAGAGAGGGACAAAAAGGGGCTTCTGGCAGTGCAGGGGGAAGGAGGTGAGGGGATCAATGGCTGTTGTTGACCGAAGGACAGAGAGAGGATATGTACGGCAGCCATCTGAGCCGCGCGATCTTTTCTGCTGTCGAGACTCAAAACACTGAGTGGGGGCGCAGGGTGTGGAGGGCATGCGAAGTGGCACTCGATGGTTTTTTAAGTGAAGATGCTGGCCCAGCCGGTCTTGAACCCCGTCAAACAGGCTCAGCTCATTTCCGGAGTTCTTAACCACCAGAACAAATTTAGTGCGAGTAACAATTATTTTTTAAAAGAAGTTACACGAGTTTACTGCATTGTGGGGCCATTTTGATTGAATATTTTAAAACGTTGGATGAATTATTGTCAGAGAAATGGAGCACACGCCCACAAATCGGTTCATACCATGGATGAAAATCGCGGCATTGGTCGCGGCATCGGTTGATCAAAAAAACCGATACGGTATCGGTATCGGTCGCGGTTCGTAGTCGTCGCGGTGTGAATTTTTTTTTTAATCCAAGAAATTTTGAAAAAATATCCAAAAAATCCAAAATATTAGAAATGCTATAAAACAATGTTTTTTTTCATTAATAATATATATAAATCAAAATATCAGTCCCCTTAAGTTATGATATCCTGTATCGCTGTCTTGTCTCAAAATGTGATTTTTTTCATAAGATCCATAATTATAACTTATGAAATATGAACTATTAATTAGTCTGAAATTTTAGAGAATACAACTTATTGATAATTTATATATAATGGTTGTACACTTGTACTTGTATCTTGTATAATATATAACTATACCCATATCATTATTTATCAGTCATCATTCATTATTCAACAACAATCAATTCATCACTCAATTATCAAGCAAGTTGTAAAATTTAAGAACATAAACATTAACATAATATATGACATAATGACAGTAAAATAAATCATAAATCAAATTATTGGACCCCTTAAGTTATGTTCATGTATTGCTATCTAATCTAAAGCTATATAAATTTTATTTATAATTAAATTAATTTAGATACATATACTAAACAAGTTAAAATATCATAAATTTTATAAAATGCAACGTAATTATGACTTATGGGCTATCTATTAGTATGAAATTTAAGAAAATAAAACTTGTACTCGTCACTCAATCATTAAATAAGTTTCGCCTTGCGCTTGTAAGATAACATGTTTTATTATGATAGTATAGTAAAACACAAAGCAACTAAATATTTATAATTTACTTAAAATGATGATAAATTTGAGTAATTATTTTACAAAGATCAACAAGATTTTAATAAAAATTCTGATTTTTAAAACCTCAAATAGTTGATCTAACCTCAATATGTATTGATTTAATATAAGAAAAGGTACTCACAATAAAAAAAAAAGCATAAAATCATCATTTTTAAGCTATATCTAAATAATTTTTTAAAAAAATACAAAATGCTCACCTCAGTAGAGTTGTATATGATTTTCAAGACTATATTGATAAAAAAAAAAGTATTTTTGATACCTTGCAAGTGAAATAGGTGTTGAGGAAGAAAAAAGGTGGATATATTTAAAAGGAGGAAGAACGAGGGAAAAGAGGACAAAAGAAAAAAAATTTTAAAAATAGTGGGCCGATATTTTGACCGATATCGACCAATATATCGGTTAGCACCGATAATTTGAAATATCGGCCGATATTATCCGATATTTTGGAGATATTTTACCAGGACGATACAGAAACCGATAACTTCAAATTATCATACCAGTATCGGCCGAGAATTTAAACCATAGTTCATACTATGAGAATAAAAATAGAGGATATCGATATATTTGTTATATCTTTTAGTCCTATATTGACTATTGAGAGAAAAGTAGTTGCAATTATATGTAGAGTTTACACCCTTATTTTGCATGAGGCCTTTTGATGGGTCGAGACCTACAAAAAGTAAAACCGTGAGACCCATGGGCTAAGGCTGATAATATCATACATACGTGTAGGGTAAGGCATTACAAATGGTGTCAAAGCCGACTCTCAACTAGTTCGAATGTGGGTCTCTGTCGCGGTCTAGTGCAAGTAGGCAAGTTCTTATGTGGGCGGACCAAGAGGGCTAACAGGCTATTGCATAAGGACGTATAACCCTACCATGATCCGGTGCAAATGCGCAGGTTCTTATATGGGCGGACTAAGATGGCTGACAGGCTACTATATAGGGACGTACAACCCTAAGTGGAGTGGATTATGACATCTTGGAGTCCCACATTAACTATAAAGAGGAAAGTAATTGGGATTATATACAAAGCATATACCCTAACTTTGATGAGGCCTTCTGGTGGGGTTTTGTGCACGTGATAGAAACTCTTGGTACTGTCGGTGGAGTAAATCATATTTATATTTTAAAAAAAGAAAGAAAAATTATAAAAATTACATAAGTTTTGCCCAATTTTCAATTCTGCATAATTAAAAAATAGTTTTTGAAAAAAGGATTTAAGTTTTTCAAATTCATTTTAATTCAAGATATAAAATGGTCTTTCTTGCTTCTCCCTCTTCAATTTTTTTTTAGCTGAAAAAGAGATGCATTAATAATAATAATTCACAAACATACAAAATAAGTAGGTAGGTAACCTCTCACAGGTCTGTCATAGGAACAAGTGAAACCTTAGAGAAGAAAACATGAAACCCACAAATACACCAAAGAAGCTGAAGGAACTGAAGGCTTTTGGGGAGAGATCCTCTAAAATGGATTAATACCAATCTTAATAATATATGTGCAAACAATCAACCACACAATGAAAATAAAAATCAAACCACAAGCACACACAAATTTTATGTGGAAACCCAAACCGGGAAAAAACCATGATAAAAAATCAAGTACTATGAATCATGCTATAGTTATAAGAGAATACTCATAACCTTATCCAGTTGCTTCTCAACCTAAGGACCTTGTGATTCCTTTGCACAGCTCCCTGCTGCAATGACCCCCTGCCGTTCTCTGTGACAGATCCAAAACACCTAGACGCCTTCTGGATGTTGTACTTGATTCCCCAAAGCAATCTTCTACGATCAGAGAAATAGAAGACAAAGATCTCTAGAGCAGAATTTCGGCCCTTCAACTCTCCAATGAAAGAACTCTAGAAAATGTAATCTCTAACAAGCAGTCTTCTTCTTAGAATATTGAGATCTGTGTTCCACAATTAGGGTTAAGAGAGAACCCTCTATTATAGCCCCAAATTTATGCCTCGTGAGTATAATACGATCAGGAAAGAAGTTGGCATCAAACAGAGAAGTTTCACTTCAATTCAAGCTGAAAAATCGCAAGTCGGTGCACTTTTTGCACTTGCTCGACCAGTCGAATAAATAGCCTGATCGGTCGGATTAAGG
This sequence comes from Sextonia rubra, assembly GCA_037013555.1. NCBI lineage: Eukaryota > Viridiplantae > Streptophyta > Magnoliopsida > Laurales > Lauraceae > Sextonia > Sextonia rubra. The sequence continues at coordinate 12,275,735 of JASUAD010000018.1, read as the reverse complement.
TTCTGCTCAGGTGAAAATTTCAGCATTTTTCTATAAACTTCCGGAGGCCATAACTTTCTCGTTTCAGCTCCGATTGAGACGATCTCGGGCTCTACGGAATCCTCTCGAAACCAGCTTTCCAACGGTAGGTCGTTTGCCTATATTTAACGTTTGGTTTGTGAGATATGACCTTTTTAATCCATATTATCCCTAGAAAATCACTTCAATTTATCGCTTTTTTTTCTATTTCTTCACTTCAGTGCATCCAGCGAGTCAAACCATTGTCCAAACTCAAGGATAAGTAAAATACAACACTAATGAACTCAACTTTTGTCCAACCCATGAATTTGCCAACACAAAAATACTTAAAACTACTTCCCAACATACAGAAGAGTAAGAAAAACTCCCCGAGGGTTTTAGGCTTCCCCAAAGAACCGAATAGTCAGTGTTTGAACAAAAACATAAACAACCAAAAGTCCAATGGACACCCATTACCAACCGATAACCCCGTGGTCCCCTCAAACCTCAAGAGCCAACAATCGCCCAGGATAGTAGCTAATCATGAGGGATAGAGGCCTGATCCAATTCGCGAAGCTCCCTGCACCTTTCAAACCATTCACTAGGTCCCCAATTGAGGAGGATGAGCCAGAATCGTGATGAGAATTTTGGGACAAGAAGAAGGTGCTGTGGTAGACGGCAGCATTGCTAATTTCTACTTCATACCAGTAGCATGCATCTTCAGGCAAACCAGTCGAGAAGGTGAGGACAATGGGGTTAAAGGATTTGGATAGGACATCCGCCACCTTGTTGGCAGACAGCTTGCAAGAGCTAACGGACTAGAGTTGTATCTCCACTAAGAGGTTTAAGGCTTGCTTCCACTCTGGCATCATGGTCCAACCCAATATACCAGACGCCTAAACCGTAGTAATCAACACCAAACTGTCCCCTTCGATTAGCAGCTGGGGCAACTTGAAGACCCTTCCTTAAAGCAATAAGTTCGGCCTCCAATGCAGAGCTTACCATGACAATACCTAAGTAAGCCTGCGGCATAATCCCAAGATGGTCTTTGATGATACCACCTATACCTGCTTCATGACTACTGGGGTTAAAAGCCCCATCAAAATTAAGTTTAAACCAGGAAGGAGGAGGAGGGATCCATCTGTCCGGTTGATCAGCTGAGGAGAAGCCTTTCCCTGCAAAAACATGATTAATATTCCAGTTAAGAATAAAATAAATGGCTTTATCTCGGCCAGCTCTGTGATCTAGGGGGTAGTAGTTGAAGATGAGATCATTCCTACGTTTCCAAGTATACCACATAATAGCTACCACTAGCCTGAGTCTGGAGTAACACTTGGAGGACAGGAACCAGGCTAGGAAGGAGGAGTATCTATTGGGATTATCAATGGACTGAGGAAAGGCCTGCTAGACAATATGGGAGAAATGGCAATGGCAAAAAAGGTGGTATAGGGACTCAATGGCTGAGTGACAAAAATAGCACTGTGGAGCCACCTCTGGGGGAAGGAATTGAAGGAGGTCTTTGGTGGGGAGCCGATTATGGGCACATCGCCAGAGGAAAAATTTTAGTTTGAGTGAAATTGAAGCCTTCCAGATTTTGGCCCAAGGGATTTGAGGCCCCAGATCTAAGCCTTGAAAGTGGCTATAGAAAGCCTTGAAGGAACAAGTTCCAACGGGCTCCTCTTTCAAACACTCAAGGTCAACACCTCCCAAAGGGATATGGATGATATTGCTGACAATGTGAGAGGCCAAAGCAGAGGAAGCAGGGACACATTCCGGGCAGGGGCACCATGGACAGTGATGGTCAGTTTGTCTACAGTGTGTTCCTCAGTAAGTAGGCGATCATTGCAAGTGGATTGAGGCAAGTGAGGATGCAGAGGACCCACCGAGGGGACCTAGTGATCTAGGAAAGATTTAATATTCGAACCATCACCGAGGACCCATGGTATGGTCTAGAATGGAGCTGCGAAACAACAGGATTTTCTTCCAAATGAAGGAGTCCCTAGGTCTTCTCGAGGTGGCCTCAAAGGAAGTGTGCCTGAGGTATTTGTGGGTAAGAAGGTTAGCACATAATTCATCAGGCTAGTGGTGAATTCCAAACAAGATGTGCCAAAGCCACCTAATTCGAAATATCAGGATCCCTGATCCCCAAACCCCAGGACATTGTTGGTTTGGAAATGGTCTTCCAGCTAATGGGATGGTATGTGAAGTGGGAAGAAAGGTTTTGGATATCAAGGTGGGTTTTGGCTTCCTAGGATACCTGGCTAGGGGCGTCTCTAGGATAAGGTTGGCTTTAGATCTGTTGGCTTTCTTCCTCGCTTCCCTTTCAAAAAGATGAAGGATTTGGAGAATATGCTGAAAGGCCTTTTTGGAGTTTTTAAAGAAAAGGAGGATGTCGTCAGTATATTGGAGGATCCCTACATGAATCCCCCGGAGGCAATGGTTGGAAAAAGGGAAGGTTTCTCTAAATATTTGGTTCTGCACACCTTTGGAGAGCACTTCGCAACAAAGGACAAAAAGAGAAGGCGGAAGAGGATACCCATGTCTAAGGCCACAGAGGGTGGACAGGATCAGAAAAGTGGCCGTTGATCTTGACAGAGTATTTGATCGAAGTCACACAGGTCATAATACTAGAGACAATCTTAAGATCGAAGCCATATGCAATCAGACAATGACGAAGGAGGTTCCAAGAAAGTTTGTCATAGGCTTTAGAGATACCAATTTGAGAACACACCATTTCTTCTTAAGATTCCTCTTATTCATGCGGTGAAAGGTTTCCTTAGCAATGATGATCATTGTCAGAGGTGGTCATTTCCCCAGTTGGCAAGTGACCACCTGTTCATTCGAGATGCACTTTTTTTAGTAAGGGTCCTTTCCTCCTAACCAACAATCTAGAAATAATTTTATACTGTACATTGTAAGGTTGATAGGTCTAAAGTCCCCAAGTGAAATGGCCCCTTCCTTTTTTGGGATGAGGACAATATTGGCATCATCAATGCCTCAAGGAAGGGCCCAAGTTCAAAGAATTCTCTAGCAAAAGACACATTTGCTTCAATCTGATCCCAAAATGTAGGAAAAATACAGCATTGAAACCATCTGGCCCGGAGGCCTTGTCACCCCCAAGGGAGAAAACAGCCGCCTTTATTTCCTCAGTAGCGGGGGAGGTAAGGAGCATCATATTATCTTCAGCAGAGACACAAGACGCAATATTGGAGCAGAGAGCTGGCACATGGAGTTCAACTGAGGAAGCGGTGAATGTGTTCTGGAAATGGGCTCGACAATGATCTTTTAGCTGAGTCATAGAAGAGAGCTGGTTGCCCCGCTCGTCCAAAAGGAACAGGATAGAATGGTGTTTATGATTAGCCGTAGCAACCTTGTGAAAAAACTTGGTATTTCTGTTCCCTTCTTGTAGCCATTGAATTCTAGACCTTTGGCGCCAAAAAGACTCACGTTGGGCTTGAAGATCCCTTAACCAAAAGCCTTTCAAGGTTGAGGAGGAAGTCCGACCGAGGGTAGAAATGACTCCTTCTGGATAACTTCGAGTCTCTTTTTGATAATATGAATGTTGGCCGTAGAACAATTCCAGCACAGAGACTACCAAACATCCATCTTTTGGCCAAGCAGGGATAATTTGTGGTGAAGAAGAGAGAGGTGTGGGGGGGGTGGTGGTGGTGGTGGGAGGTTTAATGAGAGGCCGTGACTGGTGAACAAATGGGGAGAAAGCAGGGTGGCGAAGCCAGGCATTTTCATATCAAAAAACTTAGGGGGCCTGGCAAAGGTTTGTGAAGGCACGATAAGGATTGGGTTGTGATCCGGGGAGGTCCTTGGAAGGTGAAAGGAATGCATGTGCAAGTAAGAGTAGCTCTGCAGCCAGCTAGAGTTTGCAATGGACCTATTCAGCCGAGCCAAAACTCTGTAAGGTTCCAGCCAGTACCAATGAATCCCCAAGTCCAGAAGCAGGTTGATGTCGAGTAAGTCTCTAAAATCCCCGCATGCTGGACTCCAGGAGAAAAGTCTCCCACTAGACTCTTCAAGTGGGGAGGAGAAGGAGCTTAAAATCACCAACTAGCGTCCAAGGGGATGAAGGTAGCACATATGACTGGTTAAAAGCGCAAAGGTCACTCCAAAGGGCGCTACGATCGCGTCAAGATGGAGAGGCATAGATCACAGAGAGAAGAAAAAGGAGGTCCAATAGGTAAAAGTGGAATTGATTTGAAAGAAACCAATTGGGAAGAGGACAAGATCTTAGAAAGGCAGATGCTAGAGGGGTTCATATATAGAGAATAATGATCATACCAAACTCTAGGGCTCACTTATCCTTATATAGACAAGTCTCGAAGAGTCACATTTACTAGAGACATCTTCCACCAGAAGCCCACATCCACTGATCCTATTGGAAGTCTTATTATGGGGCCCAGATCAAGTCTTACATTAAAGTGGGATTGCATCTCTGTTGGCATCTGCCCTGCTTGATCTGACGTGAGACCCATGGCATGCGGGCCACACGATTTCCTACACATAGAACCTAGATGCCCACCGAGAAACCATTACTGAAAACACATTCCTACCTGTGGAAAAAATTCTGGAGCAAATGCAGAGGGCAAGAAACCCTGCCCTCTGAGGTTCTAGTTGCTAACATAATCATGATGTCAGGCTGGTGGTTGTTGCACATATCCAAAATATCCAATCTAACAGAGGGTCTGGAGGCACCTCTAATATTCTAACTTATTATCTTCATTGATAAAATCATGGGGGAAGGGACAGTGCGTCCCTGTGGGGGACCTCTAGTTAAAGATGTCATCAACAGAATTAACTGGAACGCAGAGCAGTTCTACCATATATTTCTCTTTTAAACACAAAAGAGGGTCAGACAGGAGCCATCTTCTTCAGCAATCCCAGCGTAGGAGAAAGAGACTGGAGGCCTCTATCAGGAGATGGCGCTACTGTGTCTTCTAAAGCCTGTTCCATTTGACGCCACAAGGCTATCTCCATAGAATCATCTTCCGACGGAAGCAACTTAGGTAGAAGCATCTAGAGGAAAGGAGAATGTGAGAGGTTGGGGTGTTGGGGTTGGGGTGGTGGTGATCTGGAGAGTGGGCCAATGGAGAGGTTGGGAAAGGTCGGAGCTTAGTGTCATCTCCTTCTTCTAAAAAAATTTAAATACCCAAAATGTCACACCCTTTCTTCGTAACCTTTTTTTTAACCCTGTTTTCCCTCCCATCCTTTCGTATATCTCCACCACTTCTCCTCCGCTGGCAATACATAGAAAAGTACCATAGTTTTGGTTTGCATTTTGATTTGCAATTGCCCCTAGACACAAGCTTTTAACGACAATGTCGAGTCAACTAGGCACTTTGAGTGGGGGCGCTGGCCCCTCTCAACTTGCAAAAACACTCAACGCGAGAGCTTTCTTTTCTTTCTAAAGTCAAATAGTAGATAGGGCTCAATTTTGAAAAACCTACGATCTTGAGGGCCAAATTAGGGCTTCACTTAGCCGGGCCAAACCATTAATATGTAAAATAAACAATATATAATATGTATAGGGATTTCACCAAAAAAATTATTTAAAAAAGAACCTCCTTTAATTAGCAATTAATAATAAAGACTTAATATTTTGTCAAACAATATTAATTGAAGGATAGTCTCATAGATCACTATATTTTTTTAACGGTATGCTTGATTTTACGTTTGCCTAACATAGACATATTTTTTAAATGAATGGAAAATTCAAGTTGTCATTAAGTTGATTTCTACAATTGTAAACTAGTAAATTTTGAGAGTCTAGATGGATAGCCATCAACGTCATTATTGAGTGGAGTTGTTTTATCTACTCGCCATTGATCAATGCCAATTTCTTTATTTCCTCTTGCTTTCATGATTGTAGTTTCATTCAAATGGGCAACCACATATGGAGCATGCATCATATCATCTTAGTCATTCATCTTCAGTAATCAAAGTTTAATTGCTTTGTTAGAAAATCCAATAGTGATGTTTCAAAAAATTACAGGTTAGGGTCATTGATAATTCAAAAGTGGTTCAATGTTTATTTGAACCACACATACCAACCAGTTTATTTGGAATAGGTCTAATACCTATTTGAAATAAATCTAATTGAAATCATATGAGGATTGTCAAACAAAATCTGATCATCCATGTTATTTCTTTTTTTAAAAATTGTCATATATGAACTAGAAAAAAAGGATACAACTAGCGGAACTTTAACTACAACAACCTTACTAATGACAAATAAAATCAAATACATTCTTTAGATTATGTAACTATCGCCGATATGCTATAGTATTTAATAGTGTCTTCCATGGCCTATGTCACAATACTATTATGTTAGCTTATTTCATGTAATCTTAAATAATATTTTTATATGAGAAAAAAGTAACTTATTTCATCCATTCTCTTAGAAGTTGCACAAAAATATTGATTTTTGCATTGTACCTATCCATACTTGAAAAAGGAGTTAGACCTGGCAAATAGGTCAAGTTGACCAAATTCGGGTTGGATCAACTTTAATCCGAACTTATTGGTTCCAACTCTAATCCGACCCATTTTAAAACAGATTGGAAACCTTCAACCCGCATCTGTGGTGGGTCAACTCGACCAGACTTGCCTAACCTGAATTTGATGCAGGTTGGGTCTGGTTAACCTGACCTAACATATTTAATTCCCATTTTGTATATGTTTTAACTCATTTTGTATGGCTCAATTTCATTTATAAAGCTCCCCTTACATCTAAATTTATTCAAAATGTTGCATTGAGAATGAATTTATAATTTATTAATTTTCTGAGTAAAAAATCGGGAATCTATAAATACTTTCTAGCTCATTTATTGAGAATTTGAGATAATCCCTTTCCAATTTTTGTTCAGTCTTATAATTTCATATTTGAGTATAAGTATAAGACTTATCAATGATATTGTATTTCATTCATATCAATATTTTAGAGGAAAATTTATATGCGAACATAAAAGATAAAAACACATATCAATATTTCAACTATAAAAACATCATATTTCTAAATAAAAAATAAGTTTTATATTCTAAGTATTAAAATTTTACATAACTCCTCCACAAAAAATTTAGAGTACATAGTTTTATGGCCCACATGAATAAGAAAAGGCACATGAAAATTAGAAAGTCATAGTAATTTAGTAAAATTTAAATAGGTCAAATAGGTTAAAGCGTGTTAGGTGGGTCAACCCTAACTCAACCCATTTTTATACGGGTTGGTAAACCTTAACCTTAACCTGACTCGTTTTTCAAACGGGTCGAGTTAGTTAGGTCATAAACGGGTCGAGTCAAGCCGGGTTGGTAAGTTGGGTTGGATTTTACCAACTCTGGTTAGCATCATGGTAAAGAAAATTATTGTCTATAATAATATTAAATAAATTATTTCTGTTAGCATCATGGTAAAGAAAATTAGTGTCTATAATAATATTAAATAAATTATTTCTTTCGGCCTGACCTAACTCTATTCCAACCCTGGCCCTTGAAAGTAGTGTAAGGGCTTCAGTATTATAGGCTTGTTGAGAAATTTGAGGGCTTTAGATTGACCAAGGCCTGGCCCACATACATGACGTAGGGTAAGGGCTTGCCCTCGCCCAGCTCGGGCCCTACCCTTTGATAGCTCGTCAACTAGCCTTTCTATTGGTAGAAGTCAAGTTCTCTGTGGCCAGTGATGTCCCACCATTGAAATCCGCATCTCTTTAAAATCACCATACCTGTTAAAATTTTATTTCAATCTGAGTTAGACCCAGTGTTTGTTCAATTTTCATTTGACTGAAATTCGGGTAACTTGTAAATGAGCTGCGTTGATCGATTTATTGACTGTGGGTCATTACATGAACATAGTGCAGGTAAGAACATGAATGCTTGCCCACATAAATTAGTGGAGCCCACTCATATTTTTTTATAATTTCTCAGATAATAGCCGTGTTATGAACAAATGCCAATACAATTTAGGCCATGTTCTTTTGCTAAAATTTTAGTCAAGCATTTGTCCCCTGACATTTGCAAATGTCATGTTTTTTTTTTTACAAGCATTTCAGAATTTTAGCTACATGAAAGGTCTCTTCTTACTCTTAAGAAATTTTGGAATTCTAGGGTGCAGTTGGCATTATACCATTTGGAGGTTCCCATGTTCCCACGAGATAAGTGTACAAATAACATGTTTGGTATATGCAAATTAGTGTTTCGAATTTTGGTCTCGCCTAAAGAATTCTCAAAATCTTGACCCGTTGGCCTAAGTAATTCAAAACAAAAAAACTTTGTTTTTTTTTTAAACAACTTCATGGTGATAAGTCCTTAAAAATGCATATTTTTATATACATTTTAGACCATTTTAAGGAGTTATTCATTTAAAAGAGTCTCATTTAGTGTGAAATTGTGTTATTACATAATTTAGAATTAATGTGGTGTCTTCATGCATATTTCTCATAAATCTCACATTTTACGTGTAGGAAAGTAATGAAATGGGTCCTTTAACCTTTGGGTGAGACAAAGAGGAATAATTTTTTAAAAGAAGAAAAAAAGATAGAAGGAGAAGCATGTGCATGTCCACACTCATGTGGGACCAAGTAAATTGATTAAATCAACTCAACTAATGGTTCAAGCTGATCTGAGCTAAAACCCATATGAAAAAGGAGCCGTCCAATCCAAGAAGGGGATCCAAACAATTTGATGAGGAGCTCTGAGATTTTTTTTCCATCTTGAAAGAGATAATTATCTAGCCGTGGACCCACTCACAAATCCAACTTCAAAATGGTGCTCAGAAAAATCTGAGTGATGGCCCCCACCACTAAAAACATTCACATACTGAATTTTGTGAGAAGCCCACGTACACACAAGTGGTGGATTACATCATAAGGATTCCCATTGTACATATAAATATATGGTGGGTTTACAAGAAGCCTAGATGGGCCATTTGATCTTGGCTTGTAAATATTCTTTCAACATGCCTTACATAAGAGGGAATAGTTGATTCAGCGGCTCCATTTGTAGAAAGGAATTGACAGGAAAAGCCATCATGGTATGGAAATCATCTAGCAGTCAAAGCTTGTGCATTGAAAAGTTTGATTAAGAAAAGGAAAAAAGTCTAAACAAATCCATGGAAGATTCCATGGCACAAGTTGGATCCAACTCATCTCAATCTCATATGCTTGAGATATGGAAAGTACACACACATTTTGACGTCATATTTCTAAACATCTGCCAACCAACTTTAAGATCTTTTGCATCATCTCAAAAGCTCCACAAGTCAAAGAGGATTTAAAAAAAAAAAAAGAAAGAAAGAGGGAAAGAAAGAAAGAAAGGAATGTGCATGTGGCTGGGCGTGCAATCCGGCCACCTCAATTTGACTTACGACCAACATGGTATGGTGGAGTCCCTTCTATCAGAATATGAGCAATTGAAGATCTCATCAAGGGCATATCTTCTAGATTGATTTTCCATTTTAACAATTAAGGGAAAAGAGAAACGAAAGAAGGTTTGAAAAAAAATATATATATAAAAGGCCTATCCATGGGACATCCAAGATATGGAAGAATTGGCCACCCCCACCTCTAGATTTCCTACACTCCGTCTCTCCCTCTCTTACCTATTCATCTCAAATCACCAACGAGGCTTAGTCCTAAGACTATACTACAGCCTTGAGTGTTCATCTAGGAGGAATTATTTTCCATCTTAGTATGTGTAGTTTCTTAGTTTTAAATTTCTTTTTTATCTTGTGCAAAGAATTACCATGCTAATTTAATGATATTCATCTCACTATTCTTCTCATTTTTATGATTTTCTTTGTTGCTTGATTTGTGTTTATGTGCTTGTATTGAGGACCCAAGTCCATGATAGTATATTTAAAGTGATTTCTTTGCCCTGATTGAGGGAGGATTTTGACAGAATATTCATACTACATGAACTACATTTAATTTTTTTACTACTATTTTTAAATTTTGTTAAACCACCTTTGAATTTCAGTTCACCACCTTTGATTTTCAATTTACTACCTTTCAATTTCAGCACACCACCTTTATTTTTTGCACACTTTTAAACTTAAGTTCCTGCAGAGTCTTGTTTAGGGATATTTACTATTGAAAGTAGCATTAATTTTGTGCATATTTTTAATTATTGGAAACATATTTACAAGGTGCTGATCATGTTGGAATCAGAGCTCAAATTTTCAAATCTCAATGTCAAGTATTTTTATGGAAAAATCAGTCTGTTTTTTAACCAATTGCTGAAACTATTGTGGTCAAATAATACAATCAGATTCATGCTTGTTCTTCTCTCTTATAAGTTAGATGTTTAAAGCAATTGAGAATTCCAAGAATCAGATCTGAGATCCACTTGTAAACAATTCAAGTTGAAATCAGATTTAAAACCAATTCAGTGTTGGTCATAGCTGCGTACAGTTTTGTTCACTTTTTTTTTTTTAGTGTTGATGATCGAAGCAATGAAAAAATCAGACCTCAGATTCATCCAAATTTAGAACAAAATTGAGGTTTGAAATAATGCTAAAATCAAGTTGAAACAAAAGCACACAGGGGGCCAAATTCTGCATAGTGATTGGGGATGAATTAAAGGACTGTTTGGAACTAACTTAAGACTGATTTCCTGCCAATTAATTAGATAAGTTTCAATTCTAAAACATGGGTTATTCGACATAATAAGTATCAATTTCTGATGTGTTACAACCTGACATAGAATTCATGCATTATAAATTTCTGCACATCATATAGCTTTATGTGTAGTTTCAAATTTACAGTAGACTTGCACTTAGAAGTTTTTTTTTCTTTTTAATCTTTTTCCCCATGCGTCCTTTTGCATCTTAGGTTAGTTATTTTAGCAGTAAATAGAGGTTTGAATTGGTTTAGTTTAAGTTATGCATTAGTTAGAGGTTGCATGCATTAGAATTCTTGCTCAATGTCACACTTCACATGCATCATTGTATCATCTTTTTAGAAATTGCATTTTCATAAAATCTTTGCATCATAATTAAGATTAGAAAGTTTGGATTCAGGTTTGCATTTTTTTTTCAGAAAGTGTTTAATGCATGATTAATTTAGGTTAGATTCATAAATTAGAAAATTTGCATTGTTTCACTTTTTCTGCATTGTTTAATATTAGAATTTTCTAATTTTAACAAGTTTCTAATTTTTGTTTTATTTTATTAGAAGTTCAAACCTGTGTTTTGTTTTGTAGCAACTTAGATTAGGGTTTTCTAGTCTTTTGGATTTTTTTTATTTGGTTTGTAATTAATTTTAATTAGGGATGAATGTATTTGTTAGATTTTAAATTAGGCTATTTTTAGATTTTTTTTTTATTTAGGTTAGGTTGTAAGTTGGAAATATCTTAAAAACACTGTTTCTTATGGATTGACGTGGTCTGACAAGTTTTATTACTACACGCAGCTTTGTACTTGGAGTTTACTATCACCTAGCGCAGTTGTTTCCTACTTCTTTCAAGGTGATTCTACTACCTAGTTTATAAAGTGGGTCACATGATAACAATCACAAAAGGTGAGTTTATATTATAAATTTTAATTTCATATAATGGTGGGACCACATTATAATTCCTTTGAGTGTGGACCATATGTTCTAATTTCTAAATGTGGGTTATATGGTAAAAAAATATTATCTTTCATGGAAATATTTAATCTTTCAAAAAAAGATTTAATCTTTTAAAAAAATCTAATCTTTCAAAAAAATATTTAATCATTCAAAAAATATTTAATTTTAAAAAAATAATCACAAAAGGTGGAGCCACATTGTAATTCTTATGAATGTGACCTTATGTTCTAATTTATAACTATTGATTATATGGTCAAAAAATATTTAATCCTTCAAAAAAATATTTAAATATTATTTTAAAAGATCAAATATATTTTTTACTGTATAACCCATATTTAGAAATTAGAATATGGAGCTATATTCATAGAAATTACAATGTGGCTCATAGTTAATATTTTAAAATTTTATTTAATATTTCAAATAATATTTAATCTTTAAAAAATATAATCTTTCAAAAAAAATATTTAATCTTTCAAAAAAATAATCTTAAAAAAACACAAAATATTTTATTTTAAAAAAATAATTTAAAAAAAATTATTTAATCTTTTAAGAAAATATTTAATATATCAAAAAATTTAATCTTTCAAAAAATTATTTAATCTTTCAAAAAAAATTATAATTTATCATAATTTCCAAAGGTGGGCACCATATTATAATTTTTAAATGTGGGTCCTATCTACAAAATCACAAAAAATGTGGCTACGTAGTCACAATTACAAAAGGTAGATCTAGATTATAAATCCTATGAATGCAAGCCCATTTTCTAATCTCTGAAAGTGTGTACCTTGTTGTAATTTATAAAGATATATCTCAGCTTAGCGTTAAAAAAATGTGGGCCCACATTATAATTTTTATAAAGGTAGGCCTACCTTATAAATCTAAGAATATGTGCCCCATGTTCTAATTTTTAAAAGTGAGTATTATATTGTAACTTTTACAGTTGGGTCTCACATTTTAGATCCTATGATTCACTTGGTTCTGTTCGTTAGAGAAATTTTTTTACACTGTTACCAAATAAGTTTCGTATAGCATATTCTCAGTAAAATATTTTAATATAATGTTGCCAAACAAATTCTACAGAGTATAGTCTCGTCATAACCCGATCTCAGCACATTCAGATTTGAGCACAAAATTGGAAACAACATGGGAAAAATGCCAAAGAGGCCCTCTAGCTTCTTTGCCTTTCGGTGTAAATTTTAGATGTTCAAGTACAAAGGAACATTCAAGAATTCCACTATGTCTGGAAATTCAGAAATTCGTAGACAATAATTCTCTAAATTCCAACAAAAAAAAGGCACTAGTGTTTCCACTCTTATGATCGGATAGTGGCCATACTCTGAACCATGCCAATGTAAAATGGTATTACTTGAGTGGTTTGAATATATGAATTTTATGGAAAATTAGCTTTAAATCTTGATTAGATGAAATAATTATAAAAAATATACAAAATTAACAAATTAGGTGTAGCATTTTTTTTGAGAGCTACTATTTCAACATCACTTTTGACTAAGGTTAGACATGGATTTAAAAAAAGAATTTATTACAATTTGCCCATGCATGAAAGGACCAAAAAGCCCATTATCCCTTAAAAACTCAAATTCCTAATTTCTTTTCATACACACATACCTATATTCTCCTTCCCTCATCCCTTTTAGAGAGCATCTCCCTTTTCACACAAAATAGAGACCACCTTCTTCCTTGAATGCTTTTCTTCTAATATGAGCAAGTGACACTCATACTCATTGTGCAAGTGACCATCTTCTTCCTTGAATGCTCTTCTTCCAATCTGACCAACTGACGTTCACACTCATCGTGCAAGTAACCATCTTTTTCCCTTCTCATTTATTTTTATCCCATCAAACATCATATTTTGTAATGTTTTCCAATCAAACAGTGCAATGGATGAGGAGATGAATACTAAAACATTGTTTCACAGTCGTTGCCCTATTTGTCCCTACGGACGGAATAGGACAACTAATTATGCGACCTCTCAAGGAGGAACAGTTCAACTAATCATTCCTCCTTGAGAGGCCGAATAGTTGGTTGAACTGTTCCTCTTTGAGAGGTTGAATGGTTAGTTGTCCTACTCAGTCTCACAGGCCTGAACAAGGTGACGACTATGAAATTAAAAAAAAAGAAAAAGTACAAAAAACCCTTAAAAAATTAAACTTATTGAAGCTAAACATTCAAAAAATCAAATTGAGATGAGTTCTCTGTGTTTGGATGGGTCAAATGTCTAGAGAAAGCGATAATTGTCACAACCTGAGCCCAAAAATTCGGGTATGAGGATTAGCCTCAAAGAGTGACACACGTACTCCTATGTGATACACACATGGATTTGAGTTTAAGCAGAATTACACAAGGGAGAGACATTATTTACACGGGTGAGATGCTTATATCAGACATCTGTCCAAGGATTCAAATGCAGAAGCTTGTGAGTAACATTGTTGAAACAAGATAATTTTAACCAAACTCTTATCCATATCTATACTATAATATGAACATGGTTGGCATGGAACATGTATTTATGAGAGGAAAGAATGTTCAATATATAAGAGTGACATAATTCCCAACACATAAGGAATCATGAATCGTATATGACAAAATAACATTAAATGCAAGTTATGATATCCTACATGCGATTGTTTTCCCAAAAACCCAAAAGAAGGCCTAATATGCTCTGGCGCACTCTGCGGTGGATCAATTAGCACTAATCCGTTGTCACTTGTTTATGTTGGCCATGTGGGTTCAGACCATGATTGGGTTCTATATATGGGGTGGTTTCCTTAATGATATTAGGAATTTCTTGTTTTGTCAAATAGTAGTTTTCTAATATGTTAAGACTTTCCTTTTTCTTGAGATAGAGTTCTTGAGAGATAAGGATGTAATGGTTATATATATGATGTAATCTGTAACCCTAGAGGGTCAGTCAGAGAGGCTGAGAGTGGCTGAGATTCCAAGGCTGTGGTTTCACAGATTGGAAGAGAACCTAGTGGAAATTGGTTTCTCGTGGACGTAGGCATCTTTGCCGAACCACGTAAATCTTCTTGTCTTCTTGTGTGGTGATTGTTTGATCTTGGTTGCCTTTGCACACACGCGCACAACAAGTGGTATCAGAGTGATTGATTGTGCGTGGAAGATCATCGGAAGGAGAGATCAACGTTGATCTCTGCCGGGCCACACGCTGAGGATCTCTGTTTCCTGAAACAGAGAAACGAGAATCGGGTTTTGCAGCACTCGAAGAAGACAGGAGTAAGAGGGTTCTGCTGCTGTTGGACGTCTTCATCGAAGAAGATCGTCATTGGCTGTCGGATCTGAAAAGGAAGGCCGAAGGAACGACAACAAAAAAAAAAAAAGAACAGCAACTCACCGGTCGCCGCAGCTACCGGTCGCCGGCTGTTCGCTGCCCACCGCAGTTGCCGTCGCAGTCGCCGTCGCCGCCTGTTGCCACTAGTCGCCGGACCAGCCAAGCCAGCGCAGCAGCTGACCGTGGCCGCTGCACCACCGTCTACAACCGGGTTGCAGACAGACGCCTGGAGCGTGAAGGAGACGACCCAGGGTTCTGGGTTTCGGGTCGGGTCCGTTTGACCTGACTCGCAGCGGTGAAAGCCCAGGCAGCAATCCCAGGTCAGTTCTGATTTCATGTTGGGTCAGACCCAACCCATTGAACAGGTCCAAAAGAAAAGCACTCTCCGGATTCGGGTTTTCGGGTTTGGTCAGTGCAACCCAACCCGTGGTGAAAGCCCAGTCAGCAGCACGAGTGCAGTTTCGGATCAGGTCAGGTTGACATGAACCGGTATGCAGTCGGTCCAGCCCGTCAGCCGCCACGCAGACGTCAGCATCGTGACGTCAGCCCACGTCATCGGACAGACGGTCAACGGCCAGAGTTGACCAGATTGACGGCAGAAATTTGTTTCTGCGATATCTTGATCATCCGAAGTTCGATCGGAGATCTGTTTGCGCCTACGGACTCGTTTCGAGCAGATCTACGTGTTAGTGGAAGAAGATTGGCTGTTTGACGTTCAATAAGGAGTTTGACCAAATTAGAAGTGCAGAAAACCGTTTTTGCGATATTGGAGCCATCTGGGGTCGAATTTCAGATCCGTTTCTTCCAGCGTGCTCTGTTGACGAGATCTACAGCTTGGTGCAGGAGTTGAGGTCAATGTTAATTTTTTTTTTCCTGTTACTTAATTTGATTAAGATGGAGAACAATACTATCAACACTACCATAGTTAAGCTCAACCATTCCAATTGGTTGATCTAGAAACCGAAGATGGAGGATATTCTCTATTGTAAAGACCTCCATGATCCCGTTGAGGGGGATAGTGCCCGACCGAAAGATATGCAAGATGCTGAATGGAACAAATTGCATAGAAAAGCGATTGGTCACATTAGACAGTAGGTTGATAACAGTATATTTCACCATGTGTCTAATGAAACCAATGCGAATACCCTTTGGAAAAAGCTAGAAGCAATGTATGATAAAAAGGCCTCAGTGAACAAAACCTTCTTGATCAGAAAGCTTGTGAACATGAAATTCAAGGATGGTGGTCAGATCGAAGATCACATCAATGAGTTCCAAAGTGTGGTAAATCAGTTAGCCACTATGAAGATGATCCTTGATGATGAGATGCAAGCTTTGTTGCTTCTGAGTTCTTTGCCAGATTCATGGGAGACATTGGTTGTTTCCTTGAGCAATTCTACTCCAGATGGTGTGTTATCTATGAGTCAGGTTACCAGTAGTCTACAAAATGAAGAAACTAGACGGAAATCTGCAGGGACAGATAATGCACAGGCCTTTGTTACTGAGAACAGGGGGAGGAGTAAGAGTAGAGGTCCAAAGGGGGGTCGTGGCAAATCTAGAGGTGAATCACAAGCCAAGTCTAGCAGTGAATCACATAGCAAGAAAAAGTCAGTGAAATGCTTTTTCTATGGCAAGATGGGCCACATCAGGAAAAATTGTTTTGCCATGAAGGAACAGAAAGGATCCAATAATGAGAAGAAGAATGACAGTGATAACACTACAGCTACTTTGGAACAGGAAGTAGTGGTGCTCGCCGGCGATGATGATAAGTGTTTGAGTGTTGCAGATGGTCAGGTTAAGTGGGTTGTTGACACAGCAGCATCCTACCATGCTACTCCCTGCAGGGAGATGTTCACGACATACAAAGCAGGTGACTTTGGTACTGTGAAGATGGGCAACACGAGTCATTCAGAGATTGTTGGTATCGGTGATGTCTGCATTAAAACCGATATTGGTTGCACAATGACGCTGAAAGATGTGCGACATGTTCCTGATCTGCAGTTGAATCTGATTTCCGGGACTGCATTAAACCGTGCAGGTTATGAGAATTACTTCGGAAATGGCAGATGGAAGCTCACTAAAGGGTTTCTTGTTATTGCGAGAGGAACAGTAGGTAATACTCTTTATAAAACACAAGTAAAGCTGTGCAAAGATGCGTTGAATGCAATTCAAGACAATTCCTCTCTGAATCTGTGGCATAAGAGGCTTGGTCATATAAGTGAGAAAGGCTTGCAGATGTTGGCAAAGAAGGATTTAATTCCTTGCTCCAAAGGTATGTCCCTTGACCCTTGTGATTATTGTTTATATGGTAAACAGCATAGGGTTGCTTTCTCTTCGACATCAAAATTGAAATCAAATGTGTTGGATTTGGTATATTCTGATGTTTGTGGTCCCATAGAGGTAGAATCATTGGGTGGCAATAAGTTCTTTGTCACGTTCATCGATGATGCATCCAGGAAAGTTTGGGTTTATCCGTTGAAATCAAAGGATCAAGTGTTCCAGATGTTTCAACAGTTTCATGTCAAGGTTGAAAGAGAAACAGGTAAACTCTTGAAGTGTCTCCGTTCAGATAATGGGGGTGAATACACATCTAACCAGTTCAGAAGCTATTGCTTGAAGCATGGCATTCGATATGAAAAGACAGTTCCTGGTACTCCACAGCACAATGGTGTGGCAGAGAGAATGAACCGCACTATTCTTGAGAAGATGAGATGTATGATAAGATTAGCACGGTTACTTAAGTCATTCTGGGGTGAAGCCGTTCTAACTGCCGTTTATCTGATTAACAGATCTTTCTCAGTTCTTTTGAATTATGATCTTCCAGAGAGAAGATGGATAGGTAAAAATGTCTCCTATTCACACTTAAAGGTGTTTAGGTGTAAAGCGTTTGTACATATACCAAAGGAGCAGTGTTTTAAGTTAGACGATAAGGCAGTGAGTTGCATCTTTCTTGGCTATGGTGGAGATGAGTTTGGCTACAGATTATGGGATCCAGCGAAGAGGAAACTTATCAGAAGTAGGGATGTGGTTTTCCATGAAGTCCAATTCTTTGGAGATGTTGAGAAGATTAATAAGTCTTCTAAGAAAGTTGATGGAGTGGTTGATCTCACACCGATCCTTCTCCGGTGCAGACTACAGGTGGAGAAGGTGGACAAAACGATCCGGATTGTGATGAGGCACAGGGGTTGCCAGATGATGAGGGTGTTGAGCAGGGGGAGCAGCAGTCTCCTCGAACTGAAACCACGGAACCTCAAGTTAGGAGGTCTACACGGGAGCGTCAACCATCAACAAGGTATCCTGCATCCGAATATGTTTTGCTTACTGATGAGGGGGAGCCAGATAACTTCCGAGAAGCAATGACTCATGCTGATAAAGATGAGTGGATGAAGGCTATGAAGGATGAGATGAGTTCTTTGAAGAAGAACAAGACATATGAGCTGGTGCAACTTCCTAAAGATAGGAATGTTCTGAAAAACAAATGGGTGTTCAAGCTGAAAAAGGATGAGAATGGGAAACTGGTAAAGCACAAAGCACGGTTAGTGGTAAAAGGCTTCGCACAGACGAAGGGTATCGACTTCAGTGATGTTTTCTCTCCTGTTGTGAAAATGACTTCTGTTAGAATCGTTTTGGGTCTAGTCGCCAACATGGACCTTGAGCTTGAACAGATGGACGTGAAGACCGCGTTTCTTCACGGTGACTTGAAAGAAGAGATCTACATGACTCAGCTAGAGGGGTTTGAGGTAGAAGGAAAAGAACAGATGGTTTGCAAGTTAAAGAAGAGTCTCTATGGGCTGAAGCAAGCACCTAGACAGTGGTACAAGAAGTTTGATTCATTCATGTTGAGTCATGGGTACCGGAGGACAGTTGCAGATCATTGTGTCTATGTTCATCGATTTATCGATGGCAGGTTCATCATCCTTCTTTTATATGTAGATGATATGCTGATAGTTGGACAGGATAGCAAGTTGATTGGCAAGTTGAAAGAGGAGATGTCAAAGTCGTTTGACATGAAAGACTTGGGTCCTGCACGAACGATATTGGGCATGCAAATACATTGTGATAGGAATTCCAAGCAGCTGTGGTTGTTACAGGAGAAATCTGTTGAACGAGTACTCAAGCGATTCAACATGAAGAATGCCAAGCCAGTTAGCATACCTCTAGCCAGTCACTTCAAACTAAGCAAGCGCTTGTGTCCTACTACAGATGATGAAAAGGAATGGATGGCATGTGTTCCTTACTCCTCTGCTGTGGGGAGTCTCATGTATGCCATGGTTTGTACACGGCCAGACATTGCTCATGCTGTGAGTTTAGTGAGTAGATTTCTCGCAAACCCTGGAAAAGAGCATTGGGAAGCAGTGAAGTGGATCTTTAGGTATTTGAGAGGTACTTCCAAGGTGTGCTTATGTTTCAGAGGCTCAAAACCAGTCATGGAAGGTTACACTGATGTTGATTTTGCAGGCGATCTTGATCGTTGGTTGTCGACTTCTGGTTATTTGTTTACTTTCATAGGGGGAGCTATTTCCTGGCAATCAAAGTTACAGAAGTGTATAGCACAGTCTACAACTGAAGCGGAATACATAGCTGCTAATGAAGCAGGGAGAGAGATGCTTTGGTTGAAGAGATTCCTTCAAGAACTTGGTTTGAAACAAGAAGAATATGTAGTTTACTGTGATAGTCAGAGTGCTATGGATTTCAGTGAGAATGCTACATATCATGGCCGCATGAAGCATGTTGACATCAAGTACCATTGGATTCGTGAGGTGATCGAGAAGAACTTCAGAAGCTGGAAAAGATTCATTCGGACAATAATCCCTCGGACATGATGACCAAGGTTGTGTCTAAGGGAAAGCTAGAGCTGTGTTCAGAGTTGGCAGGACTGAACTCCCAGTAAGGGGTTCATGGCATCTTCCCTATGGTCTGGAGGGGGGGATTGTTGGCCATCTGGGTCCATACCATGATTGGGTTCTATATCTGGGGTGGTTTCCTTAATGATATTAGGAATTTTCTGTTTTGTCAAATAGTAGTTTTCTAATATGTTAGAACTTTCCTTTTTCTTGAGATAGAGTTCTTGGGGGATAAGGATGTAATGGTTATATATATGATGCAATCTATAACCCTAGAGGGTCAGTCAGAGAGGCTGAGAGTGGCTGAAATTCCAAGGCTGTGGTTTCACAGATTGGAGGAGAACCTAGTGGAAATTGGTTTCCCGTGGACGTAGGCATCTTTGCCGAACCACGTAAATCTTCTTATCTTCTTGTATGGTGATTGTTTGATCTTGGTTGCCTTTGCACACACGCGCACAACAGTTTAGGCCCGTAAAGGGTCTCAAAAGTCTCCTCTGGAGTCTTATCGATTTTTGAAAGATCGGAACCAGGAGCTGAGTTTGGAACACCATAGACAACTATTGAATAAGACTATTCAGCAAAGTATTAGCGTAATCAAGGTAATACGTATTGTATCTACAAGAATCATTAACATGTGATTAAACACATCAATTCAGTATACTAGGCATGTTGTGCAATTAAGTAATCATGTTATAATAATCAAATAACAGAAATACTTTACTATTTGGCTATTAAATTTGTCATATCCTCCCTTTAGGGATCTATGCATTGAGAATACCATTGACCGGGCCAAGGTATGAATAGGTCTCTCGTACATGGAGTCCAGAACCTCCAAAATAGCACACCAAAGTCAACTCCGCCAAGTATTATAAGGCTGAGGCTGAGTAGAGCCTGACCATTCTAATTCAGTCATATAATTGAACTTGAGCAATCAAGCAATTCATTCATTGAGTGGGAACAATATCCAAACGTATACATTTAATTCATTTGTGCAATACGTTTGTCCTTAATTTAATGTCAATGTAACATCAAGAATATCAAGAAACATGTCAAATAGATTCAATGCATATAATGATCATTTCAATTAAAATTAT
This sequence comes from Sextonia rubra, assembly GCA_037013555.1. Taxonomy (NCBI): domain Eukaryota; kingdom Viridiplantae; phylum Streptophyta; class Magnoliopsida; order Laurales; family Lauraceae; genus Sextonia; species Sextonia rubra. The sequence continues at coordinate 12,254,923 of JASUAD010000018.1, read as the reverse complement.
TATTGGAAGATTAGAAGTTAAGACATATGATAATCATTTCAATTCAAATCATAAGAGTGGAAGACAATAACAGTAGTCCAATATGCCATACAATTCAATTTAATAGAATCAAGGTAGTTTACTAGCCAACCCGAATCTAGTCATCAATTGTTTCTAACCATACATGATGATGTAGTTTTAAGTTATTTAATGCACAGTTGTCTCCTTTTGGTATTACATTATGTCGGAAATGTATATCAAAGTCCTTTAAACTAATACCCATGGGGAGGTGTTTAACAATTGGATAACATCACATGAATACAACTCAGCCCTCAAAACTTTTCATGATCTTTCATTTCTCCATTGGGCTGGTTAGAAGGTAAAAAGGGATCCAATAATTAAGGTCCTACAAGGCCTCATATAATACCTATTTTTCTTAAGTTTCAATAACTGTATAGCTTAGCCGTGGGCATTCGATGGCTTAACCGTAAAATACACTATGGCTTAGCCGTAGGTAACCTAATTTCCTCTGCATTTACGGTTTAATCATATTCTCTTCTACGGCTTAGCTTTATATAACTTGCGGCTGAGCCACAGCTTAGCCATTGTACATTTTGCGGTTCAGCTTTGGCTTAGCTGTAGAAGAAAATATGATATTTTAGCTCTCTGGAACGTGAGCCGTAACTTCCTTGTGGCTTAGCCATAAACTTCAGTTTTCTAAAGCAATTTCACGTCTGAAGCCATTTTCTGAAGCAAATTCCAGACAGCTTTCACAACTTGAGTTTGTACTAGGGTATGCCCTCTCTATTTCATTCATTCAGTTATCCTTATTTTAACTCATACTATGTTCGAAAGATTAAACTTCATCATACGGTGAAATTGATAAAGGAAAACATGGTAGGGCTGAATGTGTAGGAGTGAGTAATATACAAGAATCATCACCTACGAATATGTATTAAATCAAAATTTGCTTATACTTACCTTGATTTAGAATTCAAGTCACTACGCTTACTCTTGGCTCAACTTGAGGACACTCCAATTCTCGAACCTAACTTATATGCATGTGAAAAATGAAGAAGGAGATGAGAATAGACACTGAAGTGCTAATATGAGCTTCTAATCCTACAGTACAACCTCACTTTTTTTTATTTGATGAGAGAATCATGATAGGGGAGAAAAATAAAATTTTAGGACAAAAACAAGAGTGTTAGAGAGAAAAGTATGGATTAGGAAATAGTAGCTCTTTATATATACTGGATATTTTTTGAAGTTTATAAGAAAGCACTTAGTTTTCGAGATAATTACAATTCAAGTCAAATGAAGGTCCAACTAACACAAACGAACTCAAACATATTTGAATCAAGTACGAAAGTTGACGAGCGCAATGAAACAAATGTGATGATATCAATATGTGCCTAAATGATGTAAACCCATGAGCTCGAAAAATACGAAAAAGGGCTTTCACTACCTAGGTAAGGTTAATTCGACCCAACTATCTATCCATGACTTATACAAAACTCACAAAGACAAAACAAATTAAATCCAACCTAATTTAATGGTAATTAGAGAAAAACAAACTTAATTATGTTGACCCATGAAAAATTACAAATGTTGCAACGAAGACATTACAAGCAAATTCCAAACCAAGGATATATAAACCTTGGGATTATGGAATGGCAAGTCAAGTGCTGCATCTAGATGTTCAGAGTTGATGCAATTCACTCAAAAGACTCAGATGAGCTCAGAATGCAGCATTTCAAACTTCAGAGTTATTGGACTTTATTTCGTCACTCAACTCATCAAATGCCAAATTCAGGGTTCATTGGTTCAAAAACTAGGGGGTCACTATACACACTCAAGGTTCTAGATTACCAAAGTGAATGAAAATTACATTGCAACTCTAAAGCATGCTTGGGAATGATGTTTCAAAGTTTCAAATCATTTAGACTTCATCTCAGCTTAAACCAAGCTCTAGTGACTATTTGTCAGTGACTATGGGGGTCACCGTAGAAATTGATAATCCAACATGTCAGACCAAGTTCAAGCTCAGGGGAATGCCTTCAAGTACATTCAAAGACTATCTTTCAAAATTTCAGAACCTTTAAACATCATTTGGACCCAAACTCAATTCAAATGGTTATCTACTAAGCTCTGTGTGGTCATTGTGCAAAGTGACACCTCGTGAAAATCAAATCAGCTGAAACTTCTGGAGGAAGCTCAAATTATGCTCAAGGTAGGTTCTGCAAGATTTTAATTCAAACAGATATCATTTGACTCAAAGTCTACAAACATGTCCACTTTAGGTCAGTAAACCCTATCACTCCCCAAGCCCGAAATTCTACTATTAGGGCGACTCTCGAGGCGTGGCACACATAATCACGTGGTAATCCATGCGGCACTATGACACACACGAATCACCACAAGGGAAAAATACGGAATTACATGTTCATTTTATAGCAAATATTGTGGAAGCTTGGGTATTTTTACCCTATGCTTAACATCATCCTGTACAATTCAGATATTGTGGTATGGTACTAGGTATAATCTGTGTCCATTAGATTGAATATTGTAAGCCAAAAATAAGAGAGACTTTTATATAAAACACAACTCCATGCATAATTCTACATGATCAAGAATCCGAATGTCTACATGAATGATCTAAGATGAGAATACATGGTATGACTAAATACATAGGATTTGAATACAATTCAAACAAGAGGAATACATGTCCATCAAATCAAATAGCACAATGACAATATGACATGATGGCATGATGCATCACCATAGCCATACTAATGGCTTATCCTAATATGTCCCAAAAAATACCCGTGACGCTCTTCGAAGTAGACAACGGGAGAATGTTGTCAAGTCCACTATACTATACTGTACCCTAGGAAGTCTCTTGAAACTCCTCTTCGGGTACGCCTGGGGTAGAATCAATACCTACACCTATTGTAACACCAAAGGTAACACTGTTAACACAACGGTTAAGCAAATATAAGTACATATAAAGCTATCATGTTGTATCAAATGAATTAGAGACATGTTAATTAGAAGAGAGCAAAGATTGTAATCTACGTAGGTTGTACATGAATAAGCATGAATAAGGAATCATGAATAAAGAGCACATCATACCAAATGGCAACTACATTGCTATCTTCTCTCTAATAAGAGAGTATACTGATCCTTGGGAAATCACTAGCGATCGGGCCAAAGACCGACTAGCTATCCTAAGAGTGTCAACTCACTTTTCTGATAACTATTTCAGTAGATAACTGATAAAATACTCTCATTCGGTCCTGTCGAATCTCCTATGGGGTATAAGCTAAGTGGTGCCGACTTCAAGTATATCGGAATTAATCTGAAACCCATACTCCTCATATAATAATCTGTTTATACTCATACGGAAATGTATTTCAGTTTTGATGAAAATACTAATCATAGAGTCACATCGAAGTAGAATACTGATCATCAATAATGCATACCGATATGAACTATCATATTGAGGTCAAGGTTGCTATCAATATGGATGCAATTAGATTGAGAGGTTATCAAAGATAGTTACTAGCTAACTCTATGCTAGATAATCTGGGTTTCCAAAGTCATTCAATACAGTGTATTCATAAGACATTCGGTGTCATTGTGTTACCATTCTCAGCGTTACTTATATATGTAAAGGACACTTCATCTTATACCAACACCCTTGACGTGACATTGAAAACTAACTAGAGAATCAAGAAGATAGGAGTGACAACTCAACACTCTTCCTTCTCCATGTTTAGTTACCGTTGGGCTAGTTTGGTGTAGCAAAGGATCCCACTTCTATGGTCATAAATGGTCTTGGGTTAAACCTACAACCTCTAATAAGGGTGAGTGGATACCTTAGTCTCTTTCTAAGGTTAAAGGGTGTAACTGATTACTAGGTTATTCCGTAGACTATAGAAAGTCCATAGTCAAGCATGAAATTTATTTTTAAAACACTTTCCTATAACATAAAGGTTTTGCTCACTCGACCAATCGGATAGGGTGATCGACGGGTCAGACAACCTAGAAAGGCAATTCGACCGATCGGGCAGAGTGACAGACCGATCAGACTACCCCAAGAGCGAATTTGTCCGGTCGGGCTTCAGGACTGACCGGTCGGCCCTGAAGCACTCTGCTCCATGCAGGATTGTTCCAACTGATCTTTCTTCCTTCTTATTGGATCTTCCCACTGCCAATCATCAAATAAACCTATGAATCACTCCTAATGCTAACCCACATCCCATGTGGGTTTGCCATCATCCAATCCCACCAGTAATCTAAATATAAACCCATTAATCATCAACATTAGGTAATCAAAATAAAAGGGGAAAAAAGCTGTAATGAGCATACATAGAGAGTACATCAAGAATCAATCTATTTAACAAACATGCATTGATTATATGCATATATACTTGCCTTAACTCAGTGCTTTACCCAAATCAAGCTCTTCCCTGGTTGAACGGGTCAGGTTAGGGTTGACCTGCTTAACTGGCATTAGTTTTTATCTTGACTGATAATCTAAACCTATTTGAGAATAAAGGCACTTGTTGTTCCTCACGGTTATCTCCACTTTCATCCTTTCACATTACTTAGTTTCTTCCTTACTCTCCACTTTCTTCCTTCTTTTCAACTTAGATCCAACACATCTAATCATCAAAGTATTAATGCTTGGAAAAAAGAGGAAATCTTGTTATTTAATGCTTTTGGATTAATTTATGGATAGAACGTAATAGAATTTGTTAATATGATAGTGATTTTTTATTTCATATTTATTATAGTAGAAATAAATAACATTTATATTTATCATAAGCAAGACAATTTATAATCAGTCATCTTATATGGATGGGTTTTTTTTAAATGATTTGTAAATTGTAATATATCTGTCCTAGTAACATGAGTCATGCTTTAATTGTGCTTGAGATTTTGATTTAACAAATGCAATAGACATGGGTTATGCGGCCTAACTAGACCCGTAAAACCTGCATAGGTTATCCGAGTTAAAGTGGGTCAGGTTGGATTGACCTGTAGTGGGTGTGGTTTAGGAGTTTCTAACTGTTTAATAAATGGGTCAATTGCGGGTTAGGCTGTTTTGACCCATTTAGCCCAATACGACCCAATTGCCACCTCTAGCAAAACCTAATACTAGAAGAAGAATTAGAAGATGACATGGCAACATTAGAAATATCATACCATTCAAGTTTTCAATTGTAAAAATATCATAGATGTAATTTGTAAATTCCGTTAAAATATCGTACTTATAACTTGTAAATATCAAAGTCTAATAAAAAATATATCACTTTTTAAATCATCATGGTTGCAATTTGTAAATTTTATTTCAAGTTGGAAGTTATTATCAAATCGTACACTTAATTTCAAGGAATTTTTATACTTTTAGAGGATCGAAGTTGTACAATTTTTTTCAAGGAAATTATCATTGTTATAAATTTCATTTCAGGTTTGATCAGTGATGGTTTTCTGAACTTTGTGATTTTATTTCATTTTTCTAAAGAAAGAAGGCCCATGGGAGAACCCATCTTGGCCAGGCTTGGATTTTCTTCTTTGATTGACCAATAATGTTAGTAGGCCCACTTATGAAAAATCTAAACCATTAAAAAAAAGGGCCACTTCCGTTATAATTTACTCAGATTTACTAAAGGAGACATTTCTCTTACAAGCAGATTACATGTAATGTCCAGTTCTATGCGGCTCACTTAGGCTCCACCTTTAAACGCTTTAACTTCTTTTCTGTTTGTATCCCCACCTTGATTTGGAATCATGCCAAATTTTTATGGTCGATCCTTTACTCATTATGGGATTGAATATCATAAAAATAAAAAAAAATTTAAAAATATTGAAAGGGTGTTCTAATTTAAGGTTATTAAATCAAGAGCTGAGATGATTGCAATGTCCATAGATGCTATCTACATAGTAAAGATAGTAAAAAGTGAAAAAAAAACAATGTATCATAGAAGAGTTCCATGACAATAGGCCCACTGATAAAATATCATCTTTGGAAAACACCTTCATCATATACTGTATAGTCCTTATCTAATTTCACTTAACGAGCCCAACTTCAAATTTTTAACTTTTAAAAATATTTTAATAAAATTTTTATAAAAAATATTTTTTTATATAGATCAATTTGACTTGGGCCCAAATCCTATTGAATTATATTTTGCAATAGAGAATTAGGGCATTTATTTTATGAGGTTTATTCCCAAGTCTAACCCACCCAAGAGCATCATCCTTGGCGGATTCACATTCCCAGCCTGTTTCATCGTGTCAAGTAGTAGGGTCCACTTAAGAGCCTCACATACTCCCTAAATACAAAAATGCCTAATGCTTGAATGTGAGATGGGACACCGATGATGGAGTAAAATGGCATTGCCCTGAGGAAGATGGATACAAAACAAAAAGTTCCTATCTTTTAGAAAAGAGTTTTTTTTTGCATATACCCCCGGCCCCTAAGGTTTTTAATATTTGTAAATAAATCCTTTTGATTTCATTATTTGTAAAGAGGCCCATATTTGATATATTAATACCTCTCATATTCCTAAATATATGGATTTGATGGTAATGAGAAACTACTATAAGGATTTTGCTCAATTTTGCTCAATTTTATCAATAACACTTTTGCCTTTACAACCATTTTGGTATATACCCCTCCTAATGTTTTTAATATTTATTAATAAGCCTTAAATGTGGGTTGAATAATAGATCTGTTAAATTGTCTCAATGTTATAAACTTATCTCCTGCTCCTCTCTTTTTTTTTTCTTCTCAAATTTTTTTTGATGTTTTTAATCTACTCCCTATTAGCAGCATGAGCACAAACCATATTTTGAATTAATTATACATAAGATCGTTTTAACAGAGCATGTAGTTGAGTGATGTTTCATTTAATATAATATGTCTACTAAAAAAAATAATATATTCATCTAATTCGGTGGCTCAAGAGTAAGGCCCTTAAAACTATTTTTTAATTCATTGTCTCTCCCATTAATACAATTTTTTTTATTTAGCAAAAACAAAAGGCTCTTGAAAACACAGTTTCAGATGTTTGAAATTGGAGATAACTAATACAAAAATAAACTATAAAGGTATGAATTTATGAGAACCATTATAACATCTTAAAGTCCATGATGCGCACCTTCCTAGCTCATAGAACTATTATGTAAATATATATATATATAAAGACGGAGGAGAGAGAGAGGCCTTGTAAGAGTAATATCAAAACATATTTCTAGTCTCCCTTGTTATAAGAACCTATGATGTCAGATACGGCATGGATACGATGGGACACGCCATGGATACGGCAAAAATACAGATTTTACACATAAAAAGTGAAGTATCGTATACGATACGACACAATACGTTACTCATTTTGAAGTATCCGTGTATCATATATAAGAACTATTCCAAAAGAACATGCCAAAGAGGCCCTAAGATTCCAGAAAAAACTACAATGTAAAAAAGAAAAAAACTAAAAAAGTTATCTTAATGTTAAAAGAGAGAATGTCGTCCACTGCTTACTGTGAAGAACATTGTGAGCTTAGTTGAAAAGAAAAAGAAAACTAAAGTGAAAATGGTAAAAAAGTTCATACAAAGGAGAAGGTTTCCTTTAGTGATAAATAAAGATATGGGCATAACTATCAAAATCAGCATAAACCTAATGACATCTTTTGTTTATTGTCAAAACTATGTAATGAGGGATATGAGAGGTATGAAAATGTCAAAACAGCAACCTATTTACAAATACTGAAACCACAAGAGTCTATTTACAAATACTAGAAACCTTAGGGTGGTATATGCAAAACACTTTTTAAAAAGAGAAAAGAGTTTTTTGCATATACCCTTTAAAGTTTCTAATATTTGTAAAAAGATCCCTTTGGTTTCAGTATTTGTAAATAGGCTCCTGATTTGACAATTTAGTACCTATATCCCAAAATATGTAGATTTGATGATAATGAGCATTGAGCAACTACTATGAGAATTTTACTCTTTTTTTTTATTTATCAAAATGGCACTTTTGCACTTACAACCATTTTTGTATAAATCCCTCTTAAGGTTTCCAATATTTATTTAGAGGCCCCAATGTACGTTGAATAATAGATCGGTTAAATTATCTCAATGCTATAAATATATCACTTACTCCTCTCTTGTTTTTCTCTATTTTGATTGTTCTCTTTAATTTATTCTCTATCAAGCAACAGTACAAATGCAAACCATGTTTTGAATTAATTATATTTAGGATCATTTTGACATAGCAAGTGATTGAGTGAGGTTTCATTTAATTTAATATGTCCACTAAAAAAAATTATACATTCATCTAATTGCATGGATCAAGAGTAGGGTCCTTAAAAATTTTTTTTTCAAATAATTGTCCTCTTTATTAACATAAAATTCTCCTTCTATAAAAAAAAAGCTCTTTAGAATACCTTTTTCAAATGTTTGAAATTGGAGATAACTGATACAAGAATAAATTATAAAAACATGAATTTGTGAGAACTATTATGTAGAGAAATGGCAAACATAAATTCTTAAAATCCACGAGGTGCATCTTCCTAACCCTTAGAACCATTACACAAAGAGAGATATAGAGAGAGGCCCTATGAAAGTAACATCTAAATCCACTTTTAGTTTTCCTTCTCATGAGAACTATTCAAAAAAAAAAAAAATATCATCCAAAGGGGCCCTAAGATTATAGAAAAACTAACAATGTGAAGAAAGAGAAATAATTACAAAAATTATCTTAATGTTAAAAGAGAGAATGTCACCAACTGCCTACTGTGAAGAACTTCATGGGTTTAGTTAAAAAAAGAGAAAGTTTAAGTAAAAAAGATAATACAAAAATTGTATGAAAGAGAAGGATTTTCGTAGCAATAAATATATATATGGGCAAAACTGTCAAAATGAATAAAAACCATATGAACTCTTCTCTTTATTGTCAAATTCACTTAATTGGGGATATGAAAGGTATAAAAATGCCAAAGCATGGGCCTATTTACAAATGCTGAAACCGTAAAGATCTATTTACAAATATTAAAAATCTTAAGGGTTTTTATAATAAACTCAAAAGAAAAAGGTGAATACTGCCCTTTTAAAGACAACAATGCCCTTGCAACTCTTTAGTATAGAAAATTAAGATGGGGCAAAATAACATAAAATAAAAATGACCAAATTCATTCTTTTTTGTTTTCTTAACCTTCTCTTCAATAGTCAAAGATGAAACTTGATCCTCCATTTCTCCCTCCTTGGGCATGACTTGGCATATTTCATGCCTTAGGGCATATTAGGCCAGACCCTACTAACCAGGGCAAGACGTGGCTTTGCTGGACCTAGGCTAGTTGGAAGTAGTCACAGAATATAATTTTTTACTATTGTATATATAAAATATAATTTAAAAGAAAAGAATTTTATGAGAAAAATCTCCTAGTTGGCCATTGCACGAAAAAAAAAAAAGAAGAATACAGTAAATTTTAGTGTACAGAATGAATTCTTTGGGTCTGATTTCATGCATTTTTTAAAAAAAAAGTAGAACGAGCCAAAGGATCCAGAAGACCCGTCTTGTCAAGTAAAATCTATTGAATCTCTTTTTGTACAATGACCAATTAGGAGATTTTTTTCTCCGTAAAACCCTCTTAAATTAATTAATTTGTACAAATATAGATTGGTGCATGCCTAGACCTGGCAAATGGGTCGGGTCAACTCGAATCCGAATTTGTTGGTTTCAACCTTAACCCGACCCATTTTTAAAACGATTTGAAAATTTTCAACTGCACCCATGGCGGGTCAACCCGACTCGACCCTACCAACCCAAATTTGATGTGAGTTGGATTAGGTTGACCCGACGTAACATATTTAATTTCCATTTTATGAATAATTTAACTAATTTTATATGGCCTAATTTCATTTGTAAAGCTAAACTTACATCTATATTCATTTAAAATATTGCATTGAGCATAAATTTATAATTTGTCAATTTTCAAGGTATAAAAAATGGGGGATTTATAAATATTTTCTAGCCCATTTATTGAGAATTTGAGATAATCCCTTTTCAAATTTTTTTTAATTTTATAATTTCATATTTGAATATAAGTATAAGACTCATCAACGATATTGTACTTCATTCATATCCGCAAATTTATATGCCAACATAAAATAAAAAACACATATCAATATTTCAACTACAAAAACATTATATTTTCAAATAAAAAAACAGGTTTTATATTCTAAGTTTTAAAATTTTATATAACTCCTTCACAAGATATTAATAATACATAGTTTACAGCCCACATGAATAAGAAAAGGCAGGTAAAAATTGGAAAGTCATGATAATTTAGTAAAATTTAAATTGGTTAAACGGGTTAAGGCGGGTTAAGTGGGTCAAACCTAACCCAACTTGTTTTTAAATGGGTTGGTAAACCCTAACCCTAACTCAACATGTATTGCAAACGGGTCAGGTTAGGAGGGTCAAAACTGGTTGGGTCGGGCTGGATTTTGCCCGCTAATGCCTATATTTAGCATCAGTTATGGATTTATTGTATTAGTTTACTAATTATAATAATAATTATTAATGCGATAGGGGTATTTCCGTCATTCACAATCTTAGAAAACCAGATAAGTAAAGGCGAAGAAGAGAGGAGAATCGGAGAGAAACGCAGAGCAAAAAATCCAGAGATAGAAAGAGAAACAACCATGGCTTCCTCTTCTCTGTTTCCTTCCTCATCTTCTATTTCCTTCTCACTGAGCTCCTTTTCTAATTCGCGTAAGCTTTTCTCTTCTTTCCCGAAATCAGTTACTTGGAGAAAAGCCAACTCCTATCCCATTATCGAAGCCAAAGCCAGAACAAGAAGAGAAAACAGGATCGCTCTACATGCCCGTGTCAGAAAGAAGGTACATTTCTCTCTCTATCTCTCTTTCTCAGCTGAAAATAGTCTGACTAATAGTAATCGGTATATCTGTGCATAGGCATTTCGGGCAGAAAAAAAAAGTAGATGGTTTGCGACGGAGAATTTTCCCTTTTTTTCGCACTAACATTTTCCGCGGCTTTCGTTTTCCATAGTTTGTGTAAAACAGATTCAGATTTCAGACCCATCAAGTGGAAAACAACTTCACAAACTGAATAAATAAAGAGATTGTGCCTTCCATGGCCTGGGGAATCTACTTCCAAAATATCCACCAAAAGAATATACACGATTCACTATACAAAACCTACAATTCATATTGTGTTGGTGTAAAGAAGATTCATATCGATCATCTAAATTTACAATGAACAGCATGTAATGATTCCAAAGTGAGTCTTATGATTCTTGACAAGGTTCACACGAATCCTACTGTTCATATCTAGTTGAATATCACTGGCTTCTGTTGAAACTAAGACCGCCCTTTCCTCCAAAATTTTATGCTGTTTGAAGCAAAGTTTTAAATTCCTGTGCTGATCTCCATGCTAGTCGGCACAGGTAGAGTGATGCTTTCCATGCTAGTCCTAAAATGGGTCAAAAGCATCTAGACAAATAGAAATAATGAAAACTAGTATAAATGTGCACATTAGCTATTTAAATTGTTGAGCATTAAGTTGTTGTGTTGATGCTTGTGACTTCGAAGAAAACCTTTTTATGCGGTTCCACAAAAGTGGTAGAAACGCCATGTAAAATGGTTTTTCTCACCAACAGTTGAAAGTTATACATTAGAAAATCTAGTATTCTGTTTTCATTTTCCCTGGAAAATGGAATTACTGTGGAAACAAAAGTCTGCGTGATACTGCATCAAGAAATGCCCTTAACAATGGGGATTTTCAAGAGGAAACCAACACAAAAGGGTGCTATTGACCCACATAAAACATGATGTTTTGTAGTTGACAAATACTGTCACCTTTTGTTTTCCTTTTTGAATTTCTAAATTGCAATAAATGGAATGGTTATTAATTGATTCTTTAGGGCTCATTTACCTACTTCTTACTGAATTGCTATCAATTCACAATAAAGGATTGAAAGAAGTGAAGAGTGAAGAATCAATGGTGGAGATCTACAGGGGACCGTCAAATTCCTGTGATTGAATTTCATAGGGTGAATGACGTTCAACCATTTGCTGTCTAAGGTAGGATATTTGTATAACCTCTTGTAGATGCCACCTTTAATCCTTTACTTTTAGCACATAAAAGTTCATTCCCTAAAAAACCCTTGGTACTAATTACAATGTAGGCAAATGAACCTGAGATTTTTTCTCAATTGTTTTTTATTGGTGTCATTTTCCATCTTGTTTTTCAAATATGATGATCTATCTAAATTAATTTAAATATTACATTGAATCAATGAATATATATATATTGGGATTATTTGAATCTGATGCCTCGTACCGTGTTGGACTACAATACGCCTCTAAGCTGAAACAAACACTTCGGATGAGATCAGAAACAATATTAGTAATTTAGTGCTTATGGCCGCTTGCTGGCGGAGAACCATAGAGATGGCTAATGAGCCTATGGAGTATGATTTTTGTACATTATTTTTTATTGGTGTTTTTTCATATTATTTTAAATATAGTCATTTATTACACTAATTCAAACATTGTGTTGAATCGATGCTATTAAAAAAAAGAAATTGTGTTGAATCCAAAATATCGCCTTTTGGGATTTGTTAAATCCTGACAACCCTTACTATGTTAGACACTGATACCAATCATGTGAATTAGTATCTCATCATCATCATTATCATCAAAGCTTTATTCCAACCATATTGGGATCGGCTACATGAATTCTGTTTCTTCATTCCGTTCTATTTTGAGTTAAATCTTTCGATAAGTGAAACTTCTTCAAATCTGAATTAATGACTTCCATCCATGTTTTCTTCGGCCTGCCCTACCTCTTAATGGGCTCTTCACCTGTATCGCCAAACTTTTTCTCACCGGTGCCATTACTGGCCTACACTCAACATGCCCAAACCATGTTAAACGGGTTTCTTTAATCTTATCCCCTATTGGTGCTACCTCTAAATGTTCTTGAAAGCGCTCATTTCTAATTTTATCTTTCATAGTTTTACCACACATCCACCTAAACATTTTCATTTCCGCTACATCCATCTTATGAATATGCGTCTTCTTAATTGGCCAACATTCTGCTCTATATGTCATAGCTGGTCTAACTATTGTCCTGTAAAATTTGCCCTTCAATTTCATTGGCATTCGTCTGTCACAAAGTACTCCCGAAGTTAGTCTCCACTTCAGCCATCTAGCTTTTATTTTATGCTCTACATCTTTGTCAATCTCTCCATCCTTACTAATTATCGAGCCTATGTACCGAAAAAAATCTCTATGTTGTATCTCATGGGTTTCAATTTTGACAGTGGTTTCAACACTTTGTATATGTCCACTGAAGTTGCAATCCATATATTCTGTTTTTGTACGACTTATTTTAAAACCTTTAGATTCTAATGCCCCCCACTATCTCTCAAGCTTTGCATTTACACCCTCTCTTGATTCATCTACCAATACTATATCATCTGCAAATAACATACACCATGGTACTTTTTCTTGAATCTGCACAGTTAATTCATCCATAATTAATGCAAAGAGATAAGGGCTTAAGGTTGATTCCTGATGTAAACCTATAGTCACTGGGAATCCACCTGTTTCTCCACATGTGGTTCTCACATTTTTTATTGCTTCTTCGTACATATCCTTAAAAATTTCAATGTAACCTCTGAGGACATTCCTTTTCTTTAAAACCCACCAAATTAAATTCCTCGGTATCTTATCATAGGCTTTTTCCAAATCGATAAAAACCATATATAGATTTTTCCTCTTTACTCGGTATTTTTCCATTAATTGCCTAAGTGAAAAGATAGCTTTCATAGTTGATCTCCCTGGTATAAAACCAAATTGATTTTCAGAAATCTTGGTCTTCTTTCTCAGTCTTTGTTCCATTATTCTCTCCCATAACTTCATAGTATGACTCATAAGTTTAATCCTTCGATAGTTGGTACAATTTTGTATATCTCCTTTATTCTTATATATAGGTACTACAATGCTTCTTCTCCATTCATCCGGCATTTTCTTTGTCACAAGTATTTTATTGAATAGTCTACATAACCAACTTACCCCAACCTCTCCAAAGCATTTCCATACCTCTATCGGAATACCATCTCGGCCTGTTACCTTTTCTGTCTTCATTCGCTTCAATGCTTCCTTCACTTCCACCCCTCTAATTCTACGGAGAAAAGTATGCTCTTGTGATGAAGTATCCTTTTTAACTATTGTATCGCCCAAATGTTCTTCATTTAGAAGTTTGTTAAAATATTCCTTCTACTTTTCTTTAATATCGTTGTCCTTCACCAAAATATTTTCCTCATTTTCCTTGATACATTTGACATGATCTAAGTCCTAACTTTTCTTCTCTCTTATTTTTGCGAGCTTAAAAATATCATTTTCTCTTTCTCTTGTTCCCAACCTATTATAGAGGTCATCGTATGGTTTGACCTTTGCACTACTTACTACTTTCTTAGCTTCTTTTTTTGCCTTCTTATACAGCTCAAAAATTTTCATACTCTTAGTCCCCTGCCAAATTTTGTAGCAATGTTTTTTCTGTCAAATAACTTTTTGAACCTCCATACTCTACCACCATGTTTCTTTATTATTATGTCTCTTCCCTTTTGATTCTCCAAGTACCTCCTTTGCAATATTTCTAATGCAATTAGCCATTTGATTCCACATTACTGTAGTTTCTCCTTCAAGATTCCATTCTCCTTTCTCAATCATTTTGTCCTTAAATATATTTGCTCTTTCACCATTTAAATCTCTCCACCTTGTATTAGGGTCCATTTTGTTTACTACCGCTCTCTTTCTACTCCTAATGCAAATATCTAAAACTTCGAGCCTATATTGCGTAGTCAAACTCTCTGCTGGGATAACCTTGCAATCTTTACAAGCCAATCGGTCCTGTTTTCTAACTAGAAAAAAGTTTATCTGACTCCTATTACTCCCGCTTTTATATGTAATTAAATGCTCATCTCTTTTTTTAAAGTAAGTATTTGCTACTACAAGATCAAATGCCACTGCAAAGTCCAATATAGTGTTTTCGAATTCATTCTTTTCTCCAAATCCATGCCTTCCATGCTCTCTCTCATACCTCTATTATCTCTTCCTATATGCCCGTTTAAATTCCCTCAAAGGAAAATCTTATCACTAGTTGGGATTTCTCGCATTAAATCATCCATCTCCTCTCAAAATTTTCTTTTCACACTTTCCTCTAGTCCTACTTGGGGAGCATATGCACTGATGATATGAATTATGTCTTTCTCTAATACTAGTTTAATTGCTATAATTCTATCACCAAACCTCTTTACGCCCACAATTTTTTCTTTCAAATCCTTATTTACAACTATATCCACTCCATTTCTTGTATTACTCTTTCCTGTATAGAAAAGCTTATACCCATCCGTGAGCTCCTTAGCTTTATTCCCTTTTCACCTTGTCTCCTGTATACAAGCCATACTAGTTCTTCTTCTTTTCATTACCTCAACCAACTCCATGCTCTTGCCCGTCAAGGTTCCTATATTCCAAGTAGCAAGTCTAATTTTTCTATTCCTTCTTTTTTTCTCATGGACTAACTTCTTTAATCGCACTAGTCAAAAGTCATGCGGTAGCCCTTGCACACTTTTCACTGTAGCCGAGCGAGGCTGCAATACGTCGCTTAAAGCGGGGAACGCCCTAGCCTTATCGTGAAATATCATATTCTCAGAATTCATGTTTGGGTTGTGACAAATTTTTATGCTGGCTGTCACCTACCTAACGCAACCCCTCCTCCCTT
The DNA here is from genome assembly GCA_037013555.1 of Sextonia rubra. Lineage (NCBI taxonomy): Eukaryota > Viridiplantae > Streptophyta > Magnoliopsida > Laurales > Lauraceae > Sextonia > Sextonia rubra. The sequence continues at coordinate 12,239,117 of JASUAD010000018.1, read as the reverse complement.
ATCCGGGCCTGGGACCGGCAGCAAAAACTGGCGGAGTTATGTGAATTAGTATCTATATATATATTTTGGGAGGCTTGGACTTGAAAGCAAAACCATTATTTTGGGTTGAATCTGAAACAATATTAGTTGTGTTAGCAAAACATGACCAGTTGCTGGCAAAGTGCCTTAGAGATGGCTAATGGATGGATAGAAGCATATTGTAATCCCATGGAAAGAATGGGGGTGAGTGCTGAGTGATTGATGCATGAATAAAAGCAAGATATTTGTTAACAAATTTCGTGGAAATTTAAGAGAGTGATTCCCATGTGTGTTTTTTTCTTTAATTTTTTAAAAATATTTTTATATAAATCATGCTTCTATGCTCCTATGGCTCTTTAATGTTCTTTCTATAATGTAGAATCAGTTGTATAGCCTATTCTGGTTTTTAAAATGCCTTGAGGATAACCACACTTCTTTATATTCTCCCTTCTCTCTTTCATGAGTTGCCTAGATTACATTCACCATAGTTGGTTCTGATTGCTGTACTTTAAATCACTCGGGGTTTAGTTTTTCTCCTGGGGTTGGAGCTGAGCCTACCACTGGAGACTAAGATAAGTTGTTGTTGTTTTGTTTTCTTCCCTTGAGGGTACCAGGATCATCAACATATCTCCTCAATCCTCATACTTGCTTTCTGACACTTGGTTGAAAGCTAACTACCTTGGTGTAAGGGTGTAAACAAGCTGAGCTGAGCTAGCTTGGCCAAGCTTGAAGCTCAGCAAACTGATCCATGGCTTGAGCTAGAGTGGAACTTGAGAAGCTGTGCTTGAGCTTGGCTTATTATCACTTTACTGAGCCCAAGCTCGAGTATGATTATAAACTAGGCAAGCTTGAGTTAGGACGCTTAGTTTTGTTCTTGGCTTGACTTCCTCATATTTTTGTGTACATTAATATTTGTCTTAATCTGGGGCTTGGCTTGTATGCACAAGGTTGAGAGCTTGACAAGCTGAGCATGAGAAGCTTGGAGCTGAGCTAGATTAGCTCATGAGCCAAGGTTGAGCTCGAGCTCAATCGAGCCTAGTCGAACTAAGTCATGAGTTGGCTTGGCTTATTGATAGCCCAATTTTAGTACTGGTAACATATAAGCATTGTGCTCATTTTTTACTGGGATTGCAAATGGATCTCTAATTCTCTGATCCCCCTTGAAAATCTCTATGCCCATTTTCTTTCCTTCTCCTGTGGCTATCATTTCATCTCATCCCTAATTTACTTTATGTTACTTTACTATGTTATTCACTGCCTCGTACTGCAGCATTACTTGGAACTCAGCTTTGGAATGGGTGCTCTCAATCCTGCTCTAAATGCTGGAGCAATTGTCTTTTCTGTTGAAAGGTTTTGGTTCTAGTACCATTCAAGGTTTGTCTTGCTTTTCTTCTAATACCAGTCAAGGTTCACCTTGCACCGATGCTCTCTCTCTCTCTCTCTCTCTCTCTCTCTCTCTCTCTCTCTCTCTCTCTCTCTCTCTCTCTCTCTCTCTCTCTCTTCATGCTTAAGCCAGAACCGGATCCATCTAATATGTTCTGGCTTGATCAGGATCCATATCCATCATTTGCAAGACAGATCCATATCCGGATATAACATGTTTCAGTCCTGTTCTGGCCTGTTTTCAACCCTAATTTTTGACCGCTTGTTCTGGTTTTAATGCCAGACTAATTAGTGGATGAGTCAATCTCCTAGGTTAGTGCTTCTCTTGTCAATGCTACCATGTGCCAGAAATGGGGCCATTATTGTGGCAAAATGCTTCTTTTCTATTTGAGTTTCTAGGATATATTCACGTTCAGGCACTTTTCTCACCAATCTCTGGTTGAATGGCGGTGATTGAAATCCAGCACAATGTTTATGCGGGAGTCTCATAGGACAAAGGGACCCTCAGATTCAGTATTTTGAATTTGCATCAACTTTTTCTTTTTCATTGAAAGTTCATTAAAGTTCTTGTTCTGGTTATTTTCCCCTTTCTATTTTTTCTATTTACTTAAAATTGCCATGAAGGCTGTCAGGCGTCAGCTATTGTGTTTTTCCGGGTTATTGATTATAGTGCGCACTCTGTTTTTATCTCTTGTTATCAGGTTAATGGGACCACAGAGAGGCCAAGGTTGTGTGTTTTTCGTTCCAATAAACATATGTATGTGCAGGTAATCGATGACACTAAGATGCACACACTTGCTTCAGCTTCAACAGTTCAGAAACCAGTCTCAGAGGAGGTGGATTACACTTCTGGGCCTACTATTGTAAGTTCATTTGGAACTGGACAAATATCAGTCAAGACTTTCGTTGTGGTTGGTTTGACATGGATTTTCATAAATGAAGTCTCATGGATTTTCTTCTGGTTTTTTTTTCCCCAATATAATTTGAAACACAGTGCGTACTGTAAGTTATATTTGCTTGACTGGCATTACCTTAAGAAAGAAAACCTTTTATCCGCTTTTATGAGGGAAATAAGTTGTGTCTAGTATTACTAAGTAAGATAAAGGTATGCTACCTTAAAAATAACAGTTGTGCCTGGTATTACTATGTAAGATAAAGGTTTGCTACCTTAAAAATAACAGTTAACATTTGATATTATTTTCTTGCAAGGAAAATGCTCACATCATTCAAGTAACTTGATTTTTTATATTGTTGTTACTCTTCTTTAAGACATCTCTAAATTTAATGGGAGTATAACTATTATGCTTCAACCCTTCTTCCTTTTTGAACATTGGAAAGTTTGAAGAGCAAAAGAATCTTATGAAATACTAGAGTTATTAGAGACGGATACACTTAAAATGTTATTTTAAGACATCCTGTGATGTTCTTCTTTCTTCTTTTTCTATCCATTATTGGTATCCATACCATATCTTGTGAATTCACACTCGTGCATCTAAAGTTCTCAGGTTTCTATAGACGGGTTAACTTTAGACCTCAAAATACTTTATCTTTTATATTAAATGACATCCTTTGATTTGCATAAAAATGTGATTGGCTTAAAATTCTGCATAGTTGTTGTCAAATTGGTCCAAGCTCTGCCTTGACTCAACAAATTTTATGACTATGGTTTGAAGTGCTTCGTTTAATTGTTTTGATATAGAATTTTCATAGATGAATATCTTAAAAGAAAAAAAGTCTCCTCTTTCCATAAATATATATATTTAAAACTTTTTAATTCCATATATAACTCTTAACACTTTTGTAGTGCTGAGGGGTGGACCCGAGAAACTTTCCTTGGGGGGGCACAATGTAAAAAAAAAAGAAGAAAATTAAAAAACATTTAAATTTCAAAATTATAGGTTTTTTTTTTTGAAAATTTTCATGTTTGAAGCCCCTACTCAACTCTGATTGGGTACACCCCTGGTAGTGCTACTCTTGGTATTGTTCAATTCCTCATATGACTGCATATCCACAGTTACTTGGGGCTTATGTGGATGTGAGGATTTTTTTTTGAAGAGTCTGATGACACTTAATTTCATATTGTCCTCAATGAATCGTAATCTCCTGAGGATCATGGATCACCTTTATTTGATGATCTCCATACATTTTATTGGATTCAAGTAGTTAGTCAAACTTCATGGAATTTCTCTAGATATGCTCATTACTAATATTGTAGATGAGGAAACACCCATGCCCACCTACCTAGTAATCCACCCAAAACAGACTCTCCTACCCTCCACAATCCTAAAATAAACACGAGACAAACGCATCATTTCAAAAGAAAAAGAAGAAAAAAAAAACACACTGGACACAGACGACTCCACAACAAGATTAATAACCCAATGACCAAACCCTATATAATTAGAGACTCTTCTAAGAACTTAACCTTCCTTATCCTCGTAGATTTAGAACAGTGATCCTCCTCTCTAAGGTCTTCTTCTCTTCTCTAAATCTCCACCACCACTTGGCAGGAAGCACCCTATTTTTTAGGATGAAACTCCCCAAAACCCTAACAAGCATGCTCTTTAGCCTTAATAACATCACATAACTCATTGATGCATAATGGATGAACCCATGTATGGGACCACACAAGAAAGTTTAAATATTATTGGTACTAATTTTAATTCTCTAATTAGTTGCATTGCTTACTATTCTTTTTAAAATTAGGATGGTTTCCAATTTGCTTTCCTTTTTTGATTAGGAATCTTAGCCCTTAAGGTTTATTTTCTTATTTATATGCATTGTAGAGATTTAGATCTTAGACTTCATATTTGAATAATATTCATGTGATTTTTGGTTCCTTTGAGGGGGCATTCTCGTTTGTGAAAGTCTTTGTGGACTATGGAGACCATTATTGTGTTCTAGCACTTGTCATGCAGACCTTAATCTTAGGGTCTGCATCACTAATCATGTGCAACTTCCTCTTCTTGGTGTTATAATCCCACGAAGCATCTTGAACAAGGACATATAAAAAAGTAGAAAATTTTGCAATGTAGCTTTTATAAGAGTAACTTGTCTCCCAATAGAGAGGAGGTGCCTCTTCCAAGTGGACAGTTTCTTTTCAAACTTCTTAACTACATGATCCCAAAATTTATTTGATCTAGCATTTGCACTGATGGGTAGATCAGATAAAGAAATGGAAAACTTGCAACTCTTCACCACAATCTATACCCTAACGGCCAAATAGTCTCCTCATGGCAACCACCCCCAACTGCCACACTTTTAGATAAATTGATTTTCATTCTAGAAGTTGGCTCATAGGACCTTAGAATACTGTTAAAAGAAATAGTCTCCTCCCATCTTATCGGTGCAAATAAATTTGTGTCATCTGCAAACTAGAGATAAGGTATCAGCTTCCCATTTCTACTTACCTTAAAGCCTTTTATGAACACTAGGACCACAACCTTCAAAAGATAAAATAAAATAAAAACCATTGCTTCTTCCATTGAGGTGAAAAAAAGCACTGACAATAGATCACCCACTCAAAGCTTTAAGAAGACATGAAGGGGAGCCATTCAACAACATAGAGAAAGACTAAGTTGAAATGTATTTTGAAATCCAGCTCTTCCACTCCGAAACTGATATAGTCCCTAGGGCTAGGGCTTGCGTGGGGTGCCGAATTCCGTGTTTGGGGTACACTTCAACTCTCGTCTCTATAGAGACTTCAACACAAGGACGCACCTTTTCAGGGATAGAAAACCTACAATTCTATTTTAATAACCAAATTTGAGAAAAAGAGTTCTACAATGCAATATAAATAGGAAAAGTAAACTTAGGGCCTATGAAAACCTAATTAAAATAGAAAACTAAATAATAATGGCAACCCAATCCTTATTATAATTCAATTAGAAATCTACTAATGAAAATAAAAATATTCCTAAGCTATCTTGAGCAGGGACCACTTGTGGGCTTGTTCTGCATCATTCCTCTCAGGTTGAAAGACGATTTCATCCTCAAACTCGAGTTTTCTTTAGTTTGCTTCCATAAACATGGTGGACATGAATCAGTTCCTTTTTAACAATTGCTCTTGATCTCTTTTGCGGCGGTTTTGGCTTTTTTGGATAGAGCGTGACGTGCTTTCCCCCATGTATGAATGTGTATGTGTTGTTGTGCATACCATGAGTGCCATTTTTGTCGTATGTCCATGGGCGACCCAAGTGTGGTAAAACAAGTGTCGGACATCCATTTTTTGGCATTCCATGTGAAATCATCAACAGCACTATAAAGCTTTATGAGTAAAGCTCTTTGTGATTTAGACACATCCAATTTTCAAACACATTTTCCCATCACACTATAATGAGCCCTCATGCAGTGCCATGCCATCTGATGGAACCCTCTCCCAACTTCAATTCCTCAAACCCGATAACTCCATAATAATGTGATTACTGCCTTTGAAACTTTCTGTTACCAGAAAAAGTAAATCTAAATTTTCTTTGCTCACCATCTTTTTCACCGAAACCAACCCTAATAGTCCAACTAGCAATGATCATCACACCATATGGGAAAAGATCCCTGGAAAGACCTAAAACAAGGCTTCAGTTCAAATCGAACCCTCACACCTCAACCCTCAGCAACCCTACTCCCAACATGATTCTCCTCTTGAGCCTCCATGGTCATAATATGATTCAAGAACTCTGCTTCATGTGCCCAATAGTTTCCTCACTTCCATCACTTTCTCAGTTTCCTTGTAGCTGCGAGCCTCAAAACTAAAAGATTTCTTACTTGACAAATTTGACAGATTAAAATTTCCTTCCCCTTCCACTTTTTACTGGCTGATCCACTAGGCTACATCACCCCACCAGAAGAATTAGAAATTGACTGATTGAGTTAAGCATAGAATCTGCCACTCTTCTCATCTTAGCATTGATAAGTGGGAAAGAATTCCCTTTCCTTTTGTAAAAAGGCTTGACACCCTTTAGCTTTATACACTGGCAAATATGCACCTATCCTTGCTGAACATCTGTTAACCTCCTGAGGATGGAGGAGACTGGATGTCTGATATGAGACCCTTGTGATAAGATTAGAAGAAACTAAACGATTAAATGTCAACCGGCTTTTCTATTATCACGCACAATGGCTTCATTCGTCTACGATAATGGATCTGAAAAAAAAAAAAAAAAAAGATACCACAGACCAACTACCCGCCTCACACCAACTCAGCACCACTCAATGGATTGTTTGGATAAGGTTGCTGAATACTTTCGAACCCATCTAGACATCTCTTTAGAGCACTGCCCCTCCTTTACATTGTTAGATGAAGAACAAAACAAAGAAAAGCAAATATTTTTTTTCTTAGGAGAAATTAATATGCTAAGATGGGGAGATTGATGAAGATGTTGAACATATGATAAAAGCAGGATGGTTGAAGTGGAGACTTGCTTCTGGAGTGTTTTGTGATAAACAAATGCCAACAAAATTGAAAGAAAAATTTTATAAGACAATGATTAGATCAGCTATGACTTATGGGGTAGAATGTTGGCCAATTAAGAAGCAGCATATGCATAAAATAGATGTAGTAGATATGAGATCTTGAGGTGGTTGTGTGGTAAAATTAGGAAAGATGAAATTAGAAATGAGCGCTTTCGAGAGTATTCAGGGGTAGCATTAATGGGGGATAAGATCAAAGAAATCTGTTTGAGATGGTTTTGGCATGTTGAACATAGACTGGTGAGAAAAAGTTTTGGCGATACAGGTGGATGGCCCACCAAGGGGAAGGGGTAGGCCGAAGAAGACGCAGATGGAGGTAATCAAATTGGACTTGAAGAAGTGTAACTTATCTAAGCATTTGGCTTAGAATAGGTCGGAATGGAGGAACATAATTCATGTAGTTTATCCCAATATAGTTGAGACAAGGCTTTAATGATGATGATGAAATTGATATACTAAGAGGAAAAAGTTTGCCGCATTTAGGTCCTTCCCCAATTATTTCCCTAAGACCTGTGAGGAAATAAGGCATTTTAATTGGTGTTGACCAGTTGTCCTACAGAAAGAAGATTAGAAGGCAAATGAGGTGTATGAAAGACATGAGTCAATGATAAAGCACAGGGGATATCACTAATAGCCTTAATAGGAAGACATTTCCTATCATTAGTGTAAATTTGAAAATTGTTACTGTATGGTTGGATATTAGTAAAATGTGCCAAGGAGAAAGTCATACGATTGAAAGCTCTAGAATCAACACATAAAATTTGGGAGTTTTGATTTTTACATTTGAGACCAAGAGCAGAAAAGGTTGATTGAATCATCTGCTGGACTACATTGGAGGTAAGAGTTTTGGAAGCTGAGAAGCTTGCTGAGGGATAGAGATAGATGAAGATGACTCATTCACTGTTTCATGATAGGTTTGATCGCTTCTGTTGCGAGGCCTCCTTCAACAACCAGCTATCAAATGGCCCGCTTTTTTCCAATAAATAAAGAACTTTATTTTTTGCATTGATTCGCCATATGCCCATACTCCTTGCAATCGTAGCACTGTATTTGCTCATATCCTTAGTCTTGGTTTCACTTGCATGGGCAACATTGAAGGGGCTGGAGGTGATTTCCTTCTGTTCAATTGTTGCTTGGGTTGAGCAACGTTTCTTTTCATGGGGCAACTCACCAAAGCATAATCCAATATGGAGAAGAAACATGACTTATTAAATTGGAATGGACTTATTCAAATTCCTGACGCTGTTTCATAAGAAACTAATCACGCTGGCTAACCTCATGAACTTTCTAAAGGGCTGATATAGCATCATCAGGAACAGTAGAATATACCAACTTTGCGAATTCAGTCCATTTATGAATTCAGAATGATAGCAGATAGACTTATTCCCCTGGGAGTACTCAGTATTCTAAGTGAAATCTTCTTGCTGAGTTTTCTTGATTACAGATCCTTTTCCAGTAGTCCCACCTGTCTTTTGCAATCTTATAGGGCTGAATATTTAGAACAATCTGTAGAACCATTGAACTGAAATCCAGTTGACAATCCTAGCATCATTAGACTCCCATTGACCCAACTTAGTGGTCTCTGTGTTTTTTTTTTTGGTTACGTCAATATAATCACATAGTTCTTTCCCCTCTAAAGTCGTGGAATTGAAAATTCCCATGAAAATAGTTCTTCCCGTTAGACTGAATAGGCAACTTCTCAGATTTTCATCCATTTTTCAAAAATTTTCCCAGTTGTGCTGAACTTTTCAAAACTTTTCTCTGGGCAACCTCCTTTTTGAAGGAAAATGGCCAGTTGAGGTTTAAATTCTCTAGTGATCAGAAATCAGGTCTTAATTTCAGATATACTACAATTTTTATCTCTCTAGCAATTAAAAATACTTGACCTGGGAATTAGATGAGACAGATCAACGGTATTGAAGAAATCATATACCAGAAACTGCCGGATCTGAAGAAGTGGCATAAAGTGTACCTTTTGATGTCCAAAAACCCCAAGATAATGTAGAAGACTCCAATAATATTGGGCAAACCTCATCTGAAGAATTCAGCGCAATTTGAATCTCCATATGGGCCCCCACAGAAAATTAGCTACAAAATCCCTATTCCAATCCAATTTCTATGATGATCGATCTGAAGATTGATCAGTATTCTTTATAATTAAACTTCTAAATGATGGAAGGCTTTGAAACAGTTGAATAAAGATCATGGCATTTTGGATCGATCAGGAAGTTGGGAATGGTTTCGAGTGAATTGTCTCGCAGGGTTAGTGGTGGATTCAATGGGGTTTCATTGATGGATTTCTAGTGATTGAAGGGATAGGGTTGGTTTGGGATGGGTTTTGATAGATGAAGGTTAGGGTTCTGGGGTATTTTGGGTTCGGCATTAGGGCACATGGATGGTGCACAGCCGCTAATGATGACAGGGAATGGTTCGGGGCATGGATATTGATCACGTGGGAATTTGGCCAAAGGGAATAGTGGGCTTTTGGCAAAGATTTCAGTTAGATCTAGGATTTGGTGTGAGTACAGCGGAGAAGGGGATGGTGATGCTACGAAAGGGATGATGGAACATCGAATATCAGATCTGGGTGGATTGATTTTTGTGTCTAATAGAAAATGATGCAGAGCGGGGTGCCAGGTGCGGAGGGGCAAAGATGGAGGGATTAGAGGTGGAAGGTGGAGGTGGTAGGTTAGGCTTTCTCTTGGAAATTGGCTTCGCACCAAACTTCCTTTCCTGGGTGAGAAGATCTCCCGTCCTAGGAGATAGAAGAGTGAAGTGAACTCAACATCTTTATTATTATTAATTAGTCCAAGTTTGAATATCATAGGGGGCTTTACAATGCTTAAATAAGAGAAAACACAATCCTAGATCTAATCTCAACCATCAAACAATTCTATGGTTGAGATTAAAACATCTCACTTTAATAAATAAAGGGACATAAATAAATGAAAATAACTCTAAATAAGATAAGGATTGGTGGGTTGCCCAAGGCTGGTTGAAACGGGTGGGCTGGGCCCATTGATGATTGTTGACCCATGGGGCACGGGACTGTCCTGCATCACAATCCCTTTAGGACTACTGTATTCATATCTTTTGAGTATTTCACCTTTGGAAGGTTAGAACAAATGTATCTCCTTTAATTGGGTTGAATACTATCAAAATCCCCATACATAGGGCAACTAAAATTAATCTAAAGTAATGACAATATTTTACAGATTTGTCTAATATCAGCATCAACTGTGAGTACTCAAATCAGTAGTCCTCATGGGATCCACATGGTGATGGGTCCATGTGTTGGATTAGATGGCCCTAAAAATGGACACGACAAACACACAAGCATTTTGGTAGGGCCATGGATTTTTTGCATAGAAGTGAAATATTAGGCATTGATAATATGAGTAGGTTGCTTATTTCCAGTATTTTGGGTACTATAGCCTTCAATGAATCATCCTCACCTCTCTGCCTAATCAACAATAGAGAGCAACATTGTCCATTTCTTAGTGGTCAACATCAAACTATGCTCACTGTAGCAATTGATCTTTGCTTCAGCTTGATACATCAATATTTCACCAAGAAATACCCTCTTGCTGATGTCACATCTTCAAGCCAATGCTATAACCCAACAATTGTTCATTACTTAATACTTATTGCATGACAGCATCTCTTTGTTAGATATGTTTTCAGAGTATTTTTAATGGGTTTTGTTACAGACGTGAATTTATTTTTTCTAGAAGGCAAATGTGATGGTGTAATTGTTCAGCTTTTTAGATTTTGTCACCAGGAAGTAGCAAAGAAGGTGGGTGAAGCCATTGCAAAATCTTGTTTGGAAAAGGGAATTACAAAGGTGGTTTTTGATCGTGGTGGTTTCCCTTATCATGGACGAGTTGAAGCACTTGCCAATGCTGCACGTGAAAATGGTCTTGTGTTTTGAATTTTGGGTTGGTTTGTCTGCCAATTCCATTTGATTTACTCAAAATACTTATCTGTTTATGAGTCTTGTATGTTAATGAGGTACGTTGGTCCCATTTTCATGAGGAAATGGTCCCTTCCGTCTTCTGTATTCCATGTCAGAAATGAACATGTTAGGAAAAAATTTGATGCAGATCTTCTTCTTGTTAACTCATAATATGCTGCCTTGCTTGGTTTTATTGGGAGCTGTTTTTTTTTTTCTCATATCCTTTCAGTATTTGAGATTGCATGTGGTGAACCTTTGGGTGCCTCCTGTCCCCTGACGGATGAGGCAATGACGACTCAACTTCGTTGGCGAACACCCATGATGCGCAGATACGACATGTATATGCGAGGGATATATTGACTCCACTTCGTTGGCGAGCACCCATGATGCGCAGATAGGACATGTATATGGGAGGGATACATTGACTCCACTTTGTTGGTGAACATCCAAGATGCGCAGATAGGACATGTATCTGCGAGGGATACATTGCCGCTGTAGAAAATAACAACTTATATATTTTATTTTTTTGTTATTTTATTCGGGGGTTTCCAGGAAAATTCTCTTACAGTCCTCGCAAAACAAAGACTCCGAAGATTTTTATGGCTTGGAGTTGTCCCCTCAGCCTTTTCTTATTTTTTTAATATTATTCATGAATAGCGATATCTATACTCAAAAGTAACCTTTTTACTATTCCTTCTTCTTCCTTACCTCTTTTTCTCCTTCCTCTTCTCCATTTTCCGTTTAGGTTCCATCTAGGGCGAGGAGGGGAAAACCAAGAAGAAGAAAAAGAGAAAGAGAAAACAAAAACAAAAGAAAAAGGAAAGACAAGGAAAAGGAGGAAGAAAGGAGAAGAGAGAGAACAAGGAACAAAAGGAAATATTGGGAGGAAAAAGAGGATGAGAGTAGTTTACTAAAAGGTAGGAGAAGAGAAAATGAAGAAGAGAAAAAGCATAAGAGATGGAGAAACAGAAATGAAAGGAAATCAGAGGAAGAAACAAAAACAATAGGAAAATGGAGAAGAAGTCATTTTGTCTATAGTCTGCTTTGGGTATATTACAGTTGAGCATAGATATCTATACCCAAGCGTAATATAATCAAGACAGAATCAGTATATTACGCTTGAGTATAGATATCTATGCTTAGTGTAATACAACCAAAGTAGAAACATGGTTTGTTTTTTAGACATTGTTGATGAGGAGCAATATCTACGCTCACTGCAAACAGAGATGAGTTCATTTTCTCCATTTTTTTCTTATTTCAGTTCTTTCTTCTGGTTTTCTTTCTCCATCTTTCCTACTTCTTTTTTTCTTGATTTTCTCTCATTCCAGCTTTCATTGAACCACTCTCATCCTCTTTCTCCTCCTAATGTTTTTTCTTTTTCCTTGTTCTTTTTCTTCTCTTTTCTTCTTCTTTTCTCCTCTTCCTTGTCTTCTTAATTTCTTTTGTTTTTGTTTTCTCTATTTCTTTTTTCTTCTTGTTGGTTTTCCCCTTCTCGCCCCAAATAGAACTGAGATAGAACATGGGGAAGAGGAAGGTGAAGAAGAAATGAGAAAGAGGACGAAGGAATAGGGAAATGGTTATGCATGAGCATAGATATTATTGCTCATGAATAATGTTGAAAAAGCAAACAAGAAATGGCCCATGGGACCACTTCAGCCTATAAAAATCTTCGCTGTCTTTTTTGTTCTACAAAGATTCCAAGGGGATTTTTTCGAGAAGCCCCTATTTTGCTTTACATTTATCTACATGCCTTACATTATAACGGTGTACGGTGTTGGAACATGATAATCAATTTGTTGCTTAGTAACAATAAAGAGGGTTAGTGAACTTACAATGGACTAACACCTAATTTCTCTCTTGAGGTGCTAGGTTTAAGGTCAGCAATCCATACACAGATTTTTGGACCTGGTTGGCCATGTTAAAATACTAGAGTGCATATGGCCATACTACAACAAAAGCATCCAAAGTTGTTTGGTAGATACAGAAAAAGCAACTTTTAATGTAAAGTAATTTATATAAATCTTGTAAGGCCCGGACCTCAAATTATGTGTTTAACACAAATTAATTGAATTTAATAATTCCTAAGTGTATTTAGATGCTAGTTAACTATGTTTATGCATTAGGACTGTGTTCAAGAAGTTTCAAAAAGTTTTGAGAGCTTTTGGACCCAGCTTAATACCTTTAGGGACCTATTTGTAATTTTGGGAGAAGTTAGGGTATTTTGAAAATTTTAGAAAAATCCCTTGTTGGGATTTTTACAGGGGTGTTAAAAAAAATTGAGAAACCATTTAACCGAAGGTTAATAATTGTGTTTCACGGATCTGTTATGGTTACAGTTATTAAAATTGAAAAATTGTGCTTCATGGTTCGATTTTGGTTTTTAGTATCGAGTCACGGTTATTAACCGAATCGAACTATAACATATAGTTCAATTAACCGAACCGTTATATCCCAAGTCATATTTTTAGATCAATTTCAATCGTTGATCTCTTATCATAGAAATTCTATAACTATTCGAAATTCAAACTCTTTCTTAGTACTGTTAACCGTAATCGAATTGTCTAATACGGTTAATTGCGGTTCGATTTTTTAACGGTTTTTTAGGGTTCAGTTGAGATTTTTAGAAATTAAAAATTGAATAATACGATTTGGTTAATGGTTTTTTTAAAAATTCATGATTAGTCAAATTGCTACACCCTTTGTTTTTTAAATCGTCTAGGTGATTTCGGACAACTTTCGTGTTCAATTTGAGGTTTGCGATGCATCACAGTCTTTCGTTTCACACAGCTTTTCACTCAAGATGGGACAATCATCATTTTGATAGAAGTTAGGTTTTCATTAGAAATTTTAAAAGTTTTAACTTTGCCCTCGTTAAAAAGTTAATTTAATTTAGAAAAATTTTAGCAAGGACCCATACTCTTTTCATACTGTAGAGACCTCTGTCTTAGCCAAATTGGTCGTGTCCATTCAATTAATTAATGGCATACTTGTAAGTTGTCCAAAACCCACTTTATAAAGTGCACACATCTCACTAGAATACCCTTCTCTCTCTCTCTTCATTTTCTCTTCCATTCCAAGTTACTCAGGAGCTTGGTGCTCCCATGGCTTGATTCATCATCAAAGCTCTCTCTTCATTTTCTCTTCCTTTCCGAGTTGCTCAGGAGCTTGGTGCTCCCATGGCTTGATTCATCATCAAAGCTCTACTAAATCAAGATTCTAAGCTCTGATACCGCTTATTGTGGATATGACACCACCGTTGTGTGCATGACACCACCGTTGTGTGCATGTGTGCATTGACAACTAAGATTAACAATCAACCACATAAAAAGATAAGAGATTTACGTGGTTTGGCGAAGATGCCTATGTCCATGGGAAATCATTTTCCACTATATTCTCCTCTAATTTGTGAATCCACAGCCTTATGTCTAGGTTTACAGATTACATCAGTATATAAAATCATCACTTCCTTATCCCCCAAGAACTCTATTATTAAACAAAGGAAAGTCCTAATCCTATTAAGAGGCTACTGTTTAATAAATATGAAATTCCTAATATAATTAGGGAAACACCCAAGACATGGACCCACTTTGATCTAGATGCACTTGGCCAACAAAGTGATCATCTCCACCACACGATCATCCCCATCTCCTTTTCTTTCACTTTCACCCTTTGGGCAACCCTTTGATGTTGATTTCCTCTTGGTTGGGATACCAACTTTTTAATTGGTGCTTAGTATAGTATTTTGCTTGTATACGCTGAATTTTGGGACCCACTTCCAAGTTTTGTTTGGTTTGTGATTTTTAGGTTCTTTTTGTAATCAATTCGAGGTTTTGAGCTTGGCCTTAATTAAGTGGAATTGGAGTGGTTAGTTGTTGATTAAGAAGCATTGAAGACCAAGGTAAGTGCTCAATTTAAATCTTATAGCTTGTTGTGTGCATGAATTTGATGATTCCGCATTTATACTCTATGTTTTTTTATTAGAGAACCATGTGAAAGATCATATTTCTTTGTTAATCTTGTAAATGATTTTGAAGTTCGAGGCTTGAATTGATGTCAATTAGATCCCCAAAGATGGCCAAAAGTCCCCAATAGGTAGCCAAAAGATGGGTAAAAGCAGCCCCCAAAAAGCAGCCACTTGGCTATTGTGCAGTCCTAATCGGACATGAACCTGTCAGGCTAGGCCCATGTTCGAAAACCTCATGCCTGACCAGAGTAATGCCATGTCCAATAGCATGGAATTGGCCCCGGTTGGGTCTTATTTGGTGATTGTTCGAGAGCCTCTCTTCCATTCCTTTTTTTGGGATATTAGAGGGACTTGAGCACCATGAGTTGGACCAATGGCTTACCCCTGTAACGGACAAATTAGTTGACCTTAAGGCCTGGTTGTTTGTTCTTGAACCTTAGACCTTATGAGGTAACCATTGACTTGTAACTCGGAACCACATAGTAATGGTTAACTTGAGACCTATGGGAAGTCATAGTTTTGGTTGATTATCAGCCCAGAGAGCTGTCCGGAGACGTTACCACCCATTTGTAAGGCTCGAGTGTAAATTGCATTCAGACACCAAGCGACTTGCAATACACGACATTGGAC
Organism: Sextonia rubra; assembly: GCA_037013555.1. Classification (NCBI taxonomy): domain Eukaryota; kingdom Viridiplantae; phylum Streptophyta; class Magnoliopsida; order Laurales; family Lauraceae; genus Sextonia; species Sextonia rubra. The sequence goes on along the minus strand of JASUAD010000018.1, from coordinate 12,223,701 downwards.
CTTATGCACGCATAGTCGTGTGTTGGCTCGCCAATGGCAACCCAAGAACTAGGATAATAACTTGTAATGGTTCCTTGACTGTTAGTTAGGTTGAAAAATCAATTGTAATTGGATGTACCCATCCATTCGCATGCGTTGCATGTATAATACCCTTATGTTTAATATGTACTCTATTTGTGCTTAGTTTGTACCCGTGTACTACCCGAGACTACCAAACCATAGTTTAGCTGATTCTATTACTCTTGAGTCATGTCATTTGGAGTGCGTGCATTTGGGTGTTGTATCTACCCTTTTTTGAGAGCCCGGATTGTCTATCGCCATTGTTATACCCTCACCATTAGTGGGTGAATGAAATGGCGACATGTCAAATCTGGCACACGTCATCAGCTAAAAAACAGCTTGACCATTTCCTCTTTTAAATTGGATTTGCTGCAAATAAAATAATTGGAAGGGAGCTTCTTCATAAATAACAAAACTTCATACCTAAAGTGTCAAGTCCTGAATTTTTATATTGGGTCATACCGGTTTGTCGGGTTTGAGTTGGGTTAAGAGGGTCAAATAAATCGGTTTAATACAATTGGACCTGAGTTAATGGACCCTTTTGGGCCAGAGGACTCTTTTTGTAATTTCTTAAAACCCACTAGAAAGCAGGGGGTCCTTCCTTGTAATTTAGAAAAACCCCCTCTCTTATATAAACTCTACTCTTAGGGTTTTCCCCATTCTTCCATCTTCTTCCTCTCTTCTGCAACCAAGCCCTAGAAGTTCTCCATGGGGAAACCAAGGTTGGATCTTCTGCTCTTCAGATTTGCTTTTGGTTTGGAGATTCAGGCAAGTGGATAACTGCAAACAATATCTTCTTAGTTACTTTGTTTAATCATATGCTCTAAACATGATTTATTTGTACGGTTTAATGTTTTTGGTTAAGAGATTAATAGTGAAGATTGATTTTGATTGAAACCAAGTAAGTACATATGATTTAAGGTTTAGTATCTTTGAATCATGGTTTGATTTCTTTATATATATATTTATATATTAAAAAAAACAAACAAAAAAAAAAGGGAACAGTGCCGCTGCCTGCGCTGGGCAGGCAGCAGCGCTGCCTGTGCTGTCCAGGCAGCAGCGCCTGCTGCCTGGCTAGCCAGGCAGGCTTGGGCCTGCTGCCCTGGCCGGTTGGGAAGCGGCCTGGCCCGGCTAGGCTGGGCTGCATGCCTGGAGGGCCCGGGTCGCTGGTGGGCCATGGCTGGCGGGCCCAGGCTGATGTGGGGCCCATTTTGTTTAAATATATATATATATAAATAACAATAATAATAGTAATAATTAAATAAGTAATTAAGGTTTAGGTTATTTGTTTAAAATGATTTAGGAAGTTGTGTTTTAATTAATGGTTTGATATATTAGTAGTGAATTGATTTTTATTATTTGGTTCTTCATCATGAATTATTATAAATTTAGTTAGAATTGTTTATAAACTTAATTGAGGTTTAATTACTTATGATTAATACTTATTTAGATTGAATAGAATTTAATTAAGATTTATTTGGGACTGAGTAAGTCTTAATTAAAAAGCATTTGAATTCCTAATTTGGATTTTTATATTGAGTTTAAATGTTGAATTTGAATCCGCAATTTAGATTTTTCGTTTTATGTAAAATGATAAAGTATTTTATTACACACAACAAGGTTAATTAAGAGTTTAATAGTTTCCTCCCCTTTGTTATCATAATTTGATTTAAATTTGGATTTGGGATTTGAACATCTTTTACACAATTTGTAAAATTCACTAAATATATATAATTGGATTAGATGAATTATGTCTTTTAGGAAAGTTAGTTGAATATTCACATGAGAATTATAGTAAATGTAAAATGGGAATGTGAGGTTCGAGATGCACTACATGATAGGCACCAAAAGTAGGATATCAGCATCGTGGACTCACATTTTCATTGTGAAAGAGGGTTGGTGCTCATGTGTATATTTAATTAACTATGACCGTTAGGGGGTTTAGTGCTTACCTTCAGAAAAACTAGAATTGACACGTATACATAATACATTTTCAATTATAAAAGTTTACGTACCCAAATTGATATTGGTTTGAATATTGGGATTAAGGGTGTCATATCATGATTCATTCTGCATATGTATATGTATGTATTTGTAAATATGCACATTTATATATATCTCTGACTGACTGCAGTTCGGAGGTGGACGTACGCCATCGGGTCAGCGTGTACTATGGATTATAGCATATAGCTGTGCCTTCTGTTATTATCTGCGGGATTACCCGATTCTGTTATTATCTGCGGGGATACCCGTTTCTATTATTATATGCGGGGATACCCGATTCTGTTATTATCTGCGGGACTATCCGTTTCTGTTATCTGTATGCGGGATTACCCGTTTCTGTATATTTATTTCGGGATTACCCATTTCTGTGCATTCATACTATTGGGGTTTGCATCTGATATATTGTGGGTCATAACGAATACTTATGTTTAATTCAGTTGATTAATCCATTGCTTGCAGTTTACCCTCTTGCTAGATTACGTCAATCTGACCCACTACTTTTGGTGTCTAGGTTCCGTTACCGGTGCCGAACTAAAGGGTCAAGCTATGCAGGAAATTCCGCCGGGTGGCGGAGTTGTTGAGTGGCGCACCGATGACACCATCTGAGGTGTCCTAGTGCGGTGCAGAGTTCGAAAACTTTAGGTTATGTAATAAGGCCATTTTTGGGCCATTAGTTTACTTAATTAAATTTATTTGTTTTGAAATTATAATTTTAATTGTTATGCTTCGAAGCACTTGACCTTGATTTTATTATTAATGAGATTTGTTACATGGTTGTTATGTGATATCCGTCTGCGATGAGTATGGATTTTAGTTCCGCGTGTGATTATGGTTGCTTGATAACCAAGCATAGCCTCACGAAGGACTTCGATCCACCCGGAATTGGGGCTCGTGCTGTTTATATTTAGAAAAATTTTAATTGACCCCAATTCTCACACCCCTGGAACCGGGTTTGAATCCGGCCCAGTTTTGGGGGCGTGACATAAAGACATCCATCCATCCCACTAGATGCACTTCTCATTTGGCCACCAAATTTTTTCCAGCAAGAGAGAAATCGAAGGAGAGAAACACTACCAAGACTCAGATAGAGACACACAGGCACATCTTCCTCTTTTCTTTTCCCTTCTCTTCTTTTGAAAAAGCCATTCATCTTCTTTGGGCGCTAAAATTCTTCCAGCAAAAGAGAGATCGAAGGATCTTCTTCTCAAAGATAAATCATATGAAAGAGGCCTTGATCATCATAACCTGGGTATATTTCCTTCCTGTTCTTTCTTCCATTTATTCATCTTTCCCACTTTTCATTTTGTATCATCACTGATCCTTCATCTTGTTTGTGGTTCTTTTGTTGGATTCTTGGTTTTTATTTTTCAGAGTTTACTTTGGGTGGTGATTTTTGGTGGTTTCTTGTTTATTTATTTCTGTTTATACTTTGGGTGCTGATTTTTTTTTTTTGGCTGTTTCTACTTTGGTAGATAAAAGTCTCTCTTCATTGTTTTATTTTCATGTATTGCCCTTTGAAAAAAGGATATGGATTTCATGCAGTTCCCTTTGAAAAGAGGAGATGGGTGAGGGCCAAATGTGCCGATAATTATAATAGCGATAGAGGAACCGGACTCGAAAAAAAAAAAAACAGAACAAAGTAGCCCATCCATGGTCAAATCTTGACCACACATAACAACCCCACTCCCACATGAACTAACACTGATTTAAGTAGTTTTATTGTTGTTTGATGGATGTCAATGGACCTCCCAAGGGTTGTGATTTGAGAAATTTTAGGTATGGATCCTTTTTTTTTGGGTTGATTGATAATTAGGTTGAGGGTTGGGTTTAAGTCTATATTTGAAATTTTAATTAGATAATTGATTGTATAAAATATTATTAGTATTTTTGTACACATTGCCAATGAATCTTTGCTACTAGAAGACTATGGAATTTAACACACTTAAATTAAGGATTATGATGAATTTAATTAGATCAAGAATGGACAAACTACTTGTCTACATTCATATTGGGCTCTGCATTCATTGGGGATTTTTTAAACAAAAGACTAAAAAGATTCTTTGGCCTCAAAAATAATTTTATCCTATACGTAAATTGATGAATGTGGAGTATGTGGGTTCAAATTTTGATGAATGTCAATAATTTGCCTGAATTTTTGGGCCTTTGAATTCCATTCTGGGGGCCATGTGGGGCTCTCAAAATCTTGGGTAGGATAAACACCTCAAGGAAAAATCTTGGCTACTTAGTAGTAGTATATGTGTCAACCATCAATTTATTTACATTTTTTTATTTTAATTTTTTCTAAGTTGATCTATTGGTCAGAGTTGAGGCTTTAAATTTGATGCTAAGGTGCCAACACCACTCAATCATGAGTGTGTTAGCCTATTTATATTTATTTTGAGCAATTTAGGTCTTTAATAGATGGTTGGAGTCGAGTGAGTTAATGGGTTGTACCTGGTTTGACAGCTGAGTTTGGTTAGTTTTATTGTAAGTTTTTAGGAGGACAAAAATGAAGTTGGTGGTGACACCAATAACCAAAATAACGAGTGAAGTGGGGAAAACTGAAGAAATACTATGGTTTGACCTTGAATTACTAAGATTTATATTCTGTATGCTTAACAGAATACTAAGGTTTCAGAGACGGGAACACAACAGAACTAGGACAAACAGAGAAGTGAAGCACACTACTAGATAGATTCTAAATTACAAACATAATCTTTAAAACATATTCTTCTCGCCCCTATAGGACTGAGCAACTGTTATGTTCAAATAGCTATATCATGGTTCATATTTAACCTTCATCTTGTTTGGGTTTTTTTTTTGTGTGGATTCTTTGTTTTCTTTTTCCAAAGTCTACATTGGGTTTTCATAAATTTTTTTTGTCCATATAACATGATCATTGGGAGTTGAATAGACCCACCCATTTTATTGTCATTTTATCAATATTAAAATATGAAAGACAAAATTATGCATTCCATATTACAGCATTGTGTGGTATGTTATAATTTTTCAATGCTTCTTAATATTAATTTAAATACATTTTTCTTATTATAGGTTGATGGAAAGTAAAGAGCTTTACACATGTGAACAGTATGAAGATGTTAATATTATGTCTTGCGTTAGACGACGAATTAACTTCAACCTAGATGCATCAAATAATACTATAAAGAATCATACTACAGTTATTGAAAATCAATATGAGCAACTGGAGATAACCTTTGATTCAAATGCAAAAGTATATACAGAAGAAGCATCTCCTACCATAAAGGTTGGCACGGAGTTTTCAATAATGGAAGATGCTTATGACTCCTACAAACGATTTGGGAGAGTACGAGGTTTCAGCATTCGGAAACAATACATTACAAAGGACAAAAGTGGTGTAATGAAAAAGGATATTTATATGTTCTAAAAAAGGTCAGCATATACATGATAAGCAGATGCATATGTCAAGTACCACTGTGATGAAACAAGAACTGGATGGACAAGCTATATGAGAGTTATTTTGGGGATGAATGGAAAATATTGGATTTTAGATTTTAATGACAATCACAATCATCCTCTTACATCTTCAAATAAAGCACACATGTTAAAATTACAAAGAAAAATTGCTATTGCTTAAGCTGCAGTAGCTGAGGATTGTGATAAAACTGGCATACGACCAAAATCAACTTTTGATTTATTGAGTAAGCAAGCAGGCAGTAGATAAAATCTTAGATTTATTCTAGTTGATTATAAGAATTATTTGCGAACAAAGAGAATAAAAAACATGGAGTTCTTTGATGATGGAGGTTGTTTAGGATATTTTAGAAAGAAGCAGGTTGAAGATCCGACATTCTTTTACTCTTGCAACTCAATGTAGATAATTTTATAACTAATATTTTTTGGGCCGATAGAAGAATGTTGATAGACTATGAACGTTTTGGAGATGTTATTTGCTTTGACACTGCTTATAAGACAAACTCTTATGGCCAGTCCTTTGCACCTTTTACTGGAGTTAATTATCATAAGCAAAACCATAATTTTTGGTGCTGTGCTTCTTTATGATAAGACAATTGATTTTTTTGTATACTTCTTTTAGACATTTTGTGATGCAATGTTTGGAAAAAGGCCACAAACTATCCTCACAGATCAAGATAAGGCCATGTCAACAGCAATTGAGGAAGTATTATCAGGAATAGTTCATCGCATTTGTGTATAGCATATGTTTCAAAATGCATTAAGGCATCTTAGACGTATTATTAGTGGGTCAAAATCTTTTTTCAATGATTTCAGCAACTGTGATATGATTTTGATGAGGAAGATGAGTTTCTTATAGCATGGGATAATATGTTTGAACGGAATGATCTTCTCGATAATAGTTAGTTGAAAAGATTATTTGATGATAGGGAGTGGGCATTAGTGTATGAAAGAAACATTTTTTTGGCAAATATGAAAAGCACTCAATGCAGTGAAAGTATGAATAAAGAATTAAAGAATTACTTGGATCCTAAAAGAAATATTGTGGAATTTTTTTGTCATTTTGAAAGGTTGTTGGATGAGAGAAGGTATGCAGAGTTGGAAGCCAATTTTAGGATGACGTAAATCTTGCCAACATTAATGGTTGATGTTCCAATTTTGAAGCATGTAGCGTAAGTTTATACAACAACGATCTATAAAATGTTTGAAGCAGAATACCTCAGTAGCCTAAATTGGCAAAAGTAATGATGATGGGTCTATGAGAAAATATTGTGTCTTCATTAGGAATGGTCAGAAGCACACCGTTACATTTGACTCAATGGATAACTTTATCTCATGTAGCTGTAAAAATTTTGAATTTGTGAGAATTTTGTGTCACCATTCATTGATGGTAACAATTCATGTCATCCAGCGAATCCCAACTAAATATATGTTAAAGAGGTGGACATGTGAAGCTGTTTCACATTCATCTGGTAAGCTAAGTGGATGCATATCAGGTTATCATAAGGCAAACATGTTGCATCATTATAATGTTCTTCGTCATTTTGTTAAAATAGCATTAAAGGCCATTTAAAGTGAAGAGAGATTTCTATGTGCGTTTAAAGGAGGAAATTTATTGTTACATGACATAGAGAGAGTTCCAGCAAGTGAATCTACAATTGACAACTTTGTAGATGTTGCACTCATAGATGTTGAAAAAGTAAGAGGGGTTGAGGAAATGTTTTCAAATACTAACACTTGTGAAAAAAGGCATGTTGTTTGTGAAATTAAAAAAAAAAAGCAGGATAATTATCATGGTAGGTGTAGAGCTAAAAGTTATTTTGAAAAAGAATTAAATAAAAAAAGAAGAAAGCATGAACCTGAGCGCACAACAGTACCATTCCACCTAAAACTTGTTCTACTGTAGTAAATGTATATCTACTAATCAAAATTTAAAAATTTATAAAGAAAAGCTGTAGAGAAATAATGCATTAATGGATTGTGGCTTACTTTGTTTCTTAGAGGGACTATATAGCATTAGGATGACTCCAATTCAATATCCTACCACCGATCTACTTAACTAGTTGCCACATGTACGTTTGTTGTTATATTGATGATATTATGAATTGATGTATATTTAATTAAGACCAATATTAAGTTAGCAATATGTATTTATATCTTCTAGTAATTAGTACCATCCTCTGACTAGAATGAATCTAGTGTTTTGCCATGACGTCTCAACAATCATGCATAATTGTACTAATAAAAATATCCTTCAGCAATTTGCAGGAGAGTTGACCTAATAGATGAGTTGCTTGTAAGATTAAATTTCTCTCCACAATTCATTTTGATATATCATCGTGAATGTACTAGCTTTATGCACACTAATTTGGTTTTGCAAGTTTGAAACACAAGATATAACTGATGGTTGTATGAGCTCCTCATGAAATATATTTTTTGAAGATTTGTAGGGAGTTTTGTGGCAGATGGTTGACATTTCATTATTTTTTGCATACCCTATGTCCATTCCTATTTTGAACTCTAATATGGAGTGCCAAGCCCTTTTTTTGCATATAACTGGAAAGAATGTAGATCATACAAATGTGTATATACTATATGGAATAAATTGATGAATGTAATTAGTTTCATATCAGAAGTACTTAGAACAGTGAATTGTAATTATCTTTTTTTTTAATTTTGAATGAAATGAGCCATTACTTTGAACCATGATTGATCTCTTATCGTTCAAAATCATAAAGTTTTCATGTTCCAACTTTGTGAAGTATGGTTAACTGAGAAGGTTCTGTAATTATAGTTTTAGCTTATGACATGTTCTATGGCTCTCCGTAGTGATTCTGTATTAGAAAAATGTTCGAAGAAAAAGAATACGAATGTTTTTAAAGGGCATGAAAGACTGCAGTGATTCATGTTAGATTGTATATGAATTGAAACAAGCATTATTATGATACTAAAGTTTGATCAAAGAAATACTAAGAATTCTATTTTATATACTAAGGTTTTATGAAGGAAGATTGAGGTTTAGTATTTTGAAAAGGGTTGATGGAAAAAATTAAGGTTTCGAAAGACTGCAGTGATTCTTATTAAATTGTATATGAATTGAATTTTGCATTATGATACTAAAGTTTGATTAAAAAATACTAAGGATTTCGTTTTATATACTGAGGTTTTATGAATGAACTACTGAGGTTCAATATTTTGAAAATGGTTTGATGAAAAAGAATACAAATGTTTTTAAAGGGCATGAAATACTAAAAAGATTCTTGTTAGATTGTATATGAACTGAACCTTGGATTATGATACTAAGGTTTGATGAAAGAAATACTAAAGATTCTATTTTATATACTGAGGTTTTATAAATGGCTATTGAGGTTCTGTATTTTGAAAAAGGCTCAATCAAAAAAATTATAATGTTTTTATAGGTTTTGAAAGACTGTAGTGATTCTTGTTAGATTGTATATGAATTGAATTTTGCACTATTACACTAAGGTTTGATGAGAGAAATACTAACGAATCTATTTTATATATGGAGGTTTTATGAATAAACCACTGATGTTTAGTATTTTCAAAAAAGGCAAATGATTCTTTTATTTGATCGTAGCAATTCTGAATTTTGTATAGTCTAATATAAGAAAAAATCATAGAATTTCCAATTTCCAATTTCCAATTCTGTGTTAGAAAATGGTTGGATAAAAAAAATTCTAATGTTTTTAAAGGGCATAAAGGACTACAGAGATTCTTGTTAGATGGTTTGAATTGAACTTTGTATTATGTATATTAAGGTTGGATGAAATAAATATTAAGGTTTTCATTTTATATACCTAGGTTGTAGAATGAAATACCGAGGTTTAGTTTTTTGAAAAACACTAGAGCTTTTTTTGTTTTATCATAGATCTGGTATTACTAAAAGGTTGACTAAAATTCTCAGGTGGTTCAAAATCATAAAATTCTTTGGTTACAATGTTATTTAAAATCTAATATGGTTCAAAATCATAAAATTCTCAGGTTCAATTTTTGTATTAAAAAAAGGTTGAATGAAAATGATACTAAGGTTTCAACAGTTTAAAAGACTAGTAATTCTTCTATCTGTGGCATCTGAGAATTATTTATTATATAATGAGATTGGATGAAAGAAAGGCTGAGGTTTGGTTTCTTTATATTGAGGTTTGATGAAAGAAATACTAAGGTTTAGTAATATGGGAACGATACATCCTTTTATGTGATCATAAATATAGTATTATATATGCTCCATTGTGGCTCAAAATCATAAATTTTGAGGTTACATAATCAATTTCGTAAAGGACAACATGGATTTTTCCACCCCTTCTGATTGCCTAGTTGGCACCATGTCATTGCCATGTTGGTGTCTTTTGGTTTCCTCTATGCCACATTGAATTGTCTTGGAACTCATAGTAATTATGTGGTTTAGTCCTTGAAAGTTGTGTTTATTTTGCCTATGATGCTAGTTACTTAGTAAGATGTAATTTTAAATGTTGTTGGAGTATAGGAAATGATAATTGTCTGTCTAGTAACTTATCCCTTATTGCTATTCGCATATTTGAACCTGGATATTCTGTTGAGTAAACCTCAGCATATAGAATTGAAACATTAGTATTTCGGAGTCGAACCTTAGTATTTCTGATATGAATTCAAAAGTTAGTTTTAGAGCACCTTAGTTTGTAAGTTCTTCCTACATCATTTGGTAGTTGAGCTACCTTCTTTCATCATTTGATATCAGAGCCACCTTCCTTCATCACATCCTCAATGGGATCAGTTGAAGGATGATTTGCAAGATGATTGAACACAAACATAAATAGTATGTCTAGTAACTTATCTCTTATTATTGTGTTCGCATATCTGAACCTATGTATTCTATTGAGTAAACCTCAGTATACATAATTGAAACATTAGTATTTCATGGTCGAACCTCAATATTTCTGATGTGAATTCAAAAGTTGGTTTTAGAGCACCTTAGTCTCTTCGTGCTTCCTACATCAGTTGGTAGCAGAGCTACCTTCCTTCATCATTTGGTATTAAAGCTACCTTTCTTCATCACATCGTCAATTGGATCAGTTGAAGAATGATTTGCGAGATGATTGAACACAGATACAAATAGTCTGTCTAGTAACTTATCCCTTATTTATGTGTTCACATATCTGAACCTGGGTATTCTATTGAGTAAACCTTAGTACGCAGAATTAAACATCAGTAATTCGGGGTCGAACCTTAGTATTTATGGTGTGAATACAAAAGTTGGTTTTAAAGCACCTTAGTCTCTTGGTGCTTCCTACATTATTTGGTAGCTGAGCTACCAGTGATTCATCATTTGGTATTAGAGCTACCTTCCTTCATCACAACTTCAATGGGATCAGTTGAAAGATGATTTGCTATGATGATTGAACACAACCACAAATAATTTGCCTATATGAAGAATAGGTCCTTAAAGGAATATGTGGTGGGTGTAAAAACAAATGATCCATTTTGTTTGCCTCAATTGAATTGACAAATCGGCCATGATAACTCTTTAAACATTGGCCCATCACCTACCTCTTGTTATGATGATAGTTGCAATTATTGCTTTTTGCAATGGATTGTATTCACCATCTGAGCTCCTTTTAATGATTTCACATTCATGAAAAATGGATTTTTTAAAAATAGAATAAGAAGAATCCTAAATACATACTTTTTAGAGAAACCTTAAAAACAAAGAATTAATTGGCACAACAAATGATGAAATGCAAACCTTAGCTAAATGAAACATCATTTCAGTGAACACTAATGAAGAACAAATTAAACACAAGTGTGTTTCTTTGACAAAAAAAGTTCTATGAAGATATTTCTACATTCAGTACATAGTGAATTGATATACATACTTACTTGACAAAACTTATATCAATAATGCATATTTGTGAGCGCCTACAATCAAAACGTTACCATTTCACATCTTCTACAACCTACCCGTGTTGTCCTCTGGAATGTAGCCAAGCAATAAATATGCTGCAAGCTTCTTTCTGTATAATGAAATCTCATCCTATTAAAACATAAGAATGATTGAAGTGCATATCAAATTAATATCATATGAAAAGAAAATAATACAAGTATCACTCTAGAATGACAAAGTATTTATTGGCTGAAAATCAAAAGTATCTCTGCGAGATAGATAGTCCATGAATTTTATCACAAAGACACCACAATCAAAATTATAAAAACTTAAATGATAGTGCAGTAATATACCAATTCAATTGGATATAAGATTTCACATTTGAATAAGATTTCACATAAGAATATCTAATAAGGAAACATACCCATTATCCTATTGGGGACAATTATCAATGAAACAAATAGTAGCTTCTTCCCATTTTGAAATCTTTCTTTATTTAAATTGTTATTTTAATAAAGCTACCTGCATAGATCAATGAGAAATATTAAGGATTTATAAAAGTAACAGGTTTATTACTTCGAATTCAAAAGTTTGTAGATTTTATGTATTGAACTCATCGTTTGATTCATGTAGCCCACGTCAATATATAACTTCAAAGAGTTATATACACAAAATGACCTTGTTTTTGAACCAAGTACAAGGAGAAGCCAATGTTTAGAATGCCAATTCATTGAGAAAAATATTTTGTCCCAAGAGGTTATAATAGACTTCAAGTTATGAATATTCAAATGCTTTTCAATTAATCATTCATTTTTGGAATGTAAAGCTACTTGAGAGTTAGGATGCTCCATGTTAGAATGTTATTTAAAAATTTCAAAAATATTAAATTTAGTCAGAAGAAGAGTTACATTAAGCCATGATGTGAAGAAGTGATACTTTATCTTTCCCATTGCTTTTCTTCCACTCAAAATCTTAGCATAACCATTGATAACCTATGACTCAGTGTCACAACTCGAGCATAAGAATTCAGGTATTAGGGCTAAATCCTAATCGTGATACACGTACTCCTGTGTAATATACACCTAGATCAGAGTCTAAGCGGAATTACACAAGGGATATTGACATTACTTGCACGTGTGAGGCATTTTTGACGGACATTTATCAAAGCATAATCACACAAAAGTTTGTCAATTCCACCTAAAAACTTTGTTTTCTCTAACAATTAATTTATTACCTCTTGAAACAGTACATAATATCATATAGTGAAGAAAGATACATAACTAGATAACATAAAATGACATGTACAAGAGTTTGGAACAAGAGTAAGTATACATGTCTTTACAAAAGAGAAAACAAAGTTGATGGATAATTACAAAATACACGTTGTTCTAAAATACAAGGAATCATGGACTATGCATGATAAAATAAAACTAATGCAAGTCATGAACCCTAATTATCCATAAAAAAAACCAAAATAAAAGGGCTTTATGTAGATCGTGTCACACTCCCTAAGTGGATCAATTAGAGAGTATCCACTATCCACTTGTTTAGGCCTGAGGAGATCCTGAAGGCCTCCTCTGAAGTTTCCTTGATCTTCGTAAGATCGAGACTGGGATCTTAGCCTAGAACACCATAGATAACTAGTGAATAAAACTATTCAGTTACGTATAAGCATAATTAAGGTAATTCATATTGTATCTACTAGAATCATTAATATATGATTATAGAGATCAATTTAGTATACTAAGCATGTTGTGCAGTTGAATAAAGCATGCTATAAGAATCAAATAATAGAAATGCTTTATTATTTTGCTACTACATTTACCATTTTCTCACTTTAGGAATCTGTACATTGAGAACACCAATGACCTGGCCAAAGGTACAATTGGGTTTCTATATACATGGAGTCCGGAAGTTCAAAATGCACACTGCAGCAGCACCGTTCATTTATTACACCAAAGTAACCCTGTCAGATATTATAAGGCTGAGGTTGAGTAGAGCCAAACCATTTCAATTCATATAATTGAACTTGAGTAATTTGTGAAATTCATTCCTTAGGAACAATATAACACAGTATACGTTCAATTCATTCATTCAATTTGTTCTTACTCAATTCAATGTCAATGGTAACATAAAACGAATATCAAGAAACAATTCAATTATAATCAATTTATATATGATTATTTCAATTAAAAATCATCATTGGAATAATAGAAGGTAATAACTATAATCCAATATGCTATGCAATTCAAATTAATAGAATCAGGGTAGTTTTACAAACCAATCCTAATCTAGTTATTTCTTATTTCTAACCGTGCATGATGATGTAGTTTTAAGTTATCTGATACACATTTGTCTTTCTTTTAGTGTCACATTGTATAAAAGATGTGTATTGAAGTCCCTTAAACCAACACCCATGGGGAGATGCTTAACAAATGGACAACACCACATGAATAAGTCTTTGCCCTCAAGACTTTGCATGGTATTTAATTATTCCATTGGGCTAGTTCATAGGGTAAAGGGATCTAAGAACTAAGGTCCTACAAGATTATGTAATAGGCCCTGCTTAACCTTAATTTTTAATGGCTTTACGGCTTAGCTGTGGCGGCTTACGGCTTAGCCGTAAAATGCACCACGGCTTAGTGTGGTCACCTAGATTTTTCCTCCGCATTCACGGTTTAACCATATTTTATTCTACAGCTTAGCCGTACTTGACTTATGACTGAGCCACGGCTTATCTATGGCTTAGCCATAACACATCCTACGGCTTAGCTGTAGAAGGATTCTTCAATATTTGGCTATCTGAATTTCAAGCAGTAGAATACTTATGGCTTAGCCGTAATCTTTATATTTCTGGAACTGATTTAGTACAGAAGCCAGTTCACTTCGGATACTTTTCAACTTGGTTTCCACTATACTATCCTTACTACATTCGGTCATTTTACATTTCCAAGTTGGCTTTTCATCATACTTTGAAGGTAACTTATTATGCTTTTGAAGTGAGTTTAATAAAGGTATAAGGGCTAAAAAATCACATTAGAACCCAATAGGTTTACAAAAATCATGGCATACCAACATGCATTCAACTAAAATTTGCTTATATTTGCCTTGGTATATAATTCAAACTACTACTCTTACTCTTGGCTCAACTTGAGATGACACACCTAATTCTTGATACTAAAAATGACATGCATGTAAGGAATGAGGAAGGAGATAAGTAAATGCTTACAGGAGGAGTCTTCTTGACTCCTTAAATCTATAGACTTGTGGAAAGGGAAAGAGGTCTTACCGTTGGAGCTGCTTTGGGAGCTAAAAACCAAGACTCTACAATCCTAGTTGTAAGAATATGAAAGGAATGATGGTGGTGGTAAGTGGAAGCTTACAGTGACACATGCAACCACTATGGCTTTAGTTACTGAGGCAATAATGCTCACCAGAAAAAGAGTCAGAAGCAAAAGCTGAGAGAGAGTAACAGAAAGAGAAACAATTGAATGATTACAGTTTCCTCTTTTATAAAGGAAAATTTCTGAAATTGATAAGACAGTCCATGTTTCTTGATGTAATTTCAATTTAAGTCAAATGAGGGTTCAACTAATTCAAATGAAGTTGTTTACATTCGAGTCAAGTACAAAAGTTAATGAGCTCAATGAGATAAATGTGATGAGATCAATATGATGCATGAATAATGTGAATCCATGAATTCTAGAATAGGCTTTCACTACTTAATTAAGGTTAACCTCAACCCAACTATCTATCTATGACTTGAACTGGATCCATTAATATAAAACAAGTTAAATTTATACTAATAACATGTTAAACACCATTATTTAGGCTAATTCTATGTTGATTACCTAATACCTTACATAATCAGTCACTAAATATTCTTAATTAGGATCGGAGTGTTACACTCAGTATAACACATTCATTGTAATTTACTAATATTCAAAGTCATATGCATTTTGAAATGTTTAGAATATGAAGTGACATCAAATACTAACCTGATCGAATATCCAACTTTCTTCATTCAACAAATTCAAAATTTCTGAATGCCAAATCTTTAGTTGGCCCACCTCCTCAGCACTATAAAACAATATGACTTATTGATAAGTAATGAATAAATACAAATAGCTATCACTAAGGAAACTTAACATACACAGGGACAATTTTATGATTAGCTTATAAAGTGAATAAGGTATTCAGTTCACACTCTTTTCCAATTTTTCTTTTAAAACTTGTGATTGCATCCTCCTCTTCTTTTACGATATCATATTTTGTCATATTTTCATCACGAGTCAATCTTTCTCTTTTATAGGTTCTTTTCTTTCCTTTTGTGCATGCTTCATATGGGGTTTATAAAACCTGTTATGGCTTTCGTACCCTACGTCCATATTTCTTTTTAGTGTCCTTAACAACTCTTGATGACACAATATAGTTATGCATTGGTGGTTGTGGAGAAGAATGATGATCTATAAGAGAAAGTGAAGGATTCATATTCTCATCAGTGATTAAGGCATGAATCTTCCCTTTTTCCATAACTTCATTTTTCAATCCTCAATCATTCATTGTCCTTTTCTATAATCGTAAGTTTATGCTCCGACTCCCTAATCTGTATTCTATGTTTTTCACGATCATCCTATAAAATTTTCAAATGGTAAGTAAATAATAATTTACAAAACATTAAAATTAACGTCTTTAAATTAAATTCATTCCCAATTACCATTATCTCTGCATTCGGTCTTTCATCTGTTTGATTATGTGATCAACCATTACAGTTGTCTCCTGTAACCCGTCAATAAAATAAAGAAACAAAACAGCAATTATATAAATAAATAACCAAGTGCTTTATGATAAATAATAAATGTAATTTTAGATGATACCAAAGAGACTATTGGAGGAGATAATAAGGTCTTCTCTTCTTCTTCTAGAGTGATTTTCTCATTAACCTATAAAATATTGATAAATGTAATTTACTGTTTTTAATATAAAACATTGCCATTAAATATATATAATTTAGAATAGGGAAGGTAGGTACATCTCTGTATAGTTAAGGTTGTCCAAAATAGTTCTAAAGGATTTGCATTTACTATATTTGGACCCTTAGCTTATCGCAAATAACGTGGATATGAATTGACTCTAATAGGCTCATATTGGCTAATATTTTCATAGAACCATGGCTGTAAAAAAGAGTATAAAAGATAACTAATGGAATGAAAGTCACAACTTTTACAAGATTATAACAATTATAAACTATAAATGAAAAGTAAAGAAAAAAAATTAGGATTACTTACTTCCAACACCATGACAATTCCATTTATAAATTTGGTTGTCTTTTTCACACTTTTGTGTATACTTTTTTTTACCAAAAACTCATATATAGCAATAGCCGATGCATACTTATGAATTTTCTCCAAATTCTCGACCATGAAGATGAGATTGAACGAGGTCCAACCCTTTCTTGCTTATAAGTTTGACATAGATGCCCTGAAATGCTACCAAATTTTTGGTAGTCAGGACTAGTTAGCTTAGCATGCTTTTGAGCGTGACTATATAATCCCGAAATACTATAGAAATTCTGACAGCTAGGACAGTCAGCATAGCACAATGAAATGGGATTTATGCCAATGTCAAACCATTCCGGTTCAAAACCATGTTGGTTTAGATGGTATCAATAAACCATTCCGGTTAGCCCAAAAGGCAGCTATGTTGGTTGTAACACTAATATAGTCCTGTGGGCTTGCATTTTGTAGAGATATCATGGGTTCCCTAATCATTACTTTTGATGAGGCCAAGGAAAGGCTCTTCAAGATCTCCGTGACCCAGAACAAATTATTTGCAAGGGCACCAAAAAGGGCCCGAACAGACACTACTGCCCATATGTTGAGAGTCTCAGTCTTCCAAAGGCTCTCTACTCCAACAGGCTCTATGACTTCAGCTGATCTAAATGGGTCATCAGTGACCCCAAAACTCATTAAGAAAGCTAAAACTCCTAAACCCTGGGTCTCCAAATATGCTCAGAACCCATTTTGGAGCCTTTCACAAGGGTTAGGAGGAACCAAAATACAAACCAAAGTCAGGAAGCAACAGCCTTCGTGTCATCAAGCCCCAACTGGGGGCAAGGCAGATCTGGTTCACGGATCACAAACCAATGGCACTTGGCAAACCGCATCAAATGGCTACTTAAGATTCAAAATCATTATTTACTTGGCCCAAACAACGGGCTGTTGACAAGCAAGCAATAGGGGACCTTTGGCAGTTCATAACCCACAAGAAGGCCTAGAAACATGCCTCCATCCTAGGCTGCAGCACGTGGTCACCACAGCCACGTACTCCAAAATTGTAAAAGGTTGAGAACAAACCCTTGGCCTTACTTAAAGATAACACCTTCTACCTTCTGACTTAAAAAAAAGGATGGAGGTTCAGTAGAAGGCATCTACCTTCCGTCATTGTGGCACCATCCATGCCATCTTCACCTTAGCGCTCATCATATGGCGCTAAAAACAAATAGCAAGCTGAATGATTGGTCATTAATGATTCGATCAATCTTGCTCATTTCAAAGATTTGCTCCAACAAAAGAAGGAGTAGAAGAAAAAGAATAAAAGAAGTGCTATTGATGTTCTCTCGTTTCCCATTTCTGACCCCATGGATTGGGAACAAGTCGGTAGTACTTCTAGGTCACTGATTGCCAAATTTAAAGATCAAACCTTGGCAGCCAAATTAGCTAATCAAATAAAGAAAAAGGCTTTGGCTCGCTATAAGGATCAAACCCGGAAGCAGTCATGGTGCATAATCACTCAAAAATGGGTGATTAAAGAAGATGAGCTGGACCTAACCTCATCATGTATGGTCGGACCAGCCTATACTTGAACGGTCACTTTATGGCTCGAACCCAATCACAAAAGTCTTACTCTAGCTTTTGTTCGGGAAGGACTTCTGAAGGGCATGTTGAAACAGATTCTGACGAGGACCTAATTACTATCTTGGACACAGAAGATAGTCAATCTACTCTTCCTACATCCTCCTACCCCCGTCAATATACTATATTTATGGTTGAAGGGAGTGGAACTGGTAAGGATGGAAATGAGGATGCCAGTGGAAGTAAAGATGCTGGCGAGAATCAAGAAGACGACGTTAGTGATGTAATTAAATAGCAAGGAGCTAAAATTGATCACCTGACTACCCAGTTGAAAATCTTGGCATATAAATCAGGTGGTCTGGCTGAAGCTCCAGTCAATCTCTTGTTTGTTGACAGGAGGGAGTAGGCATCGATCACGATGAATGCCACCAAAATTGACCTGCTCATAGCTTAAATCAAATCTCTAACAGACAAAGTGATAATTGTAGGTTCTACTGGTAACGATCATTTATCACTCGTTGGTCTTCATGCAGATCCTGAAAAGCATGTAACCTTTAAAGAAGTTGAAAAATATTACCAAAATCAAAGGTGGAGACCAGGATGAAGAAGAAAGGTATTACACCTAAGTACCCTTTGGGATTTGATCTAGTTCAAGTTCCTCCAGATTATAAACTTCCAACTTTCCAGCCTTACCTAGGAAAGGGTCAGTTTATCAACATATAGTGCATTTCAAATCACTCCTTGGAAGCCTGCCAAAGTTGGGTGCACTAAAAATAAGACTGTTCATTGGCATATTGAAAAGAGTTGCCTTCGACTGGTATAAGCAATTACCAGATGTCTCCTTCACAACATGGCCAATCACAGAAGAGAAGTTCTTTATTCATTTCTAGGAGGAGGACCAAATAGTTACATTTGCCATTCTTAGCAGACAAAGTAAGGGGATAATGAAACTACACAAGCCTTTATCAACAGATGGAGAGCATTGTTTTACATATGCTTAAAACAATCATCTCAAAGGGCTATTATTCAAATGTGCAAAACCAGCTTGTGGCCAGAGATTAAGGCTATCATACTTAGTCATAAAACTAAGTCTCTGGCCCGATTGGTTGAGGTAGCTACTAATGCAGAGCTGACTCTTAAAGAAATCAGTCAAAAGAAGGCAAATTCCTGAAAAGCGGAATCATCATCATCTTTTGCTCCAAAATTGACTACTCCAAAATCAAAAAAGAAACAGGAGGTATTTAATGTGCAAACCTCCAAGCACCTCCTCAAAAGCCTCAGAATGTCACAAGTGATCAAGCTAAAAAGGAGGAATAAGAAAAGAGAAAGAAAACTAAATATCCTTTTGATGGGGATATTGAAATAATCTTTCAATCATTGATGGAAAATAATAAACATGAGCTTCCACCAATGAAGAAACCGAAGCAAATGGGTCTTGTCAATGACCCAAATTATTGTGCATATCATCGAATGGTATCTCATCCTCTCAAAGATTGCTTCATTTTGAAGGAAAAAGTCAATGAGATATGGAACAATGGAGTGATAACATTCGATCAGAAATATGATGCTGCTCCAATTAATATGATTTCTTTTGGGGCAGTTCGTACCTGTAACCGTACCTGCTCCATCAAAACCACTGACTGTTGAATTCCGGGTCATCAATGCGATACATGATGAACGGGATTGATACTAGTCGAAACCTCTTTAGGGGAGGAAATGTGAGTTCACCCAGACCTAGTAAATGATGAAGGCTGGGAAAAGGTTAAAACTAAACCCACACCTTAAGAAAGAAGGAAAGTTAAAAGGCAACTCAAAAACCTTCAAAAAGTTGCCTAGAATCGCTTGGTTAAACAAGAGAAACAAGTTAAACAGAGGAAGGAAAAGGTGGTTGAAGCTTCGTTTTCAGAGGAACCTCCCAAACCGTCTAGAGGTCACTTTACTTTGGCTAACTTCATCATTCCAATTCCAAAGGATGAGGAAGAACCATCAATATCCAGTTGTAACCGGATATCATGGGATGGAACATCTCCTAACTCGGATGATGAGGAAAATTGGTTAAACTATTCCGATCTCGAAGATGATTAGTGGATTGATAACTACTTTGCTTATGAATACCCTTCCGATGAAAATGAAAGTTTTGAACAAACTTTTGATCCTGAAATGGGTACACTAATATCAAGCATAGTCTCAATACGCTGTCAGTGGTCCTTTATGACATACACAGACCAAGTACAAGTGACTGGTCGAATGACCCTCCTTCTTTTCCACTACCTCTAGAAATTCATTTAGACCCTTTGCCACTGGTTGAACATGATGAAGCGTAGCAACAACAGGCGTCGCCTTTTGATATACATGTAGTAATCCCTCTGCTAGATGTTCCTCCTAGATCAACCTTTGAGTCGACCTTTCTGAATGCAGATTCTAAACCAAGCACTCAGTTGATTGAACCTAACCCAACTAATGAGCCTAAGTTCCCAGAGGGACACAATAACCTTAGCATTCGCAGTCCTGTCGCACCTCAAAAGTTTTCCAAGCTCAGAATCAAGATAATATCTCTGACTCCGAAGAAGAGATAACATTGGCGCCTGCTTTGGTGATTCTGAGTCACTGATGAACCCCAAACATCTCAAGCCATTCTTGATAATACAAATCATGAACCAGGCTTGGAAGAAATCAATTAACTTTTCATTGAACCTGAAGAAGTTAATGTCATAAGAAGAGATACCCGTCCAGAAATCGACCAAAACAATATAGTCAACGACGGCACTTGTTCCGGTCATACCTATAAGGTCAACTATGATAAACCCTCTTCTTTTTCTTATGTAAACCCTTCAAGGGACAACACCAATGTAAATGTAACTTCTTTAGATGCAAATACTAGTGCAAGGCTACCAGAGCCATTCACGTATAATGTTGTTGAACACCTCAAACACATACCTGCACGACTTCACATTTTTGACCTTTTGCAGATGTATGAGGAGACTCGTAACAACTTTATACGAGCTCTACAAGCTTTGAATGTAAACAATCAGACTCATGTAGCACAAGTTCATCAAATAGAGAAGAATTATCTGAAGGCAAAATCCAAAGAACCTCAAAGGCAATGCATAGAATGTCTCTCAATTCATAATGCTTCTAAAGCCACTATTTCTTTCACTAAAGATGATCTCCTCTTAGGCGATATGAAGCACACAAGGCTGTTTTATTTCATGGCCTACATCAAAGACATACCTATTCCTAGAGTTCAGGTAGATCCAGGATCAGTTCTTAACCTCATCACAATTACAACTCTTAAAGAATTAGGTATCCCGGTGAGCAAGCTATCTGCTACAAAGAGACTTTTAATCAAAGCTATGATGGGGAAGTATAGGATGTGATTAGTAAGATTTGGATTCGATTCCAGTTAGGAGATTTAACCTCAAAAACCACTCTGCATGTGGTTAAGACTCGTGCTTGCTATAACATCCTCTTGGGAAGGCGATGGCTTCATGATTATGCCATAGTACCTTCTACTCTCCATCAATGTCTCAAATACATTGATGATGAGGGTAAACTGCATCAAGTCTTTACGGATGAAAAGCCATTCAAAGGAAAGGAGGTTTGCTTCACTGATGCAGCCATGTATCAGGAAAGGCCTATAACATCTAAGCCAGATACAAAAAGCCCTCCAGCGGATGATAATCCCACAAAACCTTTCATTATTTCAGTAGACAAGAAAGCCTATCCAGGATTTGGCAAAAAATTTGATCTTATCAAAAAGTTATAGTCCACGAAAAAGTCTGTGGTTAAGTGTATGGATACCAAAGCTCCTTTAGTGATCAAGGTAAAATTTGAAATCAAACAATTAGATCAACCTCTAGTCATATCCACAAAGTCATCAAGGACAAAGCAAGCATGTACTATCATCCACATAAGCAAGGCACGTAGACCAGCTATGTATGTAGCACCTGTTCCAAATGGCGAACCACCTACTCTAGGACATCAAAAGCTCTCATATCCAATAAATATAGTTTCCTTGGTCAGCAACTCAGATTCTAATTAAGAAAGCAATGATGTACCTCATCCTACTAGGGGAATGTCACCTATGAGGCCTAGTTCTCCTATCACTTTCAGTCGGCTCGTGCTAACATCACAACAAAGAGGAGAACTATCATACAGATATTAATAAATGGCCCCATTTGGTTAAAAGATGTGAGAATCCCCCACACTACTCCACATGGATTCATCTATGCTCGATAGGTTTCTGGCTAGCCCTCTGCAGCTTGATTATGCCAATGGAGTTTCATTCCTTTGATGAGATGTCTCGAATTTTTTCATCTCTCGAAGCGGCACTTTATCATTTGTGCGGGAGGTCTAGACAGACACGCCTAGTGCATGTCATTTTAATAATTAGATATGGATACCTCTATACACTCTATAGCAGACTGGGATCCTCCGCTTTTGCCATGGCCCACTCCATCTCATATTTATGATTTTGAAGGTTCTTGCTTTTTAGTCCCTTTATTTAAGCAATACAATCATCCAATCATTTTCCATCAAGCTGAAGATGCTTCTCCTTCAAATCCTATCGACAAAATCGCTAACAATCAAAAAATATGACTTGACGTCTACAATCCCATGGTCTATAACATAATGAAAAACATGGGGTACAATCTCAAGAAACCCACAGGCCTTGGATTGAGTGCAAATGGGGTACAAATTCCTTTGGACATCTTCACTCCAGAAATGGAGGAAGATTTCGAAAAGGGTTGCAAAATTGAACAGCCGCGACATTGCATAGGATATGTTCCTTATAGCAATGTTCATAAGTTAAATCAAAACTTTAGAGTAAGATATGTAGTATTCATCGAAGGATATGACTCAAATGACTCTTATGAAGCTGTGGTCTTTCAAGATCCTATTGATTTAGCCACTTTTTAGCATCTTGAGGGAGCAAGTGATGATAATGACACCATGTCACAAATCACCGAATATTGGCCGCCTGAACTTAATGAAGAAATAAACTTGTCCCAACATGTTCACTGGGAACATTTAGCCCTGATGTAAAAGCTAAAAAACCTAAAAAATCGAATCCATGGAAAAGGATCAAGCTTTAACTTAAACCCTCAAATGAAATTCTAGGAGGTTTCACGGAGTTGGAAACTTCCGAAATTGCTGTGGAAGCACCTCCTCCCAAACCTCCAACTGAGGATCAAGTGCAAGAAGTAAACTTGGGGACCCCAGAAAGTCCTTAACCTACTTTTGTAAGTTCTCAAATCAAAGGAAAAGAACTTTTTGTGTATGTGAGTTTCTTGTGAGAATTCATGGATTGCTTTGCATGGACCTACGTAGAAATGCCAGTCTAGATCCAAAGATTTCTCCAGTCTAGATCCAGAGATTTCTATGTACAAATTGAACATAACAGATGATGCTAAACCTGTAAATCAAGACCAAAGGAGGACAAAACTTGAAATCATGGATAAAATAGAGAAAGAAGTTTAGAAACTTAGAGATGTTCACTTCATCTGCGAAGAATAACACCCTGATTGGTTGCCCAATATAATGCTAGTCATTAAAAAGAATGGGCAAATCAGAGTATGTATTGACTTCAGAAATATGAACGAAGCCTGTCCTAAGGATGACTTCCCATTGCCTATACCAGAAATCATGATTGACAATACTTTTGGGTATGAAAGGATGTCATTCATGGATGGGTTCTTGGGATACAATCAAATCAAAATGTTTAAATAGGATGAGAAATAGACTTCCTTCAGAACTCCCTTTGGCGTGTACTACTATATCGTTATGCCTGTTAGTCTTAAAAACGCCGGAGCCACATAACAAAGGGCAATGATAAAAAATTTTCAAGGACATGCAACATAAGTCTGTCAAATGCTACATTGATGACTTGGCAGTCAAGGGCAAGCAGAAATCATATCATCTAACTGATCTTTGCATAGTTTTTGAAAGGTTGCGAAAATTCAACCTTCGAATGAATCCTTTGAAGTGTTTCTTTGGAGTTTCTTCTGAAAAGTTTTTAGGATTTGTGGTTCGAAAAGGTGGCATCGAACTAGATCTAATTAAAGTCAAAGCCATATTGGGGATGCCTTCTTCAAGAATTCTAAAAGAATTGAAGGGATTGCAAAGCAAACTTGCCTAATTCCGCCGGTTCATTTCAAACTTATAGAAAATGCAGACCGTTCTCCAGATTGAGGAAGAAAGGAGTAGACTTTGTATGGGATAATACTTGTGAAGATGCCTTTCAAGATATTAAACGGTATCTCACAAATCCACCGGTTCTTTTAGCTCCAATTCCAAGCAAACCTTTTATTTTCTATACTCGAGCTCTTGATCACTCTCTAGGGGCATTATTAGCTTAAAAAAATGATGAAAGCAAAGAGGTGGCTCTTTATTATTTGTCAAGAATGCTAGTTGGCGTTGAACACAATTACCATCTAGTAGAAAAAGAATGTCTTGCATTGATGTTTGCAATACAAAAACTACGCCACTACATCATATCCAATGTGGTGTACTTAGTTTCTAACTTCAACCCATTAAAGACATTGGTGACAAAAGCTGGAGCACTGAGTGATCAGTTGGCTAAATTGCTAATTCTTCTCTTTCAGTATGATATCAAATATACCCTTACAAAGGCTGTAAAAGGACAGGCCCTTATTGATTTTTTAGTAGAACATCTATTCTCGGAAGATTCTAAATTCAAGGACAATCTCCTTGATGAGCCGGTCTTCTTCGTTAAACAAGTATGGAAACCCACTATTGATCTAGACTTACATTGGATCATGCATATTGATGGAGCTTCCAGAACTAATGAACTAAGAGAGCCAGTTTCAGGAGTTGGAATTATTTTCTGTAGTCCAGAAAGATTTTATATTCCTCACTCTTTCTCATTAATCAAACCATGTTCAAACAATGCAGCAGAATACATCGCATTGATTATGGGTCTTGAGTTAGCCTTAGAGTCAGGCATCAATATGCTTGGAGTCTATGGAGATACACAATTCGTGATCAAACAAATGAATCTCAAGTATGAAGTGAAAATACCTGACTTGATTCCCTTCTTCAACAAAGCTTGTGAACTCAAAGAGAGATTTAGTCTAATTGAGTTTCACCATGTTTCGAGACATCAAAATGTCAAAGCAAATGCATTAGCAAGTTTGGTAGCCTCAATGTCGATCCCCGAAAATGATAAAATGGTGTTGGAAGTAGTCGAAAAAAGACTTCTACTTCCACTCGACACCTATAAAACAGTTGCAAATTGCTTTGATGTGATTAATAATTAGATTTCGTCTTTCCAAAATTCGTTCAGAGATTAGAAAGATCCTTTCATTGATTACATTCTTCATGGAGTGCTACCAGAGAATACTAAAGATAGAACTAGTATTTAAAGACGAGCTCTAAAATTCCACTTTGATTTACCTTCAAAGACTCTTTATCGCAAATCATATGATGGAAATCTTTTTTGTTACTTATCACCAAAAGAAGCAGAACAAGTTCTCAAAGAAGTTCATTCTGGCCTGTGCAGTACTCACCAGGCTAGGCCAAAGCTTCATGATCAAATTCGAAGGTTAGGCTACTATTGGCCTAGTTTGGTGTCTGAAGCCATCAATTTTGCTAAAAGATGTAATGAATGCCAAGTTCATGGCGATTACATTCATCAACCTCCTGAATAGCTACATCCTATATCCACCTCTTGGCCATTCAAGTCTTGGAGAATGGACATAGTCGGGAAGATTAGCCCACCATCAGAACGTGGTCATCAATTCATTTTGGCCGCAATAAATTACTTCTCCAAATGGGCAAAAGCAGTACCTCTTGCAGAAGTCAGAATAGATACAGTCATTAGTTTCTTGAAAACTCATATCATCTGTCATTTTGGAGTGCCTAAACGTCTATATCATGACAAGGGTCCTCAATTCAATAATGACAAATTTTACAGATTCTATGACAAGTACGAGATCCAATGCTGTCTGTCTACAGTATATAACCTTGCAGCTAATGGACTTGCTGAAGTTTTTAACAAGACTATTTGAAAATTTTTGAAGAAAATGGTCTCTGACAATAAAAAGAATTAGAGTACAAAACTTCATGAAGCTTTATGGGCTTATAGAACTACATTTCATGGTCCAACCAAATCAACACTATATTCCTTGGTTTATGGCTGTGAAGCTGTAATACTCTTGGATTCAACTTCCTTCTCTACGGATAACTGTAATAAACAAATATACTAAAAAAAAAAGAATGCCAAATTCAGACTCCAAGAGTTGGAAAGCCTTGATGAGAAGAGGCTTGCTGCTTAACAAAGCATCGAATTATATCAAGCTTGTATAGCTAGATCATTCAACAAGAAGGTTAAATACAGAGCTTACAAGAAAGGAGACTTAGTCCTTGTAGTTGAAAGAACTTAGTCTTTGTAGTTAAAAGACCCATGTTCTCAACACACTTGTCAAAAAGGCAAGTTTAAATCCAAGTGGAAAGGACCTTTTGTCATCGACAAGGTCTACTCCAATGGCACTTATGCACTCCTCAAACTTGAAGGAGACAGATGTATGATGCCTATCAATGGAAAACTTCTTAAGAAATACTACACTTGAATGTCATTGGCATACCTAAACCATGTGCAGTGTACATTTTAAATCCTAAAATCCTCTGGTTTTGAGCCTCACAACCTAAGACTCCTAACCAAAATCCCTTAGACTTGTATAAAATGACTGTGAGGACAAAACCCATTAGCCCTTCTAGTCAACCTTTTGTTACTTGGAAAATGTCCCTACAAGACCCCTGGTAACATCCTGCTATATATATTAAGTCTTTTTACAGACCCTCTATAGCATAACTCAGCTATATGGAATTTTTTTTTTTGCAGACCCCATATAGTCAATCCTTAGTTAT
This sequence comes from Sextonia rubra, assembly GCA_037013555.1. Taxonomy (NCBI): domain Eukaryota; kingdom Viridiplantae; phylum Streptophyta; class Magnoliopsida; order Laurales; family Lauraceae; genus Sextonia; species Sextonia rubra. The sequence goes on along the minus strand of JASUAD010000018.1, from coordinate 12,196,560 downwards.
ATAGAATAAGTCTTTTTGCAGACCCTATATGACTACCTTTGGTTATATAGAACAAGTCTTTTTTATAGACCATGTATAACCAAACTCTAAACAAAAACCAAAATCAAATCTTTGTCCTAAGGAATAAGTCAAGGATCTCGGGGAAAGCCTCACACGTAGGTACCGGATAACATCCACTTTGTTTGACCCCCTTCGACACCAAAAGGATCAAATCATGGACACAGGGAAAGCCTCACACAGGGCACCAGGTAACGTCCACCTATATGACTCCTTTACTTTTGATTTATGAATTCAAAAGATTGCAAATCACAACCTCATACAATTCTGAGAAAGCTAAACCAAATAAAGTATCCAAACAATCCATAGAAACCGCATCAAACCTCCACATACTCATGCCAATGACCAAATGGAATAAAATGAAATTTTTATTGATATTCATTTAGAGTTTTAGTACAAAAATTAAAATCAGTGTATACATGGCCCTCAGGGCTAATCAAAATAAAAAGAGAGAGAGAAAGAGAGAGAGAGAGAGAGAGAGAGAGAGAGAGAGAGAGAGAGAGAGAATAAAAGAAGAAGTCAAATAGGAGCTACAACAGAGAGTCCTAGTCGAAGAACTTCTCTAGTTGTCCCTTTACATTCAACATGGCTTCCATCAGTGCACGTTCTTTGTAGCTTGTATAAGCGGGTACGGTGGTATTGATGTCAATTTCATCCAACTTGATATTCAATTCACTCTCCAAAGATTAAACAAAATCATCTAAGGCTATGCATTTCACCTTTGCATGCGCAAGAAGATCATCTCTGTGCCGATTACCCTATGAAACAAATCTCATCAAGTCTTCAATAGTATTTTCCACGGAAGATAACTATTACTACAACACAGTGATTGTTGTTGTATATTTTCACACTCAGTCACACGCGTAGCTAGCTCCAGTGTTGTCTTAATTTGCTCAGCATTTACCACCCGTATTTCTGCCTCGGTGTTCTCAATATCAGTGGCCAATTGAATTTTATGCCTTTGAATTTCATCTTGAAAGGCTTTGGCATGATCAACATTTCTGTCTCAAGTATCATTTTCTTCAAGTTTGTTGAAAAAGAGGATAAAGACAACAAGAAGGCCACTTAAATCAGTTCCGACACCAGAGGATATTAGAAGTAAGCTCTTTATGGAAGACGGTGGCCAAAATGTTATAAATGGCCATCTTCATGGCAAAATTTATGGCAGATTGAGGCTTTGGAGTGTCCCCAAACAAACTAAGTTCCTTAGGAGTAGAAAGATTCGACTCTCGCTCTTGTGAATTGGACTGAGTCTGAGAACCTGAGTGATCATCCCCTTTATTCTCGATGTTTATACCCTCACTCCCATGAATAGCCAATGCTTCTTCACGAACAGAAGGTGAGTCATGCGACCCTTGTGAAGACAAAGTCGCTAAAAGATCCCTATTTGTATGTGGTGTTACTGTAACATGCAATAATGCTTTCCGGGATCCTCCACCTTCAGTCGCAGAAGCCTCATCTGATATCTTATGAACCATATGGCCTTCAATAATTTTCATGGGTGATGATTAATCTGCCCTAAAATGAACCCTTGAAGGTGTCATGGCTTTGGGAAATGTAAGACTGCTAGTAGCTGGAGGCACACTACTAGCGACGGGTGTTGCAGGAACATCTTCTTCTGGGGGATTTGTAGCTTCTAAGACCAACTCCCTTTGAGCAGAAGGACTTGTTTTGATTATGATAGGCTCTGCTATAATGGCCTCTTCAGCTGGGATCATTACAGCATCCGCTTTTCTTTCTGTTTTGCCAACGGGTTCAGCATTTGGCTCCGTCTGAATATCCATAGCTTCATCAGCCCTTGGCTTAATGCTAATAGGTAGTACAACGAGAGCTAATGATAACTCTGGATCATTGCTAACACTTTTAATTGGTGAATCTGAAGAAAAGCTTTCCACGAAGCACTGTAGGTCACTCTTCAAGGTGCTACTCGGCGATGCTTCAAAGTATCCACCATGAATGAAGATATCATCTAGGTTAATTGAAGCTTTAGCACCTTCTTTCTTTGCTTGCTCTACAACAGGTGACCCGAAAGGCTTTCTTACTAACGTGGAAGGTATAATAGGAGTGTTTTCTTCCATTCAGGTACCTAAGAAGGAATGAACGAAATCAAATCACAATGTTGAAAAAAATCTTTAAATAATTAAGTAAGAAAGTTACCTTCAGAAATTGGATATGTTGGAACTCCTTTGACAGCACTGGGAATTTTTACCTCTTCTATTGAAACCCAGGAAATTGGTTCCACTTCAGGAGGAATATTTCACTACTCAGTTTGAGAAGCCACATCTTTTGGCTCCATGGGTACATCGCTGCAAGTTGCCTTATCTACAGCAACAGCATTGCCCACATCATCACCAGGTCTCTCTACAATAATGAATTCTATCAAAATATCTGCCACAACCTTTCTCCCAGACTTAGGCATCATTGCTTGATCAAATATATCTTTCTCAAAGCTGAACTCGATATTAATGTCACTATCCGTTCGTTCCTTAGTCATGGGAGTATCAAAACTGCTTTCTTCCTCACCTCTTTCATCAGAGGCATAGTCTTTAACAATTTTGGCTACGTACCTCACAAACCCTTCAACAGTTGAGGTTTGAGCTGATAAAATGACAAGGAAAAGTGTAAACAAGAGTTAAAGAATCGATGAGAAAGTAATAGTTTACAAAGAAATATAGAAGTATTACCAGCTTTTAGCCTCTGAGAACGACAAGTTTTAGGGCTTTTAGCTTTTTCCTTCTTTGAAGAAGCTTCTTTGCTAATTGGAGCTCGGGTTACTAGCTTTTGAGTGTATGGCTTTGAGCTTCTTATGTAGAACCAAACCTACTGAGGGTTTTGTTGGCATTGTAACCAGTGGCCTTGCCCCGATAGATGCTTCAGATAATTGAACCATCTCTGCTAGACCAGAATCTGCATGTGTCTCTCTTGGTATTGGAGTAACAGTAATAGCCTTTGATAAAGATCATTGAGCAAGGTCTGTTTCAACAACTGCACGCATAATGGACTGCTCTTCTTCAAACTGCCTTGTTTGCTCTCCTACTGAAACTTTGGTACTGACAAAGCAAGAATCAAATCCAAAGTCCAATGTAGATCTACCCCTCAGCAAGACTCACGCTCTCCTATAAATTCTCATCCACGGCCCATTACATCCTCGCTGCATACACATTAGGTGGAGGCATGAGTCTCTCATCTTCCTCACCTCTTACAGAACAGTGAGCCGGCAGATATCAGACCCAGCCATTAAGCCAATTTGCCATTTATCGCCATCATTTAAAAGGCGAGGGAAGCCTAAATGAGCCCCAGTGTCAAGTGCTTGGTAAAATTCCCAAGCATTCTGGGCATCTTGTAAGGAACTGGTAGTGCCTTGAATCCGGCCTAGTGCTTCCACAACGGCTTGATGAAATCAAATTGTCTGCAAACCTAGCAGGTATATAAAGTTGAGTGCTAATATATGAATTCTTCCTATATACCAGATCTACAGACCTTAAGCTTAAGAACCAACCTTTTTTTTCATCTGATAAGCCAACATCTCGACCACCTTCTTTGACTCTATCAATCGATGGTTCCACAGCGTTTCTCATGAGAGTCGGAACTTTGATGTTGGGTACAGTGTGGCGAGAAGCAACATAATTGTTGAAATTATGCAAATGCTGGCGAAAGTCAATGATGGAATAGGTGTTAATCAAACAACTACAGCCTACTACACCCTCCATGAGGATACTTCTGGTGCATCGCTATGTGAATGAAGACCGTTACAATGATATGTGAACCAAGTGTACAGCAGATACTCAGCATAACATCAGTTGAAAGGCTTCCGCTCTTTGACGGTAAAACCTAATAGCTTCAACTCAGTCAGCATGTATGATACAAAAGTAGGACCCAAGGCAAGACTATGTCCATAGGCCATTCTGAGCGCTAGATATATGCAACCAGGCCTGAAGTCACTTTCGGAACTTGGAAAAAGAACTTTGGACAACCATGCTGCCAAGAATGTGGCGAGCCAACACTTCCTTTTTAAGTCTAGATACTTGGCAAAAATGTATGGCTGGAAGTCCGGATCTGCATGATAAACAATTGTCGGGTCCTTTTTGGGTCCTCATTGGGGATCACCTCTTTCCATTTAATGTATCCACCCTGATTTACAAAGAAAGGATTAGTAATGCTCTTTACTTGACTAATCCATTTAATGACTTTACCTCGATTGTGACTATTTGTTTGGATTGAATCTTCAAGTGCAAAAAAGAGGTAATATGTAGCTTGGAATTCGTCATCCATGGTAGCAAAATTCTTCATCGGATATGATGGTTTCATCATAGATCTCCCCATATGGTGCCAAACCAAAACTCTTCTTTATTTCCCAGAAGGAAAATCCCAGCTCCATATTCGGAGTAATGAAGGTACTAGTTGCTTAGCAGAACAATTCCAGGATAGCCCTGCAGATGTTCTTGTTCTCACACAGGACTTTCCATGTAGTGGCATTTACAGCATTAAAACTTCCAATCACTCTCAAATTTTCTGCATAATGATGCTTAATTGTAGGCACCTAGCCTTGCCAATCCCCAATACAGTTAAACTACCCATGGGATTGATGTCTTGCAATGAGCCAGGCATTCCTGTCCCCCATGTGGATACCAAGCCCAATTGTCCTAAGTTGTGAAATTATGGTGCCCACTTCAGGATTCAAAGTGCAAGGTTCTATGGCCTTTACTTCAGACCTTGGGTACTCTGTGAAATAATTTGGAGGCCGACGAATGAATTTACCAGTTTTGAAATGGATGTGGTGCTTTATCCACGAAAATGGATCATTCCTCGCCGGAATCGTTGGAGCCATTGACATTATTATTGGATACCGCTGAATAGACCGAACAATAGTTAGTTCACGAGAAATACCCAATGAATTTACATAGCGATACTGCACATTGTCAGCAGGCTACTTCACATTCTCCTTTGTGGCATCTCTAACTATATAACATGGTTATTCAAAGCTCACCTTGTCATTATTCTCCCAATCGATGCTATTCGCCAAACACCAGTATGCATACTAGTTCCTTCATAATAGAGATTTGATTCTCCGATTTTGCAAGTTGACATCAAATACTTCATTCGGATTTTTCAGATTAGAGTTACTTGTAGTTTTACCCTTTGTACAGCTCTTTGATGCCCCGACAGTTGCAGTCACAGGTGCCTTGCTTTTTCTCTCTGTTAAACAAACAAACAAGAAGGAAAACATCAGTAACAATGGTATGGAATTCTATTGAAATTTTGGCAACATCTCCCCTTAGTAGAAGGCCAAAAGAAAAAAATAATACTCAATTATGAGACCAAGAATTGGCATCAAGGTACACTTAAGTCCCAGAACTAAGGCTCCAGGTCCAAACAGGTGTTTGAGCACCTTAAGACCTTTCAGGGGGCAATGGATTCGTGTTCGAGCACAAAAATTGTAGTATCCAATGCTAAAAATGCATGCACAATACAAGAAATGCGTGACAGCAATTATATACAACATATAAAGCATAAACATGCTTAAACATGTATGAAAGAACAACATTTGAAAGTGCATGACATGTTTTCAACAAGATCAACAAAAAGTAACATCAATTTTAAAGCATTGGAAACAAATGTAAATGCCTTTGGTCTATTGGCAATTACTCGACCATTCCTTGGGGTTTCATTAGACTTACTTGTAACTATTGGAGATTATTTTGCTCTTCACATTCAAACTCGAAGCCGGCTAAAGGATTCTCACATTCCCAAGATGGTATTTCTCACAAATCTTAGCAAACAAAATCCTGGGCGATGATTTGCTATGATGGGACTATTAGACATTCTTATTGAATTGACAACGCACTATTTTCAGTGTATGTAGAACCAATAAAGGAAATATTGCTCTGCAAAGTTAATTTCAAACCAAAGATCATCAACTGTTATCAATGATCGGAAGTTGGTTTTGTATCTGTTGGCCTCCTATAAAGACGGTCGACATCATTCAAAACTGACTCAGATGATACATTTTGGGTCGGTATCAGAAAAGGCAAGGAAGGTTGAATTAGCCTTGGAGGTTGTGGTAGAGAAAGTCAATATAAAATGTCTTATTCAAAGTTACATTCAACCACATGATTGGCAGTTGATCAGTCTTGAAGGTTATAATAGAGAAAGACAATGTAAAACAACAGCTTATTCAAAGCTACAATTCACTACTCGACCGAAGGATCACCCTATTTTCATCAGTTTCTTTCATCAACTGCTCATATCCGGGGTGATTTATACCTTTCTTGATTATTGAGACCTAAGGGGAATAACCTTCTCATCAAAGGCAATACACCTTGTTGCGACTCGGTTATTTTTGTCGGTTTCTTTCATCGACTGCTCATATCTAGGGTGATTCATACTTCTCATGTTTATTGAGACCTAAAAGAAGTAACCTTCTCATCCAAAGCAAAAAGAATGCCCCTTGCGGATATTCAGTTTGATGAATCATGGAACAATTCCTATAGAAACTATGGTGCTTAAGTCTGTATTGTGTCATGCCAGTGACCAAACAAACTACCACAACCTAATCCCCTATAATTCCCATAGCAGCTATGATGGTTCAACTTGTGTATGCCAAAGATCAAGTGGATGTCACTTCTCAATCCCCTACATTTCCCACAAATCACAAAAAGCCAAGTGTGTTCCAAGACCATGTCAGGGCTTAAATAAAATAGACGGAGTTTGTTCACTTTAAGTTTGTTGAAGGACAGTTTTTCTCTATAAACCTCTAAAAGTTCAAAGCCTCATATGCTTCTTCAAATAGGTTTTATGTAGTTTAGTTTAGCAATTTAACCTTTTGTTGCAAAGAACACATAAAACCAAAGCAAGTATCCACAACAAATCAGTCACTTAGTTGTGATCGTGACCATACTCAAACAATACAGTGAAGGAGTCGAACCTCATACAACTCAGCCTTGTTCGATGACAAGAGATTGGATGATATTTCCAAGCTATCTTGCATGACCACTGATTGAAGGAATTGAACACCCAAACAAAACAAGTGAAGAACACAAAAAGTTACAAACCAGCTGTGACTGTGAGAAGTGCCCAGACTACACTACCATTAACCATGAAGTCTCTTTAGATAGTGCAAGTAGTGGTTGGGGACTTGCTTGAGCAAAACCAGGTTTGAGTAAAGCATTATAGAAGGAGCTATAGCAGTACTCTTGCATGAAGGAAATAAAAAAAAAAAATCAGCTAACTGGTAGTAATTGTGGATCCATCACGGCCTGTGCACTTGGACACAGTGACTGTTTGGTTTGAAGCACCCCAACTGTTTGGTTTGAAGCATCCCCACTAATGACAATTCCAACTCATATCAGTCACCAAGAAGGAAGCCACAATATCACTCTTGCATTCTAAGTTCCATCAAGTTGAGCACCAAAGTTAGAACAGTGGGTTTTCTATGGGCCAACTCCCAACTTTGTAAACTACGCTTAGAATTTTGAAACTTGTATTTGTGCCAATTTCCAAGTAGAGCATGAGAAGAACTCTTAGCTTAAACTAAAGAGTGCAAGCACAGAACAAAAAAAAAAAAAAAAAAAAAAAGAAAAAGAATGCCACAAGATGGCAGTGACCATGGACCTTCCCTAACTGTGTTACAAGTGACCGTGAGCATGTGCAAACAAGTTGCTCAAGCTTTCAAATTCTGCGTTCTTAGACTGGCATCAGCTCAAGCATTTCTTCAAATGGACTATTGACAATTGACGGTGCTTAGGCATGTCAAAATTCCAGGGATTCTACTCTTGATCTTATCATGAACTTAGAACGGTATTCAAGGAGAGAACCTTACATGAAAACTATCAGTAACAACAACAAACCAAAAGAAAAAAAAAACAAATCAAAAAAAAAAAAAAAAAAAAAAAAAGAGAGCCCAAACAGCTACAAGTAGGCCGTGACCGTGGGACTCACCTAGACTGACTGGTTGTGACCGTGGGAATTGCTTGGGCAGTAACTAACTTGGGTAGAAATCCCCCACAGTAGAATACTCAGGCCTGATTCTTCCATCAACAGCATGAAAGAGGAGCATGGAAGCATAATAATAATACTAAAAAAAAAAAATCAGTCGAGCAATTCATCAAACAGGTAGTGAACGTGGCCTCCACTGTGGGTTCATCTGGGCTAGCTGTATTGCAGATTTGGGAGATGACACTAGGGTCATCTTACAGATCTTACATTGAAAAAGAAAAGAGAGAAAAGAGAAGAAAAAGAAGGAAACCACATCAGATTGTGACTGAACCTCTCCCAGTTTGTTTAGGCCATGACTGTGGGCACACTCAGACAATGCCCAATTTACGTTAGAAAGCAACTAACAGAATTGCTGCCCAAGATGAAGCATTTAGACCATTCCACTAGCTAAAAAAAGTAAACAAGAAGCAAGGTGCATCCAGAAATCCAGGCTTGGATTCAGCCATGAACAAACACAAAGGAAGACCAGGAGAAAATCCTCACCAGCCATGGCAGTTATCTGCAGTTGATGAGTCTACAAGATGAAAGACGAATTGCAAGATGGAAGAAGAAAACCAGCAAGATGGAAGAAGAAAACTGAGAGGATAGAGTGCCTTCGAGTTCTTGGAGCCTACAGCAAAGTAACAAAAAAGAACGAGAATCTCTGTTTCATACCTCAAATCCGAATACTCTCTTAGGTAAGTTCACGGTCACTGCTATTTTTGGATGGAGCCCACTGCTTGGCTCATTCACTCTAAGGATGGAGCCCACTCGCGGTCACTCCCTTTCCTTTTTTCTCACAGACACGGCTATATCAAGTAGTGGAGTCCATGGTTTACTAGTCCAAATTCTCACATGGCAGAGAAAACCATAGCCGTTTAAGCCCAAACCACTGATGCCTCACCCTCTTTCCCACAGACACAACTTCGTTAAAATCAGTAGGGTCCAAACCTTGATCAAGTTTAGAGGAGTTCGGCCTTCTTCATCTATGGTCACTGTGATTTTAAGCAATGGGACCCACTACATGGTGACCCATCCTTTCAAATGTGATCATTCAAAATTCCCACAACACATGGTGGGCCCACTTGGGGTATTTTATAAAAGAAATAAATTTCCCACAATAAAATGATCTTATTTTGGGGAAAATTATTCCAAAGAAAAAAAAAGGGGGGGGGGGGGGGGGGGGGGGGGGGGGGGGGGGGCGTGTTTCTTTCTATATCAACCCAAATTTCAAAATTATCTTGGGTCAAACTTGATTTTGAACCATCATCTCAAATTATTTTGAATCAAAACCTACAAAAGCCATTCTTTTTCAAAGTTCCATCTTAACTCATGTCAAACTAAGTCAAAACCTAAACTTTGATTTTTGAAAATAAACAAAAAATTCATGAAAATCCAAACCCAAATCCATTTTAAACCAAATCTTTGAGTTCTCTTAAAACCTCAAGGATCTTTTTTGTTTGTGCTACCCACAATCTCCACAAAGATACCACTTTGGATATCTATGATAAATAAGTCTTGAGAAAATCAAATTCATTTTCAACATCCAAGCAAAATTCATAAATTTCTGAATTCTCTTGAAACCTCAGGAATTTCTTTTTGTGGGTGTTCCCCCACAGTCCCCACAAAAATGCTACTTTTGATATATGTGAAAATAAGGCAAAGAAATTCTGGATTCTTATGTTTTTACTAAATTCCATCATCAAACCGCTCATAGTTTTATCAAAATTTTCAAAATCCCAAGTTTAGGCCTTCAACCTATCTGGACAAACTGTATTTTCATCAAGCCATTCATCATTCCCACTGGTTGGCTATTTTGAGGCACAATGATTATTATATTTTAATCATTGCACCTTGAGGGGGCACTTGTTGACCCATAAAAAAAAAAAATCACAGCTGCTGCAATTAACTCAGAAGACTTCAAATGAGTTTAGAATGTAGCAATTCAAGTTTCAAAGTTGGTAGACTTCAAACACAAAGTTTAAGGTTCAATGCCTCAAATCCAAGGATCACTAAACAAAATTCAAGCCTCTGACAACTCTAAATCTAGCTTGAGAATGATATTTCAAAGTTTCAAGTATTTGGACTTCATCTTAACTCAAAATCAAGTTTTAGTGATTGTTTGCCAGCTCTTTGGGCGTCACTGTGGAAATAGATACTTCTACATGTCAAAGTAAACTTAAACTCAGGAAAAAGTCTTCAAATACATTTAAAGATTATCATTTAAAATTTTAGAGCATTTGGATATCATTTGGACCAAAACTCATTTCAGATGGAAATTTATTAAGCTCTTTGGGGTTACTATGCAAGTGACACCTCATGAAGATCAAAATTAACTGAAACTCCTGGAGGAAGCTCAAATTATGCTCAAGGGAAGCTCTACAAAATTTTAGGTCAAACAGATATCATTTGACCTAAAGTTTGCAAACATGTCAACTTTGGGTCAATGACCCCCAAGTTATGGGGTCGTTGACCAAAGTCTTGCTTCCCAACACCTAAAATTGATGAAATTTGGGCATAAAGCTTCAATCATTCTCAAAAGATATTCTGCAAATTTTTAAGTTAAAAAGACTTCGTTTGAGCTTACTTTAACCACATGCTAGCTTAGAAGTTAGTGACCCATGAGCCATAGAGTTCATTAGCCAAAATCTTACTTCCAGAAGGCCAAAGCTGATGAAATTTGGAATAAAGACTCAAAATGTGTTCAAAGTTAATTCCACAAAAATTGAAGTCAACCGAATACTGCGCGGGTAGAAAACAAGCTAACTACTTATAGTATGAGGTGAATAATGACTTAGAACATGCAACAAATGGGTCACTATTCGAAATCCTACTTCTACATATTCAAACTAGATCAAATTTAGATGGACACTCCAAGATACTCTTGATATCAATCCCTCCAAGTTTCAAATTCAATCGAAGTCATTTGAGCCTCAAATAGCTGAAACAAGGCCCCATTTTCAAAACGTCAACCGGGAGTTGACCAGATTTCAAAAGGTCAAAACAGGTTGAAATTTCTATGACGAACTCAAAATAGTGTCAAAAAGAATTCACTCAAGTTTCGTGAAGATCGGACATTTTTTGGACCCCAAACAAGTGAAAATGGTTCACATACACAAAAGTCCAAAAAACAGGCCCTATGAGTGACCGTGACTGTTATCACTGACTTCCATAGAGCAATTCCTATGGTTTTGGTAGTTTCCCCCACTTTTTTCCAAGTTCAACTTTCCATAACCTCTCTTTAACTTCCTAGAACTCCTTAAAACTACTTTGGAAATTTATAAAAAGGAAGTTAACACTTACAGAAAAGGAGGATATAGAGAGAAGGCAGACAGTTCCAACTAAAAACTTCAAGCAAGTCACATGGCATTCTCTAGCACTCTAGCCCACTTCTTCTTCTTCTTCTCATTCACTCAAGGTGGGAGATGATTCAAAGAAAGAAGGAGAGTATGGGTATCATTTAAAAGAGGACTATGTTCAAGCACTGGCGAGCCTTCGAAGGATGACATTGATTCCTTTGTTTTTCTCACTTGAGGGAGGTTTTCTAGCCATCATGGAAGTTGTGAATAAGCCTCTTTAGGTTTCATTTTGTCCCTTGAAAATCACAGGTTTAGAATGACACAACTTTGGCTTCATTTCATTGGTATACAGCACCCTTTTTGGACTTGTACAAAAACAGTTCGTAACCAAAAGTGATGATTACCAAAGGTTTTGATCTATTCTATGGCCAAATTCAACCCTTTTGATGGTTACTCAACACTCCAAAAATCAGAAAAAACAAGTTTCAGCAGCTTGTAAGAGTCATAGAGGCGAAACAGAACCACAAAGAGTGCAAACAATGGCCTTTCGACCACTGTCTGCCAGTGACCATACGTCACAGTCACTCCCATGTTTTTTACTTTTTTGTATATTTTTCCAATTTTTATGTGTTTTCTTGTATTTTATGAATTTGGATCACATCTGAGACTTGAGAGAGGGGTTGTAAATTTTTCAAAACGTATAAACAACTTGCATCCGCACGATCAGAGCATTTGAACCCATGTAAACAAAAGAAAAATTAATGATGAACTGCAGCTAATTCTCATTCTTCTTAAATGCTTGAAGTGAGTGGATTTTGGACTCGAATTTGTTATACATTTTGCATTTTCTAGTACGATCACAAGTAGTGGTGGAACCTTGACAATTGAGTGCTCAAAGTTGGAAGGGCTAAGGTCTACTTAAGGCTCTAAGGTGACATCGGCAGTTGGAAGCTCAGGGGCACTCTGGTTGACAGGAGGAGAAAGAGAACGGTGTTTGGATCTAGGAGAGGCAGCATAATTTCCTCAGAGGGAAAAGTCCACTGGGATGCCGGTCTCATCCAAACCTATATTCCGTCTCAATAATAAGGTATGCTCTCATAATTCCCTTGCAATAGGCTCTCAATCCTGAGACATTGACGAACTCAAGTTTCTATCTATTCATTTGCTTTGAGTCACCAATGAGTGAGGCCGACTATAGGTTAACACCTCGGTGTCTTGGGTATATGGTAGTAGAACTGTGGGAACGTTGAATGATCAAGATGGAATCTATCTCTATTATCCCCTTGTGCCAATTAATGGATTTGTCATTAGTAAGTGCGCACCCATCTCAATTAAGAGTTAATTGGATGGTACTGATGATTACTGTGATTAATTGGGGCTCAAGGATAATAAGATGTGGAACTTAGATTGGAAGAGACGGATTTATTCCAATTGATCCACGGATATTGATAGAGGGGCCTACTTGTGGTAATTGGGAAGTTTAGGGTCTTCATTGTAATTTATTCCTAAGACTGGAGTGCAATTGCATTTATATAGTGGTGTTATTTGCAATTAACTGTGGGCCTGGATTGCACATGAGATGTGGGGTCGCGGTGTTCCAGTTGGAGCCAGCTTTCTAAGGAATCCCTAGTGGTCCCCACGCTAGCCCAAGATATTGGAAAACACTAATCCGACTTGGACTCTAGAAATAAGAGTTTGGAAAGGAGAAAGTTGCTAATTGTTTTGGAAGTAAGACTTCTATTTCAATTAGACAAGGGAGAGATTTGGAAGTCTATAAAATATCCTTGGACGTCCAAAAGAGTTCCTCTCACGCCCAAAACCCTTTCGTGCAAGAGTTGCGCGAGTTACTCTCCTCTCCTTTCTTCTAGTTCCTTGGAGTCTCGAGTTGGGATTTTCTCCTGAAGATTCCACCGTTCTTCTTGAGAAAAGAAATCCAATTCGGGGGTCATAGCGTGGAAGGCTAAGAGGTCTTGAAGAAGTCCATTAGAGCACTGCGGGTCTCCAAAGGTATGATCTACTTCTTGCATGTCGTAGGTTATTTTGGATGTTTAGTGCTGGTATAATTTTACTGTACATGGTCAAAAGATTGAGGGTAACGCATCCTGGATGGGGTTTTGGTCTTATGGATAGTTGATCCCTGTATCAAGTGGGTCAAAAGTTTTGAAAATCTATCCACGAGACCCACCTACTTCCAACAATTGGTATCAGAGACATACCTCATCTCTAATCATGTTAGATCAGTAATCTTGTTCTAATCTTCGCATGAGATGCGAAGAGGATAGAGCAAGGGCTATGATAGGATCAGTGTTTATTGGGTTTGCATGCTTTTGTAGTAGATACATGTTTGGAAAGTCACAAAAGGTTTTAATCATGATAGGAGGATGATAAGATGCCATTAAAACATACTGAGATCATTAGAGGTGATTGGGTACAGCAGGAGTCGAATCTGAAAAAGAACCCAAATTTCTTGGTTCATCAGGTCGGTTAGCCAAACGGACCACTATGGCTATAGAGGCCTGTTGGCTAACCGTAGGGACCAGATCGGCTAGCCGAACCTAGGCAGAATCATCTTGTTCTTGGTCTGAGCTGTTGTTGTTTTTTTTTTTTTTTTTTTTTCGGGGGCGCTGCCCCTTGGAACCCCGCGAGCTGACCGGGCAGCTCGACCCCCGCCGGGGGCGCTGCCCCCGGACCCCCGTTGCGTAGGGGGTCTTGTATCGTGGTGGCAAAATATTTGGCATCTTGTTTTTCCTATTGTGGTTTGGCAACCTGGTTTTGTGAGATGCTTTGTTGTATGAGATACTAACTTGCAGGTGATAATGTCCTCTCCATATGGCCCACATGTTTTTCTTTCCTTTTAATTATTGGTTTATTTGTGGCTAAGTGTAAAGGGCATCATGGTCTCCTTGGTTTCCCGTGAAAGGGCAAGGCATGGTGAATTTCCCTATAGCCCTTTTATTTCCATGTTTAGACTACCATGTAAGTCTCATTATAGAGACATAGGAATTTATGTATTTTTTTTAAAATTTGTAAATTCTGGAGATGTCCGAAACAAAGAAGGAAAGAGAAGCTGGACTTCTAATCAAAGAGTTTGAAGATTACCAAAAGGTGCTTTGGAGATGCCCAAAGAGTTTGAGGAATCCCAAAGTTTTGGAAAGTCTAGAAGTCCAAGAAGTCTTTTTCGCCTGGGCCATGTGGAGGAGAGGACTAGTCTTTTATTACAGCACTTTCTATTTATGGATGAATGCTTATTTTAGAGTATTTCCATATTTGTTCCAAACATAGCAAATTCCAAAATTGGTCAAATCAAATTAATTTTTGGAAAGAGTTCTAATTAGAGTTGGTAGGCCCATGAGATGGATCTATTGGTAACACTAATTTTAGAAACTGGGCTTTCCTTAAAATAACTTGACTTGGAACCAATCATTGGTCTTATCATGAGATGAATATATACCTATATTTGATGGACCCATACACCTATAAGGAAATCCTCAACTCTAAAATATTAAGTGGGAGCGGGGCTTTTCTATACATATAAAAATCCCCATGGTTTTCCACCATAGGTCCATTGTAAGGAAAGTATTAGCCTTGCGCCATTTTGCGAATGGCCATTCCCCACGGAGGGCTTGTATTTATCTGGATACTGGATATGGATCTCCTATGGATAGTGTTGATGAGACGGGGTGGGAGCCCACTCCCCAAGGAGGAGCTACCCACAACGGTTGTCATGCAATGCTAGTTGGTGGGTCACACTTAACTAAAATAATGATGTAGTATCCCTAAGGATTTGCCTCATGTATTTTAGAAACCAAAGCTAATTGGGAGTCATACATTATTTGGTATGAGATACCTAGATTATAATGAATGAAGGGGATCATGGATAGTTAGTCTTAATCCAAATTTTGACCAACTTTGATCCGCACCAGTCTAGGAGGTATATGCACTCCCCAAGGAGGCATACCCCGCAGAATTGGGATTCCGATGTATTCTGAATTTTGTGGTTATGAGGATTCCCACATAAATTTGGTAGAATACTAAACCCTAATGTCATTTAAATTCATTAATTGAATGTATGGTTATGTGCTACAGTATTACAAGCATGAATTCGAATACTTTCAATCCACTTGCGACCATCCTCAACCAGAATAAGTTGGTGGGATCCAACTATGTAGACTGGAAACGGAATCTGGATATTGTCCTGACAGCTTCAGGATATAAATATGTCCTTACCAAAAACCCCCTTGAAGAGCCTGGCCCAGATGCATCAGAAGCAGAAAAGGACCTTTACACCAAATGGGCCAAAGACGATGAGATGGCCCGATGTTACATTCTGGCATCCATGTCTAGTGTGCTGCAACATCAACATCAATCTTATAAGACTGCATATGATATGATATCGAACTTAAAGGAGATGTTTGCAGAACAAGGCAGACCTGCTAGGCAGGCAGCCATGAGGGTGCTCATTAGCACCAAGATGGCTGAAGGTACATCAGTACAGGAACACATGTTGAAAATGATGGACTCATTAAATGAGTTAGATGTACTGGGAGCTGCGATTGATGCAGAATCGCAGATTGACATAATCCTTGAGTCACTACCAGAGTCATTCAACAATTTCAAGGTCAATTATAATATGAATAAAATGAATCTGACTCTAGCTGAGCTATCTAGTCAGCTGGTAGCAACTGAAGGGATTATGAAGAAGAAACCAACTGCCTTAATGACAGAAAAGTCAGATGCCAAGTCCAAGCCGAAAGGCAAAGGGCGGAAAGGCAAAAAGAAATCAGTTCCAAAGGGTCCTAAGGTGGAGAATGGTCCAACTGGTGGCGTGGCTAAAGCTAAGGGTTCAGGGACAAAAGGAAAGTGTTTCCATTGTGGTAAGACAGGACATTGGAAGAGGAATTGTCCAGAATATCTGTCTAAGAAAAAGACCCCAGGTATGATTGAGTCACTTATATCTGAAGTTAGTTTTGCAACTGGTACTTCAGAATCCTGGTGTGTGGATTCCGGGGCAACTAATCACATATGTAATACGTTGCAGGGGTTCAGGGAAACCAGGAGGCTAAGTGATGGAGAAATCATTGTCAACCTAGGATCTGACGCTAAGGCGGAGGCTGTTTCAGTAGGAGTCATTACTTTATGTTTTTCAAATAAGAAATTGGTTTTGTCAGAAACATTATATGTACCGTCTTTAAGGCGGAATTTAATTTCAGTCTCTAGTTTGGTGAATAAAGGTTATTCTATTACTTTTGGTACTGAAGTTGCCATAAAGAGGAATGGTACTTTCATATGTTCTGGCAAGGTAACCAATGGACTTTATTTGTTAACTCCCACGATGTATGAGATACATGATATTGAAACAATTAGTAGATCATCATTAAAGAGAAAGTCACCTTCATCTAATCCAACAAAACTTTGGCACCTGAGGCTAGGTCATATAAACCTTAACAGGATTGAGAGGCTAGTGAAAGATGGTATCTTACCTTCATTGGTGGTAGAACCAATGCCTATCTGTGAGTCCTGTTTGGAAGGTAAAATGACTAAAAGACCCTTTTCAGCTAAGGGTAATAGGGCCAAAGATTTATTGGAATTAGTGCATACTGATGTCTGCGGACCCATTAATGTCAGGGCCAGAGGAGGATATGAGTACTTCATCACTTTCACAGATGATTACTCAAGATATGGTTACATATACCTTATGCACCGCAAGTCCGAAGCTTTTGAAAAGTTCAAAGAATTTCGAGCGGAAGCGGAAAAGCAATTAGGTAAGAGTATCAAGACTCTTCGATCAGATCGAGGAGGGGAATATCTCTCTGCTGATTTTATGGGTTACTTATCAGAAAATGGGATTCTATCCCAGTTGTCTGCTCCTGGTATGCCTCAACAGAATGGAGTAGCAGAAAGAAGGAACCGGACTCTTTTAGATATGATTAGGTCTATGCTGAGTTTCTCAAGATTACCTATATCCTTTTGGGGATATGCTTTGGATACTGCAATGTACATACTAAACCTCGTACCATCTAAGTCTATACCCAAGACTCCCCGAGAATTGTGGTCTGGGCGAAAGCCTAGTCTACAACATTTACACATTTGGGGTTGTCCAGCACACGTGCTCAAGGTTAAGACGGATAAGTTGGAAGCGAAGTCGGAAGTATGCACATTTGTAGGATATCCTAAAGGAACTAAAGGTTGGTTATTCTATAATCCCAGAGAGCAGAAAGTGCTGGTCAGCACCAATGCGGTTTTTCTGGAGGAAGATTATATGATGGACCAGAAATTTTTAGAAAAGGTGATCTTGGAAGAGATTCAGGAGCAATCAATTCCAAATCCAAGTATGACCGGACTTGAGGAAGAACCGCCCTTACCAGACCTAGTAGTTACACCAGTACCTCGTCGTAGTGGGAGGATTGTCAGACCCCCTGACAGGTTCTCATTCTTGGGAGAGTCTTATGAAGCAATCCCAGAAGAGCCAGAACAAGATCCCTCTAACTATGATGAAGCAATAAATGACTTAGACTCGGGACGCTGGCAAGATGCTATGAAAGCTGAGATGGAGTCTATGTACTCAAATCAGGTCTGGACACTTGTGGACTTGCCTGCCAATATTAAACCTATTGGGTGCAAGTGGGTCTACAAGAGAAAAAGAGGACCAGATGGAAGAGTGGAGACCTATAAGGCTAGGCTTGTTGCGAAAGGATATACTCAGAAAGAGGGGATCGATTATGAGGAAACCTTCTCGCCAGTAGCCATGCTCAAATCCATCCGGATACTCTTATCCATTGCGGCTCATCTCGATTACGAGATTTGGCAAATGGATGTCAAGACGGCTTTTCTCAACGGCCATCTTGAGGAAGACATCTATATGGTGCAGCCAGACGGTTTTGTAGCTAAAAACCAGGAGCAAAAAGTTTGCAAACTGCAGAAGTCTATTTATGGACTGAAGCAGGCATCCCGAAGCTGGAATATCCGTTTTGACCAGGAAATCAAGTCATTTGGTTTTTGTCAAAATCCGGATGAGTCATGTGTGTACATGAAAAGTGAAGGTGACAGGGTAGTTTTTCTGGTTTTATATGTCGATGACATCCTTCTCCTGGGGAAAGACATAGGAATGTTGTCAATGGTAAAAGTTTGGTTAGCCAAGACTTTTGATATGAAGGACTTGGGAGAAGCTAGTTACATCCTAGGGATCAAACTCTATCGAGACCGGAAAAATAGGATGATTGGCTTATCCCAAGCTGCATACATAGATAAGGTGCTAGTACGATTTGCAATGCAAGACTCCAAGAAGGGTATCACACCTTTCAGGCATGGAGTGCACCTTTCCAAGGATCAGTGTCCTAAGACACCCGAGGAAAAGGAGCAAATGAGGTCGATACCATACGCTTCGGCTGTTGGTAGCCTCATGTATGCTATGTTATGTACTAGACCAGATATCTGTTATGTAGTGGGCCTAGTCAGCAGATATCAATCCAATCCAGGACCTGAACATTGGACTGCTGTAAAATGTATTCTCAAATACTTGAGAAGGACTAGAGATTACATGTTGATTTATAGCAGCGATGAGTTGATTCCAGTCGGATACACAGATTCTGACTTTATGTCAGATAAGGATTCTAGGAAATCCACCTCTGGTTATGTATTTATGCTTGGAGGCGGAGCTATCAGCTGGAGGAGTATAAAACAAGAATGTACCGCTGATTCAACCTCGGAAGCTGAATATGTAGCAGCTTGTGAAGCAGCTAAGGAAGCAGTATGGCTTAAAAGATTCCTTTTGGAACTTGGGGTGGTACCTTTGGCACGACAGCCACTCACAGTTTACTGTGACAGCAGCGGGGCAGTCGCTCAGTCAAAGGAACCCAGAAGCCATAAAAGCCAAAAGCATGTACAGAGGAAGTATCACTTAGTCAGAGAGATTGTGCAGAGAGGCGATATTGCTATTACCAAGATAGCCTCTGCAGACAATTTAGCAGATCCCTTTACTAAGCCTTTGACTACCAAAGTCTTTGAGCAACATGTGGAAGGGATGGGCATGAGATGCAACCCTGACTGGCATTGAGCCCAAGTGGGAGATTGTTAGTTTTTGTGGACTCAATCCATCAGTTGATGTAATAAATTGATTAATTTCTTTATTTATCAATAATATCATGCTTTACTTTCATAAGATGAATGTTATTCTACTACTTCATGCACATGACCAATACGTATGACATAATGGTTCATGAGTTGAACCGGGTCCCATTAGTATATTAGATGTGATATATGTGCATGGATGAGATCCACACGCGGGAGATATATGTCACAAATCTTATACTTAAAATAGCTTCACAACCAGTAATGAGATTGGGCATCTCATTTGATAAGGTTGCAGCACTTTGATCACTATGAGATAGTGTGATTTGTCTCAATCATCAGAATGTAAGATTCTGGATCAATGGTGCTGGTACATTGGATGTATTGAAGGACCATGAGATGCACCTTATGGTATTCCGTCTCAATAATAAGGTATGCTCTCATAATTCCCTTGCAATAGGCTCTCAATCCTGAGACATTGACGAACTCAAGTTTCTATCTATTCATTTGCTTTGAGTCACCAATGAGTGAGGCCGACTATAGGTTAACACCTCGGTGTCTTGGGTATATGGTAGTAGAACTGTGGGAACGTTGAATGATCAAGATGGAATCTATCTCTATTATCCCCTTGTGCCAATTAATGGATTTGTCATTAGTAAGTGCGCATCCATCTCAATTAAGAGTTAATTGGATGGTACTGATGATTACTGTGATTAATTGGGGCTCAAGGATAATAAGATGTGGAACTTAGATTGGAAGAGACGGATTTATTCCAATTGATCCACGGATATTGATAGAGGGGCCTACTTGTGGTAATTGGGAAGTTTAGGGTCTTCATTGTAATTTATTCCTAAGACTGGAGTGCAATTGCATTTATATAGTGGTGTTATTTGCAATTAACTGTGGGCCTGGATTGCACATGAGATGTGGGGTCGCGGTGTTCCAGTTGGAGCCAGCTTTCTAAGGAATCCCTAGTGGTCCCCACGCTAGCCCAAGATATTGGAAAACACTAATCCGACTTGGACTCTAGAAATAAGAGTTTGGAAAGGAGAAAGTTGCTAATTGTTTTGGAAGTAAGACTTCTATTTCAATTAGACAAGGGAGAGATTTGGAAGTCTATAAAATATCCTTGGACGTCCAAAAGAGTTCCTCTCACGCCCAAAACCCTTTCGTGCAAGAGTTGCGCGAGTTACTCTCCTCTCCTTTCTTCTAGTTCCTTGGAGTCTCGAGTTGGGATTTTCTCCTGAAGATTCCACCGTTCTTCTTGAGAAAAGAAATCCAATTCAGGGGTCATAGCGTGGAAGGCTAAGAGGTCTTGAAGAAGTCCATTAGAGCACTGCGGGTCTCCAAAGGTATGATCTACTTCTTGCATGTCGTAGGTTATTTTGGATGTTTAGTGCTGGTATAATTTTACTGTACATGGTCAAAAGATTGAGGGTAACGCATCCTGGATGGGGTTTTGGTCTTATGGATAGTTGATCCCTGTATCAAGTGGGTCAAAAGTTTTGAAAATCTATCCACGAGACCCACCTACTTCCAACAATATTTGTAGCCACTTTTGAAAAGAATGGCACGTATCTCCTCAACTTGCTTTAAGTAAGCGACTTCAGCCTCGTCATAGCCCTCGTCGCGAGCTCTCTCAATAGCCACCTTTATCTCCACTTCTAGTTCTAGGGTCTGAGGTCAAGAGCTCTCCAACTCTAGCTCCTTTGTAGAAAGGGTGCTTTCAGCACTAAGAGCTTTGGCTGTCGTTGACCCAGCTTTAGCCTCGGCTAACTTCAAGGCCTTTTGTAAAAGGCTGAGCTGATTTTTCAAACACGTCATCTTCCTGTCTAGTTTTTTTATGCCCTTTTTGCAAGTTGGTCAAAGGCGACCGATGAAAGTTAGGCCCCCTAGTTTGAGTAGAAACAAAGTCACATGGTCAAAGATAGTATAAGATCAAATGGACTTGAAGACAAAACTGGACAAGGCTTACCAGCAGGCACTTTTGCATCCTAAAAACTATGAGCTCAAAATCTGTTAATGAGCTGTGTCACTCAAGGTCAGAGGGAAGTAGGGAAGTCTGGGCTACTTTTTAGGCCCCGTTAGATGATTCAACTATGCCCTCCTTTTGGAGGGAGGGTCCTTCTGAAGCAGGAGCCCTTTTAGCCGAAGAGGGGCATGGTTTGGGAGGTAGGATGGGAGCATCATCGTCCAACCATAGTGTGAAGGTGCCGGGCTCCTCCGAAGTGGACCTTTGCCTCTTTGCTGCTGATTCCTGCAGAGAGCTACCGAGAGGTCGCTTCAAGGGTCGTCAGGATAAGGCCAAGGGGTAAGCAGGGGGAGGAGCTATCCTAGATGAACCTCCCAGCTCAACCAAGAGGTTTTTCGGTTTACGCCTAGAAATGAGTTACGGAGGGGAAGCTTGCCCAGAGTCGGGAAATAATCCACTGTCAGAAGCAATGAGCACGGGATCATGCTTGGGGAGCAAGGAAAAAGAGCTCAATGAGCTAGGAACGACGGCAACCCTCCTGGGACGTGTAAAGCAATTCTTGCGCTGAAGTTGATGAGAAGAAGAGGCAAGGCCAAAGGAGCTTGCAAAAGAAGGGGACGGAATGCTAGAGCACCACCAGGGTTGGTGCGAGCTGATTTTTTGCTGGCTTGACTAGCTCTTAGCCGAGGTTGGTTAGTAGTACCAATAAAATTATCCCAAATTGAGATGGCTGAAAAGCTGTCGTACCTGCAGGTGTACCCGAGGAGAACGTGTGTAGCTCGTCCCTAGCCCTCAAGTTCTGGAGGACCTCTATATGCAAAGACCATCATGAGATCTTCTTCGTTGATGTCACCCAGGTGGTTGCTGTTGATCTCTCTATTTGTTATTGAGGTGAGAATAGATGAAAGGGTTGTTATCCAATATATATATATACAACGATTGAGTAGAAAATTCAAAGGGGCTGACCTGGTTCCCCCTCATGTGGTCGATGTCTCCTAATTCCCACCAACCACCACTATGTCACCCTTACTAGCTTTGTTTGTGACGGGGAGACAGTGGACTAGGAGTCTACTGCTCTCCCGAGCTTTCAGGTGGAAGACCCTCTTGCTGTTTAAAGGAACCAAGTAGTAGCAAGAGAGGATATCAAGGACGCCGAGGTTCATACCGAGCAGATTATTAATCTCAGCAACCCCCATAACGATGTGGAATACATTGGGGGCACATTAGAGGGGGAAAAGATTTACATATGAGAGAAACTAAATAAGAAGAAGGCATAAGGCAAAACAAACACCACCTTCCATGATGGTTATGGTAGGAAAGGGCATTCGCCCTTGGAGCATCCGAGGAATGATTCCTCTGGTTTCGAATGCCAGATTTGGACATCCAAGGGAATCCCAAACCTATCCCTAAACTCCTGGATTTGTTCAGGAGATTTTAGTAATTTTCTAAGGTTGCCCATCTAAGAAAAAAGAGAGGGATGTTGGGTCGTAGCGCTTGGACCTATTGTAATAACCACGGGAAGACGGAACGGTGGAGAACGAATCATCCACCGAACACGGGAATTTAAGGCTAACCAGCTCGACACGACAAAAGCATTAGAGATTTGAAATTTGAAAAGACATGAAGACTAGGGGGAAGTGGACATGTGTCTCGAGAGGTGATGATTACAGCCTTGCCTAATTTTTTGTGTATGGAAGATAAGGCAAAGGCTTGGGGGCAGTTGTAAAAGGATAAAATACGACTTACCTCAGCCCGAGCTATGCACCCGTGAGCCCGGGATAGCCCCCATAGTCAAGCAGAATGACAATCTGCTCAGGAAGGATATAGCAGCTGAGTAAACCAAGAGACCTACAACATCACCGAGTTGGCCTGAAGGATCGTTGCCTTTGAACAAGTCAAGAAACATGGGATAGCTAGCATTCCCACTCCAAGCATATTACGTCCTAGAAGAGGCAACATGCTTAATATCCTGAGAACACGATTAAGCTCCCTAAAATGGAGAATTACATGCTATTAAGTCTCCCGGGAAAGACTGATACATGAATAGTGGATCTCATATTCAAGGGGACTAATCTACTTGGTGACAACAATAAAAGGGGAGCTAGGGACAAACAAAAAGATATGTGAAAACTCACTAAATCCAATCGGATTCCATTTTCTAAGGATTATCCATTAACTTAACCATCGGAGGGCCCATGGTTGGACCTATCCGACCATCTTTCTTCTAACAGTTTCTCTTGGTAAGACTCGGGGTTGCTCGGAGTGTTTCTCCCTAATAGCCGACCAGCCAACCTACTTGGATTGGAAGTTAGCAATACATTTCTATTAGCAAATCAACCAGGTCTAACCAGATCCGACCTGGTCTGGGAAGTTTGACCTTACAATACCCACGATGTGGTGTTTTGTGCTTGTATTTGTATTTGAGATTAGGAGTTCCCTACGTTTAGTATATTGTCATTAGAGAATTGCTTAGGGATTGTCCACCTTTTGATTTCAATAATAGAGTTGGTTTAATGAAGATGTGAACTTTCTCAAGTAAAAGTGAAGAATGCATGTCACGCCCCACCCCTACATGGATGTATGATAATATTTGCTTTAGCCCATGGAGCTCACGGTTTTGTTTCTGGTGGGTCTCAACCCACCAAAAGGCCTCATGCAATGGAAGGGTGTAAGTTCTTTATATAAGCCCAATCACTTTCTTCTCTATAGTCGATTTAGATTCAAGGTTGTTGCATTCCACCCCCTTAAGGCTATACTATTAGTGTCATAGTAAGAGTGTATTGTCAATTCCTTGACCCGAGTTAAGTTTAGTTCAAAAAAGATCAAGTTACATTAATGAAGCTTAAGCAAGATCAAGATCCATCAAGTCCATCATCTAGAAGATCTTCAATGACTGCTAAGGGCTAAGGTAACATTGACCCCTAATGTCCTTAGAAATAAAATGGAAATAGGTTTTTCAAAATATCTGTGTTTTTAACTATGGCTTGGATCACGGCCAAGCAGATAAACTTATGGTTCATTTTCCAAAGAACAAGTTTTGAAATTTTATTCTATGCCTGGTCTTACGGCTACACCGTAAAAGGCCTACGACTAAGCCGTATCATTATTTATGGCTAAATCGTAGAGTTTATGTGCCATCTTTTAAAGAGAGTTTTTGGCTATATTTTCTTCGGTTGATCTTACGACTAAGCCGTAAGGCCCTCACGGCTAAGCCGTAGAAGGATTTATAGCTAAGCTATAAGCCTAACCGTAAGAAGGAATAAACAGTGAAACTAGCCATTACATTTTGTCAGAGCATACAGCTACGCCGTAAACTTACTTTTTCTTAGTCGTAAATCTGACCGTTGGAATTTCTCTCTATTTAAGAGAAGAACTCTTTTCTTCTAGCGACACATGAACCTTCTAAGCAAATTTATCTTACAACATTTGAGCCCCAGTACCATTAGTAAAATCTGTATTAAAGCTCCAACTACCATCTTCTCTTTCAAACTTAAAGTGACATTAATGTTCTGAAAATAGTAGGTGTGCATTAAGGAAAAGCTTAAATTCAATCTAAGAAAATCCTAGCCTTCCAAAACCCAATAAAACCTCTTCCTTTGTTTGAGCACTCATTTGAAGATCTTCATCACCAAGAAGCAAACTCAAGAGGTCAAAGCTTAGAGGTTTTCTTTCAAGTTTCAAGAACACCATTCAAAGCTAAGGTATCTAGTTATTTGTCTGTGTGTTCTTCCTTATTTCATTTCTTTACTGTGTATGGTGGAAGACAAACAACCTAATCAAAAAATGTTGTAGTTGGTGGAATAAATCTAAGATCAACCACCTGATCAAAAATCCTATTGGTGGAAGACAAATCACCGGATCAAAAATTGTTACAGGAGGTGTTTTTGTATAATTACTTCATATTCAGTGGAACTAAGATAGATTGCTCTTGAAAATGGATGTAGGTTTGGGACCGAACTATTATAAAATTCTATGTTTGCCCTTATTTTTGTGATAGATGTTTTATAGTCTTATTCTCTTGTGATTATCTTCTTTGTGTTATATTATCTTTGTTCTAGTAGTATATCTATATACTGTAAGCACACACAACTCTAGGCATCCTACTCGAGCATACTTATGAATCTATAATATTGATTAAATCTTTAGATTGCACTCCAAAGTAACCTTATATCTGGAAAGATTTTTTAATAATCCTATTTACCCCTTCTAGGACTTGGTGAGATCTAGTTATTGCACTTTCATGCAAATCCTTGTGCAGTAGCCTGCCAATCCCTATAACCTACCAGCTCTTTTAGTCCGCCCACATGGGGATCCACCTACTTACACCAGACCATGGCAGGGACCTACACTCGAACTAGTCGAGAGTCGGCTTTGATACCATTTATCACAACCCACCCTAAATGGATACATGATCTTTTCCACTCTGGCCAATGGCTTATAGTGGATCTTAACCCACCAAAAAACCTCATGCAAGGTAAGGGTGCAAGCTTTCTATAGAAGCCCAATCACTTTTTTCTTTATAGTTAAAGTGGGACTCGAGGACATCACAGCATAGGTAGCATTTAAAGTGTACCATGCACATGTGAGGGTCATCATATGGAATGGAGAGTCGAGTAAACATGAGTTTTGGATTGACACAACCCATTTTCTGAGCCAGATTGTCTTAAGAGTTAGATTATTAATGGGTTTTGCTAAGATTGACGTGATTGAAAGTTGAGGAAGCCGAAAGTGTGTAGGAAGTTTGAAGTTTTTTAGGGTTAATGAGATGCCTTTGGCATTTTGCTAAGGGCATGTTTTGGGGGAGTGGTAGGGTAACGTAGAGTAAAATAAAGCTTTTAAAATTCAAAATTCCCCTTTCTTTTTTTTCTAAAAAAATTCAAATTTCCCTCCTCCTTTTCCAAAAAAGGTCAAAAAATCATCACTAAATTATAAAAAAATCTCTACTTTTTATACAAAAAGTTAAAAATATTCCATATCAAACAACTAAAAATAAAAGGTCATCATAGCCCAATCATATATTTTCCTTTCTTGAATTTGGGTTTACTCTACTCTACTTTACCCTACCCCTCCCCCAAACTTACCCTAAAGGATTCCTTCCTATCCCTGCAAATTTAACGAAGTTGGCAAAGAGAATCTATCATTGTGTAGGGGGAAAAGCGTTGATTGAGTTTTTGGAGGCTGAAAGGGAGATTGTTGAGACACTAATTGTGTGATTTGATGGACTTGGGCTTGGGCCAAGGTGGCATATCCAGTTAAAATCCGATTTGCCTATGTCACACCCTAAGATCCGAGGCCCTTTGGACCCTTAGATTTCAAGCTATGATGGTCTCACTTAATTTAATTAGAGTAAAAACACAAAGCTTAACTAAAATTCTTTATTAATTAGAAATAACTCAATGGCGACCAATACTTTAAAAATTGGCCAAGGGCCATGTAACAAGACTTAAATAAAAACAATCAAATATCTAGTTTAAAAAAAAGGATCTCTAAGTTTCTTTAAATTTACAAACTTCTCGCTTCTTCCCACGGTCCTAAGCATACCAAAATTACTTGCACAAATTGGATTTTTTTTGGTTGGGGGGGGGGGGGGGGGTGCTGTTGGGTTCAGTAAGTAATCAAATATCAATTAAACATACTAAGTAAACATTTGTAATTAAAAATGATTATCATCACATAATTATGATTTAATTAATTCTAAAAATAAAGATCATATGGTTGTGGAAATTTAAGTATTAGCTTAAAATTAAATCTTACCATGGAGTTTAGAAAACCAAGAATATATGTAAAATCCAATATTATTATAAAGAAAATCTGAACAAAATATTTTTAGATAATTAATAAGAAAGTTTAGGCTACGGTTCATGTGTGTGGATATTTTAGTAAAATTAAAAGGTTATGCGAGACTGAGACATAACCAAATAAGTTTGAATGATAGGAATCAATTTAACTAGGATGTGGCAAGATCAAATTTTAGCAAAATTTCAAAGTTAAGTTAGGCTGAGACAATAATAGAAATAAATCTGAATATTAGGAAATGTTTAACTTAAGATGAGGCAGGGTTTCATGGAGCAATCACCCTAAATTAAAATTAAGATAAGACATATCTTCAAGAAACTAAATTCACAAAGTGTCCTCACTGTTCGCCCCCTTTTTGGAGAGTGAGGAAAAGACATGAAAGAGAAAGAAAACAAGAAATGTCAAACTTTTTTAGCTGAGTTTATTTTTGTGAGTTCTTTTGCCTTCTAACCTCTCAGGTGTAGGCTGTTTACATGTACTTTTTTTTATCACAGTCCCCCTCACTTGATCTCCAATAATCAACACTTTACAAAAAGAAAAGGAAAACACTGACAATTTGTACATAAAAAAAAAGAGTAAAGGAGACTAATCTAGAGATATAAGCTACCTTCTTGTATTTTAAGATGACTGAACAATCTTTGTAACCTATCACTTATTTTCCTTAGATGTAGAATTTCAAAGGGGAGTATAGAATGAAGGTTTTATAGTCATGGTTGCCGCCATGGATCACATATTGCTTTATACCAATAGGTTGGCCATAATTGTATCCGTATCACCTTTAACTCTTAAGTGAAGGAAACAAAGAAAGTCTTGAAAGACTTATCTTCTTCGGAGATCCTTTCGAATCAAGACACTATCCTTCTAATTATTTTTAGAAGTTCAAGTACGTTATTGATGGAGTCGAGGTTCAGACTTGGAGAAGTCAAAACACCAAGGTCTTCTTGAAGAGAATCTGAAGAATTTTGCTGCTTTTCGCTATGCCTTTTGCTGTTGTATGCATTGGAGTATTGTGCGTTTGTCTTGTTTGACTTGTGTCTTGAGTGAGAGCCCAAGGGGGGGGTGGGTATTTATAACTTCCAAGGGTCTTCTCCAGTCATTTATGATAGGGAGAAGATTGAGAAAAATTTATTTCGGAAGGGGGGTAGCCGACCGTATATTTGTATGGTTGGCTACCCTCCCACAATCAACTTTATGGGGGTGGCAACTGGATTTTCATCATTGGATCATGTCAATCAACTTGAAATCAGCTTTGAATGATTTGAACAGATCTCAACTGGTTACTCAATGAGCTGTCAGAATTTATAACTGTTTGCCAGTTACTTTCGGCTATCGGCCACAATTCCATCAACTGCTAATTTGTTTAGTCAACCAATGTAAACTTTTCCCACTTTTTAAAGTGTTTTGAATTGTTTTTTTCTTCAAACTTCAAGGTGTCTTTTTAGGCTTTGTCCTTGAACCGTTTGTACTTTGTTTTACTTTGTTTGAGCTATGTTTGAGTCTTGACTTGGATTTTGTTTTACTGAATTGCTTGTGGATTTATTCCAAACTTTTTTGCATGTCAACACTAGCTAGAATTATGCTTTGACCAAGATAACTACCCGCCAGATACAAACCTTTTATATCTACAAATAAGTGACACAAAGCTAGCATTATTGATAACTCAAATCAAAATTAAACAACCTAGTTGTAGTGTAATATAAAAATATTGTAGTATTTTTGCTGGTTGGCAATTTTTAAATAATATTACAAATTTAAAATTTAGCTGTTTGGAAGGGGTTATGATTAAAGTAAAGTTTATTATTAAACTAATTTTTATTTAGTACTTTAATATATACAGGGCTTTAATCCTATGAGAAATGTTCTCATACATCTACCATGAGAGCTTTTTATGGGGCCCACTTGTAAGTCCTATTTGGGGATAGGACTATGGGGGATAAAAAGATCTATGTGGGACCACTCTAAATATCAAGTTTGGCCCCAATCACATGTCTCTACCCCATTCATCCGTTCTTACAAATTCAGTCCATTCGAATTGGTGCACCAATCAATTCAATGGTCCTGTAAATTTAGATTTAACTGAAACTTAAGGTGTGTGATTATCAGGGGGTCCCTGTGTATTGAAAGATTTGGATTTGATGATAAATGAGCCCCACCTAAACTTCTCTCAAAACGATGGTGAGAAATAGTTCTCATAAGATTATTTCCCATATATATAATTTACACTGTTTGAATAAATAAATAGTGCGGTAAAGTAAAGTTCAACTACCACATTTTTTTACTATAAGTTACTTTTCTTTTATCATGTAAAATCATGGTAAAAAAGTAAAGTAAATACAAAAAATAACACATTTACAGCTCTTTTTTTTCACTTTACTTTACCACATACTGTGTCACTTTATTTTACCTCACCTTTTCCCATGATGTGATTTTAATTTTTATTTTACTTTACCACATGTAAACAAGTCACTTTCTATTTACCACATAAAACTAGGATAAAATGTGATAAGAAAAAAAAACTACTTTACCATTCCCTCCCACTTTACTTGACCATACACTTTTTCCAACTTTTATTTTATACCATCTTTATCATGATGTGACATTTACGTTTACTTTACTTTACCGTATATGTAAACAAACACATCATGATAGATTTGGTGAAGTAAAGCCTTTACTTTATTCTACCACTTCATTTGACTTATTTTACCCTACCTTATTTTATATTATCGTTTACTATGATGTGATAATAATCTTTATTTTATTTTACCACGTATGTAAACAAATTACTTTAACACAAGTCATTTTCTATTTATCATAAAAAACTATGGTAAAATGTGATAAAGAAAAAACAAATCAAAAGAAACTACTTTACCATTTCCTCCCACTTTACTTCAGTGTATACCTTATCTAACTTTTACTTTACCCAATCTTTACCATGATGCGACATTTAACTTTACTTTACATTACCATATATGTAAACAAATACAATTGAATAGATTTAGTGAAGCAAAATATTTACTTTACTTTAACACTTTATCTGATTTATTTTACCTCACCATTTACCATGATGTGATATTAATCCTTATTTTACTTTACCACACATATAAACAAGTCACTTTTTATTTGCCATATAAATTATAAAAAAATATTATAAAGTAAAGTCAAACAAAAGAAACTACTTTACCATTTCTATCCACTTTACTTCACCATATATACATTAGCCAACTTTTACTTTATCTCATCTTAACCATAATATGACATTTATATTTACTTTACTTTACTATATATATAAACAAATATATCATAATAGATTTAGTGAAGTCTCTACTTTACTCTATAACTATGTAATTACCATTTTGAAAGATTTTTATGTTCAACGTCTGCTCAAAAGGAAATGCCTTTGAAGGTTACTACCATTATCTCATTATTTTCATACCAAGTATCCACACGTTACGGATGCATTAAATTACCAGATGGGAAAGTTACACGAGGACTGAATCTGCCTTCCTTGTAATTGGTAACCTCCAGTTGTCAAGTTATTACAACACTCCAAAGAATTGAGACTGTATGAGGAAAAATTCTAAAGTGATGGGTCCCAATACATCATCAGTATGACATGCATTATTCAAAAAATTTAGATTTTATGAGGGTTTGCTCTATGGTGACCGATGCATTGTCCAAAAAATTTAAATTCTACGGGGGTTTACTCTATGTTGATTGTAAGTAGACTGATCATAATTCACTACATTACCAAGATAAAGATCGTGGTAACTTCTACCACAGTCACCTTGGAGTAAAATATTAAAGGCCCCGGACTGACAGGCTGCCACGGTTTTTAATGAGACGATCCGGACTCCATTCGAAAACCTGCCGCACTTTAATTGTGTACTCGAAGCAAACATTTTAATACAGTTTATAAAGCCCACCCACCCTCTTCCTTTCTCTTCGGGCTTTACTATTCTCTCTCTGTCCTTTCTTTCAAAACGCTCTTCTTTCTTCCTGCCTTCTTCCTCTCCACTTTTTCCCCGGTCGAAAAACAGCGAGAGACAGGAAATGTATGCTCCTCCATCGTATCAGGAGATGTCGTACTACGGTCACGTACAGAGGCGCCACGAGGAGAAGGGTTGCCTCTATGCATGGTATGTTTCCTCCTCCTCCCTTTTATCTTACTTCCGTCTAAGATTTCTATGTTCATCATCTTCTTTTGGTCTTTGGGTGTATGGCGTGCGATTACTATGTAGAATCCTTTTTTAGGGTTGGATCCATATGCCTTTTTAGGGTTGAATCCTTCCACAGTCTCTTCCTCTATTTGCCCGGATTTTAGGTAGTCACCGGTACCTTGAAAACTCCAAAGAAACCCTA
Organism: Sextonia rubra; assembly: GCA_037013555.1. Taxonomy (NCBI): domain Eukaryota; kingdom Viridiplantae; phylum Streptophyta; class Magnoliopsida; order Laurales; family Lauraceae; genus Sextonia; species Sextonia rubra. The sequence goes on along the minus strand of JASUAD010000018.1, from coordinate 12,165,036 downwards.
AGATGACTTCAAGTCTCCTCTGAAGTCAAAGAAAAAGAGAATTTTTTTCTAAATCGCCCATGTGGTCCCTTTTATTATCAATCTAGTTCCTTAAACACACGTATCTATTACCATATTGAAATCTAATGATGTTACCAATTGATCTCCATGTTGTTTTTTTCTTCTCTAAGTTCATGATGCCTGGCAACTTGAAGTGTTGCGTGCTGAAGAGGAAGACCTAGACTTTCGATTTTTGTGTTTTGCGTTTCTGAGTTTTGTGTTTCAAAGGGAGAGATGTTTCAAATGGGGGAAGAAGCAACGATATGCGGGATGGGGCGAGATTTGACTAGACCTAGTGCGTGGGCCGTGCCGCCTACTGAAACGATTTAGAAATCTTATTCACGAAATATTATTCTATCGGCCGACCATTTCATACGGGGACTCATATACAATGGTTTTGTTGATGCCGAGGTATGAGATTTTGATTGTTTCTTAGTTACCCTTTCAATTCTCATTTGGGCTCCTTCAAGAAAAATCGTCAAAGTAGTAATCTTTTTTTGGAGCCTATCTATTCAAAATTTAACCCTTTTTTTTTTAATACAGGTCCTTTGTATTTATTTGAGGTGCCATCCAAATTTTTTCTTAGTAAAAACAGTGGACACAGTGAATATCACGTGATACTTGCTGCCCTCATTTGAAATGTTCCCTCAATAAGACGGATGTTGGCAATTTTTGTGGGGCTTTATGTAAAGAATGTCTCTGGAGGTGAAATTGTGTTAACGTATCTTGGGGCTTTTATAGAAATTTGTTAACTTTTGTACGGCTATGTGGGGGGTGAAGCTTGTATTTGGGTCGGCTCTTGGTTAGAGCTCAGGAAACCTTTGCCACTGTTCAGTCATAGTTGGCCGTCCTTATGACCAATATGAAGTCCCGATGGGAGGGACGGGAATCATATTCCCGTACAAGAGGAAATGCGAGTCTTTTACCCTTATTAAAGCTTTTTTTGTCTTTTTCCTTACATGTTGGGCCCACTGATGTGTTCTTTTTTTTATCACTGGTTGTCGGATCCGCATTTAGTTCTGGAAGGAAAGTTGGATGTAAATACTTAATACTATTAAATATTTGTACACAATGGCCAAAGCTGGCGTTGAAACCTACCCCTTGAAGATGTGGACGGGAGCTTGGCATACCTCGGGTGACCAATCGAGCCCCTAATGGAGTCAACTCAATTATTATTATTATTATTATTTTTCTTTTAGTAGAACTCAATTATTCTCCAACTCTTTTTTATTCCCCTTTAAGTTTACAGTCTTATCAGTAGTGATCCCATGATATTCATATAGGCATGCTTGGAAGAGGGATAGGGTCGAGTAAAGTAGAATAAACTTAAAATAAAAAAGAAAGAACATATGGTTGGATTATGATGATTTTTTATCTTTAGTTATTTAATATAAAAATTTTTTAACTTTTCATATAAAAAGTAGATTTTTTTTTGTAGCTTAGTGATGTCTTTTTTATTTTTTCTGAAAAAAGAGAAGGAGAATTTGAATTTCTCAAAAAAAGAAGAAAATTTTGAATTTTAAAAATTAAATTTTATTCTACTTTATCTTATCCCTTTACCAAACATATTCTAAGTGAAAAATATTCTGGTGAGCTTTTACCTGTGAGAACCACAGGTGGGAGCATATTAATCACTTAATCTAAAACTTATAATGGACATGGATATCCCTTTGGTCACATGTTCCTAAGTTTGCTATACATTTAAATGGATTGGACTGTAGGATTGACTATATACACATATAAATAAATTAGATTTGTAGGCTCCAAATAAAGAAATTAGTAGCATGTGATTAGAGCCAAATTGAATATTTAGAATGATCTCGTATGTATTTTTACATCAAATAATGATTACATGAGTAAAAACCCAATGGCGTCCCCCATGGTGGTCCCCCCGCTTAGAGGATCCGCACTTCTTTACATCCCCACTCGACAGAAGATGTCGCCCAGAAAAAATGACCCTCCATAAATTGTAGAATTTTGAGTAGTGACCACGTGATATTCATTGTGTCCTGCTTACCTCAACCAAGTGTCTCTTTTTTCATTTTAACTTTAATCCTTAAATGCTTCAACGTTTTCTTTCTTTTATTTTATTAATTGCTTTAACTCTTGCATGAGTCTTTGATGGCGGATGACAATAGGGACGGCAGTGGCCGGTTGGGTTTGGGACGGGACGGCTAGTCAATAAACTGAATTTGACTGCCTGAGGGATACCCCACCATGTAACCAAACCCATGACTTTTTTGTAATCTGTAGAGCCAAATCTGTCGGTGGGTTGTGTCCTTCTATAATTTTTTTTATATACGCCCATAAGGTTTGTAGTATTTATAAATAGAATCTTGTGATTACATCATTTGTAAATAGGCCCCATTTTTTACATTTTCATTTCTTTCATACCCTTAATTAAGTGGATGAGAGCTGCTAGAGGCCAAAAAAAAAAAACCCAACTCTTCACACACAATTTTTTTAATTTCCAAACTACCCCTCCTTCCCTTTCCCACCATCCCCTCCACCCACTAGCTACCACCTCCGTCCTCTTTCCCTACCACCTAATCCCTCTCTCTCTCTTTCTCTCTCTCTCTCTTTCTTTCTGCCTTCATCCCTCTCCCTCTCTCCTTTTCTCTGCCGCCTGATCTCCTATTGCCGTTGAGAGAGAGAGAGAGCGATTGAGCAACGGAGGGGGGTTTGTGTGGCAGTGGTGGTGGGCGCGGGGGGGGTGGGGGGGGGGTGGCGATAGTGGGGACAGAGAGGAGGGGTAGTTTAGAAATTTAAAAAAGATTGTGAGCTTTTTTTTTTTCTTGTACCACTAGCAACTCTCTAAGTGGATTTGATAATAAAGAAAAGGGGTCATTATGTTTTTGTTGATTTTAACAGTTTTTCCCATATCTTTATTTATCAGTAAAAAATACCTTCCTCCTTCATATGATTTTATTTTTACTTTCTTCACTTTAACTTTCTTTTTTGTCATCTAAGCCCACGAAGTTCTTCATAGTAGGCGGTTAGCGGCATTTGCTCCTTTTACATTAAGATAAGATATATATATATCTTTTTACTTTTTCCTTTTTGTACATCATTAGTTTTTCGGGGGTCCTAAGTCCACTTTGGTATCATTTTTTTTTTTTTTTGGAATAGTTCTCATAAGAAGGGAGACTAGAAATTTGTTTAGATATTACTCTCTCTCTCTCTCTCTCTCTCTCTCTCTTTCCATAATGTTTCTAAGGGCTAGAAAAGTGTGCCTCAGTTTTTCCGAATTTATATTGGCCATCTCACTCTACATAATGGTTTTCGTAAATTCATGTTTTTACAATCTATTTTTGTATCGTTTTTCTCTTGTCTCAAAATTTGAAAAGACGTTTTAAAGAGCCTTTTTTTTTTAGTTAAAAGGAAAAAATTATATTAATAGAGGAGATGATGGTTTGAAAGAAAATAGTTTTAAGGGGCCCTATTCTTGATCTACCAAATTAGATAAATATATGATTTTTTAGTGTACATATTAAATTAAATGAAAATCCCTCAATCAGTTGCTCTACTAAAATAATCGTAAATATAATTAATTCAAAACATGCTTTTGCGCTCATGTTGCTAATAGGGAATAGATTAAAGACATGAATTAGAATTGAGAAAAATAAGAGAGGAGCAGGTGACACGTTTATGGTATTAAGGCAATTTAACAGATCTATTATTTAACCCATTAGGGCCTATTAATAAATTTTAGAAACCTTATAGGGGTATAGAAAAAATTTTTATTTTTAATATTAACCTACGAAAAAATTATTCTTTTAGGGTATACCTATGTCTGTTGTGATACAAATATTGTGCACAAATCTTTAAAAAAAAAATATTTTTTAATCATTAGCTGTGGGAAGGAGGGTCAGAGATAACCAAGACTTAAATCTACCCCGAAACTGACTTGGGTGAGAGTCTAAAGATCCATGCCTGCCCTGAACCTTACAATCCCACAACAACGGTTGCCAATGGGTTTTCCATCATCTACAACATTTGAAGTCTCCGGGTGCAAATAAAGCGTGTATGAGTCTATTTTTGGCTCCTGGAGAAATTAAGATTGAAAATTGAATCTATCCTCAAGGATTTGGGACATTCGGATTCGAATAGGCTAATGTATGTTCTGATCCATGGATCTAGATCCAAGAAGATTACATTTAAAGGGCAATGTTCTCCTACGAGTAGACTATATATAAGCTGTATGCAGTCAAGCTTGTGGGGCCCATTCATATGTAAGTATATCAAGGGGTGGAATGCAGATGAAAAGGTCTTCTCATGGATGATGGGGATATAAAGTTCAAGGCATTTTAACAGTTGGTTTTCTTGAGATTCAATGTAGCTGAGTGAATGTTCAATGATCGTAAAATTGAATATGATGTCAGATCATGGGCTGAAAAGAAAATCAAAGTTTAAAAGATTTAACCAGTTGATTCCTTGCCCTTGATGTAATAGCCTTAGAGTTTAAGGCATTTTAACTGTTGATTTTATTTTTTAGATTCAATCTAACAATGAATGAAGGTTCAATGACTGCTAAACTGAGCATGATACTAGATCATGGGATAAAAAGAGTATCACAGGGGTTGGTTTGATAAAAGGTGGGCCAAATGGGCTCCATAGTGCTTGACTGCACATTGAAGTTCTTGAATGTGAATATTTTCCTACATGTGAATATTAAAAATATATATAGGTTTTACGGGTGCATATAACTTGAATACATTCATATTTGAGAATCTACTTAGCTCCCATTATGTACCATTTAATAGCCCCACTTGTGTGCTTAAAAAAATCTAGTTTTTAAAGATCTTTTATTCAATTATACTAATGCCTTTCACATCTTATTTCAAATATAAATTTGTCTTTTACTTATTATTATTATTATTATTATTTTTATTTTAAGTTGATGCCAGGATTCGGATACATTACATACTATTCAGATATATTACATGGGTTCCAAGTTGGTTCCAAGTTGAGACAGTTGGATCTATAAGTTCCTATTTAGGTTCTGCACCCTGCAACCAACCTATATAAATCCTTACCCACTGCCAAATCCACCCCTAATAAAAGTTGGCCAGGTTCGGTCACCCATTCACTGGACCCGTTACTATTCCTAGATCACATAATGTTTATGGCATTGTATGGTCACGTAAGCCACCATTTTTTCCGGACACTTTTTGCGATGCAGTTAAATCATATATTCTTAATAAGTGAACTTTTCATATGGTAGTTCAACATTACATGGATCCAATGCATATTCAATTGTTCTTTTCCATGCTTTGATAAAAAAAAACTTTCAATTTCAAATCCATCGAAGTTAGCATTGAATCTGGCACATGTGAAAAGCATAGCTGCATTGAGTTTTCCAACTCCAATGGGAAGTCAACTTTGCACTGAAATTTTTTTATTATAGAGGAAAGATGCATGTACTCAACAATTTGAGTCGGCAAAAGGTGGACACCAATATAAGTTAATTTGTTTTATAGATATATTATTATTATTATTATTATTATTTAACGTTTTAGTCATGTTTTTCTTAATCAAGTGGTACATATCCCTTCCGTTGTTTTATTTTTCCTACTTCGCCTAGTGGCCAAGGGAGGCTGAAGTAACCCTGCGACCCACGGATTGATCCTGGGGGGAACTATGGGAGTAACTAGTGAGTGTCTTACCCATAGCTACAGCCCTGCGATTCCCTAATTTGTCTTTCTAGAGAATATCTCTACTAGAGATAATTGGGGTGGGACCACAACTTGAATTGTGTGTTACTGCCATTGGTAGCCCTTTTTTTGGGGGGGTTGGTGGGGTGTTGTGTTTGGGGGGGGGGGGGGGGGGGTGGGGGCTGTGGGACTTCATTATGAGGGTATACCTTAGGTCTATATCCCTGAGGTCTATGACCTATTCAGTGGGACTAATCCTTTGTCTGGCACATGCTAAGCCCAAATGCACTACTAGCCGTTGTCTTTGCAAGGTGACTCCACATAAACATGAATTCTGGCCCTAGTCTCTGAGTCTGAGGCATATCTAGCGTTTGCTCAACTTTAAAAACGAAGGCATGTATCTGGCATTTGCCTTGACATGAGCAGCAAGTGCCAAGTCCAAGCCCACCCATTTATCAATTTGGTCAGGCCGACTGGGCTTTTCATAGTTATTTTGGCTTTCAAGCAATTAATTTGGATCTATAGTTACTTAAATTCATGCATTACACATTGGGGCCAGGCTGGGTTGCAGGTTTGCTGATACTAAATCCAAGCTTAGCCCAATTATTAAATGAACTCACATTATATATCCGGGCATTGCCCAAAGTTAGGGGGCGTAGATTGGGTCTTTGCTGGCCCAATCCATGAGAACCTCTTTTATGGAATGGGAGTGGACTGATGTTTCTTCCTTCAGGGAACCCCTTCTGCAAATTTTGGAAAGCCCTTTCCTTGCAGTGTAGACAATTTTTGGGCTTCTTTACATGTCGTTTCCAATGGTTTTCTTTTCATAAAGCCCCCTGCACCGGCAGACATTTATTATTTGATCGTTGGTCATTGACTGCTTAATTTTCTTGTGCTTTGATAGCTTGTTTGCTGCTTGTTGCTGCTGCTGCTGCTTCGAGACTTGCGAGTGTTGCCTCGACATCCTCTGCTGCTGCTGCCCCGCTTAAACTAATTTCTTGCTCTATTATGATTTGCCCCACTTAAACGAATTTCTTGCTCTATTATGATTAGTATGAGAATAAGGATGGGATGAACTACTGAACTAATCTTTTATGTTAGTTTGTTTAGTGCTTTGACTATGTAATTCTACTTTGAAAATAAATATGGTTGTGATTTAGAAAAAAGTATATGGACGTGCCAACACATATGCTTGAGTGGTGTTGAGCCCCTGATTCCACTCATATGCCCATGGAATCACTACTCAGAACAAGACACTCACAAGCATGTAACACTCGCAAGACAAGGACTTTCAGGTCCATGTCCTACCAGCATGCAACGCACTGCTTGGGACTCTTTTTTTATTTGAAGGGGGGGGGGGGGGGGGGGGGGGGGGAGGTGTGGTTTGTTGTTTGTGGGGGGAGGTGTCGTGCGCTTAAGGGGCACCTTGCGGGTTCCTTTTCTCATTCAATTTGCCTCTAATTGGGCATAAGAAACATCATGATTAAGTCATTAAAATTGACTTTTGCCTTGGCGTTTCAGCTTGTAAAACAACTCAGGAACACTTCAAGGGAGTGCTATGTGATGAGTCCATAAAATTACACTTTTTCAACATCATCCCATATAGATTTAAGGACTTAATTAGGATAAATGCATGGTTTTAACATAAGTTCATGATTTTATGTGATTGAACATCAAGTGTTTAATTGGATTTCAGTCATTACACACTTTTCAGCAGGATTTCATAAAAACCAACAATTTAACAGATTTTTCCTAATTTCCTTCTCATGAATTTCAAAATTCCGGGAAAATGAGGAATCCCATTCGCATTAGAATTCTTTTCTACATAAAATTCTTTCTTGATTTAAGTTTATTATTTTTGTTGGAACTTTCAATTCATGGGACCCACTTTAAGGAAAGAATTTGAAGAGAGTGAGGAGAAAAAATCTTGGAAGAGTTTTATAGATACAAGGACTTTGAACATCAAATAAGGGGTCCCACTACAACTGGGTATGATCTCAAGTGGAGCCCACAAAGTCCACAAATCTGATTTTTCTCCTTTCTACAAAGAGTCCTAGTGCTACAAGGACACTAGGAGGCGCATCTCAATTGTGCATGGTTTCTTTTAGGGTCTACTAAAGTTGCACAAATTCCTTCGTATCTCCTCTTACAAAAGAATACTGATTTAGTAGGAGACCTCAGAAGATTTGACAGAAACCCAAGCTAGAAGAAGTTTGAAGTAGATAAGATAATTGTATCCCAGATAAACAAGAAGACATTAAGGCTCTTATTTTGGAGATCAAGTTGGATAAGAAGATGAAGACCATGTGGGAAAAGAAATCTGCAAAGCAAGAAAAAAAATATATACAAAGAAAGCCATAAGGTGGGACGTCCCATGCTCGGACGTCCCCTCTTCCTACTACTTCCTCACCCTCTTTCTTCACTTCTGCTTCTAAAGAGGGTCTTCCCAAAGGCCACACCACCAACTTTGGCTTCATCAAGAAGGGGCGATCACATCCTAGTGCATTGTGATGAGAATTTGAATGTGCTAATAAAATTATTTTCTTTGATTTCTAAATTTCAGTTTTGTGCTAACTTTTAATTAGTCTTGTGTGCTATACTAAAATAATAATTAGTAGCAATTTAACCAATGTAGAGGGTTGATTATACAATTAGTAACCAAGTTTAGTAACCCTACTTGATGTTGTGTCTGATCTGCGATACAATGCATGCTTGGGGGCAATGTAAGTTTGAGTGAAAGAATAATCTCAGATCCATTAATGTTTAAAGGTTAGTTCTGAAATTGACAAAGTTATTATTAATTGAGGTTCATTCTCGATTTGGATTGAGAACTCAAAATCTGAGATGGGTGAAGCACTTCAAGCATTTGAGCCTCCTGACTAAACCGAGCGGGGTGCAGATGATAGCTACGGAGCAGTCTAGTCCCACACAAGAGTGACCCACACCTTTTGGGATTTCTTTTGGTTAAACACTATTTTGATAGCCCATATTTTTGTTGGGCTTGTAACCAAACTTATATTTGGTTTAACTTTACAACATTAAACTCTAAATCCTCTATCTTTTGTTGTGCATATGCTCTGATTAATTATGATATACCAATTGCTAGATAATGCTTCCCCAGGTATTGGTGAATATGAATTGTCTGAGCTTACCGCAGACCTGAGATCTTATGTGGGATTTTGATTAAGAGCCATGTGTTGTATTAAAAATGAAAAAGTCTTAATTGGCCTCTAATCTCATGTTAAACCCAGTTTCAATTTTGGGAACATGACAGTTGGTACCAGAGACTTGCACGATTCTAAAAAATAAAAATAGATAGAAACGTTAGTTGGTGAGGATCCAATTACGTTAGACAGATTTTATCTGCTTAGTGTGAAGTCTATAGAGTTGTTTTCTAGCATTGCGTTATAGGTGCAAAATGCTTCCAATTCTTTTGCAAGCTATGGCACATCGTGGCACCGGATCTAAGGATGCCAACGGGGATGATTTAACCCCTCAGATCTACATTATTAACAGCCACTGCAGGCATTTATGCAGCCTTAGGCAGCCCAGGCCGCTCAGCAGAACACCCATTAGGCAGAGAGGGCCGCAGATAAGCTCTTAGGATAGAGAATAAAGGGTTACAGAAAGAGCAAAGGTAGAAGTAGAGAGAACGAGTAGATGTCGAGAGAGCTATAGAGTGAGCACATGCAGACTTAGACATGGGAACTTTTCAGGCCCAGCTAGCAGCAGCAGCAGAGAGTAGCTGAGCCCATTTAGGTGGTCATAGCACCTCGGGAGGTTGATCCAAATGACATCTTCTAGAAGTTTAGGAAGAGGTTTCCTTTGGAATTCCATGGGATAAAGGACCCAATGGTGGCATAGAGAAGTTAGAGTAGATATTCACAGCTTTCAGGTTTACGGGCAAGCAAAAGGTTGAGTTGGCAGCTTGTATGTTCCGGGGAGTGGCTCATATATGGTGGATCTCAGAAAAAGCCACCGTGCAAGGAACTACAATGACAGTGGCAGATGCGTGGAAGACGTTCACCACAGAGTTCACCGACAAGTTCATCCCCAAATACCTGAAGGCTTAGAAAATGAAGAAATTCGATAAATTTACAACAGGGTACCATGTCAATGCAGTAATTCATGGGACTATCTAAGTATGCACCCACCCTCATTACTACGGTCGAGGAAAACATCAGGCGCTTCTTGAAGGCTTTAGTGCTAGGATCCCCATGATGATTGGGGATATCGAGCACCCGACTTTTCAAGCCTATGTCAAAAGTGCATACTGGGTAGAAAGGAAACTCATAAAGTTAGATGCAGAACAAGGTTTTCAGACTTATCAGGTGCCAGGGCAGTAGTTTCAGCTGAGGCAAGTGTTTGGGGCAGAGTCAACAAAAGAAACAAAAATTTCAGGGACAAGGTTCGGGTTAGCCAAAACATCAGTGCGAGAAATGTGGGAACAACCATCCCACAGACAGGATCTGTGACTATCCCAACGGTGGTGGCTGGCTAACGGCATCTCAGACTGTCGCATCCTGTGCAGCAGCTGCAGCAACAGCCTAGGAGGTCAGGACCTCAAAATAGGCTGCAATAGCCTAGCCAGCAGCCACCTCGGGCATCACAGTAGTAGCCGCAGTATAGAACACCTACACCACAGCAGCATAAGTAGTATCAAGGCCAACAGGGCTAGTAGATTCAGGGCCAACAGGGCAAGTACTAGCAGTTGTTTCAAGGTAGAGGGTAGCAGAGGCCAATGCTGAAAGGTCCGCAGGGACAAAAAAAAGGCCACAACAGGAAGGCCAGGTCTTTGCCTTAACCTAGGAGCAGGCTTGCGCTTCGGGAGACGTCATCAAGCCACCGTCCCTCTATCCGGAGAAAAAGCTAAAGTTTTATTTGATCCTGGCTCCATGCATTCATTTGTATCACATGCTTTTGCAAAATGTTTGCATGGAAAGGTAGCAAGGTTAGACTTTAGTATGGTACGCGATACACTCATGGGCAGACAGGTCAGATGTCGTCAATAGTTTTCGGAGAGTATATCCTACCCAGAAATCTCATCATCTTGACAAAGAATGACTTTGATGTCATTTTGTGTATGGATTGGTTGGCTACCTAGAGGGCAGTAATGGATTGCTTCAACAAGATGATCAGGTTGAGGCTTTAGGCAGACAATGTTGAGTTTGTGGGGTAGTGCAGGCAAATTCCGACAAGCAGGGTATCAACTTTGAGAGCAATCAGTCTTTCTAAGGAGCGGTTGTAAAAGATATTTGGCGCTTATTAAGAAGGATAAACAGTCCAAAGCAGTGGGGGATGTATTTGAGATACTTGATGTATGTGACTCCCAAATGTTTTTCCTGATGAGATTCTAAGTCTCCCACCGATTTAAGAGATAGACTTCACGATCGAGTTAGCTCCAGGGGTAGCTCCGATTTTGAAAGCTCCATACAGAAGACTCCAGCAGAGTTCAAAGAATTGAAAGAGCGGTTGCAAGACTTTTTGAATGGGGGTTTGTAAGTCTAGGTGTATCACTATGGGGAGCACCGGTCTTGTTATTGATAATGAAGGATGGCTTCATGAGGATTTGCATAGACTATAGGCAACTTAATTAGGTCATGATCAAGAACAAGTATCCATTTTCGAGGATCAATGAGTTGTTTGATTAGTTACAGGGATCCTAGTTATTTTTGAAGATAGATTTGAGGTCAAGGTACCATTAGCTCAGAATTAGAGATTAGGACATAAAAAAAATAGCATTCAGGACCCAATATCGACATTACGAATTCTTAATGATGCCATTTGGACTAATGAATGCTCTGGTATTGACGAACAAGATATGTGCACCATGTCTCGACCAGTTCATTGTTGTCTTTATTGATAACATGTTGGTCTATTCTAGGTCTCGATAGGATCACGAGCCGCATTTAAGATCATCATTGCAGACTTTGAGTGATCATCAACTCTACAATAAACTGAACAAGTGTGAGTTTTGGCTAGAGCAGGTGGCGTTCCTAGGTCACATTATTAGCAGGAAGGATTTCGTAGTGGATCTAGCAAAGATACAGATAGTGGTTAGTTGGCAAAGTCTGTATTCAGTGTTAGAGATTTGTAGTTTCTTGGGTGTGGCAGGCTACTATAGAAGATTCGTGAAAGGATTTTCATCGATTGCATCACCTCTGACAAAGTTAACGCAGAAGGACATACCTTTTGTGGGGACAAAGGAGTGCAAGATTAGTTTTCAGGAGCTTAAGGCTAGATTAACTATAGCTCCAGTGCGTATACTTCCATCAGAGGACGACAAGTTTGTTAATTTCACAGATGCTTCGGGAGTAGGATTGGGTCATGTACTCAGGTAGGATGGAAAAGTTGTGGTCAATGAGTCTACTCAACTTAAGGAGCATGAGAAAAAGTACGCTACCTATGGTTTAGAGATTACAACAGTGGTTCTAGCATTGAGGATGTAGCGACATTATTCATATGATGAGGCAGGCCCATTGGATGGAATACATTAAAAATTATGATTTTTCAATCAAATACTATTTCAAGAAAGCAAATGTAGAGGCAGATGCATTTAGTAGAAAGGTGGCAATGAATGCATGTATGAGGGCAGAATGGTCATGGGTAGAGATTTTTGTGGATTTGGAAGTTGATTTGTAGCCATTCAATGACAAAATTACAATAGTCAAGAGATTTTGGGCAGGACTAAGAGCAGGCAGATAAAGGATCCATAAGTGGTTAGAGTGATTAAGCAAATTATAAGTAGACTAGACTTTAGATTATTGGAGAGTGTGTTATATTATTAGGAAAATTTGTGTGCCAAATATAGAGGAATTGAAGAATGAGAACTCAATAGAAGCACACCATTCTCGTTTCACAATCCACCTTGGTAGTATGAAGATATATTCACAGTCACTATTGGTGGAATAATATGAAAAAGGATAGCATGTTTTGTGGGAAAGTGTTTAGCGTGTTGGTAGGTCAAGGCATAGCACTAGAGACCCCTAGGACTTCTAAAGCAATTGGCAGTACCAGATTGGAAGTGTGAGCACATCACTATGAATTTCATATCAGGGCTACCGATGTTGAACAACAAGGACCGTATCTAGGTCATCATGGACAAATTGACCAAGGTTGCACATTTTTTATCGATGAGTATGAGGACACCTAAGGATGAGTTGGCCGGCATGTATATGGATGAAGTTGTCAAATTGAATGGGGTAGTAGTTTCGATCATTTCTTACAGGGATTCAAAATTCTTAAGTGTTCGGCCGAAAAAGGGATCGCCTACACCTCTTTTGACAAATGAGAAAAGATATAGAAAAAATAATAAGAAGAATGTCGTTTTTCAACTTTTCATTTCCAAGTTTAATTAGGTGGGTTCTTGACATTCAACTTCCTAGGTGAAAGTTGTTTTATATATTTTTTTTCACAACTCCCCCATTGGGTTTCAAATGATCAACACTTGGGAAAAAATGTTAAAATCCATAGAAGTTACACACAAAGAGCAAAAATGAATGAAAAGGAGGGGGACAACCGATTGCCATGCAACTATAACTCATCCTTTGTATTTGAAGTGACCATTGTCTTGTTTTCAAGTCAATCGAGCAATCTTCGTAGCCTACCACCCATTTTCCGCAGACAAGCAAAGTGCGAATTTCAAGGGGAGTAAGAATAAAAGATACGGTCATGGTCGCCCCCACAGATGACTTATCCAGTAATGCCAATGGGTTGGCCATGATTATGTCTATATCTCTTCCTACTCCTAAGTCAAGAAACCGAAGGAAGTCTTAAAAGACTTGTTTTCTTCAAGAACTCATTGTCGGATTCTCAAGTCAAGGCACAACCTTGTGAATATTTTCAAAAGTTCAAGTACCTTGCCTTTGCCTTCAGTGTTGCCGTTGAGAAACCAAAATTTGGAAGCTCCTTCTAAAGTGCAATAGAGTTTGAAAGATCTGTAAGTTCTGGAGGCGACATGTCTTTTTGTTATTAGTTGTGTGTTGTGTCCTTTGCAATGGGCATCCAAAGGGGTATTTAAAGGTGGGGAAGTTTTCTTCGATCATTTTTGAAAGGGAAAAACTTAATCCAAAAATCAAATTTTCAGGGAGTAGCCGATTTCGTGTTTGTTCAATCGGCTATTTTCCTATAGTTAACTGTGTGAGGTGGCAGCTAAATCTTTATCCCTTGAATCATGTCAATTAGCTTAAAATTTGCCAGAAAATTATTTGACCGAATCTAGGTCGGCCATTTACTTAGTTGTCAGATATTTTCAATGGTTGGCTATTGCATTTCTTCAGTCGGCCAGCAGGGTCTTCAACCAGTTTGTTGTTCAATGCAATCGGCTACTACACTATGCAGTCAAACATTGCTTTTTTCTTTTTTTGCATTATTTGGAGTTTTTTTAATTTATTTTTCTTTCTAAACTTCAAGGGGATTTTCCATGCTTTGTCCTTAAATTGCTTGGACTTTGTTTTGCTGAGCTTGGGCCATGTTTGGGTCTTGATTTTGACTCGACATAGTTAAATTGCTTGGAGATTTCTTTAAAACTCTTTGCACGTCAACAAATACACCTCGAGATGTAATGATGAAGGCTTTTTCCCACAATCATTATGCCTCGAAAGATGTTGATTTAAAGAAAATGACTTCCTTGCTCTTTGCTTCCTTCTTTTCACAGACACATTTTGTGTATTGTTATTTGTGGGAACAGGTTTTCTATGGTTCTTGAGGTTTAAATAGTCTAAGTGAGTCTAGCTTTTAAGAATGAAAAATGAGTTGGCCTGTGGAAAATGTCCTTCCTTAATCCTATTTTCCAAGGAACATATTTGTTTTTTCTGGGTGAATAAGGGTTTTCTTGATGTTTGAAGGTGACTAGAGGATGTTTGAAGGTGCCCGTGGATTTTTTATGAAAATTGGTTTGGTTTTTTTGCTTTGTCTCTCCTAAAAATGGTGTTTAACTGATTTCGGGGTGCTTTTGGTGGGTATGGAGGAGTTTTGAATGAATGAAGGCCCTCTTGACCGAAGTTTTTGGGGTTGATTTTTTCTTAAGGGTATGGAGGTCTTTATTGCACAAGAAAATAGATTCACAACCATCAAAAGGTTAAAATTAGTAAGTGAAGCTATGGGTCCAACTTGAATTTCCCTGAGAAATCAACTATTTTCACATGATTGATTGTTTAAGGGATCAAATGAAGTTGTAATTGATCATGTGACCACTTGTTTCGAATGTATTTTGGGGGGAAATATCAAGGTGAAGGTGAAGCAAATTCATGACAGACTGAAAGTGGCTAGAAGCAAAAAGAAGAGTTTTACAAACTTGAAGAGAAAAGATATCGAGTTTGAGGAGGGTGAGCATGTGTTTCTGAAAGTATCACCGGCCAGAGTTACACTAAGATTTGGGGAGAAGGGCCAATTGTCTTGGAGATTTGTTGGGCCGTTTGAAATTCTGTAGAAAGTTAGGGATGTTGCGTACAGATTGACTCTACTAGCAGAGTTGGCAGGGGTTCACAACGTCTTCCATAACTCAGTGTTGAAGAAGTATGTCATTGATCCTTCACATGTTTTTTAGTATGAGCCGCTTGAGCTTTAGGTAAATGCTACCTACATCAAGAGGTTGACGCAAATCATAGACATGAAGGAGCAGATTTTGAGGATTTGGACAATTCATTGGGTGAAGGTTTAGTTTGTGGGGGGGGGGGGGGGGGGGGGGGGGGGGGGGGGGTTGGGAAGCACCATAGTCCAAAAAAGGCCACTTAGGAATCAGGGACCAAGTGAAGCCGCAATACCTAGATCTTCTTTGAGAGGTACATTGGTAATTGGAGGACCAAATGTCCTAAGGGGGGAAGAATGTAATGTTTTGTATCCTAAATATGAGTATTAGCCTAATTAAATTGTATTCTAGCTAATTAGGATCCGTTAGAGTCTAGGTAATGTTGAACTATAAAAAAAAAAATACAAATGTTGCAGCGAAGACATTAAAAGCAAATTCCAAACCAAGGGTATAAACCCCAGGGTTGTAGAATGACAAGTCAAGTACTGCATCCAAAGATTTAGAGCTAGTATAATCAACCCAAAAGACTTCAGATGAGCTTAAAGACAGCAACTCTAATTTCAAAGTCAGTGAACTTCATTTGGTCACATCAATCACTCAATTTCGAGTTCAAGGTTCATTAGCTCAAAGTCTAGGAGTCATTGAACACACTCAAACTTTTGGGTTACCAAAGTGGCTGAAACTCTTATGGCAACTCCAAAACATGCTTGGGAATGATGTTTCAAGTTTCAAAGCATTTAGACTTTATCTCATTTCAAACCAAGCTTCAGTGACTGTTTGCTAGCTCTTTAGAGGTCCTTGTGGAAATTGACACTTTTACATGTTAATGCAAGCTCAAACTTAGAGGAATGCCTTCAAGTACATTCAAAGACTACTATTCAAAGTTTCAGAGCATTTGGACATCATTTGGACCGAAACTCAGTTTAAATGATCATCTATTAAGCTCTGTGGGGTCACTGTGCAAAGTGACACCTCATGAAAGATCAAATTAGTTGAAATTTCTAGAGGAAGCTCAAACTATACTCAAGGGAGGCTCCGCAAAATTTCAGGTCAAACGGACATCATTTGACCCAAAGTCTACAAATATGTCAACTTTGGGTCAATGACCTCCGAATAATGTGGGTCATTAGCAAAGTCCTGCTTCCCGACACCTAAAATTGATGAAATTTGTGTATAAAGCTTCAGTCATGCTCAAAGGAGATTATAATTTTCAAGTCAAAAAGATGTCGTTTAAACCTACTTCGACAACATGTCAGTTAGGAGTTCGCGACTTCTGAGTTATGGGGGTCACTGACCAAAGTTTTGCTTTTAGAAGGTCAAAGCTAATGAAATTTGGAATTGAGATGCAAAATATATTTAAAGTTAATTTCCTAAAGTCTCAAGTCAATTAAACATCGTTCAGTAAGAAAACAAGCTAACTACCTACAATGCAAGGTAAATAGTAACTTAGAACATGCAACAAATGAGTCACTGTTCGAAATCTTACTTTGAAAAATCCAAACTGAATGAAATTTGGATGGACACTCCATGATACCCTAGACATCAGTCCCTTCGAGTTTCAAACCAAACTGAGGTCAATTGGGCCTCAAACAACTGAAACAGGGGCTCATTTTCATGAAACTTCAACAGGGGAATTGACCAACTTTAGAATGTTAGAATAGGTTGAAATTTCTCTAACTCACTCAAAATAATGTAAAAGAGGATCCCTCCAAGTTTCATAAAGATCAGACATCATTTGGGCCTCAAACAAGCAAAAACAGGTCACATATGCAAAAAGTCCAAAACGGGACCTCGGAGTGACCGCAACTACGGTTACTAATACCTATGGACATTTTCTATGGTTTTCGGTGGTTCCCTCCACTTCCTTTCGAACTTCAACTCCCCATAACTCCCAAAGCTACCTCTAAAATCTATAAAAAGGGAGGTCTGACACTTGGGAAGGGCCAGTACACACAGAGACAACAGTTCCTAAGTTTCAGAGACAAGTTCCAAAGTTCGAAGCAATTCATAAGGCACTCCAAGTAGTCCCAACCCATTTCTTTTTCTCCTTCTCACTTAATTAATGTGAGAAATGGTTCAAAAAAGGAGGAGGAGCATGTGTATTGTTTAGAAAAGATAATGTTTAAATGCTATCAAGTTCTTTTGTTCTTTTCACTTGGGAGGGTTTTTGGAGTCATCCCAGAAATTGTGAAAAGGCCTTTTTAGGATTCATTATGTCCCTTGAAAATCATACATTCAGAATGACACAACTTTGGCTCGATTTTGCTTGCACACAATACTCTTTTCAGATTTGTACAAAAACGGTATGTAACTAAAAGTGATGATCACCAAAAGTTTTGATCGATTCTACGGCCAAAATTTAGCCCTATTGATGGTCATTCAGTACTGCAAAGATTGAAGAAACCAAATTCCAATACTCTAGAAACGTCACAGAAACGAAACGGAACAAAAAAGAGTAAATAGTGGCTTTTTTAGGTCATTGTCTGCTAGTAATCGTGACCCACGGTCACTGGCATGAGCCAGTGACCGTGGCCCACGATCACTCCCCCCTGTCTTTTCTTTTTTTGCATTTTTTTTCCAGTTTTCATGCCTTTTCTTATAAATTCCAAATTTAAATCATATCTGAAACTAGAGTAAGGGGTTGTGAATGTTTTAAGATTTGTAAACAACCTGCATCCTCGCAGTCAAAGCATTTAAACCCATGTAAACAAAGGGAAAATAATGATGAACTATAGTTTTTTTCCATTCTTCTTAACGTTTGAAGTGTGTGAATATTGGACTCAAATCCGTTGCATTTCACATCATGTTTCGAGCGCGATCAGAAGATTGGTGCCTTTTGTGGGAAGTTTTCGCTATAATTTATGATCAAATTTCGCCAAAAGACATGAAAATTGGCTAAAATGCATGAAAAGTTAAAAAAAGTGCTGAAATGTGTTGCTATTAGCCAATGACCATAGGATGTTGTGTAAAATAGCTTGTGACTGTGGGAGACAATGTAACACAAGCAGGGACCGTGGGCTTGCGGCCATTGGCCTGTTTTGTCTCCAAAATGACTTTTTTGACTTCTGAAGACATCCATGAAAGACCTTGATGTCTATGATGGGTTTGTGAACTTAAGTGAAGAAACTTTGCACCTCGAAGTACATCCTTTTATCATTCAAATGAAGGCATTAAGACCTCGAAGTGCATAACTTTGCCATTTAATTGAAGGAACTTTGTACCTCGATGTGCACAGACCAAATCAACATCCTTTTATGTAATAAAAGAGTGGTGATTCATAGAATGGCCCTTTGTAGTGCCAGAAGTTGAAGTCACAGGTGTTTTACCTTTTCTGTCTGCAAAACAAAGAATGAAAAGAAAATATCAACAATAGTGACAAAGAATGAGAAGAAAACATCAGTAACAGTGAAAATAACTAGGGCATGGAATTCTACCGAAATTTCGGCAGCGTCTCCCCTTAGCAAAAGGCCAAAATGAGAAAATAATACTTAGTTGTGAGACCAAGAATTGGCATCAACGTATACTTAAGTCCCAAAACTACGGCTCTCGATCCAAACAGGTGTTCGAGCACCTTAAAACCTTTCAAGGGGCAATTGGATTCATGTTTGAACACAAAAATTGTAGTACCCAATGCAAGAAATGCATGCACAATACAAGCAAAGCATAACAACAACTATATACAACACAAAGCATAAACAAGTTCAAACATATATGAAAGTACAGCATTTGAAAGTATAGGCATGTTTTCAACAGAGTTGACAAAGAGCAACACCAATTGTAAAGCATTGAAAACAAAAGTAAGTGTTATCGGTCTTGCCTACAACTATTGGAGAATATTTCTATCTTGCCTACAACTATTGGAGAATATTTTACTCTCCACATTCAAATTTGAAGCCGACTAAAGGATTTACACATTCCCGAGACGACATCTCTAACAAATTTCAACAAACAAAGTTCCAGGCAATGATTTGCTATGATGGGACCATTAGACATTCTTGTGGGAGATCGAAACGCACTATTTTTAGTATATTTAGAGCTAATGAAGGAAATATTACTTTGCAAAGTTAATTCCAAAACAAAGATCATCAACTTTCATCAATGATCAAAATGTGATATTATATCCGTTAGCTTCCCTCACAAAGACGGTCGACATTACTCAAAGTGACTCGGATCATACATCTTGAGTCAGCATTAGAAGAGGCAAGGAAGGGTGAATTAGTCTTCAAAGTTGTAGTTGAAAAAGACAATATAAAATAGCTTATTCAAAGCTACATTCAACTACTTGACCGGAGGTTCATCCTATTTTCATTGGTTTCTTTAACCGGTCGCTCATTTTGAAGTGATTTATACTTATCATGTTTATTGAGATTTAAGGGGAGTAACCTTCTTATCAAAAGCAAAAGAAATATGCCGTGTGGTTACTCAGTTTGTTGATCGTGAAAGAATTCCCACAGAAGCGACGATGGTCAAGATTGTGTTCACAACATGTTAGTGATCGGGCAAACTACTACAAATCAAATCCCCTGTAAATCCCACTGAGGATTGGTGACTCAACTTGTTCCTTACATTATGCTAGGAATCAAGTAGGCTATCATCTCTCAACCCCCTGTACTTCCCACAATCTGAAAAAGCCAGGTGTGTGCTTAGATTATGTCAATAGTTAAGCAAAACTAGTGAGTGTGATTTATCAAGTTCAACAATGAAGTGATGAAGCCTGAAATTCAATCAAAGCTATATATTCCACTAGATGGAGCTTGCTTACTTTAAATCTCCTAAGGAATGGTTATCTAAAAACCTTTTGAAGTTCAAGACCTCATGTGCCACTCTAGGTACTCCAAATAGGTTTTGTACAGTTTAGTTCATTAATTTTATCTTGACTTGCAAAGGAAGCAAAAAAGAAAAAAAAACAAGAAAAGGGAATGAAATGTCCATGCCAAATTCAACTACTTGGCCATGACCATGATCATGCAATGGAGCAGTAGAACCTCATGGTACTCAACTTTGTTTGATAACATGAGATTGGTATGATGTTTGTGAGTTGTTTGTATCTCAAAGGATTGAGAAACTTAAATGATTCAAACCCAAAAAAAAAAAAAAGAGGAATGTCACAAGACGACAGTGACTGTGGTCCTCCATGACCATTGTTGGCAATGAGAGTGGACTTGCACCAGTGATGTCCCAACATGGAATGTTTCCATGAACTTGCAACCTTAACCCATGTTGATCACCATGAAGAGAATCACAACAGCACCCTCGCATAGTCAAATGAATCAAGTTGAGCATTAAAATGTGAATGCCTGGTTTACTGTGATCTAACTCCCAAAACTGTCAGCTATGCTTGGAATTTTGAGTTCGTGTTTGTGCCAGTTTGCAAGTAGAGCATAGAAGAACTCTTAGCCTTGTACAAAAGTGAATTTCAAAGCACTATAATGCATTAGAAGAGAAAAAAAAAAAAAAAAAAAAGAGGGAGAGCACAAACAGCCGTAAGTAGGCCGTGACCGTGGGACTTGCCTAAACTGATTGGTTGTGACCATGGGAGTTGCCTGGACAGTGTCTAACTTGGACAAAAATCCCTCACAGCAGAATGCTCAGACATGATTCTGTTAGATTTTGTGGACTCAATCCATCAGTTGATGTAATAAATTGATTAATTTCTTTATTTATCAATAAAATCATGCTTTACTTTCATGAGATGAATATTATTTTACTACTTCATGCACATGACCAATACATATGACATAATGGTTCATGAGTTGAACCGGGTCCCATTAGTATATTAGATGTGATATATGTGCATGGATGAAATCCACACACGGGAGATATATGTCACAAATCTTATACTTAAATAGCTTCACAACCAGTAATGAGACTGGGCATCTCATTTGATAAGGTTGCAGCACTTTGATCACTATAAGATAGTGTGATTTGTCTCGATCATCAGAATGTAAGATTCTGGATCACGGTGCTGGTACATTGGATGTATTGAAGGACCATGAGATGCACCTTATGGAATTCCGTCTCAATAATAAGGTATGCTCTCATAATTCCCTAGCAATAGGCTCTCAATCCTGAGACATTGATGAACTCAAGTTTCTATCTATTCATTTGCTTTGAATCACCAATGAGTGATGCCGGCTATAGGTTAACACCTCGATGTCTTGGGTATGTGGTAGTAGAACTGTGGGAACATTGAATGATCAAGATGGAATCTATCTCTATTATCCCCTTGTGTCAATTAATGGATTTGTCATTAGTAAGTGCGCACCCATCTCAATTAAGAGTTAATTGGATGGTACTGATTATTACTGTGATTAATTGGGGCTCAAGGATAATAAGATGTGGAACTTAGATTGGAAGAGACAGATTTATTCCAATTGATCCACGGATATTGATAGAGGGGCCTACTTGTGGTAATTGGGAAGTTTAGGGTCTTCATTGTAATTTATTCGTAAGACTAGAGTGCAATTGCATTTATATAGTAGTGTTATTTGCAATTAACTGTGGGCCGGAATTGCACATGAGATGTGGGGTTGCGGTGTTTCAGTTGGAGCCAGCTTTCTAAGTAATCCCTAGTGGTCCCCACGTTAGCCCAAGATATTGGAAAATACTAATCCGACTTGAACTCTAGAAAGAAGAGTTAAGAAAGGAGAAAGTTGCTAATTGCTTTGGGAGACTTCTATTTCAATTAGACAAGGGAGAGATTTGAAAGTCTATAAAATCTCTTGGACGTCCAATAAGACTCTCTCTTACGCCCAAAACCATATTCGTGCAACAGTTGCACGAGTTTCTCTCTCCTTCTCTCTTTTAGTTCCTTAGAGTTTCGAGTTAGGATTTCTCCTGAAGATTCCACTACTCTTCTTGAGAAAAGAAATCCAATTCAGGTCGTAGCGTGGAAGGTTAAGAGGTGTTGAAGATTCTCATCATCAAGTAGAGTCGCAACTTCTCCATTAGAGCACTGCAGATCTCCAAAGGTATGATCTACTTCTTTCATGTCGTAGATTATTATGGGTATTTAGTGCTATTTGATTCTATCTTTTAGATAGAATATTTACTGTACATGGTCACGAGATTGAGAGTAATGCATCCTATATTAGGTTTTTGGTTTTATGGATAGTTGATCCCTATGTCAAGTGGGTCAAAAGTTTTGAAAATCTATCCACAAGACCCACCTGCTTCCAATAGATTCTTCCATCAACAGCATATTAGAGACATGAAAGAGGAGCATGGAAGTATAAAACAAAAACAAGCAGTCGAGCAATTCATCAAACGGGTGATGACCATGGCCACCACTATGGATGCGTCTGGGCTAGCTATGCTACAGGTTTGGGATGATGACACCAGAGACATCTTAACGTCAAAATCGTTGATCACATCATGCATCTCAAACAAACAAACAAACAAAATTATTTTTAAGCGAGGCTGTGACCGTGGCTTTCCCACGGACTATGCTGGTTGCAAGCGTGGCACCTCCTCGGACAGTGCCCAGATCAGAAAAAGGCCTCAAGGTTCTGATTCCCAACTGAGTAGTCCACCTTGGGCAGAGCCCTCACATCAAGGGCTGGCTGCAAACGTGGGAAAAGAACCGAGGAAGAAGAGGAAAGAAGGGATAAGCCCAATCCCAGATCCTTACGCACAAAATCACAAGCAGAGCATTGAAATGGTGGCATGATTCGATCAGAGTTCATAAGCACGAACCAATTGCAGTTCTTGAAAAGTGTTTCGGCATCACATCAAAAAAAAAAAAAAAAAAAAAAAAAAGATGAAATACAAAGAAGATGGGAACGGGGACCCTTACCAGCCATGACAGCCTTCTGCAGTTGAGAAGCTGGAAAGCTAGAAAAAAGAAATCAAGAGGAAGAAGAGTTCCAAATTCTACTGTCTCGGCCTTCTGTCAAACAAATTCAAAATGGCAATGGGAGGTAGAAAACGAGACCCATCCCTTATAAGGACTGCTCACGGACACACAACTCTTACACTCTCTCACGGTCATAGGTCCACAACTTCAGCCAGCCCAGGATCTCATCATTCGTTTCATTTCCTACGGACACAAGTTATTTTAAGTGGGGCCCACGATGTGCAACTTCCTCTTTCCTGGATTCAATATGATTGAGCAGTGAGGCCTACGACTTCACTCCTTGATCCACGATCACTGCTGGTCCTCCCTTTGCTCACAAAGTTAAATGGTGGGACCCATGGTGTGCTTCCCCTTCTTGCTCGCGGTCACAGCTGTTCCTAACAGTGGGACCTGTTGCTTAATGGCAAATTTTCTTAACTTTGCCCAAAGCTCATGGGCACTACAGTGGGTAGCTTCCTCAAGTCCTTACGGCAACTGCTGCTCCTCCCCTTTGACGCACGAGCATTGCGTGTTCAAAATAGTGGGAGTCCACGGTCACTGATGTTCTTCTCCTTTGGCTCACAAACACCAATATTTTAGGCAGTGGGGCGTTTGGCCTTCCTCAAGCTCAAGGCAACTGATGCTTTCACCTTCTTTCCCATGGACACAACTTGGTTTCCAAGCCTCGATCAAATTCACATGCGCACGGCCTTCTTTACTCGTGGTCACTATGATTTTTAGCAGTGGCTCCCACTGTTTGTGGCCCACTCTCTCAAATATGATCATCCAAAATTCCCATGAGCTATTTTCTGAAATAATATTTTTTTATTACTTATTTAAAAAAATAAGGCCGTTTTAAATTTATTTTCAAAACTACTATAAGACTCTGTTAGAAATAGAGTCTTCATAGAAAACGCTATTGCAAATAGCGTTTTCAGTGAAGACACCATCGCAAATGGCGTCTTTGTTATTTAATTTCTGAAAAAAAACTAAAAAAATAGGAAATTTCAAATACAAAGACTCCATTGCGAAAAGAGTCTTCAGTGAAGACTCTGCTCGCAATAGAGTCTTCACTGAAGACTCTATTGCTAATAGAGTCTTCGTCTTTTTAAATTTTAAAAAATATTTGAATATTTTAAAAAGACTAAATATCGAAAAGAAATTAAAAAATGATAGATTAGATTGGAAAAGGAGTGTTTACTGAAGACTCTATTGTAAATGGAGTTTTTATTGAAGACTCCATTTCCAATGGAGTTTTTAAGATGAAGACTCCATTCCTAATGGAGTCTTTAGTAAAAATACCCAAAAAATTTACATTATAATCATTGCTGATGGAAACTACAAGACCCCCGACCCCTAAATTACATTAGTTAGTCCTGATTAGTTTGAGATTAATGTAATAAGTGGGATTAGTCGTTAATTATATATATTCCACTTTTTCCAAGTTTTTTATCTTTAAAAAATTAAAAGAAAAACTGAGGGGCCTAAATGCAAAATTCATTTTACATAAACAGAATTGAACCCTAATTCCCCTTCCATTGTTGTTTCTGTCTTGCTGTTGCTGTAGAAGAAAATGAAGAGAAGAAGAGAAGAAGAAAGCAGCAACGAGAAGAAGAGAAGAGCGTCTTGAGATCGGCTTCCTCACTACTGTCGGCTTCCTTAGTTCAATCTTCTTGAGCGATTGTGTTCCTCACTGTGAAGCAGAAGAAGAAGAGGCTCAGCTGGAAATAAAGAAAAACGCAAGAGAGGCTCTGGAAGAAAAAAAACACGAAGAAGAAGGAGTAAGAGGAGGAGGAGGAGGCGGCGGCGTGGCTATTGCGCTTGTTCTCCCACTATAGCTACACGTTGGCCACAGCTGCATATCGTCTTCCTTGTTTTTTTTTTTTTTCCTGATCTGCTCTGCTCTACTAAAAAGGGTGAAATTCCTTCTTTCTTTTTTTCTCCTTTGTTCTGCTATTAGTCAACGTTTGCTGGTGTATTTTTTTTTTCTTTCTCTGTTCTACTGTTGCTCTGCGTTTGGTGCATTTTTTGTTTTTTTTTTTTTTGTCTGCTCTTTATTTTCTTTTTCTTTTATTTTTTCTGCCCTGTCTTGCTCCTCTACGTTTGCTTTATTTATTTATGAAGTTTATAGTGGAAAATAGAAAATGAAGCAATTCATTTTTTTTCTCACACATGCAGGAAGGAAAAAAAGCTAATCCTTACCACTAAGGTAAGGAGCCATTCTTTGGATGTTGTAATTAAAAAATTTATTTACGAATTAAATGCTAGCATAAGATTCCTTAAAAAAAAACAAAATATATGGAGATTATTGGTAGTTGGCAATGATTTTAACGTAATTGACTTTATCTTTTATTCAACTATAAAAAAATTTGGCCTCACCCAAATGAAAATTCTAATCCAAGGGTTGACCCATTGAACTTGAAATTTTGCACACAAGTAGGTCCCCTCCCACCTCTCTTATGATTACATGGCCCCAAGTGAGCCCCAGTGGCCAGCCGCACATACAATGCAACCAATGGGCCCAACAAATCATAGGCAAGATGACAGATTTAAAGAGCTATCTTCCAACATTTCCTCTACACTACTTGGAACCCAAGTGGGCCTTGAAAACAATCACCACAAAGTCATATTTTTTTCTACAGTCGTACTTTTTTCTACATTTACTTTATGCTATACCAACATATTTGGATTGTGTCAAAATTATGCTATTTCATCATTTTTGGGTTAGTAAATTTAATGCAAACCTCTTCCTTTACCCAAACTTGGAATCAACAGTGAGAATTAGTGAAATTGTCCTTTATGCTATTTGGGAGCTGAGAGAGAGAGAGAGAGAGAGAGAGAGAGAGGGAGCTAGGAGAGAGAGAGAGAGAGCTTTCAGGGTTAGAATGCACTTGCACCATTGTACGCCCCTTACAAAGTGAAAAGACATTTTAATTGTTCAATCACAAACCCTCCATAGGTGAACGACAGGTTGGCTCTTACGGCCAAAAATGTTTTCCTACATGCAGCCATCATATATACTAAGCTTTCCCACCATGCTAATTAAGTCTTATTAACCTTAGTAGCTTAACATTCAGCCACAATCATTTGTCCAAGGACCCATGCACCACAAACAGGTGAAGCAAATTCAATTATATAAAGATAGATCACTAATGTTTCAATTTCGCAAACCAAATGATTTTTCGAATAGTTAACCTTGAAAGCCATCCAACAGAAAATGAGACCAATGCATTATTTATGGTGGGATTATAAATAGTCCCAAATCCATTTGATGCCGATGCCGCAAGGAAGCTATTATGTGTTGGTCGACATGTTTCAGTTAACTATGCCTTATTAGAGAACTCTTTGAACCCAACAAAGTATATTTAGATTGGAATTTCATTGACCTTTTCACCCTTATTATGATGAAGGGATGAGAACCATTAGTTGTTTGTTTTCATGCTTGTTTCTTCTAGTTGAACTATCGAATATTATTCCTTTTAGTTGGTTGTGTGAATTGACAATCTAAACAAATTTCTACTGTAAAATTTAGGAGGTGGATGTTTGTTTGAAGTTCATGAGTTCAACTCTTTAAGTTCATGGGAGTATATATCCCTTTTTTTTAAATATGTTTTGTTGTTGTTGTGTTATTTGAGTGTTTTGACTTGGAGTTTGAATCTTAGTTGATGAGTTCTGATTGATTTTTGGGGTGTAGATGTTGTAAGTGGAAAAGGGTGATCTGCATCGGTTGTTCTTGTATTGGTATATTTGACATCTTTTGCCTTTGATTTTATTTTTCATATTGGAGTTGATTCTAGTGTGATTCGGATAGATGAATGGGGTTCCTTTGTGGTATTTCCATATGGTTGTATGTTTTTTGAGTGTGAGTTTTGTTTTAGAGAAACATGGGTCTTGTTTGGATAGTTGTTTTCATTGTTGTCTCATCAATCTCTATTTTTTATTTTATTTAGATGATTGGATCATTTATTCGGAAATTCTTTATCAGATAGACCTCTAGAGATTTGGTCCATTCGTCTTGCTGCTTAATCTTTTGGTTTGATTTATTCTTTTTTTTTTTGTAATTTTTTAATATATCATAGTTAAACCTGTTTTGATTTTGAAAGTAGATGAAATTCCTGGCTAATTTGCATTTTGGTGGAATGGTTTTGAGACATTTTAATGGTTTTTTTACTGCTACTTGGAGAGGGGTCCTCTTCATGAGCCTTGTCTTTATGGTGTATATCAATTCATATACGTAAGTTTGCTACTAAACATTTGTTTTGGTCATTATTTTGTAGAAGGTGCGATCATGGCGAATGTTCAAATAATGTTTTATTGGGGGGGAAGTATAGAGCAACACCCCGAGGTGGGTATCTCGCACAGTGGATCTCCTAAGTGGGTTTATACGGTTCGTTGGCATATAACACTAAATGAATTGTTGTATATTCTTACACATAGAGTAGTGGCAGATGGGGAACATGTTCGCTTGAAGTTGATATGTAGATTTTTGTTAGTTCACTAGCAATCGACGAGGACTATAAAATATGTCGAAGTGCCAATCGATGATGACGCGGCATTGGATAGTGTGATGGATATCCCATTGAGTTTCCCTGGGATGATTTGTGTCGAGGTTTACGTGGAGAAGGAGCCATTCTTCCAACCTCCAATTGAAGGCCCTAGGATGATGTTTGAAAGTGTTGGACCTTTCACACAGTTGTTGACACAGGGGTCCTACATCTATCATCCTTCGACTTCATCTATGTTGTCACCCTATTACGATTTTATAGGCCATTACCAACATCACATGAGAGCTTCATCGTCACAATCATTATACGAGTGTCAGTCCGGTCCGTCCTTGCCAATTGCACCTTCATCTCGACCATACGACAGAACTTCCTCATCAAGCCTAGTGATGGATATGGATTCACCGAGGACGCACAGTACTACTTCATCATTCAACGAATCTCGCGACGTGAATCCTGTAGAAAAGTTTGTTCAGAGTGAGGGTTTTGGATGGCCTAATGGTGGAGATAACGTGGATGGCCTGGCTGAGGAGTCAGAGTCCAATGAAGATGTTGATGTTGGACTGATGGTTGAGGAAGCAGCCAAAGACACCGTTGATGTAGGGCATGAAGTTCCATCTCTAGGTTACATGCAAGAGATTCACACCCTAGTTCCATATTTTACCACGGTAGACTGGAAATCCGACCACTTCATAACCAGTAATGAAAATACTCCTTCATCTATGATATGGTCTGAACAGAATGCAACATTGAAGGTTGGGATGATTTTCAAGAATAAAGTTAGTTTGAAGGATGCAGTAAAGTTTTACCACATCAAACATAATCGAGAGTACATAGTCAGTTTGTCTACTCCTAATGTTTGGGTCGTTCACTGCAAGCATGACTGTAGCTGGATGCCACATGCAACAATTAAAAAAAACATAAGATGTTTGAGATCACCAAGTACAATGGTGACCACCATGGTATGTACGCAAGAGATAATCGGGACCACCGCAATCTTAGTTCGAATCTCATTGCTAAGCGCATCATGGAACTAGTGCAGGTATTGATCCACTAACTTCCCATGTTTACTAAATAGAAATAACAATCATAATTCTATATGCATGACATGACTCCAAATGTGTTGTGCAGGAAGATCCGGGAATCAAGATCCAGGTTATCATAAAGGAGGTGGCTAAACATCAAAACTACTCCATTTCGTACAAGAAGGCATGGCTTGCAAGAACAAAAGCCATCGAGATTGTATTTGGGGATTGGGATGAGTCCTATAAGAAGCTGCCGAAGTTTATACTTCCATTGCAAACACACAACCCAGGCACAGTAGTGGTTTGGGACTACTACCATGCAGCTACCCCGGGTTCGGTTGTCCTTAAAAAGGTATTCTGGACGTTCAGACCATCGATTGAAGGTTTTGAGCATTGTAGGCCAGTTATATGCATCGATGGCACTCACCTTTATGGAAAATACAAGGGGAAGATGTTAATAGCAATGGGAACCACATCGAATAATAATATATTCCCACTTGCATTCGCTGTTGTTCCAGAGAAGGACAGAGAGAGCTGGACATGGTTCATCCATAACCTCAGACTTCATATTGTCCCAAATCAAGAGGGAGTCACTTTGATATCTGATCGTCACGCTGCGATTCAGATGGCCATTCAGAGAGTCTGGAATAATGCTGACCAGGGACCTCATGGTTATACCGGTACTGGCTCAGACATGTGCGCAGTAATTTCAACTCTAAATTCAAAGATGGAGTACTTAGGAAACTTGTCTGGAGTACTTAGGAAACTTGTCTGGAAAGCTGGGGTTGCTCATCAAATTCAAAAGTACAACCACATCATGGAAGAAATCGAAAAGATAAATCCTGATGTGAGAAGATGGTTGAGTGCTATCGAGAAGGAAAAGTGGACACCTGCACATGATGGTGGACGATGTTGGGGGATAACGACAACTAATCATGTGGAGATCTTCAACGGTGTACTTAAAGGTGCACGGAATATACCTATCATCTCTTGTGTCCAACTCACCTTCTACCGTTTAGTGGAATACTTTGACAAGTATCGGGTCGAAGCAAGCAGACAAATGGCAAGTGGTCACAAGTTTACTGATCTTGTACAAAAAAAGATTGACTCGTATCAGGCCAAATCAAACATATTTGAGGTGAAATTTTTCAATAGGTGAGTGGCTTTGCAATCATACCAGTTCATTTCTACTTGCTAACATATTAAAAATATATAATTTGTTCATGCGTAGGGAACGCAGCATTTACGAGGTGAAAACGTCATCGCATTTGAAGGGGGGTCATATCACACACGTGGTTCATATGGAAGCTCCTAATTGTGACTGCAATAAGTGGCAGACATACAAAATTCCTTGCTCTCACATGTTAGCCGTGTGTGTAGAAACTGGACAAGACTCTTTTAATTTGGTTGCACAGGAGTACATGATGGACGTTTACATCCGTGTTTGGGAGCCAATGTTCAACCCTCTGCCCCATGAAGATTATTGGCATGAACCTAACATGCTGACCATGATCCCTGATCACCATACTTGGCGTTAAGTTAGACCGGACCGTCCAATTTCGACTCATATTCACAATGAAATGGATTCATCCATCACACGAACCAAGAATCATTGTGGCCTGTGTTCGGAGATAGGACATGATAGGCGAACATGTCCAAGTAAGTCTCATCATGTTTGAGATGTGTCCTTGCCCCATGTGGTTGTTAGTAGGTTGTCTCATGCCGCATGTTAATAAAAGGCTTAGAATTTTCTGATATGTGGCTTGAACCATTGTTAGAGATGGACACTTGAGCTAAAACTAAGAATGTAATCTATGAGTGGTTCTAATACAAGAGAAAAGAACAAAAAACACCTCAAATAGTGTTTCTATTGGAAGCTTAGAGTCATGAAACATTCTATGCATAGAAGAGTTAAAACTAGAAAACGAAAGAGTACTAAAGATATATTAGTCTTTGTAGTGAGAGAGAATATAGTTCAAGAGAGGGATAATAATTTTATTTTTAAAGAAAAAAAGTCCGATGATGATGATGATATGATGATACTGTGCTAAAATCAGGTATTTAGGCCTCACTTTGACCACAATTAACAGAATACTCCTTATTTCATTAGTTTTGTTGAAGACTATTGTTATTATTGTTATTTTTCAATCAAATTAATTCTTATTGTGCTAGAATCTCTAAAACAAAGTTAGAAACAAGCATAGACATTGTGCATTTTGATGAGATTCTCAGCTTTTAGCAAAACAATATTCGCTATATTGATCCAATTGTCACTTTTGGCTATATTGGGTATATAATTATTATAGTTTTTTTTCATTATATATATTTGTTTTGGGCTCTTCAATGCTGCTCTGAACTCTTAAGTGTTTGCTTGAATATCATAAAAGTCGGAGGACAAACTTAGACGGTCGGGAGCTTCTTGAATTATAGAGAAACAGTGATTTGAAAACTGTGGAGTTACTTAGTTGAAGATGATGCACCACAGCAGCTAGAGGCTGAATGAACTTGACGGTTCAAATGTGCTCAGTTTATTGTTTGGTTTGTCATACTGTATATTGAAGTATGTCAGCAGACATAATATTCCAAAAGCATGAAACCCATGCTATTGGTCAAATAATCTAAGTGCTGCCTTTGTATTTTAGAGTTACTTATGGCCTGTATGTTTGTTGTGTAAGTGTACATATGTAATTACAGATATCCACTGTTAGTTTTGCATTTAATGCACCGGATGCAAATTTTACTTGTACTTGACCTGTCCCCAACCTAACCATGTCAGTTATCATACTCATTGTATTTTCTAGATATATTAATTTATAAAAAAAACTTTTATGTTTCATGTATAAAGCTTGATACAGGAGGCATGAAACTGTACCTGCACCGAATCAAACATACCAAACTTGTACCCCACACGACCATGTGACTTATCATATTCATTGTATTTTCAACAAATAGTACGATTTAATGAAAATCTTTACATTTCATCTTCATCCATTAATAAATATGTAATTAAGTCACA
Organism: Sextonia rubra; assembly: GCA_037013555.1. Lineage (NCBI taxonomy): Eukaryota > Viridiplantae > Streptophyta > Magnoliopsida > Laurales > Lauraceae > Sextonia > Sextonia rubra. The sequence goes on along the minus strand of JASUAD010000018.1, from coordinate 12,133,437 downwards.
AACAGGGTGGAGAGGGTTGGGACAATCAAATGAAATCTGACCCATAGACTTATTACCCACAGTCAAATCTTTACATAGTCTTTTTCATTCAATATAAGTGAAATGTGCCATGGATGAGCACATAGGTGCTATATCCTATCTACAAAATACCTTGCTTTTTACTTAGTACATTTTGTATCAAGTTGCTTGTATGGGAGTGGACATAGGTTCATTATCTACTTCACATGAATTGGTCAATATAGGCACTGGGTCGCCCTCCCACATGTGGCCCCATTAATAGTCTCATATACCAACATCTCCCACTTGGCTAATAAGCAGACCTAAATGAAGTATTCATTGTATTTTGCAGAATCTCTTTAAGGTTCATAGCCAAAAAAGGAAAAAGATAATATAACAATAATAAAATTGGGGTGTTCCAATTGGCTTAAAAGGTATTTGAATGCATACGTTAAACAAACTGAAGGTCGTTTGAAGACTCCATCTGTTAGAAATGGAGTTTTCAATTACGTTTGAAGACTCCATTTGAAATGGAGTCTTATTCTTTAGTTGAAGACTCTATTTGAAATGGAGTCTTCTACTGAGTGTTCTTCAGTTGAAGACTCTATTTCAAATGGAGTCTTCAACTGAGTGTTCTTCAACTGAAGACTCTATTTCCAATAGAGTTTTCATCTAAAGCATACAGTAGTAGACTCCATTTCCAATGGAGTCTTCAACTGAATAATATAATTTTTAATTTATTTTTCTGCAAAAGTTATACTTGCATTATTCTACGAATGATATGTCACAATCGTATGGTAGCATTCATGGCGAGACTGGCAGGAGTAGCTGATATCATTCTCACTCTACAGTCAGAGCATCGTTCAGAGGATGTATGGGCTGGTCAGGTTAGTATCAATACATCGAAGGTTTTGGTTATTTTATCATCGAAGTTTTTATATTGTGTGTAAATCTTATACTAATAAAGATGTACACACGCTATTTTGGTAGGATGTAGGACCTCTAAGTTGTCACCGCGCTGATTCAACGTTTTGAGTATAGGGGCACCCGATCCCCGAGTTATGCCATACATGATCCAGGCTGGGTTTTACGGAGTGTACCATGTGGGCTACATTCGCTTGGACCATGGATTGATCACCGCTTTGGTTGAGCAATGGTGTGAGGAGACCTATACATTTCATCTCCCAGTCGGCGAGGCGACCGTCACTTTGCAGGATGTCACTGTCTTGTGGGGCCTACCTGTGGATGGTGAGCCAATCACCGATGTAGATGAGACACGTTCTCATCTACAGTGGCAGGACATGTGTCAGGAGTTATTAGGCAGGATGCCGGAGGATAGTCAGCTGACTGGTGCTCGACTACGGATTAGTTGGTTGACTACTCATTTTAGACAGATACCAGAGGGCGAAAATAACGCCATAGTCATTGAACAGTACACTAGAGCATATATACTATCCATCCTTAGGGGTCATCTCCTAGGTGATACATCCGACACATACGTTAGGCTTATGTACTTGCCTTTATTACGTGATTTGGGCGTAGTCGGCAGATTCAGTTGGGGTAGTGCCATACTAGGGGCACTATATCGGGCATTGTGTCGGGCCGCTAGGAGGGGTGCATTGTCGATATCCAGGCCGCTGACTCTACTTCAGGTAACATAATATGTGGTGCACTACTTTAATGGTTTGATGTAATAAATTAATGCTTGACGGCTAACCTATTATGTTTTGTTCTTATCTATTTACAGATGTGGGCATGGGAGCGACTCCCCTACGTTCGACCATCTTTACGCAATGCTGTCCCTGATGGATTTAGGCCTATTCCAGAGGTGGACCCACCTTTACCCCCTGGCCCATGGGGATGCAGGTATTAGACAGTTTCATACCCTCATAAGTGATATTGTCAGTTGTTTAATGTTATTTAATTATTTTAATCCGATTTTGTATGTATTAGGTGGACAGTAGCGAAGCATATGGACATGGTCGCCTCGTCGGTCGTTTGAATTGATCGTGATCAGTTTGATCAACTACGCGAGGGCGAGGTCTATGCTTAAATTATTATTATCTCCTTGTATATATATATATTAGTATTATATATATTATGTTAGGCATGTTTATTTGGACTTTATTTTTCATTCTCAGTTCATATGGGAGCCTTACGCGGAGGATGTTATAGCTGCTTTACCTGATTACTGTTTGATTGGCCGGGATGTCTGGCGCACACTGTCACCCTTGATATGCTACGACATTGTGGAGTGGCATCTTCCTAACCATGTCGTACAACAGTTCGGGTTTAGGTAGTATGTACCCCCTCCAATTGAGACAGGTCGCTTACTCCATCTGATAGATAGGCGTGGCTACCAGGGGCACGACTGGAGCACTCACCATGCATGCTACATTGACTACTGGAGGAGGCGGTGCACTTATGTCGTGTTGGGTGTCATTGACCGCACCCCTATGGCGTATGGGGATCCCTATAAGGTGTGGTTTCGTAGGATCATGCGATTACTGATCTGCAACCCGGAGCACCCCCGACCAGTCATCGGTTACCATGGGTCAGGAGGTATCGCTGAGCAATTGGTACGACAAATTCGTTATTTCTATTACATTTATTTCTTAATATAATAATCGAATGTATGCGCATATAGTAAAATATTAATCTAATTGTACCTTAATCTCTTCTGTTTGTGGCACAAAATTTTTTAGATGCGGCTGGTGACTGATATTTATCGTCATGGCATCAACGCCAGTGGGTCAGATGATCATAGGTGTGTGTTGACCGACGTGTTGCGCGACATTATAGATGGATGTCGATATACGCTGCAGCAGATGGGTGAGCACTCTAGACTAGCAGTCCAAACTAGGATGGAGGTACCTGTCCCTGATGCCATCCCTATGCCTATGACCATTCCTCCCAGGAGGCCTCGTCGGGCTACACGAGATCGTTGTGTTGGTAGGGATCGTCCAATGCCTTCAGCCTCTGTACCATCTACAAGAGCATTAGTATTGGATGTCCCATCGTCTACAGCTGCTCAGCATCCTTTGCTTGTACCTACTCATGACGACGCATCATCATCTATGCCAAAGACCATCATCATGCCCCCCCCCCCCCCCCGGCCCGGCCACAGGAACAGCAGTGGATGACATGCCGTCATCATCCCCACCACAATCTACTATGATGCCCCCCACCGACACAGGAATAGCATTAGACGACATGTCATCTTCATCCCCACCACCCTCCACTATGACGGGTGCATCCCCTATTCCAGAGCATCATGATGTCACCATATCCACTTCAGTAGCTATGACAGGATGGCTCACGGACACCCTAGTAGCTCGATGCCACCCTATCCACCTCAATAGTTGTAATAGAAGACATTGAATTTGTGTTGGAGCCGCATGATGGTATAACACAGGGTTATAGCACCCCACCGACCAAAGCAGTTCCAGCAGGAGCATCATGGACACAGCCATCCATCCCAGTTGTTGAGGCTGGCCCTTCTTTAGGGCCTACATCGTATGCATAGCTAGATCCATCCAGAGTTCCTTCCACTTTGCCACACATTGCTGACACACTAGGGGATTCAGTTCCAGAAGATGGATTCACTGAGGCAGAGGCAGGGCCAGAGGACATTAGTCATGGCAAAGGTAGGGGCAGAGTGACGCGCAGGGGCAAGGGCAGGGGCAAAGGCCGAGTGAGTCAGGAGACTCAGGTTAAGGGAGTGACTCATGTGCCAGTGGTTGACGGACACGATGATACGATATATCACCAGAAGAGGTTGAAGAAGGTTGTACGTCGGCCTCGATGTGGTACCTAGTTATGTTTAATTGACTTTGTTTGTATTATTTTGACTAGGATGCTCTTAGCACTGTTGTATTTGTTGTACATATAAGTAACTTTATGGCACTAATGAAAAACATAGGTATCCTGACGAGCCATATTATTTATGGCCCTCACATTTTTCTCCATACCATTTATTACGAAATGGATCCATGTTAAATCAATAATTTACATGTTCTTAACACATGGATTAAAAGTGTTAAAGCCCATTCTTCATCTGATATAAGATACTCATAAACATACACAATGATAGAAAGATTGGTCACTATGTAATAGCTCATTCTTCATCTGACATATAATAGTCAGATAGATATTTCTCATTGGTTAGGATGTTGTTACGCTCAGTGGTGGTAAGTTCCTTCTCAGTTGCTTCGGCCATCTTGCCTGCTAGTTGGAGCATGAAAAACCAGCACCTCCGTATGAGCACCCTATTATTTTCCCTCTTAATTCTAGTTACCGCTGTTTAATAATCGTTCCTATCTCTTCTTGGCATGGTCAGTGAGAGGCGTCAGGGTATTGGTGCACCGAGGTTGTGTAGATCCATCAACAATCCCTCTTGCTCGACCAACCTGAATTTCCACTCCTGTCTCAAACCAACATAATACTCTTTTGGATCTAAGTGTTTTTCAATCCAATAGTCATTGTGGAAAGGTAGTAGTAACCACATCCGAGCACGCTCACAACTAGTTGAACTCCCTGGGACTTTGCCTGCCATTAGAGATAAGGATTTGGTTTCTGAAATATAGGTGATTTAGTTTTAATTATGAGACTTTCTGTGAATATAGGTGGGTATATATAACCAAGCTCAATTGACCATATGCTTATGATGTTACACAATTCTTTATTCATGTATGAATTATAACAATCATCTGATGCATTAATTACTACATTGATTTTACTTGCCGATGTATACTTATCAGATTTGTCATTTTATACATCATATGTCATGTCACACTATCAATTATCTCTTATATGGAGCATAAGAAAGAGAAAAAAAAGGAACACTGCAGAACAAAGGGAATAAATAAATGAAACAAAGCAAAAAATAAAAAGGAAAAAATAAGGAGAATGTTGTACAATGTGAGGGAGTATGAGGGATGAAATAAATAAATGAACAAAGTTTTAAAAAATAACAAAAAGGAAACGAAGAAGGCTATATAAGAGTGACGGAGTACGACTATAAGAGGGTCGAAAGAAATAAATTCTGAAAATCATCTAGTTTTTTCATGGAAATCATGTACTTGTCAAGTTATTTGAATGTTTTTGCACCTTAGTGAACTATTACACTAATAAATTGTGGTTTGTACGGGGTTGTCTCAATTGTGTTTATTTATTATGACTATTATTATTTTTGGTGTTCTTCATTTTATCAACAATGTTTCTTTTTTAAACAAATCAGTAAATTTCAAGAAGAGTTCTCAAGGCAGGACAACCTCTACTTTACTAATTATATACACTAGGGTTTATGGGGGCCTATTTCAATAGTTTTTTGCCCTGTGTTTTAAAACTTAACAGTAGTGTTCTAAAAAATTAAATTCAAGAAAATTTGAGAAGACTTTCGATGGCGGGAAAACCTCTGCTTTACAAATTTTGTTTTTCAATTCAAATTCCTTATTAAGTAATGTTTCTTGCATTTTATCGGCGATCAAGCAAAATACTAAAAACCAATAACTACCACGGACATTTTTCTCAAACCAAAATAAAGTCTCAAAGCTTAATTTTTAGTTTATAAGAGGGTGGGAGTTTCTAACTGGTTTTTGCCTCAGTGACATACATCTTTGAAAACAATTTTTATTGAATTTATGGAAATCATTTGTAATATGTTCTAGCTAATTGGCTAATATGCTATTAATATATGTAATATATGTTTCTTTTTTCTTTCATATTTTATCTTACTTGTTTAACTAGATCAATCACATAGATTGGTCGTCCTTTATTGAAATTAACCTTTGATCATTAATCTTATGGTCACGTAATATTCATATTTTGGTGATCTATGAACTCTAATAAGTCAAACACCCTGTAGATTTGATTTGGATAGACTTTTAAAGGAATCCAATCAATTAAAGTGGCTCAGTATATTTTATTAATTTAATTATTGATTAAGTAGAATCGTAATTGGTTCATGAAAATCTAATGAAGATTTGTTAAAGTTTCATATTTGATTTCCCATTTTGTTGTTATGTTGTCCAATAATTTTGGTAATTTCCTTAATTTTAATATTTTTGCTATCAATACCGTATATATAAAGAAATAAAAGTGAGTGAGACTTAGTTCCCAAGAAGACTCCATTTTCAACGGAGTCTTCATTGGCGCCACCTACTATTCAACTTACTGGCAAGCACGTGGCCTGTAGGATGAAGGTCAATAGAAGACTCCATTTCTAATGTAGTCTTCAAAGTAAAACTACCCGTCTTCTACTTTTAAAAAAAAAACTTTTTCCAATATTTATTGCTTTTTTAAAATATAATTTTTCTATTTTATTTTCAAAAAATCAAAGATGAAGACTCTGTTAGCAATAGAGTCTTCAATGAAGACTCTATTGGGAATGGAGTCTTTGCTGAAGACTCCATTCGCAATAGAGTCTTCGTCTTTGAAATTTTCTATTCTATTTTTAATTTTTTTTCTGAAATTAAATAACAAAGACGCCATTTCTGATGGCATCTTCAGTGAAGACGCTATTTGCAATAGCGTTTTCTATGAAGACTCTGTTTCTAACAGAGTCTTATAGTAGTTTTGAAAATAAGTTTAAAACGGCCTTAGTTTTTTAAATAAGTAATAAAAAAATATTATTTCGGGAAATGGCTCAAATTCCCATAGCACATGGTGGACCCATTTTGGGTATTTTACAAAATAAATGAATTTCCCAAAACAAAGTGAACCTATTTTTGGAAAAATTATTTTAAAAAAATGGGGGTTTTTCTTTCCAAACCAACCCAGATTTCAAATTTATCTTAGGTCAAATCAGATTTTGAGCCATCATCTTAAATTGTTTTGAATCAAAACCCACACAAGCCAATATTTTTCAAAATTCCATCTCATGTTGACTTATGTCAAGTCAAGTCAAAACGTAAACCTCGATTTTTGAAAATAAACCAAAATCCATGAGAATTCCAAATCCAAATCCATTTTAAATTCAAACTTTGATTTTTCTTAAAACCTCAAGGATTCTTTTCGTGGGTGTTCCCCACAATCTCCACAAAGATGCTACTTTGGATATCTATGAAAAATAGGTTACGAGAAAATCAAATCCATTTCCAAAATCCAAATTTCATGAACTTTTGAATTTTCCAAATACCTCAGAGATTTCTTTTGTAGGTGCTCCCCACAGTCTCCACAGAAATACTACTTTTGATATCTATGAAAAATACGATAGAGAAATTCAGATTTCTTATGTTTTTTTCCAAATTCCATCACTAAACCCTTCATGGTTTTTATAAAATTTTCAAAATCCCAAGTTAAGGCCTACAACCCAACTTAACAAAATTATATTTTCAACAAGCTGTTCATCATTCCCACGTATTGGTTATTTCGAGGCACAATAATTATTACACTAAAATCATTGCACCTCGAGGGGGCACTTGTTGACCCATAAAAAATTTACAAATGTTGCAGCGAAGACATTACAAGCAAATTCCAAATCAAGAGTACATAAACTCCAAGGTTGTAGAATGACGAGTTAAGTACTGCATCCAGATGTTCAGTGCTAGTGCAATCTACTAAAAAAACTTCAGATGTACTCAAAGTGCAGCAACTCCAATTTCAAAGTTAATGAACTTAAATTGGTCACGTGACTCACTCAACTTCGAGTTCAAAGTTCATTGGCTCAAAGTCTAGGGGTCATTGAACACACTCAGACTTCTTGGTTGCCAAAGTCACTAAAACTCTCATGGCAACTCCAAAGCATGCATGGGAATGATGTTTCAAAGTTTTAAAGCATTTGGATTTCATTTCAGCTTAAACCAAGCTTCAGTGACTGTTTACCAGCTCGTTGGAGGTCACTATGGTAATAGACACTTTTAAATGTCAAAGCAAGCTCAAACTTAGGAGAATGCTTTCAAGTACATTCAAATACTGTCCTTCAAAGTTTGAGAGCATTTGGACATCATTTAAACCCAAACTTAGTTCAGATGGTCATTTACTAAGCTCTATAGGGTCACTGTGCAAAGTGACACCTCATGAAGATCAAATTAGCTGAAATTCTTGGAGGAATCTCAAATTATACTTAAGGGAGGCTCTGCAAAATTTTAGATCAAACGGACATCATTTGACTCAAAGTCTACAAACATGACAACTTTGGGTTAGTGACCCCTGAGTCATGGAGGTCATTAACCAAAGTCTTACTTCTCGATGTCCAAAGTTGATGAAATTTGGGCACAAAGCTTCAATCATACTCAAAGGAGATTCTACAAATTTTCAATTCAAAAAGATGTCATTTGAGCCTCCTTCGACGACATTTCAGGTAGGAATCCGTGACTTCCGAGTTATGGGGGTCACTGACCAAAGTCCTACTTTTAGGAGACCAAAGATGATAAAATTCAAACAAAAAATGTAAAATATGTTCAAAGTTAATTCCCCAAAGTTTCAAGTCAATTGAACGTTGTTCAGGTAAAAAACAAGCTAACTACCTATACTATAAGGTGAATAATGACTTAGAACATGCAACAAATGAGTCGCTGTTCGAAATTTTACTTCCACAAATCCAAACTACATAAAATTTGGATGGACACTCCAAGATACCCATGACATTAGTCCCTCCAAGTTTCAAACCAAACCAAGATCATTTGGGCCTCAAACAGCTGAAACAAGAGCCTATTTTCATGAAAAGTCAATGGGAGAGTTGACCAACTTTAAAAAGTCAAAACAAGCTGAGATTTCTATGACACACTCAAAATAGTGTGTAACACTCCGACCCTAATTAAGCGGGTTTAGCAACTAAGTAATTCCGCTCTTAATACTTCTCGAGAGAATGAGTGTAGTTAATGTTTTTTTGTCTTTTTGAGTCATGTTTCGGGTCATGGATAGGTAGCTGGGTGAGTTTAACCTGGATTAGGTAGGTACGAGTCCTTTTTCATAATTCTCGACTTTGTTCGAGTTTGTCATTCATGCATTATCTTGATGTCATCACTTGTGTCTCATCAAGCATGTTAATTGCTATAACTGAATAGGATACATCGGAAGCTGTTTGAAGTCGTTGGTTGTTCATTTTACCTAAACTGTAAATAACCGTTCGAAGTTGGACTTATTTATAAACCTCACTATATATACATATATCTCTATCTCCACCTAACCCACCCATCGAGCTTACCTTCTGCATGCAAGTCATCCTCGAGTCGTCGTCTTCTTCTTCTTCTTCTTCTTCTCTGTTTCACCTCGTTGAGCACTTTGCATCCCTCTCTTCCACGTCATTGTTTGAAAAGCTTAATTGAGGCAAGTATAAGCAACTGTCGGATGAATACATGTTGGTATATTGTGATTATTATGACTTTTTCTTGATATTCAAGTGTATAGGTTAGGACAACCCTTTTTATTGCTTCTTTCATATGTTCTTTCATCTAGTATTGTATAATTCTAAATGAATTTGGAAGTTCTAAATAGTTTGAGTTATAGAAATTCTGGAGCTTACGGCTACGCCGTAGGTTTTCCACGGCTCAAACTCTAGAGAGCAGAAAATTTGGATATGTACTACAGCTAAGCCACAACTAAGCTATAGGATACACTACGGCTAAGCCATAACTTAGCTATGGTCCAGCCGCAAGTCATTTCATTACTTGAAGACCCGAGAGCAGGTAAAGCTGAGATCCTTCTACAGCTAAGCGATGGTCAAGTCGTATATTGAGCTACGACTAAGCCATAGCTGAACAGTAGCTCAACCGTAGACCATACACGGCTAAGCCGTAAGAAAAAGTACGGTTCACCCGTGACTCGCCGTATTTACGGGAGTAGTTCTGGGAAACCACGACTGAGCCGTAGTGTATATTACGGCTAAGCCGGAAGATGCCTACAGCTAAGCCGTAAGTCACCCATTGCTAAGCCGTAAGCCCACTAAAACTTAGGGAAAATGTTGATATTATTCAAGACCCTTTAGGGCCTTAGTTCTTAGACCCCTTATCCTATTCACTTGTCCAATAAAATAATTGAATATCATGAATGGTCTTGAGGGCTGTGACTTATTCATGTGTGTTGTCCAATTGTTAAGCACCTCCTTATGGGTGTTGGTTTAAGGGACTTCGATACACCTTCCTGATACAATGTACACTAAAAGACGGACAACTATGTATCTAATAACTTAAAACTACTTCATCATACATAGTTAGAAACAATGGACAACTAGATTAGGGTTGGCTAGTAAACTATCGTGCTTCCAGGAAAATGAATTGAAATCCATAGCATGTTGGTTGCAGTTATTGTCTTCCATTCTTTTATTATTACTTTGACTTGCCTGACTATTGATTTGACTTGAAAGATCATGTTATTCATACTTGAAATTGAATCAAATTGTATATGAATGCATTGCTCAAGTTCACCTATATGAAATGACTGACACGGTTTTGTTCTACTCAGCCTCAGCCTTAGGAAACCCAGTGGGGTTAACTTTGGTGTAGCATGTCTGGTGCTGCTGCAATACGCTCTTGTCTTAGGGGTTCCGGACCCCAGGAACTAGAGACCCATTCGTACCGTAGCCCGGTTGATAGTGTTCTCAACACATAGATCCCTAGAGGGAGGATATAGCAAATGTAGTAGCCACATAGTAAAGTATATCTGTTCATTGATTTTTATATCATGCTTTATTTCAAATACACAATTTGCTTAGTCTACAAAATTGGACATCTATTTCTAATCACCTATTGATGATTCTTGTTGATACAACACGTGTTACCTTAATGTTACTTATGCTTTGTTGAATAATTTTATTCACTAGTTGTTTTTGGTGTTGCAGGCTCAGATTCCACTCTTTTTCCCTCGACGGTTAGCAAGACTTCAGAGGTGATCGTAAAGGCCCCATCAAGGCTAGACGACTGGACATGATCAATCCACCCTGGAAAGCGGCATGGCTTAGGCTAGGTCTCATTTTGATATGTTGGTTATATTTTGTTTGTATTGGAGTATACCTCCCTGCATTTTGTGTATTATAGAAACTTTCTCCTCTCTCTCCCTCTTGTAAAGACATGGTTTTCTTGTACATATTAACAGTGTTCTTAGTTTTGATGTGTCCTCTTCTTATGTAATAATACTTACAGCTTCCACGTACAATGGTATTGCATGTGTGTTTCTCTTGTGTGTGTGTACTTAGACTGAGTCTAGGTGTGTATGCACGGGAGTATATGTCATTGATTAAGTTTAATCTTAATCCCCGATTTCTTAGGCTCAGGTCATGACATAGTGTCAAAAAGCATCTCCAAGTTTCATGAAGATTGGACATTGTTGGGCTCCAAACAGGCGAAAACGGGTTACATATGCAAAAAGCCAAAATGGGACTTCGGAGTGATCGCGGTTGCGGTCACCAACACCTATGGAGCAGTTCCTTTAGTTTTCGGTGGTTCCCTCTACTTCTTTTCAAATTTCAACTCCCCATAACTCCTAAACCTACCTCTAGAATCTATAAAAAGGGAAGTTTGACACTTGGGAAGGGACAGTATACACAGAGACAACAGTTCCTAAGTTTCAAAGACAAGTTCCAAAGTTCAAAGCAATTCACAAGGCACTCCAAGTAGTCCCAACCCATTTCTTCTTCTCCTTCTCACTTACTTAAGGTGAGAAATGGTTCAGAAAAGGAGGAGGAGTATGTGTATTGTTTAGAGAAGACAATGTTCAAATGCTATCAAGCATGCAAATGATGAAATCAATTCCTTTGTTCTTCTTACTTGGGAGGGCTTTTGGAGTCATCCTAGAAATTGTGAAAGGGCCTCTTTAGGCTTCATTTTTGTCCCTTGAAAATCATAGGTTCAGAATAACATAACTTTCGCTCCATTTTGCTTGCACATGGCACCCTTTTCGGATTTGGAAAAAAATAGTCTGTAACAAAAAATGATGATCAGCAAAGGTTTTGATCGATTCCACAGCCAAAATTCAGCCCTCTTGATGGTTATTCAACAATCCAAAGATAAAAAAAAACAACAACAACAACAAATTCTAGTACTTTGGAAGCATCACAAAAACGAAACAGAGCAAAAAAGAGAAAACAGTGGTTTTTTTCGACCACTGTCTGCTAGTGACTGTAAGCCATGGTCACTTGTCTTTTATTTTTTTGCATTTTTTTTCTAGTTTTCATATCTTTTCTTATAAATTCCAGATTTAGATAACATCTGAGACTAGAGGAAAGAGTTGTAAATGTTTCAAAACTTGTAAACAACCTGCATCTCTGCAGTCAAAGCATTTGAACCTATGTAAACAAAGAGAAAATAATGATAAACTATAGATGCGAAGTTTCGTCCGAATTGGAGCTCCTTTAAGCAGTAGGGGTAATTCACAATTTTGGAAAGTATGAAGTCCTTTTTCATAATTTTTGAATTATGAGGTTTTGGGCTCATTGGGTAACTAACCTAATTCCAATATCAAACCTCTTCTACCTTGACTCAATCCGAAATCATCTTGACCATCAAATATTAAACCAACGCAAACTTAGGACTTTCTTAAAAATAACAAAAATCTTTAACCTAAATCAAGCCAATGATGCCCACCTTTTTTTCTTCCTTTCTCTTTCTTATTCTCTCCCTCTCTCTATGACATTTTCTCCTCTCCCTCATTGCCTAACTGCCAGTCAACCATAGCGACCGCCGGATCTCCTTCTCCATCATCCTCTCCACTCATCTCCTTCCTCAAGCTCCCCCCTTCCCAAAGGTGCCCTTCTCCAAGCTTCTCCTTATCCCCTCAAGCTTTGGTAAGCTTTTATTCCTCCCATTGTTAGAAATTTAAGGTTTTTAGCATATTTATGGTTTTAAATCAACCCTTAATGGCTTCTTCTTCTTCTTGTTGCATAGTGTGCTCTTGGGTTCTGGATTTGTCCAAGTTGAGCTTCGTTGGTGTTTTGAGAGCTTGGGTTTTTCATCTCATTTTCATCTTCTCATCAAAGGCAAGCAAATACACATTTTACATATATGATATGCATGCTTCTTACTTTTTTTCTAGCATTTCTGTGATCATTGGATCCATTTTTGCTTATCGTTTTCATTTTAATGAAAAATGCTAGAACTAGGTATATGGATTGATGGTTTGGATGATGATGGAATTGAGGTGGAAATTGTATGGATGTGGAGAGGCTAGGCCCATTTTCTTGCAGGTTTTGAAGAAGGAGAAAATTCCCTTCATTTCACCAATCCAGGGAAACCCCACTTCTAGATAGAACCTAGGCCCGCTCGAGCAAACCTAGAGTCTGCCAGTAGGGTCCTCTTGTGCAAGGCCCAATGGAAAGGGCTTGTTTTGTGAGACCATCGTTTGCCCTAACGGAGGACTTTGAAATGGATCACAAGTGAGGGACGTTTTGAGTAAATGGATTTGCTCACGGATTGACAGTTCATGTACGTTGTACAATGTACTAGTGCTCGAGTGGTGTGAGGAGTCAAGGCATCCATCAATTGTGTATGCGCCGAAAGTGAAATGGATGTGTTGGTCTCACTTCAATCGTGTTTCGAGTAGAGTTGTCGGTGCGCGAATTGTCATCTTAACTTAGGAGTTTGGCTTGAAAATACTTCTTGGCCTTCGGGTTTGCATCATTGCATCGTTATTATATTTCTAAGGTTCTTTAGGTATGACACCCCACTACATTATTGGACTGCGATGTGGTTTGGGCTTACATTGTGGTGGATGTGTTGGACTACTCATATTGGATTGTGTTGGATTGCATTGGAGTCATCGTACAAGAGTAGTTCCTCAACATGTGGACTATTGTACAATATAGCCAACCTCTCACATTGACACAGGAACTATGTTTGAACACTACTGAGTTGGTCTATGTATTATACGTATATTGTATTAGGTCTAATGGATGACTGTAGATTGATGATGGACAGTTGACCACCGAATGGATGGTATGCTAGGCATCCGATGATGGACGGGTTTATCCCAATGATGGACGGAATGACCATCTGAGATATGGACGGTTTTTTTTTTTTTTTTTTTTTATGTTATTAGTAGACTGACCACCCACTATAGTGACGGGCTTTATCCAATGTGTGGCTTATGTGAGTTGCTCTCTTGTGTAGCATTGGACTAGGGTCCTTTCTTCTTTCACATGATCATGTTGTTTTTATTTGCTTTGATATTGTACATCTATTATGAATTATGTTTATCTGCTTGCCAATAACTGTTGTAGTCTGATGATGTTCTACTTGGTGCATAGATACGAGGCGGCTGAAGCGCAAGTGTTTGAGCCTCTTAACAAACCTGAGTGGGGTACAAATAATGGCTACAAAGCCGTGGAGTCCCAGACACAAGTGACACACACCTTTTGGGATTTCTTTTGATAGTTTGAGTTTTTGTTTGGCTTGCAACCAAACTTATATTTTGTTTAAGTTTGCAACATATACTATGATTAATTATGATGATACCAATTGCTAGATAATACTTCTGCAGGTATTAATGAATGTGAATTGTCTGAACTCACTGTAGACCTAAGATCCTCTGTAGGATTTTGATTATGAGCCATGTGTTGTATTAATTACAAAAAAAATTTAATTAGGCCCTAATCTTACATTAAACTCTAGTTTCAATTTTGGGGGCGTGACAAGCACAATAACGAGATCCTACACATACATATCTCATAAAATACCACAAGCCCACAAAACAGAAGGAATACGATTTTCAAGCCGAAATTTTCACATTGCCCTTTATCATGTAGTTTCTACCAAACAAGATTCCAATCCAAACACGAGAAAAAAAAATCCGAGTAGCAGAAGAATCAAAGTATGGGCAAGAAAGAGACATCAAAACAACACTAAATGTTTGAATATCGGATTCGCTAGGTTCGTTTAGCTGTCAGGGTTTTTGTCACCGTCGTGCTTGATCAATAGCGAGTCCAACTCTAGGTTCTGATGGTCGCTTCCCTCGGCAGGTGACGTCATTAGCTTCCTCAACCCTCACTTTGGTCTTGTTGTTTGAGACAGACTTCGGCCTCTTAATCCAATATTTTTCAAACTTCTATAATCAATTTTTCCAGTCAAGGTTTATGGCTATTTTTTTTATTCATAAAAATCACAAACACTCACATATATATATATATATACACATATGGAAAATTCTAAAAAATACATCAACATATATATACACACACACACATAGGGAATTGATCCTGTTAGGATGGCCAGCATGGTGAGGAATTGATACTTACATTGGCCCCACTTAGATCTTTCGATCCTCCACTATCTCATGATCAATGGTCCTAGGGTGGGCCCCACTTGGAGGTCCGCATAGTAAGACTGTGAGGATGGATCAGTTCCCATATATATTTATAAAATTATATAAATATAAATATAAATATATATATATACATTCAAATTTGACATCACAACAGAAAAAAGAAAAGAAATCCCCTTGCATTCAAAATTTCTTACATGTACACTTGATTGCTAAGCATGAGAGTTGCAGTCCAATGATTTCCTAATGATCATTTCCAAGCGGAAAGGTGTTTAGCTACTTAAGATTGGATTCCGCTCTTCATCAATTTCCACTACCAAAAGATTCCTTGGATCGGAACCAGTTGGCCCCTCCAAGTAGAGAGTTGGAAGATAGGCTTTGTATGCAGGTAGATATCGCGAAACAAAATCCAGAACCTGCAAAAATCCACTTAAATTCAGCTCCATAAACTAACCATCAAAGGGTATGCATTAGAAAAAAACATTTGAGGAAGAGGGTGGAAGAGGAGGGGGAGAGATATGATGAGATGAGATGAGCAAGCAAAAACTGTGGAAAGGTATTCATTCCCTCAAACATGATGTTGCAGGTTTTAAGTCATGCTAACCATAGAAAATTATATAACAGTTCATACTATTCAAGCCAAATTTATGGATTGGCATAAAGAAAAATGTTACTAGAATCAATTGTGGTCTCTATTTGTTCTTGATTTCAGAAAAGTCCTGTAAAGTAGGACAATCTAAGTGGCCCCGCCATAAGGAATAAGGAGTCAAGGAAAAAGGACGACTATTAAGTCCTTAAATAGAACCTTTTGTGTCCTTAAACTAGAGTCCATGTCAAGGGATCAAACAGTCTCGGCCCCACTTTGGCTGCATTAGAGAGCATTTGACACAATTAAGAGAACATGTTCCAAGTGTCATTTTAAAGAGGATATACACAGCCCCTAGCACACTTGTTCAGCCCAATAATATACGTCAACCCATATTTTTGCACCATTTCTTTGGCCTACAGTTTTCCTAAAGTCAGACACACAGATTTATCTGGTTGACAAAATAAGAGTGGTAAACTAGAGAACTTGATTGACATAATAAGAACATGGGAAACTAGAGAACTTGATCATATAAAATACAACTGTAGAAATGAAAGGATCCTCAAATGAAGAGTATGTTAAAATAAATGGGGACAGTAATTTAAAGACCTATTAAATAAGAAATAAATGAGTTGATGTAGTTTACAAATGGTAAGCAAGTTAAGGAATGATCAATGAAGTTTTAAAACTGAATATTGAGCTAATTAAGCTACAAGAACAGGGAGAAAGGGAGACAACTAAAAATGTGCTGATTAACGAGCTAATTACCAAGCTGTAAACACATGGTCCAAAAGATGAAGCTTTGGGAGTACTTGCCTACGACAAGAATCAAATATATCAAAGAACCAATTCAAATTTATATCAGGAAGGTCTAGAACCACAGCAGATATTTTCCTATTAAGTCAATGGATGGATAACTTTCGAGAGAGAAGGAAAATTCATATATGTTACTGCACTAATTTGAAGAAAAAAAAACTTATAATGGGATACCAAGTCAGTTAATTTGGCAAAGATTAGAGGAAGGCATCCTAACAAAATTGTGCAAGACATGTATGAAGTGATACTAGCAACTGTAAGAACAGTCCAGAGCAATTCTTTGAATTTCCTAGTATGGATTTTTGTATTTTCGTTCTCTCACAGCTGACGATCTTTTCATGGATGAATCAAACATTATTCTACAATGGCTTCCATGGAGTACATGAATTGAAAAATTGGTGGTTCAATTTGGATCCTTTTGGATTTTGTTCAGATTCCTGTGATTGGGTGCGTAATTTGGTGGTGTCAACCATAAAGGGTATTGGATTGTCTTAAATTTGGGTGGATCATTATTGCTATTGGGTTCAACTAAAAATCACTCAGCCATACACCTATGTTGGATCTCAGCAAACTCAATTTCCCATGTAATGTGTAATTTACTGAAAAAATGTCAATTGTAAAATGTCCTGAAACTAATTTGAGTTAAAACAGGCCTTTCAATTTTATCTATGGTTCCTCAACTCACACCCTCTCCGCCCTACATCACAGACACACAATTTATTTCTGCATCCAGGCCCCATCCTGGGGCCTGACTTTGGTGTACACATAGGAAGAGTGTAGTTACACAAGTCAATAAGCAAGGAGTCCTTTACCTACTTCTACACAAGAGCAAATGTGGAACAAAAGAAAATTCACCTATAGAGCAGAGAACAATACACAAATTAGTATCTGTAGATGGTTTGGGCTATATTCTGAAAACAAAATCAACATATCCGATCCTAGATAATGTTATCCCAAGTATAGGTCTTTCCAGGATACAAAGAGAGTTAAATGCAAGCTAAAACGGTAAAGATGGACATGGAAACAAACCTCCTCATCTGTCATACCCGGTTTGCCTTCTGCCCTCATAGCAACCTCTGCCTGGAAAGTAACACAGTCATTAATAAAGCCTTATTCTATCAATCTGGGCAGTGCTAGAAATTAACCCATACCATGTTATGCGTGATGAAATTTTAAGTAATAAACACTCTGCTATATTAGTGTGGTTATGAATGAAGAGTTTTTAAATCTAAAACAATTAAGAGAAGATTTAAATTTCTTTCTGAGCTATTCACATGTTTGTGATATAGCAGACCTGCAAGCGCCATTGGAAGACACAACTTGGGTCTTTAATCTTGATAACTATCCATGAGTGAATGAACTTATCCCATGCGTTGTAATAGGCTTCAAGATTTTTGTTTACAACCTCCAGCTGAAAAGGCATAACATACGCAACGAAGTTGCACTCATCAACAGATGAATGTTGAATACAAACATTTGCAATTAAAAAAAAAAAAAAGCCTTCAACAACTAACTTGTGGATCAACTTCTTTGACAACATTATTTGGAAGAGGTTTGAAACCAAGCATCCAGCCTTCGAACAAAACAACCTACAGATCAAAGGAACAAAAAAAATGGTTGATCAAATGAAGTGAAGGAGTGATATTCTTGGTGAATATAGTAGGGTTAAAACTTTACATGAGAACAAAACAAAAGTTCTTAGATTCTAAGGATCTCCAATTTCAAAATTTTCAAATTGAAGATGCATACCTCTAGTGGCCCTTCAACCTCCGGCCATGTTGAAGGATCAGCTCTATCACCCCTCCCACCATAGGCCGACTATGGAAATATGTGAATGGATCATTAATTAGCAACTATGGAAGTGGTTCAAAGAGATGGACAAAAGCCAATGGATCTGCTTTCCTTACTTTGTCATACCGTGGAAGCTTCATCTTCATACCTGAATAACACAGGTAACTCATTTATCAATAGTAACAAAGTAATTTACATCTTCCAAACAGAAAAAAGAAAAAATGTATATTTTTCTAAGCAAGCAAGGAGTAGCAGAAAATGGAGTTAACCTGTAGAAGAGAGAAAAGACAGTACCTTCCTTAGTTAGTTTTCTTAATCCTTTAAGTATATCAATTGAGAATGGAAGGTCATGGCTTCCTGCATTCCCGCGTAACTGAAAATGAAATGAATAACATGCCATGTTTCTAAAACTTCTGCAAGTAGTCCATTTACTAGTGAAATATTGCTTTACATTAATATTGATCAATACCTCTAACAGTGCATTTTCTGGATTTGCATTCCTTAGCTTGGCCTGCAGCTTAAATATATACGTTAAACACTGATAAAAATTGAGATAATCACCAAGTTCTTTTATATGCAATCAAAGTTGCATATTGCTTTGGATGATACAAGCCCTTCAGCTGTTCCACTCTGTCCTTCTGGTATGATGCAGAAATTGGCAATCATATAAGACAGGATACAAATTTTCTATAGTTGTCATTGTTTTCCACCCATCATCATCAAAACCTTATCCCATCAAGATAAAATCCATTTTTTTCTTGCTCTGGTAAATAATCACACACCCATAGACAACACCCTGCCCGAATTCCTCACCATTAGTGCTACAGCCAATGATCAATCCCTGGTTCTTTCTGAGAAGGCGCGTTGCCTCACCATTGAACTGTCAGTTGATTGGCATCAACTATTTTGCTCTTTTTTTTTTTTTTTTCATTCCACACTACTCAAATTTGAAGCAAAACCAATAACCAGTTTTTCTCTGCCCAAACAATCAAAATGCTAACAATTTGACATTCATGTAGTTCACACTAAAAGAGTATAAGTCAAATTTGCACAGTACCTGATCTTCAGCTGTCAAATAGAAATCATCTATTGATAATGTTGCAGACTTCCTGGGAGAAATGAAAGGGCATCAGCTAAGAATTGGGAGTTAACTAGGACCTTCCACACTTCTGAAAATATAAGAATGACCAGAAAGTTAAACAATTGAAGTCCACTAGCAAAGATCTATTATTACCTGCCAGTGCTACGAAAAAGATAATCTAGAGCAAATACAAGTGTAGTTTTCCCACTGCCTTGAGGAGCACTGAAACCAATCTATAGTTCAAAACACAACTTGTGTAAGTATGTAATTCATTTTTGAAAAATAGACTTGAACTCGGAAGAGTTTCATCTGATAGATATCATGCGAGTGTAGATTGCTTTTCAACAAGATCATGAATGATCTATGATGCACAAATACTTCAAAATGGGCAATGTATCGTATCGTATCCAATACTTAACTTTTTTTTTTTTTTTGTAAAATCATTGTCCCAACTGTATCCACTCCATATCTGGGCATCAAAGTATATGATCCTTCGGAAAGAAATCAACATTTTCATTACAAGTAGGTTATTTTTAATGCAAGATCTTTAACCAAATAAAAGGATGCCACAGAAAAACTAATTTAGTTCTACCATGCTGCAAGGAAAGTAAACACACACACACACACACACACACACACACACACACACACACACACACAAAAGAATAAAACTACTCAAACATGCATGTGTAAAGGAAAGCATAGCTCCAAAACCCAAAAGAACTATGACATCTGCTGAGTGGACACAAATTGGACAGAGCAAATCCACTAAGAAGGTGTTAAACTCATAACAGAAAACTTGACATAAATTTTAAGAATAAACATAAATATTAGAAGAATAAGAAATAAATGTGAAAATTAGGGAAAACATGGTTACTTCTTTAACTATACATTGAGTTGATGCGAATTGGACAGTTCAATTTCTAACCTGACATAGTGATATCACATGCATAAATAAATTGAGATCCAGTAGGCGTCAAAACCCAGCAATGAGTTTAACTAGGTAGTCCTGTACGTTGCAGAAGAATCTACGATTACAGCCTTGCCATTGGCTACTTTTGTGCTGCAGGAATTAAATGGTTTCTATGGTTTAGGAGGGAAAGTAAAACAGTGGTTGGATGGAAACATTCAGCAGTCCAAGTAACCATAGGATATCACACCACCCCCACCCCCAGCCAAGCCAACACCAAAACCCCCCACCACCTCCCCAACCCAAAGAGAAGAAAACGTGAGTCCCACATTGACTGTGCACATGCTCTTCAAGCCATTTAAATAGCCTTTTTGTTTGTATATATTGTTTGGCTAATAACTAAGTTAGGTGGTGGTAACCACGTGTGCGCCAGTCCTGGGGCCATGCTGTGCATGCGTGCATTTTTTAGCCCAGGCAAGCCAAGTTTCATCAACATCCTAGGTCCTTGATTTCAAACCCCTTTTTGTTTTCTAATCTTTTAGCTGAGAGATTTCATCAACATCATTTCTAGTAATAACTATGTCATCAACATACACTATAAGGATGACCACCTTCATATTCCTCCTCCTTGCAAAACTATGTGATCTGCATAACTCCTTTGGAACCCATACTTAAGCACAACTATACTAAACCTTTCAAACCAAGCTAGTACGACTGTTTAAGTCTGAATAAGGACTTCTTGAGAAAACAGATTTCGCCTTCCTATCCCTCGATAACAAATTGAGGTGAGGGCTCCAACATAAACTTCTTCATTCAAATCCCCATGAAGAAAAGCAGTATTCACATCTAGTTGGTACAATGGCCAATCAAAGTTTGTTGCTAGGGATAATAGTTCTCGAACAAAAGTCAGTTTAATGACAACAGAAAATTTTTTCAAAATAATCAACCCCATATAATTGAGTAAATCCCTTGGCAACAAGTCTTGATTTATATCTATTGATTGTAACATTTGGACTATAATTTAATGTGAACACCCATATACACCCCCACAATACATTTTCCTTTAGGAACAGTAGTCAAGTCTCATGTGATTCTTTCCTAGAACATTCATTTCCTCCACCATTGCCTCTCTCCACTTAGAATGAGTTAGTGCCTTTGACACATCCTTAAGTATACATTCAGTGACTAGTTTGGAAAAAAAGGCCTAATATAGAGTGGGAAAATGATTATAATAAACAACATTATGTAAGATCTTGGTCCTAATTAGTAATAATTAGTGTTAGTTAATTTTTCTTAGGTGCTAATTAAATTGGTTTTAGTGTTAGGATAGTTTTGAGTCAGTTTAATTGCAATTGGACTGAGTTTCAGCTTAGAAAGCGGTAGAGTTGTCATTCGGCCATTGAGAGGGGTATTTTGGGTACTCCCAGAAATAGATCAAATACTGACTCATTAGATAGCTTAAATTATTCTGAGTTACCTTTGTGTTATAGCCATTTAATGCCCAGAAACCTTTGTTTCACAATTTCATGATTGACTAGGAAAATAATAATCATCATTTTTGTAAAAGTTGAGTTTTCTCTCAAAACCTCAGAATACTTCATTCTTCAACTCGTTGGAAAGTAAATATATTTTAGAGAAACTTTTGTTCTTGGCTTGGACCCAATTGATTCCCCAAACCCCTTTATTTTCCACATTCTTTTCACTTAAGTCGTGGGGACATCGATGTCATGATGAAATTCCTCACTCTTATAAAGGTAGCCATATGACGCAGCACGAGGAAGAAGAATAACCAATGGGTTACTTTCGAAGCCAAAAGGCTTAGGATAGGTTGTCTAGGTCTCACACCAAAGACAAAAATCAACTCACTCTGCTGGAAATTTTATTCAATAATGTAATGTGTGTCCCATGAGAGGGATTACATCTATATTTATAACTAAGTCACTCTCTGTAACTAAGGTACAATCCTAATTCAATAATTTAGACGTCTAACTCAATCATAATACTAACTTCTAAAAATAAAAGAATCCTAATTCAACTTGAAATCCTAGAAAACAAAACATCCTAGAATAATTGTCATTGGAAACACTTCTTTATGAGCTTGGGCCCAATGGGCTAGCTAATCATAGATTTAGTTTGAATCACCATATTCTTCTTCATCCCATGCTTGTTCTTGTCCAAGACCAGACAAACTAGCAGCTGCTTGACCAGTAGCCATTCCTCCTTCATCTTCTCCACCAAATCACGAATTGGATCCACAGATTTTCCCCATCTCTCCACGACTTGGCAATCCCATTTTCTACCCCTTTTGTGCTTGATGGCCCCCCTTGTGAGTTCTTCTCCGTCAAGCCACCATTATGTTAGATATTTCTCCCACCTTCTAGATCTGAGTTTAGGACCATAATTCCACCTTAGATCTTGACATGCATGAGATTGGCCAACCCCTCCCTTGTTTTCCAATTTTTCTAGGAATTTGTATCCAAATTTTGGGGATTTGGGGGGAAAGAGCAATCTCAGTTGTAGCTCATGTATCAGAGGGTAATTTCAGTTATTCTAGAGGTCCAAGGCAAGTGACAATCCATGATTTCAATTCCAAGTATGTTTGGTAATTCAATTTTGAGTATTATGCATGTTAGAATGTTTTCCATGTTCCATTGCAAGTTAAACCATGGAAAGTTAAAGGTGAAACTTGGAAATGTGTTTTCTCAGCCTTAGAAACATGTCTAGGACCTTAGAAATGAAGCTAAGACAAGGAATCCATGAAAATTGAAGCTTCTAGAGTTATTCGGGTGTTCGTCCTAGAAATTGCTCAACAGTTGGGTTGTACATCCCAGTTATGGTCGGTGGTCCGCCTGACAGGCCAAACCCCCTTTTCCATGTTTGGTAATTTGATTTTGGGTATTATGCATGTTAGAATGTTTTCCATGTTCCATTGCATGTTAAACAATGGAAAGTTAAAAGGGAAACTTGGAAATGTATTTTATCAGCCTTAAAAACATGCCTAGGACCTTTGAAATAAAGCTAAGATGAGGAATCCATGAAATTTGAAGTTCCCAAGGTCGTTCTGGTGTTTGTCCCAACAACTACTTGGCGGTTGGCTTGTCCATCCCGAATACAGTTGGCGGTTTGCCTGACAAGGCAAACTGCGGAGCAACTAAAATTGACTAGCTTGTAGTTTGTCTTGCCAAACCACCAACTAACCAGTAGGAACCCTCTTTTCCTATAATTTTGGTACTTAGCTTTAGACTCCAATGTGGTGAGCCCTTGTAGGCCATACTGCCTGACCCTTAGTAGACGGAAACCCCAGTCTTTGGTATGTACCATAGGCCTCTAGAAGGAAATTCCCAAAACTATTTTCCGGTAGGGGCATTGCTTCCGCACCCGTAGCAAGGGTGTGCCGGCCCCTACACTCTTATAGTCGGTAGGGAGTGGGAGTTCAACTTGCGTACCACTGTGGTTTATCACTAGTAAGTACTAGACTGAAGTTATGATATGGACATAAACACCAGCAAGGGCACGTTGTCCCCTGCACCCTTAGTGGGTCGGGAGCTCGACCCGCGTGCCATTGTGATTTATCACCAGTAAGTACTAGACATGAGTTTAGGATGTAGTGGACACAAACCCTCAGATTAACTAGTAAAGTTAAGTACGACCAAGAGTAAGTAATATTGAGCTAACTACATTGCGAGCTGTTTGGATGCATGTGTGGTACAATGCTACGTCATGGGACTTTAGTTATCAACCACCTTCAGAGAGCTAAGGTAGCAATATGCTACAGATAACTAGGATCCCATGGCCACATCGAAATGAATGGCCTTGAACCAACATGTAAATGACAACCCCGCTCCATAGAATTTGTAAGGTATACTGCCATGCATAAGTAGTACGTATTCAGCATTATTGACAGAAATGGATTTAAGTGACTTTTGTTTGAGGGAAGTTGACATCCTCATGTAATTATGGATTCGCAGGAGGATTGACGGGTATCATCAAAGGTCTGACCCATGGCTCTCGGAAAATATAGACCACAGCTGAAACCCCTATCCCTAGCTAATTCAAAATCACATCGAGGAGTCCAAAATGCTCTAATTGAGTCAGACTTGTGGCATAGCGCACATTCACATGCCTGCTTTTGCCTATGGACTTGAAAGAACCCAAGGTATGGTCAGTTGGTTGGTGTGGCTCACATTTTATGCAATGCACTCTTCCAAGTTGATTGGGTCCAACCCTCTTTCCACCCATTTTGGGGCCAACTCCAGCATACTGAAATGTTGGCCGATTTTAGGGTGGATCAAGTATGATGTAATTGGACTACCTAAGACCCACCAAAGCATAGGCATGCCAACAAAGTATCTGTATACCTAGTTTCATGTTTCACATGTTACATTCACATGTCCGTACTATGTTTCATGTACGTACACTTCTGCCCTCATGTTCGTGTTATGTCTATGTTCTATGTATTCATGTTTATCAGTTCATACAAGTATCATGTTCTAACTGTATGGACAGTAACATCCGTGGCTTCCCTCAAGAAAGGCAAGTGGGTAGAGCAGCACAACTTACCTGTGCAGGAAGAGGCCTGCATATGGGCCTTGTTTTGCGGAGTTATCTTCATTATGAGTTATTGAGGATGTTAAGTTCATGAATTGGGTGTACGGTCCATGGCTCCCCTATGGAAGGGCAAGTGGGTAGAGTGGAACAACCTACCTGCATAGGAAGGGGCCTGCACATAGGCCTGGGTATTCAAAGTTACATCCCTGGTGCATGGTTCACACATGTCATTCTCATGCTTATGCACAGTCCACTATTTATGATTCATGTTTCAATTACTGCTCTGCATCATGAGAACAGCTAGTTTGTGTTGCACTTGCATGTTATGGGAGATACACTGCTGTGCTAGTGATGCTAACTAGATATCGGATTTTGAAAAATGCAAGCCCAAAAGCAGTTATGTGTTTACCTTAGGTAAGGTCATTGTCTCTTAAAATTGAAGAATCAATCATTCAAATCCTGATCCATAGTGGATTTGATGATCATCGCTAAGGCTATAGCTGATGAGGAATAGAGTGATGTAGAATCTCTTGACTGATATTCCTTCGTGGAAAAAACAGTTCCAGCCATCGTCTACATACTTACAGCAAGTTTGCAATAGACAAAGTACATTACAAAACATATAATTGTAAATCTAGGCATAGTCGCCTAAGGAATAATCGATTGAGGCAACTGCTCAAGGATGGAGTGACTGCAATAGATTTTGTGACATTGATGGATAATTTAGCCAATCCGTTAACTAAAGGACTTGCTAGATAGTGAGTCTATTCCACACCAATGGAATGGGGCTTAAGCCTAAAAGGACAAGTCACCAATAATGAAAATCCAACATGTTTGATAGGAGATCACATGGGGACTGGTTCAATGTAGAAAAAAAGTTAAAAATAGGTGACATAGCAAGAGCATTTCAATGTTCATTTCATGAAAGAATGCGGTATTAACTCTATATCCACTAAAGGTGTGGTGGGTAAATACCTATGAAGCATGGGTACCAATATGGATACTAATACGGGGACGGTATAGGTACGCCAATACGGCAAAACCCTAAAAAAACAAGATACGGGTATAGTTAGGGGCACATCCATTAAAGAATTATATTTTTTTTAATTTTAATAATGCAATATGCTAATAATTAAAATATGTTAGAATTCTTAGATGCAACAAGCCAACAATTACTAAATACCATTACAAATTCAACCTAATGAAAAAAAAAAAAAAAGAAGAGCAACAACAATATTATTGTTTATATTTCATAATCCAACATTCCTTCCTTTTTCTTCTACTTCCTCTTTTCCATTTTCCTTTTTTTTTTTCCATTGGAAACGAGGGGATTGGAGATGGGTTAGGGCTAAAGCCCTTTCCCTTTTAAGTTCATCAAGAAGGGTTAGGATTAAAGTTAAAAATTATAATTTTAGCTCTTTCAAACTCTTACAAAAGTTTTTACAAAAAAAAGAAAAAAAAACTCTCATAAACGTACCAGGAACGTACTCATCCCGTATCAAAAAATGCACTCATCCTGTACCCATAAAGTCAAAACATACTAGGTACAATTGACCATACCCAATACGTTTTTTGCCGTACCCATCCCCGGTATGGGTACATGTACATTTTGGAAGTAACCGTGCTTCATAAGTAAACACCCTTGGATCTTTATAGTATGTACCTATATGGTGCTTTCCATGAGATGTTAGGTTCCTCTCTAGATTGCTCATGAATACTCAGATAGCACAAGGACGTTAATGTATACAGTTATCTAAGAAGCCACGTAAAACATTGAGTCTGTGTGTGATAAATACAAGTTATTATACAAAGCGCTCAGTTTAAGATCTAGCTCACTGTAGAACTTGGGCATTTTCAAATTTATCACACTAGGTAAAGGTTCAAGACCTAGTTCACTTGCATATATGCAATCTGAATAGAAAACTCTTGCAGCAATTGTTTCTTTATTTTCCTTTTTTATGCCTTAATTAAGTGTGGGCAGTTTTTAATTAGGGGCTTTAAATCATAGGGGTTTCCTCCTCTTTTTTTCTTTTTTTTTTTTTTTTGGTTTTTGTTTTTCTTTCTTCCTTTTTTTTTTTCATTGTCTTCTCTTTGATAGGAAGCACCACATGGGCCATGGGCATACTCTTCAAGGCTTTTCTATAGCCTTTTTGTTTTATATATATATAGTATTGGTAGGGATATAGGGTCGGTGGTGGTAACCACACGTGCGCACATGCATGCATGCAAGCACCCCAAGCTAAGCCAGGCCAGGCCGTGGCTATGGCATGCTTTTCTGCATGAGTGTCTGGGCCTGAGCAACCCAGGCCTTCTCTCCTTTCCTTTAACTCTCTCTTTCCTTATTAACCAAGTCATCCAACTAGAACTGGTCTCCGTGGGAGACTTCTTCTGCAAATCTCTCCATATCCTTTACGGATGTGGAGAACATTGCTCATCGTGTCCTTCTACCCCTTAATTAGAATTGGTGTAAAAGGCCCCTCAGATTAAAATTGGCGTAAAAGACCCCTCAAAATCATTTCTTTGATCTTCCTAATCCTCCTCCTTTAAAGTACTAGTTGCTCATCTTGCTACTCTCTCTCACATTTAAGAGCCCCAGTTAGTTACCACTCAGGGGGAACCTCTCCTCTATTCTCCTCTAGCAAGCTACAAAAGGGCAGAAAAGGGCATCTTTCTTTTTCTGATTTAATTTGAGATTTATTTATTTAGTTGATTTAGAATACTAGCAATTTCTCATAAATGAACAATAACTACAAAATAGTTTCAAACCAAGATCATGTCATCATAATCAGAAGAATCAATTGTTCTTCAATGATATAAAATGGGACCCAACCTCAGAATTAATCTAACATACAGCACATAGACTTTTAGGATACTACAATCATAGGAAAAAAGCTTTTAAAAAAGTGAGTGAGTGTGAGTGTGAGTGTGAGTGTGTGTGAGTAGAGAGAGAAAGAGAGAGAGAGAGAGAGAGAGAGAGAGAACAGCATCACAATTGCATTCTAGGGAAAAGTAAGGTTAAAAGACAACTGATACTAAATTAGAAAGATGAAAGGAAATATACACACCACTGCAGGAGGAATCCCGTCGCTATCTTTAACCTTGGACTTATGAAGTGAGATCTGATCTTCACACCAGAAGAACACTGGTAAATAGTAGTGATATATTCTACCCTTTTGAGGGATCGTCAAGTTCAACTCATTGAGGTTGAACAACCTGCATAGGGAGAGCCCATACTGTAACCACTTGTCAATACTCTCCGAGATGATGTTTGGAGTCAAACCCAGTTGTTCAATAAGAGGACTGGAACATATGAAATCAAACAGGTCCTGCACAGAGGATACAGCTGCAGGTGAAGTAGGGAACACGGAATGTGGTGTAATTGTGCTGCGGCCATTGCTGGAAATGGCAGCATAATGTTTGGATGCGCCTTGCAGCCAAGAATATCTATGGGTTGAAGGGACTGAAACTGGAGATGAGCAACCAAAAATTAGCAATAACCAGATGCCTTGAAAGTTGAAATCAGAGGTAAGATAACTGCATTCAATGATGAGAGTCTCGAAGAATATTTATAGGTTAAAAGATTATTGGTCATGATATTCCATGTCTTCAAATGAAACATTGTGTGCAAGGGAGGCCTGACTGTCGTAAAGTCCGGCAGAAAACGTATGATGATCAATCTTGAACAAAATACACAAAGAAATAGAGAAATCACTCTATTTGTCATATTTATTACTTCATGCTTACTTCATGCTTGCTACAATGGTGCTTAATTTGGGTTGCTGATTCTTAGAAATTTCAGTGAACCTGAAATCTTATCAAGTGGTCATGCTAAAACTAGCCACGGAAACATGAACATAACAGAAATTAAAGAACAAACACAGCAGGAGTTAATTTGACCAATCCCACTGACAAAGAATATAAATGTAAGAACAATGAACAATCATATGAAAAAAAAAAAATTTGTAAGTTGGAAAGAAGTAGAAGATAAGAAAGAAAAAGAAACTAGTGGTACTAGAAATCTTTCCCGAAAAAATTACGACAATCAAAACAAACCCACAAGAGATACAAAGACAAAAGAAGCAACTAAAAAATTTAAGAGGGACAACAGAAACAAGAAAAAAAAAAAAGAAACCAATCGGACAGGAAAGAATAAAATAGCGAAAACTGTATAAGAATTTACGAGAGCACAGGAAAAGCTCTACCACCTGAAGAGAGTTATAACAATAACTAAAAAACTCGTATCGGAAAAACTGTGCCTATTTGGTTGAGAATACAAGGTGGAGAGAAACTTGTCCTCAGCCGAAACTGGAAACAGATTTTCTCCACATTCTCATCTTACCCAGATGACCCTATGAAGAATAAGATGAACGAGAGATATGAAAATAGACAAACAATAAGATGATAACAAGAAGAAATGAGGAGTTGATTTGGAAAAGTTGGTCTTTGTGGCATTTCATCAATTACCTGTATTGCAGGTTTTGCAAGAAATTTGAGAGAGCTTCCAACTGGGAGAAGGAATTGTGAAGTTGAAAGGAGAAAAGCTGTGTTGGACGTGCTTATATGGAGGAGAGGGAGGAGAGCAGAGTCTAGGAGGCAATGGCAGCTGCTTTGCAGCTACTAACACGTTTACTACCTCCATCTATCTGCTCTGTACGTGCGAACACCGGCCACCAGGGGAAGCTATAAAGCTATAAAATATATATATATCGAGAAATCCTGATCATCCTAGCGGCGGCAGGAGCAGCTTGCGAATTTGGCCCCCAACAATTCAGTGGCCCACCTTCCTAATATTTTGTTATAAAGAGACTTGTTAGGAGGAAGTATCTCCTCACAACAGACCAATCCTGTGTTCCAATTCGCAAGAGGTAAAGTGAGTCTTTAGTGAGGTAAACTTTAGAGCCTCTTTGGCATTGTTCTCTTGTTGTTCCCAATTTTGTACTTGAAATTGATTGTGCTGAGATTGGATTTTGCAAAAATTAAATTCTGAATAACTTATTTTCTAATACTATATTAAAATACTTTGCTAAAAATATGCTACATGAAACCTACTCGTTAACGGTATAAAACAACTTTTCCAACAAACAGAAGTAAGAAAATAATAGTATCTAAAATGTGAGACATGCCTTTTAATATTTGCAGCATTTCATTATTATCGTGCGAGGGAATCACGTGTAGAATTTAAAACATAGTATCCACCTTTAAAAATTAAAACATGAGATCTATATTCATATGATTTATAAGGTGAGCTATCTTTATAAGAATTATAATGTGGCCCCAACAATGAAAATTATACGAGATTGCAGTGTGGGGCCAACTTTTTTTTAATGTAAATTTGTATCCCATCATTATAAATTTCAGCATGGCACACATTTACAGAAATTAGAATATTGGCCTACATTCATATGATTTCTAATATACGTTCACCTTTTATGATCGCAACTACATGACCCACATTCAAAAACTACAAAACAGAGTGATATCTTTTATATATATATATATATATACATAGGACTCATATTTAAAAATTATACTGTAGTGCCCACCTTTGAAAATTACAAGAGATTATAATATCCGGCCATCCTATTTGTTAATTATGAATATGAGACTCACTTTAAAAATAACATAAATTAGAACATGGGGCCACGTTTATAGCATTCACAATGTAGGCCCACATTCATGGGAATTACAATATAGCTGCATATTTTGTGACTTTTTTAAGATTTAATATCTTTTTGAAAGATTATATATATATTTTTTAAATGATTAAGTATTTTTTTTTTTGAAAGATTAAATTTTTTTAAAAGATTAAGTATTTTTTTGAAAGATTAAATATTTTTTTTGACAGATTAGATTTTTTTTGAAAGATTATATATGTTTTGAAAGATAATGGTTATTTTACCATAGAACCTACATTTAAAAATTAGAACTGGGCCTCACACTCAAAGAATTTATAATGTGGTCTCACTATTATAAGAGATTAAGAATTATAATATGAGCCCACATTTTGTGATTCTTTTCATATGACACACTTTTGGTATTAGGCAGTAAAGTCACTTTAAGATAAGTAAGAAATAACTATGCCAGCAAGCTATTTTTAAAAGAAAATAAAGTTTTTTTTTTAATTTCATATGCCAGCAGGTTAAGATTTTTGAGATTACTTCTCATGAGACCAAAATTTGAAATAGTAATTTATTTACATATACCAAACATATGTTTTAAAGGCTTATCTTATGGGAACATCCAAACGATACAATGCCAATGCACCTTGAATTGCCAGAAATTTTACCCTTTTCTTTTTCCTAGGGTAGGAGAGTATCATTAACGCGGGCAAAGCCCATAAAGGATACAAACCAACACAAACCAATGAGAAAGAAAAACAAAATCCACGAAGAGAGCAACCGACAAATTTTTTTACTTTATCATTTTTGGTGATCAAAATAAATGGAAAAGAATTGCTCATTTTACCTTACTTCGACTAGAAAAAAAATGCATATCACTTCAGATAGAAAATAAATGCATATTACTTAGCTACATTCACGTGTAAGTGGTTTTATCTCCTCATTTTTATGTTGGGTGCAATGAGTTCAGCTAGCATTAACTAACTTGGTCTACCACATTCCCTTAATTAATTCAATCCAATCAAAGGATAACCCACCATTAGAAGATCACACTGAAAACGTGCTTGATTATATTGGAGTCAATAATGCTAGCCACACTCCCCATCTCACAATGATCCTCTGTGACAATTTCCCTCTCCCTCATCTCTACAATGTTAAAAGCAAAACAAATTAGTTAGGCATGCTACATAGGATGGTTGTGAGATGAGTTGTGAGATGGAAGTGTGACTAGCATTATTGTATTGGAGTTAATCAAATAATTTAAGTGCCATCAATGTAACACTATTACTCCCTCCCATGAAAGTGTTTTCTTATTATGCTCCCAATATATGCATTCATGATTGTGTGCTTTACTTTCATGAATAGTGCACCCAATATGTGTTTTCATATAATCAATATATATTTAATTTCAAAGAGTGTAGGGATATTGATGAGTCTCTAAAAATGCATATTTTCGTACATACTTTAGACCATTTTAAGTACTTATTAACTTGGAAGAGCCTCATTTAGTGTGATCTAGTGGTTTTAAGTATTTTAAATTCATTGTAGTGTATTCCTGCATAATTTATTTAAAAATCACACTTTTTGCATACATTTATGAAACTTGCCATTTTTGAAAAGTTTTATGAAAATAATTTTTCTCATGAAATAAATTGAGTTTTAATTATCATTAGTTCATTCACATAAAATCATGAAAAATGGTGTGCATTTTTATTGTCATTTCATGAGAGATGGGCCTATAATCATGCATTTGTGATCTTAGGGGTAAAATTATCTTTTCACATGAATTCACATTTGCTTTATGGGAAATTGATGATATGGGTCCCATTTGTAAAGAATTGAGGCAAGGAATTGATTTTCAAAAGAAAGGAGAGGAGAATTGAAAAAAAAAAGGAAATTAAAAGAAAAATGCAAAAGTCGGCTTCAAGGTCTCACACACAAATGCACATGTGTAGGGTACACTTGTAAAACGTCCAATATATGGTCCATTTAATTGTTACATATTTTTAAGAGATTTTGAAGTAAATTTGAAGAATATCTCATCAAATATGAACAAGGAAAGCTATATAGGAGTTCTTTTTTGGAGAAGAAGAAGATTTAAAATAAAAAAAATATCCAAGAAAGCTATTCCACATCCAAAGGAGGATTTTGGATAAGATTTTTGTTGAAAAACTAAAGAAAAAAATTAAGAGAGAATTATCTAAAAGATCTCTTCAAGTTTGGAGCCAACAAGGAGAACTTTTCAAAAAAGGAAAGTTGACAATGCAAAGAGATAAAAGGGGAAGTTTTACACCACATGTGGGTAAAGTTTGATTCCAAGAAAGGATTCTTATCCCTAAATCACCTCTCAAAAGATCTCAATGCAATGTGGCAAAGATAAAGAAGGAAAGAGGCATCCAAGAGGGACTTTCAATCAAAGCAAGTAAGGAAAGAATAGAAAAAAAAATAGAAAAAAAATCCCAAAAGATATGTCACGTCCAAAGCCTTGTATGGAGCCCTTTTTCTTTCAATTTTTTATTATTTTTAATAGTTTAAAGTTTGAGAAGGAATAGGACTTGAAAAAGTATAGATAGGGCACCCCTTTCTCCTATCCTTTATGGAAGAGTTGTCCACCTCCCACCTCTAGATTTCTACACTCCATCTCTTCCTTTCTTTTGTCTCTCCATCTTAAGTCATCAAAGAGGCTTAGCTCTAAAGCCACACCACCAACTCTGAAGTATCAACTAGAAGGAGGAATTCTCATCCATCCTAGTATGTAATTATTTGCTTTTTATCTTCAATCTTTTGTAAAACAATTTCATGCTAATAAAGTTTGTTTCTTTTCAGTTGTTCTTGTCTTTGATTTTATGGGGTTCATAATTTTAGTCTTGTTTGTGATTTGGTTAATTTTCATTCTTGTTTAAATATTGGGATAGAATTAGAATCACAACTAGTAACCCATCTCAGTAACCTTTTTAATATACTTTGTCTCTTCGGATACATTGTATGTTTGGAGGTAATGCAAGATGGAGTTAAAGAGATTTGAATGAAAAAAAATTAGAGGCCAATTTTGAAATTTATTTCTACATTAAATGGAGATTTGTTATTCTTACTTGGATTGACGACCTAAGATGAAGAATAAAACCTTAACACAATATTTCTAATCTTTTTGAGCCCAAACTTAGGTAAGAAATTGAAAGAACAATCTACCGCCTTTGACTTCCATTGTTTATTGCTTTTGACTTCCTGTTATTACCGCCCTTGACTTCCTGCACTTTTATTTTATTTTTTGCACTTTTGTTATTTTTCTTGTTATGTTCATGTTGATTTTAAGTTTTGTTTTTGCATAGTTTGATGGTTGGATTAGAGTTCATTGCATGTTTTTTCATATCATAAGATTTTTTGCATATTTAAGTTAATGAAAATTAAATCTTCAGATCTAAATCTAATGATGAAATTCAAACTTAATATACAAACAGCATAACTTAAAATAGTTTCAGCAAACTGTAAAAACAGTTTGACAAAAAGTTCGAAGTGGGTAGACCAGTCAAATCATAATATTTTTCTTTAAAACTTGGGAAAATTAAAGTTTAGGATGTGGTCTTTCATTTCACAGAATTTCAACTCAAAATCATTTCGAAAGGCTTGTGAACCAGAGGCTTAAACTTTGCCGATCAGTCACCTGGGATCAGAATTTCTACATAGAATTTTCCAAAGTAGTCATGTTCATGCATTCATAACTTTTTCATTTTAGATCTTTTTCACTTCTGTTTTTTTTTCTTTTTTTGTTAGTTTCCTGCATCAGTAGAGCATAAATTCCAGCCATTAAACTTAAATTTAGGATACATTAGAATAGTTCAAATCATGCATAAAATTTGCATCAACATACTAGTTTAACAGACTTAGAATTTTTCAGCATCTCTTGGCATGCATTGCATTGCATTACTAATTTTACTAACTTTTTAATTTTAAATTTGTTTCTAGTTTTATGTTTTTGATTGTTTTAGTTAATTTCCAAAGTTAAAATATCTTTCTAAATTTATTTTAATTGAAGATTTTAAATTGGAAAGTTTTCTAGTTTTGGAAATTCTAACTTAGGAAAGTTTTTACTTTTGTTTATTTTATTTCTAACATTGTTTAGCTTAGTTAGTTTCTAATTTTAGTTTATATTTTTGGAAGTTCTAACTTGTATTTTAATTTTGCAGCAACTTTAGTTTTGTTTAAGAAATCTTAGATTTAGGAAAGTTTCTTTCATTGGTTTGTAATTAATTTAATTTTGACAAGTAGGATGCTTGTATTTGTTAGATTTTAAATTAGGCTAGTTTTAGATTTTGATTTAGGACAGGTACAAGTTGAAAAAGGAACCTTAAAATACATAGCTTCCTGTAGATTTGACCCCATACTTACCGAGATATTGTTATATCGCGGTTCTGCACTTGGAACTCACAATCAAGTTTTTGGCGCCGTTGCCAGGGAGAGCTATTTAAGGTAACTTTTCTAACTTTCCTTATTTACATTGCTTTGTAGGTATAGTTTAATTTGGCATTTTTCTAAAAATAGGAAGACATACATAGAATGCTGAACTGCCCTTAATTGGAATAGGAAAGTGCATAGAATGTTAGAAAGTTAACATCACTTTGATTTTTAGAAACTTTCTAAAATTGGAAAAAGTTACTGTTTTAAATTTGTCATAACTTCTTTTGGAAAAAAAAAAGTACACCAAAAGTGATCTAATCACTGTCCTTAATCTTCTCGGTGTCGAAGAAAGCCTTTGCCCCTATAATGCGCAACAGCTTATCTATTCAGGAAACTGGTCCTTCAAACTGGTCCATCTGTGAGTCTACCACTTCCTAGTTGCTAACCTGGCCAAGTTAGTTTCATAAGACCGAATTGGAGAACTAGAGGAAACTTTTCAACCTTAGGGAGTTACTTAGAAGTTTTTTTGTATAACTTAGGTTTTTATCATTTTTCAAACAAAAAATACTCAAAAAAAAAGACCAAGTGCTTCCAAAAATGGATTGGTGGGAATCTACAAACATGAGGGGACTTACCAATGGACAAGCCAATTTGAATGGAATCAATGCTTATGGCCCCCCGAAGTCTTGTTGTGCCTTGTGCGAATAAGATAAGATTGCAAAGTTACATTAAAGAAATTGTTCAGCTGGATTTTATGAACATAAGTGGGGCAATCACTATGATCATTGTTACAATGAGGAATTTGTGGAGGATTTTAATGGAATGATTAGCTCAAATCATCAACCAATAAGGGCTCACATGATTATCCATACCCCACACAATCATTCACTCATTCTGATGGACATAGGATTTCCATGGCAAGCTGAATCAAATTCAAATCAATGGCATTACCACAAAGAAATGGGTAACATATGTGGTCCAAATTAGGATGATCAATCACTAAACAATTGGTGAAATGGGCCCAATACAGATCTTGTCTCTTCTTCCCAAGAATTTACTCAGGACGGGTCGTATGACTACCCCTCACAAGATACATCATATTTACCCCCTTCTTCTCCCTGGTCATATGCACCACATGATTCCCGATTGCCTGAATGGTCATATGAACCACCACCACCCCTGAAAAGCTTTTTGGAGGATACTTTAGTCAAATTGGTTAAGTTCACACAAAATACTATACAAACCATACAAAATAATGAACAATGCATGAAAAGCCTAATGGATTTGATTAATCAAACAGGGCTTGAAATGAGAAAACAAAATGCCACCCTTAGAATCAAAGATGATCCTACATTCATTGAAGATATTATCTATATGGATCATGCAAACACACAGTGGATATCCAAGGGTGTACATGAGAACATGGATAATGGTGTGATACATGAACCAATTGATGAATCACATGAGCCTATGTGGCTCACTTTTCCTCAGTATCGTCCATTTCACTTCATCAAAGAAGAATCTAAGCCTTTTTACATAAATCTTTTCTATGATTTAGATTCCTCTGATGAATTTGGCATTGCAGTCTTTCACAAATTTGATATTCCTACAATTAAGGAAACTGCAAATGAACTTAATGAGCCTAAAAAGGAAGATTACAATTGGGAGGATGACCCCATTTTTCAGATTTCTGAGTCGGATAATCTGAAATCTTTGGAATCATGTACTGACTTCTTCATGAAATTTGATGACCCAACCCTTAGAGAAATTGCCCTCGCATTTGTTGACCCTCAATGTTATTCAAAGAAACTTGTGGAATTAGAGAATAGTGGTCCCATTCAGGCACCCAAGTCCTACAATTTGGAATCCTTTGAGCTCTTACCTAAATAGACTATGAAAATCAATTCAAAAGAATTTCTAGTACGGGAGGACCTGGGGCCACCCAGTTGCTCCTTGCATTCTCTCCTATCTTTCAAAGATCCATTTTTAAGGGAAAAGGAAGAAATTTTCTTTGTGGTCCCGAAATTTTCTTTGTGGTCCCTTCTTCACACAGTCTACAAGAACATGCGGTCCTCATGGTTTCATCTCTTTTTGTGCTTCTTGTAAACTGTGTGGAGGAAAATTTCATTTGGGATCCAGGGGGACTCATGGTTTTGAATCCAGTAGTGTAGTTATTTTTCTTTTCTTTGTAGTATAGATATTTCCTTTTAAAGTAGCTTCTTGTTTTTTTGTTCTTGTTTTTCTGTTTTGCCTAACCTTGGACAGGGAACATCTTAGACACATCTTCAGGTGACTTTTTTTCTTTACCTTCATTTACATTTATGTTTTCTCATGTTACTTTTACAGTTCTACATTGCATGCAAAAACATCGAGGACAATGTTCATCTTACGTTGCGGGTGGGAACAAGCACGCTTGTCAAATTTTAGACAAATTTTTTTTTTACTTTTTATCATTTTATTAAGTTTTTAATCATTCTAGTTTTTTTAAAGACAAAAAATTAGGACCTTTATTTTTTTTTTGTCAGCATTTTTTTTTCAAAAGAAAGTTTTCAAAGGAATTGAAATAATTTGAAGATATATAGAAATCTGGAATTTTCATACTTTTGGAAGAAAGTAAAAAGAAAGTTTGCATTTTCTAAAAGAGGAAACCTATCAGAAGATTACCAAAACTTGCTCTTTACATACACACACGTATACATTTTTTGACATTTTGGATAGGAAGCTTTAATGTTGTTTTTGGAAATTTTCTGAAAAATACAATGTGAACTTGAAATTTAGTTTGTAGAATATTTTTGTTTCCTGGTTCATTGTTGGTGAATTGTATATATTAGAACCAAAATGAATTAATCCGAGTGAAATGAGAACTACCATCTAGTATTTACTTTTGATATGAAAACAAAAGTATATAATGAGCAGTTTATGACTAATTTGGGTTCGTAGCCTTTTGAATTCGAGCTAGTAAGCCCGGAGGGATATTTTTATATCTAGTGCCTTAAAGCCATTTGGTTTGGGAGTCAATTGGCCTAACGGTCGCTACATGGGTTAATTAGAAAGCTTAAGGAACCTAAACATTGCACAGTCATGAGAAAAAGAAAAAAAAAAGAAAAAAGAATGAATTATGGCCCAACAAGAGTTCGTAGAAATTTTTAAGGGATATGTGTGGAAATACATAAGGACTAAGTTTGCTCTTTAGATCCCAACTTTTGTTATATTAAATGAACTTGAAAATTTCTACGTTGGAAAAAGTAAGTGGGGAGTGTCTGTAAGAGTTTGTAAGGGAGTATGTGCGGGGAAGGACAAGGACCAGATTTGCTTTCTTGATTCTAACTTTTATTATATCATATGAACTTGGGAACTCTTGCATCGAAAAAAGTTAGTGAGAGAAAAAGAGGCCAATCGAAGTAAATAGTAAAGTGGCAGCCATCTTAGTAGCTTTGAAAAGAAATTTTTTTTTGGTAAATTTTGGGGGATCAGACTATTTGAAGGAAAATTTTTGTTTTTGCAGCATTATTGTAGAATATCTGAGATATGTTTTTGATGTATACATTTTACACTGTGCATGCAAGTTGGTTTGAATTTGAGAAAGTTTTTTATAATAGCATTGTGGATTGGACTTTGAAAAGTTTGAAAGTGTAATTATTCCAGATTTTGAAAATATTCGATATGAGTGAATTTCTTTGGGAAAATTTTTTTTCTCCTTTACATTTGTTTATTTTTTTTAAAAAGAAAATTTTGTGAGTATATTCATTACAAACCCTCACGAGGCACAACTAGTCCACTAGGGGGAACTTAGGAGTTTAAGGGCTTGCTGCATACGCTAAATGTAGTTGAGAGTGCCAACGAAAGTGGCATTGCATTCATGCTTATTTTTCCTTCATTAAATTAGTTTTAAATTAGATTAGGTTATGATGAATTCCTCATATTTTAACGCATTTTTTGCTAGGGACTAGCAAAACACTAGTTGAGGGGTGTGATGAGTCTTTAAAAATGTATATTTTCATACACACTTTGGACCATTTTAAGTACTTATTAACTTGGAAGAGCCTCATTTAGTGTAATCTAGTGGCTTTAAGCATTTTAAACTCATTTTAGTGTATTCCTGCATAATTTATTTAAAAATCACACTTTTTATATACATTCATGAAACCTGCAATTTTTGGAAAGTTTATTTTTGGAAAGTTTTGTGAAAATAATTT
The DNA here is from genome assembly GCA_037013555.1 of Sextonia rubra. Classification (NCBI taxonomy): domain Eukaryota; kingdom Viridiplantae; phylum Streptophyta; class Magnoliopsida; order Laurales; family Lauraceae; genus Sextonia; species Sextonia rubra. The sequence goes on along the minus strand of JASUAD010000018.1, from coordinate 12,094,307 downwards.
TTCTCATGAAATAAATTTAGTTTTAATCATCATTAGTTCATTCACGTAAAATCATGAAAAATGGTGTGCATTTTTATTGTCATTTCATGAAAGATGGGCCCATAATCATGCATTTGTGATCTTAGGGGTAAAATTATCTTTTCACATGAATTCACATTTGCTTTACAGGAAATTGATGATATGGGTCCCATTTGTAAAGAATTGAGGCAAGGAATTGATTTTCAAAAGAAAGGAGAGGAGAATTGAAAAAAAAAGGAAATTGAAAGAAAAATGCAAAAGTCAGCTTCAAGGTCCCACACACACATGCACATGTGTGGGGTACACTTGTAAAACATCCAATATAGGGTCCATTTAATTGTTACATATTTTTAAGAGATTTTGAAGTAAATTTGAAGAATATCTCATCAAAGATGAACAAGGAAAGCTATATAGGAGTTCTTTTTTGCAGAAGAAGAAGATTTAAAAGAAAAAAATAAAAAAAATATCCAAGAAAGCTATTCCACATCCAAAGGAGGATTTTGGATAAGATTTTTGTTGAAAAACTAAAGAAAAAAAATTAAGAGAGAATTATCTAAAAGATCTCTTCAAGTTTGGAGCCAACAAGGAGAACTTTCCAAAAAAGGAAAGTTGACAATGCAAAGAGATAAAATGGGGAGTTCTGCACCTCATGTGGGTTAATTTTGATTCCAAGAGAGGATTCTTATCTTTAAATCATCTCTCAAAAGATCTCAATGCAAGGTGGCAAAGATAAAGAAGGAAAGAAGCATCTAAGAGGGACTTTCAATCAAAGCAAGCAAGGAAAGAAAAGAAAAAAAATCCCAAAAGATATGTCACATCCAAAGCCTTGTATGGAGTCCTTTTTCTTTCAATTTTTTTTATTATTTTTAAGATTTTAGAGTTTGAGAAGGAATAGGACTTGAAAAAGTATAGATAGGGCACCCCTCTCTTATATCCTTTATGAAAGAATTGCCCACCTCCCACTTTTGGATTTCTTTACTCTATCTCTCCCTTTTTTTTTCTCTCCATCTTAAGTCATCAAGGAGGCTTAGCCCTAAAGCCACACCACCAACCTTGAAGTGTCAACTAAAAGGAGGAATTCTCATCCATCCTAGTATGTAATTGTTTGCTTTTTATCTCAATCTTTTGTTAAACAATTTCATGCTAGTAAAGTTTGTTTCTTTTTAATTATTCTTGTCTTTGATTTTGTGGTGTTCATAATTTTAATCTTGTTTGTGATTTGGTTAATTCTCATTCTTGTTTAAATATTAGGATCAAATTGGAATCACAACTAGTAACCCATCTTAGTAACATTTTTAATATACTTTGTCTCTTCGGATACATTGTATGTTTGGAGGCAAGGCAAGATGGAGTTAAAGAGATTTGAATGAAAAAAGATTAGAGGCCAATTCTGAAATTTATTTATACATTGAATGGAGATTTGTTATTCTTATTTGGATTAACAACCTAAGAAGAAGAATAAAACCTTAGCACAATATTTCTAATCTTTTTGAGCCCAAACTGAGGTAAGAAATTGAAAGAACAATCTACCACCTTTGACTTCCATTGTTTATTGCCTTTGACTTCCTGTTATTACCGCCTTTGACTTCCTGCACTTTTATTTTATTTTCTGCACTTTTGTTATTTTTCTTATTATGTTCATGTTAATTTTAAGCTTTGTTTTTGCATAGTTTGATGGTTGGATTAGAGTTCATTGCATGTATTTTCATATCATAAGATTTTTTGCATATTTAAGTTGATGAAAATTAAGTCTTTAAATCTAAATCTAATGATAAAATTCGGACTCAATATACAAACAACATAACTTAAAATAGTTTCAACAAATTGTAGAAATAGTTTTTGACAAAAAGTTTGAAGTGGGTAGACTAGTCAAATCATAATATTTTTCTTTAAAACTTGGGAAAATTAAAGTTTAGGATGTGGTCTTTCATTCCCCAGAATTTTAGTTCAAAATAATTTTGGAAGGCTTGTGAACCAGAGGTTTAAAGTTTGCCAATCAGTCAACTCAGATCAGAATTTCTACACAGAATTTTCCAAAGTTATCATGTTCATGCATTCATGACTTTTTCATTTTAGATCCTTTTTCACTTTTTTTTTGTTAGTTTCCTGCATCAGTAGAGCATAAATTCCAGCCATTAAACTTAAATTTAGGATGCATTAGAATAGTTCAAATCGTGCATAAAATTTGCATCAACATACTAGTTTTCTAGACTTAGAATTTTTCAGTATCTCTAGAATTTTTCAGCATCTCATGGCATGCATTGCATTACTAATTTTACTAAATTTTTAATTTTAAATTTGTTTCTAGTTTTATGTTTTTGATTGTTTTAGTTAATTTCCAAAGTTAAAATATCTTTCTAAATTTGTTTTAATTGAAGATTTTAAATTGAAAATTTTTCTAGTTTTGGAAATTCTAACTTAGGAAAGTTATTACTTTTGTTTATTTTATTTCTAACATTGTTTAGCTTGGTTAATTTCTAATTTTATTTTTTATTTTTGGAAGTTCTAATTTGTGTTTTAGTTTTGCAGCAACTTTAGTTTTGTTTAGAAAATTTTCGATATAGGTTTTTTAGATTTAGAAAAGTTTCTTTCATTGGTTTGTAATTAATTTAATATTGGCAAGTAGGATGCTTGTATTTGTTAGATTTTAAATTAGGCTAGTTTTAAATTTTGATTTAGGGCAGGTACAAGTCAAAAAAAGAACCTTAAAATACATAGCTCCCTGTGGATTCGACCCCGTACTTACTGGGATATTATTATATCGTCGTTCTGCACTTGGAACTCATGATCAGCTATTTGGCATTTTTATAATAACAAATATGTATAATTTATCAAAATTTTTTAATAAAAAAAAGGAGGTGACCTTATATACATGACGGATAGGGCACCTGCTCCCATAGCTCTCACCAGGTTTTAAACCTTAGTAAGAGTCCTTTACTTCTTATGTCCTGGCCAACCAAGGAAAATAAAAATCTACACCCATGGATGGATCCTTTCATGGCTTTGTTAATGCCCATGAAAGTGATCTCACTTTGGTGAGTTGTTTGCATGTGAATCGATTGAAAGGAGAATCTGATTTTAAAGAATTGTTGTTTAGTTTTATGTGATTTTTCTTTTCTTAAAAGGGTAATTTGTATTAAACGAAAAAGAGAAAAGAGAACAAAGGCTCATTGAGCCCCAAAGAATTAATGGTCTACTGTCTCATCTTAGAGTTGAGATGAAGAGATGAAGGTTGCTTGGAGTTGCAAGTTTCACCCAAATGGGCTAAGTCTGATCAGAGAGGTGTTGGATAGGTTCACACTCAAAACAACATCTACATTTGAATGTAAAAAGTTGTCAATTTAAAATGGGTGGTGATACGTTCATAAAATTGCATATTATTCTGGTCATTTGATGTAGATTTGTGTACTTATTTATGATTAAAATAATTGAATTTCATAAAATTATGGATCATGGTGTTCAAAATTAATGATTTCTTGAGACAATTAGTTTAATTTCATAAAATTGCATTTTTTTGGTGAAATTATTCTTTTCAGATGATCAGATTATGCACTTGAATAAATTTTAAATTGTGCATAAAGTCACAAAACTCTTTGCTCCATTGGATTGTAGGCGAAAAACTGAGTCAAAAGGTATATTCTCATGCAGCTATACATGTCTATATGGGTCTCATGTATGGCATGATAGTTTTGTACATAAAATTATATTTTTAAATATAATTAATTTGTTTTTATAGGAAATTTAACCAAATCGGGGCCCATAATATGAAGAAATTCAAACCAGAGGAAATTCGAGAAATTAAGGAGAGGAAAAATAGAAGTAAAAAAAGACCATCTTGTGGGACCTCCTTGGGTGAATCCCAAGGAGGGTCAGCCAAGAAGTGGAAGCCACTTAGAATTGCAAGCAATATATTTTTGTATTTTCTAAGAAATTTGAAGCTTCAGATTTTGAGAAGCAGTGAATATGGAAGGAATTGCAAACTTGGAGATCAAGCAAATAAGGAAGGGAAGAAAGACTAAAAAGCAGAAAAAAAAAACTAAAAAATTATGGGACGTCCAAGGTGTAGCACGCCCATGGTTGGGGCACCCTTAAGTTGCAAATTTTCAAAAATCGCTTTCTTTTAAAGATAAACTAATTTGAGGTGAAGTCCTATGGTGGGAGTTTCCAATAAAGTAGGAATTGGAGATAATTAGGAAATTAGTTTGCTACCAAAGACTCCACTTTGAAATTCCAATTTTTCTCCTAAATTCTCTCATTTTCCTTTCATATTTCCTATTATTTCTCCCCAGGCTACAAATCTTTCTAATTTCACTCCTAGAGGAAAAATAGCAAAAATCCATAAAAAGAGAGGAGATGTTGGACGTCCCATAGCATACCTACCCATCCTATAAAAACTCATGCACCCTCTCTCCCCTCTCTCTGACACGCCCATATTTTCCTCATCCAACTCTTCTGTTTTCTTTCTTTGTAATTACTTTAGTTAATTTCTAATGAAAAAGAAGATGAAGTTGTATATGATCAAGGGGAAGGAGAAGGTGAAGTTCTGCCTTGTATCTGTTCCATGGATAAACATGGTCAAATATAAAGTTTTTTTTTTAATTAATTGTTGGTTCATCTTTTCTATATATATTTTTTGATTTTCTATTCTCTATTTTAGATATAGGGAATGCTTGGAATCTTGGATGGTGAAGAGAATCTAGCCTAAGCAGTTAATTTAGAAATGTTACCTTTGCTCTTCCCTTAAATTGGATTTTAGCAGAAATGATCTAAGCCATGTATTTTGAATTGTTGGAAAGAGTGGATCCTAATCCTTACATGATTTATTTTATAGATTTCTTTTATCATTTTAAATTAGTGTTTTAATTCTTTCATTTGTGGTTGCAACAATTTATTTTTTTAGACTTAATTAGGATTTTTAGAATAGAATTTTTTAATGGGTTGTAATCTTGTAATTAGTTTTTAATTCATGGAAAATTGGTTATATAGATTTTAATTAGGTTAAATGTAGAATCTAATTAGGCTAAGTCAAGTCTAGTTAGGCTAAGTCAAGTAGCTCATCATGATTTTTTTTTTTTTTGTGATAACCTTACTCTTAGAGTTCACATAAGGTGGCGATATCCTCACTCATTTTTACGTTTTTTAAAGTCAAGTTCGTACAGAATCTAGAGGCATGTTTGGCATCATAGGATAGACTTACTAAATTGGTCCAAAATAGGTGCACATAAATTTGATAACAAAACGTCCAATATAAAAAAACCAGGTAACAGTATCGCCCAATGGACAGTTTTGTAAAAAATGTTTATCGTCCCTAATATGTGGTTTTCGTGATTTTCTTCACTAAACCACTTTATCAGGTTTTAGGGGCGGCTTGACCATTATGCAAGAAAAAGCCCTTATTTTAGGCTCCCCAAAAAATAAGGCTCAAGAAAAAGCAATTCCCATCTTCTTTTTTTTAAATCCCAAAAAATAAGTCCTCATAAAAGTGATTGAAGTAACTTAAATTTTTTCAAATTTCAAAAAATACAATTGTCGTCATTTTGTTTCTCCTAAAGAATATAAGGCCTCAAAAAAGTAATTAAAGCAATAACCACCTTTTTACGTTAAAAAAAACTGCTGCTATCTTTTCATATTTCAAAAAAGAAACATTAAAGCTCATTTTCACCATTGATAAAATATTGCCATTAAAAGAAAAAAGAAACTCTAAAATCACAGCAAGCAAAAAACCTTTTTTTTTTCTTGCACAATTTTTCCCCTACATTTTCACTACTTGAAATCCATAGAAGACAACTTCAAATATAATCTCTTTTTATTTTTCATATTGAAGTTGCTAAATCAAATTTAAAAATAATCCACATCTATAATCTTTATGACCTACATAGCAATACCAACAAATCACTAAATTAGGTTCTATAGTTCTATGTTTTTAATTCTTTTTAATTCCAAGCTTATATTATATGTTTATTATAGTTAGTGTTCATTTTATTTGTAAATATTATTAGTTATAATTTATAAATATCAAATATATCGACTAGAAAAATATTGACAATACATATAACTGTTGCTTCTATATAAAGAAGTTTTTTAAAATTAAAATTGATAAAATCCTAATTTAGATCAACAATGTCACAAGAGAGGTTCAATGGAGTAGCCAAACTATCAATCGAAATAGATATGTTAGCGAAACTTGATAATAAAAACTTAATTAGTAATAATGCATTACAAAAATAAAAAAATTAAATAAAATTTTTATAATAATATTAAAAAAATACCTCATTTTTTGGATTGTCGCTTTAGGCCTAGAATTGTCTTGAGTTGGCCCTACATGGTTTAAGAGTAATTTTTCTTTCTTTTGTAAAAATCCCATTCTTTCATAGAACAAGTACTTTTTGATCAAATATACTTAAAATGGTGGACAACTCATTTTTTTTTCATAGAAATACCAGTAAGGCATATTTTTACAAATGATTTGAATTGTGAGGAATTTTAATTGTTGTATTTTTAGAAGAGGTTAAAACAGATAAATAAATATAAATATGCAAAAAAAGAGCATCAAATGTCTCCCTTTTATAGAAAGCATGGGAGGTTGCCAATAAATATGGATCAATCCAATTATTCAAATCCTAGAAAAGTCTAGGTCTTGTACATATCTCCATCTCATTACCCTTCACTCACCACCTATTTGAACTCTCTTTAGAGCTCATTTAACCATGAATTCCTATATATTTGATTTTATAAAAAAATCACAAGGGAGAAGATGTGATGGCATCCCATGAGAGTGAAGTCACTGAGATCCATAGCAAGGGTGTGAAGAAGGGGAAGGGTACACAAGACACTTCTCATGAGTCAACTAGGGAATTAGACTTGGCCACCAAGGAGAGATGCCTATGGCCCTTAGAGCGGAGCATGGACATAAGTTAGACGATCATATAGAGCTGTTGGAAGGGCATGTAAATGCTCAAGAGGAGAACCAACATGAGCTAGTTTCCTAGTGGACATGGTGGGCAAAAAGATTATCGATGTCAAGAGGATGTTGTAAGAAGAAGCACACGATGCTTTCCAAGTGATGAGGAAAGCATTGTAAGAGGCTCTCAAGTAATAGAAGCTATCTTGTTCTCTAGCATTCTCTAAGTGTTTTTCACTTGTGTAAGTGTGGTTTTGCCTTAAAGTTTGGGATGAAGTTCAACTTGTTGGAAATTTATGCTAAAAGCATATTTTTATGTATTTATCTTTAACTGATTTATTTATTAAGTAAAGTTTGTCTTTTTATCTTAATTAGAATTTGTATGGGCAAATGACTGCATTGTTATTTATTATGCATAAGTATATCTTTTATTCTATAAAGTAGATAACTTGGTGTGTAGAGTTAGCTTACATACAAAAGACTTATTTCTCAGTTCTTATAAAATATAAGTTATTGTTGTTCATAATCTAGATGGAGTTGAATACACCATCGGTACGATTATAGCATAATGTTTTAGCAGGCTTGTCTTGGCTGTAGGAAACGGTATAGTTTTGAATCATTATGTTAGTACACTTTATGTGTATTGAACATGACTACTTTTGTGTTTATTGTCTTTAGACTGACTATATAAGACAATTAACGTTCAAATGGTTATTATGAGTGGTTGTACTCTTAATCTCAATATAAATAATGAACACATACATTTCGTATTTGGCATTTTAATTTACAAAGGAGTAAAACATTTTATGGGTCAATAATTTCAATAAATTGGATGCCTACACTAGGTATATGGTGGATATTAGATTATTGAAGGAATCCACGTCCTGTAATAGGGGTTGATGATATCCCCTTGATAAAGCTTATAAATTTTAACTATGTCAAACTCTGCATGCAGACTTTGTCTCTGACATATTAAATAGGTTAAGTGTAAAGTTTCAAGGAATTATAAATATATCGATTAAATATAGATGTCAGTAATTATTTAATCGATAGATATCTGAAATCTTAACTTGGGGAGATTAGTAAGCAGTTATTGATAAGAAGCTCAAAATATAATTTTGAGAATAAAGACAAGAGTACAATTATAATTATCTAGTGGATTGGATTGTAATTTATGGAATTAGGATTTTAATTTGGATCGAATTAGGGTTTCCTATTTCCATAAGAAGCCTATTCCTTATTTTTTTCTTAAGGTACCTATTATAGCCTATAAATATACGCTATTGCTCTCTTAGAAAAATATGCAAAACAAATCTCGTTTTTTCGAGTAAAGAGAATTTGTAGAAGTGGGCCACGCCCTAGTGTAAGTTCGAGCATAGAAGAATACAGTAGAAGGTTTTGAGATTTTTTGGTTACTGTAAAACCGAGATCAAATCAGAGAGATCTTGCAGGTACGGTTCTTGAATCATCATCTAAAGTTATTTTCTCAATAATCTTTGTGCAATATCTAAGGATCTTGTCAGCTGCCTCCCAACACAACTAGCTTGGTGGGAAGGCTGACTTACAAAGTACACAGGGCACTAGTTGAGTGTCCCATGAACAATAAATCGTGGGTAGAATGATCAATCCTTGACATAAACTTTAAGCAAAAGTGCCCTAAGTTTTTAAGTACTTAGTGTTGGATACTATTGTATGCAGATTACTGATAGTAACTACAAAATAACAAAATTGAGGAAAATATTAGAAATCATCAAAACAATTAGTAGCCAATCACATCTATGGAGACGTTTTCCTTAGGTAGATTTCACCCCCACATAAGTGCAAATGAACCCATGGATGTCTGCCACAGGTTAAGATGGCTTCCCTAGTTGGAATTTTCACAATCGTGCACTTAATTAACAAGAGAGTACTTGAATCTCTTAAGGACTTTTTTCAAAGACTGGCAGTAATAGTGAACCAAAAGAAGAAAAGAGAAAGAAATTAGAGAAGTAGCATAACACTGTTGTTATTACAGATTGATCGACAGAGCTTTCGAGTGTAAACGCATGAAGATGTTTTTTAGATCTGATAGACACACAGATCTTGCAGAAAGCAGACTCTTCTTGTAGAAGTTGTAGATGCAAGAGCTCTCTTGCAGAGGGATTCGCAGATGTGTTGAGAAGCTCATTCCTCTCCTTTATATAGGGGTGGGTAAGCAGCTGAGAGGGAGTGCCAAGAGGGAGTTACGCAAAAACAATGAATGCACGGCATAACTCTCTGCATAAAAATTAGGTAATATTAACGAATATAAATGTAGAAATGTTACGCTAATGGCTAGGAGAAAGTAAGCTATAGATAAGTGAATCTGGATTTGGATCCGTCTCTAGCCCAAAAAATACACTCGCATGGTCAAGGCCCAACCCACAAGGAGGACCAAGCCCAGTCTACCACTATGGGTAAGCCGGCTTGCAAGACACGACCCAACAAGGACGAGTAGGCTGGACATGACCTGCCCAACCTGTCACGTATGTCCGGTGAGGTGGGTTTACCACCACTATACCCATTTGAAAGCTTAACACCATAAGCAAGAAAAAAAAAAAAAACAAAAACAAACATCTTATGAAGAGTTCCACATAACTGATGTGGGAATCTAAAGAATAAATAGGAGTAAAGGAAGATAATATTAAGTACCTTTAAAGTGAGAATTTTGTGCTTTAATACACACCCAATCCAACACTTTGTACTCAATTTCAGTCAAGAAGGTTTTCTTTTTCTGTTTTTTTTTTTTTTTTTTTTTGCATAGAAAGACTCTCTAAGATATTAATTTCATTCAAGAAGTTGTCAAGTAACTTTAGCATATATAATTGAGTACGCGGCCTAATTTTGGCAAAAGTAGCTCTGCTCTTAATCTGTCTATCATGTCAAGTCATCCTAGCTTAGGGCTGGTAAATAGTGAAGGGAAAATGTCAAAGTCACAGAATTGACCAAATAAATGGGATAAGGATAAAGTTCGGTAACTGACATTTCTTCTCATGTATTAATACTTATGCAATTCCATTTGTAACAGATGATAAAAATATTCAGTTATGAAGATAGTCTAAAAGAGATAGCTAGTCTTTAGCCGTATTCTCTTCTCCAGTGTAAAGTTAACTGGAGAAACTTCTGATTATAAAGTTATGGTGAGTTATATGGAAATGAAGTGGCGTGTTGGAATTTTATCGCCATACACAACTTAGTAAATGCACCCATTTACATGCCTAAAGGCATTCATAGATCCGTGGGAGTCTCGAAGATGGAGCAATTTAGTGATTTACACACTAAGATTAGAAAGAAAGCATATGTGGACGTACCTTGTATCTATCTGTCTAAGCAAGCATCAAGAGGACTCCAATTGATCGGACAAAGCTTAGATGATGACTAAAGATAGAGGTGTTAGAGTTACCACAATCACAAGCTCATCCTTAATGGATTAAATCTGAATAATACACTATATAAATTACTTTTAATTGGATTTAGATTGTATGAGACAAATCCTCACGCTGACAATGAGGAGACCAATCAGGTCCTCCCATATCACCTTTGAGCGGTGCAATCCTCACGGTGACCATGGGAAGACCAATCAAGTCCTGCTTGCGCTGCCCGAAGGTGATATAGGGGGACCTAATTGGTCTCTCCACAGTCACCCTAAGGAGAATACTCAAAGGATCTAGACTCTCTTTAATTGCTTTAGACTTCTAAAAGTAGGATAGGGTTGTAAACGGGTCAGTTTTGAAATAGGTCTATATTGGACCCTGATTTGGACCCTAGACCTTGATCTAGACCCGTTTCTAAATGACGGTTTTGGTTCTGGAATCGATTCTAACTCGAAACCCTTTTTCTTGTTCCAAATCCGATTCCAGTAATAAGGACTCTAGTTCAATTTCATAACTGGCTTAACTAGGGAATTGAGATCTAGTTTCAGAATTGATTATGATTCTTTTAACTTTCTTTTTTTTCTTTTAAATGAAAGATATTGTTTAGCTTATAACAATGTATCAAATTTACCATCTTTCATATTAAATATAAAAATATCAAATTAGTAGTTGATTTTGGAATACAATTTGCAATATTAATGGCTCTTATACTATGTCTTGAGTTCACGGATTAGAACCTATATTGCCCTAGGACCCGTTTACTAATTGAAACCTAAATTGAGTTCTGGACTTGGACTTTAGACTCTTTTATGAATCGGAACTTAAAATAGGTTTCAAATCCGATTTTTCATAGGTCAGAACCTTAGAATAATCAGATAATCGGATATCCATCTACAACCTTAAGTGGAACCCATGAATGGGTGTGTGGCCAAGTGGACTACACATCCATATACTAACAAGAGGACCTATGTTACACACTTTTACATAGGAAAATAATTAAACCACCAAGATGCAAACATGAAATTATGATTTGATAAATTATCTTTAACGCTAATAAATTATGAAAATAATTTCGTAGTTGTATATCTATGCTAGAGCTGATTATGATCTGGTCCACTTAAATTTAAGGCTTATGGGCTAGACACAAAACCTGAAAATCATGGTTCCATAGTAAACAAGCGATCAATCTAGCACACTACAACAAGTTTAATACAATTATAATACAAAGGGCTACGAAAGTTTTGCAAACAAGTTGGTCCATTGAAGCACATGGGTAATTATCGTTTTGGCCCGCTGCAACGTATTTAACACAAGTACGCTTTATATTCGATCGGGTCCGGGATTTGGGCATAAATGTTGAGACCACCTACCTTTGACAAACTTCTCCCGACATTGTTGTCCATGGTTAGCTGCATCTGCAGAGAAAGCTGAAGCTGGGGATTTGATTCAACGATTTTCACGAACAGCTTGAACGATCTGCAAATGAGGTAGAGGAGAGCAGGGGACAAGAGTGGTTAGGGTCCTGGGGATGATAAATTCCGTAGAGGAGAGACAACAACAGTATCTCGTGTCATTTCATTTCTGTATCACGAATAGACAGGAGGTAAAACTTTTTACCGCCCAACCGCCCATTTTTACTTTATTTCGAATTTACCCCTCTTTTCCACCTCTTTACTTCAGCCCTAGAGAAACAAACAGGCCCTACCTCATTTTTAAGCACATGAATAGCATGATTGGTTATAATCAGTTTATTTATTTTTAATTTTCTACAAAAAGATTTTTTTTTCTTTCCATAGAAACATAGATCAAAATATTAGTTGATATCGGTACGTATTTGTCGATACGTATTGGTATTAGCCTGTATCATACCGATAAATAATAAAGAATTTATATCAATTTCACATAGTTAAAATATAGTAAAAATATCATGATATATTGGCTGATATTTTAAAATATCAATCGAAATAATATATTGGCCAATATTTTGAAATATGGGCAGTATATATAAAATAAAATAAAAATGTGTAACCCTAATTTCTTTCTCACTTTCTCATCCTTTTATTCATCTTCTACTTCTCAAACACACTCTAATTGATGTAACTCTTCCTTTCACTTGCAAATAAATTAAAAAATCTTTATTTTTGTGGATTTGGTTTAAGAAATAACCAAAATAACTGTACAAAGGTAGATATATTCTACTTTTTATATATATATTTTTGTAATTATTTGTTTGGTAAAAGCTAAAAATAAGCCATGAATATGATAATTTCATTCCACTCTTTTCCTTATATGAATCTATTTTTTGGTATTTTAAAAATAGAGGCTTTCAACTTTTAAGTTTTAAATAGTTTTCACTTTTGTTGAGATATAGATATTTTTTAATGTTAAGAGCACTAATTGTTATTTTTATTTTATTAGTATAAAAATACATGATTTAATGAATCAAACTTGATAAATCTAGTAGTATAATACATAGATCTTCAAGATGTGGAGGATTGTAGTAAATACTATGCAAGATACCAATTACCAACACTATGTACAAATTACAAATAAATTGTATTTTCTAAGATTTTACATTAATAGATAGTTCGTAAGTTATAATTATGATTTTTACTAAAAAAAAATTACAATTTCAGATAAGATCGCGATACAGGATGTCATGACCTAGGGGGACTGATAATTTGATTTATACTTGTTACTAATGAAAAAAAACATTGCTTTCCAACTTTTTCTAATATTCTGGATTTTTTGGATATTTTTTTAAATTTTTTTGGAGAAAAAAATTTACATTGAGACGACTGCGATGAGTCGCGAATTGCGACCGATACTAATACCGTATCGATTTTTGGGACCGACCAATATGGTGATTGATACCGTGATTTTCATCCATAATGAAAAGCATATATAGATCATTAGTGCTCCTCCTGATATGACAAAGAATGTCCAACCAGTGTCGATAAATGTCGTCTGCCAGATGAATTTGGTTCAACTTATAAACACTTTCAACAATTTGATCCAAGCCTCCAGGAAAGTTGGGGTCCTTTGATGGATCGTGTTAGTTGAAAATGAAGCACCATTCACGTTGGGGACCCCTATGTGAGAGAAGCACAATGCTCACCATCCATTCGTTCATGCCCCGTCTTAAGGGAATTTTTTTTACCCACCACTGCTCACAAGTAACACACCCGTCTTATGTCGCTGGTTAATAGGTAGGTTTTTGTGGTGGGTTAGGTTAAAGGTTTCCCATTTAGAGGTATTTTGGAGTTTTATATTATTTTAAAAATGATAAGTTATATAAATTGATGCAACTTAAAAATCCTAACCATAAGCCATAATTACATACACAACATGTGCCGCTGGATGAAATAATATAGATAAGAACTATGTAAAAAATTACAACTTCATTAGATTTTACTAAAACCTTGATCCATGGCCTCAATGTTTGATAGTTTTAGAGGTATTACTTTCTTGTGATTTTAATCCAATTGTGAGTAAAAAATGACATGAGGAAAGCACGTGTGTAATGATTAAATTTGTTCAAAAATGGCTCCACACCCTATAGACACCAAAAAATTGCCTGACAAAATTTTTATGGAATTGGGCCCACTAATTTATTATGCCTTTGTTAAAATTAATATTTTGAAAAAATTATACACGCGTACGTGTAGTAAAGCAGGTAGAGGTGTTGATTTCAACTTAAAGGTTCAAGGTTCAGATCTTCCCAAAAATTGATCCAGCCAAAAATGGCCTACATCAACAGTCAGGCACAAAAGAAAAAAAACAGGAAAGAATGGAGAAAATAATATTTTGCATCTTCTCCTTCGTCATTTTTTCTTCCTTTCTCACTGTATTTTCATTAAAATGAAAAGGAGATTTGGACCCCTCTCATAAAAGGGATTCGCCCACTAATCCTCATTGCATCTTCTTCACTACATTTACTCCTTAATTTTTATTGCATCTCCATTAAACGGAAAGGAGATTCGCATCCTTACTTGAAGGAATCTACCCTCCAATCCACACCATTGCATGTTGCATGCTTCTTACTGCATTTCCATTCCATCTTCGACACAACTATAAAGGAGATTCGGACCCTCATTTCGGAAGGGATTTGCCCTCCTCGCCCTCTACGCAAATGAAGATTCAGATTCATTTGTAAAAAATGGATTTGTTCTTCAAACTTCTCTAACAGAGACGAAAATCAATTGAAATCTCAGATGGTTGCAATCACAAATGTACTCAATTCATGAACTGATATTTATCTACAATAGCAAACCCTGCAGCCAGATGGGTCTGGAGTTTCTCAGTTCACGAATAGAGGTGGTCACTCAGGCTAATGTTGATGAGAGGACTGCTAAGAACTATATCTAGGATCCTACTCTAAATCTCAAGTCCGAAAAGAAAATAAATTCTATGAAAATGATTTACTTGTCAGATTGGTATGGCACCTTGCAGGCCGTAAGATCTCTGCAAATGAATCTACTAGAGCAAACCACCTGGAAAAAAATCATCTAAATCCCATGTGAATAGATTACCTCATGTTTGGGATTCCTTATATTTCCATAAAGCACTGCAGGATGAAAATGAGGTGAACAATATATTGGTGGCAGTGGGGCTCGGTGTACTCTTCCGTGGATGGGTTGAGTTTCCCTTCGTTGATGGTAGACCATGTGTATCTATATATATTATTATATGATATTCTGGAAGTACTTAGGAAATGGAAAAGAAACCCAAGTTAATGGTCTCCATAATGATGGGTTGTCTAAATGTCAACAAATCTGAAATGAGCTCCATGACACAAACATGTCAAGCCATGACGTACCTAACGTGACAATAGAGAACAACTCCCGAGCACATTTACAATTCAACCAATGATTCTCATAGCAACGTGATCAGTCTCGCACTCTCGTGTACAAGCAATTGGAGTCATATCTCCATCCAAAAAAATTTAATGAAACACTTTAACATCAAGCTGCTAAGCTGCTACTCAATATATGGATTATCTACAAACGCCGTGCATCCACCCTGCCCATTTGGCTCACCAGCCTAAATACTAATTGAAACTGGGCTAAATTTAGTCCAAATCATGGTTAAAAAAAAAAAAAAAAAAACCTCAGTCCAAACCATGGCTGGAATTGGGTTGAAATTAGGCAACATGGCTGCATACGGGTTGAAGATTTGGACCAACTTATGGATCTAAAACGATCAAAGGTAGTCAGAATTATGCCCTGAAAATGGATTTGGATTATAAAATCAACCCAATTATCAACAACCGATCCAAAATTAATGATTGTGGTATTAAGCCAGACCAAACTCAGTTTCTGAATCTATTGCAAACAGCCTAAATAATTTCTGAAATTGGGCTCAATGTACAGCCTAAATAAAGGCTAAAACTGGGTCAAAATTACAGTCATTATACAACCAGAATGATAACTATTTGAAGATGAATTGATAACCAAGAAAAATGTGGCAGTAAAGCCATTGAATAATGCAGTCCAATTATGAATTTTGCCCAAGTCAAATATGGCTAGAGTAATTTTTACGGTGATCACATTGCATAAAAACTATATGTATATGATCTCATATTTAGTATGTAATTCCCACTATAAAAAGGAATTTTACATAAAAACTATATATATATGATCTCATGTTTAGTATGTAATTCCCACTATAAAAAGGAATTTTAGACATGCATACCCAAAAGAAAAAAAGACAAAATACACTACTTATGATGCCAATTTCTATAAGTTGGTGGTTCTTCCTTTCCAAGATGTAAAATCAAAATTTCCTCAAACTCACGCATACATAGGATGCATAGTGAGATTATAAAGGAGAGAAAACTCAAGTCTGCTCCCTTTTTTAAGGGAGCTAAGAAAACAATATTTCAAAATTTGAATCTCTATGGGAGACAAAGTCCAAGTCTACCTATTAAGATAATGTGTCAGCCCAATGAGTTCAACTCATTTAATAGTGAGGCATGTATCTAATGCTCATATGGAAAATGGCCCACTAATAATAGAAAAATTATCATCAATATTCTTTCAAATTAAAAAAATTCCAATCTGCATGAAGATCCAAGTGAATTCAAATGATAACTTTTTGGCAGTTAATTAGGCAAAGAGCAGAATAATTTTCTTATATTTTCTTTGTAAATTTTATTAGTTATATTTCCATGTAATCTGAAGTTTTCCGTTAAGGATGTAATTAACGGTCGATGAAATTTTCACGATTGGGAGTTTGATGTACCCGCACCAAATTAAATATAAAACCTCTCATTAAATGAAGGAAGATTTGTATCCAATGAATTTTAGTGCATTCATTTGATTTATACATGAAATTATTGTGTACACACCCTAAAAACATAGCAAAAAAAAAATTTTTTTTTTTTTTTGAGAATATAAAACACCATAGAAAACATCCAGACCCTTTTCTTATGAAAAATGACCATTTTTTAATTGGCTAATGTATCTCTTGTACTATTATTTAAAAAATAAAACAATTTAAACAATCATATTCTCTCTTGTTATGAATAGACATGTAACGATAAGATGACATGATTTTATTAGGCGAATCAAGATGGGGAAACACTCCCCTTTTGAAATGAAGAGTTTATGTATTTATATCTGAGAGAGAGATAGGGTATGAATCAAGGTAGTGGTCCAGTTGGAGCAATCACTTCCTCACTTCATAATTGAAAAATAAATGAGAGAGAGAGAATGGCAAGGGAGGTCTAGTTGGAGCTATTCCTTCCTCACTTGTAATTGAAAATTAGAGAGACTAAGTGGAGCTATTCCTTCCTCACTTCGTAATTGAAAATTAGAGAGACTAAGTGGAGCTATTCCTTCCTCACTTCATGACTGTGAGAGAGAGAGAGAGAGAGAGAGAGAGAGAGAGAGAGAGAGATGTCTACATGATAGATTTTGCAACCGTAACGAAAGTTACCAATTTAAACACTGTGCGCGAGTGAAGAATAAGTGGGCTCGTGAGTGGACATTCTATGTACATTAAACATGGAACTGTTGGAAAAATTTTCTTTTTCCTGATGATGATAGAAAAGAAAATTTAAAAACCTAATTCTTTTTTACGATCTTCTGCCTCATTAGTTGCTTCGACTTGCAACTTTGCTGTTATCAGGTCGGCTTCATTTGCTTCCTTTTCATTTCTTGCTTTGACTTTCTTTGCCTGCTCCATGCATCAACTTAAAACAGGTAGTGAGGAATATTAGATAAGTGGTTTAAAAAATTATTATCCATTATTCATAAATTGTCACAGATATCACATTCTGGCAGGGAATTATCAGCTTCTTGTCGAGATACTTTTGAATTTATTATTTTGAGGTATTTATCATGAAATTTCCAAACAATAAAAATGACAATAATTAAAAAAATACCTTTAAAACAAACTTAGAGGTTTTTCCAATTTTCATAGAACAAACATTCATTTTCATTTATTTTAAAATGGATATACCCTCAGCTAACAAACAAAAAATTGGTAATGTAGGTGGAACAAGATCTGATTTTTTTTAAAACCCAACTAAGGGGTTGGGAATGAAGAGAAAGCCCGTAGAAAGCCCACACACATGGAAATAGGTGGAGCACCTTGGGTTTGAACTCTAAACACCTATATAAGAACTACGCATCTTACCAGTGGGGTAATAATATGTTCTTTGTAACAATATCTTTTGAAACAGAGAACAAATGGATATTTCAAGGAGCTTATGATCTCTCTTTTCTTAAAGCTAAGTTACCAAATATTCATTTTTTTCTCTATAAGTTGAATTACCAAACAGCCCTTTAAGAGATCTTTCAGATCACCATGCAAGTGAAAAAGCCTCCTCATTGTGAGAACGTGGGAAAGCCCAATGGAAAAGGGCATCCCAGCTCACTTTGGGGCACTAGCAGAGAATGACATAGAAATGGAGTTCCCCAGGGATAGCATTGGGTTTTGATATGATACGTTCCAAATATATTTAGTTTTGAATTGACTTCATTCAAACTAAATAAGTTGGTAAGATCAGCATTCACTGTTTAAGTACTTAGAGGCCATTGCCCTGCACGTGTGAGTTGAATCGTGTGTTGGGTTGTGTCTGTATTCAAGTCCCAACTCCTCAGCTAGGTTAAAAAAAAGGAGTACATAAGAGGCATTTGCCCTTTCTCATGGGGAGATGAAAATGAACTTTATATGTATAAAAGGTTAATATGTAACATTTTCATATGCATATGATACATGTGTTAAACAAACATTTTCCATTTTTTCAAAGTCAATAATTTCATAAGTGATTGAGTACGTATAATGGTTTTAAATTTGTTTGTGTTTTTCATATGGATTAAAAAAATCAATCATGATTTGTCATACAAAATTAAACGTATTGATGCTCATCATTAACATCAGAATAACGAACATGTCAGATTGTAAATTGGAGTCCCACAAAGCAGGAAGATCAGCTCTATAGGTTAGGATTTCTTGAAAGATTTTCTCAAAATTTTCGGAATCCATGAAATTCTAATATGTGAAATAAAATGTATTGAGGCTGTCTTTTCATTTTTTTTTTTGGAAGATAAGATTAGATTAAAGCTGCCAAGAAATGGGGGAAGACCCAATATAAAAATGGAGGTAGCAATTATTTGCAACCTACTATGCAAAACATATGGCGAGATGCAGTGTGCAAGAAGATGAGAAGGGCCTAAAAAATAATAGAAGGCGAACAAAACTGAAACCAACGAGACCACAAGCCAGGCCAGCTGTGCAAAGAGAAATAAAAAATAGAACAGGCTAGAGAAAGATGCTAGCTTGAGTATATTCTTTAGTAGTCTAAGGGTTTTTGCTAGGCATGAACGACTTTGATTATCAATTTGGAGTCCACGTAGGTTTTCAAAAAAAAAGCTACAAAGATGATAGACGGCTCAGATTACAAATTATGGCTCCACAAAAGTTTCTTTAAAAAAAAGGTTTCCAAAAGGGTTCAAACCCACAAATTGTTAATCTGTATTAGGTGGATGCCTTGTCATGTGCATAGGGCGGATTTCCCATTTACATCATAGCTGTCAATCTCACTTAGGTCGGTCTGGCCTCCAAAATGAAATTACAGTATTTTAAAATTTCAGCAAAACTTTCCAAAATAAATCTTTAAAAAAATAAAAAAACATATATATATAGTAAAATATGAAGTTTTAAAGATAATATGTAGAATATGTATATTTAATACGAGAATTTTTATTTAATTGTGTCTCTAGTACCTAAATAATCTTGTTTATTAGTCAATAACCTAGTTTTGCATGTAAGATTGTCAATAGATTAGAAAGACCTATTTGTAATTTGAGAGAAGGTTAGGGGCTATATGAAAATAGTAAATTTTCATTTTCTTTGCTTCATTGGTTCGAGGACATTATTTTGAGCATCCTCTGGACCTTTATGATCTGAGGTGTCATTTAATAAGAATTATGCATTTCCATAAACTGGACTTATTTGTAATTTTCCAAAATTTAAATTAATCCATGAGTTTCTAAATTTCTTTCCAGTTCTCCTCATTTCTTTCCCCTTCTCTCACTCTCGTTCTAGATGAATTCAACGACTCTCATTTTCTTGTGCAGCTTCTCATCTTTCTTTTCTTATTTTCAATTCATCATTATCATAACCAAGACTTCATCTTCTCTCCCTTTTTTCTGCCTGTTGGAGCTTTTATCAAATAGTTGAACTTGGACTCGTGAAAATTTGAGAGGTTAGACTCAAGGCAAGTAAATGGATATTCTAGGCATTTTACATGTGTTTAATTGAAAAGATTTCATAGATTATAGTTTAGATATCTTAAAATTCAATTTTCAATTCAAGTTGTAATTCCTTCCAATATATCATGGATATAGAGTTTTTCTTGTTTCAAATGATTTTATAGCTATGTTTTGAACTTTAAAAAATACAATTTTAAATGTATGAATAAATTGTATGGAAAGGCACAAGTTCGAGTTCAGTAAGACAATGTTTTGAAATGTAGTTGCAGGTTTCTGTAACCTGCTACATGTAAGACCATTTACGACTAACCATATCTCTGGGAATAAGCTGTAAATGTGGATAGCTAGTTTTTCCAGAAACATAATTCATAGTGTATTTTTCCTGGTTTGCTATTTTCTAGGAGTTTAGTGGTTTTTTTTTTTTTTTGAGTGTTAACAAAGACTTATATTAAAGGAGGAGAAAACAAACAGAGCGAACAACAAGGTACAAAAGCATTATACCCTTCCCACATCAAACTATCAAATAATAGCCTCCCATGGAGATATCCTCTCAACCCCTTGTCTAGTGGTTGTAGTTGGTTAATTGTGGAAAGTAGGAGGTTAATTGTAATTTAGAAAGAGTTTAGGGGTTATTTGTAATTTTAGAATAATTGTGGATATTAGAGGTTAATTGTAATTTAGAAAGAGTTTAGGGGTTAATTGTAATTTTAGAAATGGTAATAAACAGGCCTTGATGTAATTTGGTCTTAAGTTAGCGTCCCTGGGAGACCTACATCTCTTTAGATTTTTTTTTGCAAATGGAGCTTCTTCTTTAACCATCACTTGAGGAGCGGGGAGGAGGGTGTTGTGGCTCTGATACCAATTGTGTGGCTTGTTTCGTGTTAATCTTGTAATTGATGGATGTGCACAATGGGTGATGTCAGAAAATCACAACAATTGGTATCAGAGACTTGGAGGTTGTGCACAAAGATCGACAGTAAGGAGATCTCTGTGTTCGGAATTCTCGATGAAGAAGAGGAAGAGCAGAGGTCGTTGCTGCTCTTGCCGCTGCCAGAGAAGACAACCGCTTGTAGTCGCTATCGCTGCATCGCCGCTGCTAGCCCCCAATCGCCGTTGCCGCCCCCGTCTCCAGTCGCCGGGATCATCGTTCCCCGCCGTCGCAGTCGACGTGAGCAGACGGTCCAGCTCAGCGCATATTGCAGTTTAGTTCCGGGTCAGGTGAACCCGACCCGGGTCCGCTCTAGAAGCCCAGCAGACAGTGCAGTGACGTCAGCAGTGATGTCAGCATCGGTCAACAGGTAGGTTTGACCAGATTTGTGGCTGAAATTGTTTCTGCGATATCTTGATCGTCCGATGTCCGATCGGAGATCTGTTTGCGCCTATGGACTCGTTTCGAGCAGATCTACGCAGTGGAAGAGGTTGATTGGCTGTTTGACTGTTAAGGAGGAGGTTTGACCGATTGGAGTGTAGAAACTTGTTTCTACGTTATTGGAGCCATCCTGAGTCGGATTTCAGATCCGTTTCTTCCAGCGTGCTCGTGGTGACGAGATCTATAGCTTGATGCAGAAATCTGGAGGAGATCTAAACAGATGGGGATTCAGGCTTGAATCGGGTCTACTCGACCTGGTTGTTGTTGCAAACCCAATAATAGGAGTCACCGGCCTAGTTGCAAAGGGTTTGCTGATTCAAACGAAGTTGTTCGTTTGGGGTTCACATGATCGCATGTGATGTTATTCATCTTGCCAGAGCCAAGCCGGAAAAGCAGCAAGGAGGGGCTGATGTGTCAGCAGTTGTCAAACATTTGTTTGATTGATTAATCGGAGGCCCGGTCAAATGGTGTTTTTTGACCGCTCGGAGGCAGAGGTTTTCTGCACTTGTGAAGTCATCTGGACTTGTATTCCCGTTCTGTTTTGCTTGCATGCTTGTGGTGATTGGATCTTCATGGTGATGTTGAAGATGGGGCAAGATGGTGAGTGATTACTTTCGTAGGGGGAGCTATTTCCTGGCAATCAAAGTTACAGAAGTGTACAGCACAGTCTACAACTGAAGCAGAATACATAGCTGCTAATGAAGCAGGGAGAGAGATGCTTTGGTTGAAGAGATTCCTTCAAGAACTAGGTTTGAAGCAAGAAGAATATGTAGTTTACTGTGATAGTCAGAGTGCTATGGATTTCAGTGAGAATGCTACATATCATGGTCGCATGAAGCATGTTGACATCAAGTACCATTGGATTCGTGAGGTGATCGAGAAGAACTTCATGAAGTTGGAAAAGATTCATTCGGACAAGAATCCCTCGGACATGATGACCAAGGTTGTGTCTAAGGGAAAGCTGGAGCTGTGTTCAGAGTTGGCCGGACTGAACTCCCATTAAGGGGTTCAGGGCATCTTCCTCATGGTCTGGAGGGGGAGATTGTTGGCCATGTAGGTCTAGACCATGATTGGGTTCTATATCTGGGGTTGGTTTCCTAATGATATTAGGAATTTCCTATTTTGTCAAATAGTAGTTTTCTAATATGTTAGGACTTTCCTTTTTTCTTGAAATAGAGTTCTTGGGGGATAAGGATGTACTGGTTATATATATGATGTAATCTGTAACCCTGGATAGTCAGTCAGTCAGAGAGGCTGGGAGTGGCTGAGATTCCAAGGCTGTGGTTTCACAGATTGGAGGAGAACCTAGTGGAAATTGGTTTCCAGTGGACGTAGGCATCTTTGCCGAACCACGTAAATCTTCTTGTCTTCTTGTGTGGTGATTGGTTGATCTTGGTTGCCTTTGCACACACGCGCCCAACAAGTGGTATCAGAGCGTCCAAGTTGTGCGTGGAAGATCAACAGGAAGAGGAACTTGAATGGCTGAAGAAAGAGTTTCCGTCGCTCGAGCCTTGTATCGTTGGACCTATAATTGTTGAGAGCCCAAAGCATCACAGCCCCGTGTCGGTGCTAGAAAACGGCGTATGGACTTCCGGGTTCCAGGTCCCGGTTCGGGCAAGGTGTCGGACTCCGAGGCGGAGACGGGTTGGAGCTCCGGGCCTCTTTGGCGTCTAGGGCGGAGGAGATGGTAAGAGCGGCGCTGCGGAAAGGGAGCCGAGGCGGAGATGCCGCCATTGCATGGCGAAAAAGACGCCGCAGTGGCGGGCCGGGCCGCTCAGGCCGAAGACGCTCTGCAACGCCTGCGGCGTCAGGTATAAGGCCGGAAGGTGAAAAAAGCAGTGCGACTGTTATTGCAGGATCGTCATGTGAAGGAGAGCAGAGAGATTGAAGCCCGCCCATCTGCTGCTGGATCAGACGAAGAAAAGGGCGAAGAGGGGCTACTGCCAGATCCACGCGCTTCCATCGTTGCAGTCGCCACCGAGATTTTCGCCGGGATTCTCGCCGTCTCCGTCGCCTTCGCCGGACTTCCAGTCGACGCCGTCGCAGTAGCCGC
The DNA here is from genome assembly GCA_037013555.1 of Sextonia rubra. Taxonomy (NCBI): domain Eukaryota; kingdom Viridiplantae; phylum Streptophyta; class Magnoliopsida; order Laurales; family Lauraceae; genus Sextonia; species Sextonia rubra. Next base: position 12,070,852 of record JASUAD010000018.1, on the reverse strand, counting down.
AGTTCTCCCCATCATCGGCGCTGCCAGGCCACCGTCCACCGTAGCCGAGGAAAACGGCTGGGGAGTCGTTTGGTTACAGAGCTAGAAAACAGAAAACAGGGAAGAAGATGAAGACGACCCAGGCGGGTCCGGGTACGGGTCGGGTCAGTTTGACCCGATCCACCGTGGATATCAGCCCAAAAGAACAGGTTACGGTTCGGGTTCCGGGTTTCGGGTTGGGTCAGACCCAACCCGTGGTGCAACCCCAGTGGCAGTAGTGTCGGGCCAGTTCGGGTCGCTTCGGGTCGGTTCTGACCCGTGTTTGCACAGTCCGGCCTAGTGCAGTGGAGCAGATTTCGGTTCAAGGTCGGGTTGGGTAGCAGCCGACCTGACTTGTTAGCAGCGAAGCCCAGGCAGGAAAAGAGGTTTCAGGCCGGGTCGGGTCGGATCGACCTGGCCTGTGTACTAGAAGCCCAACCCAGCAGTGCATCCAGCAGTTTCGAGCCAGTTCGAGGAGGGTCCGACCTGACCCGTGTGCACAGAGTCCAGCCCAGAGCGCAGTTCAGGTCAGTTCCAGCCCAGAGCTTAGTCCAGGTCAGTTCGCCTGACCCGGGTCCGCTCCAGAAGCCCTGCAGACAGTGCAGTGACGTCAGCAGTGATGTCAGCATCGGTCAACAGGCAGGTTTGACCAGATTTGTGGCTGAAATTGTTTCTGCAATATCTTGATCGTCCGATGTCCGATCGGAGATCCGTTTGCGCCTATGGACTCGTTTCGAGCAGATCTACGCAGGGGAAGAGGGTGATTGGCTATTTGACTGTTAACAAAGAGTTTGATCAATTAGGAGCGTAGAAACTTATTTCTGCAATATTGGAGTCATCCTGAGTCGGATTTCAGATCCGTTTCTTCCAGCGTGCTCGTGTTGATGAGATCTATAACTTGATGTAGAAATCTGGAGGAGATCTAAACAGATGTGGATTCAGGCTTGAATCGGGTCTACTCGACCTGGTTATTATTGCAAACCCAATAATAGGAGTCGCCGGCCTAGTTGCAAAAGGTTTGCTGATTCAAACGAAGTTGTTCGTTTGGGGTTCACATGATCGCATGTGATGTTATTCATCTTGCCAGAGCAAAGCCGGAAAAGCAGCAAGGAGGAGCTAATGCGTCAGCAGTTGTCAAACATTTGTTTGATTGATCGGAGGCCCGGTCAAATGGAGTTTTTTGACTGCTCGGAGGCAGAGGTTTCTGCAATTGTGAAGTCATCTGGACTTGTATTCCCGATCTGTTTTACTTGCATGCTTATGGTGATTGGATCTTCACAGTGATGTTGAAGATGGGGCAGGATGGTGAGTGCTTCAGATATCACTCAGATTCGTCAATGGTTACGAGCTTTTAGTTCCAGGTGGAGTTTGACGAGATGAACTTTGTTCAAAGTTCATGTGCTGGTTCAACATGTCAAAATGTTGAAGAAGACTGTATCATTGGTGCAGTGACGTACCATTCAGGAGGGTACGTGAAGACATTGCCGGTTTTATCTCCTAGTAGCTCGAGTTGTACGGAGTTGTACAGAATTCAAGCCAAGGTGGAGATTGTTGGGTTTATCTCTTGTATTCCGGTTTAGCCGGATGAGTCCACTGGGTTAGCCAGGGACTGATTTAAGCTCAAGGGTATTTTGGTAATTGTACCGGGGCTTTCTTGGTGGCCAAGAAAGCGGAGATTATATATATGTATAGTCTGTAACCCTAGACCTTGCGGCGGCGGCGGCAGTTGCCCGTGGTGTTCCCACACCACGTAGGAGAGATGAGGTGAGAGAGTGGAAATCTCTTTATGCTTTACTTGTCATAGTGAAGATGTTTGTCCTACTGTGCCCATGGATGTAGCCCTATTTGGGAAACCACGTAAATCTCGTGTCTCTTCTATTGTGTGGTTGGTTGATTGTTGATCTTGTGATTCCGTGGATGCTCACAACGGGTGATTGTCAGAAAATCACAACAATTGGCATCAGAGCAACAACAATTGGTCCCGGTTTGGGCGAGGTGTCGGACTCCGAGGCGGAGATGGGTCGGAGCTCCGAGCCTCTTTGGCGTCTAGGGTGGAGGAGATGGTAAGAGCGGCGTTGCGGAATGGGAGCCGAGGCGGAGATGCCGCCATTGCATGGCGAAAAAGACGCCACAGTGGCGGGCCGGGCCGCTCAGGCCGAAGACGCTCTGTAACGCCTGCAGCGTCAGGTATAAGGCCGGAAGATGAAGAAAGCAGTGCGACTGTTATTGCAGGATCGTCATGCGAAGGAGAGCAGAGAGATTGAAGCCCGCCCGTCTGCTGCTGGATCAGACGAAGAAAAGGGCGAAAAGGGGCTATTGCCAGATCCGCGCGTTTCCATCGTTGCAGTCGCCACCGAGATTTTCGCCGGGATTCTCGCCGTCTCCGTCGCCTTCGCCGAACTTCCAGTTGACGCCGTCGCAGTAGCCGCAGTTCTCCCCATCATCGGCGTTGCCAGGCCACCATCCGCCGTAGCCGAGGAAAACGGCTGGGGAGTCGTTTGGTTATAGAGCTAGAAAACAGAAAACAGGGAAGAAGATGAAGACGACCCAGGCGGGTCCGGGTACGGGTCGGGTCAGTTTGACCCGATCCACCGTGGATATCAGCCCAAAAGAACAGGTTACGGTTTGGGTTCCGGGTTTCGGGTTGGGTCAGACCCAACCCGTGGTGCAACCCCAGTGGCAGCAGTGCCGGGCCAGTTCGGGTCGCGTCGGGTCGGTTCTGACCCGTGTTTGCACAGTCTGGCCTAGTGCAGTGGAGCAGATTTCGGTTCAAGGTCGGGTCGGGTAGCAGTCGACCTGACCTGTTAGCAGGAAGCCTAGGCAGGAAAAGAGGTTTCAGGCCGGGTCGGGTCGGATCGACCTGGCCTGTGTATTAGAAGCCCAACCCAGCAGTGCATCCAGCAGTTTCGAGCCAGTTCGAGGCGGGTCTGATCTGACCCGTGTGCACAGAGTCTAGCCCAGAGCGCAGTTCAGGTCAGGTTAGACCCAACCCGTGAGAAAGCCCAGTCAGTAGCACGAGTACAGATTCGGGTCAGGTCGGGTCGACCTGAACCCGTAAGCAGACGGTCCAGCCTGTCAGCACCGGGCAGACGTCAGCAGCGTGACGTCATCAGGCTGACGTCAGCCCACGTCATCGGACAGACAGTCAACGGCCAGAGTTGACCAGATTGACGGCAGAAATTTGTTTCTGCGATATCTTGATCATCCGACGTCCGATCGGAGATCCGTTTGCGCCTACGGACTCATTTCGAGCAGATCTACGCAGTGGAAGAAGTTGATTGGCTGTTTGACAGTCAAGGAGGAGGTTTGATCGATTGGAGCATAGAAACTTGTTTCTACGTTATCGGAGCCATCCTGAGTCGGATTTCAGATCCGTTTCTTTCAGCGTGCTCATGGTGACGAGATCTATAGTTTGATGCAGAAATCTGGAGGAGATCTGAACAGATGTGGATTCAAGCTAGAATCGGGTCTACTCAACCTGGTTGTTGTTGCAAACCCAATAATAGGAGTCGCCGGTCTAGTTGCAAAGGGTTTGCTGATTCAAACGAAGTTGTTCGTTTGGGGTTCACATGATCTCATGTGATGTTATTCATCTTGCCAGAGCAAAGCCGGAAAAGCAGCAAGGAGGAGCTGATGTGTCAGCAGTTGTCAAACAGTTGTTTGATTGATTAATCGGAGGCCCGGTCAAATGGAGTTTTTTGACCGCTCGGAGGCAGAGGTTTTCTGTAATTGTGAAGTCATCTGGGCTTGTATTCCCGATCTGTTTTGCTTGCATGCTTGTGGTGATTGGATCTTCACAGTGATGTTGAAGATGGGGCAGGATGGTGAGTGATTCAGATATCATTCAGATTCGTCAATGGTTTCGAGCTTTTAGTTCGAGGTGGAGTTTGACGAGATGAACTTTGTTCAAAGTTCATGTGCTGGTTCAGCATGTCAAAATGTTGAAGAAGACTGTATCGTTGGTGCAGTGACGTACCATTCAGCAAGGTACGTGAAGACATTGCCGGTTTTATCTCCTAGTAGCTCGAGTTGTACGGAATTCAAGCCAAGGTGGAGATTGTTGGGTTTATGTCTTGTATTCCGGTTTAGCCGGATGAGTCCACTGGGTTAGCCAGGGACTGGTTTAAGGTCAAGGGTATTTTGGTACTTGTACCGGGGCTTTCTTGGTGGCCAAGAAAGCGAAGATTATATATATGTATAGTCTGTAACCCTAAACTTTTCGGCGGCAGTTGCCCGTGGTGTTCCCATACCACGTAGGAGAGATGAAGTGAGAGAGTGGGAATCTCTTGTATGCTTTACTTGTCATAGTGAAGATGTTCGTCCTCCTGTGCCCGTGGATGTAGCCCTATTTGGGTGAACCACGTAAATCTCGTGTCTCTTCTTGTGTGTAGCTTGTTTCGTGTTGATCTTATAATTGATGGATTTGCACAACGGGTGATGTCAGAAAATCACAACAGAGGGGTTAGTGGTGTTGTGCGCATTTTACACATTTCACCTTCAAACCCCAACTTATATAACTAACCCATCCCCACCTCCAATGACATTTCCCTCTCTCTCATTTCCTTTCCTCATTTCCTCCCATCTCTCTCTTCCTTCCTGCACTAGGCAAGATGAAGGGATTTCAAGTTATCCTTCTTCAAAATCCAAGATCTCTCAAGGGTTCCAACTCTCTTCTTTTTCATCTCACACTCTCCTTAGATTAATCTTTCCTTCTTCTTCTTGTCAAGGTAGGTTTTGAACCCTAACTCCATTTCTAGTGCCTTTTAGGGGCTCTTCTCTTGAAATTCAACCCTAATTCATGATTCTCCCTTGCATTGGGTTGTAGGAGGTGTTGATTTGGTGATCTTGAGATTTTGGGGTGAGTTTTGGGATTTTGGTGACTTAGAGGGCTTGGATCTTGAGAATTGTAAGAGAATTCTCTAGATTTGTGGCCAATGCAAGTGCATTATACATTTATCATGGTTGGCATGTGATTTTATCTTTGATCCTCCTTGCTCTTGATCTCGTTTGATTTGATTAAAGTAGTCTACCCCTTTTCTTAGCTCAAATTGATATGATGGATGATTTTCTTGTGCTCTGTAATATTAATATGATGGATGGTTTTCTTGTGCTTTGTAATATTAATGGTTTAATTGGGCCTTGATTACATGATCCAACGGTGTATAATTTATCTTATGGTCCTTGATGTTTGTGTGGAGTTTTGATAGATGTGAAGGAGTTTTGGTGGGGCCTCACATTGATTCAGATCAATAGGGAGTTGAAACTTGGAAATTACAATGAGACGGGCTGCTTTTACGATTAGCCGTAGAAATCCCAAAAGGTAACTGTAGATTTGCTTTGGTCAGCTTTTCCAGAAACATGAATTTGCCAAAATGCACTTTTGCAGCCTTATGGCAAGTCGGGTCTCATATCATGGTTAGCCATGAAGCTAACCAAGGAAATACCTCGGTTGACAAAGGAAGGTTCCATAGTTGATTGTGGCCCTATTTATCCAACTTGAAAATGTACGATTTGGCTTTCTAATATATTATCGGGCGCAAGAACCACTCTAATGGACTTTAATTGATGGACCAAGAATTGGTAAATGGGTGAGCTTAGCCTTTACCATGGTGTTACTCAAAGTAAGGTGTGAAAATCGAAGCCGTGTCTTGTGGAATCCATCGAACCCTTAATCATAAGAGCACTATGATAAAATTGTAGTGCATCCTGACCCTCAATTATCTGATCAAATGTCCTGGCCCCAAATTTAAGGTTTAATTACTAATCTTTCGTGTTTATTTCTAATTAATAGTATCTTAAAGTTAATTTCATAATGGTTAGGTAGACTAGGGGGAACTTACTCTTAATTAAGTAGTTTTAAGGACTAATTGGTAATTTAACTAGCTTGATTTGCATTATCTTATCATCTAATTAATCTTGTTATGTGCATTAATCATGATTATCATAATACATTAGTGGACCCATTTCATTTAACACTTAAGTCACCTAGGCGAGGCCATTGTTAACTCTTTTGGTAAATAATATATGGACTTACTAGTAAATATTCAAGAGTTCTAGCAACCCTAACATTATATAAAGACACTCTTCCCAAAGGGAGAGCTTCTTGTGCCTCCTAGACTAAAACCTAGCTCCTAAAGCTCTCCCTACTCCATCTTCCTTCCTCCTACAAGCCTAGAGTGTGTGAGAGAAAGAGATTTCATCCATTAAAAGTTAGATCCATCTTCCCCTCCATATTCCCTTTTACCTATTTATTGTTTGTTTGGAGAGAAAAACTCATCTACACCTTTTGGCTAAACTTTTGAGGTAAAAAACCCAACCCATCTTAGTATTTATGCCTATTTGAATATTGTAGAGTGATTTTCTAGCTTAGACATCCATCATATTATCTCCTCATAGCATTCATCTCATTTATTCATTTTTTTTCCATGTGATATCATGATTAAGCATCCACTTGGGCTAGTGGATTTGGGGGTTTGCACTTTAAAGCCTTACATTTGGAATTTTGGAGCACCATAAGGCAAGTTTAAGCAAGTAGTGACATACATTATTGTGTTTGTGATTAATTCTTGAGATTTCTATGCTTTAGTATGTTAGTGCAGCTTATCCTTTTATTGTTTTCATAAACGAGGATGTCTAGGTGGGTGAAAATGGTTTTTAAATGAGAAAATGCAAGTTTGGAATTAATGTAAAGGAATGGAAATAAATGGCATTTAATATGCTAGGATTAGATGTGTAAAATGATGAATTTTCGTGCAGGAAAAGGATGGGGTTGAATGTGATAAGTTTAGGCTCGAAAGAGAGCTAGATTTGAAATCTTGTCAGGCCCGATTGATCGTAAGGGATGTTTGATACATCCGATCAATCGGACATGTGTCCGACCAATTGAATTAACCCAGTGGGTCCAATATGATCGATTGGACCCAAGCCCAATGTATCGGGTAGGGTTTGACCTGATATTTTATATATTTAATGAATTATTTTCTTTATTTATTAATGGATTATTCTAAAACTATTTTCCAAATTATAAATTCCTTATAATCCAGCTTGATTGACTTGACTAAGTTAAATGTATTTTAGGAACCTTGAACTTGATTGTGGGATCAAGTGACACACTAGAATATTAAAGGGAACCTTATAACTGTATAGGACCTTGATTTTGGAACCCGATACCTAATACTTGCCCAACGGAATCAAATTGGAAAAACAAGAAAAGTGTTAGTTGTCACTCATCCTTGTTAGATGATTCAGTTTGTTTTAATATTATGCCCTTCGTGTATGAGTATAAGGAGCTCGGTGTTTGGATTCATACACAATACAACGCCAAGATTTGGTAACACATAGTATCGGAATCCTTGTGGTCATGCTGAAGTGGAAAACTAAGGATACAGACATCTTAGTTAGCTTGGCTTGTAAATTATCTTTGTTCCTTAATTAATTGGAATTATGCAAATTTCAATGACTTCTAAATCCTTCACTTATTTATGTTTTTAGTTCAGTTATGTTTCTTCATTATGTTATTAGTTCAGTTATATTCTTTTCATTATGTTATCAGTTCAGTTTTGTTCCTTTTATTACCTGCACATTATGCTTTTGTTACTGTAAATATTAAGTCAAAAAGTTTTGTTAAGAAGGTAAATATGAGAGCGTGATGGTGCTTCTGTTCTGACTATATTGATTCATAGAGTCGGCACCACTGAGCTGGACTCTATGAGATCCGATGGAATTGATTATAAGTTGAAATTCTGTGCACCACTGAGTTGGCATCCTGTGGAGTAAGTCGATGCTCCTTTGGGTAGTCAGATTAACTGCCTGATCTCCTATTTTGTTTTGATATCTATCTCTCTTTGGAGAGGATTGTAGCCATGTGGTTTGCTATCTAGTTATGATATTTTGTTATCTTAATTCCTTATGATTATGCTTTATCTTATGCTAAAATGCTTAGTTTTGCTTTTACCCTATTTAATTGGTATTGTTTTTAACTCTATTTGAAATAACATGTTTAGTGTACTACTTACCTATTTCTTATTGAGTTGTCGTATTCAAGTATTACCCTTGATGTCGCAAGAGCAGGCCCCAATCCCGACTCGATTATTGACGCAATCCCGGAGGTTGACACAGCAGTATCTTCAGGACTAGTTGAGTGGGGACCAAATGATGTTTTCTATTAGATGTATCCATAGAGCAACATGGGTTCCGTTGAGCATTTAGAATTTGAGCTATGACAGTTCTTTTTATCTTATCATCACGACTTTAGATTTGGTTTTTCTTTATTTCATTTGAGGATATGTATTATATTTTTGGTTTATGACCGTTATGCATTCCAGCGCTTTATCACTTTATATGCATTTAGACATGTAGTTTATGCATGAGATTATGATCATCTTGATAACTCTTTAAGTAGTTTAAATATGAAAGGGTAAATAAGTATTTGTTTAGGCTCTTATACTATCACAGGGTGTTTATTGGGTGCACTAAGCACTAAGTTCCGTAGTTTGATTTGAATATGCACATATTATGGATCTTCTGTATATATGAGAATTGTGAAAATTCCCTTGTTGTGGTCCATGTTTGCCTTAGCACAGTGTAAATTATTACAGGAGTACATGTGCCACATCAAGTGCCTATCCATAATGACCTAATCTTAGGCCCGAGGCATGACATAATCCATCAAGTGGAATGGCCCAGTGATCAAACCTCAAATGAGTAACATTTGATCTAGGATTGACTACTTGTTTATCCATTCCTTGATTATTGCGGATGACATGACTCTTGTACATGGTCCCTGAACTTGTTAGCCTCTTACTCCCTGATTATGTTTGGGATGTTGTTGTGGATAGTTAATGACGGACTAGATAAGGCCTTGTTGTGATTGAGGAGATTGACTAATTGTGTCTCGGCTAGGTGGGCTATTAAATGGCCTTATGGATTAGAACATCTCAATATGGAACTTTGTATTGTATGATGGTGGGTTTATATATGGATACATTCTTGATGGATGGCTTGTGATGGATTGATATGTTGTGGTTCCCATATCATTTTGTGGATGGTGAGATGACTTGTAAAAGCTGACCAACTTGTTTGGAATTGTAGTCATTGTTCACATAAGGGAGCTTAACCAAAGACAACCCTTGTATTGTCCTTGAGTCATGGTAGCACACCACTCAGTTGAAGTGCTTAGTCATAGATTGATCACTTATGATGGGAGCTGATTTCTCTTACCATCTAGATGAAATTCTTGCAATAGATGTACGCTACTAGGTACTCTTGATGTTGATACCACTTTTGCATTCTTGTTCTTGGTTGGGTTAGTTATCCCACGAATTCCCTACTGTAACTCGAAGGGAGGATGGCATAATATCCCACGGTAGTACCCTACTTGGATGTGCCTATTGCTAGATGGGTAAACTTGGTGTAGGACTTTTATTTATATTGATTCATGATGGTTTTATATAATTGCACAATCTAGCTAGTTTCTCACTTATTGTTACTCTATTGATCATGTTTATTGTCTTTACACTCTTTGATTCATACTATGATTTATGTATATTGCTCTGCTAGGTCTTTTGGATTTGATCATATTAACCTTGGTGCTATAGGTAGTGAGTCCTTTACTGATGTCTTAGAGGATGAGGCGTTACCTGAGACGCCAATAGAGGACTTCGACTGGGGTCATGGTGCCGACGACCTATCTAATCACCCGGTTGTTTGAGTGCGTCAAGTGGTTAGAGCTAGTTGGACTTTGGTCTTAGAGAATGTTGGGTTTTGTAATAAAATAACTTATTTCATGTTGAACATAGTAGTGGTGACTTGCATAGTTATATTGTTGGAAATTTATACTAAAAGCATACTTTTATGTATTTGTCTTTGATTGATTGATTTATTAGTAAAGTTTATCCTTTTATCTCAATAAGAATTTGTATGGGCAAATGATTGCATTGGTATTTATTATGCATAAGTGTGTCTTTTATTCTATAAAGTAGACAAGTTGGTGTGTAAAGTTCAGCTTACACACGGAAGACTTGTTTGTCGATTCTTATAGAATATAAGTTATTGCTGTTCACAATCTATTTGGAGTTGGACACGCCATTAGTACGATTGTAGTATGATGTTTTAGCAAGCTTGTCTTAACTGCGGGAAATAGTATTGTTTTGACTCATTATGTTAGTACGCTTTATGTGTATTGAATAAAACTGCTTTTGGGTTTATTGTCTTTATACTAAGTATATAAAACAATTAACATTTAAATGGTTATTATGAGTGCTTGTAATCTTAATTCCAATATAAAAAATAGACACATATATTTAGTATTTGGCATTTTGATTTACAAAGGAGTAAAACCTTTTATGGGTCAATAATTAAAAGTAAGTTGGATGACTACACTACGTGCATTGTGGATATTATAGTTTATTGATGGAATCCACGTCCCATAATAGGGATTAATGATATCCCTTTGATGAAGCTTACAAGTTTTGACTATGTCAAACTTTGTATGTGGACTTTGTATCCGATATATCAAATAAGTTAAGTGTACAGTCTCATGGAATTACAAAGATATCGATTAAACATAGATGTCAGTAATTATTTAATCGATGAATATCTAAAATCTTAATGTGAGAAGATTAGTAAGCATTTAATAACAAGAAGCTCGAAATATAATTTTGAAAATAAAGATAGGAGTGCAATTATAATTCTCTGGTGGACGAAATTGTAATTTATAGAATTAGGATTCTAATTTACGTCGAATTAAGGTTTTCTATTTTCATAAGAAGCCTATTTTGTATTTCCTTCTTAATGTCCTTATTGTAGCCTACAAATATAAGCTATTGCTCTCTAGAAAAAATATACAAGAGAAATTTTGTTTTTTAGGGCAAAGAGAATTCATAGAAGAGGGCCACACCCCGGTACGAGTTGAGCGTAGAGGAATACAATAGGAGGTCTTGAGATTTTTAAGTTGTTGCAAGGCCGAGATAAAATTAGAGAGATCTCTCAGGTATGGTTCTTGAATCATCATCATTTAAAATTATTTTCGCAGTAATCTATGCGTAATATCTAGGAATCTTGGTGGTTGCCTCTTGACATATATTTGATACATGTGATTGGTGATACCATCATGGATCTATGTTCTTATGCTTTAGCTTCATTATTCCTTTTAATGTATATAAATTGGACTTCACTGCAGATTAAGATCCTAGATATTTGTGCTTCCAACTTTTCTTTTTTGTATTGTCCGGGGATGCATAATTGGGGCGTTACAGTTGATGTGGATATGTCATACAGTTTGCTAGAATTTTTTGTTAAATGTATCACCAGCATTCTCATGTTCATACTTTCATGCATATTTATTCATTCATTTATTTATCTTTTTATTTTATTATTATCAGTTTTCCACTACACCAAAAATCCAGTTCAGGAACGGATTATGGGCCCGGTTTTGGGCCGTTTCTGATATGAAACAGATTTGATCCGTTCTGCAGAGGCCCGTTTGATAAAAATGGGGTTGTTCCGCTAAAGGCAAGAGGGAGACCGGGATTTTGTCTCTTCCTGCTGCGTTTCCACTACTGCGCTTCTACTCTTTCTTCAGCCGTTCCCATTCCAGAAGGCAAGAGGCAGATCGGCAAGAGGTAGAATGGCAAGAGCCCATTATTCTGTTCTCGCTGGTTGCTTTTCTCGATCTGTTCCCGATCTGGTTACATTAATATCGCACTGGTCATCTCTTCTTCTTCCTGATCTGCTTGTTGTTCGATTTTTAACGCCGTCTTTTCAAATGATCTGCTTGCTTCCTGATCTGCTTGTTGTTCGATTTTTCTCTGTTTTTCGATCTCAAGGTCTTCTCAAACGAATTTTCTTCGCCTTCTCTCAGGATTTTTCGATTTCAAGAGCTTTTCAAACAAGGGTTTCTCTTAGAGATTTTCTCCGTATGAACAAGGTGATCGGATTTGATTCTATGGTTTTCAATTTTTGGATAATGATGATGATGATGATCTTGTTAATTTGTTCTTTTTTTGATTGTCTGGTTTTTGGATTTCAATTTGGTGCAGAACAAGTTGCAGAGTCTCTCTCCAACATTCGGATCTTCTCAAGACTATCTCTAGGAAGCGCGTCGAGGTCGTTTGTCAGATCTAGGTGTGTTTCTAGGGTCTTTGTTTGATTGTGTTCTTAGATGTCTGATGTTTCAAGTTCCTGTGATATCTTTAAGTTATGGTTTTGAAGTAAAAATGGAGAAGTTAGGTTTTGGATTTTGTTATGTTTTTGTTTGAATCATGATCTCTCTCTCTCTCTCTCTCTTTCTCTCTCACGTTTTGTGTGATTGAAATGAATTTCTGAAACGATTGTTGATGGTTTGTAATTTGTGGAATCGCCATTCAAAGAAAATCATGGAATATGGTTTTGGAGGATTGTGATTTGTTGTCTCTGTGATGTGCTTTGGGGAAATGACTTGAGAAGTGGGATGAATGTATGATGTGGATATTGGCACTTTATACTTGTTTGTGCTGTTGTTTGGTTGAGTGTTGTTGTGGTTTCATGATAGTTTATTTAGAAATTTATGAGATTCCAGCAATAGATATGTATTGCACAAGGGTCAGCTGGGGCAGTCCTTGGTTTTTGTTCAGTCTTCTATATCAATAAAATTCTATTTTGTTGAAAAAAGTTCCTTTAGGGCTTTGTTTTGAGGGATTAATCTGTGAGTTTTAGGCTTAATTGTTTGGATTATCCCCTTTGATTATGATTAAGCTTGCAAAATTGCTTGCTATTTGTTTTCCCTGGCATCTTTTCAAGGCAACAAATCCTAGAAACTGTTGTTATAGCACTCCTTTTGCAAAAGTAGGCCAGCAGGTAGGTTTTCTTGAACCCGTGACTACATCAATGTTGTGATTATGAATTTGCCCCCATTTTAATCTTGTGAGAAATCAAGTAAGTGCATTGAAAAGAATTAGATTGCATGAAAGTTTTCAGTGGATCAATTATATCAATCTGAAGCTATATTTGTTTATTTAATGTTTTAAGCTCACTGAAATTATCTATAATCGGGCGAGATAATTTACTGACCTCTTAATTGTTAATATCTAATGGGCCTTGACCCAATATACATTTAAGCACATGTGGGTAGACTTAGTAAAGAGAATCAATTGTACATAATTAGATGCCTTTTGTGTTAGATAGTGATTGCTGTAAATTATTATGATTAGCATAACTTAAGCTGTAAACAAGGCAAGTTGTGATTAGAAGCCTTTTGTGTTAGATAGTGATTGCTGTAAATTATTATGATTAGCATAACTTAAGCTGTAAACAAGGCAAGTTGTGATTATAAAAGGGGATGAAGATCAATCTCCCAAAGCAAGCAATTCATTACAAAATTTCTTGTATTACTTTCTTGCTCCTGGGTTCATTTCTTAGCATTACTTTCTTGCTCCTGGGTTCATTTCTTAATATGGTATCAGAGCCAACGTTCATCATCTCTCACGTGGCAGGATTTCTTCATCAGTCCTTCTTTGTCGACAGAGATAGGGAAGGGTTTCAGACTTGATTAGAGTGGTAGCTTGCACTCTCGTGAAGTCTAACAGATCCAGGATCTGTTCTCAGTCTTCCAGATCAAATCAGAAGGTTACAGCCTCTTCTGATCACGTCTGATCATTTGTGGCCCACCTATGATCATCAGGATGATTCTTAGTATATACTCCAGTATGGTCGCCTGATATTCCTGAGTATTTTGGTGATTTTTCAGAATTTTTTTGATATACAGAGGTGGGCCTATTATTCCGATTTGTGGTTTTTTAGTTTTGTGCCTCTGATTTCATCACAGTCGTCGGAATTTCTTGATTATGGATAGATTGTGCTCAAACTGCTTTTGTTAGAAGGGTATTTTGCATACGTGCATCACTGTTCGCCTTGATCCTCAATTTATTGCATCAGTGGGTCACTCATCTTCATTCTTCCACAAAATTTGTGGTCGCCTGGGCTCATTTTTTTGTGTCACGTGTGCATAACACACTGTTTTGCTAGCCATTCAGTGTTAGACACTGATATCTTTTAATACTGTTTCTTGCCTTACTGAAATGGAAAAGAGTGATATTTCTTTGATTAAATTTAATGGAAAGAACTACTCTTCTTGGGCTTTTCAACTCCAACTTTACCTTAAAGGTAAAGAGTTATGGGATCATATTGATGGCTCCGATGCTAGACCTTCTGAGGCAAAGGCTGATTCAAAATGGGAGCGCAAGGATGCTCAAATTATGAGTTGGATTCTGGGATCTGTTGATTCCCAATTTATCCTATATCTCAGACCCTACAGAATAGCCAAGGAAATGTGAGATTATCTGAAACTAATTTATCAGCAAGAAAATGCCGCACGCCGATTTCACTTGGAACATGAGATCTCCCAATTTACACAAGGGACTCTGACTGTCCAAGATTACTATTCCCAATTTATTAGTTTATGGACAGATTATCTGAGATTATCTATGCTGACCTTTCTGGCCCCTTTTTAGTCACCATTCAAGGGATCCACAAGACGAGTCAACGGGACCAGTTTTTAATGAAATTGCGAGGCGAATTTGAAGCTATTCGATCCAATCTTATGAGTCGGGTGCCTTTACCCACAATCGAAATATGTCTGAGTGAACTTCTCCGGGAAGAGCAGCGTCTTGCTACTCAAATCTCACTTGGACAGAATACCTCCCAAAGGCTCATCAATGTTGCTTATGTTGCCAGAGGAAACTTCCCCGGTCGGGATATGAGCAAAGTGCAGTGTTATAGTTGCCAGAAATATGGTCATGTTGCTACTCAATGTCCTACAAAATTTGGTACCTACTGCAGGAAAAAGGGCCATGTTCTTCAAGAATGTCGAAAGTGACCTCAACATCAGCCTCAGACGGCTCACCTTGCTACCACCGACGTCTATTCCAATGCCTCAGCTGCTATGATCAACGCATCTGCATCTACTCCCTCCTTAACTCCTGAAATGGTTCAACAGATGATTGTGAATGCCTTTTCTGCTCTCGGTGTTTCAAGTAATACCCGTTCCACCTCTACTTGGTATCTTGACTCGGGGGCCTCTAATCATATGACCTTCTCCTCTGACAATTTATCTACCATAAGGCCTTATGATGGAAACCTCCGAATCAATACCGCCGATGGGGGAAGTCTTCCTATTACTGCTATTGGTACTGTTCCAGATTCTTTACCTTTGCAAGATGTGTTCCTTGCTCCCAACTTAACCACAAATCTGTTATCTGTTGGCCAACTTGTAGACAATAATTGCTCTATCTCATTTTCTCATTCTGGTTGTGTTATACAGGATCAACTGTCGAGGAAAGTAATAGTGAAGGGACCTAAGTGTGGACGTCTCTTTCCACTTCAATTTTCAACACAAGATAGGAATAAGTTTGTGGCTGCCTATTTGTGTGCTTCTGGTTTCAATAAACACCAATTATGGCATAATAGATTGGGGCATCCCAATCTAAGACTTTGATGTTTTTGTTAACTTCTCCGTTGTTCAAATCTAATAAAGTTTCACTTATTGATGTGTCGTTTGATTGCACTAGTTGTAAGATGGGTAAAAGTAAAGCTCTTCCTTTTCCATTGCATGATGCTCTTGCTTCAAAATGTTTTGATATCATTCATAGTGATGTTTGGGGAATCGCACCGGTATTGTCTCATTCTCAATTTAAATATTTTGTTACATTCATAGTTCTTTGGCTTCGTGGCTTGCTTTCTGAAATCGGTTTTATGCAGTCCACTCCTACTCCCCTTTATGCTGATAATACCAGTGCCATCCGCATCGCTGCCAATCCTGTCTTTCATGAACGCACAAAGCATATCGAGGTTGACTGTCATTTTATTCGTGATGCATATGATCGAAAAGTCATTACTCTTCCCCATGTTCCCACTGAACTAGAGCTTGCCGATATCTTCACCAAAGGTCTTCCTCGACCTTGTCATGACTTCTTAATACACAAATTGTTGTTGTTTGACCAACATCAATTTGAGGGGCGATGTTAATATCTAATGGGCCTTGACCCAATATACATTTAAGCATATGTGGGTAGACTTAGTAAAGAGAATCAATTGTACATAATTAGATGCCTTTTGTATTAGATAGTGATTGTTGTAAATTATTATGATTAGCATAACTTAAGCTGTAAACAAGGCAAGTTGTGATTATAAAAGGGGATGAAGATCAATCTCCCAAAGCAAGCAATTCATTACAAAATTTCTTGTATTACTTTTTTGCTCCTGGGTTCATTTCTTAGCATTACTTTCTTGCTCCTGGGTTCATTTCTTAGCATTAATGCCAAGGGAAAAAGAAATTTACAACTAGAACGGTTTAGCATCACCTTATCAGATATTTTGTCAAAGATCATTAATAGAAACTCCGACAGAGTTTTAGTTATCAAAATCCAAGAGATAATGAGAGCTTGAGTTTTCAAAACAACTTAATGAGGAGATGCATCTGAGGTTTGGAAAGTTCTCTAATTCCTCTCTAGCTATATAGGCCACAGAACGTGACAACGTGAAGAGTCCATTACATAGATCCACTTTGAGATTTGAGATTGTCGATGGAATCACCAGTTTTCCAAGAAAGCTTCCATGAAATGAGGCATAATCCATTGAGAGAGAGTAGTTGGTGGCTTTTCTTTTTTGCTTTTTTTTATTTTATTTTTGTGGTTCTTTTTTGTTTTTGTTTTTGTTCCTTAGCCTGTCAGTATACTCCTCTTGTATTGATCGCTTTTTGTTTTTTTTTTTTTGAAATCAACCATTCACCAAAAACGAAAAAAAAAAAAGAAATCAATAGTCAATAGTTGATATTTTCCCCTGGCTGCCATCCAACAAAATGCAACATGGGGTTGTGGATCAAATGGATCTAAACATCGAGCCAAGAAGCAAAGGATAGTGCCATGTTATAGGAATTCCTAGTGGACTCTGGTTGCAACATTGATATGTTCCAAGGAGAAATGGCTGTTATTTGTGAGCCTATAGAGTTGCTGAAAGGATTTTTGATGGGTATCATCCATTCAGCAAGTCACTGGCATTGAGCTGATGAGTGGCATTTTAGATCATCAAGCATATTGCCATGCTAAGTTCTTGATATGTATGGATCATCTGAGAGTTTGAAGAAAACATTGAACCAAGAGCTCTAAAATATTGAATCACCTGAAAATAGTACTAAAAATACTGGGAAAGGGAAAGCAATCAGAAATTATCAAATGGTGTCTTCTGATGATGAATGGAAATTTTCATGTCTTGAGTGGTATTGATAGTCTTCAGAATTAAGTTTTAGGACTGTTGATAGTGTGCAGCTCCTTTGATGGGGTTAAATTCTTTCGATTGGTTTTTGTAAGCATAACGAAGATTTAAATCTACCCTGGAAGACTTTGGTTTGTGTCTGGAGAGAGTTAAGAGGAAAGAGAGCTAGAGAGGAGAAGGGAACAAGACAAGACAGAGGGGGGCAGGAAGTGAGAACAATAGCTAGGAAGAGTGTTTTTTTTGGCTTTGTTTTGTTTTTTCTCTGCTGAACATAAGGGGCGTGGACCCTTGAGATGGAGGAGTGCTACGGTCAGAGAGAGGATTTATGTAATGGAGGCAAAGAGAAAAATGAAAAAAAAGGAGCTACTCCTTAACTTTTCTGTGTATGTTCTGTGAAAAAGTCTGGCTTTTCAAGGTGAAGCAAATTGAGGCTTGCTTCCTCCGAAAATAGATTTTGACTTGTTAAGAAGCACTTCTAAAAATCTAATAACAAAATATCTGTTAAGGGCTTTTCCGCTTTTTCAAAGAAAAAGGCACTAGTACACTTTTAGAAAAGGGCAGCCAAAGTGCCAAACACACGCAAGTAACCTAAATGGATGACAACTTTAGTAGAAAGGTTTTTACATTGGATTAGTGCCTGAAGTGAAAATTCTGGCTATTTTGGTCAAATTAAAATGAAATTTACTTTGATCAGTTGACATAAAAATACTAACCCAGTAGCCTTGCTATCCACCACCCTTCCGTACTCCTATAAATGTCATCGCCTTCAACTAGACAGGTAAGTAAAGCTTTGGAATTATATGAAATCTAATCTTTGCTTCAAAATTGTTAGATGAAAATATACTTTTTCTGGGGAGGTTTGTCTTCTAAAGAATGGCTAGAATTCGCCACAGCAACCTGGTTAACACCTTAAAAAATAGACTCCATACAAGCCATGGGACTTGCTTCGACCACCACAACAGGTGCTCTTAGCATTGTAAGTTCAGTAGAGCACTTCCTCTTAAAAGGAGTAACCCCCTTTTTACCCGAAACTAAAGAGAGTAGTGAAACAATGATACCTCCTTCACATTTAAAATTAACCTTAGAGAAGTGCTCAACATTAAATGCTTGAGGCTGTTATTGGACCCCTTCCATGCTGCTTGCTTTCATAGTCCCCACATTTGGAACTTCCTGCCCTGACTCAATAGAAAACATCTGTAAACCTGTATCATGGGTCACTACAGGATCACGTTGGCCTGAACCCTCTTCATGAGACCCCTTAGAAAATATCCAGGCTTGAGCCAGTTGACCTAATCACAATCACAGGTGAACCTTCTACTTCACAGTAATTTCCTCCAATACCGCTCGAACAAGTTCATTAGCTGTGATGGAAACTTCCTCACTATGCACGACAATGACCTCCGAAGGAACTTCAACATTTGAGTTATCTCTTCAAGCACAACCCTAGTAGCCACAACATTTGTTTAGTCTTTATCAACCTCCATGAGTGGCTGGTCATGGGATGATGGTTGTCCCTTTGAAATAACTTCTTCAAGGAATTCAGCAAGGTCTCTTGCAAAATCACTCAAACACAAAAGCTCTTATTGAGAAGAACTTTCATCCAGGACAATTGGTTCTGCTCGGGTAGCTTGGTCCCCTGGTAACTGCTCATGAGCCACAAGTGGCTCCAATCATGGCTTAATGGGTGGGTCCGCCACAAGAACAACAGGCTCAGATTGATTAAGTTGTGGTGCTAGATGATCTACAAACAATAAGAAGAGCATGAAGCAAGTCAAAGCCAAAGGTTAAAAAAAAGAAAAGAACAAACAAATAAAGAAGACAACAATCACCTTCAGGTCTAGGGGCAAGGTCTTTAAAGGCCATCTAAGCAGCTTTCGTGACAATCTTCTTAATTGAAGATTGTTTGCATGAAAAGGGGCAAAAATCAAGGCTTACGAAATGTATCCTGCTTCTCTATTTTCAACAAATGAGAAAAAAACATGGAAGAGAAATAAAAAGAATGTCTAGCTTTTTAACCTTTTCAATTCCAAGTTTATTTTTCGTGGGTTCTTTACATTCTAACCTCCTAGGTGTAGGCTGTTTATATATATCTTTTTATCATAGTACCTCCACTCGGTCTTAGATGATTAACACTTGAAAGGAAATTACAAAATACATAATAAATTCAACATAAATAAAAAAAAACATAATAAAAGAAGGGTTGCTCTGAAGTGTATTGAATACGCGTCGCCTTTTTGTGCTTAAGTTGACTAAGTAATCTTCGTAACCTATCACCTGCTTTTCTTCAACATAGAATTCAAAAGAAGGTTTTACGGTCATGGTTGAACCCATGGATCACTTATCATGTTACAACAATGGGTTGGCCATAGTTTTATCCAATTACCTTTAACTCCTAAGTGAAGGAAACAAAGAAAGTCTCCAAAGACTTCTTTTGAGATCCTCTTGAATCAAGGCACTATCTTTTTAATTATTTTTAGAAGATCAAATACCTTATTGTTGAAGTCACAGCTAAAACGTGAAGAAGTCAAAGCATCGAAGTTTTCTCAAAGAGAACTTGAAGAATTTTGAATGCCTTGGTGGCTGTGATGTCCATCTGATGGATCTACTGTTGTGTCTTGGAATTTATGCAAAGCGGGGGTTTTATTTATAGCCTTGTAGAGCTTTCTCTAGTCATTCATGGTAGGTAGAAGATTGAGCAGAAGTTGATTTCTAGGGGGTAGCTGACCATGCATTTGTATGGTCGGCTACCCTCCTACAGTCAATCATGTGAGGTGGAAGCTGGATCTTTGTCCTTGGATCATGTCAATCAACTTAGAATGATTTGACTAGATCGGATTGGCTACTCAATGAGCTGTCAGAATTTACAATGGTCAACCAGTCACTTTCCTCTTTTGGCCATTGTATCCTTGGCCACTAACTTATTCAGTCCACTAGTGTACATTTAGCCACGTCTTGTTTAGTCGGTGAGTTTATTCTTTTTTAATTTTTTGTAGTATTTTCACTTGTTTTCTTTTCTAGATTTCAATTGTCTATTTTGACTTTGTCCTTAAGCTGTTTGTGCATTGTTTTGTTGAGCTTGAGTAATGTTTGGGTGGTCTTGACCAAAGTTTGATTTGTTAAACTGCTTGTGGATTTATTCCGAACTTTTTTGCATGTGAACAAATGCCTCCACGAGGTGCAATGATGAACAGCTTTTTCCATAGTCGTTGTACCCCTAAAGAAACTGATTTGGAAAGGATGATTTCACTACTTCTTATTTCCTTCTTGTCATAGATGCTTTTGTGTTTGTGATCTATGGGAACTAATTTGTCATGGTTCTTGAGGTTTGAAAAGGCTAGGGAATCTTGCTTTTGAATATGGGAAATGGGTTGGACAATGGAGATTTTGTTTCTCATATCCTATTTTCAAAAGAATTTTTTATTTTTTCCTTATGAATGAGCCTTTTTTTTTTTTTTTTGAGGTTTAAAGTGTTTGGGACTTTATCCAAGGGTTCATAGGGCATTTCTGAATGGAAATTGGGTTGGTTTTTGGGCTTTTGTTTCTCTTGACATGGTGTTTGACCGAGTTCGGGGTGCTTTTGGTGAGTGTTAAGGAGTTTTGAATGAGGACAGGTGCTTTTGTCTAGGGTTTTTGAGGTTGTTTTTCATCAAGGGTATGGAGAAGATTTTTATTGCCCAAAAAGAGAGATGGTTGACCATCAAAAGGTCGAAATTAGAAAGTGAATAGCTTTTTTGTGAGCTATGGATCCACCTTAAATTTTTAGGGCACGTTTGGCAATGGTTTGTGAGGATGGGAGGGTTCTATAGTTTCAAAGAATCCTCCCTGAAGCCTGGAATCAACCCATCTTCCCTTAAAAAAACCAGGTTTGGCAAAAGAGAGGATTTCCAGACAAGAGACCTTTAAGAAATCAACGGCTTGAAACATTTTTGCCAATATATCATGATCCACAAGGCCCCACGTTATAAAATTTGGTCCCATAGCCATTTTTGGCCTTTAAATCAGATCTAACGATCTGGATTTTCTAAAAGGGGCCCACAGATCTCGAAATCTGTGTATCTAACATTGATCACATTTTCTAAAACATCTCAAGATCTAAGAAGAATCAACAGTTGAAAATCAAGCCAATAGTCGTTTTTAGGGTAATTCTTACATTTAACGGTGTAGAACATCCATGGGATGCCCACCCACTAATCAGATGAATAAAAGGTAAACTATCCCCATTTACCGCATCGGGCACTGCTCATCCGACTTTCCGTGTGGAATCCCTATGGTGGTGTTGGGGGGGGGGGGGGGGGGGGGGGGGGGGGGGGGGGAACATCTAACTGGGTGATTCCGTGCATGACCTGAAAATGGAAATCTCTTTTCTGCTTCTATGTTTTTCCAAATGAGAGTAATCCATGAAAGCACAGATTACCGACTGGAAATCCACACCAAGGATAGTTGCCAAACATACCTTTAAGGAAAATAAGTTAATTTCACATGATCGACAGTTTGGAGGGTCAAATGAAGTCGAAAATGATCATGTAACCAGTTGTTTCGAAGGTATTTTGGAGGGGAACATCCTAGCTAGTTTTACAAGTAATGGATCCGATTGTTGAGTCAGGACTAGTTTTACAAGTAGTCACTTCCTTTAGGGGGTGGGGTTTTATAATTAGAATTGATTGTCTTGGATGAAAGTTCTTTTAGAAAGAGCTTTCGGGTGCGACCAATTTTGTAAAAGATTTTGCTGAATATATTCAAAAGGATATTTCAAAAAGACAAACTTCAGTTTAGAGTCCAACACATATGGAGCCTGACAAAGACAAAGCTGAGTTGGTATTGGTGCAAACTAAAGGAGTCTTCCCTGGTATTGCTTATCCTGCAATTTTAGAGGAGACTGTTGTGAAGTAAAAAGCCAAACCTATTGTGGCGATAGGGTCCACTGGCTCAAGCCCAGGACCTAAGCTCAAAGGATCTCATGAGGAAGCCCTTGATCATGGTGATCCTATTGCAGTTCATGGTGCCAATGTCCCAGTACATTTAGCTAAATAGGGTCAGGAGTTTTCTAATGCCAGGATATTAAAAATGGATGGAGTGTAAAAGGTCCAACAACAATTACTGGCTACCAATGTTGAGTGATCCCCCATAGTTCAAGGCAAGGGTGATAAGATCATCTTGCCTGATTCTATGGATTCTAAAAACAAGGGGGCAATTTCTTTAAAGAGAAAGGACTTTGTCAACACTTTTGTGACAAGCTCGGTTGTTGTTGAGGTCAGGGTGAATTTGCAACTCATTTAGAGTCTGTTTTTAAAGGCGCTACCAACCCCAACTTAGCCGTCGTAGTGGGCTTGAGCCAATCTTTGGAGGATGAGCTTCTCTTCAAGAAATATACCACCTGGGAAAAGTAGGATTCCACCGAGGTGGCGAAGGAGACCATGTGGCTTACATTTAGCGGTCACCTCCAAGCCTTGTCGTCCAATAGGTTGAGGTCAACTGGCACTCTCCATTGTGCAGTTGATTTTTTGTTAAGTATTAGAGCCATCGTGATGGACGTGAAACCTTTGACTAGTCTTTTTAATAGGCTCTTTGAGGTGGCAAAAGCATGGCTAGGGCAATCAGGTTAGAACCCTTCAAGCTATTACAAAAGAGAGGTGCTTAACAAGAAGAAGGCCTTTGACCAAGAGATGTTGAAGCTTAAATAAGAGGAAGTCATACACTTGAGGCAGTCATCTTGAAAGGTCCTTTGAGTTCTAGAGGAAACAAATGAAGCAAGGTGAGAAAAAACTATCTAATCTTCAAGCCACCTATGCGCGTGACAATGCGTCCCTCACAATCGTAACCAAAAAGTTAGAGGGTATTGCTAACAGATTTGTGCCGGAGAGGTAGGGCTGAATTCTTTTATTAAATCTATGGAGAATGCCCTTGGAATGACGATCAATGAAGCCACCATCGAACTTGTCGCTCATACTTACATGGCTCATCTGGACCAACAGTCAAGAGCCAATCTTCAAGAGATCTCAAGATAGATCGAATAATCTTTTGTGTGATTTTCTTTATAATGAACATCTTTTTCAATAAAGACTTTCCACTTTTTCCTTATGTCTTTGTTATTTTCCTTTTTGTTGAGTGGTTTGGTGTTGCATATCTTGAGTTTGACGGTCATGTAGAATGGACTTTAATTGGGGTTGTAGTGTGTAACTTTATCTAGGGTTCGTGGCCTATGGATTTTGTTTTGATTGAGATGGGTCAAATGAATAGACGTTGACTAGTGTTTTCATGTATAACTTTGTTCGGGGTCTTTGACTAATTCCTCTTTGATTGTTGTGCATGGCTGGGATGCTATGTTGCAAAACCTCTTGCTTGTCTTATGGATGAGAGACGCTATGCTTTAAAAGTAATACTATTTCAAGAATTTTCCATTGATCGGCATCATACACTGATCTCCTTCCATGGTGAGTACAGTGTAAGCACCGTTAGAGTAGACCCTGTCGATGATGAATGGCCCTTCCCATTTTGGCTCAGCTTTTCCTTTTAATCTGTGAGTTGGAGTGATTGGTCTTCTTATGGTTAGAATTAAGTTAAAGGCTTTTTGAATGACATTTCCTTCATCTTTTCATCAAAGGCTCTGGCCATTCGAGCTTGGTAAAACTCAATGCTTTGTTGGGCCGCCAACTATTTTTCAGCAAGACTCTCGAGTTCTTAGAGTCTTAACTTTATGCGATAGCCACACATAAGGAAGGGAGTTGTATTTCTAGAGGCACCACCACTTCACAGCTAGATATCAAGGAGTATGGCATAGACTTAGAGGGGCGGCGCAAAGTAGTCCGATAGGCCCACAGTGCCTCAGGCAATTTTGTGCACCATGACCTTTTATTATATGAGACCATTTTCTTTAGTATTTTGTAGATCTTCTTATTGAAAGCCTCCGCCAACCCATTTACTGTAGGGTTATAGGCCGGGGATGGGCAACATTGAATCCTTTATTTGTCACAAAACTTATAAAACTCATCATTGTTGAACTGTGTTCCATTATTGTAGTATAACCGTTTTGGTACCCCAAAGCTGTAGATGTTGTTTATTTTTACAAAACTAATAACCATTCTTGATTTGACTTTGATTAAGGGTGCTGCCTCAGCCACATGGAGAAGTAATCTATAGCTGCTAGGATAAAATGATGTCCTCGATCTGATGGCGGGTGGATTTTTTCGATAATATTCATTTCCTAAGCCTCAAATGGCTAGGAAATGGAAGCCAGGTTTAAGTTTTCCAGAGGTGCATGAATGTAGTCTGCATGAATTTGGCATTCTTTGCATTTATTTGCTAATTTTATAGCATCAGAGACCATTGTTGGCTAGTAGCAACCTAGCCTCCAAATTTTATCAGTAGTTTTGGCCCCGACAAATGTGCCCAACACAAGCCTGCATGTATCTCTTTTGGGGTTTCTTTTACCTCCTTTTGAGATACACAACGAAGAAGTTCCCCATCGTAGAATTTCTGGTACAACAAGTTTAATGGCATATCGAGGTGGAATTTGAGAGCTCGTCTTTGAATGCTTGCTCCATCCTTACAATTTTTTGGAATGACTCTATACAATATATAATCATTGAAGAGTTCCTGCCAGTCCTTAAAGGAATCCTCAAAAGAGGAGATTCTACTTCTGGTTATTCTAAAGCATTCTGCTGGAGTTGGGGCAGTTTCCAAATGAGGTAGAAACTGCCATTCAACAATATATGTTTTAACTTGATCGCCTTCTAGTCCAGCATGCGATGCTATTATACTAGCTAATGCGTTTGCTTTAATGTTTTGATATTGCGGAACATGATTGAATTCCACCAAGGTGAATTGCTCCCTTAACTGTTGAGCTCGGTTATGGTATGGCAACATACTATGTATCTTTACTTCATATTCTAAATTCATTTGTCAAATGACAAGTTTAGAATCCTCATAGACTCCCAGAATGACGATACCAAATTCTAAAGCGAGTTCCAGTCTGATAACTAAGGCCGCATATTCTGCTTCATTGCTGGAGCAACCCTTGGTTATTAAGAAGGAGTGCGCTATATATGTATTTTCTAGGTTGTTGAAGACTATTCCGGCTCCTACTACTAATTGGTGATGCTCATTGTTTCTTGAAACCCCGTCAAGGTACATGGTCTAGTGAATATTTGGATCTATTTCCGTCATGGGTTCTTTTGCCCTAAGGAATACAGGTTCATTGGGTAGTTCCCCTCCAAATTCAAGGTAGTCCAATAGTGGGTGTTCTGCAAGGAAATTGGCCAAGGGTTGACCTTTGATAGCTTTTGCTAGAGCATATCTAAGGTCATATTGTGTTAATAAATGGACCATTTTTTTAGACGGTCACTTAAATATCCCACTTTTGAGAGCAAGACTTTTTTAGGATTTACCCGAGAAATCAAGTATACTGCATGAGATAGTAGATAGTGCCATAGCTTTTGGATAGTGAACATAAAAGCCAAGCATTCTTTCTTGATTGGCAAATATTTGTGTTCCAGTTCTATCATCATTCAAGAGAGGTAGTAGAGAGTGATTTCTTTTCATTCATTGTTCTCTTAGGCGAGTAATGCTCCTAGTGAGTATTTTAAGGCCCTTGTTAGTGGATAAAAGTTTTCTCAGATACAGGGGTTGTGAGGACAGGTTGGTCAGTAAGATACCTTTTAATGCTTTTGAAGGCATCATCACATTCTTTATCCCATGTGAACTCGACTCCTTTGTTCATTAGCTTGGAGAATGGTAGGCATTTTCCTGATAGATTCGAGATGAATCTCCTAATGTATTCCAACCTTCCTCGCAATCCTCTAAGCTGCTTTATCATTTAAGGCAGAGACATTTGCAATATAGCCTTGACTTTTTTAGGGCCAAGTTTGATTTTGTCTTTCTGAATGATGAACCTTAGGAACTTCCTTTGGAAATTCCAAAGAAGTGTTTTAGTGGATTCCTACGGAGTTTGAATTTTTATAGCCATTCAAATCCTTGTGAAGTCCATCAGATGATTAGATGCTTCTTACTTTTGTTAACCAAGTTGTTGACAGAGTATTCACCAGTCTTATGTTGTATATCTTTAAAGTTTTTCATCATGACCCTCTAATAGGCGGCTCCAATGTTTTTGAGTCCAAAGGGCATGGCAGTGTAACAGTAGATTCTGAATGGCATTCTGAAAGAGGTTTGCTTTTCATCATCTGGATGCATCTTTATCTGATTATACTCCGAAAACCTGTCCATGAATGATATCCTTTTGTATCTAGATGTATTATCTATCATGAGCTCTAGAATAGATAGTGAGAAGTTGCCTTTTGGACATGCTTTGTCATCTCTAAAGTCGATGCAAACCTTAATGTGACCATTCTTCTTTGTGACTAGGACTATGTTTGCCTACCAATCTGGTTGTTGTTCTTTACGAATGAAGTTAACATCCTTTAGCTTTTGGTCTTATTTCTCAATTTTGTTCAACTTGTCAAGCTTGGTCTGCATTTGACTTTGTTTTATAGGCTTTATATCTTGATTAATGTTTAGCTTATGATTTGCGACTTTGGGCCAAGTTTAGGAATTTCCGCTGAAGTCCATTCAAAATAGTCCACAAACTCATGCAGGAAGCCGATATGCTTTGCAAGATCTTTTCCTTTTATTTTTGAACTTACAAAAGTGGAGTGAGGATTTTCTAGGGTCCTTAGATTGATTTCCTGGGCCTAATCCTCGGTCGAAGGGTTAAGAGGAGGTTTTTCCATATTGATTTTAGAAGCTTCCAACTCCGTGAATCCCTTTGTGATGTCACTATCTAGTTTGAGCTAGGGTTTTATCCTTTTCTAAGGATTTATCTTTATTGGTCCTTCAACTTTTACATTTAGTACAAGATGATCCCACCCTCCTTGATCTAGTTGCCTATTCCTTTGCCTGAAGGCCATATTGCTTTCCGAGGAGTGCGATCACCATCATTGTCTTCTTCACTATGCTGAAAAGAAGCATAGCCATCACGTTCATAGGCCAAGATTGTTTCCTCAGAACCATCTGCTCATGTCCATTTAGAGATGCAGTAGCCTCTTCCTCGAAGTCAAGGGTTTCATCAGGGATGTTGTTGTAAGGAATGTAGCTAAGGCCATATGTACAAGTGTTAATATGACCTTCGCTTTTGTTTTCTTCTTGTTGATTGGTAGTCATGCCATCATAGGAGACTAGGAGACCTTTTTTGTTTCCTAGCCTAGTTGGCTTCCCGGAATCATACTCCATTTTTTCATTATATGATGGGGCCGCCAACTATAAATGTCAAATATCACCCGCCTCAATTTGTAATCTTTTTGAGGGGATGTGTGAAGAAATGGTCATCTACTTAAAAGAAAACAATTGAGGGGTGTGGATCCTGTGGGGCTGGCCCAACCACAAAAATTGACCCTTATGCATTATAGATGGGGGCCAGGGCTGGCCATGGATGCAGAAGTGGAAGTTGATTTGATGGTCCCTCTTCTATAGATTAAGCTGATTTGATGGTCTCTCTTTTGCAAATTCATCTGTCTTTCTGATTCAATGTCAAGAGTCATATGTGGCAAATACAGTGAACTTATAGTAGCATCTTTTCAGTTTTCTAACTAGATGGGTAGCACTTTTTTCGATGTTTGTAGCCATACAAGATAGTTCTTCAAAGGACTAGAATTATGCACCCATCATGGTTTCTCAGATGTAATAGCAAAGTAGATGTTGGCATAAGGTTATGCAAGTTTTTTGTGATGGCAGCTCAGCGCATTGGCTGGCCAAGTCTTTCCATTTGCTAATGAATCTTTGTGAAAATTCCCCTTCTTCTTGTTTTGTTCAGAGAATCAGTCACAAACTAACTGACTGGCCTGTTTTCACCTTGCTTGTCTTATGTTGATGTGATAACTTAGCAAGCATGGTTTTAGAAGATTCCTTTCTACCCGCACAATGATTCTGGTTAGCTGATCAAGGTTTCGATCTTCATTCCAATCATCCTGGAATGAATACAACTTTGGAGTTCATGCTAGGACCAAGTATAACTGACTTGTTTTGACAGGGGGTCTTCACACCCTTCAGACATTTCTATCCATCTGTTGATGAAATCAAGCACTAGCTCATTGCTTTTTGTTTGGCTCTTGTGCACGGTCCTGACCCAACTTAGTTATAATTTATATTCATTGAACTTGATTTCCTATTAACAAATGTATTTTAGTCTTAATTTATCTTGTTCTAAATCTTTATTGGGTCTCAGTTGGATAAATAGTTGGGTTTAACCGAGACTAGGTAAGATTTAAGGCCCATTTTGGTACTTTTCATGTCTTGAGTCATGTATTCGTTGGGAACATCATTCATACATCTTCTTGGCACCATATTGATTGCATTATGTGCATTTCATCTTTTAGGTCAATTTTAATGTTTGGCCTAGCTCAATTCAGAACCATCTAGGCCTAACTGAAGTCCAATTGCCCTAAACTGTAATTTCCTCATATCAATGGACTTGCATGTAAAAAAAGAAAAAAATTCCAAAAGAAATTTGAGTTAAAAGGAGTATCCATCGTTCCCCTTCATTTCCCTATACTCTCTTGCTGGAGCCTCACCTTCTTTTCACTCTTCTCTCATCTCCACTTCAACATAGAGCTAGAGATAAGATCTTGGAGCTTTGCATGTGCCCCTACTAGGTTCCATTCACCTCTTTTTTTCATCCTCTTGTGCATCTTTTTAATTGAATCCACCAATTTCAATCTCTCATCTTCAATCTACAGCTCCTTAAGGTAAGAGACAGTTTTCATTTCATTCCCTTGAGATCAAAAGAGTCAAGAAGACTCAAATGAGCAACATGAATACATCTTACACTTGATTCACCATTTGTATGTCTTTGCATATAATAGGATTTGCTTCTATTGAAGCTTTCTCCACCTCAAACCAAAGGAGAGGCTAGTTTTCAGTAAAGCACTGATACAAGGCAAGTATAAGAGTATATATTACTACATACATGTCTAAATTTGTTGATTTTGGAAGTGATCACTCCAAATGCAAGTTTACAGCTCATTTACCCTTGATTAAGTAATTATATAAGTTGGATTAAGTGATAATGAGTATAAATATATAATATTAATGATATGTGGGCAATGTAAAACCTATTATGAAAATCTGGAAACATAAGAAATCTCATTGGAACCAAGAACTAAGAGCTCTACATTGAACTCGTGCTCCAGAACTATTTTCAAAAATTCTAAAGCTTACGGTGAAGCCTATGGCTAAGCCATAAGTGTTCTACGGCTCAGAATCCAAAGAGCTAAATTCTACATTTGTTTTATGTCTAACCCATGGCCAAGCCGTGAAATGAAACACGTCTAAGCCGTAACCACCCTGTGACTAAGCCACAACCCAATTTACGGCAAGCCTTCTAAAGAACCACAAACACAGTTTTTTTCTACAGTTAACCCACGACTAAGCCATGAGTTGTGATATGGCTAAGCAGTAGCTTAGTTGTGGCCTAGCCATATGCTTCATATGGCTAAACCATAAAACCAATATATGGTTAAATTGTAACAGCGGATGAAATTTATAAAACATCACGACTAAGCTATAGGCCATCGTAATAGGGGATGAATTTGTAAATATTATTCCAAATGACTTACCATGGACCTTCCGTAGTACATCGCGGGGTATAAGGAGAGGCTACACTTTTGATCTTTGATGGAGCTGAGGTGTTCTAAAATTTATCATTAAATTATGTAAATTTTTTACATCGATAATACTATTCAAAGTTGTCAGTACATGAGGCCTTACCAAAGCCTTGGTAAGTGTTAATATGCATGGAAAAATGGGTATTACTTTATATTACTTTATTGGATAAACAAATGATAAAACACATACTTTTGACTTTTTAATTACTTTAAGGCCCAAAATTCTCTTAGGAACTCACTCATGATGTTTCGTGAGTCTGGCCATATATAAGTACAAATAATTTATGAAAATGAAAGCTATTTTATAGAGATGTTTTGGGGGACCTTATATGATAGCCATTGGGGAGCAATGTACCCCCAGTTTTAGTAAAATCTTATTTTATTTTTTTTAAAATGGGGATTAAATCCGAATTTGTTCTAACTTTATTTTGAAATCTTATAGATATGATATAAGTCATTATTACCCTTAGGACATTAAGTACAATCAAAGACCATATAGAGCCTTAGAAATGGTACCCTTACTTAAACAAATTAGCACAACGGTAATTAAATATTAAGAAGGAAGAGTGTTAAGCTATTACTCATTCCCTCTTGGTTTTGCAGCCAGTTTTTAACGTCACATAATGGGCGTTGGCATAAGAAATGGTGTCTATTTCCTACACAATGTAACACTAAATTTTGATAGCACATTGACACCAGACATTTTATGAATACATCGTATTGAATGACCTCGGAAACATAGATTATCTAGTATAGGGTTGGCTAGTAACTATCCTTGATAATTGTTCAATCTAATTGCGTTCATATTATTAAGTAACCTTGCCCTCAACATGATCTAATCATGTACCCATTCTTCCTGGTGAACCTTGAGGCAAAATCGGTGCCGGAACTTCCATTGAGTGCATGCTGTGAGCCAAAATAGGTGTAGCTAAGGTTGACAGGGTTCGAGCTCTATTAGCTCATTTAAGCATGCACTGTCTAATTATTAGTTACTCATTTAATTTCAATTTTTATGATTGAATATGATCTCAAGACCGAAACTCCTTTATGTATGATATGAAGATAAGTATGAATGATTATGTACGAATATGTGACAATTGTTATGATCAATGATAAGTATGTATGACATGAACTCGAGACAGTCTTGATGTGCTGAGTCGGCACGACTTAGCTTGTACCCTTTTTAGGTTCAACGGGACTAAATTGGGTATCCCTTATGTCATTACTGTAGTAGTTTAAGGAGGAGTTAGTCAGCGCTCCTCTAGAAGCTGGACTGATCCCTTAGCGTAATTTCCTTACGTATGTTATACGCTCTCCTTAGAAAGAATATAGCCCCGTAGATGCCAGCTAGTATGTATGATATCCTATTTATGATTCGTTACTCATGCTTACTTTATGCACAATATGCCTAGTTTCCGCTCTTAATCAATATGTACTCTAATTCATTTGATACATCATGATGGTCTTACATATTTCTATATTTGCTTAACCATCATGTTAATAATGTTACCCTTGGTGTTTCAAGTACTGAACCCAATGCCAGTACAACGAACGACGCGCCCCCGGCAAGAACCTCAACTGTACCTCGCGGAGTAAATGAGTGGAATGGAGATGACATTTTCTATTAGTCGTCCTACAAAGAGTGTCAATGGGTTTTCTTGTTGGGTTGTTTAGCTTGGACATGCTTGGAGTATAGATATTTTGCAGTTAGAGATTTGATAGACATGTCGCTTGGATTTTACATATGTTTAAGTATTTGTTGCCATCTAGATGTGGATGGTTAAGTAACAAACTTCATACTTATTAATAAATGGATGATGTTACTTTTATTATTGCTCATGATTATTATAGGTGTATTTCACAAGCTTCCACTTTATAGTTAAAACTTAATATACGTATTTGTGAAACTTCCCCACACGTTCCTGTGAGATCTCCCTTAACGTGATTCATGTGTGTCTTCACATGGTACGGATTGCTATGGGATTACGTATGCATATCCGAGGGGCCCATTCTAATCCCCAATTCTGGAGATCGAGGCATGACATCTTTCTAATTGGGTGATGGAGATCGGGCCTCGTGCTTTTATATGGATCATTATTGTGACCATGATTGACTTGCCAAGCGTTTTGGTTTGAATCATGAATGTCTAATCCGAAAAGGTTTTTACTAGGATGAACAAGAGCTGCCTTTGTCTTTGATCACGATTGGTTGTTCTGTGAATCTAACTCACTGAGATTTGTTTTCTCATTTCTTTTAAGGAGTGTCCATTGATTCTCCCACCAAAGGTGCTTTATCTCTATTTCTTTTCGATTTTGGGTCTTTGGACTCTTCTTCGTACATGGCTGTGTATGAAGTACATCTCCATCCTTTGAAAGGTTGATTTCTTACAAAGACGTAGTGCACCTTGCCTTTATCATTAATATACTTGAGGCACTAGTGTAGTGTGGAAGGAATGATAGAGTAATCATGCAACCATGCCTCCCTACCAAGATGTTGTAATAGACTATAGACTTGATGGCATGTAGCATGGCTTCAGACTTGAGGTCCCCCAACTTGATGAGTGCTTGCAGTTTCCCCATTTAGTTGTCATGGGTTTCCTTTGACTTTTACAATAAGTCAAAGATATGCATGCGAGCTAGAATGTGCTTTAAAATATTTAAGAACATCATACTTGAATGTGCCGAGCGGCTTTTCATTATTATTTTCTAGTATTTTACATTGATGCTCCTTTGTGTGAGGTTTACATAAGAAATAAAAGGCTGACCGCAGTGAGCCTTGTAGTTTCTTCTTGATTGTGTCACTTTTTATAGAACCGGCCTTTTTTCACTCGCGAAGTCCTTCGGGTAGTGAAGACCTCTTCTGTTTCTAGTATATTTGAATTGGCCCCTTCATTCCCTATATCTTCGATGTTTAAGGGTTGGTAAGGGCTATCCGCCATCAAGCTTAGTGCTATTAGCACTTCTTCCTTGGTATACAAGTCTTGTTGTGCATCTTCGTGAGTTTAAAGCTCGCTATTAAGGCGAACTTAGTTCAATAGCTTATTTAACCAATTGATTAGGTGGGGATCAACATTTCTTTGTGGTGAGGCTTCTGTCCTTCCCCTCTATTCAACAGGCTAGTCATTTTCTGTTAGTGCATTGGGGTCGTAGAAGGACACAATTATCTCTAGCATCATGACGTAGAAGATGTCAGCTTCATTTAGGACTTCATCAGACAGGTATTCTTTATCCTCCAGGTTGTCCCATGAAGGTAGACTTCTTCTGTCTTCATTCCAAAATCTAAGGGATAGTTGACCCCAGATATCTGATTGCAACTGGATACTTGTGGGTCTTCTTCATCACTGTCATGGACTAGAATCATGAAGTCTACTAGTGTAACAATCCGCTCCGCACCATCGAGGTATTGTCCACTTTTGGACTTCCCAGGAGGTCACCCATCTTGAAATTGCTCTAACTCGAGTACGCTTAACTTTATAGTTTTTATGGAAGTCCTCACGGTTTTGTCTCCAAAAGGCGCCTCGATAGTTTAGAACAGATTATTACTTATATTCTTTCATTCAAATGTACTTTGGGACTGGGTTGTTACAGGCCCACCAGCTTCCGCCGGATATGTCCCCGCCAAACTAGGCTCCAACAGGAAATCCACTACGGAGCAATGCTGTAACACGACTCGAACAGCACCCACTTACGCACTAGGTCACCAGATCACCTCTACCTGATCATCCATTCGCTCACTCCATCAGGAGAGTTGGTAAACTCCGGTCACGCGAGGACATCCTTCGTCTGCCGAAAACTAACTGGGTGCCCACGTCACTATCAGCACCATAGTGGCTAGCAAAAGTCCATGAAGAAAGAAGTCTACTGACATGATCTTGCATCATGAACGGATAGTAAGGAAGTAGGGGTCAAGAGACGAGGAAACAATCAAACAAAACAGCGACTGAGTTGTTACAACTAGTGTGAAGAGTTTTTTGATAACTGGAGAAAAGGCCTCCTCCTCTGGGACCTTTTCAGCTTTTTTTTTAATTGTCGAAGGTGTTTGGACCTCACGAGTTGCCTTTTTGGCCTTTCTTTTTTTCTTTTGAAGATGATCTTTTCACCAATTCCCAATCTTCATCATTGAACATATCAGGATGGACCCAAAGTTCTTCTTCGGAGTTGGTCTTGGCAGGTATCAAGCCATTTTCATGCTAGACATGATTTACAACTTGGAATTCTACTCTTTTTGGTGCTAGAGGTGTGGAAACCGCCACAGGTTCAAATTACCCCAAGGATATCATGTTGACGGGCGCTGGATAATATTTTTGATTGAAGGAGGTGATCCCATTTTACTACATCTTATTGATCTTTTCTTTGAGGATGAAACAATTCTTTAAGGGATGTGAGACTAATCTGTGATATCCACAATAGCTAGGATCCTTCGACTTTCCCTTCTTGATTCGGCCTCTTAAAGGAAGGAAGCTCGACCTTCCCGTTTTCGAATAATTAGCATTGAATGGTTGTTTTGCATTCTTCCTTTTTTCATAGTCCTCCTTGTGAGCTTGTTCATTTGTTGGGCTCTAAGTTTTGCATCGTACTTTAGAGGTTTCAACATTAAAAACCTCTTATTTCTTCTTTCTACTCCTCGACACCTTTGAAGTAGTAGTGTAGCCTATCTTTCCCTCTTTCTTATCTAATTCTTTGTGGACATATTCGGATCAGACAGTTGCCTCAATGAGCCTGGATTGGGATTTGGTTTTCATGCCCTGCATCATGGAACAAATTTCTAGCCCAAGCTTATTTAAGCACATTTCCACCGCCACTCTTTGTGATGGGTGTTCCATGCATCTGTAGGAGAGTGCCCTACATCTATTGGTGAGGGCTTGGAAAGACTCATCATCTTCATGTTTGGTATTACTGATGAAGCTAAGGGTTACTACTTGAACTTTCTCCTGGAAGTGTAGAATGAAATTTTCTTTTAGTACAACCCATGAGGTGAGGGAATAATTAGGCAGTTGCTGATACTAATCAAAGGCAATCCCCTTGATGGTGCCAATGAATATGCAAATCTTCAAGGCGTCTATGTTTGGCAGACTCCCAAGTAGGGACTTGAAGTATACCAGGTGCTGATGTGTAGATACTTTCCCCGCATAGGCTTGGAATGCGGGCTGTTTATAATTTTTTGGAAATAAGATCAGCTTGAATTCTAAAGGATACTTGGGTAGCTCCCCCTTTTTTAACTGGTTTTCTCTTTATGATTTGGTCATCATGTCAATGATCTCTTTATATGTCATTGGTTAGTCGAGGTTGATTTTCCTACTGCCACTGGAGGAGTGATCCCCTGAAATCCCAGCTTCAATGTTTTTCCTACCAAATCCTTGATTTGGGCCATAATCTAATCTACCTGATCTTTTCCTTTGCAGGTTATGCTTTTGGTTGACTTACGTTGGGGCCTGGAATCGTCTAGTGCCATTGTCCTTTCTACTAGGACTTAAGGGTTGACCAGCAATCTGATCAATTCATTCCTCTTGTTGCTTAACCAAGTGATTGTGGTTAACTTCCTCACCTCCATCATTGTCAAAGGCTTGTTCATTTTCCTCTATAATTTTTGGGTTTTCCCACTTTCTTCAACCATGAAGATTGAATATTTGTGGGGGTTCAGCTAAGGAGAAGGTACGGGATGTGATGCTTTCACTTACATCAGTACCATTGTCCAAACTATAATTCGTTTGGATGTGACCTTCCATAGTTTCATCTAAACTGGAGGTTGGTTGAGTGGCCCAGCTTTGGGCAATGTTTTTGGTGACCCGCCATGTTAACCCAGGTCGGACCATATTGATGGGTACGACGTTTGGGTCGAATTCTTTCATGATCCATTTCTGGACTAATTTGGGCTATGAAGGTGTGTTTCAAATTCTGCACCCTTAGTATTTGACTAAAACTAAGCCAGCATGGTTTTTTCCCATCTAGCTGTGATATGATTTCAATGGCCATTTCGGCCACTGTTTGTCAGTCACGATCAATGGCAAGGGGCCAGTGATCGTGGTCCATCGTCACCCCTTCCTGCATTTCCTCTTTTGCATTTTATGCCCCTTTTTCATGTATTTTCTCGTAATTTTCAAGTTTATATAACATCTGAGACAAGAGGGAAAGGTTATAATTTTTCAAAACTTGTAAACAACCTGAATCTCCTCTGTCAAAGCATTTGAACCCATGTAAACAAAGCGAAATTACTGGTGAACTGTAATTATTTTTCCCATTCTTCTTAATGCTTAAAGTGTGTTATTATTGGACTTGAATCCGTTACATTTCACATCACATTTCAAGCACTATCATTGGCTAGTAAACATCCATAACTCCCTAAATTATTCTACACTACATACTGTAAATTCGAACATTGACCTCTCAAATTGTATTGAATCGCTATTACAATGATACTAATTGATCGACTTCACTATTGTTAATTTGATATTGAATCATTGTCTTAATGATACTAAATTGAATAATTTACTATTATTCATTGATATTGAATTCGTAAATCACATTGAGTAAAATTGATTGAATTAAACTGGAATGGATCATGATTGAATTAAATTGAAACCTTACTCAATTTATAATGATTGATTTGAATTGTCTGGCTCTACTTAGCTTCAACTTATGAAACTCGACGGGGTCGAATAAGGAAAGTTTGGAATGGTTACCACTGCAGTTGATATCTATGACATTAGAACCTAGAAACTAGGGACCCATATATAACCAAGCATGGGCACTGGTGTACTCAAAGACAGGATCCCTTCTAGGAGGATATAGCAGCATATAGTAGCTGATTTGATTGTATTTTTGTTGTTGATTTGCATAGCATGATTATTCTATACACAATATTGCTAGTAGACTGTAATTGATCTCCTTTAATTATCATGTTTTCTAGTTCTATTAGACACAGCTTGTATTACCTTAATCATGCTTTTGCTTTGCTGAATAGTCTTATTCACATCTATCTATTTGGTATTACAAGCTCAGATCCTGACTCTGGTCCCATAGAGACCTTGGAGATAATGAATAAGACCTCACCGGTTCTTTCAAGTCTTGATGAGTGGACCGTAAAGGCCCTCTAACTAACCACTGACCAAAGAGCGATACAATAACATACTAAGGGTCTATGTTTTGAGTTTTTGGGACTTGTTCATATTGTATATCTAGCCTTAGAGTTGTACATTGTTATTCATTTTCATAATGTTATTATACTTTTGCTAGACCTGTATAAATGTTCATCTTTATATCTAATTGGCTATAAGTTAGGTACATGTTCATGACAGGATTGTATAGGTTACCGATAGTTATAATATGCGTTTTTTTGTATAGTCTTTGTTTAGTTCTAAAAGATTCATGTGGTTACTGATACTAAGAAAATGTTATTGAAAAGTGAAAAATTATAGGTAATATTGATAGGCTTCTGTGTGTTAAATACTCTGACAGATGTCTGTTAGTGTTCCCCACATGTATTAGAACATGAATATCCCTTGTTGAATTCCGTTTGGGCTTAGATGTAGGGGGTATTTCACAAGAGTATGTGTCACGCATTGGGAATTAACTTAATCTTCAGATTCTCAAGGCCGGGTCATCACAAATAGAGGGAAAAAGTTCTGGTATTTTCCCTAAAAGGGAATGAAAGGTTCTAGTGAAGGCTTCCGCACAAAGTATAAAGATGTATGGGGATAGTGGAGAAAATTTTCTAGAAATAGGATCTACAGCGTTCCTTTAAAGGGTTAATGGATTTGATATGATTTCCCAAATCATCTATAAGGATATGGATTGAGTTTTTCCTATGGTTCAGTTTGGTTGCCGTATGGAAAATTTTGGTATTCATGTCACCCTCTTTTAGCCATTGAATGCAGGATTTATGTCTCAAGAAGTTCTCTAGTTGAGTCTTAAGAAAATTAAGCTTCTCTAAAAAAGAAAATTGAGCTTCTCTAAAAGATCACTTCGAAGGAGTGTAGGACTGTAGAATGATTATATAGGAGACTCATCTAGATTCCCTCCAATCTTCTTTTGATTCTAGTGATGGAGGTAGATGTTAAATATAAAGCTATAGAAATTGGGGCAAAAAGTAGAACAATTATACCAATCTATGAAGCTGAGAGATTTTGACTATTGGCAGAAATTGGAGAGAGTTTATGGCAGCAACAATGGGCCAAGGCACATGGAATGACACTCTCTTTAGGACAAGTTCTGCCTTTTAGGTAATAACCAAGATGTGAAGGTTCTCAACAGAACCACCCCTAGGATACAATGGCCTTCTCTGTATTTGCTTGGTTGCACACCAAGACTATGAAGGCCGAACTCCAATGGATTTGATTCCTCAGAGAGTAGAACACAGAAAAAAAATAGGAAGATAACGGAGGAGAAAAAGTTATTTTCTAAACTCAGGCACCCCAGTTAATGTTGGGGCCATTATAGAAGCAAGAAAACACCATTAAACCCAATTAATAAAAATATTTAAATTTTGTTAAACCAAAATTTGAAACCATTTAATCAAAGACCTTAAATAAAAAATGTATAAAAATAAATGAATTTGTTTAATAAAAATGTTTTAAAAATAAATTATAATTTTTTGTAAAAGTTCACAAATTCTATATTGATATATGGGTCCCCAAAGGAAGGCTGGGCTGGGATTTGCACCCCACTTGCGGCGATGATCACGCATGATGCACATCGTGGACACATGCCCGGTTAAATAATCTTCGGATCTAGCCCCCCAGGCCAAACCCAACTGTGCACTCGTATAAGGATTATAGTAAAAGAGTCCAAAGCAACTTGATGTGTAGAGGACAAGGAACAATTTATATACCCTTCAAAGCTTTTGCACTTTTCCAATGTGCAACTCTTGCAAATACACAAATATGTCTTTTAACTCTACATGAAATAAGAAGAGAAAAGAGAAAGCACTTTGAAAAACACTTTGAAGTTTTTGAAACCCACATAAAACCAACAATCTCTTCTTGTTTCAAAATCTTCAATAAGTATCATACTAGTAAGGTGATTGAACTTGAACCTCACCGTATGCAACAATTTTTAAACCTTTAGGAGTTAAAGTGACTAAGTCTTGAACTTCAACTCTGTATATTGGTTAAAAAATATGTCAAGAGAATAATTGGAGTCCTTTAGTTAGCACATTATAGCCATGCATGTTTGTCCCGGATTTCTTGAGCGCTCTAGAGAGTTTGCCCAAGTTCTCAGAGAAATCGGCCCCACTTTCTCACTCATATAGGTGAGTCTATCAAGAGTGCTCCTATAGCTACGCACTCCACCATATAGGCTATAGATCTCATTAAGGATTAATTAAATCCAACCTCATTCTCTACGGGTTATGTATTGACATTTAATCCCACATAATATATCACAGCATAATAAGGATGAGTTTTGAGAGACACATATTCTCTTATTGTCAGTACTGCAATCATCGAGATAGCTTGTTCTTTCCATTGAACCTATTTCTCGAGATCTCCGATCATTAGGCTGGGTTCCCATTATTGATGATTTATGAGTTCAAAACCCATCCCTTTATTCGTCTCCTTTACATTTGCCCT
Source organism: Sextonia rubra (assembly GCA_037013555.1). Classification (NCBI taxonomy): domain Eukaryota; kingdom Viridiplantae; phylum Streptophyta; class Magnoliopsida; order Laurales; family Lauraceae; genus Sextonia; species Sextonia rubra. The sequence goes on along the minus strand of JASUAD010000018.1, from coordinate 12,031,375 downwards.
TGTAAGGTCTTTTATTCGGCTAAGTTTTCTATTGCAACTACTCTTCCTACAAGCAATTGTCTTACATAGCTAAGTTGCAACTGTACTTGTCTAGACTTTTCATTTTATGTGACATTTTGCGCATTAATAATTGCTACAGTGTTATCACAATGAATAATAATAGGAGGAATTGGTTTAGTCCACAAAGGAATATTAAATAATAAATTTTTAATCCATTCAGCTTCCGTTTCAGCAGCTCTTAGAGCCAAGAATTCCTAATCCTTAGAGGAACTTGAAATGGTAGCTAGTTTGTTTTTTAGATTTCCAAGAAATTGCAACACCTCCTAAGGTGAAAATATAAGCACTTGTAGACTTAAGAGTCATCTAAGTTTGACTTTCAATTAGCATCACTGTAGCACTCAACCACCACTAGATAATTAAAATAACACAATGCATAGTCCATAGTATGCTTTAAATATTTAAGTACTCCAAATACAACATTCTAATATGCAACACCTGGATTACTAGTATATGTACCTAATCTGCTTCAGCATAAGCTATATTAGGGCGAGTACAGTTCATAGCATACATTAAACTGCCAATCACAGTGGTAAAATCAAGCTATGCTACACTATCACCATCAGTTTTTATTAATTAAATACTAAGATCAAAAGGAGTAGACACTGACTTACAATAAAAGTGATCAAATTTTCTCAAGACTTTTTTCTATATAATGTGATTGTGACAATTTAATTCTAGTGTCGTCTCTAATAATTTTGATTCCCAATATTACACGTGCTTCTCCCAAGTCATTCATATCAAAATTATTGGAGAGAAGTAATTTTGTTTCTTTGAGACAATCCAAGTTAGTTTCAAAAATCAATAAATCATCAACATATAAGTATAAAATTATTGTTGAATCACCATCAGAGTTATAGTCAATATATTTCTCAGCCTCATTCATTTTGAAGCCATTGGAAAGCATAACCTCATCAAATTTCATGTGCTATTGTTTAGGTGCTTGTTTTAGTCCATATAAGGACTTTATAAACTTACATACCTTATGCTCTTGGCCTTTTATAGCATAACCTTCTAGCTGATCCATATAAATTTCCTTATTTAAATCTCCATTTAAAAAGGCAGTTTTAACATCCATTGTTGAATAACCAAATTATGAACAGCAACAATAGCAATCAAGATTCTAATTGAACTAATTCTTGACACTTGAGAATATGTGTTGAAAAGGTCTACTCCCTCTTTTTCTCTAAAGCCTTTTGGCTACAAGCCTGGTTTTGTATTTTTCTTTTGATCCATCAGGTCTAGTTTCTTCTTAAAAACCCACTTGCACCCTAAAGTTTTGATACCTAAAAGTGAGTCAACTAGTTCCTAACTATTGTTTGATAAAATGGATTCAATTTTATCATCTAATGCTTCCTTCCAAAAGGCAGTGTCATGAGAAACTATAGCCTCCCTAAAAGTAGATGGATCCTTTTCAACTAGATAGGTTTCAAAATTTGGACCAAAACTAGTGGTAGTCCTTAGTCTCTTATTCCTTCTAGGTTGCAATTCCTCTTCCTTGGAAATTTCTAGAACTCTTTCGCATAAGAAGGATGCTAATGTAAGTCTAGATTTAAAAGGAAAAACAGTTTCAAGGAAATCTACATCTTTAGACTCAATTAGGTTTTAGTCATTTAACTTAAGAAAGCTATAAGCAACACTATCTTGTGCATATCCTATGAAGATACATTCACATGAGGGGGGGCCTAACTTAGACGTTTCAGGATCAACTATTCTGACATGAGCCAAACAACCCTACATTCTAAAATATTTTAGATTAGGCTTCTTTTCTTCCCAAATCTCAAATTATGTTTTATTGGTCTTTGAATGTAAAGTTATATTCAGTATGTAACATGCAAATAATAAAGCTTCAGCCCACACTTGGAGTTTCTTTACGTTGGGACTGCTGTGGAAGCTTTTCTCTGTAACGACATTCTCGAGCAAAGTGTCCTGGCTTTCCACATACAAAACAACCACCCCTGACCTGTGGCTTATTAGTCACTTGGTTTTTACTGAACTTATTTTGGTTTAGCTTTTCATTCTGTCACCTGAAGGAGACATCATTCTTCATATTTCTGTTCAAATTGTGATCAAATTTCCCTTTTTCCCTCATCATTCTCTTTGGGTTTAGTCTCAGCCATATGTATTTTTCCACTATTATTAGCTTGATTATTTTGATCACTGATCCAAGCCTCTTCCTCAATCTCATATAGTGTCGAAGGCGCTCCAAGGAATAATCTCTCATTTTGTGTCGAAGAGCCTTTTGAATGTCCTTCTAAGTGGGAGGTAATTTTTCAGTGATGGTTGCCACTTGGAATTGCTCATCAACTCAAATCCCGTCTTTAACAATTTCATTAACTATGGTTTTTAAGTCATGCACTTAAGGCAAAATTGGTTTTTCATCTAGATTATAAATATTGTTTGCCACCAAGTTCAGAATGTGGCTCTTGCACAAGTAATTGTCTTCTTTTCACTTCTTTCATGCATATGAGCCACAAGGGCCTTCTTCACGTTTAGGGCATGGTAGTTAGAATGTATGCTATTTGCAGTGAGGTTAGTAGATATAATACTTTCTGCTGCCAGTTACAGAAATTGGATCTGCCAAAACTATCTAATCAAACCAAATCCCGATGCATGAATTTGATTGTAGATGTATCCATACTTGTCCTAAAATTGTTAGAAATAAAACAAAGAAATTGGGGCAAAAAGTAGAACAATTATTCCAATCTGTGATGTTGAGAGATTTAGACTATTAGCGAAAATCGAAGAGAGTTTGTGGTACTAACAATGGGTCAAGGCATGTCGAATGATACTCTCTTTAGGATGAGTTTCGCGCTTAGGTAAGAACCCAGATGCGAAGTTTCTCAGCAAAACTGCCCTCAGAATATAGAGAATTCCATTATATCCTAAGGACAGTTCCGCTGAAAACCTTCGCATCTGAGTTACTACCTAAGGGACGGAACTCGTCCTAAAGATAGCATCATCCGACTTGCCCCCAGCCCATTGTTGCTATCACAAACTCTCTCCTATTTCCACCAACAATCAAAACCACTGTACTTCGCAGATTAGTATAATTGTTCTACTTTTTGGCACAATTTTTATAGCTTTATTTCTAACAATAACGAGCTCCGCCTTTTAAGTAGTAACCCAGATGCAAAGGTTCTCCTCAGAACCACCCCCAGGATGCAACGGCCTTCTCTATATTCGCTTGGTTGCATACCAAGACTATGAAGGTTAGACCCCAATGGATTTAATTCCTTATAGAGTATAACAAATAAAAAAACAAGAAGATAATGGAGAAGAAGAAGTTATTTTTAAACCCAGGTGGCCCAAATATATATATATATGTATATATAAATATTGACGTTGGGGCCATTATAAAAGGAATAAACACCATTAAACCCAATCAATAAAAATGTTTAAATTTTGTTAAACCAAAATTCGAAACAGTTTAATCAAAGACCATTAAATAAAAACATTTAATACATAAGGGTTGTTGACTGCCCTCTCTAGTTTGGCGAGTGATCGTGACCCTAAGTGCAAGGCCTCAATTGTAGTTTTACCCAATGAGTCCGGATCGTATCCATAGGGAGCTAATTTTTAGCAAAAAACTTGTCCTAATTGAAAAACTAATACTATCCTAAAAAAGAATCTACAAAAATACAAAAGTACTAATTCTAAAAATTAAATTTAAAGTACAATTCCAAATATGAAAAAATCACAAATTAAACTTAACCTTGAAATCCTAAACAAAAATAATCATAGAACTAGAAACTGTAAAATAAGAAACTAAATCAAACCACAAATGTAAAAGAATAAATGAACCATGCACTAAATTAAAAATAAAAAATAAATCATTCAAAAATAATGGATAAAAAAAAGAATTCTAGTTTCTTTTATTATGGGAAATTAAAACACTGTATTGGCAGAATTAATAAAAGTCCGTAAAAACACTGCACCAAGTGTGTACTGCCACCACACACAAACACACGATGCCAATCCAAGATGGGACACCTTGACCTCACAATTGTGTATTTTAAATTAAAACGAACCAACACAACCAATAATCCAAAAAAAATTAAAACTAAAAATAAAACTATCCTTACCCTAGATCAAGACATCAAGAAATAGACGGGAGTTCGCATGTAATCCGAGCTTCAATCTTCATGCATCACCAGGGAGGATAATTGATCAAGAGAAGGAAGATGAAGGATCCAAAAGTGGGCTTGGCCAAACCCCACTTTTGCTGGAAATTTGAATGAGTGTGATGAGATAGGCGTGTATGTGGAGATGTAATGGATGGCTAGGGCATTGAAATTTATTAATCTGGTGATGAAGTTCTGGGTGTCTTTTATGATGGGGGAGAATGGTGATGTGTTTGGGTAAGATGAGGACAATAAAAAAATAGTTTTAATGAAACTCAAACTTCTGTCTTTGGCATATTTAGAAATTCCACAAAAAAAAAAAAAAACCAAGTCCCACTTTGACAAATAGTGAAGTATGGCCTTGAATTAAGGTAGTAGGCAAAGAAGTGGGACCCCTAAATGTGGTGGTCGTCTTATGGACAACTATTAGAGATTGGAGTCCTCTTTTGCTTGGATTTGAACTATTTTCTCTTTACTTAAAAAATTCTTCTCCTGATAGTCCTCAGAGTTGGATAAGAATTGGCATCTTTTGGAGTTTTCTAAAAAATCTGAGGGAAAGAAAGAGATATGTTGGGCGTCCCCTACTATGTGTGGGTCCCTTCTTAAAGTGTATGGTTTCCTAACTCATTTGCACTTCTGCTGTTTCTCAATCTTTTAGCAAACAAAGGTCTTCTCAGCAACTTCTCAACAATTATCTTCTTGACCTCAATTGACATAAAAGTGTGGACCCACCACTTGCGTGTGCCAACCACACATGTGTGAATTGATGTGGGCTCAACATAATCATTTCTTCCCAAATCTTTCAACTTTCTTTTTCAAACATCTTACCATCTTTACTGCATGGCCCATCATTGATCCTCTATCCGCATGTGGGTTCCAAACAAAAGTCCTGCTGCATCTTAGGAAACTTCATTCAAATTGACTTTCAGCCAGAGTATCTCCACTAGACTCCAGTGTTATGAATTTCTGCAAGAAAAGTGTTTGCAAAGATTTTCAGTGAAGTTCTAGTTTCACTGGGATTCTACTTGATTTTTAAATAATAGTCTAAAATGACAAGAATAAAGCAATGAATGATGAATGAAATAATTTCATGCATGAATTAATGACATTTTATGTGAAATACCATTTTTACTCCTGAAGTCACAACTAGATGAACAGTCCTTAGTTTCAAATGAAATGACAACTAAAAATGACATTATTAAAAAGATCTTGACTTGAAAGAACTAATGCTAAAAAGAAATGAATAAGTCCTTAAAATTTCCTAAAATACATATAAAATGATACATTTTTAAGGACTTCTCGGTGAGGATTCTATTTGAGCATGAACAGCCGTTAGACAAGGTAAATGGCTGCCCCACGTGCCTTAGGTCAAGGAGAAAGTTATTGTTGGGAAACTTTGAAAAATCCCTGGCCATCGGAGAACATTGAAGAGGTCTGCCTCTCAACTTATCGTGAGAAAATGAGATGGAATTAAATCTCTCAGGAGAATCCATAGCTCATCTAAAGGAGCATGCAAATTTCCTAAAGAAGTTAGCTTTGTCCATAGCTACAGCCATTAGCTATTCCAAACTAGAATAAAGGAGGGTGCATATTAAATTGACCTCAATGCTTGATGACCATGGTAAGATAATTTTAAAGTGCAATTTTTTTTTTCAGGCCCGGGCCTAGCCGTAGCCCAGCCCTGGCCCTTGAGGGTAAGGTAAGGGTTTAGGTGGAGCAAGTGCTTTGAGGGGAGGGCCAAGACAATCTTGGGCCTGGCCTGACCTAGCCCTTTGACAGGCCTAATACCAACCCAATGCCAGAAATTCCAATTTTTCCTGGACTATAGATGTAGAGTTGAAGCATACAGCCTTTTAATCACTATACTACTATGTACTTCAACAAGAAGACAAATTGCCATAAAAGTACATGAATAGAAATCAGCAGTATATGAGTATATGAATTTGGATTTTATGGTGCCCCCGATCATGGATTTAGTAGGGAATTTATTACTTTTTATCTTATAATTCTTTGGATCATTTTTTTTGTTTTCTACTTGAGATAAGTAAATCAAATTTACATATTGAACCATGAAAATGTATTATTGCAAACTCCAACTTTGTATCTTTTTTATAAGCATTCCATATGACTACATTTGTTTCTAATAAATGTGTAAAAATACAAAAATTAAGCAAGTAATATATAGAGGATTTTACCCAAAAAAATCCCCTTAAATGATACCTACATTATTTTTTACCTAGTAGTTCTAACCACACCAGATTGTTCCTCAGGGCCCCTTCTCGTTTAAAAAAAATATATTCTAGAGAGCACTGCTATCATCTCTTGTCTATTCATTAATATGTACAATAAGCGAGAGCCGCTAGCAGTTCTTATCTAATAGTGTAGTGAAAAAGAAAATCAAGATGCTCGAGATGAGGCCAAACCAAGTATTAGATGTTTGTATGGAGCACCTGTTTTGCTGAAAAAATGAGTCTTTTAATCTGTCAAAAGTTGGTTTTCAGATGAGGAATTTCAAGTTTATTTGGTGGGTTGTTAGTGGCAAGTATAAATAGGGCATCCACGGTTGAGTAGGAATACGCGGTCCCCATTGCTAATCAGTGTCACATGTCCAGCCTAAAGAACACTATCAAATGAACCAAAGCCCAATCCTTGTCTTCTTTCCCTGACTTGAGCCGTCAAACATAAAACTCGAGTTGTATAGTCTAAATTCACGACGAACTAATGCCTCTAGCGATGCTTACACAAAAAACACTAAAACAATATATGACTTCTAATGGCAAAAACATTACTTTTAATGGTAGTTGTTTATTTCTGCCACTAAAGGTCACTTTTTGCAACAAAAGTTTGCAATTTTAGTGGTAGAATTTTTTTTTTGTTAGTGTTTGAGCATCGCTAGTGGCACTCGTATGCTAGTTTGCCACAAGTTAAGACTAAACAACTCAAGTTTCGTGTTTAACGGATCACGTTAGAGAAGGACGAAAAGGATTGAGCTCTGGTTTGTTTGATAGTGTTCCTTGGGCTGAACATGTGACATTGAGCATTAATGGGGACCATCTATTCCTACCCAACCATGGATGCTCTATTTACACTCGTCACAAAGAACCCACCAAAAAAATTTCATAGATGGGGAAGAAGAGCGCTAGTAGAGACTCTTACATATTTTTTTTCATACACCCGAAAAGGCCCTGAAGTACAATCTGGTGCGGTCAACACTACTAGCTATATTACAGTGTAGGTGTCGTCTAAGGGGAATTTTCATGTTAAGTCCTCTATTATATATATATATGTCTTTATATGAAGAATGTTAGTATGCATCCATTCCTCACCATAAGGTGAGGGAAATTTGCACAATTGAAAATATTCATGTGCAAAAGGCAAAGACATATGAAAAGGAGGAATGCTCATGTACCAAAAAAGAAAGCCATGCAAGCATCCCTCACCCTATGGTGAAGGATGGATGCAGGGCAGAACTATTGTGGGGCAGGAGGTGGCTGCTAGCCCTACCCCCAGCTTAAAAAAAAAAAAACTAAAAAACCCCTTTTCAACCCTTTGGCTTACCCCTTTTAAAAATCCAGGTCATTAAGGCAAAGATTTCTCCATTTGGCCCACCACTTTTTCAACCTAAGTCGACAGAACCCACCTAAACCCCACTCCCTACATCTCACTTTCTTTTTTTTTTCTTTATTCCTCTCCTCATTCCCTCTTCTCCCTTCTCCTTCCACCTCACGGCTAGCCACCAACCACCGGTCTTCCTCCAACATCTTCTTCTTCAAGTCGCCCTCATCTCGTGGACGCTATTTATGAACTCACTTCGTCGGTTTATCCCGTAGAACCAATGGCAGCGTTAATCATCATCTTCGATGAGGCTAAGGAGAACTCATTCAGGCTCTCCCTTACCCTCAGCTAGTCAATGCCTAACAAGCCCATCCAACCCAACACCTATTCAACTAGGGTTCCAGCCTTTCAAGGGCTAGCATCAGTAGCAAGCATGGCACCTCTAACCAAACCCCGTGTTTGAAAAAACTCGAGACCGCCACCAAAACCCTAGGTCTCCAAATATACCTAGAATCTTTTTAGGGTACACCTCTAGCCTAAAAGGTAGCCCACCAAAAGTAGGGCACTGGTACATCAGTCCAACTACGCTCCTGGCCTTCGCATCTCCAGGAAAACAGGCAAGGCCATAATGGCTCAACTCACCCCAAGAAAACCATGGGGATAGAAAATAAATCAACAGGAACCCACTATACTGAATTATCCTTGGAACCATAAAAAACTTGGAAGATGCCACAACTTGAAGAACCCTTAGGAAGGCTAGAGGGCAACTCCTTTTACCCTTTGGCCTAGAAGGGGAAGACAAAACCAACTACCCAGCACAAAAGTCAAGCGCAGCAGAGGAAGAATTGATGGAACAAGATAGCAACCGTCAAAATACTATCATTGCTAGATGGGAGAAATAACATGCTGGCTAAGTTCCGGTAAAAAAGAACAGGCGAGGAAGTATCAGTGCACCCTCCACGGTAAAAGGTGGTCCAGAAATGGATCATTAAAGAATCCGATTCAAATATTGCACCCAACAACATGGTCCAGCCTGGACCAACATGACCGGTCACCCAAAGCATGGCGTAAAGCCATGCCAAAAAACCACCCTCCAACTTAGAAGAAACATCGAAGGAACATATCAAAACATATTATAAATAAAACGATGATGCTGACGTAAGAGAGCATCACCGCCCGCACCTTCTCCTAAGTTGAGCCCCACTAATACCCAGTCTTTATGGTTGAAGGGAGTGGGACAAACCAAGAAAAAAATGAGGAAAAAAAAACAGATCTCTGACATTAATCGCCTCATTAAACAACATGGGAAACGGATCGATCAAATTGCCGCTCAATTACAAGGTCTTTTAGAAAGAACAATGGCATCAGATGACTCTAATCCCCAATGCAAGTCAAGCAAAAGCATTGCACATAAAGGTGAAAACCTAATCGACCAAATCATGGCTCAAATCAAAGCCTTGGTTGATAAAGCTCCAGGAATAGGACCCTCAAGGGATGGCAGCCAAGATGTAAACCCTGATAAGCTAATGACATACAAGGAGGTCATCGATATAATGACCTAGTCAAAAGGAGAAAACCGATTGAACAAAAAGGGGATGTTGCCTAAGTATCCCCCAAAATTCAACCTCGTCCCATTTCCAAAGAATTATAGACAGCCTAGCTTCTAGGCTTATACAGGGAAAGGATTAGTGCATTAGGATCTAGCACATTTCAAGTCACAACTCAAGAGTTTTCTAAGTGTAGACACCCTGAAAATCCACCTATTCATAGGCACCATCAAGGGCATTGCGTTTGATTGGTATTAGTAACTACTAGATTACTCCATTACTTCCTGGGTAGTTATAGAGGAAAAGTTCTTGCTACACTTTCAATAGGAAGATCAAACAGTAACCCTAAGCTTCTTAGTAACACCAAACAGGAAGATGATGAATCTGCCTAAGCCTTCATCGACAGGTAAAGGGCACTTTCCTACAGATGCATAGAACCCCCATCATAAAAGGAGGCAATGGACATGTGCATGGATAATCTCAAGCCAGAAATCCGTGCTATGATGGTGGGTCTAAAAACCAAGTATCTATCTAGGCTCATTGAAGTGGCCGTTTAAATTGAAAATGTTCGCAAAGAGCTGGATAAAAAAGAAAGAAAAAAAGCAATATCACTGCTCCAAAGGCGCCAAAAAGTAGGAAAAAGAAAGAAGAGGTTTTCAATTTCCAAACCTCAAAAGGCTTAAACAAAACTCAAAACCTAATAAATGAACAGGCTTATAAGGAGGAGTACCAAGGAAAAAAAAAAGAATACAAAGTACCCTTTCGATAAGCATGTCGAAATAATCTTTCGGTCCTTAGTTAAAGACGAGAAGATTGAACTTCCTCCTTCCACAAGACCAAATCACGAAGGGAAGGTTGATGATCCCAACTACTGTGCATACCACAGAGTAGTTTTGCACCCCTTGAAGGATTATTTCAACCTCAAGGAAAAGATCAATGAAATGTGAAAAAATGGGATAATCACCTTTGATCAAAAGTATGATCCAATGCCCATCAACATGATATCTTTTGAGTAGTTTAAACGCGTAGCTCTCTGCTCCACCCGCACCAAAAACAGTGGAATGCCAGGTTATAAATCAGGTACACCATGAGAACGACCTAGTTCCTATCAAGTCCAACTTTGGAGAGGAGCTATGGGTCCACCCAGACCTAGTTAGTGATGAAGACTAGGAGGTAGTCAAGAATCTATCCACCAAAGAAAAAAGGAAGGACAAAACAAAAGCTAGGAATATAGCACAGGAGGTCCATACACCTCTAGTAATCAAAATGACTGAAAAGGTTCTAAAAAGGAAACCTCTCCCTCACAGACCAAAAAATTGGTTACACTGGTAGACTTCATGACCGCCCATCAACAGTAGCTATGAAAACAGTCCACAAATCTTTAGTTTCAACTAGGTGTCCTGGGCAAGCTGTCCCTCATATTCCAAAGATGAGGACAGGGAAGTCCGCCTTCATGGAATGATTTGGAGGAAGAAGAATATTTATTTGATGAAATGTTAAATGAAGAGGACATATTCTAAACAGAAATGCTCGAAGTAATTATCTCCTTTTATGACCCTTATGCACCAACAGAAGATGACTAGTTGATCAAATAGGGAACAAGAACAATAGCTTCATCACAAAGAAACACCGATTCTCACTTGATCCATTGGCTAAGTCAACAAGTCAACCAAGTTAACCTTAATGGTGAGCTTCAAAATCAAGAAAATACATAGAAAAACTCAAGAGTCTGAGGAAGAAACACTGGTGGCATCAAGCTTGATGGTGGCTAGCCCTTGTCAACTCTCAAACTCTAAAGACACGGGAAACAAAGAAAATAATTAAGATCCATCAGAGGCCAAGTAAGTCTTTATTACCAGTAGGGGTCTGAGAACCGAAGAAAGCATAGTCTTAGAAGATGGGACACGATCAGGAAGGAACTACAAGGCTAACTACGATTAGCCTTCTGTTTCTTATGTAAACCTACCAGATGCATTCAAGTATGATGTTGTACTAACACGTCCTACACATTTTTTATTTGTTGTAAATGTCAAAGGGAACCCATGATAACTTGATATGGGAACTATACGTGCTCAACCAAGAAAACTAGTTTCATGTGGAGCAGGTCCACCAAATTGAGAAGGAATATCGAAATCAAAAAATCAAAAAGTTTCTATTCAGAATGCGGCGAAGGCAACAATCTCCATTTTAAAAAATTACCTATTACTAGGTGAAACCAAACACACTCAGCCCCTCTACTTTGAAGCTCATGTGAAAAAAATGCCAATGCCGATAGTACAAGTTGACCCCAAATTAGCACTCAACCTCATCACCATAATAGCATTGCAAAAGTTGGTCGTCCTGACTAACAAACTATCCAACACAAGGGCATCGATACAAGGATATGATGGGGATGTGCATTATACAAATGGAAAAATATGTATCAAGTTTTAGTTGAGGGACCTAAAGTCCAAAGCCATGCTGCATGTCATCAAGACTAAAGCCTACCACAACATCTTGCTAGGGAGACGGTAGTCACATGATTATGCTATCATCCCTCCCATAATGCATCAATGCCTCAAGTTTATCAATGATAGCAGCAAGGCTCACCGTGTCTTTGTAGACAAGCAGCCTTTCAAAGGAAAGGAGGTGTACTTGACAGACATATACAGGGAAGAGTCAGAGAACCCAAAGTCTAAAAGAGACAAAGGTAAAGAACCTTTGACAAGGGAGCCAACAAGCACTCTTCAAGAAAAATAGGAAACAAACCCCGGGTGATTAGATTCACGAAATAGCCAACCATTATCAATAACAAAGACAGCCAGCTGGTCATTCCAATGAAAACATTTTAAGATTAGACCTTCATGATACAAGCTAAAAAACATGGCAAGTCAGTCATGGTGACAACACCAATCCATAGAAATGCTTAAGGACCAATCTCCATTACCCAACTAGCTGGAGCCATCCAAGAGAACAATGAGCCAGTACTTGACTTCATTAATAGATGGAAGGAAAAGGTTGAAAGGTGCGAAGATCCATTATCAAAAGAAGTCAATGATACTTGGTGTTGGCATGGACTTCAAAACCGTATCTGTTTCAAGATGATCGAAATGAAGATCGAAACCCTTTGTCAACTGACCAAAATCACTGCAAAGGTAGAAAGAAATCTTTTACAACCTGTGTCAAACTCACCAAGTCATCACATTGACTAGGAAGGAAGCAAGGGAAGACCGAGACAATTAGTCTCCCTAGGGATGCTACTTCAAGCAAAACAAGAACAAGGAGAATCATCTCAAAGGTTCATCAGCAGGTGGAAGGACTTGGCCATTCAATGTGTCGAGTTACCATCACAAAGAACTCACATGACCCTATGCCACCACGAACTTCATATTCATATCCGAAGGGCCATGATAGGCATGAACTTCCAATCATATGAGGAGCTCTCTTGCATGGCTACAAACATTAAAAAAGTGCTGCTCATCTAATCAAAAGACTGAAAAGATGCTATTTCATGTTCACTGTGTCTGCTACGTATGACTCTGACATTAAGTCAGAGCAAGACATAGATGAATTTGAAGGGGAGGGACCTTCAAATCATCTTCCACAACTGAACCCATGGCCAGCCGTGGCCCCCATGTATAATGCTGAAGGGTCAATTTTCGTGGTTGAACTAGCCTAGTACAATCACATTCAATCATCTTCTCCTAAGAGGATGATCACTCGTTCACACAACTCGCCAAAGAAATTACAAATTGAGAATAGGTGATGTTCGACCTTTATAGTTGGCATTCCCATCAGATAATGAGATAGACTAAATATGACTTCAAGAAGCCAACCAGGCTAGGAAACAAAAAGGCTCTCCTAGTCTTCTACGATGGCATGACTTCTAGTCAACGAGAAGAGTACAAAAATGAAGGCTGTATCAACGCTCATACATATGGCCCCGAGTACATTCCCTACAACAACATCCTCAAAGAAAATTCCTGACTTTGAGGAAAAGACCACAACTTCTCTGGATGGTTACAAGACAAATGATTAAGAAGAAACTGTTTTGGCTAATGAACCTAATGACTGGGTTTCTTTCTAAACAATGAAGAAAACAGCAGTAGTAATAACACTCCTTAGCAAGCGACATGGCCCTCAGGTGAAGGGAAAAGAAACTAGAGTCAACGGGGATGGGATCACCTTATACTAAATGTAAAAGACAAAGGACCGATAAAAATAAACCTTGGAAAAGAATAAAGCCCTGGCTCAAACAAGAAAATGACATTCTAGAGGAGTTTATAGATTTAGAAGCTTTCAAAAGTAATGTGGAAGAGCCTCCTCCTAACTTTCCAATAACAGACTAGGTCCAGGAAGTCAATTTAAAAACCCTGAAAAATCCTTGTCCTAACTTCGTAAGTTCGAAGTTAAAAGGAAAAGAGTTTACAAAGTACATCGGTTTCTTGTGTGAGTTTGTTGACTGTTTTGCATGGAGTTAAGTAGAAATGCCCAGACTCGACCTAGAAGTCGTATTCCTTAGGTTAAAAACACTCTAGATATAGAGCTTGTTAAATAAAATCAAAGGCAAACCAAGCCTGACAAAATAGACAAAATAAAAAAAGAAGTCCAAAAGCTTAGGGATGTCAAGTTCATTCATGAAGAACAACATCTATACTGGCTAGCCAACATAGTCCCAGTCATTAAAAAAAATGGTTAGATTAGAGTCTAATAAGTCCTTAAAAATGCATATTTTCATATACATTTTGGACCATTTTAAGGACTTATTAATTTAAAAGAGCTTCATTTAATGTGATAAAATGGTTTCATGCATTTTAAAATCATTTTAGTATTTTTTTGCTTAAACTGCTTAAAAAACACATTTTTTGCATGGAATGTGAAACCTACAAATTTTGGAGTTCTATTTTGGAAAGTTTTGTGAAAATTATTTTTCTCATGAAATAAATCCAATTTTCATCATCATTAGTTCATTCACATAAAATTATGAAAAATGGTGTGCATTTTCATCGTCATTTCATGAGCGATGGGTCCACTATCACACATATGTGATTTTTAATTTTAAATTATTATTTGAAGTGATGAATCATTTTTTCTTGCAGAAAATTGATGACATGGGTTCCATTTTCAAACATTGAGGGAAGATAATTATTTTCAAAAGAAAGGAAAGAAAGAAAAAAATGAAAAAAAGAAAGCAAGTGGAGCTCATGCCAAAGCATGAATATGCACCCAATTGTTATTCTAATTTTAATTATTTTTAAGATTTTTTCATATCAAGAGAGAAAGGAAAAGTATAAATAAGGCACCCTTGTGGTAGTCTAAAGTATGGAAGAATTAACCACCTCCCACCTCTAGATTTCCTACACTCATCTCTCCCTCTCTTATCCCTACATCTCAAGTTATCAAGGCGGCCCCTAAAGCCACAACACCAACCTTGAATATTCAATTAGAAGGAGGAGTTCTTTTTCATCCTAGTATGTGTAATCTCTTTGTTTATATTTTTTTTATCATGTGTAAAGAATTGCCATGCTAGTGTAACAATATTCATCTCTTTAGTCTTCTTATTATTATGGTTGTTATGGTTGCTTGATTTGTGTTTTCTTGTTTGGATTGACAAACCAAATCTAAGATAGCATAATTTAAGTAATTTTTAGGCCTAGACTGAGAGAGAATTTTGAGAGCATACACTAACTTAGATTTCAGTTCTACCACCTTTGATTTTCTGTTTTTCACCACCTTTAACTTCTGTTGTTACCACCTTTGATATCAAGTTCTCACCACCTTTGATTTCAAGTTCACCACCTTTGAATTTCAGCACACTACATTTATTTTCCTGCACTTTTACTTTATTTATTTATTTTTTTTTTTTTTTGCACTTTTAGTTTATTTCCTACACACTTTAAGTTCACAATCTTTGCTAGAATTGTTCACTGCTGAAATCTACATTAGGTTCCTGCATATTTAATTTTTAAAATCGTGTTTAAGGGTGTTTATGATGGAATTTTAGAAATTAGATTGAAAGTTTGAATTTTATGTATTTCAAAATCATGAAAAACAATCCATAAATCAAGACAAATCTGAATCTGAATCTAAATTTGTGCGCTCCATTGTGTGTATGATCTTTTTTGCAGTTTTATTTGTTGCCAAAAGCGAATCAAATTTTGAACACCAGGTTTAAGGATAACCTAGTACCAGTCCTTATTTTGTGTAGAAAATAGTCTCAAATAGGTTTATATTGGGCGAATTTTCAAAACAGAATTGCTCATGTTCATATCAGTTGAATGCTTGATGTTTACAACAGTTTTTAAAACCTGAAATTAGAATTGAAATATCATTGAAAGTAGTCCAAAATCAGTCCTGTAACAGTGATGGAAGCTTGCCCTTGTTCAAGGGATTGTATGATGTATTTGTGAATTGTCTAAACTACTCTTAAGAACTGATTTTCTGTGCTAAAAAGTTGGAAGTTTCAGATTTGGAACTAATATGAATTAGTCATTGGGATAATGATTTTTGATGTGCTAATACACATCCATCATTCTCATATACTGCCTACATACACGCCCCACTCATTCATGCTTATATTCCATGTTAGCTACTGTTTAATAATTTTTTTTATTGTTAATTCATGCATTCTAGGACAAATAAATTCAGCCGTAAACATTAGGATAGGACATATTATTTTCAGCTATTCATTAGAATAGGATTCATGCATCACAACATTCTTTGCACTAGACTAGTTCACACCTCCCATACATCATGTAGTGTTTTTTTTAAGTTTGCATTGTCATAATTCATATATCATGGATTAGTTTCAGATTTTTTTTGTTTTTATTTTTAGAAAGATTCTTGTGTATGATAATTAAGGATAGATTCATTCATAACTTAGAAAGTTGCTTTGTTTAGTTGCATTGTATAGTTTTTTTTTTTTAGAAATTGTTTAGCATTAGAAGGTTACTAATTTGGTTTTAGATTTTTATTTAGATTTCTTTCTAAAATTAAATCTCTTTCTAATTTGAATTGGATTTGAAAATCTTTGTTTTTTTAGAAAGTTTAGGTTTTTAACCTAATTTAACTTTTAACTTAGGAAAGTTTTTCCACTTTTGTTTAATTAGTTTCTAACTTTGTTTTGTTTTTATTTTAGTGAGTTTCTAATTTAAGTTTTATTTTATTGGAAGTTCTAATGTGTGTTTTATTTTTCAGAAACTTTAGTTTTATTTGTAGGAAGTTTAAAATTAGGATTTCTAATTTAGGAATTTTTATTGTAATTGTTTAATTCTTAGGAATGAATGGCTTTGTTAGATTTTAAAATTAGGTTAGTTTTAAAATTTTATTGAGGCAGGTGACAAGTTGAAAACATCTTAAAAACCTTACTCCCTGAGGATCAACCTGGTCTCATCAGTTTATTACTACATCACAGCTCTGCACTTAGAGTTGATAAGCAGAGTCTATATTGACTTCAGAAACCTAAACAAAGTATGTCCAAAAGATGACTTCCCACTATCCATTACAAAACTCATGATAGATAATACATCTAGATATGAAAGGATGTCATTCATGGGTGGGTTCTTGAGATACAATAAAAAAAAGATGCACTATCCATTACAAAACTCATGATAAATAAAACATCTAGATATGAAAGGATGTCATTCATGGATGGGTTCTCGAGATAAAATAAAAAAAAGATGCAAATTAAAGACGAAAAACGCACCCCTTTCGAAACACCATTGGGAATCTACTACTACATTGCCATGCCCTTTTTCGGACTAAAAATTGCTGGAAACACTTATCAGAGGGCTCTGATGAAGATTTTCAAAGTTATGCAGCATAAGACTATTGGGTGCTATGTCGGCGATTTGGTTATCAAAAGCAAGAAAACAATTGATCACTTAATGAACCTCCACAAGGTCTTCGAGTGATTACGAAAATTCAAGCTCCGCATGAACCCCTTAAAATGCTTCTTTGGAATTTCTTCCGGAAAATTCTTAAGGTTCATTGTTTGGAAAGATGGAATCAAACTCAATCTAGGCAGAGTCAAGGCTATATTAGGAATGCCTCCATATCAAACACTGAAACAGCTCAAAGGACTCGAAGGAAGGTTGGCATACATTAGGAGATTCATCTCAAATCTGTCAAGAAAATGCAAACCATTCTCTAAATTGATGAAAAAAGTATTCAAATTCATATGGGACAAAGAATGTGACGATGCCTTCCAAGATATTAAAAGATATCTCACCAACCCTCTTGTTCTCTAGCCCATGCATCCGAAGAACCTTTCATCCTCTATACAACATTCACTTAGGGCATTGCTTGCCCAAGGAAACAAGGGAAAGAAGTTGCCCTCTATTACGTTTCCTATATGATGATAGAGCAGAGCACAAATATTTGTCGATCAAGAAGGAGTGTCTAGCTCTCATGTTTGCCATCCAAAAACTGTGGAACCACCTACTATTTCGCATGATATATTTGATCTCCTAGGTAAATCCGATAAAAGTATTGGTTTTAATAGCCAGAGCTCTAAGCAACCGACCGGCAAAATGGTCCATTTTATTTACACAATACAACCTCATATGTGTTCCTGCAAAAGCTATCAAAGGGCAAGCCTTGGTCGATTTCTTGGTGGAACACCCACTATTAAAAGGTCCTAAGTTTAAAGAGGAACTGCCTGATGAACTTGTGCTCCTTATCGGAGAACCTGTAACAGAAGTAGAACTAGATAACCACTGTACCATGTACTTCGATGGGGCTTCAAAAACTAATGAGCATTGTCAACTAGTAGCAAGTGTCGAGATAGTCTTCTATAGCTCAGAAAGGATATACGTACCACACTCCTTTTTGTTAACCAAGGGATGCTTCAATGAAGTAGAATACACAGCCCTAATCATTAGATTAGAACTCACTTTGGAATCTAGTATCGATGTCTTTGGATTCTATGGGGATTCTCAACTTGTCATCAAACAAATGAACTTTGAATATGAAGTGAGGACTCCAAGTCTGTTGCCATACCACAAATGGGCTCAACAGCTAAGTGACCAATTCACTTGGTGGAATTCAATCATGTTCTGCACTACTAATACGCCAAAGCAGACTCACTAGCTACTCTAGCAAAATCATTGGCCATACCAAAAGGCAATCAAGTTAAAATTTCAATCTTTGAACGGGCTTTGGGAACTTCCCCAAGTCCAGCACAATGCTTCTGAACAACCGGAAGCTAAACCTCTTCTTTTAAGAACTTTTTTGAGATTGGCGGGAACTCTTCATCGATTATATATTATACGAAGTCCTACCAGAAAATCCTAAAGATAAAGCAAGTATTTAAAGGCGAGCTCTTAAATTCCACTTCAATATGCTGTCAAAAATGTAATACCAAAAATCCTAAGACAGGGCACTTCTTCACTGCCTAGCTCAAAGGGAAGAAGAAAAAACCCTAAAGGTGGTGAATGGAGGCCTATGTGGGGCACATTTGCTAGGGACAAAGTTACACGATCAAATCTAGAGGTAAGGTTACTATTGGCCAACAATGGTCTCTGATGCCATGAAATTTGCAAGGAACGCCAAAGAATTCCAAATTCATGGAGACTACTTTCATGTGCCTTTGGAAGATTTGCACGCAACTTCTATTTCCTTGCCATTCAAAGCTTGGGGGATAGATATTATCAGAAAAATTCACTCTCCATCGGACCAGGGACATCATTTCATCTTAATTGCTACGGATTACTTCTCCAAGTGGCCTGAAGCAGTGCCTTTAACCGAAGTCAAAGCAAGCACGGTTATCAACTTTGTAAAAACAAATATCATCGCAGGTTCAGGGTACCAAAATGGTTATACCATGACAACAGATTGTAATTCAATAATGATAAATTTTATGGGTTCTGTGACAAATATTGGATTCCGTGTTACCTATCAAAAGCCTATAATCCTACAGCAAATAGCTTAGTAGAATCAATCAACAAGTTGATTTGCAAAATACTAAAGAAAATGGTTTTAGACAATAAAAAGTCGTGGGGCACAAAGCTAACTAAAGTACTGTGGGCTTATCGGACTACCAATCGCAGTTCCACTAAGTCTACGCCATACTCCTAGGTATACAACTGTGAAGCAGTAGTACCCTTAGAAATACAACTTCCCTCCTTTCATGTGGCTCTTGCAAAAAAGCTCACACAAGAGGAGAACGTAAAGTTGAGACTCCAAGAACTCGAGGGACTTGACGAAAAACGATTGGCAACTTGGCAAAGCATCGAGCTATATTAAGCTTAAATGGGCCTTTGACAGAAAGGTGAAGGATAGGTCATTAAAAAAGGGCAACTTAGTTTTAGATGTCAAAAGACCGATCACTCCAACTCACAAGTCAAGAAGGAAATTTGTATCAAAGTGGGAAGGGTCATTCGTCATCAACAAGGTCTACTCTAACGGCGCTTACACCGCCCTCACCATGAAGGGAGATAGATGAATGATGCCAATCAATGGAAAATGTTTGAAGTGGTATTACTCATAAGGCACCTCCTTCTTCATCCACAAAACAAGGAGGAGGTCTAGTGGCAAGACTTGCAAGGTTGTCCACAATACTCAATGGAACAAGTCAGGGACCTCAAAGACATGCAAACACTAAAGACACCGTCAAAAGTATATGTAGCTAATAATCCCTAATGATTTGAGAGGAATAAGTCAAGGACTCCAAATTAAGCATACACCAAGACACAAGCCAACTTCTATTCATTTGACCCCTTTTAATGGAGCAATACACACAGGTCATGGAACCTAGATAAAGTCAAGCCAAATTCCATTTACATTTTAGCCATGCACATACCAAAGCATTCAAACCCATAAACAAAAGGGGGAGAGAGAAAATAAGTGGACAAAGACACTCATAAGAGTTTTCATTTATGTATTCCAAAATCTCTATTACAAAAAATTTTCCACCATCACATGAAACTATTTGATCTACTCGAAGAAATCCCTAAGTTTTGTAGTGGTTAGCCAATTAACACAAGGCATGAAAGCTTGAGCGACAGACTTATGAGCAACCTCATCAATCCTCATATCAAGAATTTTCTCCAGATATCAAACCAAGTTGTTTAGCTCAACTTTTTTGGCAGTGAACTTATCATCAGTGCCCCGCAGCTTCTTAGTCACCGCTGTGTGAGCCACTTCTTCTTTGGCATAGGTCGCATGGAGGTTAGACAACTTCTTCTCAACATGGTCGATCTGTTTCCTCAGAGAAGTTAACAAGTTCTCGAGAAAGCTCTGCTCGAGAGAATCTCCCACTCTTGATTGCTTAAGCTACAATAGCTCTTATTTAAGAACTCTCTTTTTATTGAGCACCATCTTCTAATAAAAGCTAGATGGGTCCTAGACAGCCCACCCTTTCCAAGCCTCCACTTCTTAAAAAATGGCTTAAAAATAGCCATCAAAGGACTTGTGTCCATCACACCAACTCCTATTCCTAGAACCAAGTCAACCGAACCCCAAAAAGAGCCAATAAATTTGATGTTGCCGGAAAATAAAGAGCTAAGAAGGCCACCAAGGAGAAGCCACATGGAATCCTTACAATTTCAATAGAATCTAAGTCCTCCATAGTGGTGTACTTCTTGCTGAGAGATTTACCTTCCAAGGAGTGATCTAAACCCACCACAATAACCCGGTTAGGATTATCAGCACCTTAGGAGATGAACTCTAGCCGAGCCACAAGACTCGCACAAGCTACAATAATAGCCGAAATCGACGCAGGAGTTTCAGCTGAGCACTTCCTCTTTAGGGAAATTGCTCCCTTGTTATAACACTCCGACCCAAGCTAAGCGTGATTAGTGAGTAATTAATCATGATTACGAGCTAGTTCTTGTGTTTTCTCTTATCTCAATCCATTTTAGTTTTGTGGAGTCCTTTGGGTCCAGTTCAGGTCATGAATAGGTAGTTGGGTTGGGTTTGACCTTACCTAAGTAGATAAAAACCCTTTTTCGTAATTTTAGAATTCATGATTTCATGTCATACATGCATTATTTTAACACCTTCACATTTGTCTTATCGAGCTTGTTAACTTTCATACTTGATTCGAATGTATTAGACATCATTTGATTCAGTTGGACCATCATTTAACTTGTATTGAAAATAAGACAAACAAGAAGGACTTTCTTATAATTTAGAAAAGTGTCTGATTATATAAGCCAATTCATTGACTTCAACGATCTTATCTTCTTTGTCTTCATCCTCTTTCTTCTTCTTCTTGTTTCTTCTTCTTCGGTTTTGCATCAAGAAGGTAAGAGTGGTCTTGCATGTTGGAATTTAAGCACCCACTCCAGCAATATAGCTCTTTTCTACTTTCTTGAACTTGTTGGACTTGTAGTCAGTGGGTTCTTCCTTCTCAACTACTCTCTACTTATTCTTAAGGTAAGATCTCTTCTTATTTGTTGATCTCTTGGGTTCATATAGTCAAGAGAAAACTCAGTGTATGCATGCATTTATCTGTTTCTATATTTTTGGCATGCATGGCATCTAGGTCCAACATACCCAAATTGAGCCACAAAAAGGATTAAGAACTTGAAAACCTTAATTGAAGGCAAGTATAAGCAAATTTTGGCTGAATATATATTGGGACTTTATGATTCTTGCAAATCTATTAGTTTGTATATGATAGCAGGCCCTAAGTATGAAATTACAGGAAACGAACTGCACTTGCTTCAATAAATCTGAAGCTTACAACTAAGCCATAGGCAATGTACGGCTAGGAATCCAGTGAGCATAACTTCTGATAATCCTTCTACGACTAGGTCATGGCTACGCTGTGAAAAGTGCTACTGCTAAGCCGTAGACAACTGTGCCTCAGCCGTAGATCATATATGGCTAAGCCATAAGAGGAAACACGGCTCAACCATGGCTCACCGCATCTGCGAAGGCAATTCTGGGGAACTACGGCTGAGCTGTAGTGCATAATATAGCTAAGCCGTAAGATGCATACAGCTAAGTCGTAAGTTACCCACAGCAAAACCATGAGTCCACTGAAAACTCGAATTAATAGGTCTTATTGTGAGACCTTGTAGGGCCTTAGATCTTGGACCCTTGTACATCATGAACCGGCTCAAAGGAATAATTGAAAGATCATGAAGAGTCTTGAAGGCTGAGACTTATTCATGTCTGTGTTGTCCATTTGTTAAACACCTCCCCATGGGTGTTGGTTTAATGGACTCCGATACACCTTCCCAATACAATGTAACACCGAAAGAAAGGTAACTGTGTATCAGATAACTTAAAACTACATCATCATGCATAGTTAGAAACAATGGATAACTAGATTAGGGCTGGTTAGAAAATTGCCTTGATTCTATTAAATTGAATTGAATGGCATATTGGATGGCGGCTCTTGTCCTCCACTCTTATGCATGGCATTGAATGAATGATTATCGTATATCTTGACTTCTAATATTTCCATATTATATGCATCGGAACCCCTTGATGAGTTCTTGATAATTGATTTATATCGACCATTGGTATTGAATTGAGTATCAATGTATTGCACACTTGAATTGAACGTATACAATTTGGTATTGCATGTTTTATTTAAGTTTAAGTATATGATTAATTCGAAATGATCTGGCTCTACTCAGCGTCAGCCTTATGATACCTAGCGGGGTTAACTTTGGTATAACTTGCTTGTTGCCACTGTAGTGTGTTCTTGTCTTGGGGCTTCCGGACTCTAGGAAACCAGAGACCCATTTGTACCCTGGCTTGGACGATGGTGTTCTCAACACATAAATCCTTAGAGGAAGGATATGATAAATATAGTAGCCAACTAGTATGTATTGCCTTTACTGATCCTTATAGCATGCTTATTTCAAATGCACGACGTGCCTAGTTTACCAACTTGGAACTCTATTAATCATATGTCACTATTTCCTTTAGATACAGAGCATATTACCTTAATCTTACTTATGCTTTGTTGAATAGTCTTATTCACAAGTTGTTTAATGGTGTTACAGGTTCAGGTCTCAAACCTGGTCTGTCACAGACCTAGGTAGCATAGGGGGAGACCACAATGGTTCCTTCAGATGGTATTGGTGGACAGCAGAAATTTGCTGACTGATCCTCATGTCGAAAGCGACTCGCTAGTAACTAAGAATTGTATATATTGGGTTTTTTTGGGTCTTTTAGCATTTGCATATAATTGCATCTATGTAGACTGCATGTATAACTTGATCTCATCATATATGTCTCTTCCTTCCTGTATTCCCTTCATAGAATATTATCCTTGATCTCCTTGCATACATGAGCACATCATATTTGGGTTGTGAGGGTAATGTGTATAACTAATCTATTAAGCTATTGTTCCTGAATATTAAGTTTTAGAGTGTTTCATGTTTGTTCTGGTATTGCTGAACTGTTGTTTCGATATTGCTAAGCTGTTCAATGAAAAGTGAAGAAAAATTACAAGCGATATTGACAGGCTTCCGCTCATTGAATGCTTGGACAAATGATCCATTCAGCACATCACACGTGTAAGCATGTGAATATTTCTTGTGTAATTCCATTCAGACTCCGGTCTGGGTGTAAATTACACGGGAGTACATATGTCACTGATGGGGATAACTCTAATCTCCGATTTCTTGGGCTTGGGTCGTGACACTTGTTGATTGAGGCTACGAGACCGGTGAAATATCGCTACCGCCTTCACGTTGAAGTATAGGGGAGTGTTCAACATTAATAGCCTGAGGCTGTTATTGGACCCCATCCATGTTATCCACCTTCACAGTTCCGGCATCAGAAACTTCTTGACCCGACTCAACCATAGTCACTGGAACACCTACATCTTAGGCCATTTTAAGATTATCTTGGCCCAAACCCTTTGCATTACACCCTTAGGAATGGCATCGGGGCTTGAACTAGTAGATCCCATAACTGTCGTGGGGTCGGCCTTCTGCTTCACTTTAGTTTCTTCCAAAACCGTATATATAAGCTCAACAACTGCGGAAGGGATCTCCTCATTATGCACAGCAGTGACCCCCAGTACGGCTTCGACACAAGGAACACTCTCTTTAAGCATGACACCAGTGATCACTGCAGCTGCCTCCCCCTCATCAGCCACCATAGTGGTCAGATCTTAAGATGACGATTGCACTTTCCGAATATCCTTGTCAAAATATTCAACGATGTCCTTTGCAAAATCGCTTGCACTCGAAAGTGCCTACCAAGAAGAGCTCTCATCTAAGACAATCGGCTCTGCCTATGAAGTGCCATTCCCTAGAGTTACAACTACTCATGATCAACAGATGGCTCTGGCCTAAGCTCAACAATCGAGTCCGCCACTTGTGCCATTGGTTCAGCATGATCAGTTTATGCCCTCGGTTGCTCTACAAACGGACTAGGATAAGTAAGTCAAGATCAAAGAAAAAAAGAAAGAAACAAGAAAAAGGGGTAATCACCTTCAGTGATGGGGGTACATTCGAGAGTGGCCTCAATAACAATCTTCTCAATGGAAGACTAGGACATAGGAGGAACCTCGAGAAATGGAGGAAGGATTTCCGCCAATCTTGGTGGACTAGCCTCATACATTGGACCCTTTTCTCCGAATTCCAAAAAGAATATGGCATTAAAATAAAGAAAGGGAAAGACAAGCAAAAGTAAAGTAAAAAGGTAATACAGAATACCATAATCTTCAACAGCCTCCGATACAAGGATCACCGACACCCTCTCCTCTAAACCAACTTCTGCTTCTGCAAAGAAAGGGTAACTGATGTCACAAAGTTCACATGAAAGATGATAAAAGAAGGAAAACATAACAAAGGCTACCTATTACAAGCCGAGCAGAATTACAAGTACCAGAGCGAGAAGGCTTCTTTTCTTCTTTTCTGTCCTCTTAGGCTCAGCTACCGGTTTACCATGACGACCCGTCAACTTTTTCTTCAACTGCCCGAACGGTGACTTCATGATAGCTTTGTCAAAAACCTTAGGGGTAGAAGAGTAAAAAGGGATCGATTTCAAAAAAAAAGCCACCAACATTCTGAGTTGGTGCTGAAGGAATCAACAGGATATCAACACGAGGGGACTCCATCACCAATCTTCAAAAGCATCACATGTGTCTCCATCACAATGGTACCCTATTAACAAAGGAGACTGGCCCTAGATATAGAGCTCAAAAGCTCCTTTCTTGGGCTTATCCGTAATAGCCTTCACCTTCCGGAACACCTCTTTGACGTGACTAGTCCTTTGAATTTCACAAAGAGCTAAACAACTCTTCGCATACTAGTAAGCTAAGCCGAAGGTTGTAAGGCATGATCTCCTCATACATACCACTAGAGATTGGTAATCCAAAGACTTCTTTTATCTCTTGCAAAGAAAACCCCTACTCTACATTAAGAGTGATGAAGGTATTGGTGACCAGATAGAAGCTCTCAATAATCGTGCAGTGCACCTCCTTGTTGTCCTACAGGACCCAATTCTGAGCGACCATAACATCTTCATAGATGTAGGCCCATTCTAACAAATCTCTGCATTTGTCAAGGACCACATCAGTCCATGTTTGCCAGGCATTAGAGGGAACGAACCACCCTTGCGGGACATGATGCTCTGCTTAACCATTGCCATCGTCAGCAATCGCTCCCACGCTGACGGTGTGGAGTTGAGATATGTGGCTCTGAACAGACACAATCGCATGACCAGGTGCCAGCATCTTGATGCTCTGTACCTCTCCTTCAGCATAAAAAGGACTCATGTTCAAGAAAACCACGATCTTATATTAGGTAAGAACTTCCCCCACTATAAATCATCTCGCCTTGAAGGGATGGAGGTGTTCAGTTCCACCAACTGTGGACCCCTCTTATATATATTGGTATTCAGTAGAGAGATCTATCCTCATGCCATCCTTGTTAAAGTACCAGTGAACCAAGAAATTAGCACTCTTTTTGGCATTCATTGTTGTCACAAAAGATGAAATTCGGGTTCCTCAAAGTAGTTTGCCGATCATCTTTCCATGGGAAGTTTCTGAGGATGTCTTTGTAAACTTGCATGTTGCAAGTGCTCAACAAGCAACCCCTTAACTCAGGAAGCATCTCAACTTCATGAGACTCTACATTTTCTTGGATATCTTTAACCTGAGCTTGAGTCTAACGACCAACAATTCGTGATAAAGGAGGAGTGTTAGAAGAAGACCCAGCAGCCCTTTTGCCCTTGGAGGAGGAGCAAGCTACTTTCTTCCCCTTGTCTGTGAAAAACAAAGTCAAACAAAGCATAGAAGAAAGGCTGAGTGCAGAGAATTAGTTAAGTTCTGCCAAAATTTCAATAGCATCTCCCCTTAGTAAAAGGGAGGAAACAAGGCCCGAAAAAGAAAGGTATACTTACCTCTGAGCCTTGGCAACACTTAAGTGTGTGCATGAAGCCTGGAGATAAAGCTGCCAGATCAAAGCAATGCAAAGCTTGCTACAGACACTTATGGAAGCAAAACTAGGGTTTTGGTGCACACAAGTACGAATGAAAGCAAAAGGTAGCATACAATATATATCAGAGAAAGAATCCAAGCACGAAGAATTTCAAGAAAGATCCAAATGTGAAGGTCATCCCTCTGCCAAGCAAAGGTTAACCTAAAATTGAATTGGCTAAGGCATGGAGGCCTCTCAGCCACTTAAAGACAATTAACTATCGGCTATCCAAAAGGCCAACGGTCAGATGAAGTATCGACTATCAAGTAAAGAATCCAAAAAATGTCTAAGGAAAATACACTATCAGCTACTCAGAAGGCCAATAGTCAATTGAAGGCTACCTCAGGGAGACCAAAAGCCACAGCGGAATGATCAGCCATCAAAAATTGAGATGGCCTTGCAATTCAATCAGCTATACACTGATTGAATTTCAAAATTCTTCAATGACTCATGAAAAATCACAAGAAAATCAAGGAAATCCTATACGACATTCAAATTAAGCATAGTTCATCAATTCATGAAAGAAAAAAAAACCCTAAAATCTCCAAGCTTTCCTTTTCCCAGTTAGGGAGGAGTGGACTGCTAGCCATTTAAAAACGGAGACAAGATCTCGTGGGAAAATTGTGATTTTTGGCAAAAATCAAGCAACAAGAGAAAGAAAACATATGTTGAGCAAAAAGAAACTGTTTGGTATGAAGAAAAGCATGAAAAATGGAGAAACTCGTTCAGTCAAAACAAAAGAAGAGGGACAGTCAAAGTGTTCACTCAACCATTAATCAAGCTCCAATACCTCTTTTTCATTCAAAAAAAAGAAAGAAAACATAAGAGATAGAGCATGTAACATCCAAATCCAAGACGAAACACACAAAAACAACCCATACAATAGCCGGATCCAAGTAGAAGCATGTGCAGAGCCCATCGGCACTATAAACCATGAACCAAAGGGAGAAGATGAAGAAGAAGTTGCTTACTAGCCATTAAAAACTTCGGTTGATGAAGAAAACTTGAAGGAAAAACGGAGAAAACTCGAGGAAGTAATGGGAAACCCTAGCACAAGCTCTTAAAGGCAAGAAAATCGAGTTTGCAAAGTGGGAAGAGTTTGCAAAGTGGGAATTTGAACAAGTCCACTGCCTTTCATAGATTTTTGGATCAACTACCCAGGGTAATGCTTGCGGTAGTCGAGAGGCAGTGTTTCACATCTTTTCTCCACTTTTTTTAATTTTTTCAAATTTTCAAAATTTTAAAACCTTCCTTCCTTAATGTTCCCCTTTGAAATACCTTCGAAACAAATGGCAACATGATTAATTTCGGCTTCATTTAACCCTTCAAACGCTTGATCAAGTAAAAATAAGGATTTTCCTTAGGAAATTTAAGGAGGATACATAGCTTACGAAAAAGCAATTCATTTGCTAATTCTAACCTTTTGATAGTGAGGCATCTTGATCTTCTTGGGCAATAAAAGTCTTTTCCATGCCTTTGATCAAAAGATAACTTCAAAAACCTCAGTCAAAAGCACTGTCATTTATTCAAAAGTCCTTCATCCTCACTAAAAGCACCCTGAACTCAGTCAAACGCCATTTTTAAGGAAATCAAAGATACACAAACCAACCCAATTTCCATCAAAAAACCAGATATACCTTTGAAATTCCTCAAACCTCTAGAAAAACCCCCATTCACACAAAAAAACAAACAGATGTGAAAAATGGGACTAAGGAGAGAAAATCTCCATATATAATCCATCCCATTTTTCAATCTTTATATTAAGATTCCCCTAGCCTCTTCAAACCTCCGGAACCATGATAAACCAGTTCCCATAGTAGATAACACATACAAAGTGTCTATGAAAAGAAGGGCATAAGAGTAGGTTAGTCATCATTTCCAAATCAACATCTTTCAAGGCACAATGATTATGGCAAAAATCGCACCTTGAGGGGGCATTGTTGGCATGCAAAAAAGTTTGGAAGAAATCCATAAACATCTCAGTAATTCAAAGTTAGAGTCAAGACTCAAATATGGCTCAACCTCAGCAAAGTAAAGCCCAAAATAGCTCATGAACAAAGCCCAAAAAGACCGCTTGGGGTTTGGAAAGAAAACAAGTCCAAAGACTTTAAAAAATAATGAAAGTGTGCACTAGTTGATTGAACAAGTCAGTGGCTAATTGGACACTAGCCGACTGAACAAAACAGTGGGCGATGGCGGAGTGGTCGACGGAAGAAAATTACGCTTTCTATGTAATAGGAAGAGATCTGGTTTCCACGCACCAAAAAAAAAAAAAAAAAAAAAAAGAAGAAAGTTCTCGGTTATGCATCGGTTTGCTACACAGATTGGATTGAAGCACAATATATCTCGCGGTTCTCTTGATCTACGGGGAAGAGTGCTAGTAATGGGGGCATTATCCTCTTGCAGAGAGGCTTGGATCATGAGTAGATCTAGCCTCTGGAACGTTTTTGGACTCCAAGCAGTAAGGTGAGAGAGCTCGGTGGATTACGTCATTCTTTAGAACTCGATAGAAGCGAGAGAATAAGGGCGTGGTTCATTTCCTGGAATAGAAACAAGATACAAGTGGGTTGTCTGTTTTGCCCTTTTGTGACGAGAGGACAGAATATTTATTTTTAAGTTTCTTGGTCTTACCACTTGGTGATTCAAAAGAGAGAGGGTTTGGTCTTTGTTAACTCATGACCCGTTGCCAAGTAGAAGAATGAAAGGATTGATGAATGACCGGTTTTAGAAAGATATCTCAAAGTTGATATTCTAAATTATCATGTCATCTTACCCCACTATAACGTAAGTTTGAATATCTAAAATTAAGGTTAGAATCACTATTTTATCTATTTAATATATTTTGATACTTTCGATTAATATCCTTCGCTCTTTATTGCTGTATCTCCAATAATTGTCGTGCATCTAGTTGTGGTACACACAAGTTGGGCATTTTCTAAAGAAAAATGTGTCAATGCTATTACCACATAGAACCAAATCATTTATTAAAAAAAATATAATCCAAATAGCACATTAGCTAAAAACCCATTGGGCTTGGTCTAGGTATGAAAATTTTTTATTTAAAAACTAATTGTATAAAGAAGAGGCTTCCAAGCTCTTTTATATAAAGCACCCTGGTGAATGTCTGTGTGAGTGAGCTCTTTGGAGGATGGCGCTTCATTATTTTTGTTGGAACAGAAAGTAGATAGCAATGAAGATATTGGAACTGAGCTTTAACTACTTATTTCTTCTTTTTTAGTTTCTTGAAATTTTTTCTTGGACCATGATATGATATTTATGATTATGCTTACAAGGCTCATTTATAAACACAAGTGGTCTCATTTGGATTCGTATGATAGAATAACTATCAGGAGCTTAAGGAAATAATTAAGACTAAGAAGGTGCTAATTTTCACTTGATAATGATAACTATTTCTTTGGAGTTCTCTAAACTTCCTATGGTGAGGGATGGATACATATTAATATTCCCCCATAAATATATATATATATATTGTAAGTCAGATCAAGAAACACACGCACAAAAGTCTAGGAGACTAAACCCACGCTCATACCAAAATGAATCCAACACTCTTTTGCTATTGTTAATGTGAAAAATGTCTAACAAAGGGTAGCATAAGTTTAGCCCTACCTAGATGAAAAACCTAGGTCTGCCATTGCAGTCCTCAATGCACTGCCTGAACAGAGTGTCTTCCAATGCATGCATTGTGCACTAGAGCTACATGAGTATTGAGTAGTGGAGCCCAACTTGGATGGGACCTATCTACTACCAAGTGTTTAGATCAATTTCATCATTTATTATCTTCATACAAGCCCCAATAGTTTAACGGCTTTGTAGTCCATTCAAATTGGTACATAGTCTTTCTATGGGATCCAATTCATTTCGATGGTGTAAAACCCATTGAACTTGGGTATTTTAGGGGGTCTATGTTTTTGGTCCATTTAGATGGACCAACAATTAGCTCAATGGGCCCCACAAACAAGTACATGCCATGCTACTGGTGTGCACCTCCATCGGCATGAGCAATGTGTAATCCTCTAAAAAAATGTGTATATTTTCTTTAGGCTTTAATCATATGAGAAGTGTTCTTACACACCTACTGTGAAAACTTTTTATAGGCCAACTTGTGGATCTTATTTAGGGATTACCCCAAATATCAAGTTTGGCCCTAATAACATATCCCTAATCCATCCATCCGTGACTCACAAATATAATCCAATATGATTGGTGCACAGTTGATCCAATAGTCTAATAAATTGGATTTGACAGAAACTTAGGGCGTGTAACTATTGGAAGTCCATCTATACTATAAGATTTAGATTAGGTAATAGATGACCCCCATCTAAACTTCTCAAAAAAATGTGGTGAAAAGTAATTCTTAATTTTTAAAAGATCTATTATTATAGGTGAATGCCCACATTGGGACCCACGTAAGATAAGGAGAGTACTTAGAGTTAAAGTACTATCATATTAGGTTGCTTGGGGAGGAAGCAATTTTATTCTATAAATAAGATCTTCCTCCCTTTTTATTATATACACATCTCATTCAATAAGAGTTCTCTCTCTCCCTTCCTCTCTACTATTCTCTTTCCAGCTCTTTCTTATTTTCTAATATGTTATTAGCATGAGGCTCTACTTCCTTACAAAGATCTGATCCCGCATGTACACAGTGAATGGAACCAGAGATCAAGATACTATGTTGGTAAGCCATTGTTCCTTGTTTGGTTTCTTTCTACCGAAACTAAAAGAGTGAGAGAAGATCTAAAGAAAAGAAAAACATATGTTGTCTTTGTCATCTTGTTGTTTCACAAGTGGTAAAAGAGTTCGATGAGAAAAAGAAAAAAAAAACTAGTTGCTTTCAGTTTGTAGAACCCAAAAGAGTATTTGGTTTTCTTTTTAGTCATCATAGAACAAGTGGAAGACAAACTCCGCCTTATCTTGTTCTGTCACGCCAATGACACGTGCGGCCGCCCTCTTTCCTAGAGAGATTAATGTCAAGCTTTATCATTGCAATAGCCTGCTGTTGGTCCACGACGCCTAAGAAGAGATAGTGCATGTGGTTTCTGTTTCTGGTTGCAAACTAAAAACGGAGAAGGCAACATGTTTTGGGACTGGGCTATTCGAGCTTGGTCCAGGTCGGGTTGGGTCAGACCTAACCAATGGTCTGAGCCCAGTCTAGCAACAAAAGTAGGCCCGGTCAGATGAGATTGACTCGTGAGCAATGAAGCCTAGCTCAATAGCAGATTGCAGCATAGTGATCATGTCGTCTAATGACATCAAGGCCACATGAGCATAGTACGGTTAAAGTGTTTGACAAGGATTGGCTGGCAGATATTTGTTTTATAGATTTCTTAGCCATCCGGAGTCCGATCAATGATCTGTTTGCACCTATGGAAAGCTCACGAGTAGATCTATACATCGGCAACAAAAGGAGGATGCTTCAATGGTCAAGTAATTTTCTCCTTATTTTATGATCTATTATTAGTTTGATAGTTATATACATGTATTTATCTTTATTCTTTTGAAATCTACAGGTATTTATAATTTTAATTCGAGTGATGAATGATTCATTATCTCTTATTGAAGAGAGATCATGATATCATTGCAACTCATGGATCATAAATAGAACCAAAAGTTCTATATAAGTAATTGGAACCTAAAGTTCCATACAATATTTAGAACCAAAAGTTTTATATGAAATCAAAAACTCGAACTTGAAACTCCGTACATTACTTTAATCTAAGAACCAGGAGTTATTTCTAATCCGGACATCCATTGATTATTCTAATTTGAAACCAAAAGTTCTTAGATTCATAATATGAACCTGGAGATTCATATTCCTAATTAAACAAGAAGTTTGATGTTTAGATCAAAAAATAAACCAATCAATATTAGGTCATAAAATCAAGCCTAAAGTTTTCATAGAACCAGAAGTTCTGATTCTTAAGTTGAGAACCTGATGTTATAACTTCAATTGATTAATTCTTCATCACATTTATTCTCAATTATCTTTAATTGGATATTAAGAGCCTGAAGTTCTACCTTTTAATTCTGTTTCTCTACACACTTTTAATTTTATATATTTTATTACATTGCGTTGTATGCTTGATATAATTACTTCGATATAATTATGACGACATGATTATATGAAACTTTAGTTTTGATGAATTTATTACTAGAAGCAATAGTTATATATAATAGAACCGGAAGTTCTATATCAGATATATAATCTGGACTTGAAGTTCCCTGAATTATGGACTAATAGTCCTAAGTTTCTTTTTTTAACATTTATTGGAAACCTGTAGATTTATATTTATGTTCAAACCTGAAGCTTTAAATTTTTTAAATATCCAAAATAGTATAGATCAATACAAAGGCCATGAAATCAAATCTAAAATTTTAACAGAACTAGAAATTTTGATTCAAACCTGAAGCTTTGATAGAACCAGCAGTTCTAAGAACCTAAAGTTCTATCTCAAGCTTGAAGTTTTGACAAAATCAAAAGTTCTGAATCTTCAGTTAAAAACTTGAAATTCTAACTTTTTAATTGGCCGATTCTTCATTGAGAACCTAAAGTTCTATTTTTTATGATTTTTATTATTAAATTGATTTCTACACACTCGAAAAGGCTTAGTGATGCCATAAAAAAGGGAAATAAAATGTCTCCGGAGGATATGGCATAAGCCCTCATTTTCTATATCATTATATCTCTGATAGACAGGTATGATCATCAGAAGATGGTCATACCATCCAATGTTTAAATAAAAGCCAAACCAGTCAAAGAGAAATCCTCCAAAAGAGGTAGACATAATAGTTCACCCAGTAGAGATGAAAATAATTACCCCAAAGGAGGTGATTAACAAGGCATTTGATTATAAATTAGGAGAACCACCAGACATGGTCTAGAATACCTACAACCGATATTATGAGTTTAAATATTGAGTTTAGTTTTTTTAAATATTTTGCTAGATGCTAGGACTTATTCTTTTATCTTTTATATCTTGTGTTCGCACGCTTTATTTTCTTTAAATGGTGAATTGTTTAGCTATTTTTCAATTTTATTTTTGTTATGCTACTGAGTAGTTTGTGAGTTTATTATTTCATGTAGTATGGATCATGGAATGCATGAAACTAAGGATAGTATCTATTTGATAGACAATGCCACAAAACACATTATATTGAAAAACTAGAAGTTTTTTTTTAAAATTAGTATTTAATTCACACAAGGTATTAATCATATCTGGATTTGTATAAATATTTGAATGCCCTTAAAGAGTTTACATAATGTTAGAAGATGGTAGCTACATATGTATTAAGGATGCATTATTTTTAGCGGTTCCCAAAAAAACTTACTCAGCTTTAAAGACATTAGGATGAATGGATACCACATATAGAAACTATAAGTCAAGGTAACACAGAATATTTGTACATCATTACTAGTATTGATAGTCAGCAGCTGATACTAGAAAAACTAAGTGCATTCTTCTCAAACCTCAAGGCTATATTACAAGACAATCTTCTATATTGAATTACGTTCGATTATAAGCACAACGACAAAGTCAAGCTAGAAGCTTACACTAAGCCCGATGCTTAGTAACCCTAAAGCTTAATGCTTTGGCGTGATAGATTAGATCACCCTAAGACTACTATGTTAAGGCAAATTATTGATAACTCTTTTGGGCACTCCTTAGAGTACCATCAATTGACCATCATTTCTGCAAAGGATACAAGGTGACATTTGTGAACCTATAAAATTCCCCTAGTAGACCTTTTAAGGTATTTTTATGGTTTTAATTAATACTTTTACCCATTGGTTAGATATTTGCCTATATTTTTTTAGCTTGTACCCGCCTATTAACACAAATTATCAAACTTAGGGTATACTTCCCTAGGCATCCTATTAAGTCAGTAAGGCTTAATATTGT
This sequence comes from Sextonia rubra, assembly GCA_037013555.1. NCBI lineage: Eukaryota > Viridiplantae > Streptophyta > Magnoliopsida > Laurales > Lauraceae > Sextonia > Sextonia rubra. Next base: position 11,996,795 of record JASUAD010000018.1, on the reverse strand, counting down.
AAGTTCTTGACCTACATAAACCCACAATGTAAATTGAGAATCTATATTGGTTATGATTCACCCCTAATTATTAGATATCTAAAATTAATGATAGGAGATGTATTTACTGCTCATTTTGCCGATTGTCATCTTGATAAGACAGTCTTCCCACCTTTAGGGGGAGAAGAGAGATTTACTACTGAAGAACGCATTATTCATGTGGAAAAATTTGTTCTTGAAAAATGACAAAAATTAACGTGGAATACTCCCACTCAGTCTTATCTAGATCTATGTACTTCACAATGTGAAAATGAAGCACAGTGCATTGTACACTTAATTACAAATGAGTTTCCTGATGCTTTTAATGATGCAGCAAAAGTGACTAGGTCACATGTACTAGCTATGAATACAACTGCATGAATTAATGTTTTTGTTGGACAAAAATCTAAATATGGTAGCAAATGAATCTGTTATACGCCAAAAGCATGGCAGACCTATAGGTTCAAGATTCGATTCCTCTGAAGAGGAGAAATGAGCAATCTAGGAAGCATGGGTACTCCAAAAAAATTTTCGTACACGTACCGGGTTTGTACCTAGTACAGGTACGGGTACGGGTACGGAAAAATATGTACCGGATACGGTCAGACGTACCCAGTACTCTGTTGACTTCATGCGTACAAATCCGGTATGCACCCGGTACGTACCGGGTACGTATCCGGTATGCATACATGATTTTTAACATTTTATCTTGAAAAAAAATAAAAGAAAAACTAAGGGGGCAAAATGTAAAACTTGTTTTATATAAAAGCTTAAGGCTCTCAGTTGCAAACCCTCATTGCCCGATCACAGCAGCTGAGAAAATTGCCAGAGGAAAAAAGCAAGATGAGAAAAAGAAGAAGAAGAGGCACATCGAAGCCCTAATTTGCCGGAGCGTAGAGCCCCAACCTGCCTCTACCTCTGCCGCAGAGAAAAACGGAAGAAGGAAAAGACTGAGAGAAGAAGAGAGGAGGAGGAGGAGGAGGAGGAGGAGGAGGAGGAGGAGGAGGAGGAGAGGAGGCTCATCATTAAAGGGAAAGCTCCTCCGAACATAAAAAAAAAAAAAAAAACAGGAGAGGCTCAGGAAGAAAAAAAAAACATAGAGGAGGAGGAGGAAGCGTACCTGCTGCATCCACACGCCGCTGCACGTCCGCCGCAGGTCCTCTTCCCTTCTTTCTTTTTTTTTTCCCTGCTCTGTTCTGCTACGAACCCATGCTATTGCTGTAATTTTTTTCCCTGATGGTTGTTGCTCTGCTACTATAATTTTTTCCCCATACTCTTCTCTTCTCTACTGATCGGTGTTTTTGCTAATCGGTGTTTCTGCAAATCAGCTTTACTGCTCTGAGTTTCCTTTTTTTTTTTAAATGCTCTGCTATGCTCGGCTATTGCTTTGCTGCTGTTTTTTAAATGTTTTGTTACTGCATTTGCTGTTTTTTTTTCTTCTCTTATTTGCTTTATTTCTCTGCTTTGCTGCTTTGCTGTATTTTGTTCCTCTGTTTTTTTTTCTCTGTATTTACTACTCTGTTATTGCTTTGCTGCAATATTTAATTTTTTTTTGCTGCTCTGCATGTTTGTTGCTTAATTTTCTTTTCTTTTTTTTTCCTGCTCTGCTGTTATTTTTTTTCTACTCTACCGTTTGCCATAGCTGTTGCTATTGCTATTTTTTTTCTGCCATTGTCATTGCTCTGTCATTTGTTGTTGCTATTGTCCTTTCCATTCTTTAAGTATATTGGCTAACTTTTAAATGTTTGGTTGTTTGGCTGTTTGATTATTTATTAATTGTTGTAGGATAAAAATGACTTCATTAAGTAGTATGGGTTTTATTGGTGCAAGTGTATGTGCAATTGGCGTTGATGAACTTGTGGATCCTCTTTGGAATTACGTAACCATATTAGAAAGAAGAGGAAGGGGAAGTGCAAATGCAAAATGGCAATGCAATTATTGTAATGGTGATTTTTAAGGGGCATAATATAGAGTTAAAGCACATTTGTTGCAAATTAAAGGACAAGGAATCAGATGTTGTGTGAATGTAAAGGGTGATGCTCTCCTTCAAATGAAAAGGAAAAGTGAAGAAGCTGAAAACCGGAAGAAGATGGCTAAACCCAAAAATATTTCTTTACCACCCTCCTCTTATCCTATTAGTAGTAGGATGGCGAATACAATGGATGTTGGAAGTGGAAGTGGAGGGTTTAGATTGGAAGGGTATGAACAAAAAAAAAAAAAAAGAAAGGCCATTGGAAGTAGTGCCTTGGAGAGAGCATTCAATCAAGGTGCTAAGGAACATTTGCATTCTTTGATTGCTCGTATGTTCTACTCCGGTAGATTGCCTTTTCATTTGGCTATGAATCTTTATTTTGTAGAAGCTTTTCAATTGCTGTTGAAAATCAAATTAGTGGGTATGTACTTCTCGGTTACAATTTGTTGAGGACTTCACTACTTAAAAGAAAAAGGGCAAATGTTAAAAGGTTGTTGGAGTCTTTGAAAAAATCATGGAAGGAGAAGGGGGTAAGTATTGTTTCTGATGAATTGACTGATGCACAAAGAAGGCCTCTTATCCATTTGATGGGAGCTTCGGAGGATGGAGCTATATTCTTGAAAGCGATTAATTGTGACGATGAGTTCAAAGATAAGCACTACATTGCCCAATTAATGTGTCAAGTAATTGATAATGTTAGACCTCAAAATGTGGTTCAAGTAATTACTGATAATGCTCCTGTTTGTAGTTCAGCTGGATTAATCATTGAAAGTAAATACTCGCATATTTTTTGGACACCATGTGTAGTTCACACCCTTAATCTTGCTCTTAAGAATATATGTTCTGCAAAGCAAACTGGAATTACTACCTATGATTATGATGAATGTCATTGGATTACTCATGTTGTTAATGATGTGATGTTTATAAAAAATTTTATTGTGAACCATTCAATGAGGTTATCAATTTTTAAAGACTTTGTGCATATGAAATTACTTACTGTAACGGAGACGCGCTTTGCATTTGCTATTGTAATGCTAAAAGGTTCAATCTCATCAAGCGTGGCCTTCAAACAATGGTTATTAGTGACAAATGGAGTAATTACAAGGATGATGATGTTGGTAAGGCAGCATTTGTGAAGGAACATGAGTTGAGTGACATCTTTTGGGACAAGATAGTTTACATATTATCTTTCACATTGCCTATCTATGAGATGATTAGAGTTTATAACACTAATAGGCCATATTTGCACTTGGTTTGTGAGATGTGGGACATGATGATTGAAAAGGTGAAGGCAGCCATCTATAGGCATGAAGGAAAGTTAAAAAATGAAGAGTTCAATTTTTATTGTGTGGTGCACCAAATTCTTGTTGAAAGGTGGACCAAAAGTAACACACCACTTCATTGCCTTGCATATTCATTGAATCCTAGGTACAACCCAATACTTTTTGTATTTGGTTATTTCTTTGAATATGATATGAAATTCATAATTTACTTATCCTTTTATCTTTATGAAATTTAGGTATTATAGTGCAACATGGCTTGATGAAAATCCCAATCGTGTTCCTCCTCACAAGGATGAAGAAACTTCAAATATGAGAACAATGTGCCTTAAGAAATACTTTCCAAACCCGGAGGATAGAAGGCTTGTTACAACAGAATATGCTAAGTTTTTAGGTTGTTTGGGAATTTTTAGGGAATTTGAGCCAAAATTTAATCGAGGAGTAATGGAACCAATTATTTGGTGATATACACATGGGTCTTATGCACTAATTCTCTAATCGTTAGCATTGAAATTACTTAGTCAGCCATGCTTTTCATCATGTTGTGAAAGGAATTGGAGCACCTACTCTTTCATTCACTCCATTAGAAGGAACAAAATGACACCAGAGCGTTATGAAGACTTAGTCTTTGTGCATAACAATATTCGTCTCCTATCAAGGAGGAGTCAACAATACATAGAAGGAGAGACCAAGCTCTAGAACATTAGTGGAGATGCATTTGATTCATTAGAGGGTGCTAGCTTACTTGAAGTTGCATATCTTGTCACAACCCGAGCTCAGGAGTTTGGGGGTTAGCGAAAGCCAAACTGATGACACATGTACTCCCGTACCTGTACACGTAAACTTGGTCTAAAATGCACACGCACAAGGGAAGATTCACACGTGCCAAACTTGTACGCAGAAGCTGTAGATATCAAAACATCATACTAGACAATACAAGAACAGAGTATGAAGACAGAACTGACATATATAGATAAAGGTTTTACAAAAAGAAGCAAAATAAACATGTACAAATCATGTCTGGATCCAATCGTGACAATTCTCAAAATGATTAAGACTCCTATACAAAGATGTCCATAACACTCTCCGATGGAGTGACTGCATCCACTCTTCTAGTCCGGATGGGACCTCGAGGGCCTCACTTGGAGTCTGGTCGACCGACGAGGGGTCGGTCTGGGTATCTGAGCCTGTAACACCAAAGACAACTCCATGAATACAACGATTCAGCAAAGTATAAGCCATAACAAATTAACACATGTTGTGTCTAATAGAATAAAGAACATACTGGAGATCATAGTAGGTCATATTCGTATACTAAGCAGTCGTGCATTAAAGAAAACATGCCAGGTGAATCAATGTATACGTGCTGTGTACATAACTAATTAGCAACTACATTGCCATATGCTCCCAAAATAGGGATCTTATATCCATGCTGAGAACACCATTGACCAGGCCAGGGTACAAATGGGTCTCTAGTTCCTGGAGTCCGGATTTCCCAAGACGTTTCCTTACTGCAGCAAGGCCATGTAACTACACCAAATTCACCCCGTCGAGATCCTCAGGCTGAGGCTAAGTAGTGCCAGACCATATGGAATCAATCATGTAAACCCTGAGTAGATCGTGACAAGCATATCATACGTGCATAGCCAAAACCATATCTTATAGTGCAAGCTTAATACCAGATGTGCATACTCAAGGTACTGAAACCATAGTAAGACCATTAACCATTCGATGTTATATGAAACAATTAAGTATGCTAAAGAGTGGAGATCAATGATCGAAATACAATATGTCATACAAGCGAATATGGTCATATCGAATCAAGTTCAGTTACTATCCAACTTTAATCTAATTATCCAGTGTTTCTAACCGTGCATGATGATGTAGTTTTAAATTATCCACTGCACCGTTGTCTAGTGTTGCATTGCATTGTCTGGTGCACCAAATTTTCTTAAACCGACACCCATGGGGAGATGCTTAACAACTGGATAACGAACATGAATGATTCGCAGCCATCGAGATCATTCACGTATGTTTTTCATAATCCGTTGGGCAAGTTCATGTTGCCTACCTTCTACTTCAAAGGCTCTACAAGGCTCATTTCTTCCCTAAGCTTTCTTATTGTTCAGGTCTTTTGGCTCAGCTGTGGGTGAACTTACGGCTTAGCCGAAGTCATCTTACGGCTTAGTCGTAAAAGGCTTCACGGCTTAGCCGTGGCGGGTCTTAGAAGAGTTATTGATTTGCATAATTTCAGTTATTTTCAGATACACCCTGTATGGTTCTACGGTTGGGGTCACGGTGGGGCTTACGGCTTAGCCGTAGTGCATTTTACGGTTCGGTTGTAGCACATTTCATGGCTTCGCCGTGCATGTACTGGGTCGATTTTTGAATCAATTACAGAAACACTGTAACGACATAATATAAACAAAATCTCAACAGAGAAAGGGGGAATGAGCTCAAATTGGGCTGTGAATATGTTTTCCATGCAAACTCATGCGAATTAACCAAAATCAAACATATATCAACATGGGTTCATACATATTATGGTTATACTTGCCTCACTTGAGTTCTAATACACCAATTGTTGTCCTTGGGGCTCAATTCATATCCAAACCCACTCCTAAAACACCATGCATGTGGAGAAAGGAAAAAGGAAAGAAACATGAAAACATGCACACAATAAGTGAGGAGAATAAGAAGAAAACCAATTCAAGACTTACCTTAACTCAAGACTAAAGACCACAAAGCCTTTTCCTTGGCTTGATCAGTGGGGGAGAAGAAACTGCAATGAAAGGGAAGAATAAGAGAGAAATGAACAAGAGCGAGAGAAAGAGGTGGTGGGCACTTGATAGATAAGATAAGGATAACTCAAAGTGCAAGAAAGTCCAAGGTTTAAGGCTAATTACAGTTCGAGTCAAATCAGGGTCCAACGAAATCATACGACATCTTTTGCAAATGACGTAGTTACGAAAGTTAACAAGCTCAACGAAAGACACGTGTTGATGCCAAGATGATGCAAAAATAATGATGTCTTATAAAAGCTAAAATTACGAAAAAGAGCTTGGTCTACCTAATCCAGGTCAAACTCAACCCAACTACCTATCCATGACCTGCAACAAAATCAAAACAAAAGCAAAACACAATGAACAGCTAAAGCAACCTTGCTTAGTCGCTAAACATGATCAAGCTGGGTCGGAGTGTTACAGATCTTTCACTTGATGAGCCTAACATGAAAGCTAGATTAGTTGATGAAGGCAATGCAGTTCAAGTTAATTGATGACTTTGTTTTCAGTGCTTTGTTTTGTTGTTTTTGTTGTAATCTTGGTGTTTATGTGGCTTTTGACTTTTGTTGTAATGATAGACATTAAACTCGATGGTTTGTAGGTTGATTTTATAATGATAATAAATAATTGTTAGCTTGTTGTATCTAGGAGTTCTAACTTATTAGCCTATTGCATTATTAAAATTTTAAAAAATATAATTTTTTAATGAACTTCCCTAGCTGTACCCGTACCCTATTTTTTAAGGATTTCGCCGTATCGGCGTGCTCGTACCGTACCCATACTGGTACCTGTACCGATACCTGTGCTTTATAGTAAGTAATTATATCCCAATTATACTCCCGAATAAGTTATGATAAATTGTACACTCTTGAAGAGATATACCATTTCACTCAAAAAAAATTATGGCAAAATCCACTCTCCCTAAAATCCCAGAAGAAGTTAACGTCCCAGAAAAGACACGAGTCTCGGAAGAAACTCTGGAAGCCCCTAAAGAGGCCAGGGTATCCAAAAATGAAGAGATCTCTATACTTTATAATTATTCAAGAGAGAGATGTGGTGGAAAGGAAATTATCATTAATGACGCATTTGCATATGCGGTAGCAAACAAATATCAAAGGAAAATGAGGATGATGATTAGGAAATAGAACCACATTTTATAAATGAATGTCAACAAAGGATAGATTGACCAAAATAGAGAGACACGATCAAGCCAAATTTAGAATATTTCAATAAACGTGATGTATTGGAATCTATAATACAAACACCAAAAGTTGTTAACATGTATGTTACAAATGAGTGTTTGTAAAAAAAAAATGAATAAAATTACTAGATACAAGGCAAGACTTGTGGTACAAGATTTCATGCAGAAACCTGAGAGTAAAAACATACATAGACATATATATGAAAATCTCAGAAGGGTTGACTTTACCTGAAGCAAAGTCAAAGAGTACGTACTCAATGCAATCAAAACGTTCATTGTCGGTTTGAAGCATTCTAGAAGAATATGTTACAATCGTCTTAGTGAATGTTTATCTAATGAAGAATATGAAAACAATCCCATTTACCATGTAATTTTATAAAATCCCTAAAAGGATTCACAATTGTAGAAGTTTATGTAGATAGCATAAATCTAATCGGGATTTTAGAAGAGCTCGAAAAAAGTATTGACTATTTATAGGAGAATTTTTCCTTGACCTACAGATCGAGAGAATTTCTAATGGGATATTTCATTCTTTGTAAATATGTTTGCCATATATAGTTTTGCGCCAACTCAAAGGCAAGCAAATCTTACGATATTTACGTCTGTTATATTCTTTTAGTTGTAAAGATTCAAACTTTGTAAGGTATGCTGCTTTAGAATATCTCTCTAATCTTCATGAGGGTCGATCATAGATGGGTTATATATTTCTTAGTAGTAATGCCGCTATTTTTTGGCGTTCTATTAAAACAGACTCTCGTAGCTATTTTTTCTAACTATGCTGAAATTTTAACTTTCTATGAAGCCAATAGGGAATGCATATGGTTAAAATCTTTAATTTAGTATATTCATAATTCTTATCAATTACCTCTTAGTACAGGTACCTCGAGCGTTATCTACGAAGACAATGAGCAACGTATTCAACAGATTAAAGAATGATACATTAAATATGACAAGACGAAATTTATGCCAAGGTTCTTCTTCACGTATAATCTTCAGAAAAACAATGAGATTGAAGTCAAGCTAGTTCATTTAAGCAATAACATGGTTGATTTGTTTATCAAGTTATTATCAAAGTTAATATTTCAGAAGCTTGCATGTGAGATCAGTATGGGTAGAGTTTATTATCAAACAATGTAAATGTTATTATTATCAGGGGGAGTAACTGATCAGAGGTATGCTCCTGAAGCATGTTACTCATGATATATGTGCACTGTACTCTTTTTCCTTTTTTAGGTTTTATCCCATGGGATTTTCTTAGTTAAGGTTTTAACAAGGTAGCATTATGCACGTTCAATAGTAATTCAATGATCATATACAATGTTGTACTCTTGTTTCCTTTACTTTGGTTTTTATCCCACTGAATTTTTTCTTTATAAGGTTTTAATGAGATAACTATCATTAAATGGTGGTCATCTAAGGAAAGTGATATAAGACATATTATCATATGTGAAAGCTCATATTGGGACTTACGTGAGATAAAGAGAACACTTAAGACTAAAGTACTATTTTATTATATTACTTAGGGGAGAAAGTAATTTTATTTTATAAATAAGATTCATCTCCCCTCTTATTGTGTGCATATTTTATTCCATAAGAGTTATCTCTCTCGCTCTTCCTCTCTGGTCAACTCCCTTTATCTATTTCTTTTTTCCTAATATGAATAAGATTATTTCCCATTGTTTTGGTAAACCGTGAACCTGAAGCGTGAGTCGACGATTACTCTTTTTGGGTGCATGCATTGCAATTCCAGTCAACGATCCTTATCCGTTCCCAGCAAATGAACGGGCATTTAAGACAAATTAAAAACCTTATCCACAACTTCAAAAAACATGCCTATGACAGATAGACTAATGGACATCGGTGAGTGGTCCACCAGTCGTGCCGTCATATACCACGTCAGTTTTCACCAATCTTTATCCAAATGAAACTCCACGTCTCTTTTGCTGAATTGGAATTTAGTGAAAAAAAACCTAACGATGATCGCAGGTCCCGCCACATCATTATTTTTAGTGCATGGCAGGCTGTCTACACGACAGACTTGATCTTCAATCGACAGAGTTGATCATTCTTAGTGGGTTTCTAGCTTTGGAGTTGGATCACCAAATCTAACGTAGGGCGTATATAAAGATAATTTGTCAGATTGAGCACATCACTGAATTGGCATTAAGACATTCGTGCTCCCAGCTTGGAGCATATGTGGCACCCAATAAGGGCCCATTGGCTCCACATAATGAAATGTGAACTTATTGAATATTGATGGACCAAAATTTAGATAATCCCGACGTGATGACCCATCTAATCGAACCGCCCAACAATAAGATGCACAGTCTAGATAGAAACTCCATTGCCATTCCTATGTTTTACTTTTTTCAGATCCCAAACAAAGTCCAACCGGGCAGATAGATGCTCCTCGTGCATTTCATCATCATTGCATCCATGAGATGATTTCAGTGGGCTCCATTCTACACTCGTCACTTTGCCCTTGTGCTGGCTCACCAATACTCACGTGGGCACACATGCCACGTCAGCACCTATCTCATCTTCTCCCTTCTTTGAAAATAAAAAAGCCGCTTCATGCTCTTCTTCTTTCCCTAAACCGCTTTCCTCTTCTTTAGTGGTTTCTGGTGGGCACGTACGATCGGCGATCGGGAGCGGCATTACGTCTACCCCTGTGTCTCTCGCTCTCTATCTCTTTCTTTCTGTTGACAGTCCTCTTCCTTCTCGTGTTTTTGTCGATGGGGAATGCAAATGGAAGAGAAGAGGGAGAGAACCGAGGGGGCGATCCTCCTCGAGTGACTGGTGCTGCTGCTGACTCGAACGGAGGGGGCCGCTCTCCGTCGATCGAGATGATGGGGAATACGCCGCCGGAGAGCCCTGCAGGGTCTCTGTCTCCGCCTTTGTTTGCTCCCCAGGTAATTTCTATCTCTACCTTTTATTGTTGAACGAAACATTGATGAGTTCCTAGGGAGGGAGAAATGGCTGAAGATTGGTGGATTTGCGCTGTGGCCTCAGTTGTACAAGAATATATGGGAGGGATATCTAAAACAATGCAAACTTTCTAGGGGTCAAAATCATGGATTGCGACACGCCAACTGTAAGATTTAGAAAGAGAAAACCAGCCATCTGTTTCTAGGCTGAAGTTTTCCTGGGATTGACTGATATACAGAGAATCCAATAAACCAGTGTTGTTTATGATAGGACATTTTACAATTGTTTACATGGAATAACATCGAGGATGAGCAAGCTAGCCGATATGATCTTGATAGAAACTGAACTATTGGAATATATCCTGAAGACCTTGTCACATATCCTAACCTTCACTGCAAAAATAGATGCTGGAGTAATATATCTATTTAATGATTTCAGTCTTTTCTCTTCTGTAATGATTTATATAAGGGCTCGGCAATGGTGGGTAATGAAGATCATAAAATTGATCCTATCATGATGCAAGCCCTAGAGTTGGGTCTTGTGTGGAAGTGCCGAAGTATGTGTACACCAACACTGTAACATGTCTTCGCGGAGACTCCAACATGATGATGCATCTCCAGGAGATTAACACATTCTGGTCCTGGATTTGAGACAACCATACATGTGGGCCTGGTGGTTCGAAGTTGACTTGTATTTGACGTCCTCCTCAGATTGATGCTGGAGAATTAATGAGCATCAATTTGCCAACCAAGAATGGATGGCGAGGTAGTGGAAGTCCTTTAGTGAGAATATTAGCAATTTGGAAATTAGAAGAGATGTGTGGAAGGCTAATAACATCTCTCTTGTATTCATCTCGGATAAAATGGCAACCAACCTCAATGTGTTTGGCATGCTCGTGAAAAACTAGATTGTAGTAATGCAAACTGCGTTAGTAGTATCTGCATAAAGAGGTTTTACACCTTTTGCAAGAAAACCTATATTTGAAAGCAATCCTTAAAGCCGAAGAATTTCCGAGCAACCAGTAGAATGGCATGATACTTAGCTTTGGTAGAGGGTTTCGAGACCTTTTTTTGTTTCTTACATTTCCAAGAAATCAAGCTATCACCCAAATACATACACCATCTTATTGTAGATCGTTGAGTGTCTAGACAACCGGCCAATCAGCATCTAAATTTGAGAGTGAGGGAGCTATCCATTGGAAAAAATAATCCTTAAGTCTTCGGTGTTCGAAGAAGATAGTGACTAATTTGACAAACAACATCGAAAGGAAGATGTCTAGGATTAGTTAGGAACTGACTTACTAAATTGACTCCATATGAAATATCCACAGAAGTGATCATTAGATATACCAAGCTACCAGCCAGCCAACAATATATAGTAGGGTCAGGAGACCATTGTCTTGCTGAAGTTTGAGATTTACCTTTTGCCGGTGTGCTAATTGGTGTGGAACTTTGAAGTTCCGCCATGTCAGTTAGATCAAGAGCATATATGTGTTGGTTGAGTACTATTCTAAGAAGCATGGACACGGACACGGGACACGGATACGACACGACACGGACACGCCGACACGGCATTTTTCAAAAAAGTAGGACACGGACACATCGGGGACACGTTAATAATATATATTAATTTATATATATAATCATCTACTAAAAAACTAATATCATTTTAACTTTTTTAATCAATTTAGCAATCAACAAATAAAAATTCAACTACCAACTAACAAACATATCAAATTATTAAATATCAATACAACACTAAAACATAATTCATAATCATTAAACACGAAATATCCATAGTTCCATAAAATCCATATAAAGAAAAAGGCGGATCATCTCTTTCCGCTCCCTTAAAAAAAAAAAAACAAAAAGCAAAAGAGAAGCCAATCTTGAGGCCTATTCTTTAGTGAAATATTTATTTGTCTTTTGCTTGTGATATGATTGATTTTTACAATCATATATTTTTCCATGGTATAAAATTGTTATATATCAAGTTTACAAGTTTTAATAACTACATATTAACAAAGTATCCAAGAGATATTAGCCACATGTTTATTTTTTAGTCATAAACACGAGTTAGAAATTGTGGGACACGTTGCAAAAAGAGTGTCAAACAAGTGTTCGAAATTAAGATTTTTAGTTCTTAATTATGGACACATCTAAATAGTATTGGACACGTGTCCGAGAGTGTCCGAGGAGTGTCGGTGTCCGACGCATGTCCGACACGGACACGTCACTTTCTTAGAAGTGTCCGTGTTTCTTAGGTACTATTCTTTAGCAAATTGATGAACTTCAGGACCTAAAAAATAATTTAAAGGTCTGAGATCTTTCATGTGGAAAGAATTATGAAGAGAAGCTTGAAGTTGGTGAACCGTATCTACATTGGGGCCAGTAATGATGATGTTGTAGTAATTCCTTTGGAGGCATGATGAAGAAACATGAAAGGATCATAAGGACTTGGATGGAAGTCCAAGTGTAGAGGGGCATCTTGAAAATTTTCAAACCATGCCCGAGGTGCCTATTTAAGTCCATAAAGAGAATGGCGCAGTTTTGCAACACTATCCTTTAGTTTACCTGAAATGCCCCATGGAAGCCTCATGTATACATCTTTGAGATCCCCATGGAGAAATGCATTCTTGACATTCATTTGGTAGGGAGGCTAGGACTTAGAAGCGGGAACAATAAGAATAGTCTTGATGCTAGTCATTTTGGTGACATGAGCGAATGTCTCATCATAATCAATGCCATGTTCCTGTTTTTTTCTAAGAGCAAGATGACGTGCTTTATACAAGTCCAAGGTTCCATCTGATTTAAGTTTGATGGAGTAAATCCACTTGCATCCTATTTGCTTGACAGAGGGAGGACAAGGAACAACATCCCATGTACGATTGTGCTCGAGAGCATCTAATTCATCCTGCATAGCTTTATTCCAACATTTATGTAACACAACATGAGAGTATGAGCTCGGGATTGTGGTAGATGACATGGTGGCCATTGAGGAGGTGTGGATGAAACCATATCAGTCTGGTGGGACTGAAACATGAGTTGAACACTGCAGCAAAGGATTTTAACTCGAACCAGATGTTGTTGGTGGATCGAGAGAAGTGCCTGTAGTCTCATTATCACATTGCCTCTATGATACACAAAATCAGGATTAAACTTAATAAATGGTGTTTTGTCAAAGAAACAAAGTAACGTCACAAATGATGGGGAATCTGGTGGATCAAGAAAATGTTGAAAAAAATACTAGTTGTAAAAAAAAAAAAAATTCTGGGAAATGCAAATGTGACGAACTTGAGGATCATAGCAAAGGAATCCCTTTTGGTCTTACTAGCATATCTAAGAAATACACATTTAGCAGATTGCACAGTGAGTTTGGTACACTCAGTACGAGGTAGATGTACAAAACACACTGAACAAAAAACATGAAGATCGTCATAAGAGGGTGTGGTATTGTGTAAATATAAAAAATAGGTTTCATTTGCAATAGAAGTGGAGGGCGGTTTATAAGATAGATTGCTGTTGAGAGAGCTTCGGTCCAAAACCGAGTAGGAACTGACAATTTTAGAAGAAGAGATCTAGTTACATTAAGAAGATGTCTATTTCCTTTTGTTTATTCTATTTTGTTGGGGGTGTATGCATATGTGTTTTGAGAAATGTTCCCTTTTTGTTGTAAGAAAGCCCCTGAATTAGAATGTAAAGTCATAATTCATTAGAAAACTGATTCCCAACATATTCTAAGAATATCTTAAAAACATTGAGGTCACACAATGTTTATAATGTGCATGAGATAAATTAGGAGCAATTCCCCATACGTCACTCTGAACCAATTTAAAACATTGAGTGCTAAAAGAAGTAGATGTAGGAAGAAAAGGAAGTGTGTCTTACCTTTTCCCATTTTACAAATAGCAAAATCAAAATAAATATTTCTAGAACAACCCACGGAGTTTTTCAACAAACTAGAATTAAACATGAGAGACAGTCTTGCAATTCAGATGTCAATGTCTTTCAGTTACACAATTGGCAATTATTTTGAGTAGAAAAGAAAAATCATTTGCATTCTTATTCTTAATTAATGTTGATAGATCGAGTGGAAATAAGCATCCACATTTAGGCTCCTTTGCAATCTCCTTTCCCAACATCTGGTCCTGCACAACATAACTAGAAGAAGAAAGGGAGATGTTACAATTATTTTCAACAAGTTGCCCAATTGAAAGGAGATTTGAAGTTAAACTTGGGCAGAGATCAATAATTTTTATAGGAACATAACTAAAAATATCTCCCATGGCATTATTATGGATTTTCCCTCCATCAGTTGTTTGGATGTGATGGTTTCTAGTATATTGTTTCAAATTGGAGAGTTGTGCACTGGATGGCGTCATGTGATTTGATGCCATTGAATCAAGGTACCACATAGAAGAAGCCAGTTGTCTGTTACCTGAGATGCCAAATACAGACAATGCATTGAGAATTATCTGTTATGCTAATTAAGGGGTGAGGGCAGAAGAACCGGGCTGTGTAGGCATTGATCATTGATGTGAAAGTAGCATTAGGAGTAGAAGAATTGAATGTGACAACATATGCTTGAGCAGTTAGTGATTGTGGACATCGACGGCATTCAGTAATGATATGCCCCATTCGTTTTCAGTAATTGCAGAATTTTTGGTTGCATTGAGATGCAATGTGACCATTCTTTTTGAAACTGTAGCATTGCACTTATATCCTGAGTCTAAGTAGCTTGAGATGTCTGAGGATTTTGAGGAGTTCCTCTGGCAAAGTATGCAGCTGGTTTTTGTTGAACTAAATAGGCTTTTGACAGGAGACCTTCTTCTTCACGAAGAAGTTCATTCAGGCAAACATCTAAGGATGGCAATGGCATCTGACCCCTTAGAGCAGATGTGAGTTGCATATTTGGGCTGTAATTTCATTAAGAACTGGTCTTTCTAACTAGATGCTTGAAGTCCTTGAATTGCAATAAGAACATCAGCATGAAATTTGTATATTTGATACCATCATATTCCGTCCATAGGTTTCGGAAGCCAGAAAAGTAATCTTGAATGGACAAGTTACCTTGTGAATATTCTGCAATTTCACATTCCAGTTGAAACTACCATGCAGAATTATTGCACTCATAAACTTTCTGCAAGCATTCTTTCATTTCCTTTGAAGTTTTATTGGGTTTGAGGTTCATGATAAGATGAGATTCAACTGACCCAAGGATCTAGGATTGGATCCAAGTTTTAATCTTGACATCCCTGGTATTGCATCTGAAAATCAGTTTCTAATCCTCTGTTGGTTTGGGGTCAAATCCAGAAATATCCCTCCATAGCTCCTTAGATTCAAGCTACAGTCGAAATTCAAATGCCCAGGATGGTTAATTTTTTCCATTGAATTGAATCAACTTGACCACAGATTTCTCCATTTTTGACTTGAGTTTGCAAATAAACAATACCAATACAGTGCATCACAAACTCAACCAAAATATCCAGCAACCAAGTAGTATCCAAAATAGATTCCGGATGTATCAGATCTGTGATCAAATCACAGATTTAGCAAAAATCTGGTTCAGGCAACCAAAATTTTGACCAGTGTGGTGCACTGGTGCCCACAAATTGATCTGACTGAAAATCAGTTAAGAGAATTTTGAACAGACTCAAGTTTTCTTCTAGCTGCACCAGTTGTATCAAAATCCACTCTCAAATCAAGATTTTGTACAGTTGTGATCAATACTAGTACATAAAACAAAAAAGTTCACAAATCCAAGTAGAAGGCCTACTTTTGGGCTTGGAAAAATTCTGAAAAAATCTCCACAATTACCGGAAGAAATAGTCGGCCAACACTGGAGTGGTCCCTAACGGTTCGTGATGATTGTTGGTGGGCCACAAATGATCATGATGAGATGCGATGCGATACGATACGCCTTCTCCCAAGAACTGGTTCCAGAAACTTCAGAGGAGATTCTGATGATGTTAAATTTGAATATGAGGGACAGTAATCAAGTCGATACAGCCTTCACAAAGATACCGTCAGGTTGACCCTTCCAAGTATGTTGACAAGAGCTGTTAGACTCTTTCAAAACAGAGTTGAGTTGAAAACTCGATGCTGAGAGACTAAAACGTCTGAAACCTACTGACTCCAAGACTTAGGGCTCTCATACTGAATCATTCAAACAATAATCTTAGAAAACTTATATTGGATTTGATTTGAGTGTCCCCTTTGGAGATTGACCCTTTTCATTAGATAGAATGAAGATGCCTCAATCAAGGCCACAAATTTGTATCCAAATCTAAATGCAATTAATTACTATCTAAAATGAATCTCTGTAAAAGGAAACTGTATAATGTGTCTTGGATCAAATCCTTTCAAAGAGATTAACACAGTCTGGTCCTGATTTGAGCATAAGTTAACTTGTATTTGACAATTTTCACTACCTTTTCCATCAATAATAACTATGCAAGTTTGCAATGTACTGTACCCTTTGAATGGACAAAAAATTTCCACAACCATTTCTTTTCAACATTAGGTGTAGTCTCCTTAAGGACCATGAGAGCTTCACCATCCTTTTCATCTTCTATTTCCTCCGCTTCATCGGTTCTTTATTCTAAGGAATGAGGATCATCTTGTGTATTTGGTTCATCACATTCACCTTCAAGTGGGGTCATTCATTTGCATATTCAAATGATTGATGCCTCAGTTGGTAACACTTTAAGCGTGTCACCTCACTCTGACTTTCAGACTTGGAAAAAAAAACTTTTTTTGAGAAACTAGCACTTGGATTAGAATTCAGCTTTGATGGGGTCTTTTTTGCAATCCATTTAGACACACTTTATTTTCTTGCATGATAATTTGCAATATCCTCACCTCTGGTTTGATGGCATGTTGGATGATCTGATCAACAGTATCAAAATTCGTTAATGCAATTATATGTTGTATGTTTATTCTTAACCATGAAAATATCGGTCAACTAAAACATCATTGGTCTTATTTAAAGCACATCGAGCTTGCATCGTCATAAACACCTTTAAACACTCAACTACTGACTTGGATCCTTGTTTTTGCATATTGAAAACTTTAATGTAAATCTCTTGAGTAATTGAAAAGGGTACTTTTCTTTCAAAAGGTTCTTCATTTTGATCCATGTTTCAATAGGATTTATGTTGTGGTTCCTCCTTTTCTTTTGCAACTCGGTCCATTATATCACAGCATAATTACAAAGGCATGTTGCTAACTGGGTGACTTGATGACCCTTAGTCATTGGCTTGTGTAGGAAAATATTTTCTATGCATACAAACCAATCAGTAAATTCACCTGGGTTCAATTTTCCTTCATATTTGGGAATCATGTGTTTAATTCCTATCTCAGTCAACATTGTTTGTTGGTTGATCTTGTTGATTCTGCATATTTCCTCCATCACCTCTGTAATTATTCGCATGCTTATTATTTTCTAAATCTGTCATTTTGGTATCCTTTTGTACAAGAGTTTCTTGGAGTTGAATGATCATTGCAGATGAACATTCCAGTTAATTTTGCAATGGTTTTGGTCAATTCCTCCATTCATATGGATGAAGACTCCATTGTCTTCTTCTTATAAAACCTTTTTTTTATACAACCTAAAAATTTTGTCTGACTCCACGAATGCGTAGGCAAAAATGAATCTGAATTCAAACTTTGGATAGCTCCAATATTGCCAAAAAAAAAAAAAAAAACCTGTGCCATTGATTTGGTCAAAGTGCTATGACTGAACTTGTTGATGTAGGCTTACATCATTTTCTGAAGTGATGCTGCTGACCAGTTGCTTCTAGCAACTAGTCTTATGATTTGAAGAGCTACTGCAGTTTTGTGTAAGAAGTAAGAACTATCCTGACATGTCCTGTACTTTAAAGCAAGGCCCACATGTGCCTCTCTTTTATGTCTGCGATTTCTGGACCCAAGAGGAGAAGAAAAGGGTTGAAACCCTTTCCTGTTTTTCACTACTTCAACAATCTGGAGATGGTGAAGTGAGGGGCTCTGTCTGGTGGTGAAACGAAGATTGTGGTTGGTGCTTTCTTGCTACTTGGTCGACAATGTGGAGGGAATGTGTTGGAGCTTATGCTTGTGGTTGTCTTCGAAGGGGGGATGCCAATGGTTCTGCAAGTGGCAACTGATGCATCCATGATGGGGACGGGGGTGTGGCCGGCTGGCGCCAAGTATGCCTCATTCCACTCTCTTCTCACTTCTTCTTCTCATTTCTCTCTCCACTTTTTCCCCTCCTTCTTTAGGTGTTGGGGCAGGGTCTAGGTTTTTTGTTTTTGGTTGGGGTTTGGGATAGTTTGGCTCAAAATAGAACGGAATGGACAAACAAAATTCATGTAGCCGACCCCAACATGATTGGTATAAGGCTTTGATGATGATGATGTTGTTGTTTTGGATAGTTTGATATGGGATTGATTTAGTTCGGCTGAGTGATGGTGGTGGGTGGGTTGATTTGGTAGGATGGATGGTGCGGGAAGATGGGTGAAGGGGATAAGGTTTTGGGGGTTTCTCCTAATGTGACTCGGGTCAAGGTGACTGATTCCTGGTTGGGGCGATTGGGATTTGATGTTGTCGGTTAGGATGGGAGTTGAGATGGATTCAGATGGGATGAACAAGATGGGTTTAGGGTAAATAGGGATATGGAGATAGATGATGGAATGGATGGAGCGCAATCAAGATGATCACCTGAATATGCGGATCGATTGAAGAGGATTGTTTGGCTCTAATACCAATAGATGCGGGCCCCAGGGTTTGGGCTTGCATGGAAGTGCCAAAGCATGTGTCTGTAGACACTTTAACATGTCTTTGCAAAGGCTTTACGAGGAGGACGCACCTCTGAGGGATAGAAAACCCGCAATAACATTATTCCAATAATCAAAGTTTGAGAATTCTTCTCTACAATGCAATATAAATATGAAAATCAACTTAGGGGCTAAGAAAACCTAATCAAGCAATAAAAACTACCCTAATTATAACTCTTTCAATAAAATTAGAAACCTACTAACAAATAATTAGGGAAATAAAAAGAAATAAAAAAATATTCCTAAACTATCTTGGTTGGTCCCACATGTAGGCTTATCCATTTTGCATTTAGAGCAAAGAGCAATAAAAAACTATGCTAGTCTTCGTTATACTTCGGAAAGATATGGCATCCTAAGGAAATTGAGGATCATTATCGTTAGTTTGTTTCAGCCATAGAGCTACATAGCGGCCACTATGCAATATTGGGCATAGTGGCCAAAACTGCTACGCTAAATTGAATTTAGCCCCACTATGGACCACTACAATTTAGCCGCTACGGAGCAACTATGAAGTGTGATTGGTAGCTATTTTCCAATTTTTTTTTTAAATACATAGTAAGGCTTATTTCTTTACTTTTTCTCTCCAAACAACATTTTTATGCAACTTTTCTACTCTTATATTTTTGAAAGAACACCAAAACATAAAGGATCTTGCTGAATTGAAGTTATTGAAATGAGTTCCTCTCAATGGATCTTCTTTAGGTAATGTCCTGACAAACACCCCAAAATAGAGCCTCTATCAGGGGTACTACTCATATGGTGACTATGGTCAAACTGAATATAGATATCTACCTCCTCGAGTTCGTATGATGCCTTTTTAGTATTACAGAATCCCTATGCCAAAAAATATCAAATTCAGCATGGTGGGCATATGCAATATGGTAGTGGCACTACAAATGATAACAAATATGGGGATGAGGATAATGATATCATATACCCTAGTCGACATTCTCTTTGGTACTAGTGCCAACCAACTAAGGTCGTTCACTAATCTATACTCTTTAAGTGGATTGTATTATTATTATTATTATTATTATTTATTAAGTATTCACTGTTTAGTGTTTACTATTGCACTCCTAAGTTCCAAGTCAGTTTGTGTCTTGACTTCAAGTTCAATACATTATTTATTTTGATTATATTTCTTCGCCACAGTTTTTTTTGTAAGCCTTTCATTAGTTTCTAAGTTAGCATATAACTAAGCAATATGAATATATGTGAAAAAAATGATCATTGCTATTATTTTTTATTAATACAGCGATACAAGTCCTCATGCAATTTGGGTACCGCTACTTCCTCTTATCGTAGTTACTTTTGCAAGAAAAACACATATTCTACTATTTTTTAATCTTCTGGATTTTCTAAAAAATTTTTATATATAGTTTTTTATTTTATCAAAACACACTGCAATGCCGCTATGTAGCACCACTACTGCTACATAGCGCCCGTTACATAATGTTTCGGCGGCGGACCACTACGCCTGCCACTACCGCTATTTTCATTCTTGGACTCAGCATCCATTTAAAACAGAGTAGAAATCTCTGAATAAGATATTTCTCTCATCTTGATTTATTGAAAATGCGTCTGTATCCAGTTGGTAACATTTTCCAAAACTTATTTTGCATACAGACCTTAAAAATAATCTCAGACTGGCTTGTCATCCCAAACTTTGCACAATGCATTCCATTTGTGGTTGAAATGAATTGGCTGTCCAATCCCAAGTCACTATCGTGGAATTTATACTTCTCGTTCTTCCAATTTCCGTAAGTTCATCTGCTTATTTTTTTTCAGATTCTAGTGACTATCTTCCATAAACTTTTCCAAGACAGAAAATTTCTGGTCATATATAAATTCTAATTGTAGTTGGATCAAGTTGAAAGTAATTGATTGACTGGTTTCAGATGCCATAAGTATATGTATTCATTCCAAGAATACCCCGAGAAAAAAAAATTCAGCAGACATTTCAATGAAATATGTAAAGGGATAAAACAAACCTAGATAATTTTATTTAAAGCTATGTTTAAGACATTTACCTAGTTGCATAAGGAATAAATACAAAGTCTTGGAAATAGATCCACCTTTTATACTCAAGGAAGAAATTGGGGATGGAAAGGATTGGAAAAAGGAAAGAGCAATCATGTTGATTATCAGATACAAAATCCAAAAAAATTAGAAAGTCAATGGTCTATATCAGATATGTTAGAGATTTTTTTTACTTTGAAAATAAGTTTGAGATTTTTTACCCAACAAAAAACTGCAGAAGTGCCTCGGCCTCTCTTCAGTGTGAACTGTAAAGGAAAACTCCTAAACTCTCCAGAGAAGGGCTCCCTAATTGGGACACTTGACCTTCTTCCTCAATCATTAGATGAATAGACAATCTTCAGAATACCTTGAGCAGAGACTAGATAACGGCAGAGCTTGTATGCTCTGATACCATGTGTCTATGTTGAGAGAAATTGGAGATAAAAAGCTTTGATGCAATGTGAACATCTTAGAAGAAATGACAGAGAGACTTGATTGAGTGCACCTTGTCCTTTACAGCCTAGAACGATTGATCCGATCTCAATTACAGCATTGATGACAATGTATAGTGCTCACCTAAAAGGAAAAAAAATGAATAATTGAAAATTGTACCTTACACTTTTGGTGACCCTGATCTTTGACTTGCATATGGTCCTCTTTACCATCCAATACTTTTTGTCTGTTTTTTCAATTATGGATGTTTCTTCATCCTCTATGGAACTTTGACTTTGTTGAAATCTTGGTATGATCTTTACCCTGCTATGGATTGCTTGTGGAGGTACTATAGAGATTTTCCAGGCTCTATCCCCAGTTGGTATTATTCTGATATTGAACCCTGCTTTTCTGTGAGGGAGGGTAAAAGGAAATGGTTTTTTTTTTTTTCTTCCTATCTAAGTTTTATGCTTTGTAATATTACCCAAGTAAGCTTGGTAACTTCTAGTGTCAAATGCCATAAATTGCTTGCTATGCTTTACAGGTTCCTGAGGCTCCCTTGCACAGGGTGGCAGATCTTCCTCAAGTCTACAACCAGATATCGATGAATGACTCTCAAGGACCTTTGGATCTCTCACCTGAGGAAGGAGTCCCGACCATTATCACATGGAGCTATGGAGGAAAGGATGTTTCAATAAAGGGATCATGGGACAACTGGACATCTAGGTAATTTGAATGGCCATTAAAGGGAACCTCTCTTGAGCACTGTGTCATTATAATTTCACCAGACAAAGCCTGTGTGACTGAACAAAAATGAAGGGGAGATTTGAGAGAATTTTCTGTGGTAATTCTCAGGCCACATGATTCACTTATATAATGCTACATGTAGTGCCCAATTAGGGTTGGGAGCCCTCATTACGGGAGATTATACTTTATCCTACATTTACATTGGCTCTTATCTTGAATACACAACAGACCCATGGGTTGTTTGTGTTACTTCCCAATTTGGATCAACATACATGTCCCAAATTGCAAGGCGTAACTAGTTTGGGGTTTGAGTTATTTCGACTCTTACAATAATTTCCTCTGTGGTTTTACTTTGACCAACAGGATAGTGTATGTGAGGTTGTTTAATTTGAATTTAAGTCATAAATCATCACTTTAGAGATCTAAACAGAGCATATACAGTTCTATTCTATTCACAATGCTAAAGTGTTAAAGTTGGCAACATAAAATAGTAGCATTTTAAATTTATAGCCTCCAATATAAAGATCAGCAAAAGACAGTATAGCCACTCAAAGTAAACCGGCCCCAACATGTCGAAGCTCACACATCCCGATGTCTATTTGATGTGTGCAGAACTCAATTGTCAACTTCTAGGGAATCTCCTGGTCGGGGTAAAAGAACCATCACCTGTAACACGAAGGTTACTTCAGATAACTAGCAAGTAAACTAGTACAGTAAACATAAACATGATATGCATTTGTATTTTAAATTGATAGTAATAATATAAGCAGATAAATAATTGAATGAATAAATATGCATGAATGCAGAAACATGAAAATCAAGGTTACACATCTAACAAGAACCCTATCAAACCATATGGCAACCACGTAAGCTAAATACTCCTAAGACAATTATAATCATGAAGAGAGACATGAACCATAATAACATTAACATGAAAAACAAAACAAAAATGGATACCCAACATAATCATCCTGTGGCCATCTTTTACATCACATGTGGTTTCTGCAGCATAGTTACTCCCACAACGTACCTGGGACTATGCTGCAGCTAGTCTATCATAAATCATAGCATAATGCAGTCCATCTCTTACTGTGTCCAGTTACCAAAGCTAAGTGGTGTGCCAACTTAAGAATACATGCCAGACACATTTCTTATGAAAACGGGATTATTTTTTTGGAACCAGGTTTGCCATATCCATAACATGACAAATTTTAACATATCATGTAGTGTAAACTGGATACAAAGGACATATCACTAGGAGTGCAGGTGATCATAGGATTACTGATAATGACATGAAAATGTGTTAATCAAAGCACTCCACCCTCATCCCCAGGCACCCTACGCAGTCCACTTTTGGGGGTCCTAGATGGTGGTCCTGGACAGATCGGTCTCACACTATGATATATAAATAGGACATAGGAATACAGGAGCTGATCATAGGATTACCAATGGCAACATGATAATGCATGACCACCAAAAATGGCTACAAGGTCCATCATAAAATCTGGGTTGCCCAATAACACCATTAAACAATAATGTGTAGCTTTAGGGTTACAGTTGTTGGTGTTACTAAAGTTAATTTAATAAAGAGGACCCCTGATGAAGACCTTGTTTTTTAGCTATGCTACTGTCAACTTGAAGGCAACTGTAGATCAATGTCTGCTTTAGACGCCATCTAATATACTCTTCTAGAAACTCGGTATCATTTGAGTATCATAGGGTACCTTTCCAAGCTAGAAAACTAAGTCTGAAAATTAATTGGGTAAATCTGGGTTCCATGGTTAGCTCCACAGTTAACCATGAGCACACAGGTCTGATACACAGGTTTTAGGTTCCCTATTTCATTTGAACTACAGTAAGCTTCATGATGAGCTCATGGTTAGTCATGAGGGGTTCCACAGTCAACCATGGTATTCCTCACAGTTGGCTGTGGAGCTGCAGAAACCTGCAACTCGATTCCAGGTCACTCTATTTCTAAACCTAAAACTTATGTGTTTCCATCCCTTTTCATTCATACAATTGAGATGCCAGTACCACTACTTAAAAAACAATTCTAAAAGCATCATTTAATCAAATAAAACTTCAATTTCATGATTTTTAAGGTACAATCGTAATATGAGCTGAAACTTGAAATTTGTCGAGAATTAACTGAAAATTTTTGAATGAAACACATGTAACATGTTTAGAATACCAATTTACATCCCTTGAATCTGAGATTTACTGTTTTCTGTCAAAATTACACGACCCAAGCTAAGTTCAGCGATGGAGAGGAGGAGATGAAGAAGATGGAAAAGCTCTTGATGATGATGGAGATGAAGATGGCTGCAGAGAGGAAGAGGAAAGAACCAAAGAGGACTGGGAGCTCCTGGGATGAAGAAGAGAAGAGGAGAGAAATGGAGAAACTGGGAGAAATGTGGAATTTAAAAGATTTCCAGAATTTCCAAAAATTACAAATAAGTCCACATGCATCGAAACACAGTATTTGCATCGAAACACAGTATTTCTGATCAAATGGAACATCAAATCAACAAAGTCCAAGAACATAATATACTCAAAATAATGTTCCTGAACGAACGAAGACCCCCTAACATTCTCTCAAATTACAAATAAGTCCTTTCTAAGGTCAAAATCCCACTAAATCTCAAAACAACTATTAAAAAGATTAATTAAACAATGAACACTGCTGAAAGTCAGGATCTCACAGTCTGACTTGCTAAACTATTGGGCCTATGACTCATTTGACCTAGGGCCATAAGTACATCTTCTTTACAGTCAAACCCCAGCTCATTTATGAGATATTAAATTTGAGGCCACACCATCTAGATCTAGATAAGTGTTGGGAGAGAAAATCAAAACAGGTCCCCTTGTAATAGGCCTGAAGGCACAGCCTAAATCCTGACAATGCAGGCTGGCTCAAATTGGGCTGTGCAAAACTGATGTAGTTAGGAATCTGCAGTAAAATGATGACAGAATCTGTTGTTTGCTAAAATGAATGGTTTGGGTCTGGATTTATTTGTTTAGGCCAAGACTTGAGGGCCGTACTCCTTGTTTCTATATTTGCAATGATGTTGTGGTTTAAAATTTCAGGAAGTCACTGCAGAGGTCAGGCAAGGATTATTCAATCCTGTTGGTCCTCCCATCTGGTATCTACCGCTACAGATTCATTGTGGATGGTGAATGGAGATATAGTCCTGATCTTCCTTCCATAGCTGATGAGATGGGTTGCATAATGAATCTCCTTGATGTTAGTGTATGTATTCTTCTCTTGCTCTGATACACACTTGTCAGAAAAATTTAGAACACATTGTCTATAGCTTAAGGGATAAACCATATAAAAAAGATGCCTGATTATTTTGTTATGTGTTCCATTGAAAGTCCTGAGCGCTTCATGCAGTGGTAATTGCACCTCATTGTGCTAATCTTGCACATATTACAACTCACAGATTCTTTGTAGTCTTTTCCACTGCACTTGTGAAGTTTGCTTGAAGTCGTCGCGAGCATACATATTGATTATATGTTGTCCCACATAGCTGAAAGGACTCTCACAAACCCCAGACACCCCTTTCGTCCTCCAATATCTGTGGAGTTTACGGAGGAAAAAAAAAAAAAAAAACTCACAAAGCTTACAGTGAGCACTTGCAGAGAGCCCCTTTTACAAAGTTGGAAAATAGAGTGAAGTGCAAGAACAAGAGAAAACGGATGCCCAAAAACACATCCCATTCACATTCCATCACATTACAAAGGCAACAGAAATCCCTAACAAGTTCTAGGTATCCTCAGAGTCTGCCACAACCAAAGTGTAGGAAATACAATGCTTCTTCCTCCCCTTTCCCTTCTTCATCATCATTACCATCTTCTATTTCCAAACCTCTCTCCTTTCTCAACAACATGAAGATGGAATTGCATCGATGTCATTTCAGAATGATGAATGGGAAGATGTACATGTGCAGTGGGGAATAAGGAATTGAATTTTTTTAAGTAGGATCCAACATTATTTAATGTGTATCAAACTAGGATGAAGACGAATTGCTTTTTTGGGAGTTTGATGATTGGTTTTTTGTCAAAAATGGCTGAGATTGTTGGAGCATGGCAGGCGTTTGATGTCTTGATCAAATGGCTAGGAGTCCCTGAATCAGATGCTGCATGGGAGCATTACAAGCTGACTATGGAGAAGTTTCTTGATGCTAACATTGTGGTCAAGGTTTCTTCAACTGGGGTGGATTGATACATGTTGATTATATGTTGTCCCACATAGCTCAGATATCTCACGATTGCCATGGTTGTTTTGATTAATGAGATCTGATAGTGTTCTGTTAATAGATTCCTGATTCCTGTTCTGTTAATAGTTGCCATGTTTGTTTTGAATATTCTGAGCTGTTCCATCTCACAAACCCAAGACACCCCTTTTGTCCTCCAATTCATGTTGGATTGTCCTTAAAAAATTCAGTTCCTCATTCCCACTGCATCTGTACAACTTCTCATTTAACATTCTGAAATGACGTCCATGCAGTTCCATCTCCGATTGCCTTTTGGACTTGATAGGCCAACGTTGCTCCTTTTGCAGTCCAGAAATTCTCCAGTTGTTGCTGTATCTCAGTTAGCATCTTGCCATGGCGTTCAGAGATTTCCTTCAATTTGCTTGAGAATTTTATAAGACGCCCGTTGCTCCTCCATTTGTAATCCTTGTGTTCCTTCTACCATCTGAGGTTGATGCTCTGATGCCAATTGTTATGTGATTTTCTTGGAAACCCCAAGGTATGGTGAAAAATAGATCTTCACTGCTCAAAGAGAAAGACAATGGGATAAGATCTAAGAGACTGCACCAAAAAGTCTTTTTAACAGAAAAGCCATTGATACCTAGTTAATTTCTAGTTCTACCTTAAGTACAGTGTCTCACAATGTGAGTACAGGAAATTCCAACGCCTACATCAACCTAAGGACCTGCTCTACATGCCGAAGCAGTTCAAACAGACTTACTATGTGAGAAAAACTGCTACTCAAAAAAGAAAAACTCAGTCAACAATCCTACAGACTCTATTAACATAACACTACCAGAACTTATTAATCAAAACAAACGTGGCAATTGTGAGATGATGTGAGCTACGTGGGAGTGACATGTATCATACAAGTTAACTGCACCATAATAATGAGCAGTCCTTTGTGTGGCCACTCGGAACTATCACCAATTGCAATGGCGGGGTTTCATCTGGACGAGGTTTTGATTAAAAAAATTGTCCTTATTGAAGATTTTGACGTTTGAGGACGGGATAGTTCAATCTTGTTATTACTCCAATTAAGATCAATATTTGGTCAGTGTTGACAGAAGTCGGAAAAAGGAAGGTGATTGAGGTAGTCAGATTGATGATGATGAATACCAATCCGATTAGGACCAAAATTTGGACCAGTTCAAACATAGTGGGTATGTGGGTGTGACATGATTGTAGTGACTATGTTCTTAGCAGAGTTTAATTTATAAAGAGATATGTTGTTCTTGTACTGTTTTTTTCAAGATGTCTCCTTGTCTTGACTATATTCTAAGAAGAGTTCAATTTACAATATCAGAGATGCGTTTCTCGTACTTTTTATTCAAGATGCCTCCTTAAAGTCAGTCTTAAAGAGTCTTTATAATTGAAAACTTGTTAAAATAGATGGGTTCTAGTACATATTGGCTTGTTCGTATCTTTATTTTTCTGTTGACCCATTACTTCATTCATCCATGATGGGGTCTCCTTGACGCCATGCATGGACAATCTAACTGGTCCTCATAGTGGTTAGTAGGTTTTGTACGAATATAATAGATAATCCTATCCATATGATTAATGGTCTGAGCTATATGAACATGACAATGTATACAGGTGGCTCAGTTGGCACAAATGATGTGACTTCTGTTCAGTTACCAATCAGTTGTAGGACTCAAAAGATGGATAGTCAATGAGTCAAACCCACATAAGCACAGGCTGAGGTCCATCATATTCATCAGTGGGGGTCCCTCTCACAGATTGACCAAGGGCCATGGTCCATGGACCTCAAGTGGGACAAAGTAAAATACCACTTGGAATGGTGGATGCCAAATTGCCCTTCCATTTTCCAGTTGAGGGAATTTTACTCTTTTTTTTTTCTGCAGGATTATGTGCCGGAAATTCTGGAGAGTGTCACTGAATTTGAGCGTCCACCATCACCTGAGTCGAGCTATGGCCAGCCCTTTCCAGTGGATGAGGACTTCACAAAGGAGCCACCGGCTGTCCCATCACAGCTGCATCTCACCGTCCTTGGAATGCAGACCTCCACTGCAGAAGCTTCCTCCAGGCCCCAACATGTTGTTCTCAACCACCTGTTTATAGAGAAAGGGTGGGCTTCTCAGTCCCTTATCGCACTCGGCCTGACCCACAGGTTTCAGGCCAAGTATGTCACTGTTGTTCTCTACAAGCCTCTGAGAAGGTCATAATAACAATTATAAGAAAGGTACCACCTTTTGTACAGGAATTAAATGATTGTTGGCACAGTCATTTCTTTGAAACGTCAGTTTTCTCTGATCAAAAGTTTTCTTTGGCTACATGTTTTCATGCAAGCATGATCACTTCTCTTTATTTTTTTCCATTTTCCATTGACATTTCTGGGGAAGGATCAGCTTTCTTGTCTTGAGTTTCATTTTCATCATTTGCATATTGGACTCAGTGATGTGTAGTGTTTCAGCCCTCACATATAATAAAGCTACCTGTCAAACGTGTTGAATATTTTTAAGTAGAAGTGTTCAGTATATGATTAAATACCTGAAATGTCTGTCTAATCAGTGTTTCCTAGTCCGAGGCCCATCCAAGATGGGTTTCGCTTAAGGTTCAACCTTGAATTTGTGACATTATCCACTTTTTGAGAGAAGCTACTATAGTTTAGAGACAAGAAATCAACACAGTAGTTTATAATCTTTCAGAGTTATTTGGTGAAATCTTATGTTCCAAATATGTTTGCAGTGCCATTTATTCTAGTGCTGGTAACAACCCTCGCTTTCCAATCTAAAGCGTCTTTATTTTAGGATTTGTTTAGATGTAAATAAAACAGGTTAAGAAATCTGTCTACAGTTCAATTTCCAAGCATAGTTAGTTTTCTTCATATTTTTTCCCTTATCCAGACTCTTATGGTGGAGAGAAAAGGTTGAGAAAACTGTCGTTTCAAATTTGCATTTTGGGAATCAAAAGGCGCCAACTAGGGATCAATCTTAAGTTGGCTGTGTGGGAGTTGGCGCCTCATCCACCAGGATAACCTTATATTTTTCAAATAAAAAAAAAGACGATTACATTCACTGTAGAGGATTTTATAGGAAAAATTCCATTATATTCACTGTAGACCAAAAATGACCTAAAAAATGTGTACCACTATAGCAATCTCAAGGGCCCTTTTTTGTTCTATTTTTTTGTTGTTTTGCCGAGTGGTGATATCCTTGTTTTTTTTTCTCTCTCTTTACAATTAAGCAATGATATCACCACCCAGGTTAGCATTATGATGAAGGTTGGATGGTAATGATAGGTGAAGTAGAAGATGGTGGTGATGGGAAAATGTGAGAGATGGATCTTAGTAGCAGGTAGGGATTGGCTTGTGTGCTGTGAATTGGATTGATAGAGAAGAGAGATAAGAGGAAATGAGATGGGATGATGATGAGGTAGTAGTTGTGTACGGAGATGGGATAAAAATGCTGACAAAGGTGGGTTGTAGAAAGTAATAATGAAAGAAGAATTAGGGGAAAAAAAAAATGAAACCAACAATGAAAGAAAGAAGAGAGAAAAGGATGGGTTCAATAGAGAAAGAGAGAGAAAATGTGAGTTCTCTGGGATAGGGGTGATGTTTTATTCGTTTGGTTAAAAGAAGGTGAATTGGTTTAGATGAGTTTGTTTAGGATGTGAGAAAAAAGGAGATGAGGAAGGTGATAGATCTAGATGATGTGTATGTGGTATTAGGGTGTTTCAGTAACAAGCTCCTGATTGCACCCAAGACTTTGACCATTGAGGTGATTATATCATCAAAGAAAATGTTATGTGGGTAGGGGTTCACTTGGTAGAGGTGAAAAGAGTTGGATGGAGGAGTTGGAGAAAGGAGGATGAGGAAAAAAAAAATAAAAGGCTAGTAGTGGTGATATTTCTGTTCTTATATGTGAGTGAGCGGGGATATCACCACTTGGAAACAAAAAATACTAAAAGGTCCTTTGGGACTACTATCATGGATATTTAATTTTTAGGTCCTCTTTTGTCTACATGAAATCTGAGGAAATTTTCTTGGTAAAACGCTCTTACAAAATTAAATTGGCATATTTTAAAGTAACAGTGTTGCCAGGGTTGCAATTTAATTGTGAAAATGTTCCGCTATGAGCAACTATGAGTGTAGTCTAGGCCCACCTTTTAGCAGTGCAGCCTTTTTTATTCTTTCCATCCCATGATCTAGCATTTGGCATAATTTTTCATTGACTAGACGTTTACCCAAACATTGGATTGGTGTACTGATAAAACATATCATTAAATTTTTATTTTTTTAAATTAAAGGCTAGGGTAATCTGGTGGGGCTGATATTTTGAATCCTTATCCTCTCATTGATAAGCTTGGATTTAAGTGGGCCACGTGTTGTTCGCAATGCCATGCTAGTGATTTTGAAAATTGACACATGAGGTCATGATCATCTCCATCCTGGCCATGGGACTTTTTTCCACATATTTTGTGTAACATGATTAAAAGGCCATAATGATGATGATTATATTGGATCAAAATAAAGGAAAAATATGGAGTAAACATGATAATAAGAGGCATGATGATTATCACAACACAAAACGAAGAATGATCGAGAAGGATTGTTTTTAACGTCCAAACCCTTTGTTCAACTATTTGTTCTTGGTTTATTTTCTGGACAATGCATGAGCCATGTTCATAACGACCACAATGAGCAAAAATGACCACAGAAAGCGTTCGATCATGGTCGTTCAAGACATGACCAACTACTTTTTAATTGAAAGCACATTTTGTGTAACATGATAAATGACCATAATCAATCATAAGGGGATCAAAGTGAACATTCTAAATGTGACAGTCAAATAAAATAAGCATGATCATAACAACAAGCTTAGAGCACGATACACACTCAACCCATATATGTATGTATATATGGGAAATAATCCTATGAGAACTAATTTTTACCACTATTTTGTGAGAAGTCCAGGTAGAACTTATTTATCACCCAATTCAAATATTGTAATACACAAAGACTCTCCTGATGGTCACACGTCCCAAGTTACGGTTAAATCTGAATTTACTAGACCATTGGATTGACTGTGCACTAGTTTGAATCACATTCGATTATGAGCAAAATGACAAAGTCAAGCTAGAAGCTTAAACTAAGTCCTAGACTTAGTGACCTTAAGGCTTTAACGCTTTGGCATGATAGATTAGGTCCCTTTAGGTTATTATGCTAAGGCAAATTATTGATAGCTTTTTTGGGCACTCCTTAAAATACCATCCATTAACTTTCTTTTCTGCAAAGGATATAAGGTGACCTTTGTGAACCCATAAAATTCCTCTAATGGACCTTTTTAGGTATTTTATACTTTTGATTGATACTAACATCCATTGGTTGGATGTTTGCCTATTTTTTCAATTTATACCCCCCTATTGACACAAATTATTAAACTTATGATATACTTCCTTAAGCATCTTATTAAACTGATAAGGCTTGATATCGTAGGTTTGTGACCTACATGAACCCACAACGTACATTGGGAATCTATGTTGGTTATACTTTATGCCCAATTATTAGATATCTAAACCCAATGACATGAGATATATTCACTGTTCGTTTTGCTGATTGTTATCTTGATGAGACAGTCTTCCCGCCGTTAGCGAGAGATAAGCGAGTTCCTGAAGAACAGCGAGAATTAATGTGCAATACTTCCACTTGGTCTCATCTAGATCTATGTACTTCACAATGTAAGAATGAAGTATGGAGAATTGTGCACTTAATTACAAACGAATTCCCTGATGCTTTTAATTATGCAGCAAAAGTGACTACCTCACATGTATTAGCTATGAACACACAAGCACGAATTAATGTCTCTGTATGAAAAGCACAAATTAGTATCCCTGTAGAACAAAATTCCAAGCATGGTAGCAAATAAATTTGTTACACATCAAAAGCGTGGCAAACCTATAGCTTCCAAGGACTTAGCTCTTTGGAAGAGGAGAAATGAGCAATTAGGTTTCAATTTTACTCCTGAAGAGGTTATGACAAATTGTATACTCCTGATGAGGTACACGATTTCACTCAATAAGAGGTTCTGAAAAAAAAATCCACTTTCTTTAAAACTCCTGAGGAAATTAATGTCCCAAAAGAGACACAAATCTCGGAAGAGGCTTTGGAAGCCCTTAAAAAGAAAATTGGTACACAATAATAAAGAGATCTCTATACTTTATAATTATTCCAGAGAAGGATATGATATAAAGAAAATTATTATCGATGACGTATATATATATGCGGTAGCTATACAAATATCATGGGCAAATGAGAATGATAATTGGGATATAGAACCATGTTCTATAAATGAATGTTGATAAAGAACAGAATGGCCGAAATATAGAGATATCATCAAGGCGGAATTACAGTCTCATATAAATGTGGTGTATTTGAATTTATAGTACAAACTCCAAAAGTTTTTAGCCCTGTAGGTTACAAATGGGTGTTTGAAAATGAATGAGATTACTAGATACAAGGCAAGACTTGTAATACAAAGTTTTCTGTAGAAACTTGGGATTGAAAACATTTGCACAAATATATACAAAAATCCTAGAAGGATTTGCTCTGCCTAAAGAAAAGTCAGAAAGTACGTACTCAATACAAATAAGATGTTTATTGTGCGGCCTGAAGCATTTTAGAAAAATATGGTATAATCATCTTAGTAAATGTTTATCTAAGGAAGGGCATAAAAACAATATCATTTGCCAATGTATCTTTATAAAATCCTTAATATGATTCACAATAATAGAAGTTTAATTGGGACTCTAGAAGAGCTTAAGAAAATTATTGACTATTTATAGGAGAATTTTATCTTGACCCGCAGATCGAGAGAAGTTCTAATGAGATTTTTTTATTCTTTATATATATGTTTGCCGTGTATATAGTTTTGCACTAAGGCTTTGGGTTGGTATCATACAAATTTTTTGATATTTATGTATGTTTTATTCTTATAGTTGTAAATATTATAACTTTGTAGGATATGCATATTCAAAATATCTCTTTGATCCTCATAAAGGTCAATCCCAAACAGATTGTGTGTTTCTTAGTGATAATGCCGCCATTTCTTGGTATTTTGTTAAACAGGTTTTGGTTGCTACTTTTTCTAACCATGATGAGATTTTAGCCCACTATAAAGCCAGTAGGGAATATGTGGCTAAAATCTTTTACTTAGCATATTTGTAGTTCTTGTCAATTGCTTCTTAATATAGGTGCCCTGAGCGTTATCTGCGAAGATAATGAGGCATGTATTCAACAGATTAAAGAGTGCTACATTAAAGATGACAAGACGAAGCACATTACACCAAAGTTCTTATGACTCATGAGCTTCAGAAGAATAACAAGATTAAAGTCGAACGTACTCGTTCAAGCAACAACCTAGTTGATCAATTTACGAAGTTTTTGCCAAAAATCAATATTATAAAAACTTATATATGAGATTGACATGCCTAACTATGTGAAAGGTTGTTATCATCAAGGGAAGTAGTCAATCAGGGAGAGGCATCCTGAAATATGCTACCCTAGACATCTGTTCACTGTACTTTTTTTCCTTTTCTAGGTTTTATTTTATTGGATAAAGGTGTTAGCGGCATGTGATTAGGGCCAAACTTGATATTTGGAATAGTCCCACTTAGATCTTTCCATCTCCCTTGGTCTCATCCCCAAATGGGATACACAAGTAGGCTCCATAAAAAGTTCTTATAGTAGGTGTGTGAGAACATTTCTCATAGAATTATATATATATACATATATATATGGGAAAGAATATTATGCATCTATCCCTCATACTATGATGAGGGAGAATTCTTTTTTTAGACTTAACAAAGTCAAAAAGGTATCAAGAGGTGTGATGGTTTTGTCTTCTTGCACATTAATACTTTTTAAAAAAGGAAATGTCTCTCACCATAGTGTGAGAGACATATGTATAGTCATTTTGTCATATATATATATATCATCATCATCATCATCAAAGTCTTATCCTAACTATGTTAGGGTCAGCTACATGAATTCTGTTTCTCCATTCTATTCTATTTTGAGCTAAATTTTCGATAAGTTAAACTTTTTCAAATCTGAATTAATGACCTCCACAATGTTTTCTTTGGCCTACCCCTACGTCTTGATGAGCCATCCACCTGTATAGCCAAACTTTTTCTCATCGACGCCATTACCAGCTTACACTCAATATGCCTAAACTATCTTAAACAGATTTATCTAATCTTATCCCTTATTGGTGATACCCCTAAATGCTCTCAAAAGTGCTCACTTCTAATTTTATCTTTCTTAGTTTTACCACACATCTACCTAAGCATTCTTATTTTTGCTACATCCATTTTATGGATATGTGTCTTCTTAATTGGCTAACATTCTACTCCATATGTCATAACTAGTCTAACCACTATCCTGTAAAACTTGCTCTTCAATTTCATTGGCATTCGTCTATCACAAAGCACTCCAGAAGCTAGTTCCACTTTAGCCATCCAGCTTTTATCCTATGCTCCACATCTTCGTCAATCTCCACAATTTCGTCAATCTCTATATCTTTACTAATCATCGAACCTAAGTACCAAAAATAATCTTTACGTGATATCTCATGGGTTTCAATTTTGACAGTGCTTTCAATACTTTTATATGTCCGCTAAAGTTACAATTTATATATTCTGTCTTTGTATGATTTATTTTAAAGCATTTAGATTATAATGTCCCCTGCCACTCTCAAGTTTTATATTTACACAATCTCTTGATTTATTAACCAATACTATATCATCTGCAAATAACATACACCGTGGTACTTCTTCTTAAATATGCACAGTTAACTCATCCATAATTAATGCAAAGAGATGAGTGTTTAATGTTGATCCCTAATTTAAACTTATAGTCACGGGGAATCTACCTATTCTCTACATGTGGTTCTCACATTTGTTACTGCTCCTTCATGCATATCCTTAAACATTTCAATGTAACTTTTGGAGACATTCCTTTTTTTCAAAACCCACTAAATTAAATTCCTCGGTACCCTATTATAGGTTTTTTCTAAATCGATAAAGACTATGTGTAGATTTTTTCTCTTTGCTCAATATTTTCCATTAATTGCTTAAGTGAAAAGATAGCTTTCATAATTGATCTCTCTGGAATAAAACCAAATTGATTTTCAAAGATCTTGGTCTTCCGTCTCAATCTTTGCTCCATTATTCTCTCCCATAACTTAATAGTATAACTCATAAGTTTAATCCCTCGATAGTTGATACAATTTTATATATCTCCCTTATTCTTAGATATATGTACTACAATGCTTCTTCTCCATTCATCCGGCATTTTCTTTGTCACAAGTATCTTATTAAATAGTCTACAAACCAACTCACCCCAACCTCTCCTAAGCATTTCCATACCTTTATCGGAATACCATCTGAACCTGTTGCTTTTCCTGTCTTCATTCGCTTCAATGCTTCCTTTACTTCCACCCCTCTAATTCTATGGAGAAAAGTATGCTCTCGTCATGAAGGGTTAACTCTTGTATCCCCCAAATGTTCTTCATTTAGAAGTTTGCAAAAATATTCCTTCCACTTTTCTTTAATGTCGTTGTCCTTCACCAGAATATTTTCCTCATTGTTCTTGATACATTTGATATGATCTAAGTCCCTACTTTTATTTTCTTTTATTTTTGTGAGTTTAAAAATATTCTTTTCTCCTTTTTTTTCTCCTTTTTTTTTGTTTCCAACCTATTATAGAGGTCATTGTATACTTTGAGCTTTGCACTACTTACTACTTTTTTAGCTTCTTTCTTTGCCTTCTTATAAAGTTCAGAATTTTCCATACTCTTAGTCCCCTGCCAAACTTTGTAAAAATGTCTTTTCTGTCGATTAACTTTCTAAATCTCCACATTCCACCACCATGTTTCTTTATTAATATGTCTCTTTCCTTTTGATTCTCTAAGTACCTCCTTTGCAACATTCATAATACAATTTGCCATTTGATTCCACATTACTGTAGTTTCTCCTTCAAGATTCCATTCTCCCTTCTCAATCATTTTATCCTTAAATATATTTGCACTTTCCGCCTTCAAATCTCTCCACCTTGTTTTAGGGTCCATTTTGCTTACTACCACTCTCTTTCTACTTCTAATGCAAATATCTAAAACTCCTAGCCTATGTTAGATAGTTAAACTTTCTCCTGAGATAACCTTGCAATCTTTACAAGCCTTTGTTATATATATATATATATATACATATATATAGGAGAATATTTATGTACATATGTCCCTCACCATTGATACTCTTTTGTTGAAAAGTATTAATGTTCAAAAGGACAAAATTATCACACGTCACACGCCTTTTTGACATTGATAGGTCTAAAAAAGAAAGTGTCCCTCACCATTTCCTCACCTCACCATTTCCTCACCAAAATGGTGAGGGATATATATATATATATGTATATGAGAAACAATGCAGCTAGATTGTGCAGTATATAAGCTAATTTTTTAGGGCCCACCTGGAATTGTACCAACCATGAAGGGCATGAATGATTGAAAGATCATAATAGGAACTAGTATGGGGCTCATCATAATCTTTCAATTCTCATGTCTTTCATGGTTAGCACAACTCTATGTAGGCCCTAAAAATTAGCTCATATAGCTGCACTTTCTTGCTGATCCTATGAGAACTATTCTCACGTACCTACCGAGAGAAGTTTTTATGGGGCCCACTTTTGGGTACCATTTGGAGATGGGACCAAGGGATGTAAAGATCTATGTGGAATCACTCAAATATCAAGTTTGGCCCCAACAACGCCCATAACTCCTTCATTCATGGCCCACAAATCCAATCCATTCGGATTAGTGCATAGTTGATCCAACGGTCCAGTAAATTTGAATTTGATTGAAACTTGGGCGCATGACCATTAACGGGGTCCCTGTGTATTGCAAGGTTTGAATTGAGTGCTATATGAGCCCCACTTAGAGTTTTCATAAAAAACATGGAGAGAACTAATTCTCATAAAATTTTTTTCCTATATATATCCAAAAAGTTATAAAATATCACGGTTTATGCCAATCAATGACAAGGATTTGAAGATTTGTCAAAAAATGACAGCCGTAAGTTAAGGATAATTATTTGACAAATTTGCCATAGGTCTAAATATTGTGACTTCGTTGAGATATCGCAACAAGTTTCCCTTTGAAACGTCAAAGATTAGTTTGATTTCTTGAAAAAGCACTGCAATTGGCTTCGGAACGCGCTCATTATTGCAATTGGCTTCAATTGGCTTCGGAATGCGCTCATTTTAGGTTGTAGATAATAAGCAAATGAGCAAGTATCCAAAATAGTTTGCCTGGTGACAATGCACAATCTTACCATAGCGCATTAAGATTTTAACTGTTGTGGACTTTTTCCTAGGATTATACGACTGGAACACTCGTTTTATTGAAAATCCGAGGCTCCGAGCCGCTCAAAAGAGAAATCATTTTGGATTGATTTGTAACCCAAACTATAAAAAATAATAGTTTATGGACCTACGTAAAATTAAATACTTTTAGGGTTATCGACCCCTATGAGTTTTCATATTATTACAAACAACAAAAAGAAGGTCAAAATGGTCTCGCGCCGGCCGTGAAATGGTAAAGTAGAGGTTTAAGGTTTCAATGATTTTGAGGCGGAAAGAAAAAAAGAGTTCATCTGTATAAAAGGGAAAATAAGTGTTATATCGCAATCTATGGATATTTTAAAAAAAAGCTCTCCGTTATTATTTTTGGCATCATTTTAGATTATTGTCATTAGCTGACGTTAAGTGAGATTTTTTATAATTAACAAAAATTGAGATAATTTTTAATTTTTTTTGGTAAAAATCCCTTTATTTCTTGGCCTTTTTTTATGGAAAAAATTCAGGAAAAGCCCTTGTAGAATCTATTGGGTTTTAAGGGGTTTCAAAAATTCCTTTTCATAGTCTTTCTTTACGTAGAAAACTTTTTGATTTTTCAAGAGTCCCACATTAGAAGAGTATAAAACCTTTGAGCACTATATAAGTACTTTTTGTCCTTTACACTTCAATCTCTTTTAGACTCTTTTGCTATAAGCCTTATGTGAGGATATGAGCTGGGCTTGGCTTGAGGGTCTCAATCTGGAAAACGTTTAACCGGATGCGCGTCACACGCAGGGGGAAAGCAATTCTTGGCCTGCCCTATTATGATATAGAAACAAATATTTTCAAATTAATGGGTTGATTAAAACCATTTAAAAAGGACGTTAAAAATTTTGAATTTAAATTTCCAATGCCTTTGCTTAAATAGGTTTAATGGTGGTTTAAAGACGTATTTTATTGTTGCCATTATTCCCAACAATAATACTTTCTATTATAAATTGGGGCACCTAGGCTCAAACAAAAAATATAGTTTCTCCTTCTTTCCTTGTGGTTTCTCCTCTGTAAGCATTCTCATATTCTACTAGAGTTCGACTAATCTAAACTTGGTGTGCAACCAAAGTCGATCATACCATGGAGGCCGTTGTATCCTAATGCGATTCCGGCTGAGAACCTCTTCGCATTTGGGTTTATCCCAAGGGGCGGAACTTGACCTAAAGAAAGCGTCTACTGACGTGCCTTGGCCATGAACTATTGTTGCTGTTCTTCGTCGATTTTCTCCATCACAATATCCCTCCACAGCATTACAGATTGTTCGGTATTATTGTTTCTGTTATTTGTAATATTACAGCACTCTGTAGGCTTCATATTTCCAACAATTTTAGGATGATTTTCATGTCTACCTTTTCTGTTAAGTTTATGCATAAAGATCTGGTTTAGTTGGATAGTTTTGATAGATCCAACTTCCAACCACTACAACAAGCTCCACTTTTAGCGACGTTCTTGAGCAACGTTTTTATAATTTCGTCGGTAAGGAGTAAGCTTTGATGATTATTTACCGACGCATATAATTTCATCGGTGAAACTTAGGTAATTACCAACATTTGATGTAAAACATCAGTAAACATTTTACATAAAATGTCGGTTAAAGTACAACTTTTACTGACAAAAAATGAAAATTCATTGGCAAAGGTTAGTAGTGAATTAACTTTATTTTTAGAAAAAAATAAAATAAAATAATTATTGCCAACGAATTTTTTAGCTTGAGTGACGAAAATGAGCTCGGTAATAGTACAAGAGCAGCACTTTCCCGATGTTTTTTAGAGTTTCGTCGGTAATAGTATTATTTTACCAATGTAATAAATATAACATCGGCCAGAAAAATTAAAAAAAAGTTTTTACCGACGTTTATTATAAAACGTCGATGAAAGTGTGCCTTTACCAATGTAAAATGGAAAGATGTCGGTAAAGTTACATAATTTTTTACTTATTTGTAGAAAAAATGAAAAAATGTTTACCGATGAATTTAAACGTCAGTAAAAGTTATTTTTACTGATGTTTTAATTAAAGCATTGATAAAATTATAATTTTACCGATGTAAAATAAAATACGTAGGTAAAGTTATGAAATTTTTTAACTTATTTTTTAGAAAAGATTTAAGAACATTTGCGAACGAAAGTTTTAACTTTTGGCAATGAAAATTAATCGTCGGTAAAAGTCTTATAAAACTTTGCGCCAGAGGGAGTTCCTGTTTTTAGAGCGTCGATCAAATTGAAAAAAAAAAATTTTTTAAATGAAATGAATTTACTGACGTTTTTTTAACGTTGGCAAAATTAAATCAAAATTGTAAAAAAGGGATAAATGATTTACCAATGTAAATAAACTGTTGGTAAAAGCTAATTCAAAATTTTAATAAATTTGATAAATTATTTAACAACGTTAAAAACCGTCGGTAAATTCACTTTTTTCGTCGGTGAAGACCTAATTTTGGCTAAGGGAATTTAGTTCTGTCGGTAAAATCTTTTGTCCACGAATTTTTACTAACAATCGGCTAACGTAAATATTTTCGTCTGTAAAGGTTATTACCGACGTTTTTGTCTCATTTAGCGATGAAATTTTTGTAGCTAAATATGTAAACTGTTTTAGTTAACGTTTGCAACAGAAAGTTTTATTTTTGTTGACCGCTTTCAAAAGTAGCATATGTCTTAACTAAACCATGTCCTGATTGTAAAGCACAACCAAGAGGCTCACATGCACGAAAAAATGGAAAGAAGTTGACTATTTTTGCAAAGGGCATATCCTAAACTTGGTTATAGATGACATTTACAATCTTTATTCTGATGCCCGGACTACAAAAGCTCTTTGGAAAGCCCTCAATAAGAAGTATAAGACAGAGGAGTCTAGGGTAAAAAAATAGGTAGTTAGTTGTTACTTGAACTTCAAGATGGTAGATGAAAAATCTATTCTTTTCCAAATACATGATTTAATGACCATAGTAAATGAAATTATCAAAGAAGGAATCCGAGTTGATGAATAGTTTCAAGTAGCAACAATAATTGAGAAATTGCCACCAAGTTGGAAGGATATTCAAAAAACCTTTAGACGTAAACAAAGGGATTATTCACTAGAGCGTCTTTAGCGCTACTTGAGAATTGAGGAGGAAACCCGAATAAGTGATCAAATTACTCTACCTGAGAATGGTGGAAAAAACAAATATTGTTGAACCTAAATCTAAAGGTGATAGTGAAAAAGAAAGGCAAGTTTGATTAACATCTCGGTAGGAACAAGAAGAATAATACATCATTCAAGAAGCAGAATCTAAATTTAAGAAAAGGTCCAAATAAGAACCAAAACCAATGGATCAATAAATCGTAGACTAAGGGTGGTTGTTTTGTTTATGACAAATCGGTCCACTTTGTAAGAGAATGCTCCCGCCGGAAAAAGTTTCCACAACAGTTCCAATCCAACATGCCTCAAGCCAATGTCACTAAAGAGGAACACTGTATCTGCTACCTCTGAAGTGAACACAGTCAGCATGGGTGGTGGATTGACATGAGTGCCACTATTCATGTTACCTTGGATAGTGGTGAATTCAAGACCTATGAGGAGGTCAAAAATAATTGTAAACTCGCTCTGAGAACTATCATTACTACTCAAGTAATTGGTAATAGGAAGGTCTTGAATCAGTTCGATTAGAACTTTAATTGCCATAGCTGGCATGCATAATTTATATACTCATCAAATGGATGTTAAAATTACTTTTCTAAATGGTTCTTTAGAAGAGGAGATTTATATGAATTAGAGTGAGGGTTATGTGATAGAAGGAAAAGTGTATAAGGTATATAAGTTGATAAAGTCCGTATATACACTAAAACAAATACCAATATAGTGGTATATAAAGTTTGAGGAAGTTGTGCTTTCTAATGGCTTCAAAATAAATGAGGTTGAAAAATGTATTTATAATAAATCTCATGGTAGTTCAACTATAATTTTGTGCTTGTATGTTGATGATTTGTTCATTTTTAGGACAAACTTAGATTGTGTTAATGAAACTAAAATACTTCTCTAATCATTTTGATATAAAAGACCTAGGAGAAGCAAAAATTAATATTGGGAATCAGAATTATAAGAAATGATTCTGGCATCAAATTGTCCCAATCACATTAC
The DNA here is from genome assembly GCA_037013555.1 of Sextonia rubra. Classification (NCBI taxonomy): domain Eukaryota; kingdom Viridiplantae; phylum Streptophyta; class Magnoliopsida; order Laurales; family Lauraceae; genus Sextonia; species Sextonia rubra. The sequence continues at coordinate 11,954,830 of JASUAD010000018.1, read as the reverse complement.
ATTGAAAAAGTGTTGAAAATTTTTAATTATTTTGATTGTAAACCAGTTTCTACTCTTTTTGATCTAAGTGTTAAATTAGTCAAAAATACTGGTCATAGTGTAACACAACTTGATTATTCTAGTATAATTAATAGTTTAATGTATGATATGAACTGTACTCGTCTTGAAATAGCTTATGCTGTAAGCAAATTAAGTAGATTCACTAATACTCCTGGTGTTTAACATTGGAATGTTGTATATAGAGTACTTAAATACTTAAAGCATTCTATATACTATGCATTATGTCATTCTAGTTATCTAGCTGTAATTGAGTGTTATAGTGATGTTGACTAAAACTCGGACTTCGATGATTGTAGGTTCACAAGTGGATATATTTTAACCTTGGGAGGTGCTGCAATATCTTGGAAATCAAAGAACTAAACTTTAATATCGCATTCCACTCGAAATTCTTGGCTTTGGGAGTTTCTGTAACGAAAGCCAAATGGATTAGAAATTTATTATATGATATTCCTTTCTGGACTAAACCAATTCCTCTCGTTATTATTCATTGTGATAACACTGCGTGAATTATAAATACGCACAATGCTACATACAATGAAATTGCAATATAGCTATGTGAAAAAATTACTCGATGGAGGAGTGATTGCAATTAATTATGTGAAATAAAAGGATAACTTAGCAAATCCTTTAACAAAAGGCCTTGCAAGGGAAATAAGAAAAGAAACACCTAAAGGGATGGGTCTTAAGCTTATAAATCATCAATAGTGAGAACCGAACCCAATGATTGGAGATCCCAAGAAATAGGTTCAATGGAAAAAATAAGCTATCTCGATGATTGGACTACTAACAAAATGAGAATATGTATTTCTCAAAAACTCATCCTTATAATGTTATGTTGTGCAAGATTAAATGTCAATACATAACTTATAGTGAATAAGGTTGGATTTTAGCCTATATGGAGGGGTGCATAGTTGCAGGAGCACCTTTGATAGACGCACCCATATGAGTGTGAAAGTGGGGACGCTTTCTATGAGCATTATGGAAAATTCTCTAGAGCACTCAACATGGCCGTAGGATGCTAACCGATGGACTCCAGGGATACAAAACTTGGTATATTTTTTAACTGAAATAAAAAGTTAAAGTTCAAGACTTTGGTCACTAAAACTCCTAAAGGTTTATGAATTTATCATGACAGTGAGGTTCAAGCATTATCACCTTCATAATTCCAACAAAATCCAGCCAAGGTGAACCCAATGATCCACCGTGTGTGTCACTTTCCTGCAAAAGTATAAAATGGAAGATGTAAAATTGAAAATGTAATGCGTATTACACACTACACAATTTATATACAATTTTCTTTCAAAAATTGAACTTTCCGCATGCTTACAAGAAAATTGTGAGGTTGATTTACAAATTCTGGAGCAAATTACGCACTCACCTTGCCACAATTCTCCAAGATGTTCCTTCAATAGCCTAATTATACCACTAGCACAAAAACCTGTTCTAAGCATGAGTATGCTAATATAATGCAAACTAAACAACCATACATTGAAAAATTAAATAATTCATATTATAAATTAAACACTCATATATAGAATAATTAAACATTAATAAGTTTATTAATGTGTAAGTGACAATTAATTAAGTTTGGAATATAATATGATATCAAGTTATGATATTAGCATACACCATTTCATTCTAATTCATAATTAGTATTGCTTCTCCTTAAACAATTAAACAAGTGTGAAAAAAATGTATACAAATTATTTAAGATCATGAAAATAAAATATAACTATAGACCACAACAAATGAAAAAGCAAATGGTGCACCTTCTACTTCCATCTTCCACTATGAACTTTGGCCTCTGCACCCTCTATGTAACCTGGCAAACTAAATGAGTATAAAGAAATCAGAGGTCAAATGAGAGTTTAAATGAATAATTGATGAGAGAAAAGAGAATACATGATGGCAGAGTTCTAATTTCATCAATGAGTGGTTACATGTTTGTTTATTAGAAGTGGGATATATGGCAGTTGCATTGGAGAGTGCGAGGTGGAATTGAGGAGAGAGTAAAAACAAAATGAAACAAAGTCTATAGTTCTATGGCCAAATGGCCATAGATTTTGCCTTTTCACCTTAGGTTTGCTAGAGCTATAATTTCTTAGGTCGAGTTGGGTAGTTGGGTTCGGGTTGGATTTGTTGGGTTTAAAGGTGGTTTGATAGGTCATTTTAAAAATTGGATCGTTTCATGCATGACTTTGCATAGTGAGAACCATTAGCGATGAGTGATCCAAACTCATCATGGACCCTTGGTCTTAGCCCATTAAACTATTAAGGTTCTAGCCCAAAAAACATTTCTTGGAATTATCTAAAACTCATTAAAGAGCAGGGAGCCCATTCTTGTAATTTAGATAAACTCCTTCTACAACATAACCCTAAAACCCTCCGATCTTTACCTCTTTTGCATTTCAAGAAATCCTTTTCCTTTAGTTCCTCTTATCTGCAACCATAATCATAAAAGACAACCTACAAGGCTTCGTAAGAGTAGAAACTTCACCACCATCATCTCTTTCATCTCCCTCTCCCATTGTAGGCAACCATTGTTCCATTATTCTTATGTAGTTTCTATATTTTCTTCGAATATACATCCATGGAGGGTTGCGGGTTGTGTTCATGTGATTGTAGGAAGAGATCTCAGTTGGTGGCATATCTGGTGTAGACTTTTGCATGGGAGAGAGAACCTTAGCTCTTTATTCCAATGATTGTGTTAAAAGGTTAAAGGCAAGTAGATAGTTATAGTGGTGTTATCTTGAATATTGAATTGGATTTATTATGATATATGAATTAATTATAATGGAATTGGGATACATGATTAATTGTCAATGGTTTGATTAAGTACAGATCCCTAGGATTTCCTTGGATGAAGGGCTGGAAACCCTGAAATGGTTTGGAAATGATACCCTTTTTCCAATGAAATAAGTGCACTCATATTCGAAATTTGATAGGCACGCTCAAGTGTAGATGAGCGTACGCTAGAGCGTGGATGAGTGTACACTTAATTAGTCAAAATTTAAGAAGACTGACTCCTGACAGGTGCGCTTGAGCGAGGATCTATGCGGTTAAGTGGGAACTGAAAAGTCTCAGTTATTTTGTAAAAAGTAGTGCACCTATCAGGTTTTCTCAAGTGGGACACACATGCTCAGGTGGGATATCTCCTAAGCTCAAGTGCACCATACTGCTCCCTGTTGCAAATTTATAAGGATTTCCACCCTACTCTAATTTAGCCCCATAAATAATGTGGTCCACATATGACTAATTGTGGCTCTAGTTCCATAAGCTTTGGCTTTTGGATAACAAGACCCATGGCTTAGGCTTATGGCCTTGGATTCAAGTAACTAGCTAAGATAATGGTTACTGCAAGTTGCTTTGGTTCATGAGTGGTCATACAGAATCTTGAGATGCTTTATCGAATAGACACCAAATAGATGTAATATAGCATCGTGGATCTAGATGGCCACTATGTAAATACAGTACCTTAGTGAGTATGCGTACCGATTAACCTATACCATAGGATGACGTTGTTGACATGCAAAAATGTTCGAAAGAAATCCACAAGAATTTAGCAAAGCCAAAGTCAAGTCATGACTCAAACACAGCAAAAAAAAAAAAAAAACACAAAAAGCTCAAGTACAAAGCCTAAGAAGACATCTGAAAGTTTGAAGAAAAAAAAAGTCAAAAAACTTTAAAAAGTGGAAAAATTATACATTGGTCAACTGAACAAATCAGTGGCTAAATTTATATTGGTAGACTTAACAAGTCAGTGGTCAAGGATACACTAGTCGACAAAGAAAAGTGACCAGTTGATAGTTAAAATTTTTGACAGCACATTGAGTAGCCGATTGGGATCTGGTCAAATCATTCCAGGCTAATTTCAAGCTGATTAACATGATTCAAGGACGAAGATCTTGCTGCCACCTCACAAAGTTGATTGTGGACAGGTAACCGACGGCATAAATGCATGGTCTGCTAGCCCACCCTACAAATTAAAGTTTACTCAATCTTGTCCTAATCTCAAATGATTGGAGAAGACTCTTGGAGGCTATAAATACCCTCCTTAGGCTCCCATTCTGAGTCACAAAAACACCAATGCATACAACAACACAAGGCACAGAGAAAAATAGCAAGACCCTTCAGATTGTCTTCAAAATGACTTTGGCACTTCAACTTCTCCAAAGTCCAATCCTCAACTCTCACAGCAAAGTTCTTGATCTTTTGAAAATAATTAGAAGGAAGATAGTGCCTTGGTTTGAGAGAATCTCTGAAAACGACAAGTAATTTGGAACTTTCTTCATTTTCTTCACTTAGGAGTTGAAGATAATATGGGTACAACTATGGCCAAACTATTGATATAATATGATAAGCGATCCATGGTGGCAAACCATTACCACAGAACCTTCATTCTAACTACCCCTGGAATTTTAAATCCAAGGAAAAGAGTGATAGGTTATGAAAATTACTCAATTGACTTAAAATACATGAAGGTGGCACACATCTCCGAATTAGTCTCCTTTATCTTTTTCATGTAAATTGTTATTTCTTTCTTTCTTTTGTACGTGTTAATCATCCGAGACCAAGCTGGGGGGCTGTGATAAAAAAAATACATGTAGATAGCTTACACTTGGGACGTTAGAAAGTAAAAGAACCCAGGAAAATAAACATCAAATTGAAAATGGTTGAAAAGTTCGACATTTCTTGCTTCCTTTCTCTTTTGTGCCTTTTCCTTGCTCTGCAAAAAAGGCCAAACAGAGAAGATTTGTCCCATTTATTGGAATAAAAAAAGAGCCAATGAAAAGTTCTAGTTTGATCAACAATTGAAAGAAAAAATTCTACATGGATAGTAGCCGACGATGGATCGACTACCCTCCCAAAACATAATGGTATCTTCTCTTGGATTCTTAAATTTTGATCCAATCCACTTAAGTGGAATTGAACCACCTCAAAGTCTAACCAAGTGGCACTGTGAATATTGATTCGTTGTAGTCTTTTGACAGACAAGGTCCACGGGGCTAGTTGAAATCGGTTGCGCTAAATATTGCGCTTCAGTTAAAATATGTTGGATCTGATCTTTCTCACCCATTTTGGGACCAATCCCTTTCATATCCCAAAGATATGAAGAATGCTAGGAAAGGAGAAAAAAAGAAGTAATATCGCTAGTCTATCTAAATGGTGCGGTGAACATTGATTTGTTATAGTGTTTAGAATTGACGGAGTTCACATGAATAGTTCAAACTAGTTGTGTTAAATTATTACACTTCAGTCGAACCAATTTAAACCCAACCTTTTCTCTTCCCATTACAGGACCATTCCTTTCGCATCAAAATGTGAATGGGTGGGAGCAAAGAGAAAGGGGAAGTACTAAAATACTTATTTTCTAACTTGCTTTGCAGGACTAATGGCACCTTCATTATCATCTTCAATGAGGCAAAGGAACGCTCATTCATACTTAGTTTGCAATAAGTAGACCTATTCAATCCACCACCATGACCAGGATACCAACTATAAATGCAACACGGATCCTGGCCACTAGCTCAGCCAAGGTCCTAGTCTCTTGAGGACCTGCACCGTCTACAGCTAGCATGGCACCATCAAGAGCCCTTGTTCTTTGGAGCACAGGCCCAATAACTACACCTTGGGTCTTCAAGTATGGCCAGAATCCTTTTGGAATTCACCTCTGGCCCAGGAAACAGCTGCTCAGAAAAAGGACAGCCAAACTATTATGCCCATATCGACTGAAAAAAAAAGGGATGTTGCCCAAATATCCTCCTGAGTTTGACCTGGTCCTATTCCCTGAAAACTACAAACAACCAACGTTCCAAGCTTATGCAGGAAAGGGATCTACTCATTGGCAGTTGGTGCACTTTAAGTCCTTACTCGGAAGTTTGCCATACATAGATGCTTTGATGATCCGTTTGTTCATCGGCACCATCAATGGAATTGCCTTTGATTGGTACAGACAATTGATTGATTATTCTCTCATCTCATGGGCTGTGCTAGAAGAAAAATTCCTACATACTCCCAGGAAGAGGATCAAGCAGTACCCTTAGCTTCCTTAATAACATCAAGTTAGAGGATGACAAGTTTGCCCAAGCCTTCATCAACAGGTGGAGAGCACATTCTGATAGATGCATGGAACCACCATTGTAAAAATCAGTGGTGGATATGTGTGTGGATAATCTCAAACTTGAGATTTGGGCCATAATGGTGGGCCTGAAAAGCAAATCACTCTCCAGGCTCATTAAGGCAGCTGTTAGAGCCGAACGTGTTCACAAAGAGCTAGACAAGAAAAAAGGGAAAAGAAGTAATACCTCCACTTCAAAGATGCCTAGAAGTGAGAAAAAAGGTGTTAAATGTTCAGACCTCCAAGGCACTGCACAAAACTCATAGCTCGACAAATGAATGAGTTCGCAAGGTGGACTATGAAAAAAGGAAGAATGAAAAATACCCTTTTGATGAGGATATTGAAATCATCTTTCGATCTTTAGTTGAAAATGTGAAAATCGAACTTCCTTCCTAAAAAAGTCAAAGCAAGAAGGAAAGTAGAAGATCTTAACTGTTGTGCATACCAAAGGTTGGTCTCACATCCCTTGAAGGACTATTTCATCATCAAGGAAAAGATAATGAAATGTGGAAGAATGAGATTATCAATTTTAACCAAAAGTATGACATAGCACCTATCAACATGATATCCTTTGGAAATTTTAACTTGTGCCGATTTCCGCACCTTTAGCAACTAAGACAATTGAGTCCCAAGTCATAAACAGAATCCAACACCAAAATGGTTTGATACTTGTCAAGACCAATTCGAGGGAAGAACTTTGGGTTCATCCTAATATGGTTAGTGATGAAGACTAGGAACTGGTTGAAAAATCACCTTAAAAAAGAAATAAGAAAGGCAAAAGAAGAGCTAAAAAGTCAACCCATGAGGTCTAAATACCTCCGGTAATCAAAAGGGTAGGAAAAGCCCTAGAAGAAGAGGATTCCTCTCCAATTGCCAGGAAAACTTTCACACTGGTAGACTTCATGATTCCAATCCATGATAGCAATGAGGAGGATCCATAAATCACTAGTTGCAACTGAATATCTGGGGCTAATTATCCCTCGGATTCCGAGATTGAAGATAAAAGAAGCCTACCTTCATGGGATAACTTGGGAGAAGAAAAATACACATTTGATGAAGTCCAAAATGAAGACAACATCTTCTGCCTTGAAATGCCAGAAGTAATTGTGTCCTTTTACAACCTTTATTCACCAACAGAAAGCGATTGTCCTAATTGACAAAAAGGTAAGGATAGAGGCTTCACCATAAAGAAATGTTGACCCTCACCCACTCAATTGACTAAACCAACCATTCAACTGAATTCACCTCAATAGCGAGCTTCAAACTCAAGTAGGTGCACGGTGGGACTCAAACATTAAGGAAGAAGTACCAGTAGCCCTAAGCTTGATGGTGGTTAGCCCTCAAACTCTATATATACAGGGAATGAAGGGGTTAATTCAAGCCTACTAGAAGCAAAAAAGGTCTTCACCACCTGGAGAACTCCAAAAGTAGAAGAAATTCTAGTCCTGGATGAAGGGACCCAATCTGGGAGGAACTACAAGGCTAACTATGGTCAACCTTCCACTTTTTATGTAAGCCCTGCACAAAGGGGTACCAATGTAAATATAGTTAAAAACAATAACAAAAAGCCACCACGCACCTTTAAGTATGATGTTATAAAACATTTGAAGCACATACCAGCTCTCCTGCATATCCTTGACCTACAGCAAATGTCAAAAAAAAAAAACCCGTGACAACCTAATATTGGAATACAACCACTCAATCACAAGAACAAAGCTAGTCAAGACCCTTTGTCAAAGCAAGTAAGTCAAACTTGGTGTTGGCAGGGACTCCAAAGGTGCATTCGTTTTAGGATGATCGGAATGAAAATTAAAACCTTGAATCAATTAACTAAAATTACTACAAGGGTGGCAAGAACTCTTCTATAGCCAAGCTTACCAAGCTATCACATTGATTATGAGGTAAGCAGAGGAAGAATAAGCAAACAGTTAGTCTGGGGATGTTACTCTGAATAAAACAAGAACAAGTAGAATCATCTCAAAGATTCATCAATAAGTGGAAAAACTTGGCCAATCAATGTGTCGAGATGCCTTTACAAATAACTTGCACAGCTTTATGCCAACAAAGGCTCCATATTCACATCTGAAAGGACATGATAAGCATGGACTTTCAATCATACGAAGAACTATTCTCAGTGGCTATAAACATCAGAAGGAGTGCTACCCGTCCAATGAAAAGGTGTTACTCAATGTTCGTTATGTTTACTACATGTGATTCGGACACTGAATCAGATCAAGACACAAATGACCTCGCAAAAAGGGAATCATTGAAGCATCTTCCACCACTGCATCCATGGCCAATTTCGGCTTCTATGTATAATGCTCAATGGTCACTTTTCATGGTTAGGCTAGCCCAATATGACCCATAGTCGATCATTTTCTCCCGAGCAGATGATCATGCCTTTGCACATCCCCTCAAAGAAATTACAAATCAAGGACGAGTTATGTTCAACCTTTATAGTTGGCAATCTCGTCAAATAATGAAAAGATGGGAAATGATTTCAAAAAACCAGCTAGGCTGTGGCACCAAAAAGGTCTCCTAGTCCCCTATAATGGCATGATGCCTAAATAGCGAAACAAGTACAAATACAAAGGCTGCGTTGATCCCACAAATATGGCTTGGGATATGTTCCTTACAGCAACTTCTCTGCAAAAATTCTTGATCTTGAGGAAAAGGTCGCTGAATCCTCGGATGGATACAGTTTGGAAGAAACGATCTTGGCACACAAACCAGACAACTGGCTTCCTTCCAATAGGACATAGATAGTAGTGATGATGATAGCACTTCTCAACAGGCAACAAGGTCCGCTGGCAAAAAAATAAGTCACAAAGGTCAAGGGGGGTGAGATCATCTTGTACTAAATGTAAAAGCCAAAGGGCTAATAAAGATAAACACTTGGAAAGGGATAAAACCCTGGCTCAAGCTAGAAAACAACATCCTATAGGGATTCATGGAGTTTGAAGCTTCCAAAAACAATGTGAAAGAACTTCCTCCTAACCTCCAACTGAGGATCAAATCTAGGAGATCAATCTAGGGACCTTAGAAAATCCTCATCTCACTTTTGTAAGTTTAAAAATTAAAGGAAATGAGCTTGTAGAGTACATCAGTTTCTTTCGTGAGTTTGTGGAAATCCTCGGGCTTGACCCACAAATCGTAGGTCATAGGATGAACATCACTCCATATATAGAGCTTTTGAAACAGGGTCAAAGGTAGACCAAGCCTGACAAAATAAACAAAATTGAAAAAAAAAGTCCAAAAGCTCACGAATGTTGACTTCATTCACGAAGAAAAACATCAAGATTGGCTGGCAAACATACTCCTAGTCACAAAGAACAATGGTCAGATCAAAGTCTGCATCAACTTCAGAGACCTGAATAAAGTATGTCCAAAAGATGACTTTCCATTACCTATTCCAGAACTCATGATAGACAATACCTCTAGATACAAAAGGATGTCATTCATAAATGGATTCTCGTGGTATAACTAGATAAAGATGCATCTTGAAGTCGAAAAGTACTCTTCTTTCCAAACACCATTTAGAGCCTACTACTACACTGTCATGCCCTTCAGACTCAAAAATACTGGAGGCACTTATCAAATGGCCATGATGAAAATCTTCAAAGATATGTAGTATAAGATGGTTGAATTTTAGGTTAATGATCTAGTTGTCAAACCTTTGCAAAGTCTTTGAGTAGCTATAGAAATTCAAATTCCATATGAATCCACAAAAGTGTTTTTTTGGAGTTTCCTTTGGAAAATTCCTAGCGTTCATTGTCTGAAAAGATGAAATCTAGTTGACCCTAACAAAGTCAAGCCTATACTAGAAATGCCTCCACCCCAAATGTTAAAGTAGCTCCGAGGATTACATGGAAGGTTGGCATTCATCAGAAGGTTCATTTCAAATCTATCAAGGAAATGCTAACCATTCTCCAAATTCATGAAGAAAGGAGTCGAGTTCATATGGGACAAAAAATGTGACAATGTCTTCCAAACTATCAAAAGGTATCTCACCAACCCACCAATTCTCGTTGCACTATGTCCGGGACCATTTATCCTATGCACAAGGACCGTAGAACATTCACTGGGGGCATTGCTCGCTAAAGAAAATGACGAAGGAAAAGAAATCACTCTCTACTACCTTACTCAAATGATGATTGGAGCAGAGCATAAATATTCGCTAATAAAAAAAGAATGCTTGGCTCTCATGTTTGTTGTCCCAAAAACTATGGCACTGCCTATTATCTCATACGATATCCCTGATCTCTTGGGTAAATCCGAGAATAGTGCTGGTCTCAAAAGTGGGAGATTTAAGTGATCGCCTTGCAAAATGTTCTATTTAACATAACACGACCTCATATACATTCTGGCAAAAGCCATCAAATGGCAAGCCATGGCTGATTTCCTAGCAAAACACCCGCTATTGGAAGGCCTCGATTTCGAAGAGGAGTTGCTTAATGAACCTACATTCCTCATAAAAGAAAAACCATGATGGAGGCGGATCTAGCTATTCAATAGACCATGTACTTTGACGGAGCTTCAAGAAATAATGAGCATCATCAACTGGTAGCAGGAGCCAGGATAGTCTTCTACAATCTAGAAAAAACATATATACCACACTCCTTCTTAAGAACCAAAGGGTGCTCCAATAATGAAGCAGAATATACAGTGCCCATTATCAGGTTGGACCTTGCTTTGGAATCTGGTATCGACATCCTGGGACTCTACGGAGATTCTCAACTTGTCATTTAACAAATGAATTCAGAATACGAAGTGATGACACCAAGTCTGTTTTCGTACCATGAACAAGCTCAATAGCTAAGGGAACGATTCACTTTAGTGAAGTTTAATCATGTTCCATGATATAAAAATGCCAAAGCAATTCACTAGCTAGCATAACAACATCACTGACTGTACCGGAAGGCGATCAAGTCAAAATCTCAATTGTTGAATGATGGTTTCTACCTCCTCTAGAAGCTATCTCAACTCTAATAGAATGCTTTAGAAGAGCTAGTAGTCGAATATCCTCTTTTAAGAATTCTTTTCGGGATTGGCAAGAACTCTTCATTGATTATATATTGTATAGAGTTCTATAGAAAATCCTAAGGATAGAACATGCATCTAGAGGCAAGCTCTTAAATTCCATTTCGATATGTCATAAAAATTTTTTTACCATGAATCTTATGATGGGGTGCTCCTTCGTTGTCTGACTCAAAAGGAAGCAGAAGAAATGCTAAAGGATGTACATGCAAGCCTATCAGGGTGCATTTATCGGGGCCAAAACTACATGATCAAATCCAAAGACTAGCCTACTTTTGGTTGACAATGGTCTCCGATGCAATGAGATCTGCAAAAAAGGTATATAGATTGCCAAATCCATGGAGACTATATTCATGTGCCTCAGGAAAACTTGCACCTGACTTTCATTTCTTGGTCTTTCAAAGCCTGGGGAATGGATATTCTTGGAAAAATTCACCATCAATCGGACTAGGGACACCATTTCATCGTAGTTGTTACAAATTACTACTCTGATTAGGCTAAAACAATACCCTTAACAGAAGTCAAAGTACCACGATTATCAATTTTGTGAAAACAAACATCATTCATGGGTTCGGGGTACCAAAACGATTATATCATGACAACGGACTGTAGTTCAATAATGACAAACTCTATAGGTTCTATGACAAATATAGGATTCAATATTGCCTATCCATAGCCTATAACCCTATAACAAATGGCTTGGTGGAAGCATTCAATAAGACAATTTGCAAAATACTATAGAAAATGGTCTTAGACAACAAAAAGTCATGGGGCACAAAGTTACCCAAAGCATTGTGTGCCTATCAGATTACTATCCACGGCCCCACTAAGTCTACACCATACTTCTTGGTATACGGCAATAAAACAATCGTGCCTCTAGAAATATAACTTCTCTCATTTCGCGTGGATCTCATAGAAAAGCTCACACAAAAGGAGAATGCAAAATTGAGACTCTAAGAATTAGATAGTCTCAACAAAAAATGGTTGCCTACCCAACAAAGTATCTAGCTATACCAAGCTCGGATAGCTAGAGCTTTCGATAAAATGGTAAAGGAAGGTCATTCATAAAGGGCAACCTAGTTCTAGCCACTAGAAGACCAATCACTCTAACCCGCAAATCAAAAGGAAAAGTCAAGGTAAAATGGGAAGGGCCATTGGTCATCAACAAGGCCTATTCTAATGACGTCTATACTATCTTCACTATGGAAGGAGATCGGTGTATGATGCCAATCAATGTAAAATTCTTGAAACAATATTACTCTTAAAAACATCGCTTCTACAAACAAGAGGTCTTGTTGCATAACATCTAAGCCCTCTAAAATGACCAGAGATGAATAAGCAAGGACCCTATAAGGTCTTTTGACCCCAACTAACCTCGATTTAATTAATGAATCTTGTTTTATATTAATTAAAATGTGTTTAGGCTAATTTAACTCAAATCCTTTGAGCTTTGGTCATGATAAGTAGTCGGGTCGGGTTTGAACCTTACCTAGGTAGTTAAGGACCCTTTTGTAATTGTCCCTGCATCATATTGACACCTACTTAATTGCATCTTGTGTAATTCTTTGTGTAGATCATCTTTTATGTTGGGCTTGACTTGATTCGGACCCATCTTGACCCAATTGAGGTCCGAATGACCTAAATTGTAATTTTCCCAAAAATGTTGGGCTTGCATGTAAATTTCAGAGAAAATTTGATTAAAAGGGATGAACCCAACGTCTCTCCCATCTTTTCTTCTGTGTTTTCATTGGAGCCACTTCTCATCTCCACACTTCTCCATCTCGAACTCAAATTGGAGTGTCAAATAAAGCTTTGAAGCCTTGCATGCAATAATAAGAGTCTCCATCCATCTTCTTCTTCTTCCCTCGTGCATTTTCCTCCTTGGAAGCACCTTCTTTCCAAGCTACAGCTTTTGAAGTTGAAGATTCTACCTCCATTTCACTTCTTCTGGTTTAATAGAGTCAAGGAGACTCAATTATGCAACATGCATGCATTCTACATTAGATTCACCATTTACATGTCTTACATGTAAAGAACCCACCTTCTTGTGGAGGCTTTCCCTAACCACACACCAAGGAGAAGTTAGTAGGGTCAAGCACTTTGTAAAAGGCAAGTATTAGAGTATATATGATGCTGCATGTGTGTCTAAATTGTTGATTCTTGGATTTATCACTCTAATTTCAACTTACAGCTCCTTCCTCTTTGGTTTAAGTATGTATATATGTTAATTGAATGAACTAAAGTATGAATATGAAATGTGGGTATTGTGGGAGCAATGAATAACCCATAGTGACATTTTGAACTTATAGGAAGCTCACTGTAAACCCTTTCATTTAGAATTCTGTATTGAATTTAAGCTTCATAATCAATTCCAGAATTTTTGAAGCTTATGGCGAAACTACGACTAAGCCGTAAGTGTGTACGGCTCAAAGTCCCAAGAGTATCAAAACCGATTTTTGTACTACGGCTAACCCTCGGCTAAGCCGTAACAATTCCGTGACTAAACCGTAAGCCATTTTAAGGTGAGCTTTCCTGATAACCTGATATCCTGTTTTTCTTTTATTGCTTACCCACAGCTAAGCCGTGGATTATACTACGGTGAAGCCATAGCCCAACTGTAGCCTAGCTATAGGCTTAGCACGGCTAAGCCGTAGGCTAATATACGGTTAAGCCGTAAATGGGTAGGAATTAAAGGAAAAACTAAGCCACTCGGCTAAGCCGTAACATATGTACGGCTAAGCCGTAAGAACACTGTGAACCTAGGATATTAGGGCTATCAAATGACCTTGTAGGGCTTTAAATATAACACCTTTGCCACAATTAGATTAGCCAATAGTGATCAAATGATAAGAAGGACAAGTGTAAAACTGTCACTTATCCTCTTTGATTTTCCAGATGAATTTCCAATGTCGCGTCATGGGTGTTGGCATAAGAAGAGGTGTCCTTTGCATATATAATGTAACGCCAAGATTGGTGATACAATGACACCGGACGTCTTATAAATACATCATGTTGAGTGACCTTGAGTTCACAGATTATCTAGTATAGGGTTGGCTTGTAAATTTTCTTGATACCTTCTCAATTTAAATGCATTCATATTGTTAAGAAATCATGCTCTCAACATGATGTAGCTCAATTAAGTATGCATTAATCGAATATCATATACTTGTTAAATTCCAATTACTATGAACGAATGTGACCTTGAGACCAAACTCCCTTATGTATGATATGATGAGTACAACTACAATGTGACTAGTTCTACAATGTTGGCTACTGTGACTAATACGTTTCTCTTTTCCTAAAGTATACAATGTTTGAATCTCTTTTTTAATTTTACATTTAAATACCCTTTTTTTGGAAAATATAAATTTCTGCTTCTCCAAACTATAATGCAACAAAACCCCAAGATCCAATTCATAATTTAAAAAAGAACAGCTATCAACTTCAATACCTCATCTTCAAAATTCCAACAAACAAAACCACAAATCCCAATTCACACCACTGCATAATCATAGGGCTATCAATCCGGCCCTTTAGAGAGGGGGCCCGGCCCGGCCCGGCCCGTAAAAGCCCTTAAAACGAGGGCTTATCTTTTTCATTTAAAGCCCGACGGTAGAGTATGGCTCTATTTTTAAAAGCCCGCATCTAGAAGGCTGAGCTTAGGCTTGACTAATTAGGCCCGAGGGGGCCCGGCCCGGCCCATTGTTTATTAAATTTTAATATAAAATATATAATATCCACAATGAGTTTGAAGATGATTTGGTTTATGATGCACCTACCAAAACATTGTCAAATGTGGATAAAGTTGATTTGATAAAGAAATCTAATGAGTTTGAAGATGATTTTTTAGCTTTTGAGGAACAAATGACTCAGACAGTTGTAGAGGAAAAATCGGAATTAGATTGTTATTTGGAGAAGCCAAGGGATAAATCTAAAAATTTTCAATATATTGGATTGGTGGAAAGTTAATTCAACAAAATATCCAGTTTTTTTTAGAATGGCTTGTGACATTTTAGCAATTCCTATTTCTACAGCTGCTTCTGAATCAGCATTTAGTATGAGAGGAAGAGTATTTGATCAATATAGGAGTTATTTAAAATCTGACACTGTAAAAGTCTTAATTTGCACACAAGATTGGCTACGTACGCAACAACACAATGATGTAATACATTCGATGGTCTTTTAGATATTCTAAAAGTAGATTAAATAATTAAATAAAGAATTATTGTTATTTGTTATATATTTATTATCATTTATAGAATTATTATTATCCACCTTATGTTTTATATTATAAAAATGATTTTATCCCACCACCAATGCCTTAAAAAAAGTTTTTAACTCCACCATGCTGCCTTTTGCATTGCATTCCCGATCCCTAACCCGGGCAAATGAGGAGGGTTTGTACAGGGTTGGTTGGTAATGGTGGCATAGTTTGTTGCATATAAAAGATTTATTTCCATTAAAGAAAAAAATGTTCCTTTCTTTTAGCCCTGGCTCGGCCCTGGCCCGGCCCTAGCCCTTAACGGTTGGGTAAGGGCCTAAAAATTATAGGCCCGCCTAAAAGTCGAGGGCTTTTGATCAGTTAGGCCCGGCCCGCACATGTGAGGGTAGGATAAGGGCTTACCTAAGCCCGGCCCGGGCCCGGCCCTTTGACAGCCCTACATAATCATTACCCATGTAAAAAACAAAAACATGCATTTACAGAAACACCAGTATTAAAAATACCTCACACACCCACAAAAACCATATCTAACAATAACAACCCATCCTCTAACAAAATTACAGAAACCCCAAAAAATCCAACAACCACATGAATTAAGACCCTAACATCTACCTTCCAATACAAAGTAGAGAAGCCATCTAAACATAAGCATAATCTTAAACTAATTAAGACCATCTTCTGTATTATCTTCATCATTTTGAATGCAACATAAACATAAGCACTATCCAACTAAATATAATCATAAAATAATTTAGGTCAATCCACACTATTAAAATGAAAATCAAGAATCAAATGATCAACTGAGTAGATTTCCAACAGATGAAAGCCTCAGGTCATCATTGGTGCTGTTACCATCCTTACTTAAAAGACTTACCTGCATAAAAAACAAAATTTAAGTTTTCATTCCTTCATAATGAACATAATAAAAGGTTAATAGATGCCATAACAGACCATAGCTGAAAATTAACACCATAATTATAATTTTGATTCTCTACAAATGCTTGTCCAATGGGACTTGAACAAAATACAATGCCACCACCTTGTTGCTTGCTTAGGAACCCGAAATATAGACTCACTGGAGGATAGCCACTCACATTAGGCAACATAAATGCCCTTTGATATGAGTCATAACTCAAAAAATCAATTTTTTGTGAAGCTTGCACATCGCCCTCTGTATTGTGTCTTATAGCCATAGTCAATAATGTTTATAAAGCCTATAGAAGCCAAATTATAGTACAAAGTTGGGGAGCTTACATTTACAGTAATACTCTCTTGTGTTCCTATATCACAGTTTGTATCATGCATTATTCTAACCTCCACGACTCCTACAAATGCACATGAACAAAAGTTAAATATTAATATGATAGAATCAACTAGCTAATCGATTAAAACTAGAAGTTATTTATTATTTAAAAACAAACCTTCTCTCTATCTCCTTTACTAATGGATGTCTTCAGATTCTTTTTCCTTTCCTTTGTCTTCTTAATTACCACAGCCTTCTTAATTGCTTTTTCGATTGTATTCATTCTCCTTTTGTATGGTGGTCAACCCCTTTCACGACGAACTTTAGGATTAGGAACATATCTACTCTCTTTAGTAACCATATTGCTGACGCCACATGAATGTAAATCATCACAGGTAGTCGACTTAGGATTATTATTTCCACAAACATAGTTACTAACACCCAACTCTGCTTTCACTTCAAGCATCCGATCAATTAGCTTATCACTCATATCATCAAAATCCATAGATGAATCAGCAACCCGATTGAAAACATGAAGCATTTTTTCATGTTGATGCCCTTCCGATTTGACTGTCCAATTGTCATAGTTGATTTTGATTTTAGTGTGACACCTTTTTACGTTTTTCCCCCATCTTGATCTATTGCACTTTTCTAGTATTCGTTGAATCCCTTCATCCATGAAAATTGTGATTTGATGCTTGTATATTATTCCCCTAAACTCAAATAATGGAAAAGCATAACTAGCTTCTCCTGTATCCTTATTAAACAGAACTTTGAAAGTTGCACACCGATATTTATCTCTAAGTGGTACATCTTAATCTATTGCATATTCTAATAAACCATCAGAATCCTTAGGTGGTGAAATGTAACAAGACATTTTGCCTAACAACTCTTGATGAAACTTTTGAAAATTTGAATTAGTGTTGGCCTTTTGAAATTGCTTGTCCATCGGATAGCTTCCTCATTTTCAAGTTTCACCTTTTTAACCAATGCATTCTCATATTGTTCTACAAATTACTTCAAGGTGGCTTTAGCATTGATATAGCCATAAAAAAAATGCATGCACGTTCTTACTTCGTTGTGTGGTTGACATCCCTATCCAGAACACATCCTTCATAAATGATGGCACCCATCAATGCCTCTCTTCATACAACCCAGCTTACCACGCATTACTATGTAGTTCATACTTCTTAATAAAGTTACTCCAGTTTTCTTCAAACTTCTCAATAGTCAATGAATCATATTCTTTAAAAGAAATTTTATCACCTTGTACTCTTTGTACCCTTTTAATTTTTTTGACAACCATGATATGCCACAAGCACCATCGGTATCATGCATTAGGAAAAACAATTTCTATTGCCTTCTTCAGTCTTTTCTTGATCTGTGATGATTGCTTTTAGAGGATATTCATTCAGGAAAGTGAGCCAAGATCTAAACGACCAAGTAAATGAATTTGTATCCTCATGTAAAACTAATCCACACCCCAATAATGTCGACTGACCGTGATGATTTATGCCCACAAAAGGAGCGAATGGCATGTCATATTTGTTAACCAAGTAAGTCGTGTCAAATGTGACCACATCACCAAACTCTTTAAATGCCGCTCTACTCCTCACACAAGCCCAAAATGTATTCCTTAATCTACCATTTGGATTATGATCCATCATATAGAAAAAGTCATTACCGTTGGCTTTTATTTTGAAAAAGTAGTTGTGCATTGTAGTAGCATCTCCTTCTTTGAGGTCTAACAGCCTAAGGCTAGCGAGGTAATTTCTGCATTTTCTCTCTATACATTGAACATTTGAAGGCCCCCATACCGCAACCGCTAGTGTGGCGCAAGTCTTGCTCAATCTAATACCAACTTTGTCATTCATTTCAAGCGTTCTTTTCACATGTTGATCCAAAACCTAATTGTTCTTATGGTACTAAATCTTCCTGGACTAATTTCATGGTTGTGCCTAAGTTCAATTGAGTTCAAGATCCACTTTCCATTGGGGCATCGACACATTGTAACCATCGCTTTGCAATCTATTTTAGTTTGTGGTCGCAGATTAATTGGATTTCAAGTTCTTATCTTCAGCTTTCCAGATTGAAAACAAGAAAGTGTTCTAGAAATACATTGTCCATCCTTTCCCTTTGAAGAGGTTCTTGTTGTCATGGCAAATCCAATTTGTCTTGCATATCTTACGTAATATACCCACATCATCAGCTGAGACAAACACCATTCCCTTTCTAAGGTCCTCAACCTTTTCCAGCTCCACCATATTTTCATCAATGCCAAAAGATGCAAACCCCAACTCAATTTGAGATTCATCCCCATCTACCTCCTCACTTGAAGAGCCATTTAATAATCCTTCATGCTCCATGTTTCTATAGCCAAACCCAAAATGGCAAGTTCATTCATGAAAATATAATAAAACTAACAACAAACAAGGGTAATGATGTGAGCACAAGCAAAAACTTCATATGTAATGATCACAATTAGTCCAATAGTTTCACTGACATTTTTTTATCAAACAAGTAGATTAAAATGGGGGCTTGTTTATTTATATAGATCATATGAATTCAATCAAATGAGATCCAACAACAAAATTATCAATTGTAAGGTAATTTATATAGGATTTGAATTATTAGGATGAAGTTAAGCATTCAACATCCATAAATGTAAGATGATTTGACATAATCTTTTTTTTTTTAATTTTCACCTTTCATCTTCACGAGCATAAAGCCCATGCAATGCATGAGTTTTTATATTTAATTGTAAATAAATACATGGATTGAGTGATTTAGAATTTCTTCATTTCAGGATTCACAGGTTTGTCAAACAGTTCTCTTCTATAGATGCCAAATACCATAAATCAGCAATTTTTCCTTGAAGGATGCACGAATCATACAGAATAAAAATCAGAACAATGCCCTAAACCCAATTTTTCCATACGCAGAAGGCATCACAACAGAGGGTTCTCCGGCCTAGTTTCAACTCCTTGATTAAATTACGCCAACAAATTTCATCAAATAAGTGGATTGTAAAATAAAAAAAATAGAAAAAGAAACACAATGCAAAATAGTATCAATAATAATAATAATAATAATAATAATAATAATAAAGAGAAACACAAGACTCCAAAAGCATTACTAGAAGTTTCTTAACTCAATCTCGGTGGAACTGACTGTGGAGATGTAGATCCCGTGGGGGACAAAAAGAAAAAGGGCTTGGGAGATGGGCACTGGAGAGAGTACTCTTACTGTGGTTGATGAAGATCAGAGATGGAGAGAGGGCATGTAATGGTTGATGAAGATTAGAGATGGAGAGAGCGGGCAGTGGTTGATGAAGAATGGAGATGGAAAGAGGGTGTGGGAGATGGAGTTAGGGAAGGGGAGGGTTTGGTGGAAATTCTCAAGAGTTTGATTTAAACTTTTGGTTAGGAAACTAGGGCAGGGAGAGGTTAAATTTTGGTCATGTAGAGTAAAAAATGCTTAGCTGCACCATCCACATCAGCTATGTGCATTTAGCTATGTGTACATATAATTATTGAACCCCGAATAGATGAATGTTAAAATAAATAAAAAAATAAATTGAATTGGTGATTTTTTTTATAAACTTTGAATAACGTTAGAAGAAAAGGAGTCAGCAACACATTTGGAAAACTGAGAAGAATTCTCCACCTAGAATTTCCTTCATTCCCTTGAAACCATCCTATTCTCTTTGAGGATTTTTATGGGAGTAGCCACTACATCCCAAGTTTGGAAAACACCTAGGATTCGCTCTCAAGTGCATTTTTCCCTTCATGGATTTGCAGAATTTGATGGGGGAGGTGGAGATTGAGAAATCAATGGAAGAGAAAGGATTTTTGGTTCGGAGAATTTGGACAATGCCCTCTCACTCTTCCTCTTTTCACTTATTTGGAAGTGAAGAAAATTAAAGAAGATTCCTCTTTGAGGATGCTATTCAAATATGCAAATATTCCAATAAAATTTTTAAAAACAATTCAATTTTTTCATATCTGCAGTTTGATTAGGGCCTTGATGATATTGATAAATATTTTTTTTCCTTGAAAATTAGAGCATATATTTTGTAGGGCTCATATTTTCGCTCGCTCCACTCAAGAGCATTGGCCCAAGAGGATTTGCATTCTGAACCTATTTAATTTTCTTATTTCTTAAGTAGGATCCACTCAAGACCTTCAATAAATACTCTCTAAACACAAAATGCCTAACAGTCGGATGTGGGATGGGACATTGGCAATAGAGGAGAATAGGATTGCCCATAGGAGAAAAAGAAAAGGACAATAATGCCCTTATTAAGACAAGGATAACCTTGTAACATTTTATGATTTCAAATAGACCTGGAAAATGAGTCGGGTTGACTAAATTTGGGTCAAGGCAACTTAAACCTGAATTTATTAGTTCTAACCCTACCTTGACCCATTTTTAAAACAGGTTGGAACCGTTCAACCAGCACTCGTGGCCCCTACCCGCCTAACCCAAATTTGATGCAGGTTGAGTAGAGGTGACTCGACCTAACCTATTTACTTCCCATTTTGTGTATGATTTAACTCATTTTGTAAGACTTAATTTCATTTGTAAAACTCTTCTTACATCTAGATTCATTTAAAATGTTACATTGAGCATGAATTTGTAATTTATTAATTTTCAAAGAGTAAAAAATGGGGTCAAAATCCATAAATATTTTCTAGTCCATTTATTGAAATAATCCCTTTTCAATTTTTGTTCAATTTTATAATTTCATATTTGAGCATGAGTTTAAGACTCATCAACATTATTGTATTTCATTCATATCCATATTTTAGAGATAAATTTATGTGCAAACGTAAAAATAAAAGACACATCAATATTTCAACTACAAAACCATCATATTATCAAATAAAAAATAAGTTATATATTCTAAATATCAAAATTTTGCATAATTCCTCTACATAAGATTAAGAGTACACACGAAAAGTCATATAAAAATTAAAAAAGTTATGGTAAATTAATAAAATCTAACAGGTCAAATGGGTTTGGTACGTCAACTCTAACTTGACCCATTTTTATATGTGTTGGTAAACCCTAACCCTAACCCTAACCCAACCCACATTTTAAATCGGTTGGGTTAGGTGGGTCAAAAACGGGTCTGGTTGGGTCGGGCAAGGTTGGCAAGTCGGGTTGGATTTTGTCGGCTCTGGTTTCAAAGAGTAGAGAAAGTTGAGGATGGACAAGAGGGCATAAGATAAAAATGCCTAAATTCATTCCTATTTTTCTCTTAATGAAGGAAGAAAATAAAGCTAAGAGTGGGCAATTGGGGCCCTCCTCGACAAGCCTTGGATATCACCGATTTGTCACATGTTCAAACTAGTTTCACTTGTGCTGATCAAAATGCACTGTTGAGATACAACGGTGCAAAAGTCAAATTCTATCATGTCAAAAGATGACTTAACGGGCTCATTTCTTTCCTTCAACCCGACTATATCCAGAAGGTTTTATCAATCCCCTACTTTCCATCAGCTTCCTTACTCTTCTGGCATCATCCCACCTTCCAGCTCTTGCATAAATGTTTGAAAGCGTCACATAATTTCCAGCGTTTTCTGGTTCTATGCGAAACAGATTTTCTGCAGCAAGTCTTCCAAAATTGATGTTTTGGTGAACCCGGCAAGCAGCAAGCAAAGACCCCCAAACACTTCCATCAGGGTCGATTGGCATTTTTTTAATGAAATCAATGGTCTCTGCTAGCCTCCCAGCACGAGCAAGCAAATCAACAACACAAGCATAATGCTCCATAGTAGGTTGAAAGTTAAAGTTTTCATGTAAGACGTTAAACAGGTTCAGCCCTTCATCCACAAGACCTGAGTGGCTACAAGCAGAGAGCACAGAAGTAAATGTCACGGAGTTGGGTTGAGTGGCTGATTGCCTCATCTGCTGCAGAAGTTCAAGTGCAGCTCTACCATGCCCATGCATACCATATCCTCCAATCATAGTATTCCATGACACGACGTCTCTTGCTCCCATGTTGAGAAATACAGAGTAAGCTAACCTGATGCATCCAGATTTAGAGTACATGTTGATCAATGCATTCCAAACCAAAATGGGCAACACAAAATAAGTTCTTGTTGCGTGGGCATGAATTTGTTTTCCAAAATTCAGATCACATGCTGGCAAAATAGTAGATATCGTGACTTCATCATATTTAACTCCTCTCAGTTGCATATCACAGAAATAACTAACTGCTGATTCCCCCATCCCTAAATGTGCAAAACCAAGAATCATGGCATTCCATGTAACAACACTATGCTTGTCCATCATTTCAAACACAGATGCCGCATCTTGAATCCTCTTGCATACAGCATACAGTGTCACCAGTGCAGCCCCTATTGAATCATATAACTCAGCACTGGACAAGGCTTTTATCCCAACTCCATGAAGTTCTTGCCCATTTCTCAAAGCTCCCAAGTGTCGGCAAGAAGAGAGTACAGATGAAAGAATGTCAAAATCTGGAGAAATAACTCCTCCACTTATCATATCTCTGAAAATACATAATGCCTCTGCATGCTTTCCGCTTCTTGCATAGCCTAAGATTAAAGTAGTCCACGAGATGATATTAGGATGTGCAATCCGGTAAAAAATTTTAAGAGCCTCCTCATAAAGCCCCATCTGGCTGTAAGCATCCATAATCGTATTCCATGTGATTAAATCTGGCTCGAAACCCACCAATTTCATTGAGTTCAACACTTCCAATGCAGAATTAAGAAGCCCATTACTAACATACCCTGAAATAATGGAATTCCACGACAACATATCTCTATAAACCATGTTATCAAAGATACGGCGAGCATTTCCAATTTCCCCACATTTTGAGTACATGTCGATCAATGAGTTGCTAACATACAGATTAGGTTCAACACCAAACCTTATTACATCATTGTGAACTTGAAATCCTTCTAATAAGTTGAGCAACCGTGTGCAGGACTTGAGAACCCTTGGGAAGACATATCCATCAGGTGAAATGCCATGTGCTTTCATTTCTCTATAAATTTTTAGGCACTCATGATACTTCCCACTCCTTTCATACAGACTCAGGATTGAAGTCCATGAAAAGACATTTGGTCGAGGCAGTTCGCTAAAAAGGTGGCATGCGGCAGTGAAATCATCACAGTCAGCATACATCTGGACAAGTTTGGTTTTTAGATGTACATTGGAAGCAAAACCATGGAGGATGATTTGCTGATGTACCTGTTTCCCTTGTCTAAGAGCCTTTGTAGTGCTACAAAGTTGGAGGAGATGGTTGAGATGGGAAGGAGAGAGGACTTTCATACAGATTTCTCTGAAAAATAAAACTTCGTTTAGGGGAGTTTTTCATCTCATCTAAAATCTGCAAAATCAGCACCCATCCATTAGAATAGGCTCAGACCATAACTTTTTGTTTTTCAAGGGGTGAAAAATACTTTTGTAACTTTCAATTAAGAAAACCTGGTTGGAGTGTAACATATAGTTCCTTTTGTATATCTCCATGCAAATACAATCTACTCACAGTGACTAGGACTAAATAGCAACAACAAATAATTGAACCTACATTGAGTTTAGCTTTAAAAATGAGACAAAGCTCTCATGATCATCAACTTGAAGGATGTTAGTAGACATGTATCATTCAGAATCCACATTAAGCATGAACTTCAAATCCCACTTGTTCCTCAAAATATGCTTCCCTTTTGGTAACCCAACAAGTTCTTAAGTTCGATTTCTTAACAACTTTCATCTTTTCAATCATAGCTTCTTTTCATTTAGGATGAGAAGGAACTTGGCAACACTGGAAGGAACACCGACAAAAGAAAAAGAAGAAAATAATGCATCAAGTGGAGGTAGATAAATTACACAAAATAACATTAGCAATGGAATATTTGTAACTGCATATTTTGAGGAAGTTCATTACGAGTAACATTCGAAGAAGTAATTCTAAGAGTAGAAAGTCCTCATGTAAATTGTCCAGAAATGCAAAAACATAAAGGGGAGATATATTTGAAGACAGAGACAACCTAGAGATATAAATGTATGAGGAACATCCAGTAGAGAATATAGATTGCACATGAAGCAGTTGTTTTCTGTTGTCCACCATTTGCGTTATGTCTTCAGGCATCAGGAACTTCAGTTTGGTTTCATGGAAACAGTCTAAAGAGGCCATGTGTTTGATAGAGATATATATAGGGGGCACAAATAGAAGTGACCAAGCATAGGAAGGATAACACTATTGGTTTCAAGTAGATGACAGCCATAAATTATTTGTCATTCTACCAGGAAAATAACATTTCTCTCTTTTCTGTCGTGGCATATCGTAAGAGTCTGCACATAAAATCCTTGACATCCAACTTATCTCATTGAATGCTAGAAACTTATACAAAACATAGACAACTGAATACTGTAGGAGAATAAGTCACCTCCCTGTGCAACTCAGCTGACTTCCTTGAGTCATATGGGACTTTGGCGAGTGGTTCATGAACTAGAATTCCAAAAATGCTGCTATTTCCCAGAAAATTACATTTGGAAAGACCAAAAGACTGGGTCCCATAATACATGCTAACAATCACTAATTATAACCATTTTGAGTTGCAAGGTGCTCATTTTATTAGTTTTATTCAAATCAACCCTTTTATTGAGTTTGGTTATAGATTGAGGTTATTCGTAGTTTTTCTGTTACCAGTGCCTGGGCTCTGGGCTTTCTCTAGGACAGTTTCTTCTATCCAGTCTGTGGGCTTCACATTCTTTAGCTTCTCTGCCTGATTTGCGTGCTTTCATTTCCTTGTTAGGTCTCTGCCTAGATTCTGAGCATTGCCTTCTTCAGATGTGCCTGTGGTCATCCTCATTCAGGCAGCTTGACTGCTCCCGTTTCCTCCATCCAGTGCTATTGATTAGAGAATTAGTGCATAACGTGCATTCCTTGAGCTACCAACATTCTTAGTTAGAGAAGCTAATTTAACTTCAAATATATGTAATTTATCTCATTACATGGAGATCCTATCTAGAGTCTTCTATTCTATGAGAGACTGAATTTAACTGCTGCTAGCTATCCAAATAACATCTATAAATAGAGGAGATAGATGCTTCTCCATCACATGTTGAGAGAGAGCAATACCAGCACTTTGATTTCCCTTCATGTTATTAAAGTATGCCCGACATACACCGATCTCAAAGCTTCTTTTCACCCACCTTCCATTCCAATCAATCCAACTCCACTCTCCATGTATCTCATAGTATCCTACTAACCTTACATCAATCATTGTCCAGATCTCCTATGATCATAGCCATCACCAATTCACCATCCTCTTTGAATCCCTTCTACCCTACACCCGTCTTCAACTAAAACAACCATCAGTACATCACCCATCTTCAACACATCGCCGCCTTCGACTAGCTTACACAAAATGTTAGCATCATTTTGTCTTCCATCTTAACACTCTCTGTAGAATGAGCTGAATTCAGGCTGGACCCAAGTGCGTCCACGACTGCATTCAGTAATAAGGCTTGAAGAGGTCGAGTCAACAGAGTCTATGTCCATCATAGACCCCATGGACCAGATTCAAGCCTGCCCTATAAGGATTATGGGAGACAGAAGCCTGAGACAAAGAGGGGATCGTGGGTTCATCTACAAACTCTAACAAATCAGAGGCGCAGTCTACAACATCACTCAGATAAATTCCTGCCCCAGTTAGTAAAAAATTGATGACAAAACTACAGTATACAACAGAATAACCTTAACCTAATCCAACGAGAAATCATTATTATGAGTGACAAAATAATATAGTAAAAAAAAACAAAAAAAATTTCACCGGCATTTCATCAAACACTGAAGAGCACTCAAAGAAATCATTTTTATTACTTACAAAATCAAGTAAAGAAAAAACCTTTCACCAGCATTTCATCAAACAATTGGAGCGTTCAAACTCTCATCAACTTTTCAATATAATAATTTGATAGGCATTGCATAGAAAAGCAGATGGTACCACTGAAATTTGGAAAGAGAAAGAGAGGGAGAGAGAGAGAGAGAGAGAGAGAGAGAGAGAGAGAGAATACAAGCACTTAAGCTGTTAAAGAGAAAAGCCGGACTTCAGGTGGGTCAAAGCCATCAACGGCCTACACTTACCCTGACCAGCTGAGGCCCAAAGAGGAGAATAATTTGTTATTAGACATTCCCATCGACACCAGTGGGCATCAATTAGCAGTCCAATCCACTATGCTTTGACTTGAGTCGAACACAATGGTGGGAGGACACTGTCAAATAACCATCTAAAAGTCTTTCAAAGTAAACACACTTGTAATGTGGAGGGGATGTACCTAGTCTCCCGATTGTTTGATCAGTGGAACAACCTCCTGTTGTGGTAACATTTTGGATGAGTTAGGTGGAAGTTTAATTTTCCAAACTTAATTAAGTAGAAGTCCACTTCTGAAATTCTGAGTTACAAGAGCCCACTAAGTATACTATAAGATTTAATGCTTAAAGTCTATTTTATTTTACATTTTTTTTGATAATGGCAATTTTGCCCCTAGGATTTTTTTGTTTCTTATTTTATTTAGAACACCCTCTGGAATAGTAGGCAGCTCGCGGCCAATGACTGGCGGCTATTAGCTTTTCCGATGACTTTTTCGGTGACTATTCTAGCAGCTTTTTCAGTAACCAACGAACGGTAGATGGTGTCCTGTGGATGAACAACAAACCAATAATCATCGGCCATCATCGGCGGCCAACAAACAAGGACCGATGATCGGTGGACGAGGACCAGTGGATGAAGATCGATGACTAGCGACCGATGGACATAGACCAATGACCAGTGGAAGGGGACTGACAGACTGGCGATCCGATGGACAACGACCGATGATTGACAGATGGTAGCCAGTGCTTGTCGAACGGCGAACAACTAGTGGACAGCAACAGACTGATGATGGCTGCGGACAGCCAATTACCAACGAACTGATGATCGGCAACCAACAATCAGGAATTCGCAGCCAGCCCCCAATGACTAGCAACCAGTGGACGACGATCGGCCGCTAACAACCATCTACAAGTGACAGTGGCCATCGATCGTCGACCGTTGGCCAACTTCTAGAACATTGGACAATGGTCGCTAGAACAATAGCTAGTCACCACCTGTCTTCGGAACAGTGGCAAGTCGGTGCCAATATTCTCTAGAACTAACCCAGGAACGCTAGTTGGATCAACTAACCCCAGTACACTGGCAAGATCTATCCCAATTTTTGTAACCATCACCTGTAGTAAGCCTTGCCATGCAGCCAAGGTCTTATCTTGGTCAGCTATCTTCTGCTGCAGAGCGATCACCTCAGGGTTAGGTTCCTGAGACTGTGTGGAAGATAAAGCGATGCTGTAGATCCCAAATCTCCTTGAGAAACCTGATCTTTTTCCAAGCACATCGATGGAAACTTGTACCTCGGTTTGCGAATTCTTGACACCCGGCTGCGACTGTGCGAGAATCTTCTCTTTTAGCATAGCCTGTCATTTTTCATTATGTAAACCCATAGTATATGTAAAAAATGTACATTTGATGATTTAAACAAATGAATTAGCTAGTACTTACATGATGTTGTTGAGCATGGTCATTTATCCATATCCCACCATGCCAACCACGTCTATGAGTTTGCTCAAAAATATCTGAGATAGACGATCGAACACCACCATTCTTTGATGCCTATTGTTTATTAGATATTTTGGTCAGATTAACTAAATATTGAAATTTTATTAAGAGTAAAAATTTAAAATTCCATACTTACATCGATAGATGCTCGTGATGCATACGATCTTAAGCCACTCGTATGATTGTTTTTGGACGGCTCGTGCCTTCACTTTCAGACTTTTTCTATGAGGACAAAATTAAAAAAGAAAACAACAAAATAAGCTTAATCATCCCACATGCGGTTGGTCTATTTCAATCTAGTAGAAGCCCAAACACTATATATATATATATATATATATATAACACCAATAAGAATACCTTAAAACCATCGCTCTCCCACACATGCTCGATCATAAACTTCCAATCATCCAATTTGCAAGGATATAATGGATGGCTTTTGATGTCTGGCACCCCATCCTTTTTGAGCTTAAGAGAGTGCTTGTCCAATGTGCTTTTCTAGTCTTTGTATAAATCCTAGCACTTATGGTCAATGATAAACTTGAGCACCAAATCTTTTTCATAGTCCCTGCTAAGGTCAAAGGTTAACTGCAATTGGTAACAATAAAATGCAACATGAATTAAACTCTCAATTTAAGAAATCAATTGAATAACGTGTTAAACAATTTCCTTTTTATAAATCAATTGATATTACCCCAACTCTCATAACAATGGCTAGCCTGATCTCAAAATCAATGTCTACCCAATGAATGTCTCGGATTGGTGCATGATCTAGAATCTGTTCTCCAAGAGCAGATGCTACAGAAGAGGCCCATGTCCCCTCTATTGCCCCTTCCTCATGATTGATATCAACAAGAATGGGATGACCAAGCACTTCCTAAGCCTGTCCACGTTCTTTCCCCTAGTCGGGCCTCGTTTACCAGTTTTGCTAGAGACTGAAGCCGATGCTGTTAAGAACACAAATTTATTCATATTAGTAGACATAAATCATTAAAGGAAGGTCAATTTTATTTATATGTAAATGGTGTACATTTCTTACCCACACTACTAGCGGCACTACATGGATTGGTAAGCTGGTTAGGCCATGTAAATAATGAGAAGTGAGCTTGGGTAGGTTGTGGCTATGGATGTGGTTGTGGATCATGCTGTGGCAATGGATCATGGATAGGCTGTGGAGATGGCAACAGTGTCGGCTCGAGGGTCTGTGTAGCTCCTGAACGACTAGTAGCACCACCTCTCTTCCTAAGCCACGGAGGCATATTTGTGACCTGACATAACAGTAAACTTACTTATTAGTAATCAAATATTAAAGTAATCAACAATCAAATATCAAATTAAGTAATACTACATAGAGTAATCATCATAATCGTCATATAATAGCAATATGTATAAAATGAAGAAATCAACAAAGTTACTATTACTAGTCAATATTTTTAACCTTTGTAGCTTCTAAGCATGAACGGAAAAATAAAGGTTATTACCTTATTCAACTGGGGCTCAGACTCATCATCCTCTTCATCAAAGGAACTTTCATTAAAAGAACTCAATCCCTCCTCACCCTCAGGTGGAAGATAAGGCTCATCATCGCCACATCCACCCGCCTTTCTCTTTCTCTCCATAGTTTTTTTCTTTATGGCTGTTTGACCTAATCCAAAGAACGAATTTGCCTTATCCAAAACCCCTAGAGCATCCATTCTCGCGGTATTCTTTTTAATCCTTTTATCTCTCTCCTCCTCAATAGGTAACTTCTTCCTCTGGGTCGCCAACAACCCAAGCTTCACAAATAATTTGCTACCTTTTTGCATATTTGGCAACTATATATGACAAACAATGAAATGAAAAGAAATATAAAATAATGCCAATAAATGGAATGACATGTGAAACAACAAAGCCATAATATGTAAATGAAAAATCTTATAAATTTATAAAACTTGTCCAGATAACCAAAAGCTACAAAAGTTACATATCATATTCTATATCAGGTTCTATATCATGATAGATATCATGGATGGGTCGTCTTTGCTATTCATATTCTTCGTCATCTATATACTCCAAAATTGTGTCATCCTCATCATTATCATCGGAACAATGCTCAGTTATTAATTCATCAACAGGAACGATCTCGAGATCCATATCATCTCTGGTGAAATATTGAATATCAGTATCTTGTTCGAAATTGGGACACCATTGGTTGATTCATCCTACTGAAATGCATCATTGGACGCATCATCTCACTTTGGTACATCCCATACTCCTCGATGATTGACCCATTCTACAACTCTCCAATTCTTGCCTTTGATGGTGTCATTGACATAGAATATTTGTTTGACATTACTTGGAAGGACAAATGGATCATCTTTATACCAAAGCCTCCTAACATCAATGGTTTTGACATGTTGATCCGTGTGTATTCTACTTTTGTGACCGATGTCATACCATTCACATTGAAACAGAACTATTCTACCTCCATGCAAGTATTTTAATTCCAATATTTTGCACAAATAACCATAGAAGTCAATTTGCTTCCCTTTATGCTCCCCTTCTACAACCAACCCACTATTTTGGCAACTTCGACGGCTCTCACAATCTCTACTATGGAACCGGATACCATTACAGATGCAACCAGCATAAAGATCAATTATTGGACCGGGACCTTGTGCTAATGACCACAGTTCTTAGGTTGCTTCTGGTGACCGTTGATTTCGCAACTCATTCATCTACATGAACAAACATATTGCAAACATAAAAGTTAATGTCAAATGAATTTAAGTTAGTTGGTGTTTACCAATATGTCTAAGCTCTTTCTAATATATCTTACGCGTTTTTCAAACTATTTTGGAAATTATGCTCGTTGTATCTGGGTTATATCACGTCCTTGAGGATTCTGATTCTCTATAATATTCCTGTGTTCCCTATTCAGTGAAATGTGTATCATAAGTATCTTAAAATAGTGTTATAATGAATAGGTTTATAAATGTAATTTAACCAACCCACATACTCTAGATATGGTTCCACCTCGGTGGTATTGTACAGCACAAACCAATGAGCAATTTCCAATTCTTTCTGGGAAGGATTAGGAGCCCTTAAGATGGATGAGAAGAGTTTGGCAGTTTGGGTAAAGAACACACTGTTAACAGATTGTGCAAAACAATTCAGAACAATGACAGATCTACTGTATGTTTAACAATTTTACAGAAACAGAATAGATTTTATAGAAGTAACACAGAAACAGAATAGATTTTACAGAAGCAACACAGAAACAGAACAGATCAAATCTTACAATGACAGAATAAATCACGCACACCAGACGCTAGATCCATATACAGTTTAACAAAAAACAACACGACAAAAACAGATAACACAACACAGAGCACAAATCTTAATGAACACAGAACACTAATGGATCAGCACATGGACAAGAAAACAACCATTGTGATGCATGTTTTAATCAAGAAAGATTCAAAAGCTATGTGATGAACCTAAATCGCTGCTGCACTTCCTTCTTCCTTCCTATTCTTTCCTCTCCCTCCTTTCAGTTTCCTTTGTTTTCTTCCCTTCCCCTCGTTTTTCTTCCCTTTCCCTCGTTTTTCTCTTTGTTAAAATGTAAGTGTCGCAAGTTAATTAGCCTCTTATTAAGCCCTAAATCCTAATGCACTTAGGATCACAAGCATGTGCATATCTCATCACGTGAATTTGTGGGGTCTATTAGGTGGGCATGTGTCCCATTTATTTTAAATCAAATTTAATTAGAATGGATGGTATGTACCATGTTTCATGAGATTGGCTAGATTTAACTTTTAAAGAAGGACCCACTTGATACATTAATAATGAAACTAATCAAATTCTACATAGTTTTCTAAAACATGTGATAGATCCACTATTAAAAAAAACTGCACTTAAAAAAGACCCACTATTAAAAGAAACTGCACTTAAAAAATCTACATCAAAGCTAAACTCTAATGCAGCTTACTTATGAAAAATCTACAATAATAATCAATTCCATTTTGACTGCGATGGAATTAGTGGCGAATTAGTGGCGAATCTTAACTGCGACATATGAATTGTCACTAAATATGGCCACTATATTACATTTAGCTGCAACATCGTATTTTTGTCACTAAAAATGTATTTTTAGTTGCGAAAAGTACACTGCGGCTAAAATAGTTGCTGCTAAAAGGCAACTTTCTTGTAGTGAGGGTGGACAACTATCCATGACCTAGCCATGGTCTGCTGTACATCTGCACCTTGTACATCGGCTTTTGCTTTATAGGGCCTTTGTATTTAAAGCGACGAGTAAGTGTCCAGTTTTCTCCAATAGTTTACATTTAGGACTTAGGAGCCCATCAAGTTTACACCATCCAAATACATGGCACCAAAATATCCTCACACCAAAGTTCTTTCTCTCATATAAATGACTTTTTAAATAAAACAGTACAGCACAAAAAAAAAAAAAAAGCCTTTGATTTTAAAAGCACGATTTTAGTAAAAACATCTACATAACCCAATAGAATTTTGAAAAAAAAAACAAAAAGAAGAGGAAGGCATGGGAATAGTTTCATTAAAAAAAATAAAAAAATGGAAACGAAAATATTTGGATTTGCCCATAGAAAATAATGTGTGGTCAAAAGTCTTGGCCTTTCCCTATGCAAAAATAATCGTGGCCAAAGGTTTTTTACTTTGCCTACAAACTATAGCGTCGTTAAAGGATATTGCCCACGGAAAACCATACGTGGCCGAAAGTTTTGGCGTTTCCCTACGAAAATATATTCGTAGCCAAAGGTTTTTCACTTTGCCTACAAAATACCATGTCACCAAAAGATATTGGCCACGGAACACCATGCATAACCGAAAGTCTTGGCTTTTCCCTATGGAAATATATGCGTGGCTAAATGTTTTTCACTTTGCCTATAAAATATTGCGTCGCCAAAGGATATTGTCCACGAAAAACCATACATAGCAAAAGTCTTGACCTTTCCCTACAGAAATATATGTGTGGCTAAAGGTTTTTCACATTGCCTACAAAATACTGTGTTACCAAAGGATATTGCCTACAAAAGACTATGCATGGCCAAAAGTCTTAGTTTTTCCCTATGCAAATATATGTGTGGCCAAATGTTTTTCACTTTGCCTACAAAATTTGACGCGTCGCCAAATGATATTTCTTCGCGGGTAAAACTTTGCCTCTTAGTTTGGAGAGAATCCAGACTATTTTTGCCTACGAAAATATCTTGCGTTGCCAAAAATAGGAGATAATTGTGGCTTTTACCTATGTAGATTCATTTTCATAGGCAAAAGATAACTTTTAGCCACACAAAATGGGTTTGCGTGGGCAAAGCCGTAGCCAATAATACATTTTGTTGTAGTGAATGGTGGTGAAGATGGCACATTGAGTGGAGGGCAGGATGCGACTTCCCTTGGTTAGTAAATCAAAATTTTTTTGCAATTCTAAAGAGTGGTTTGGACTTAAAGGTTGAGCTTAAGGAGGTATCTAGAATTAAGTAAATAAATTATTTCATTTGTTTAAGCCAAATTTTGTTGTGGCTAACTATGTGATAAGTCATTTTGACAACATGGATACTGTGAGGCCCTTAGAATATTGTTGTGGTTTTGAAATATATTTTGGGTAATATTTTTAGGGGGAGATGCTACTCTTTTATTTTCAGAAGGCATAGTTAGTGTAATTTGCTAACTTTTGAATTTCTGATCAATTTAAAGAGTGACAATAGCAAAAGCATATAATTAGGTTTGAAGTCAGTTTATTGATAAAATGCTAACAACTTTTTGTATTTTTTTGTGCAGGTTGATAATGGAGGATGTCTTCAGCTTGACAATTAAATGGCCTCTTCTTTATTTTCTCTTTTACCACAAGCATTTAGACTTGTTGAACATTATTTTCTTGTTTTTGGATATTTGAATATATTTGAGACTTATTTGGATGATAAGTATTGGATATTTTGTATTTTTTTAATATTTTTTCATTGGGATTCATAATTGGTTGGATTTTATATATTTGGATGTTTATTGAATTAGTTTGGTTGAGATTGGTATAAACTGGTTGTTGGAAAAAATAAAAAATAAACAATTTTTTTCATTATTTCTTTTGGCTATGCAATGTATGTAGGTAAAGAATAGATGGAGGTTTTGGCTACATGTATTGCGTCAGCAAAAGTTATATTTATAATAAAAAAATAATATTCTTTACTCTTACCTACAACCTTTTCATGGGCAAAAGTGCTTATTAAAATCAGAAAAATTATATTTGACTTTTGGCTATGCAAACCTTCATAGCTAAAAATTGCAAACCTTTGCAGCCAAAGGTTGTACATTTGCCCACGTAAAATCTTCGTAGTAAAAGATTATACATTTGCCTACGCAAAATCTTCATAGCCAAAGGTTGTACATTTACCTACGTAAAATCTTCGTAGTCAAAGGTTGTACATTTGCCTACGCAAAATCTTCATAGCTAAAAGTTAGACATTTGCCTACGCATAGCTTCATTACCAAAGGTTGTACCTTTGCCGACGACAAGTTGGCGTAGGCAAAAGTATAACCTTTGGCTACGAAGATTTTACGTAGCCAAAAGCAACACACTTACCTTACCAGCAAGCGTAGCGAAAAACTCAATTTTTGCCCATGCACTATTTTATGTGTGGGTAAAGACCTTTCCCCACAACCCTTTGGCTACGATTTGCCTACGCATGTCGTTACATAGGGAAAGAGTTTTACCTACGCATCTAGTCCTTTACCTACAAATTTTTTGCATAGGCAAAGGTGCATTTTGTTGTAGTGTGAAATAGGAACATGCATGAAAATAAGACTATGTGTTAGTATAAAAAAAAGAACATACATGAAAAAAAGAACATGTGTTAGTGTGAAATAGGAACATATAAATAGGAAGTGTGAAATAGGAACATATAAATAGGAACATGAAAACATGACCATATGTTTGTGTAAAATAGAAACATATGATATGTAAAGAGGAACATGTTCTATGTGTTAGTGTAAAACAGGAACATATAAAGAGGAGTATATAAATAAGAACATGTAAACAGGAGCATGTAAACGAGAACATGAAAACATGACCATGTGTTAATGTGAAATGAGAACATTTAGTATGTAAATAAGAACATATTCTATGTGTTAGTATGAAACAGAAACATTCATTTTTTAGTTTGGAATAGGAACATGCATGATAATAGAACTATATATTAGTTTGAAAAAGGAACATGTGAATAGGAGTATGTAAATAGGAATATAAGAACATGACCATATCTTAGTGTGAAATAGTAATATGTGGTATGTAAACAAGAACAAGTTTCATGTGTTAGTATAAAGCATGAAAACAGGACCATGTATTAGTGTGAAAGTGGAAAATGAAAATGGAACATGTGTTAGTGTGAAACAAGAACATGTGTTATGTAAATAAAAACATGTTCCATTTGTTAGTATAAAATAGGAACATGCAAAAAATAGGACCATGCATTAGTGTGAAACAGGAATATGTAAACAGGAGCATGTAAACAGGAACATTAAAACTTGACCATGTATTAGTGTGAAATAGGAACTTGTGGTATGTAAAAAGGAACATATTCCATATGCTAGTGTGAAATAAGAACATGCATGAAAACATGACCATGTGTTAGTGTTAAACAGGAATATAAAAATATGACTATGTGTTAGTGAGAAATAAGAACATGAAAATAAGACCAAGTGTTAGTGTGAAATAGAAATATGTGCTATGTAAACAAAAACATGTTTTAGGTGTTTTTGTGAAACATAACAAGAGCATGTTTGAAATTAATGAAACAAAGTACAAAATAAAAAGAAAATAAACATATGGTTATGGTATGTAAAAATGGAAAAAAAAATTGCCTACTGGAAAAGTCAACGGAAACAAGTCGTAAAAGTTGATGGTTGCTGGAAGTCTACCGGAAAAGTTGCCGGAAGTCAACTGGAAAAGTCATCGGCTGCGGTGGTCTCCAGCCGACCGCTGGTGGTTGCTGGCTGGACTTTACAATGATTGGTACCATGCTAGCTGGACACACTTGTGGTTTTTTATTGTTTCAAGGGCAAAAATGTCTTAATGACTTAAAGCTCTAAAATCTTTGGAGCTAGACTTAAAGCTAAGTGGCTTTTAAAATAGGGACTTGGGGCTAAAAGCCCTTAAGATTTTTGGCATACCAAAAGAGCAAGCCACTCTTTCTAACTGATGCAGACACTATAGAACCCCACCAATTCCATTCAAATTTTTCTCTTTTTTTTTCTTGGGATTTTGAAAGCCTCAATTGTATGAACACTTCAATCATACATTAACTTTCCACCTTTCATCCTCCTATGCTTTAGATTGACAATGTAATGGAGTATTGCTTGCCTTGAATTTTTTGCAAAATGAATTGTCCACGGTGCAGAATCCTCCCAATGTTTTTGCAAACAATAGGTACATTTGGTAAACATCCACAGTGCAAAATCCTTGTAATTTTCCTCACTCCTGTGGAAAATTTGTTTCAAGAAAAACTTCAAAAAGGGCCTTTAGTTTTTTCCTTATTTCAAAAAAGGACATAAGTTTCAAAACTTTTCAAATTATTCCCTAAGTTTTTAAAGAATTTTTCGATTAAGGACAGCCGCCCATTTAAAGCTATTTTCTAGCAAATTTTTCCCTTAATTTATTTTAAAATACCCAAATTACCCTTTATTGGAATAAATCCTTCATTCCATTCCTCTGTATTCTCTTTATTTCCTTCTCTGACATCATCACGATGATCAAGGACAACAAGTATCCCCAAGGCGATAGGCTGTACGTAATGGCTGTCGAAACCATGTCAAGGCTTTAACTGAAGGGTAACTTTAGTATTTTAAGAAAATCAAAGAAAATGTCATAGGAAATACTTTTAAATTTCTAGATTTTCTTAATTGAGAATTTATGAAAAACTTAAGGAATAATTTGAAAAGTTTTGAAACTTGTGTTCTTTTTTGAAATAAGACAAAAACATAAGGCCTTAATTAAAATTTTCCATTTGTTTAGTAACAAGAAGGAAATCGGTGCTGCTTTCATGTTTACAATATATATATATATATACATATAACAAGAGGAAAATCGGTGCAAAAACATAAAGCCTTACTTGAAATTATTCCATTTGTTGATCCGAACCTTTAATTATGCTTAGAAGGTCCAACACAACTAATAGGTCAAAAATCAGCCATTGACTCCTCATATATTTTGAGATATTTATAAATAAGCTGAAACCATTAGATTATGATATTTGGACTCCTATGGCCCCTTTTTGGCAAAAGCCAAGCTGTCTGTTTCTTTAAAACTTCTAAAATGGTTATGCAGCCAAATACGACAGTGTGATTTATCATGGATCATGAGAAATGAAATTAAAAACTCCATGATATGTCACAGTGCAAAACAATGGGTTTTTAACAGTCTGGTATTTAAAATTTTCTCAATCCTATGGGTTGTGGCAGGCCCAAGAACTTTGTCTTTTTTTTTTTTTTTTTTTTGGGGGGGGGGGGGTGGGGGGGTGTGTGCTAGAAAAAAGTTTTGGGAGGACCACATATAAAACATAAATATAGTTTTCAAAATATGTAGGGAGTTTTCTCAAAATTTTTGGGGGCATATGTAAAAAAAGTTAAACCATTTAGATTTACCCAATTTAAAATATGGGTTCTGCCTTAGGCATTACTGGACACACATGTGAATTGTTCATCGGCTACCCTTGTAATTTGTTAGTGGACAACTAAATAAACAATCCAGAATCCAACGGGCATCATTTGCTACTATAAGGGCTGATTCACATACAAAATTGGGTATTTGATCGTTAAAACTACAAATTTTAAGATTTTTTTGTAATTGCCTATTTAATCAAAATCCAAAGAATTAAAAACACATTTGAGCCAATCAGACTTTATTTCCATCAATGAATTCTTCATACTTTGACATGATAAGAAGGACCCATTCATGGAACTTTTTAACATCATGAAAGGAATGCTATAAATTACAGCCTTTTAAGTCAATTGTCATCAGTTCTATCATCATCTGTCATCAATAACTCCTAGTCTACAACATTTAACTTTTGATAAGTGCCCATCTAATGTATCATGCACAATCAATATGAAGAAGTTTAAAGTTCTTTAATTTTCCTCTTGTGTTTTACCAAATCTCTTGCCGGGCTTTAGAA
Source organism: Sextonia rubra (assembly GCA_037013555.1). Classification (NCBI taxonomy): domain Eukaryota; kingdom Viridiplantae; phylum Streptophyta; class Magnoliopsida; order Laurales; family Lauraceae; genus Sextonia; species Sextonia rubra. Next base: position 11,916,339 of record JASUAD010000018.1, on the reverse strand, counting down.
AGTTCCTCTTCACTTACCCTTTTTTTTTTATGACAAGGAACCGGCGAATACCACCCAGTAGCATTGTATATCAGTTAAGGGCCCCAGCATTTGAAGGAGGGACCTCTAACTCATTGCTTAATAACCACTCGAACAATTTAAATGTGGGTCTCCCAATCTTTATGAAGCAACACAAGGTCATTTTAGTGGGGTCATTGATCTAGATCACTTATCTACAAAATTTAAAGCGGTGGGATCATTGATCTAGATGACTTGTCTACAAAATTTAAACCTTACTGACATTGGTAGCCCTTTTCAGCCCTCCATTTTCTCATGTTCGCTGGTCACCTGACTCATTGACCATGGTTGTGGGGAGGACAATTTTTAAGAAACATAAAAATAAATAAATAAATAAAAGGAGGATGGATTGATTTCTTCAATACATGAAGATATTAGACTATTGTGTGGCCCACATGACCACAATAACAGATAGGTTATCCCATTTTTATTATTGGTTTTATTTTACTTAACCAAATTCTTATGAAATTATCATTTTTCCTAAGGTCAAGGGATAGAAATACATGCTAGGGAGATTTTCTCGTCTATAAAAGATCCTCGGGCAACTCTCTTGCCTAAAAAGGTTTTTCTTTTTTTTTTTTCGTATCCATCCCTAACATCCGGAGAAGAAAGGCAAATGACAAGAGAGTTGTGATCCTCTTTAAAGAGCAACCTTCTGTTAGATATGAGGTTCAAGATTGTGCATTCAGTTAATATCTAACGCATTCAATGATTTAAATTAATGATTTGTGGTATTATTAGATTGATTCCAAAGAGATTTGCGAACCTAAATATTCTAATAGAAATATATACCAGAAAATGATATATAAATAAATAAGCAATAAGTACTGCAGATCCATGACAAACATATATGAAAATCAGATCAAAACAAAAGAATATAAAACCGGTTCACAAAAAGGAATCTAAGGAGAAATCAATGTAGAGCAGTTCATGGAATTAAATAATCATGAAAAATGCGTTTAAGTTTCAACTCAACAAATGCCTCGCCAGGGTAGATTCATAGAAAATGAACAATTAAAAGATCCACAGTATTTCATAAAAAAATAATTATAAGTAGCCTAGAAGCCTAAGAAAATTCAATTGAGGACTACATTCAAAACTTAAAAAAAGCTCCAATTCCTGGAAAGTAAACTTACCTGTTTATAGAATTTTTCACTCTGTCTAGTTCAATTAAAACTTTAAGAAGAGCTTCACTAAAAACTCTCAAAAGTAGACAAGATCTAAATCCTGAAAAAGGCTCTTTAAGTCAAAACTATCCAAGTAAATCTTGATTTCACATCATCACCATTGCCCCATTGTCATCCTCATCAACATGGCCTCATCCGATGATATTCCAATAAAAAAAAAATTCCAACATCAGACAACTAACCTAGTTCCACAAATCACATTCAATTAAATGCATCCAAAAAAGAAAACATATCCATGACATCACCAAAAACAAATAAAAATAAAAGGGGAAAAATTCAGAGTAAAAAAATAGACAATCAAATACAAAACCCTAGCAAATTCATGTAAAATGTAAAGAGCAACAAAAAAGAACCCTAAAATGTGTGGCAGAGATGAAGAACACTAAAATTCTCTCTTACATGGTTTCTTCTTTTGTGGAAAGTGCAACAAAGAAGAGATGTTTTTCACCTTCCTTTGCTTGGAATATTGAAAGCGCGAAGGGGTTTCTTCTTCATGTGCTTGAGAGAGATGAGATTGAGCTTTAGAGAGTTGGGGTCAAACTTAAGAAAGCTAAGATCGAGCTTCAGAGGTTGCATTTGTTGGAATTGGGTGTGGATTAAGCATAAGTTTCCCCACCTCTGGTGCATGAGTTTCCTTCTTTCTTACTCCCCTTTAATAACCTTTGTCCCATGTTGGTTATTTACTACTTCTTTTTAGACTTGGCAAACGGGTTGGGTTGACCAAATTCAAGTCGGGTCAACCCGAACCCGAATTTATTAGTTCCAACCCTTTTCTGATCCTTTTTTAAAATGGTTGGAACCCTTCAACATGCACCCATGGTTGGTTAACCCAACCTAACCCGCCTAACCCGAATTTGATAGGGGTTGGGTCAGGTTGACCCTACCTAACTTATTTAATTTAAATTTTGTATATGATCTAACTCATTTTATGTGACCCAATTTTATTTGTAAAGCTCTCCTTATATCTAGATTTATTTAAAATGTTGCATTGAGCATGAATTTATAATTTATCAATTTTCAAAGACTAAAAAATGGGGCCAAAATCCATAAACATTTTCTAGTCCATTTATTGAGATAATCCCTTTTCAATTTTTTTTCAATTTTATAATTTCATATTTAAGGATGAGTATAAGACTTGTCAACATTATTGTATTCCAATCATATCCATGTTTTAGAGGTAAATTTCTATGCAAACATAAAAATAGATAGGCACATCAATATTCCCACTACAAAAACATTATATTGTCAAATAAAAAATAAGTTATATATATTCTAATTATAAAAAATTTGTATAACTCTTCCACATAAGATTAAGATTATACAGTTTATGGTCCACATGAATACAAAAAGTCATAAAAAAATGAAAAGTTATGATAAATTAGTAAAATCTAAATGGGTCAAACAGTTAGGTTGGTTAACTCTAACCTGACCCGTTTTTATATGGGTTGATAAACCCTAACCCTAACCCTAACCCAACCCATATTTTAAACGGGTTGGGTTAGGTGGGTTAAAAAAGAGTCAAGTCGGGCTGGGTTGGCAAGTCAGGCTGGATCTTGCTAGCTCTACCTTTTTTATGTAGTTTTTTAATATTTTTCTCCTAGCTTATGGTGTTAAGCTTTCTAGTGAGTATTGTGATGGTTATAACACCTAAAAGCGTGCCGGCTAGCCTTGTCGTGGTGTGCTGCATGAGCTGTGCTTGCAGCTTGCATTTTTCTAACTCATATCTTTCCACGTGACTATAACCATAATGTCTCTCCGCATTAATGCAGAGATACATTGAGTTGACTCTTGTGTAAGAGTTACACAATAAATGCGAAAGGCGTAACTCTCTTTTAGCTGTCTCCCCGGGAACTCCCATATAAAGGGTTTCAGAGAGAGCTATTCTACACATCTTAGAGAACTCTCTCTGAAAAAGCTTTCTTCCCTGCTTCTTCCTTTGCGAGAGAGACATTTGTCTTCAGATTTCTTCTTGCGTATGTGACTTTACAAAAATCGTCCCTTTGGGATTTGAGTATCTTTCAATCAATTGAGTGTAGGGTTGTTGGAGACTCGAATCAGGAAAGCTGTCTTATCCAGGGGCAGACGTTTGTGAATCCATCTATATCAGTGTGGAGGCAAAATTTGGCTAAAGAAAGCGTCTCCCAAGACATGATTTAGCTACCAATTGTTTTGGTGACTACTATCCTTTTCCTCAGTTAATTGTTTTTGTGGCTATTATTAATAATTCACATACACTGAAATCCAATTTCGGCAAATGTTAGTTTACATATTTACTGATCCATAGCCGCTTTTCTTCCATTAAGGTCTTATACAGAACCTGTTCTGGTTGGACTAGAAAACCTCATATCTAATCTTAATGCAAGCGGTTTACTGCCTTGCCAAAAGATTAAGAGTTAAGTAATATCTTTTCTCTCAGGCTTTTAAGCCTCCTTCCATATTAAGGGGAAGTGTTGCCAAAATTTCAGTAGGAATTTTGCATTTTGTCAGATTACTAAGATGACTACTAGAGATTATCACCCTAAGGCTTTTAACTTTGAGGGTCAGTATTTTAAAAGGTGATAAATAAAAATAGAATATCTTCTAAAAGTCATGAAGATCCGCTACATGCTAACCAAAGCTTGCCCCGAACCGCATAGAGATGTGCCCACTGGTACCTATAAAAAATATCAATGGAAATCTGATGATTTTGATTGTAGAAATGAGATTCTCAATCATTTAGATAATTCTTTATATGGCGTGTTCTCAAAATATATAATTGTTAAAGAATTATGGGAAAAATTAATCTGAGAATATGCCATGGAAGATGCAGGTACCTAGAAATATGCAATAGAACAGTTTTTGGATTTCCAAATGAAAAAAGGAAAATATGTGGTTGCAGAAATGACAAATTTTTAAAAAATAATTCATGAAGTCCAAACTGAGGGAATGGAATTACCTAAACAATTTGTAGCAGGCAGTATTATTTATAAACTCCCACCTTCATGGAAATATTTTAGCATTACCCTGAATCAAAAGAAGAAAGAGATGAAGCTGGAAGATCTCATCACATGACTTAGAATCTAAGAGCATTACCGATCGCTGATCATGCTCGAAACGTGATGTGAAATGCAATGGATTCAAGTCCAATCTTCACACACTTCAAGCGTTAAGAAGAATGGAAAATAATTACAGCTCATCATTAATTTCCTTTTGTTTATATGAGTTCAAAAGCTTTGACTACAAGGATGCAGGTTGTTTACAAGTTTTGAGAAATTACAAGCCCTCTCTAGTCTCAGATGTGATCTAAACTTGAAGATTACAAGAAAAGACATGAAAAAGGGCAAAAATAATGCAAAAAAAAGAAATGTAGAAAGTGGTGACTATGGCCCATGGTCACTAGCCCCCTGTTAGTGATCACGCCACTGACAGACCATGGTTGAAACAGCCACTGTTTGTCCTTGTTTCACTACTGTGATGCTTTCAGAGTGCTAGAGCTTGTGTTATTTAACTTTGGGAGTGTTGAATAACCACCAAGAGTGCTTAATTTGGCCAGAGCTTGTGTTATTTAACTTTGGGAGTGTTGAATAACCACCAAGAGTGCTTAATTTGGCCATGGAATTGACTAAAACCTTTGGTTATCATCACCTTTTGGTTTACAAATTGTTTTTGTACAACTCTGGAAAGGGTGCTTTATACAAGCAAAATAAAGCCAAAGTTATGTTATTTTAAACCTATAGTTTTCAAGGAATAAAATGAAGCCTAAAGAGGCTTGTTCATAACTTTCGAGGTGGCCTAAAACCCTCCCAAGTGAGAAAACGAAAGGAAATAGGTTTCTTCTTTTTTACGTTTTATGGCCCTTGCACCCATCCTCTCTAAGTGATATGTTTGCTTTTTCTCCTTCTCTAAATCATTTTTCACGTTAAGTTAGTGAGAAGGAGAAGAAGAAGTGGACTTATAGTACTTGAAGTGCTTTGATGCTTGTGAATTCTTGTAGCTTGCTTGTTGATGTACCTTGAATCTTGTCGAACTTTGCTGGAACCCCCTCCTAAGTGCCAACACTTGCTTTTTATAGACTCTAGGAGTGGTTTAGGGAGTAATGGGAGGAGTTCAAAATAAAGTGGAGAAAACCTCTAGACATTATTAGGAACCACTTTACAAGTGTCCATGACCATGGCTGCTGTCACTAACAAGTTCAATTTTGGGGTTTTTGCATATGTGACCCGTTTTCACCTGTTTGGGGCCCGAATGATGTCTGATCTTCACGAAACTAGGAGGGATGGTTTTTAACACTATGTTGATGTGTCATAGAAATTTTAGTCCATTTTGACCTTCTAAAGTTGGTCAACCCCCTATTGACTTTTCATGGAAATGGAGCCCTTATTTCCATTGTTGAGGCTCAAATGACCTCAGATTGATTTGAAAATTGGAGGGACTGATGTCAGAAGCATCTTGAAGTGTCCATCAAAATTTTATATGGTTTGGACTTGTGGAAACAAGGTTTTGAACAGTAATCCACTTGCTGCATGTTCTAAGTCAATGTTCTCTTCTATTACAAATAACTTGTTTTCTACCCGAATGATGTTCAATTGATTTGAAACTTTGGGAAATTGACTTTGAACACATTTTGAGTCTCTGATCGAAATTTCACCAGCTATGGCCTCCTAGCAGTAGGATTTTGAATCAGTGACCCCCATGACTTGGGGGTTACGGACTTCTAGCTGACATGTATGTTGACACATAAAAAATTACAAATGTTGCAACAAAGATTTACAAATGTTGTTGTGAAGATTTTGAAAGCTTTACAAATAGATTCCAAACCAAAGGGATAGAAACCCTGGGATTGTGGAATGTTAGGTTGCATTCAAATGTTCAGAGCTGCCTGACAACTTCAAAATATGCTTGGGAATGATGTTTCAAAGTCTCAAAGCAATTGGGCTTCATCTCAGCTTAAAATCAAGCTTCAGTGACTATTTCCCAGCTCTTTGGGGGTCACTGTGGAAATTGACACTTTTACATGTCAAAACAAGCTGAAACTCAAAGGGATGTGTTCAAAAACATTCAAAGACTATTCTTCAAAATTTCAGATTATTTGGACATCATTTGGACCCAAACTCAGCTCAGATGGGCATCTAAACTCGTAGGGTCGCTGTGCAAAGTAATACCTCATGAAGATCAAATTAGCTAAAACTCTTGGAGGAAGCTCAAATTATACTCAAGGGAAGCTCTGCAAAATTTCAGGTCAAACGGACATCATTTGACCCAAAGTCTACAAACATGTCAACTTTGGGTCATTAACCCCCAAGCTATGGGGTGACTGAACAAAGTCCTGCTTTCTAATGTATAAAATTGATGAAATTTGGATGCAAACCTTTAGCCATGCTCAAGGGAGATCCTACAAATCTTCAAGTCAAGAGGACTCTATTTGGTCCTACTTTCACTCCATGTCAGCTTAGAAGACAGTGACCCCCGAGCCATGGAGGTCACTAACCAAAATCCTACTTTCAGGGGACCAAAGCCGATGAAGTTCAGCACAGAGCTTCAAATAATGTTCAAAATTAATTTAAAAAAGTTTCAAGTCAAATGAACATTGTTTGGATAGAAAACAAGCTGACTACCTACATTATGAAGTGAATAGTGACTTAAAACATACAATATCACTATCCGAAATCCTACTTCCACACATCCAAACAATATCAAATTTGGATGGACACTCTAAGATACCCCTGACATTAGTCCTTCTAAGTTTTAAACCAAACATAAGTCATTTGTGCCTCAAATAGCTGAAATAATGGCCCATTTTCATGAAAAATCAATGGGGGAGTTGACTGACTTTAGAAGGTCAAAACGGGCTAACATTTCTATAATACATTCAAAATAGTGTCAAAAATCATCCCAAGTTTTGTGAAGATCGAACATCGTTTGGGTCCCAAATAAGCAAAAACAGGTCAAATATGAAAAAGTTCAAAAAATGGACCTGGGAGTGACCGCGGCTGCGGTCATTGTCACCAATGGAGCAGTTCCTATGGTTTCCGACAGTCTCTTCCACTTCCTTTTGACTTTTTCTCCCTATAACTCCTAAAAACTACCTTTGAAGTTTATAAAAGAGAGATTTGAACTCTTGGGAAGGAGACAGAGACAGGCAAAGAGAGACAGTGAAAAGAAACAAATTCAAGCAAAGTTCGAAGTAATCAAAGCAAGTTTAGGCTTAGTTTTAAGCATTTGGAGAGGATTCCAAGGCACTTCAGGCACTTTAAGCTTACTTCTTCTTCTTATTCTCACTAATTTAAGGTGAGAAATAATCCAGAGAAGAGGAGGAAGCATGTACCTCACTTAATGAAGACATATGCAAAAGCCACTTGGATGATGTCTTCTTCCTTTGATTTTCTCACTTGAGAAGGGTTTTAGGCCATTATGGAAGTTATGAACAAGCCCTTTTAGGCTTCATTCTGACCCTTAAAAATCATAAGGTTAGAATGACACAACTTTGGCTTCATACAATACCCTCTTCGGATTTATACAAAAATAGTCTGTAACAAAAAAAATGATGATTATCAAAGGTTTAAGTAGATTCCATGTCCAAATTGAGCACTTTCGGTGGCCATTCAATACTCCAAATTTGAAGAAAACAAGTTTCTACGCTCTGAAGAAGTTACAGAGGCGAAATAGGGTGAAACAGGGAGCAAACAGTGGCCTATTTGGGCACTGTCTGCTAGTGACCATGGTTCACAATCATTGGCAGGGGCCCAGTGACCGTGACCCATGGTCACTCCCTTCTACATTTTCATTTTTTGCACTTCTTTTATATTTTCATGCACTTTGTAAATTCCATATTTAGATCACATCTAAGACTAGAGGGAAGGGTTGTAAATGTTTCAAAACTTGTAAATAACCTACATCCTCATGGTCAAAGCATTTGAACGCATGTAAACAAAAGGAAAATTAATGGTGAAATATAGTTATTTCCCATTCTTCTTAATGCTTGAGGTGTGTGAATGTTAGACTCGAATTCGTTGCATTTAACATTTTCGAGCGCGATCAATGTAGTTGCAGTAGGGTCAGACGAAGTCCTCTTGGCTCGAAAATTTGTAAAATCATTTATGAGCATGGCTTAAGCCTTTTGTTCAAATTTCATCAACTTCAGTCACCTAGAAGCAGGACTTCAGTCAGTGACCCCATGCCTTGGGGGTCACTAACCCAAAGTTGATATGTTCATTCATTTTGGGTCAAATGACATCCACTTGACTTGGAACTTTGCAGAGTCCCTCCTGAATATAATTTTAGCTTCATCTAGAGTTTAAGCTGATTTTGACATGTAGAAGCGTCTGTTGTCATAATGAACCCAAAGAGCTGTAAGACAATCACTGAAGTTTGAATTTGAACTGAAATGAAGTCCAAATGGTTTGAAGTTTTGAAGCATCATTCCTAAGTATAATTTGGAGCTATTATGTGATTTTCAACTACTTTGGTAACTCAGAAGCTTCAGTGTGTTCAATAACCCCCTTAGGTTTTGAGCTAGTAAACTTTGAGTCTAATACTTGATGAATTGATTGACCAAATGAAGTCCACTAATTTTGAAATTTGAATTGCTGCACCTTGAACTCATCTGAAATCTTCTAAATAAGTTGTATCAGTTTTGAACAATTGGATGCAGTACTTAGCCTGGCATTCCACAATCCTAGGGTTTATGTCCCCTTCGGCTTGGAATTTACTTGTAATATCTTCACTACAATACAATATTTATAATTTTGTTAGGTCAACAAATGCCCCCCAAGGTGCAATGATTTAACAATCATTGTGCCTCGAAACAGCCAATATGTGGAGATGATGAATGGCTTGATGGAATTTGTCAAAATAAGTTGTAAGCCTATACTTGAAATTTTGAAATTCTGAGCAAAAACCATGAAGGGTTTGGCATTTGGTAAAAACATAAGGAATCTGAATTTCTTTGCTCTATTTTCATAGATATCAAAAGTAGTATTTCTTTGGAGGCTGTGGGGAATATCCACAAAAAGAAATCCCTAATGTTCAGAAATTCATGAATTTGGTTTTGGATTTTGAAAATGGATTTGATTTTCTCTTAACCTACTTGTTATTGATATCTAGAGTGTCATCTCTGTGGGGGCTGTGAAGAACACCCACAAAAAGAATCTCTGAGGTTTTAAAAAAAATCAAGGTTTAGATTTGAAATGGATTTGAGTTTGGATTTTCATGGATTTTTGTTTATTTTCAAAAAATCAAGTTTAGGTTTTGACTTGGCTTGACATGAGTCAAAATGAGATGGAATTTTGAAAAAGATTGTCTTTGTTTGGTTCTGATTTCAAAACAACTTGAAATGATGCCTTAAAATCAAATTTGATCCAAGATAATTTGAAATTTGGATCGGTTTTGAAAGAAAATCATTTTTTTATCTTTCCCTTCTTTTTTTTTTTCTAAAAGAGATACCCCAAAGTGGGTTCACCTGGTTGTGGGAATACCCACATTTTTTGTTCTTTGTTTTGGGCAAAATACCCCAAGTGGGTTCACCATGATGTAGGGAATTTTTTTTATTTTTTCAAAAGATGCCCAAAATGGGTTCACCATGTGTTGTGGGAATTTGAATGATCACATTTAAGAGAATGAGACACTAAGTAATAGGTCCCACTGCTTAAAATCACAGTGACCGTGGGTAAGATGATGGTAGAGGCAGTAATTGTGGACTTGGCCAAGGCATAGACCCCATCATTTTAGTAAACCTGTGTTTGTGGGAAATAGAGTCAAAACATCAGTGACCGTGGAAGAGAGAAGTAGTTGTGTTCATGTAGACTCAGCCAGGCCACTAGATAATGGGTCCTATTGCACATCACGATGGTGACCATGGGAATTTAAAGCGACGCCTCATGTCCTTGCACATGCTAGATAAAAGCTTGTGTCTCTATTTTCTTCTTCATTCCATTTTTTCAAACTTTTTGAGTTAAGGCTGAAAGCAAGAGCAATAGCAGACAAGTTCCTCTTTCTTTGATTCGCAAGCAAAACTCGAGCTTCTTTCATCTCCCTAAGTACAAACTATGGCTGGTAAGAACTTTTGAAATTTGTCTCCTTTGAGTTTTGATCATGGCCAAAAGTGGGTCTCCTTTTTTTTTTTTTTTGTTCTTTGATTCTGTTTTTGACTCCATGCACAACTTCTTGTTTGGTTTGATGAGCACCACTGTTAGATTTTGTGGACTCAATCCATCAGTTGATGTAATAAATTGATTAATTTCTTTATTTATCAATAAAATCATGCTTTACTTTCATGAGATGAATATTATTTTACTACTTCATGCACATGACCAATATATATGACATAATGTTTCATGAGTTGAACCGGGTCCCATTAGTATATTAGATGTGATATATGTGCATGGATGAGATCCACACGCGGGAGATATATGTCACAAATCTTATACTTAAATAGCTTCACAACCAGTAATGAGACTGGGCATCTCATTTGATAAGGTTGCAGCACTTTGATCACTATGAGATAGTGTGATTTGTCTCGATCATCAGAATGTAAAATTCTGGATCATGGTGCTGGTACATTGGATGTATTGAAGGACCATGAGATGCACCTTATGGAATTCCGTCTCAATAATAAGGTATGCTCTCATAATTCCCTAACAATAGGCTCTCAATCCTGAGACATTGATGAACTCAAGTTTCTATCTATTCATTTGTTTTGAGTCACCAATGAGTGAGGCCGACTATAGGTTAACACCCCGGTGTCTTGGGTATGTAGTAGTAGAACTGTGGGAACATTGAATGAACAAGATAGAATCTATCTCTATTATCCCCTTGTGCCAATTAATGGATTTGTCATTAGTAAGTGTGCACCCATCTCAATTAAGAGTTAATTGGATGGTACTGATGATTACTGTGATTAATTGGGGCTCAAGGATAATAAGATGTGGAACTTAGATTGGAAGAGACAGATTTATTCCAATTGGTCCACGGATATTGATAGAGGGGCCTACTTATGGTAATTGGGAAGTTTAGGGTCTTCATTGTAATTTATTCCTAAGACTGGAGTGCAATTACATTTATATAGTGGTGTTATTTGCAATTAACTGTGGGCCCAGATTGCACATGAGATGTGCGGTCGCGGTGTTCCAGTTGGTGCCAGCTTTCTAAGGAATCCCTAGTGGTCCCCACGCTAGCCCAAGATATTGGAAAATACTAATCCGACTTGAACTCTAGAAAGCAGAGTTTGGAAAGGAGAAAGTTGTTAATTGCTTTGGAAGTAAGACTTCTATTTCAATTAGACAAGGGAGAGATTTGAAAGTCTATAAAATCTCTTGGACGTCCAATAAGACTCTCTCTTACGCCCAAAACCCTATTCGTGCAAGAGTTGCACGAGTTTCTCTCTCCTTCTCTCTTCTAGTTCCTTGGAGTTTCGAGTTGGGATTTCTCCTGAAGATTCCACCAATCTTCTTGAGAAAAGAAATCCAATTCGGGTCATAGCGTGGAAGGCTAAAAGGTGTTGAAGATTCTCATCATCAAGTAGAGTCGCAACTTCTCCATTAGAGCACTGCGGATCTCCAAAGGTATGATCTACTTCTTTCATGTCGTAGATTATTATGGATATTTAGTGCTATTCGATTCTATATTTTAGATAGAATATTTACTGTACATGATCACGAGATTGAGGGTAATGCATCCTGGATTGGGTTTTTGGTCTTATGGATAGTTGATCCCTGTGTCAAGTGGGTCAAAAGTTTTGAAAATCTATCTACGAGACCCACCTGCTTCCAACAACCACAACTTCAAACTGCACTTCATCTTCTCATAAATCGTGAAAATTGCTATAGCCTTTTGAGGTTTAATTCAAGGCGAGGGGAATTAGTGCTTAACCCTTTCTCATTTTGATCGATTCCTTTTTTTTTTTCTTTTGATCTACTATAAGAGTGTCATGCTTGAGCATTTTTTTGTGGAGGGTTTTTTTTTTCTTTTGCAAGTTGGGCACTATCCGTGAAGGTGCCATAGTCACGACTTAGTGCAGTCCGTGAGCAACCCACAGTCACCACCCATTTGATGGAATGGCTAACTGATTCTTGTTCTTTTTTTTTTTTCTTGTTCTGATCTTCTCAGTCCTCTGGATATAAAAGAAACCTAGACATCATTCTAACCCATGTCATCTCTAAGAGCTGAATTCCATGGAATTTCACTCTTCAAAGCACTGCTTGGGCAAAGTTCACAGTCATAGACAACCATGGCCACATCAGTTTGTGATTTTATTTTATTTTTATTTTTATTAATTTTTTTTGTAAAACAAAAATCACATTGCTAAGATGAGCTACCCCTGACCTATTTGAGGTGCCCAGGGTAGCAAACAAAGCCTTGAATTTTAAAAGGGCCTTGGATATCCATTCCTCACGAGATTTAAAGTGAATAAGCTTTGTTTCGGGGGATATATGCCTTTGATAGAGCATTAGGTTTCACGCTCTCACTGTTGGACTTAGTGAAGTCACACCCACCTATTCTGCTTAAACACTGACACAATCTGGGCACACACTTAGCTTTTACAAACTATGGGAGCTGTAGGGGTTGAGAAATGACAGCCCACTTGATTCATAGCATAGTGTAAGGAACATGTTGAATCACCACAACCTCTGTGGGAATTACAGGGGATTGATTCGTAGTAGTTTCCCCAGTCACCGGCAGGATGTGAACACAGACTTGAGCACCATGGCTTTTGTGGGAGTTCTTTCTTGGCCAGCAAACTAGATAGTTGCAAGGCGTATTTCTTTTGCTTTTGATGAGAAGATTACTCCATTTAAATCTTAATAAACATGAAAAGTATAAATCACCCAAATATGAGCGATTGGTTTAACAAAACCGATGAAGATAGGGTTAACCTGCGGTGGAGTGGTCACATTTAGCTTTGAATATGATCACCAATGAGCTTTTTACATTATCTTTCTCAACTACAACTTCCAAGGCTAATTCACCCTTCCTTGTCAATTTGGGTGATGCCGACCATCTTTGTGGGAAGCTAACGGACACAATATCACCTTTCGATCATTGATGATAGTTGATGATCCTATTTTCAAATTAACTTCGCAAAGCAATATTTCCTTCATTAGCTCTATATACATTGAGAATAGTACACTTTCAAAATCCCACAAGAATGTCTAATGGTCCCATCATAGCAAATCACCACATGGAACTTTATTTGCTGGGATTAGTTAGAAATGCTGTCTCAGGAATATAGAGATCCTTTGGTCAGCTTCAGATTTGAGTGTGTGGCGAGTAAAATAGTCTCCTATAGTTACAGGTAAGTCTAACAAAGCATAAGAAATGACCGAAAGTGGTTGCCAATAGACCGATAACACTTACTTTTGTCTTCAATGCTTTAAAATTAATATTGCTCTTTGTTGAAAACATGCCATATACTTTCACATGCTATATCTTCATACGTGTTGAGCTTGTTTATACTTTATGCTATGTATAACTGCTGTCATGCTTTACTTGTATTGCATATGCATTTCTTGCATTGGATACTACAACTTTTGTAGTTAAACTTGAATCAGATTGCCCACTGAAAGGTCTTAAGGTGCTCGAACACTTGTCTGGATTGGGAGCCTCAGTTTTGGGAGTTAAGTATGCATTGATGCCAACTCTTAATCTCAGAGCTGAGTATTCTTTTCTCCTTTTGGCCTTTTTCCAAGGCAAGATGTTGCCGAAATTTCGCTATATTCCATGCCTTAGTCATTTTTGCTATTATTGATGTTTTCTGTTCTCCTTTTTTTCTATTTTATAAACAAAAAAGGCAAAGCATCTACAACTTCAACTTCTAGGGCATCAAAGAGCCATGCAAAGTGCAAGACCGCAAGTGATCTTGATCCGAAAAATCCAAATGAAATATTTGTTACTACTTTCAAAAATCAGAGAACCAAAGCCCTAACAAGGAGAAACTGGTACACATATTGGTGTTTGGCTAATAACACCACTTAGGAGAGTAATGACAAAGTGAGCTTTGACAAGCCACACTGTGTATTCGGGGATGCTACAAAGAAGACCATGAAACAACCCGCTAAAAGCATACAGTACCATTATGTAGACACAATGGCAGTTTTTCATGAAGTGACCATAGTTCAATCTGTTAAGCGATATACAAGCATAATGACAATGGCTCCATCTATCCTAGCAAGGAATGATCCATTTCCGTGGATAAAGTATCATACCCACTTCAAGACTGGTAAATTCATGCACTAGCATCCATATTACTTTGTGGAGATCCCAAGGTCTGAGATAAAGGTGATAGAATCGTTTACCCTAAACCTTGTAGTGGGTATCGTGATCTTGTAACTAAGGATGATTGGGCTTAGTATCCATACTGAAGATGGGAGCGTCTGGCTTGGCGAAAGACACCAGTCTTATGGATGATTTAACTCCATCAGGGACTGGAAAGGTTGGGTAACTCTAATCAAGCACCATTATGAAGAGGATTTGAGAGCAATTGGTATCTTTGACGCTGTAAACGCCACCACACAGAAGGTTCTTTGCGAAAATAAGAACATATGCAGGGCTATTCTGGAATTGTTTTGTCGGCAACTGGTACCTACATTACTCCAAACATGGATCTGGGGTTTTCTTTATGGAAAGTGAAGAAAATATTTGGTTTAGCACTATACGGTGAGGTTTATGTTGAAAGCATTCCACTTAGTGAAGAGTTGGCTACCATGGATGACGAATTTTAAACTACATATCATCTCCTCTTTTCTTTTAAAGATTCAATCCAAACGACTAGCCAAAGTCGAGGCACAGTTGTCCAATGGATGCATCGAGTAAAGACCATCACCAGCTCTTTTTTTGTGAATGATGATGGATATTTTATATGGAAAAAGATTATCCCCATTGAAGACCGCAAGAAGGAGCCAACAATTGTTTATCATGAGAAGCTGGACTTCATGCCATACATTTGTACCAAGTATCCAGATTTGAAAAGGAAGTGCTGGCCTGCTACGTTTTTGGCGATATGGTTGTCGATGTTCTTTTTCCAAATGCTAGAGGCGACCTTAGGCCTAGTTGTGTATACCCTGCACTTAAAATGGCATTTGGACACAGTCTTACCCTAGGCCCTGCCTTTATAGCATATATTTTAACTCAATTGAAGTTGTTTGGTTTCATTATCAAAGAAGGGAAAGCTTTGCATCGGTATTATGCCAAGCATTTGTTGTACACCTGGTTCATATACTACTGTAATGGGCTTCATTCGCGCAGTGGTGCGGCAGGGAGCATCTACATATAGGGTGTAGTGGGTGACAGCTGTTTGATTAATACCTATTCCATGATTGATTTATGCCAACACTTGTGTAATTTCAATAATTATGTCGCCTCTCGCGACACTATGCCAAACATTAAAGTTCCAACTCACATGAGAAATGCCGTAGAACCACCAATTGACAAAGTCGAAGAGGGTGGTTGGGATGTTAGTTTTTTAGATGGAGAGAAGAGTTGGTTCTTCAGCTTAAGACCCGTGGATTTCGTGTATAGGAAGAATTCATATATTAACATTCAACCTTATATACCAGCCAAATTCTAAAGGCAATTTGACTTTCATCAAGCCGTCATGGGAGCACCCGACTAGATTTGAGGCACTCTTGGTTCCTTGCAAGATGCCAAAAATGCTTGGGAATTCTATCAAGTGCTTGGCATTGGGGCCTGTTTTGGCTACCATCATCTTCCAAATCCTGGATACACAAATAGTTTTGCACAATGGTATGTAAAATGTACCATTGCTATTTTTGAGACATATACACTCAATCCTTGCAACAAATGGCACACTTTAGTAGTTTCCAAGATGGGTGAGAAGGTGGAAAAAGAGTGTTTCATCTCAGCCAACTTTGAAAATTAGTTATATGATGGAATAAATGGTGAATTAGCTTAATGGCCGAGATTGATATCTGCAAAACTCACCACTCCTTCAGAGGCAAAAAAGACGAGGAATACTTGCCTCCTAATGTGACTGCAGCAAAGATGTGGCGGGCTGTGAATGAGAACCTGTAGGAGAGGGAGAGTCTCATTGAGGCTGGTCGAGCTGGTAGAGCTATGCTAGACTTTGAATTTACTTCTCACTCTACTAGAACCAAAGTTTTGGTTGGGGAGCAGACAAGGAAATTTGAAGAAGAGCAGGTCATTATGCGTGCGGCCACCAAGGTAGACTTTGCTCACCTAAATTTGCCAGAGACCACTACTGTTGCTTCATTACAAAGGTACATACAATTCTAAGTTCAGCAGGAGTAGCTCAGTCGATAGAGGTAACTACTAGATCAAGGCCACCAGTTACATTGTCAACAAAACCTCCAGCGGGTCCGGTTCTTCATAAGAAGCTTCAAGCAATATGCTCAAAACATGTAACCAGATCCCCTATAAGTAATGGACCTTCTTCAAAGAAAATAAAGGCTGAAAGCCCTAGGACTTGTCGTTCCCCAAGGCTAAAAGCTGGTAGACAACTCTTTATTTGTTTGTATGACATTATCATTTGATTTTCTTTCTCTCTTATTTTGATGTCTACATTTTGTCTTATAACCTCATTAGCTCAAACCTCGACCATTAGAGGAGTCGCGCAAAAGGTGGCTGAAATTATTAAAGAATATGCCTCTGATGAAGGTGATGAGAGAGAGAGTGGTTTTGATACTCCCACTACTAAAGAACAAAATGATACTGATACTAATATCGAGTTCGGTTTTGAAAAAGACATGTTTTACCAGGCAATGACACCTGAATCTGGGAGAAAAGTTGCAGTAGATATGTTGGCAAAGTTTATTGCTATGGAGAGAACTGGTGATGATGTGGGTGCTACTACTACTGTTTACAAAACAACTAGCAGTGATCTACCCATGGAGCCAGTTTTGGTGCAAATGAGTAGCGGCGGAGTTCAAGTTGATGCTTCTGCTACTTCTAAAAAAGGTGTGTCCCCCAAACTAAACAACAAGAGATTCCTCTTAAAATTTATAAGGGACCAATTGTCGAAGTCTCGATGGAAGAGGGAGAGATCTCCGGTCCTGTCAAAAGAATCATGACAGATCCAACATTTGAGGGTAACTTTCTACTTGAATATTTGGAAATTGAAATTTTTATTCTAACATTATAATTTGATCTCATTCATTCTTTTGTTCGCTTTTTTTTTTTGTTCCTTCTTAGGTACCGAAGTGGATGACAGTGCACCTGTTGTGCCTCCCACTTCAATGAGAAAGCCCTCTGGGTCGCCAATTAAAGAGCTGGCAGGGAGAGAGGGTCTCGAAGCTCCGATTGATTTGGACAACATTTCTATCCATAATGGATACTTCGAGGCATCTATGACTCGTACTCTAAAGAGCAATTTGCAAAGGCTCATGGAAGATTTCTCTTCCTTAGACTCTCCAACTAAGATTGTCAACAATGATCCAAAGTTATCATCGGCACTCATTATACCACCCATCAGTATTAAATCCGCATTCATACCAAGTGTGATTCCCCTGGTAAGTTTGGATTCAGACTCAGGATCACATGAGAATGAACCTTCTGTGGCTATTGATATACCAAGGACTGATGAAGTACCAAGGACTGATGAGGTGTCGAGGACCAATATAACTTTGGATGCTAAATCAGAGCCAAGTGTTAAACCTATCGGCATAGTGGAAAAAGAAGCTGATTTTGAGATGGTCCCAGCTGAGGAGATTGTTACGCCCCGATCCTAGGAATTAGGGGTTAGAGTGGGCCCCTAGGGTGTGAATACGTAATCCCGTAGTAATCCGTGCCATGAGAAGACATGCATGAATTCCTACAAGGGAGATTCTATAAAAACGTGTGAGGTGTGACCAACAACATGTAGATTAAAGTCAACACAAAGCGAGCACTTGTGAAATACATCGGTAATGATCATAAGCAAAACATAGAAGAGCATGTCATACCATCATATGTAACTTAAGTCTTTTAATTAAACATTCCCATCACATACATATCCACAAAACCTAAAACATTTCATATACAGAAGATCCATTTTAAACATCTCTATGCAAAAAACCATATCCACAATCGATTCACCTAACTAAACCACTGGACGCTCTCCGTAGGACAACTAATAAAAGACATTGTCATCCTTCCATTCTTCTATACCCCCAGGTACTGTTGGGGCACCCTCCGGGGACGCGTCAATAGCCGAGTTGGGGTTTGGTTTTGTACCTATAACACCAAGGGTAGCACTGTTAATACGATGGTTAAACAAATATAGAGATATATGGAACTATTATAATGTATCAAATGAATTATGAAGTAAACATTAGTCAAAGAATATAATAATCATATAGTAGGCATGTTGTGTATAAGTATCATATGTAATGAATTATAACAAGATATTATACAGACTAATTGTCAACCACGAGGCTACATTCTCCCAAAAGAGAGCATATCATCTAGAGGGAGCATGCATACGTATGGGTCACTAAGGGATCAGATTAGCTTCCCGAGGAGCGCCGACAACTCCTCCGTAGACTACTGTAGTAGCGATATAAAGATACCCAAAGGGTACAAGCTAAGTGGTGCCGACTCAACGTATCAAGACCGACTTGAATTCATATTTTCCAGTCATACTTATCATATCATGCATAAGGGAGTATCGATCTTGAAATCATATTCAATCATAAAAATCAAAATTAACAAGATAACTGAACAATGCACACTTTATGAGGTAGGAGAGCTCGAACCCTCTCAACTTTAGCTACACCTATTTGACTAATAGGCACACACTCAGTGGAAGCTCAAGCCTGACAGACGCGCACTCAGTAGAAGCTCAGGTCTATTTTATCTCAAGGTTTGCCATAAGTGGGCACACGACTAAGTCATGTTGAGCGCAAGGTTTTTTAACAATATGAATGCATTTGAATCAAATGTATCAAGAGAACTTACTAGTCAATCCTATGCTAGATAATCCATGATCCCAAGGTCATTCAATACGATATATTCATAAAACATCCGGTGTCATTGTGTTACCATATCTTGGTATTACATTGTGTACATAAAAGACACCTCTTCTTATGCTAACACCTTTGACGTGACATCGGGAATTCGTCTGGAAAATCAAAGGGAATAAATGACAGCTCTATACTCGTCCCCCTTATTATTTAATCACCATTAGGCTAATTTAGTTAGGAAAAAGGTGTCATAACTAGAGCCCTACAAGGTCATTGGAAACCCTAATATCCTCAATTCACAGTGTTCTTACAGCTTAGCCGTACATATGTTACGGCTTAGCCGAGTGGCTCGGGTTTTCTCCCTAATTTCATACGCATTTATGATTCAACCATATGTTGGCCTACGGCTTAGCTGTGCTAAGCTTATGGCTAGGTACGACTTAGCCATAGTGCATTCCACGGTGCAGTCGTGGGTAAACCGTAAAAGGAAGTTGGAATTTTAGGCTCTCGGTAAAGCTCGCCATAAAATGGCTTACGACTTGGTCTTGGGATGAGCATAGCTTAGCCGTAGTTCATTCTACGTTGTAGCCGTGGGTTAGCCGTAGTACAAGAATAGGTTTTAGTGCTCCAAAAACTTTGAACCGTACACATTTATGGCTTGGCCGTAGCTTTACCGTAAGCTTCAGGAATTCTGAAGCTAATTCTAAACTTGAGATTAATACAGAACTCTGAGGTGTGAAGGTTAAGGGAGCTTCCTATGAATTTCAAAATGTCACTAAGGGTTATTCAAGGCTCACATAACACCCACATTACCTACTAACTCTCTAATTCATTCAACTAACACATATACATGCCTAAATCAAAGAGGAAAGCGCTGTAGCTTAAGATTTGGAATAATCAATCCAAGAGCCAACAATAAACATACATGCAGTACTATATATATTCCAATACTTGCTTTACATAGTGCTTGACCCTACTCAACTCCTCCTTGGTGTATGATTAACGAAATCCTCAATGGAAAGTGGGTTCTCTACATAAAAGATATGTAAATGGTGAATATGATGTAAAATGCATGCATGTCATGTAATTGAGTCTTCTTGACCCTAACAAACCAAAAAATGTGAAATGGAAGTAGATTCTTCTCCTTTAAGGAGTTGTAACTAGAAGGAGAACGTGCTTTCCAAAGAAGAAAATACACAAGAAAAAATGAAAAAGAGGGATGGGGGCTTTTACCTCACATGCAAGGCTTCAATCTTTGTTGGCAGCTTCATAAGTAGAGGGAGAAGAAGAAAAAGAGTAGAGAAGAAAAGGAAAAATAAGAAGGATTGTTGAGTTCACTCTTTTAAATGAGACTTTTCCAAGTATTTACAGGCAAGCCCAAGTTTTTGGGATATTTACAGTTTAGGTCACATGTCCTCAATTGGGCCAAGATGAGTCAAAATCAAGTCGGGCCAAATATGAAAGATAATCAACACAAAAAATTACGTAAGATGCAACTAATGAGGTGTCAATATACTGCATAAACAAATTAAAAAAAGGTACTTAACTACCTAGGTAAGGTTCAAACTCGACCCGACTACCTATCCATGACCTAAGCCCTAAAAGTTGGAGTTAAATTGGCCTCGATACATTTTAATTAATGTAAAACAAGATTAATTAGTATAAATCGAGGTTAGTTAGGATTAGGACCTTATAGAGATTGTCTTGACAAAGCCAAACATAGCAAAGACTAGCCTTCCAGCTTAGAGGAAGTTGATTCTTGAAGATGAAGCTGCAAATACTATGAAAGATGATACTATTGCGACGCCAGTTGCCAGTGACCTACCACCAGTTACTGGCAATTTCACACCACCTAAGGCTATGAAACCTTTGAAAGTTCATTTCAGGGCCAATCAGTCATCACTTGTAAAAGTAATCGAAGATCCAGCTGTTCAAAAAATATCAGATGAAGCTTTTGCTGCTGAAGGTGGAGGATCCTGGAAAACATTATTGAATGTTACAGTAGCACTGTACACAAATAGGGATCCTTCCACTACTTTTCCTCATTATGGTCACATAATTTGCTTTCTGTTAGCAAATAAGCATTGGCTGCTCATGGGGGTGAGGGTGCAAATGTTGAGAAGGAAAGAGATGACTGTTCAGGCTCTTAAACTCAATCAAATTCAAAAGAGCGAGAGTCAAATCTTTCTATCCCTAAAAAGCCAGTTTATTTGGTGATGCTCTAAAGCCCCAATCTGCTATAAACTTTTCCATGAGGATGGTGATTCATTACATCTTAACCACACTCTTCCAGGGAGATCCCACCCTTAACAAGATCCAGGGTGCCAAAGCATTAGCTGATATGTTGATATCTTCTGATGCTGGAACCGATTTAAGTGGTCTTTGAATGTTTTTGTCATCTTTTTCAGTAAGCTAGAAGAAAAGGACATCTGAGACAGAAGTGTTAATCAT
The DNA here is from genome assembly GCA_037013555.1 of Sextonia rubra. Lineage (NCBI taxonomy): Eukaryota > Viridiplantae > Streptophyta > Magnoliopsida > Laurales > Lauraceae > Sextonia > Sextonia rubra. Next base: position 11,894,756 of record JASUAD010000018.1, on the reverse strand, counting down.
GCCAAAGCTTTTCAAGATGAGGTGTTGAGGCATAGAATCCAACTGGCCACAGAGATTAAGATTATCAAAAAAGAAATACTAATGGCAAATGCAATACATGCCAAGAAAACACAAGAGATAGCTATACATTATACAACAGCAGATCACCATGTTATAGCAACAACTCTCTTATTTGGAAGATAATATTGATGACTTGAAGAAATCCATCTCAGAGGACAATTAGCGCAGAGATGATCTCATGCGTGCGGAGGTGAAATGCACTGCTTTGGATGATTTTGTTCGGTCTTTGGAGAATGAAATGAACATCAAACTGGATGAGATTGACATCAATACTACCGTACTTGCTTATACAGGCTATAAAAGGTTTGTCCTGATGGAAGGTGTTTTGAATGCGAGAAGGCAACTGGAGAAATTCTTAGACTGATTCTCTATACTACAGCTTTTGCTTGGCTCTTTTGTCTTTTTGTTTTCATTTTGATTAACCTGGATGGCCATGTACACTAACTTCATTTTTTTTTTTTTTTGTATTGAACTCAAAATGAATTATCAATGGAAATTTTCTTCTTATTTCGCTCCACTTTGCCGTTGGCATGGAATGTTTTGTTGAATTTTTTATGGATATTTGTATTGTTTATGTGGATGGTTTGGATGTATGTTTTGGTTTGGATGGCTTGTTTTGGTTTGTTTTCTCAAACTTGTATGGGGTGTGATTGCAATTTTTTAGATATACAAATCAATGAAGAAAAGGAGTCATATAGGTGGACTTTATTTGGTGCTCACGTATGAGGCTTTTTCCAGGGTCCATGACTTGATCCTTTTGGATAGAAATTTGTTTTGGGTTCTGTTTGGGTTTTGGTTATATGGGGTCTACAAAAAGATTTATTCCATCTAACGGAAGGTAGCCATATAGGGTCTGCAAAAAGACTTATTCTATACAGTTGAAAGTTAGCTATATGGGGTCTGCAAAAAGACTTATTCCATATAGCTTAGTTTTGCCATAATTGTTCCACCAAAAGACTTAGTTTATATAGGAGGATGTTGCAAGAAGTTTTATAGGGACATTATCCAAGTAACGAAAGTTAACTAGAGGGGCCAATGGGCTTTGTCCTCGTAGTCATTTTGCATAAGTTTGAGGGATTTTGGTTAAGAGTCATAGGCTGTAAGGCTTGAAACTAAAGGTTTTAGGAGTGAAAATGTATACTGTACATGGTTTACGTATGCCAATGACAGTCAAGCATAGTATTTCTTTAGAAGTTTTTCATTAATAAGCATCATGCATCTGTCTCCTTCAAATGTGAGGAGTGCGTAGGTACCGTTAGAGTAGACCTTGTCGACGATGAAAGGTCTTTCTCATTTGGATTCAAATTTGCCTTTTCACAAGTAGGTGGAGAACATGGGCCTCTTGACTACAAGGACTAAGTCTCCTTTTTTGTAAGTTCTGTATTTGACCTTTTTGTCGCAATACTCGGCCATATGAGCTTGATATAACTTGATGCTTTGTTAAGCGGCAAGTTTTTTTCATCAAGGCCTTCTAACTCTTGAAGTCTGCACTTGGCATTCTTTTATTCAGTGTATTTGTTTATCACAACTATACGAAGAGAAGGAAGTTGAATTTCCAAGGGTATCACAACTTCACAGCCTAAAACTAAGGAATATAGTGTTGATTTTGTTGGCCTTAGAACTATAGTTGTAAACCCATACAGCTTTAAGCAGTTTGGTATTCCAACTCTTTTTGTTGTCAGAGACCATTTTCTTTAGAATTTTGCAAATAGTCTTGTTAAAAGCTTCAATAATTCTATTGGTTGCAGGATTATATGCCATGGAAGGATGGCATTGGATTCCGTACTTGTTACAAAATCTGTAGAACTTGTTGTTGTTGAACTGATGACCATTGTCATGATGCAGATGTTTAGGTAACCCAAAACGATATATGATATGAGTTTCAAGAAGCTGAGGACTGTATCTGTTTTGACTTCAGCAATGGGCACTGCTTTTGCCCATTTGGAGAAGTAATCCATTGTGGCCAAAAGAAACTGATGACCACATTCTGATGGTGGATGGATTTTCCTAACTATATCCATTTCCCAAGATTCAAATGGCTAGGAGGTGGATGTAGGATATAGATATTCAGGCAATTGATGAATGTAATTACCGTGGATTTGGCATTCATTACATTTTTTTTTTTTTTTGCAAAACTGATAACATCAGACGCCATGGTTGGCCAGTAGTTGCCTAACCCTCAAATCTGGTCATGAAGTTTTAGTCCAGCCTGGTGAGCACCACATAAGCCAAAATGAACTTCTTTGAGTACTTGATTTGCTTCTTTTACTGACAAGCAATAAAGAAGAACTCCATCATATGATTTGCGATAAAGAATTTTCAAAGGAAAATCAAAGTGAAATTTTAGAACTCGTCTTTGAATACTAGTTCTCTCTTTGGTATTCTCTAACAACACTCCATGAAGAATGTAATAAATGAACGGGTCTCTCTAGTCGCTAAAAGAATTTTGGAAACATGAAATCTAACTCTTGATCACATCTAAGTAATCTGCTACTAATTTATGGGTATCAAGTAGAGGTAGAAGTTTTCTTTCAACTACTTCCAACACTATTTTGTTATTTTCGGGGACTGACATTGAGGCTGCTAATCTTGCCAGTGCTTTTGCTTTGACATTTTGATACCTTGGAATGTGGTGGAATTCAATTAGCACAAACCTGTCCTTGAGTTCACAAGCTTTGCTGAAGAAGGGCATCAAGTCTGGTTTCTTCAATTTATATTCAAAATTCATTTGTTTGATCAGAAGTTGCGAATCTCCATAAACTCCAAGCATATTGATGACTGATTCTAAGGCTAGCTTAAGAACCATAATCAATGCTGTGTATTTTGCCACATTATTTGAACATGGTTTGATTAATAAGGAGTGAGGGACATAGAATCTTTCTGAGCTACAGAAAATGATTCCAACCCCCAAAATTGTATCTCCTAACTCATTTGTTCTGGAAGCTCCATCAAAATGCATTATCCAATGTAAGTCTAGATCAATGGTAGGTTTTCATATTTGTTCAACAAAGAAAATTGGCTCGTCAGAGAGATTGTTTCTGAATTCAAAATCTTTCGAGAATGGGTGTTCTGCTAGAAAATCAGAGAGAGCCTATCTTTTTACTGCCTTTGCAAGGGTATATCTGATGTCGTAGGGACAGAGACGAATAAACCAATTGGCTAGATGATTACTCAGTGCTCCAGCTTTTGTCATAAGTATCTTTAGTGGGTTAATGTTGGAAACTAAGTACACTACATTGGAGAGAATATAGTGACGTAGTTTTTGTATTGTGAACATCCATGCAAGACATTCTTTCTCTACTGGATAATAGTTATGTTCAATACCAAATAGTATCTGTGACAAATAATAAAAAGCCATCTCTTTAGCCTCGTCATTCTTTTGAGCTAATAATGTCCTCAAAGAGTGATCGAGAGCTCGAATATAAAAGATGAAAGGTTTACTTAAAATCAGAGCTAAAAGAACTGATGGGTTTGTGAGATACCATTTGATATCTTGAAAGGCATCTTTACAAGTTTTATCCCATATAAAGTCTACTCCTTTCTTCTTCAATCTGGAGAATGATAAATTTGAGTTGTGCCTTCAGATGTAGGCAAGTATGCCTTGCAATCCCTTGAGTTCTTTAAGAGTTCTTGGAGTCAGCATCTCCAATATAGTTTTGACTTTGACTGGATCCAATTCGATGCTACCTTTTCAAACCACAAATCCTAGGAATTTCCCGAAGGACACTCCAAAGAAACACTTTAAAGGATTCATTCGAAGGTTGAATTTTCTCAACCTCTTGAAGACTGTGTGAAGATCAGCCAAATGGTTTAACTTCTATTTGCTTTTGATTGCCAAGTCATCGACACAGTATTCAACAAACTTATGCTGCATGTCTTTGAAGATTTTCATAATTGCCCTTTGGTATGTGGCTCCTACATTCTTGAGGCCAAAGGGCATGACGGTGTAGCAGTACACGCCAAAGGGGGTTCTGAAGGATGTGTGCTTCTTATCCTCTTTGTACATCTTGATTTGATTATATCTTGAAACCAATCATGAACGACATCCTTTCAAATTCGTAAGTGTTGTCAGTCATGGTTTTTGGTATGGGTAATGGGAAATCATCTTTAGGACAAGCTTTGTTCACATCTCTGAAGTTGATGCAGACTCTGATCTATCCATTCATTTTGGCAACTGGCAGTATGTTAGCCAGCCAGTCAGGGTGTTGCTCTTCACGGATGAAGTGAACATCTCTGAGTTTCTAGAATTCTTTTTTTATTTTATCTATGATTTCTAATTTTGTCCTTCTTTGATCTTGCTTTAAGGGCTTAGCTTCATCTACTAAAATCAATTTATGCACAGAAACTTCTGGATCTAGACTTGGCATATCTGCATAGGTCCACGCAAAGCAATCCATGAACTCTTGTAAGAAACTCACATGTACATCAAGTTCTTTTCCTTTGATTTGAGAGCTTACAAAGGAAGGACAAGGATTTTTAGGGGTTCCCAAGTTTATTTCTTATAATTGGTTATCAGTTGGAGGTTCGGGAGGAGGTTCTTCCACGGCATTTTCAGAAGCTTCCAATTTCATAAAACCTTTTAGGCTTTCATTTGGGGGCTTAAGCTAAGACCTGATCCCTTTCCATGGATTCGGTTTTTTAGCTCTTTAGCTTTTACATCAAAGGTTAGTCATTCCCAATTAGTGTGTTGAGATGAATCTATTTTTTTCATTTAGTTCAGGTAGCCAATATTCAGTGATTTGTGACGTGGTGTCATCATCGTCAGTTGCCCCCTTAGGATGATGAAAAGCAACCCAATCAACAGGATCTTGGAAGACAGTAGTCTCTAAAGAGTCATCAAAGTTATATCCTTCAGTGAAGACCATTGATCTTGCTCTGAAATCTTGATTTATCTTAGGAACATTGCTGAAAGGATCGAATCATATGCAATGTTGTGGCTATTCAATTCTACATCCCTTTTGGAAATCTTTTTTCATTTCTGGAGTGAAGACATCAAAAGGAATCTGAACCTCATTTGCACTTAATCTGAGGCCTGTGGGCTTCTAGAGATTGTACCCCATATTCTTCATCATGTTGCAGATCATAAGATTGTAGATGTCAAGCCTTGTTCTCGCATCATTGGTGATCTTGTCAATAAGATATGAAGTAGAAGCATCTTTGGCTTAATGCAAAACTCCCGAGTGGTTATGTTGCTTCAATGGAGGCTTGAAGAAGTAAGAATCTCCAAAATCATAAATTTGGGATGGAGTAGGCCACAGCAAAAGTAGAGGATCCCAATTTGCAATAAAGTACACAGAAGTGTCCATCTTTTCAGCATCCTTAGAATCTAAATTAGAATCCGAATCTCTGACCACCAAGATAAAATACACTGGGCACGTCTGTCTAGACCTTCCACACAGATAATAGAGTGCTACTTCAAGAGATGAAACAATTCGATACATCTCATAGAAGGTCTAAAACTCCATTGCCATTGTCAAGTAGCGAAGGACTGGCCGGAAGCCTACCCAGCACAGATGAATCCATGCTGAGTAGTATGGAGGATTATCGCATCTTTCAGCTAAACGAAGCCATCTATCGATGTATCTGTAAGACAACTCACCCTTACGCTGTGATGTGACTAAAAGTGATAGGAGAATCAGGCCTCATTTGTGACATTCCCCTTACAGGAGGAGGTACATCATTGCTCTTTTGGTCAGAATCTGAGTTACCAACCAAGGAAATCACATTTGTTGAATATAAGAGCCTTCACTATCTTACAATAGGTGGTTCGCCATTCCTCTATGACATTGATGGGTTCTAAGTAGGCGTTATATACAAAGTTAGACTACATTCTTGCTTGTATGAATAGCAATGCCTGTTTGCTTCATTCTTGATGGTTTTGTGGATATGACCAAAGGTTTGTCTGACTATTTGACTTCAGATTTAACCCTGATCACCAAAGGAGCTTTGGTGTCCACAAATCTTACTGATGGTTTCTTTGTAAACTCCAACTTCTTGATAGAATTTGACCTTTTGCCGAACCTTAAGTAGATTTTATTTTCTGCTGAGATGGTGAAGTCTATAAGATTATCATCTACAAGAGAGCTGTTTGTATCTGGTTTAGACTTTGCAGGTCTTTCCTAAGACACGGTTGCATCGATGAAATAGACCTCCTTGCCTATGAATGGCTTTTCATCTACAAAGACTCTATGCTCCTTACCTTCATCATCAATATATTTTAGGCATTAATGAAGAGTAGAAGGTACTATGGAGTAATCATGAAGCTATCGCCTTCCCATCAGTGGTTTCTGAAATTAGATAACTCAGTTGGAACCAAATCCGAATCTTGCCAATCGGATCCTGGATTTCCCCATCATAGCCTTGGATTGAAGTTTTTGTAGCAAATAGCTTGCTCACCAGAATGCCAAGTTCCTGAAGAGTTGTAATTGTGATGAGGTTCAGAGCTAATCACTTGAACTCTTTAAATAGGTATGTCTTTAATATAGGCCGTAAAATAGAGCGGCCTTGTGTGCTTCATGTCACCTAAGAGGAGATCATCTTTGGTGAAGGAAATGGTGGCCTTGGAAGCATTGTGAATGGAAAGACATTCCATACATTACTTCTAAGGCTTCTTTAATTTTGCTTTTAGATAGCTCTTCTCTATTTGATGAACTTGGACCACATGAGTTTAATTATTTGCATTCAAAGCCTGCAGAGCTCATATAAAGTTATTACAATTCTCCTCAAACATCTGCAAAAGATAAAAAATATGAAGTCATGTAGGTATGTGCTTAAGGTGTTCAACAACATCGTACGTGAATGCTCTGGTGGCCTTTCATTAGCATTCACATCTAAAGAAGTTACATTTACATTTGAATTACACCCCAAAGGGTTTACATAAGAAAAAAAAATGTCTATCATAGTTGACTCTATAGTTGCGGCTAGAACGAGTGCCGTCATTAACTATGTTGTTTCAGTCAACCCCTAGACGAGTATCTCTTCTTATTACAATGACTTCTTCAAGTTTAGCAATGAGGTGGCTGACTTTTTCCAAGTCTGCTTCTTAATTTTCATTGTTAGGAGTGGCTTAAGATGTTCGAGGTTCATCAACAGAAGTGCTAATAACTACCAAAGTAGGAGCCAATGGCATCTCTTCTTCTGGGTTAGTGAGATTATCCTGAACTTGGAAGACTTCCTAAGGTACATCAGGATTGCAAATTTTGAGTTCATTTTACTCTTCTTACAACTTAAGCTCATTGTTTGCTTCAGGAACAATAAGTTAAGTACCTAGTTCAAAGCCTAACTTTGAAGAAATTGGTTGAACAATTGGTTCAAGAGAAACATCTAGCATAGAGCTTACTACATGTGAACAAGAAAATGATGCTTGTTGTTGCTGCGCTTCATCAAATTCAACTAATGGCAAATGATCCAAATGAACTTCTGGAGGTAATGGAAAAGGTGGAGGATCATTCAACCAACCACTTGCACTTGGTCTACGTAGATTGTAAAGAGCCACTGACAATGTGTTAAGACCATGCTTGATGTTGAGAGCACCTGTGTCAAGATCAAAAGTTTGTTCAAAACTCTCATCCTCGTCAGAAGGGTATTTATCAGTGAAGTAGTCATCAATCCACTGATCATCTTCAAAGTTAGAGTAACCTGACCAATCCTCCTCATCATCCGAATTTGGAGACGTACCATTCCATGATATCCTATTGCAACTGGATATTTGTGGTTCTTCCTCATCCTTTGGAAATGGAATGATTAAGCTGGCCAACGTAAAATGACCTTTGACCAGCTTGGGAGGTTCTTCTGAAACTAAAGCTTCGACCACCTTTTCTTTCTTCTTTTTAGCTTGTTTCTCTTGTTTGACCAAGCGATTCTAGGCAGCTCTTTGAAGGTTCTTAAGTTGCCTTTTAACCTTCCTTATTTCTGTAAGTGTGGGTTTGGTATTCACTTTCTCTTAACCTTCATCATTCACTAGGTCTGGGTGAGCCCACATTTCTTCTCCTGAAGAGGTTTTGATGGTATCAAACCTTATCCGTCATGTATTACATTGACAACATGGAATTCAATCGTCATTGACTTTAGTGGAAAAGATACTGCTACAGGTGCAAACTGTCCAAAGAAGATCATGTTGACCAAAGTAGAATCACACTTCCGATCAAAAGTTATTACTCCATTTTTCCACATCTCATTGACCTTCACTTTCAGAATGAAGTAATCTTTGAGAGGATGCGACACCATTTGGTGGTATGCATAGTAGTTCGGGTAATTGAGGCAACTTGCTTGTTCAGGTTTCTTCATAAGTAGAAGTTTAGTCATGTTATTATCCATCAATGACCGGAAGATTACTTCAATATCCCCATCAAAAGGATATTTAGTTTTCTTCCTTTTTTCATACTCCTTTTTCTTAATTTGATTTGTTTTTGCATTCTGAGGCTTTTGAGGAGGTTTAGAGGTTTGCACATTGAAAACCTCCTGTTTCTTCTTCAATTTTGGAGCAAAAAATGAAGACGGCTCTGTTTTTTGAGAACTTGCCTTCTTTTGACTGATCTCTTTGAGGGTCAGCTTTGCATTAGTAGCCACCTCAACCAATTGGGCCAGAGACTTAGTTTGTGACTAAGTATGATGGCCTTGATCTCTATTTGCAAATTAGTCTTGCACATTTTATTGGTTGCCCTTTGAGATGGCTATTCCACACATCTGTAGGATAATGCTCTCCATTTGTTGATAAAGGATTGTGTAATTACATTATCTGCTTGCCTTGTACTATTGAGCATTACAAAGGTGACTATTTGATCCTCCTTTTGGTAGTGGAGTAAAAACTTTTCTTTCGTGATAGGCCATGTTGTGAAAGTGAACTCTGGTAACTGCTTGTACCAGTCAAAGGCAACTCCTTTCAATGTACCTATGAAAAACCTTGTCTTTAGTGCATCCAAATCTAGTAAGCTTTCGAGGAGTGATTTGAAATACACAATATGCTGATAAGCTAACCCCTTCCCAAGGTAGGGTTAGAAAGTTGGAAGTTTATAATCTAGTGGAAATGGAACCAAATCGAATTCCTGAGGATACTTGGGTGTGATACCCTTTTTTTTTCATCCTGGTCTCTACTTTTGATTTTATTAGTATTTCTTCGGCTTCATTGAAGATTACATGGTTTTTAGGATTTGTGTGAAGACCCAAGATCGACGAATGATGGCCAGAGGGACTTGTAGCTATCACCTTGTCTGTCAGGGATTTGATTTGGGCCATGAGCAGATCAATTTTAGTTGTATTCCTTTTGATCGTTGCCTGTTCTCTTCTGTCGGCAAATATAGGATTGACTTGAGATTTAGCCAGACCACCTAACTTATTTGCCAAGATTTTCAACTAGGCAATTAAGCGGTTGATTTTAGCTCCTTGTTGTTTGACAATGTCACCGATGTCATCCTCTTGATTCTCACCAGCATCTTCTTCACCAGCATTTTTGCTTCCACTAGCATCATCATTCCCATCCTTCCTAGTCCCACTCCTTTCAGCCATAAACACGGTGTACTGACTAGGGTAGGAGGATGTTAATGTATGAGGTGTGGACTGACTATCTTTTATGTCTAAGATAGTGATAGGATCCTCATCAGAGTCTGTTTCAACATAACCTTTAGAAATCCTGCTTGAATGAGAGTTTGAATCAAACTCTTATAATTGAGTTTGAGCCATACTCCAAGTTGAACCTAGTCCAACCATGCATGACGAGGTCAAGTTCGGATCATCTTCTTTAATCACCTATTTTTGAGTGATTTTATGCTGTGATAGCTTTTGGGGTTGATCCCTGTAACGAGCCAAAACTTTCTTCTTTATTTGGTAAGCCAGCTTGGCTACTAAGGCTTGATCTTTAAACCTGGTGACCAGTGGCCGAAAAGTGCCAGCAACTCATTCCTAATCCATTAAATTGGAAGTTAAAAGCAAAAAGGATGTCAACGGCACAGCTCTTGTTCTTTTTCTTTTGCTCCTTTTGTTAGAGCAAATCCTTAAAGCGAAGGAAATCGATCGAATTATTGATGACCAATTGCTCAGCTTTCTTTTGGTCTTCAGGGGCATGTGATACTCCTGGGGTGAAAATGGCAGTGTTGGTGCTATAATGATAGAGGGTAGAAGCCTCCTGCCGAACTTTCGCCCCTCTTTCTAAGTCAGAGGGTAAAAGGTATTATCTTCAAGTGAGGCTAAGAGTTTGTTCTTAGCCTTGTTAGATTTGGAGGTACGTGCATGAGGTGACCACGTACTACATCTGGGATGGATACATGCTTCTGTGCCTTCCTAAGAGTTAAGAGCTGTCAAGGGTCCTTTGCTACTTGTTAATGACCCCTTGCTTGCCGAGTAGATGATGATTTTGAAACTTAGATAGCCACTAAACATGGCTTACCAAGTGTAATTGGCTTGTGATTCGTGAACCAGACCTGGCTTTCCCCTAGATGAGGCTTGATGATATGAAGGCTGCTGCCTCCTGACTACATTTTGCGTTTAGGTTCCTCTTGAACGTTGTTGAACACCCCAAATGGATTCTGGGCATATTTAGAAACCCAAGGTTTCAAAGCCTCGGTCTTCTTGATGGACTTAAGGGCCACTAATGACCCGTTCATATCATAAAAAGTCACGGAGCCCATAGGTTTGGAGAGTCTCTAGAAGACAGAAACTCTCAAAGCAAGGGTAACAGAGTCAATTCAAACCCTCTTTGTCGTTCTTGCAGATGGGTTGTACTGGGTCTTTGAGATTTTGAAAAGTCGCTCCTTGACTTCATCAAAAGTAATGATCAAAAAACCCATGATACTGTCTGCAAAACAGTAATCCAAAGGACAATATTAGTGTCACAACCAACATGGCTGCCTCTTGGGCTAGCCAAAATGGTTTATGAGTGCTTTCTGAACAAACATGGTTTTGAACCGGAATGGTCAGAAATAGGCATAAACCCCATCTCATTGTGCTAAGCTGACTGTTCTAACTGTCAGAATTTCTGCAGCATTTCAGGACTATATAGTTAGGCTTACAAGCATGCTATGCTAACTAGACTTGGCTATTAGAATTTTGGTAGCATTTCAGGGCTATCTATGTCAGACTTATAAGCAAGAGAGGGTTAGATCCAATCAAAGGGATAAGGCCCACAGGATTAAGCCTACACCACTACTACAATGATCACACTGGATCCATCAGTTCAAGATGCCGGATAATACATGACTACAATATTGTTGTTCTTATGACTAATTTGATATGAACATTTGTTTAGGTTTTATAAATGAACTAGTGATCATACAGCCATTAACGTAAAGCCTTTTAGACTGAACAACAGTCTCCTATTACATAAAAGGGTGTTAATTTGGCCCATACACTTCAACGTGCAAGGTTCCTTCATTTAAGTGGCAAGATTATACACTTTGAGGTACTAAATGCCTTCATTTGAATGAAAGAAGGACACAAAAAAGGATACACTTCGAGGTGCAAAGTTCTTTCGTGAATGCTTCTAAACTCATCATAAACATCAAGGTCTTGCATGGGTGTCTTCAAAAGTCAAACAAGTCAAACTGAAGTCAAAATAGGTCATTTACTGCAGGCCCATGGTCACTACCCATTTTACATTAGCCCCTGCGGTCACAACATGTTTTTCATAGTCTTCTGTGGCAACAGGCTATTTTACACAGTTCCTCGTGGTCACTGGCCATTTTACACAGCATCCTGCTGTCATTGGCTCATAGTAGCACATTTCAACACTTCTTTCAGCACTTTTCATGCATTTTAGCACTTTTTCATGTGTTTTGGCTAGATTTGACCACAAATTGAGCAATTCAATTTTCCACAGACGGCGCCAATTTTTTATCGAGCTTGAAACGTGATGTGAAATGCAACGGATTCAAGTCCAACATTCACAAACTTTAAGCATTAAGAGGAATGAGAAATAATTACAGTTCATCATTAATTTCCCTTTATTTACATAGGTTCAAACGCTTTGACTAGGGGGATGTAGCTTGTTTACAAGTTTTGAAAAATTACAAGCCCTCCCCTTGGTCTCTGATGTGATCTAAACTTGAAGATTTTAAGAAACGACATGAAAAATGGGGCAAACAAAAATACAAAAAAAAAAAAGAAATGCAGAAAAGGGTGACCATGGCTGACAGTCACTAACTCCCTGCAATGACCATGTCACTGAGAAACAGTGGCTGAAACGGCCACTATTTGTCCCATTTTCTTCTTTGTTTTTCTTATGTGATGCCTTCAAAGTGCTAAAACTTGTGTTCTTCGACTTTTGAATTGTTAAATGACCACCAAGAGTGCTTAATTTAGCCATGAAATTGACTAAAATCTTTGGAATTCATCACTTTTTGGTTTTCGGATTGTTTTTGTACAAATCCGGAAGGGTGCTTTATACAATATTGAACAGAAAGGTCTAAACCCAACATAACCAAAGCCAAGAAAGGTCAAATGAAAAATCAAAGCCAAGCTCTAAAGCTTCGTGAAGATATATATATATATATGAAAAACAACAATGAATGCTTTGTATGCGGAAAAAAGGCCATTATGCAAAAGAATGCTGCTAAAAAAAGAAAATCAAAGGCATGAAACAAGCCAATCTCATAGAGAATTTTATGGCGGTTGTGACAGAGGTGAACCTCATGAGCAATTGTAAAGATTGGTGGGTCAAGATTGGTGCAACTCGATACATTTGTGGTGATACAAGTGCATTCGTCTCCTACGAACAGGTAAGAAATGGTCAAGAACTCTACATTGGTGGTGATAGAAGTGCATTCGTCTCCTACGAGCAAGTAAGAGATGGTCAAGAACTCTACATAGAAAACTCTTCAACTGCCAAAGTAATTGGTCAAAGAAAAGTGGTTCTACACCTGATCTGGCAAGCCTCTGACTTTGACTGAAGTGCTACATGTGCCAGATGTATGCAAGAATTTGGTGTCTAATTCTGTCTTAAGCAAAAATGGATTCAAGATGGTATTTGAAGCAAATAAACTTGTAATGACCTTGAATGAAGTTATTGCATGTAAAGGCAATGTTGCTGAAGGCCTTTTCAAGTTAAATGCAAATTTCATCGATAATAGAGCTTCAACTTTTGCTTATATTGTTGAATCTTCTTATCTATGGTATGTTAGATTAAGTCATATGATATTCTCTTCTAAGAAACTATGGATTTATGTTTGATCTCAAAAACCAGTTTTCAACTAAACTCATGTGAAATTTGTATTCAGTCAAAATATTTTAGAAAACCTTTCAAAGTGTTGAAAAATGCTCTGAACTATTAAGTTTGATTGACAATGATATTATCACAAAGTAAGTGAATTGGTGTTATCACAAGAGGTGGTAAAAATATCTCACTACCTTTATAGAAGATTTTTTTAGATTTTGTTATTTATATTTACTTAAACATAAATTTAAGGCCCTCTAGAAGTTTAACCTCTTTAGATTTGAAATTGAAAATCAACTGGGCAAAAAGATTAAAACTTTGAGATTTGATCGAGGAGGTGAATGTTTGTCCAATGAATTGATTGAGGCTTTTAACACATTAGGGATAATTTATGAAGTGACAGCGCCTTACTCCCCACAACAAAATGATGTAGTTGAAAAGAAGAACAGAACATTAATTGAACTGGTAAATTCAATGTTAAATAGTTCTAGACTAACTAAAAACTCATGTGGGGAGTCTCTTCTAATAGCCTGTCACATTTTGAATCAAATTCCCTCAAGAAGACTAATAAAACTCCATATGAGTTAAGGAAAGATAAGACCACTAGCATGGAATATCTCAAAGTGTGGAACTGGTTAGCCAATGTTATAGTTTCAAGTCCTAAGAGGACTAAACTTGGACCTAAAGCACATGAGAGTGTGTTCTTAGGGTATGACTTGCATAGTAAGGCTTATAGATTCCTTATTCTTTTAGGTTCAGACAAAAATTCAATAATTGAATTTAGAGATGTTCTCTTTGAAATGACTTTCCATGTAAAATTGGTTTTTCAAAATCTAGTAACAATAATGTTCATTTACCAACCCCCACTTGCGATTTTAAACCTGAAACCTAGAACCTCGAAGTAGTAAGAGATCTAGAAAGTAATCTACCTTTGATTCTAATTTCATCACTTATATTTTGGAAAATGACCCCATAACTTATCAAAAGGCCAAGCTATCTCCAAATACTTCTTTTTGGAAAGAGACTCTTAATAGTGAAATTGAATCTATTATATCCAATCATACAAAGGAATTGGTTGATTTCCCCCTAGGAACTAAACCATTGGGCTTAAAGGGATATTCAAAAATAACTTAAGAACTGATGCTTCAATTGAAAAGTTCATAGTTAGACTAGTTGTAAAAGGTTTTAAACAAAAAAAAGTAAACTTCTTTGATACATATACTCCAGTAACCAAGATTACTACCATCAGAGCCTTAATTGCTATAGCTTCTCTTTACAATATGATCATCCATCAAATAAATGTGAGAATTGCTTTTCTAAATGGTGATTTGGAAGAAGAAATACATATAGAACAACCCGAAGCTTTTATAGTCCCAGGGAAAAAAAAAAAAGAAAGTTTGTAAACTAATTAAATCCTTGTATGGCCTAAAGCAAGCTCCTAAGCAGTGTCATGAGAAGTTTGACCAAGTGATGATTGTTAAAGGTTTCAAAATCAATGAATCAGATAAATGTATATATTAAAAGGATTTTGGTAGTACTTGTATTATAATATGCTTATATATAGATGATATGCTCATATTTGGGACTGACCTTAATTTAATAGAGAACACTAAGAGGTTTTTTTGTTCTAAGTTTGACATGAAAGACATGGATGAGGCTGACATGATATTAGATATCAAGATACATAAACACTCTGAACGCATTATGTTCTCTCAATCTCACAATGCTAAGAAAGTCCTTCAAAGGATTAACATATTTGGAAGTAATGGTGTATCCATACCTTGTGATCCAAGTGTCAAACTATCTAAGAACAAAGAAGAAAGTGTATCTCAATTAGAATATTTCAGAGCGATTGGATGTCTTATGTATATCATGAATTGCACTAGACTTGACATTGCGTATTCAGTAAGCAAATTAAGTAGATAAACCGGTAATTCTAGTGATAAACATTGGACAGCTGTGATCCGGGTATTTAAATATCTGATGAGAACCAATGATTATGGTTTGCAATATGAGAGATATCCCTCTGTACTTGAAGGGTACAACAATGCTAATTGGAAATCCGATTATGAGGAATCAAAGTCCACAAGCAATTATGCATTTACCCTTGATAATGTAGCCGTCTCCTGAAAGTTAAAGAAGCAATCATGCATTTTTTATCCACAATGGTTGCGGAGATTATTGACATGGCTTTAGCCGGCAAAGAGGCCAAATGGTTGAAGAATTTGTTAATAGATATTCCTTACGAAATAAACCTATTTCAGCCATAACTTTACATGGAGACTCCAAATCAGCAATTGACAAGGTAAACAATAAAGTATACAATGGGAGATCTAGATATATACGTCTGAGGCATAATCTTATAAGACAATTACTTAAGTAGGGGAGTAATTACATTGTATTTTGTGAGATCGATGGAAAATTTAGCCGATCTACTAATGAAAGGACTCGTTAGAGATTGAGTACTTTCTATATTGAGGGGAATGGGACTTAAGCCTATTAAGTATAAATCACCATTGATTGATACACACCCTATTTGATTAGAGATCCTATGAAACTGGTTTGATGGGAAAAAAGAAATTATCTTTGGGTGGCATTGGAGGAACACTTCAAAATCCTCAAATATGTGCATACCGATTCCTATGATGTGAAGTGTTCATAACCTATATAAATAGTTGGTAAAAGCTATGTGTCTTTTATATGCAGGGTGTGTATAGCAAAATCTTTTATAGAGTATACTTATATGAGTGAAAGTCAGGCCATTTTCTATGAGAGGCCAGGCTCCTCTCTAGAGTACTAATGAATACTTAGATAGCACAAGGCCATTAATGTCCAGGCTCAGTTAGGAATCTCTTAAACCCTAAGGCCATATGTGTACTATGTAAGATTTATCGGATAAAGTTTTGGTTTAAGATCTTAGTTCACCATAGAGTTTTGGTATTTCAAACATAACTATACTAAGTGAAGGTTCAAGACTCGTTCACCTTTATTTATGTGTGGTTTCATTTGCATAACTTGTAGTAGCATCTTTTTTTTTTCCTTTGTTTTATTCTTGTGTTTTAATGTATGGGGGATTGTTGGAATTGGGTGTACATTAAACACAAGTTTCCTCACCTTTAGTTCATGAGTGTCCTCCTCTTTTACTCCTCTTTAATAACCTTTGTCCTACATGGTTACTTACTACTTCTTTTATGTGGTTTATTAATGTTTTCCTCCTAGCTTATGGTATTAAGCTTTTTCATGGATATTGTAGTGGTTACCACATGCGTGCAAGCTAGCCGGCCATGCCTTGACGTACTTGTGTTCAAGCCGACGGGCCTAGGCAGTGATTACGATGCGGGTTGGGCCCTCCCGTTCACGCCGAGCCTACTTGTTGGGTTGGGCCTTACCCCACACATGTATTTTTGAATCGGAGGTGCATCCAAGTCCTGATTCACTTGTCAGTAACCTGTATTTTTCCAACCCACATTTTCCCGCATGACCGTAGCCATAATGTCTCTCCGCATTAATGCAAAGATACATTGTGTTGACCATTGCACCAGAGTCATGTCTCGTAGTAAATGTAAAAGGCATAACTCTCTCTCAGCTATCTACCCGGGAACCTCTTGATAAAGGGTACTAAAGAGAGTTATTCTACACATCTCATAGAACTCTCCATGAAAAGCATTTCTTACTTGCTCCTTCTTCTGTGAAAGAGACATTTGTCACTCAAACTTCCTCCTGCGTTTTATGCTTAGGGAGATCTCCAATGGATTTCATTCTCTTCTTTCTCTTTCACTTTGGTTTATTGCTGCTGTGAGTCTGTAAAAGTGGTTCCTTTGGGATTTGAGTACTTTTCATTCAATCAAATACTATGTTGTAGGAGATTCCAATCAAGAAAGCCATCTTATACTAGGGCGACATCCATGAGTTCATCTACTTCTGTGTGAGGGCAAAATCTAGCTAAAGAAAGTGTCTCAAAGTCGTGATTCAGCTACCAATTGTTTTGGTGAGTCCTAATATTTTCCTCAGTTATTTGTTTTTGCATCTATTCTTAGCAATCTATATAGACCAGAATCTAACAATATTTCTTATTTGAGTGCTTCTTTTCTAAGTATCAACTGTAGACATGTCCTATTGTGACTTCACTTAAAGCAATGAGACATAAGAGAGAGGTCTGATTACTGGGTAATGTATAAGGCCATGTATGGATCCCCAAAGGATTTGTCCTTGCTCATCGGAATTGGTTTGCCCCTGGGCCAGAGGCCAAAGGTCAAGTTGGTGAGGGATACCTTGGGTCATTAAGAAAAGGTCTAATAAAATGTGAAATGGTAATGTTGGCCTATTGTAGAACATTTAGCGGAGGAAAAGATATAAATGAAACTTTCTTTTGAAAAAAATTTAGATTTTATTTGCGGCTATATAACAGTGATATTAGAAAATTGTTGCTACAAATGACTTTTTATAATGAAAAACTAAAACCACCACTATGACAGTGCCACACTAAAGGCCATTTTTCTTATAGTTACCTGTACGCTTTGGGTTATCCGTCTTCTTTGGAATTTGTTCTTCACCGTGGTTGTCTAGCTATGTTAACTTTGTTGCAGTCGTGGCATATTGAGGTAGCTTTTATTTTGTTGTTTTCATACTATAACACTGCACAACTACTTTTGAAATATGCATACTTAAAAAAATAGAGGATTTTACGAAAAAAATCCCTTAGTTGGGCCCTGCACAAAATCGGACCTAGATAAATTCAGTGCATAGAATCATTCCTCTAGATTTGATTTCGTGCAAAAATATATTTTTCTTAAGTGGGGAAAAGGGATGATAGCATAGCTCTCCTTTTATATGAGTGATAGCTCTCCTTTTATATAAGCGACACTATCAACACAACTTTTTTCTTCTTTCCCTTTTTTCAAAAGCATCGCTACTTTCTTCTTCTTTCCTTCTTTCTTTCCTTCCTCCCTTTCTTTTATATGATGGGATTAGTGATTGTTTAGCTCATCACCATTGGGCATGTGTCTTAGGGATTGGAAGTTGTTTTGACCATTGATCGTTGTAGGCCTTATCGATTGAAAGAGGGGTTCTAAGTTTTGGTTCAGTCATTAGAGGTTCTCTATGCACAAAGGTTTTAAAGTGAGCCACGCTGATCGAAGGGTCTGATCTCTATTGTAAAATCTCATATCCACCATTGGTCTTGCATGATTAGGCCCCAACTAGCCATAGTCATATACACTGTTAAAAAAATCGGCGGATACCGGTCCGTATCGGCCGATACGAACTGGTATCGGCCGGTACCGAGACGATATTTTGATGTTTACCGGTCTCGGTACCGTTCTCGCCAAATATCGCCAATTTATAGTGATATATCGGCCGCTTTTTCAATTTATCGGCAGAACCGATATATCGGCCGATATTTTTAAAATATCGGCCGATAATATATATACACTATCTAACCCTAATTTTTCCCTCTTTCTCCCCCCTCTACTCATCCTCCTCTACCCAAAGTCAGCCATCTTGCTGCTCCTCCTCCATTAGCCTCCAAAAGCATCACAAAATTATTTTTTTTGGTGGATTTGGCTTATAAAAGTAAAGGAAATACGTTTATAAGGTAAGTATATTAAATTTCTTTTTTTTTAATATTTGTTTAGTAGGAGCTTAGATGTGATCCATGATAATGATTCCACTTGTTTTATGTTATAGATTTACATGTTGTGATTTATAAGTGTGGATCTATTATTTGGTTTTTTAAAATATTAAGATTTTAACATTTATTAAGATTTAGAGTCTTTTAATGTTAAGTATAATTTTTAATTTTATTAGTATGTAAAAACATGATTTTATGAAGCAAGTTTGATAAATTTAGTTGTAGAAGGCATAGATCTACAAGATGTGGACATTTTATGTTTATTTATTTTCGGATTTTTAAATATTTTAATATTAAAATAAGATTTTTTGAGGATTTAATCACAAATTTGTTATTTTGTTGTATAGTTCATGTATGATATGAATATGGTAAGTTTTCATTTTTTTGAAAACATTATGTAAATACTAAATAGTTTTATATTTTCAAATTTTATTTTCTTGTATGAAATAATAATTTAATATTTAAAACTAATATTTTGAGGATTTCACTATAATTTTTTTAAAGTAAATATAATCTTTGTAAACTTCATGTAGGATTACTTTTTTTTTATTGTTCTTTAATTAGTCTTATATTTTTTAATTTATTTTTGAATTTTTTTAATTTTAGATTAAACTATTATATATTTAGATTTTTATTATAAGTATGATTTCCTAATTTTATATAATCATTGTATACTTCACATATGCTAATTTTTTTATGGTTGCCTCATCATTTATGTGAATATGTAACATGTAAATATTTTTTATATTTCTGAATTTTTTTTTGGATTGTTAGAACATGGAATTAGAAAAATTAAATAATTAATGTATCATTTAAAATGTACCCTTTTGAGATTCCAATTACTTTTATATGAATGTATTAATTTCTTTGTTTTTATTATATTTTGGATCTTAGTTTAAATGTTATAAATTGTGCCAATGTGTTCTTTTGTTTTGAAGAGGCGAGATTAAAATGGTGCGTGACATTGATCCAGCATGGAACCATTGTGAAGAAGCTGGAAGCAAACACAAGATTAAATGTAATTATTGCCAAAAAATCATAAATGGAGGGATAACTAGATTGAAGCAATACTTGGCTCATAGGCAAAGCCAAGTAGCAAAGTGTCCTCGTGTACCACCTAATGTAAAAAAAGAAATGCAAGAGTTGTTGGATGCAGGAAAACAGAAAAAAGTTGTCACAGAGAAAAGAAAAGAGGAGGAATTTGAAGCATGTAGGGAAGAAGTTTTTGGGTCTAGGGAGGGAGATATTATTTCCTCCGATGATGATGAGGATCCAAATTTAAGCAGGGCTAGAAAAGAAAGTTTGAGGTCACTTCAAGAGGAAGAAGAAAGAAGAAGAATGCAATATGAGGCAGTTATGAGAGGTGGCCAATATGATGAGGGTGGCTCATCTGGATCTAGGGGAGTGGGTTTGCGTCGAGCATTTAGTCAAAGACAACCCCACCCAGTAGATTTTGAGGATGATGATGAACCTCCTATACAGGCACCTCGTACGCCAAGTGTGGTGGGTCCAATGGATCCATTTGCATATAGAAAACCAACAGCCAAACAACCCAGCATTGTAAAAGCATTAAAGGGAAAATTTAATAAAGCAAGAGATAATTTGATAAGAGCTACTAGAAAGTTCTTTTTAGATACAGCTATTCCACCACATAAGGCAAACTCTCCTTATTTTACCACTATGTTAGATGCAGCAGCGGAACATGGTCCTGAGATAAAAGCACCCACCCCATATGAGATTGGTCATCTCTGTGTTAAAAAAGAATATGAGGAGTTACAGCTCTGGGTGGAAACTTTTAAGAGGATTTGGAGAGAAAGGGGTTGCACACTAATGTGTGATGGGTGAACGACCCTCACAAAATGTCATCTCTTGAATTTTCTAGTTTATTGCCCTTTGGGAACAGTTTTTATCAAATCAGTTGATGCAACTAATTATGTTCAAGATGCTAGATACA
The DNA here is from genome assembly GCA_037013555.1 of Sextonia rubra. NCBI lineage: Eukaryota > Viridiplantae > Streptophyta > Magnoliopsida > Laurales > Lauraceae > Sextonia > Sextonia rubra. The sequence goes on along the minus strand of JASUAD010000018.1, from coordinate 11,873,972 downwards.
TCAATAAGTTGTTTAATGAAATGATTAATGATATTGGGGCAGATTGTGTAGTTCAAGTTGTCACCGATAACGCTGAAAACATGAAGAAAGCAGGACTTATGCTTATGCAGCAGAGGCCAAATATTTTTTTGTCACCTTGTGCAGCACATTGTATAGATTTAATGCTTGAAGAAATTTCCAAAGGAAAAGTCATGAAACAAGTGATTGAAAAGATGAAGAAAATCACTAATTTTTTCTACCAGTCTTATAAACTTGTTTCAATGATGAAGAAATTTACAAACAATCATGAACTACTACGACCTGGCATTACTCGATTTGCTACCCACTTCATAGCCATTGAGAGTATTTACAAGTATAGAGGAGGGCTTCTCCAACTCATCAAATCAGATGAATGGCTGAATTCTAAGTGGGGAAAGCGGCCAACTCCCCTAACAGAAGAAGTATGTAAGACCATTGAGTCCAATAAGATTTGACCTCATGTTAAAAATTGCTTAAATGTTTTTGAGCCTCTAATAAAAGTTCTTCGATTGGTTGATGGTGATGATAAGCCAACTATGGGCTTTTTACATGAGGCCATGGAGAGAGCAAAGATGGCCATTAAAGCAAACTGTAGATATTATACTAAACATTGGAAAATCATCGATAGCCGTTGGGAACGTCAATTGCATCATGACTTAGACACTGCTGCTAAGTGGAGACTGATTTCTTATTGACTTTCATTATTATATTAAATTTTTTTTAATACATTACTCACGTAAATTTTTGCATTTAATAGGTTACTTTCTCAATCCACAATTTCAATATGAATCTTTGGATCGAAATATAACTGATGAAATTCGAGTGGGCATGAAAAATGTTATTAAAAGAATAGCAAATAACGCCGATGAGGCTATTAGGGCAACAAACCAAGTAAGTAAATTAAATTAAAAAGTAGAGATGTTATATAATGTATGCTGTTTTCTTCAATTTAATTTATATCATTATTCATTCATAAGTCATAATAGTTGATATTGATAATTCTTTTTCTTCTTTAATGCTATTAGATCGATGTATATAATGAAGGAATGGGAAGTTTTGGCACCACCATTGCTCGAAAAGCTGTCACACAAACATATCCTGGTAAGAATTGTGTAATATAAATAGTAAATTATATTTTCATTATTTGAAAATTCAAAAATTGAATGTTTAATATTATTTTCTTTTATTTTCAGCTGAATGGTGGTTAAATTATGGAGAGAGTGCTCCAGCATTAAGGACGATTGCAATTAAAGTTCTCAGTCAAACTACATCTTCGTCAAATTGCGAAAGAAATTGGAGCACCTTTGCTTTTATCCACACAAAAGTAAGGAATAAAATCACGATGGATAATTTGAACAAACTGGTCTACATTCACTATAACCTCAAACTCCGCAGTCGAAATCGAAGAAGAAGAGCATTTGAGGATCAACAAGATTACTTCTACCCAATTAATTTAGACTATATATTTTCAGTAGAAGACGATTTGTTAGGTGAGTGGCTAGAGGAGGCAGAAGAGTCATTATTAGATGGAGATCCAGAGCTAGCAGAAATGGTTGAAGACTTGACTGGGAAGCAATTTGAGCCAATGAAAGCCTCTGAAAGATTACAAAAGATTAATTTGACACAACAATAGAGGGGTACGACGGTTGATCCTACAGAAGCAAAAGGAAAGGAGGTGGGTGAGGAGAGTGAGTCAAGTATCTCTACATCTTCCTAATCAGCAGGAATTTCTCCTGATTCTCCTGGGACTGGCGGTCACTATGGAGATAATGAGCCACCAATGAATGAGATAGTTGAGCATTTTCCTGGTGCTACAGACTTAGATCCCCATCGTGGTTATGTAAGATATGTCTCACAAACTGAGACAGAGATTGGTAGTAGCATCGGTCAAGGAAGAGGGAAGGTACTTCTGTAGGCAATGTTGGACAACAGCAGGCTAGGTATGGTCCGTATGGATACAACCCTCATTGGCCAGCTCAATTGCCTTTAGCTCCACCATTACAACCGTGGTATGAGTATGGACAAGGAATGATCCAACGTGAACCCCAAGGTCCCCAACAAGCTATTTTTATTCCTCATGAATTTTTTTAATTTAAATTTGGGCCCTCAGTCATCTCAATCTACTGAGGACAACTCATCATATTATGAAGGGATCTTCGCTCCTCAGCAACAATATCAATATGGCCAAGGGTATGGGAGTGCAATGCAAGAGTTTGGATCATATTATTATAACCCATACCAAAGAAGAAGAAATGATGATGATGATGATATCGAGCCTGGAAGACACTCCACTTGGAATTAGGGTATGCATTGATTCTCTCAAATTGCTTTATGATTTATTTTACTGTTATTATGTCATATGCTATGTTAATATTCATGTTCTTGAATTTTATAACTTGCTTGATAATTGAATGATAAATTGATGGTTGATGAATGATAATTGATGACTGATAAATAATGATTTATATACTATATAAGATACAAGTATAACTTACAAGTGTACAACACTTCAAGTTTACAACCACTATATATAAATTGAAAATAAGTTGTATTTTCTAAAATTTTATACTAACAGATAGTTCATATTTTATAAGTCAAAATTATGGTTTTTATAAAAAAAAATCACAATTTCGGACAAGACAGCGATACAGGATACTATAAGTTAGGGGGACCGATATTTTGATTTATGTGTTACTAATGAAAAAAAAAACATTGCTTCCAGCATTTTCTAATATTTTGGACTTTTTGGATATTTTCTCAATTTTTTTGAATTAAAAAAAAATTCACACTGCGATAACCGCGACGGACCGCGAACCGCAACCGATACCGATACCGTATCAGTTTTTTGGACCGACCAATACCGCGACCGATACCGCGATTTTTATCCATGGTCATATATGCTACACAAAGCTAACCCCATTCCCTCTGCTCTTCGCCTACAACCAAACCAACCCAGCCGACCCTCTTCTTTTCTCCCTCTCTTCTTGTTTCATTTTTTTTCTCTTATGTCATGCCTCTCTCCTCTTCTTTCTGTTATACTTCTTTGTTCACTACCCCTATTTTCTTCCTCCACCATCTTCCACACAAAGTGTACTCAATTGTCATGTCCCCACAAAATGAGACTAGGGTTAAGTGAGATTAAAAGACAATTAAACTTTTTTTCCTATAAATAAAAACCAATGACTCCCAATCATTTTACTCATGAGATCTTAGGTCCATGGTGAGTTTAAACATTTCACATTCATACATACCTGCAGAAGCATATATCAATATTTGGTACTAGTAAATCATTAGATTTGCATATTAAGAAATAATATTTAAGGTTCGAAGTTGCAAATAAAACCAATAAATATTTATTAAAATGTTCAACTATAAGTAAAGTCCCTAAAGGATTATTTATTTATACTCAATCCAAACTAAATGAATCACTCCTGTGCGTTGAAAGTGCAATAACTAGATCTCACCAAGTCCTAGAGGGGGGGTGAATAGGACTATTAAAAATTTCTTTTCAAGACTTAGGTTTTATTTGTGAGCAATCTGAAAGATGATTAAAGTTGAGAGTCCCTAAGTGGATTTAAGAGAGATATTCAGAGTTGTGAGTGTTTAGAAATGCACCTAGATCAACAAAGATGTAACTTATAAAAGATCATCAACTCAAGTGACAAGAAAGCAAGGCAACATCCACACACAACAAACAATAAACACAGTGATTTATAGTGGTTCGGTCCTAGGCCTACATCCACTCTCAAGAGCAATCTCTCTTGGTTCCACTAAATAAGAGGTACTTACATAACATACACCTCTTGCAACAGTTTTTGATTCGGTGGTTTGTCCTCCGCCAACTAGAGTTTTTGATCAGGTGGTTGATCCTTGATCTAGTCCACCAACTACAACAAATTTTTGATGCGGTGGTTTGTCTTCCACCAAATACAGCAATGAGAATTGAAATATTAAAGAACACCTAAACAAGGAATTGTATACCTTGGTTTTGAGTGGTGCTCTTGATGCTTGAAGACTACCTCCAAGCTTTGGCCTCTTGTTCTTGCTCCTTGGTGATGAAGATCTTCAGATGTGTGCTCAGCCAAGGGAAGAGGTTTTAAGAGGGTTTGGAAGGCTAAGGTATTCTCTCAGATTTAATGAAGCCTTTCCTAACTCACCAACTACTCTACTTGTAACAATAATGGCACTCTTTTGTTTTGGAGAGTCGGTGGTTGTGGGAGCTTTGAAGATGATTTTAATGGAGGTGCAAAGGCTCAGCTATACTAGTAATTTTCTCAGCAATAAATTCAGTAGTTGGAGCAAGGGAGAGGTCCTCTTTAAATACAGATGAGCTCCAACGGATAGTTCTACGGCTAAGAACAGAATGGTCTACGGCTTAGCCGTAAGTTCTGACAACATCCAACGGCTAGTTTGACCAGATTCAACAAAAATTCCTTCTTACGATTAGGCTTACGGCTTAGCCGTAAATCCTTATACGGCTTAGCCGTGAGCACCTTTCGGCCTAGCCGTGGGTCAGCCGTAAACTCAAATTTCCCAGAAACTGCTCTCTGAAGAGTGGCCCGTAATCTTTACGGCTTAGCCGTGAATAACCTTACGGCTTAGCCGTGAAGGCCTTTCGGCTTGGCCGTAAGGTCAACCGTAAGCATAATATGGCCAAGTACACTCTCTGGATTGTGGCCCGTAGATTTTACGGCTTAGCCATGAAACAAACTACGGCTTAGCCGTAACATTTTTCGATGCAGCCGTAGGGTCAGCCGTAGAACAAAAGGCTTCAAAATATACTCTCTGGACAGTGAGCCGTAGGATCTACGGCTTAGCCGTGGTCCAAGCCGTAGAACAAAACAGGGTGTTTGAAAAACCTAATTTCCTAGTTTATTTCCATGGACACTTAGGGATCACAGATACCTTATCCCTTGGGACTCACAGATGATCTTCTTTGAATGATGTTGAACTTCTTTGCTTAGTCTTCATTGATAGGTTTTCCTTGAATGGTCTTGAACTAGCTTGAACTTCTTTGAACTTGACTTGATCTTCAATGAACTTCCGAGGTGAACTACATCGTTCTAGAACCGAACTACACTTTGGTCACGTAATTGACAACACACTCTTACAATGACACTAACAATCTCCCCCCTTTGTCAATTTCGTGATAAAATTACATAATGTGAAGAAGATACAACATTTAAGCTCAACAATTGAGATACACAAAGTATTACATCAGTGAATACACCTTAAGCACCCACATCTACATACACAACACTTTGAAACTCCCCCTTTGACGATGCTTAACCTGCAAAAAGGCTGCAAACACAATCTACTAGAAAGGTGGGAGGTTAGAAAGCTCCCCCTAAACACATGCATACAATTCTCCCCCTTTTTGGCACAAGATTGACAAAAAGATAAAGCATAATTAAGAACAGAAGTGCACACAATGAGAAACAATGGCAAAGGAATGGCTATATTAGATGTAGAAATGAAGAGCAGTACAACCATAGCAAAACAATACATCACCCATAAGCATACATGAGATAACACACAAGACTAACAGGTGAGGTACAGCCATTTCCCAAAATACAAACAAAACAACAAGAACAGACATCAATCCGAAGGAGGAGAAGGGGAAGGAATCGCCACATCGTCGCGCCGGCAGCTTTTGGAGATCTTTGACAAGTACTGAAAGGATTTCTTCAAGAGCTTCTCCATCTTAGTTTGCCTCTGTTCGAGGGCGGCCAACCGAGCTTCAAACGAAGAAGAGGAAGAAGCCGGGGGAGGAATCGGAACCGGAGAAGTGGTAGAGGGTGCTGCAGAAGGAGGCGCAACCGGTGAATCTTCTTCGTCGCCGGAGTCAGGAAGTCGGGGACCAGCTGCCTGCTGTTTGGAGAAGCGCATGTTCTGGATGTTAACGGTTCCAAAGCTGGGGTGAGACTCAGGAGCCTCATCGGTAGGTAAGGTGACCCCACACTGAGAGGCAAGGCGAGTCATGAGATACCCAAAGACACATGCATTGGTGCCTCTGCCTGGGCACTGCCAAAAACGAATAATGGTGGCACAGATGAGCGATGGAAAACACACTCTGACCCCCATGTGGACGGAATAGAAGACATTCACCATGAACGGGGTGAGATCAGAGAAATTCCCCCTCCAAGGATAGATGTTATAGGTGAAGATGGCATGGAGGATCCGGTAATGAGGGAGCAAGGAGGCTGCAGGAAGGAACCCCTTGTCCTTCCAGGGGATGGAGGCGCCACAGAGGGCGAAAGTGGCAGTGTGTTTCTCCTCTTCGGATAGAGAATCCGAGATGACCGAAGTGGAATCGGAGAGAGGCACACACAATAGGGAGGAGATAATGGCAGGGGTGATGGTATTGGTGCCATCACTGAACCCAATGTCAAAGGACATGGTGTCTATCGATGCGTGTGAGATAGATGCATACATGGTACGTACAAGCGAGGGGAAGCCAGGACCACCCCACTTCAGAATGTTTTCCCACCCAACGTGAGTGAGAAGTGTGTGTACTCCATAGGCCTCAACAGCGAGAATGTTAACATCGCGCTCGACAGTGATGGGTCTCGAAAAGAAGGACCGAGCACTAGTGGGTTCCCGTGGAACCAAAACTCGGGGAGAGGGTGGAGATGGCTGACGAACCCTGGAGGAGCTACCGGAGGCACGAGGCCTCTTACCCGGAGGGTAGGCATTCTTGGAGCGCGGAGGCATAGTGAGACACAGAGAGAAGGCCACACACCATAAACAGGAGGAAACAGTGAGCCGAATGAAACAGTGAGGAAAAAAGAAAAAAAAATAGAGAAGGGAGAACAAGACAGTAACCAATAAGAGAGGAGGACGCCGGAGAAGGATGAGGCCGGAGAGAGACGAGGAAGACAGAGAAAGGCGGTGCCGGAAGAGGAAGACAGAGAAAGGAATGAAGAGGAGGACACGGGAGGAGGAAGGCCGGAGGAGGAAGCCACACGCCGGAGAAAGAGCACCGGAGAAGGACGACCGGAGGAGAAGGATCGAGAAGAGAAGACAAAAGCAGAGAGAAAGAGGCGGAAACGGAAGAGCAGAGACGAAAAGGCAGAGAGAAAAAAAAGAGGCGAAGCGTCGGGTTTAAGAAGGTCTCGGCGCGCAGAACGAGGGTACTTACGACTTAGCCGTAGAGTGTTTTACGGCTCAGCCGTAAACGCTTACGGCTTAGCCGTAAAGTGGTGTACGGCTTAGCCGTAGACCCTGGGCAAAAACACAAGTTAATTCAAACAGCAAACACCAATTGATTTCCTCAAATTTTCAAATTTTAACACATTAAGAGGTTTAGTCAAGATGTCTGCAAGTTGTTTTTCAGTCTGAATATATTCGAGCTCAATGATTCCTTCTTCAACCAATTCTCTAATGAAATGATGTCGAATATCAATGTGTTTGGTGCGAGAGTGCTGGACTGGATTTTTAGAGATGTGTATGGCACTCGTGTTATTACAATACAAACTCATTATGCCTTGTGTAATACCATAGTCCATAAGCATCTGTTTCATCCACAAGAGTTGAGAACAGCAGCTTTCGGCAGCTATGTATTCAGCCTCGGCAGTGGAGAGAGATATCGAATTTTGCTTTTTACTATGCCAAGCTACTAGACAATTTCCAACATAAAAACAGCCGCCACTTGTGGATTTTCTATCATCTAAGTTTCCTGCCCAATCAGCATCTGAGTATCCAGCAATGGAAGATGAGGAGTCATGAGGATACCACAGACCATATTCAGTTGTATCGGCAATGTATTTAATGATTCTTTTGACAGCAGATAGATGAGATTCGTTTGGATCCGCTTGATATCGAGCACATGCTCCCACGCTAAATGCTATGTCTGGCCTACTTGCAGTAAGGTACAACAGGCTACCGATCATACTTCTATATAGGCTAGAGTCAACCCCTTTACCATTTGCATCTTTAGTAAGTTTGATGGTTGTACTCATGGGGGTTTTGACATGTTTCCCAGTCATTAGACCAAATCGTTTCACCAATTCTTTAGCATACTTGGACTGGGAAATGAAGATACCATCACGTAATTGTTTGACTTGTAAACCTAAGAAGAAATTCAATTCGCCAACCATACTCATTTCGAATTCAGATTGCATTAGATTAGCGAACTGAGTAGTCAATTCATTAGATGTGGAACCAAAGATGATATCATCTACATATATTTGCGCTATTAACACTGACTTTCTTGTCTTTTGGATAAAAAGGGTTTTATCAACACTACCTCGTTGAAAATTATTGTCTAACAAGAATTTAGTCAACCTTTCATACCAAGCACGTGGTGCTTGCTTAAGACCATACAGAGCTTTCTTCAGTCTAAACACATGGTCAGGGAATTTTGAATCTATAAAACCTTTAGGTTGTTCAACATATACTTCCTTATTCAAAATTCCATTTAGAAAAGCACTCTTAACATCCATTTGAAACAATTTGAACTTTAGAAAACAAGCTATAGATAGCAAAATTCTAATTGATTCTAAACGAGCAACTGGAGCAAAGGTCTCGTCAAAGTCAATACCTTCAATTTGAGAATATCCCTGCGCTACCAACCTAGCTTTGTTCCTAACAATAATGCCATTTTCATCAAGTTTATTTTTGAAGATCCATTTAGTCCCTATCACATTTTTATCCTTTGGCCTTGGAACTAGGTATCAAACATCACTTCTTGTAAACTGATTCAATTCTTCTTGCATAGCTTTTATCCAATCATTGTCTGAAAAGGCTTCATCAACGCAGGTAGGTTCTAAAACAGAAGTAAAGCACAAGTGACTCATAATGTTCTCCAATTGTTTCCTAGTTTTTACACCTGTTAGGGGGTCACCAATAATCCGATCTATAGGATGATCTTTGACATTCACCAAATTTTCAGTAGCGATAGGTGCATCAGTTTTTATTGTGGATCGTGTGGGTTCAATCATTGAGGGCACTTCCACTTCATCAACATTATCAGACATTATGGATTCATCATCTATAATGACATTTATTGACTCTTGAATGACTCCGGTTCTCATATTTAGAACACGATAGGCTCGACTCCGTGTTGAATAGCCTAAGAATATACCTTCATCACTTTTTGAGTCAAATTTACTCAGTTGTTCTCTATCCTTCAAGATGTAACATTTGCTTCCAAAGAGCTTAAAATATTTTACATTTGGTTTCTTCCCATGCCACAATTCATAAGCTGCCTGATTTGTACCAGTCCTAAGATAAACTCGGTTGATGATGTAGCAGCTAGTATTAACAGCTTCGGCCCACAAGTCTCTAGGAAGATTCTTACTATGAAGCATGACTGTGGCCATGTCTTGGAGAACTCTATTTTTTCTTTCAGCCACCCCATTTTGTTGTGGAGTTTTGGGTGCTGAATATTCATGATGAATCCCATATTTCTCACAAAATTTGTCAAATTGATCATTCTCAAATTCTCCACCATGATCACTTCTGATTCGGGCTACTGAAGTACCTTTTTCAGGCTGAATTTGTTTTACAATCCTTTTGAATTCTCCAAAGGCTTCAGATTTTTCTCTCAAAAATGCAACCCAAGTAAATCTAGAGAAATCATCTACCATAACAAGAAAGTACCTTTTCTTACCTCGACTCTCTCTTTTAGTTGGTCCAACCAAGTCCATATGAATAAGTTCTAGAGGTCAAGTAGTTTTCATAGCATTCACCATTTTATGGGCACTTCTAATTTGTTTTCCTTGAAGGCACTCTCCACAGATCATCTTTTCTTGACTACTGATCTTGGGCAGTCCTTCAACATATTTGTTTAGATGGGATAAGTCTCTGTAGTTTACATGCCCAAGTCTTTGATGCCACAACTTAGCTTCATCAATACTAGTTAGTAGGCAAGAAGCAGAGGATGAAGCATTTGTTTTTCCCACCACATAACAGTTATCAGTAGTTCTAAGGCCTCTCAATATTATTTTTCCGTTCTTTGAGATCTCACAACTATGACTACTAAAGTTTACGGCATAATCTTTATCACAGATTTGAGATATGCTAAGTAAATTATGTTTTAACCCATCAACGCACAAAACATTCTCAAAAGGTGGTAAGTTTGGAACATTTAAAGTCCCTTTCCCAATAATTTTCGCAGTACTGCCATCACCAAAAGTAACTGTGCCTCCATCGAATTCAATCATTTTAGACAAACAAGATTTATCACCAGTCATATGTTTTGAGCATCCACTATCCAGATACTATCTTGATTGTTCTGCAGCTTTAAAAGTTGTGTGGACCACTAGATTCTTGTTTTTGGGTATCCATTTAAGTGTACTAGTAGTAGGGATCACAGTAGATTTTTGGTGTTTCACTTGAAAGGTTTTATGTTGGGGAATAGGAATGTTTGCTTCATTCTTTTTGTATATTTCAAATTGTTTTCTTAACTTATGGACTTCTTTTAGCAAATTATTCATCTTTTGGTTTAAGGGGAATGTGTTTATTTGTGGCTTCTGTTTTTTGTTTTCAGGTTCCACTTTCTTAGTGGTGTTTTTCTCAATTTTCTGACTGATGTTACAATGAATTTTTCTTAGCTTACACTCCATTTTGTAATGACCTCTTTTTCCACAATAATGACAGAAGACATTTGATGAAACAGTATGAGTACTAGTAGATGCCTTATCCACAATGTTTTGAACACTAGTATCTTCGTTCTTTAAAGCACTTTTGACAAAAACAGTTCCGGAACTTGGAGGCTGATTAGCATTTTTGTCATATCCAAGACCGGTCATGTCTTTATAAGCTTTCCCAATTTTGAATAATCAAATGTATTTCTCATCATTTTGAGTAAATCTGTACTCATACTTTTCTTTATACCGTTTCAGAATAGTCACTTCATTGTGGAGAGCATTATTTTCATCTTTTATTTTTAAAAGGGATTTTTCATTTTCTCTTAATTTGAGTACATTTTCTTTTTCTGTTGATAATTGGATTTTTACACTTTCGAGTTCTTTGATCAATTGTTCTTTTTCAGCATTAATACTATCAACCTTTTCCTTTAAATTCTTAATTTTCTTTTGTTGATTGCTTACAGTTTCAACGAGCCTACAGGTTCCCTCATAGAGTAGTTCATAGGAATCCGTGGTGTTGTCATTATCCTCATCATCTGAATTTTCATACTCACTCTCCGACTCACTGCCTGAGACTTCTTCATTTGATATTGTAATCATTTCCTCGGAAAGATTGAAGGTGGCAGTGGTAGCCATCAGAACTGTATATTTGTCTGATTCATTTTGATGTGATTCATCTGAGTCAAAATCTGATTCAGATGAATCGTCCCAAGTGGCTACAAGATTCTTCTTTTTGAATTTTCCTTTTTGAGGACAATCGGTGGATATGTGTCCAATTTTCTTGCATCTGTAACACATAGGTTCCTTATGTTTACTTCTAGAGAGGGAACTTGACCGACCTTTGTATTTATCATTTGTGGTTTCATTTTTATACTCTTTCACCCTCTTTTTCTTAAATTGTTTCAAAAATCTTTTAGCCAAAAGGGCCACATCTTCATCCTCGTCATTACTAGTTATTCCTATGTCATCTTTAGAGGAAGATGTGTTATGAGAGGTGATTAGAGCGATTGATTTCTTTTTGTCATTGTTAAATTTGAGTTCAAAGGTCTGAAAGGATCCCACTAAATCTTCAATTTTCATTTGTTCCGAATCCTTGTGTTCTTCTATAGAGGTTACCTTAGGATGGAATCTTTCCAGAAGTGATCTCAAGATTTTACTACAAATTTTACCTTCCGGAAGAGTTTCCCCAAGAGCCCACATTTCATTTACAATTTTCATGAGCTTAGTATGGAAGTCAGTAAACATTTCATTTTCTTCCATGCAAATGTTTTCGAACTGACTTGTGAGCATCTGAAGTTTAGACCTTTTGACAACAAAGGTACCCTCATAAGTTACTTCAAGGATTCTCCATGCCTGTTTTGCATTAGTGGTTGTCATGATCTTTTTAAACTCTTCTTGATTCATGGCACACACTATAGCATTGTAAGCTCTAGCATTATTTTGTCTAAGATTTAGCTGAGCTTGAGACCATTTGGCTGGATCTAATGGTTTAGTGGTTGTGACACCATTTGTAGTCACATCTTCAGTGGGTTCCGTCCAACCATTCTCTATAGCCTCCCAAACAGCCCAGTCCATGGATTTTAAGAATGCTGTCATCCGGGCTTTCCAAAAGGCATAATTTGTTCCATCGAAGAAAGGTGGACGGGTGATAGAACTTCCTTCAGGATTCATGGTGAATCTAGCAAAAGATGGATCTACTTCAGGTTATTATAGCCTTACGAAGTAACCCGCTCTGATACCAATTGAAAGTGCAATAACTAGATCTCACCAAGTCCTAGAGGGGGGGTGAATAGGACTATTAAAAATTTCTTTTCAAGACTTAGGTTTTATTTGTGAGCAATCTGAAAGATGATTAAAGTTGAGAGTCCCCAAGTGGATTTAAGAGAGATATTCAGAGTTGTGAGTGTTTAGAAATGCACCTAGATCAACAAAGATGTAACTTATAAAAGATCATCAACTCAAGTGACAAGAAAGCAAGGCAACATCCACACACAACAAACAATAAACACAGTGATTTATAGTGGTTCGGTCCTAGACCTACATCCACTCTCAAGAGCAATCTCTCTTGGTTCCACTAAATAAGAGGTACTTACATAACATACACCTCTTGCAACAGTTTTTGATTCGGTGGTTTGTCCTCCACCAACTAGAGTTTTTGATCAGGTGGTTGATCCTTGATCTAGTCCACCAACTACAACAAATTTTTGATGCGGTGGTTTGTCTTCCACCAAATACAGTAATGAGAATTGAAATATTAAAGAACACCTAAACAAGGAATTGTATACCTTGGTTTTGAGTGGTGCTCTTGATGCTTGAAGACTACCTCCAAGCTTTGGCCTCTTGTTCTTGCTCCTTGGTGATGAAGATCTTCAGATGTGTGCTCAGCCAAGGGAAGAGGTTTCAAGAGGGTTTGGAAGGCTAAGGTATTCTCTCAGATTTAATGAAACCTTTCCTAACTCACCAACTACTCTACTTGTAACAATAATGGCACTCTTTTGTTTTGGAGAGTAGGTGGTTGTGGGAGCTTTGAAGATGATTTTAATGGAGGTGCAAAGGCTCAGCTATACTAGTAATTTTCTCAGCAATAAATTCAGTAGTTGGAGCAAGGGAGAGGTCCTCTTTAAAAACAGATGAGCTCCAACGGATAGTTCTACGGCTAAGAACAGAATGGTCTACGGCTTAGCCGTAAGTTCTGACAACATCCAACGGCTAGTTTGACCAGATTCAACAAAAATTCCTTCTTACGATTAGGCTTACGGCTTAGCCGTAAATCCTTATACGGCTTAGCCATGAGCACCTTTCGGCCTAGCCGTGGGTCAGCCGTAAACTCAAATTTCCCAGAAACTGCTCTCTGAAGAGTGGCCCGTAATCTTTACGGCTTAGCCGTGAATAACCTTACGGCTTAGCCGTGAAGGCCTTTCGGCTTGGCCGTAAGGTCAACCGTAAGCATAATATGGCCAAGTACACTCTCTGGATTGTGGCCCGTAGATTTTACGGCTTAGCCGTGAAACACACTACGGCTTAGCCGTAACATTTTTCGGTGCAGCCGTAGGGTCAGCCGTAGAACAAAAGGCTTCAAAATATACTCTCTGGACAGTGAGCCGTAGGATCTACGGCTTAGCCGTGGTCCAAGCCGTAGAACAAAACAGGGTGTTTGAAAAACCTAATTTCCTAGTTTATTTCCATGGACACTTAGGGATCACAAATACCTTATCCCTTGGCACTCACAGATGATCTTCTTTGAATGATGTTGAACTTCTTTGCTTAGTCTTCATTGATAGGTTTTCCTTGAATGGTCTTGAACTAGCTTGAACTTCTTTGAACTTGACTTGATCTTCAATGAACTTCCGAGGTGAACTACATCGTTCTAGAACCGAACTACACTTTGGTCACGTAATTGACAACACACTCTTACAATGACACTAACATGCGTGACTAGATGGCTCTGTAGCCATAGTTTGCACCCCACTCAAGCTCATCAAAAGGCTCAGGTGCTTGAAATGCTTCACCCTCCGTCTCCTCTTAGCAAAACCAGGCTCGGTACTTATGAGCCAATTAAGAAAACAAGGTCATCCACAATTGTGGCAGCAGGTGGAATATGCACGACTCAAAATAGTGTACAATAATAATGTGAGAATAAACACAATGAGATCATAGAATATATAAAACAATATATGAAAAGGAATGCAATGCATAATAGAAGAGACGGAACCCTGATCCACCCCAATATCAAATGAACAACATCACATTTACCGAACATAGCATCAACCAATACCCCTACGAGATTTATACCATCGTCGGATGCCTCACATCCTGTCCAATATGGTGGATCAATTCTATTTTTGAATGCCAAGCATCTTGTCCAAAAAGCCACGGTGAAACCAACAGTGTATAAGTGGTAAGTTCGTCTTCGGCCCGAAGTCCGATTAAGCATCATAGTGTACATCTGTGTACCGACTGCAACTATCCAATGACCAAATCCAATTAACTGTCTCACATAGCACTACGCGTTCTTATGTTGAAACCCATGAAACATGGCTCAATGATTGTTCGATAAACACATTTTAGGTTAGTGTGAAGGGCTGGCCAATACGGTATCCACCGTGCCACATAGTAAGGAATTACTCTAATAAGAAATTCACAACACAACATGAATACCCCTCAAGTAAACAATGCACAGCCTAAGCCTCAACGCAGTCCAAATCAACATAAACATGGGTACAACCTCTAACATGTGTGCAACCATGTAAAAGAGCATAAGCTCGATGATCAAGAAATAAACCAACAAACATTCCTCACATTGTGACACAATTCATGCTTACAAAAACTCCACACGCACCAAGACGATGTAAGTTTGGGAATTTTAATTGAAAACCACAGTGGTGCATAGCCCAATTCTCATTTTAATTGAGTGCGGGTGGTTTATTCCATTATGTGCAAACCATGAAGTCAGTAAGGATACAACCGCCCAAAAGTATATTCCTTACTTAGAAAGAATGAAAGGGAGTCCTCGAAATCCGGTTCACACGGAGGTCTACAAGTGTTATAAAAGTTCCCCAAGCAATAAACAAATTTGTAGAATGCATTGCACCCCAAACACCCCCACACCAGGGCCCCGCAGGTGGAAAACCCACTTACTAGCAACATCCCTGTGCACTCAAACGCACCCCAAGGGCTCGACTGCACCTAGCACAGCTTGCACAAAGGGTGCCTTCGGGTGCCCTAGTTCAGGGTCTTTAATGGGGTTTTTCTTCCCCCTTTCCTTCTCCTACAACAACCAATATCAAAACCATACCAGAACCCATTACACATCCATCTTCTTCCCTTCCATTCCATCATTTATTCATTCAATCATAAATCAATATAAATCCATAACTATCTAACCTATCATCATCATTTAGATTTTAGTTGGGCATACATCATCTAGAGCATGTTAGAATCAATAGGATAATGTAGATCACGATAAGTTATATGTATTCACTTGCATTGGGTGAAGATTGACAAGAAGAAAAAGACCCTAGCTCTCTCTCTCTCTCTCTCTCTCACCCAATGGATCCTAGCAAAGAAGACGTCGGAGAAGACAAAGAAGATGGTGAAGCTCCATCATTCCGGTGCCTTGGGCTGGTTTGACCAATCATGGGATGGGGGAAGAGAAGGAGAAATAAATGTGGGGGGATATGGGGGAAAGGGGGGTGGGGTTGGGGGGCTGGTACTATCGTGTGTTTTTAAAGGGAATAGGATATGGGGTTAAGTTCTAGGTTTATAAAAAAAAAGAAAAAAGCCCTAATGATATATGGAATTATAATTAAGGGCCTAGTTTGGTCCTTTGGGTTTTCTTGGTCCAAAATGGGTTCGGACCAAGTTGGGTCTAACGATAAAGTCGTACGGATCTAAATCTTGTAACTGGCTAACCCATGAACTAAAAGAGACTAAAATAAATCTAAAGGAACCTAATTAACTAAAATACAACCAATTAGACTAAATATATTTAATTTAGATAAAATATTAACCTAGGCACGGACTTTCGTCAAACTGCCAGCACTACCTGCAGACCCCAT
Source organism: Sextonia rubra (assembly GCA_037013555.1). Taxonomy (NCBI): domain Eukaryota; kingdom Viridiplantae; phylum Streptophyta; class Magnoliopsida; order Laurales; family Lauraceae; genus Sextonia; species Sextonia rubra. The sequence goes on along the minus strand of JASUAD010000018.1, from coordinate 11,857,804 downwards.
CGCAGCCCACCTTCTCATCATTCTTCTTTCTTGTTCTATATCTCTACCAGCTCTGCTCTTCCTCTTGTTCATTTTCTTCCCCTCGTTTATTCCTTCTCCTTTATTCTTCTTCTTCTTCTTCTTATCTCAATATCTTCTTCTTTCCTCATTCCTCTATGCTCCGCTTTTTGTTTCACCTCTGATCTCCTCCGATCTCCCTCTTCTAGATCGATCAGAGTGGCCCACTCCGAAACCTAGGCGACTGAACCAGAACTGAGAACCCCTCCTTGAATCGATGTGGCCTACAGTCATCAATCCAATTTTCATGGTGATGAGCAAACAAGAAGAAAAAGTAGATATAAAAGGGGAACGACACTTACAAATTTTTTTTTTCTTTTTTTGCACGAAATCAAACCTAGAGGACTATTCTGTGTACTAAATTTACTTTACTTCAATTTCGTGCAGTATCTAACTAGGGGGTTTTTCCATAAAATACTCAAAAAATTATTTTATTAGGCTTGTAAATATATATAACATCAAAAATTATTGAACATATCATTAGTTTCATATAGTTTCTCAAATGCATTTAATGTTTTGAAAGGTTGGCCGAGAAGTTATATAACTTCGTAGCTCAATCCAAAATTAAATTTCTGGGCTAAAAAAGGGTTAGCTCATCCACGGTTTGGACAAGGCTCCTTGTACAGAGGCACAAGGTGAAAGGCTTTTTAAGTTTTTGTTTATTGGCTCAGTGTAAGAAATAAACCAAATGTGACGGAAGGACCTCATCATATTCAGTTAATGCGATTCAGAAACTTGAACTACTCTATGCTACAGGCCCAACTATCCGTCTATCCCTCTAGATAGCCCATATTTCACTTGGGCCTGTATACAACTGTAAAATGGTGCCATAGCCCATCCGCAATGCAACGAGGATTATATACATGTCTGCACAAGCCTGGGAGTGGCAAGTGGCTCCAGGAATTGATGACTAAGGTTTAAATTAAAAAAAAAAAAGATAAACTTAGCCAGAAGTTTCTCCCATGATACAAATTAAAGGCGCTGTCCACAAACATTCCTTATATAAGGCCTGTAGTCCCCACTACCTAGATTTATTGCAGGCAGAGATCCCTTGGCCAACTTGTCTTTTTTCACGATTGATTTACCCTTCAACAACTACTTTCGTGGTTTGAATTCCATAACTTTTGTTTACAATATTAGTTCTAAAAAAAATTATATATTTGGAACTTACTCATCGAGACTATTCAAACAACACCCATGTTGTCTATGAAATTCTAAAAAAAAAATTGCCAAAATTAGTCCGAATTTTACTTCAAAGCAAAACTAAACAATTTTTGGAAAAATGTTAGAAATTGATAGACTAGTCTAATCATCTTATTTTTTTAGTAAAATTTGGAGAATTTAAAGTTTAACATGTACTTTTCATATCCCAAAATTTCAAGTGAAAAAGATTTTCAAAAGTAGGTAAAAAATAGGCTTTAAACATGCTAAATTTTACCTTAAAACAAAACTAAACAGTTTTTGGCAAAAAGTTTGCAATGGGTAGACCAGTCTAATTATCTTATTTTTTAGTAAAATTTAGAAAATTTAAAGTTTAGCATGTAGTCTTTCATATCCCAACGTTTCAAATCAAAAGAATTTTAGAAAGTGAGTGAACCAAAGCCTTAAACATGGGTCGTCAGTCAAACTATGTGCAGAAATTCATATAAATTTAGTTCAAACTTAGATAAATTATGACCAAATTCAGATAAATTCATATAAGGAAGGCGTTTTAGACTTTTGACTTGCTTAAATTTGAAAAAAAGACCTCTACCTCTATGACAAAAGATCATGGACCTATTGCCATAAAGTGAAATGTTGAGGGACCTTTCGCCGAATGCCCCATAGGAGTAACCAGCCTATATATTTAGGGATCAATATCCATCAAACTATATTCCATACGGGTCATCTAGCATAATACCTAAATAAAGTAAAGAAATTCATCCAATATTTCTATGTACAATAAAAAATTGATTAATATTTAGAAATGGCCCCTATTGGTTCAAAAAATGCCAACTATTGGTCCTCTTGTTTGTACTCTTCAACAAACATGAATGGACCCATTAATGTCTAGAAAAGTATTCAATGAAGCTTCACCCAGTGAATGGTCTCTGTCCTTAGGACTTGCTCTTTCGTATTAATGATTTGCAAAGGCTTCTCAGTGTATGTAGCATCTGGTTGAAGCTCAAGTGGTTCATACTAAAGAACATGCAAAGGATTGGCGACATACTTCTTCAACATCAAGACATGGAAGACGTTATGAACTACTAACAACTCCACTGGCGAAGCCAATCTATAAGTTACATCTCCCACTCTTTCAAGAACATCAAACGGTCCAATGAATCTGTGAGGTAGTTTGCCCCTTTGCCCGAATCTAGCTGGTGACACGTTTAGAAATATATGATCGCCCACAGCAAATTTGAGATCCCTCTTTTTCAAGTCAGCAAAACTCTTTTGTCTGCTCTTGGCAATTTCAATATGGTATGTCTCCGCTAAACTTTCTCACTGGTATCACTGACTATCGACGGCCTGTGGAAACTTCTCACACCAACTTCCTCCCAATAAATTGAGGTCCTTCATCTGCGCGCATACAATGCCCCAAAAGGTGCCATAGACATACTAGAATGGTAACTATTATTGTATGCAAACTCACAAAAAAGTAGGCTTTTATGCCATCCATTTCCAAAGTCCAACACATAAGCATGCAACATATCCTCCAATGTTTGATTGGTCCTCTCTGTTTCCCCATCTATCTCCAGATGATATGTTATGTTGAAGTTCAAGGTAAAACTGAGTGCCTCTTGAAGTCGTGTCCAAAACTTGCTTATAAACCTCGCATCCCTATCTGAGATGATCAATACAACTACACCATGCAATCTCACCACATTTTTCATGTACATCTTAGCCAACTCATCTCTAGGTGTCTTCATGCTCATTAGTAAAAAGTGTACAACTATGGTTAATTTGTTCACTATCACCCAAATACTGCCCTTGCCATGAATCATCGGAAGCCCTAATTGAAATCCATCATGATGTGTTCCCACTTGCAATTCGGTACTGCCAACTGCTTTAAAATTCTTATGGGTCTTTTGTGTTATGCCTTACCCTATTGACACACCAAACACCTAGAAATGAATTCTTCTATCCCCTTTTTCATGTTGTTCCACTAGTCATAATTCCGGAGATTTTGATACATCTTTGTGCTACTAAAGTGAATGGTGAAACAAGAGTGATGCTCCTCTGTTAGAATCTCATTCTTTAGCTCTTCTATCTTCAGCACACACAATCTATCCTAGAAATACAACACACCATCTATCAATCTTAAGTATGGCCTGTTCGCAATATGCTAAATCACCCTGACAAACTTTGGATCCTAGGACTGTTTACTCTTGATTTCAGTCAAAATCTCTAACTCCTCTACAAACATATTGGCAATCATCACTTTGTCACTAACTAATTATAAATCAACCTCTAAATCTAGAAAAATCTTTGCCCAAGACCATTCTACCCACAAACATGCATTCATTGTTACCTTTCTTCTTTACCTTTCTTCTTTGTGCATCTCCCACTACATTGGCTTTCCCAAGATGGTATTTGATCGAAAAGTTAAAATCCTTAATATACTCCATCCATCAAATCTGCCTCATGTTCAATTCAGGCTAAGTGAACAAATACTAAAGACTCCTATGGTCCAAATGCATTTCAAATCTCACAGCATACAGATAATACCTCCACATCTTCAGAACCAAACTACTGCTGCAAGTACAAGATTGTGGGTATCGTACTTTTTCTCGTGTTCCTTAAGTTATCTAGTTCCATAGGCAACAACTTTCCCATCCTGCATAAGTACGCATCCTAAGCTAATTCCTCAAGCATCTATGTAGATCACAAGCTTGAAATTCTCCAACTGCAATGTGAGTACAGGATAATCAACTTTGCTTTCAGCTCCTGAAAACTAGTCTCATACCCTTCAGTCCACACGAAAGGTACAACTTTTCGTGTTAACTTAGTCAATGGTGCAACAATCAAGGAACATCCTTGCACAAGTCTCCTGTATTACTAGGCCAAACCAAGAAAACTACATATCTCTATCACTAGCGTGGGTCTCTACCAACTAACAACTACCTCAATCTTCGTTGGATGCACTGCCAAACCCTCTATGCTAATGATGTGATCCAGGAAAGACACCTGCTCTAGCCAGAACTAACACTTAATTTTGCATAGAGCTGGTGGTCCCTCAAACTTTGCAATGACTTTCTAAGATGGTTTTCATGCCCCTTTGAGACGCAAAGTACACTTTTCATGCCCCTCTGAGACACAGAGTACACTAACTTAACATCAATAAAAACCACTGTAAACTAGCTGAGAAGTGGAGCAAAGATCTTGTTCATCAGGGCCATGAAAACTCCTGGAGCATTTGTTTGTCCAAACGGCATCACTAGAAACTCATAATGACCATATCTGGTCTTGAATGTTATCTTTTACACATCCTAATCTCTGACTCTAAGTTAATGGTATCTTGGTTTTAAGTCTATCTTAGAAAAGAACTCAGCTCCCTGTAGCTAATCAAACAACTCATTAATCCTCGATAAAGGGTATTTGTTTTTTATCATGACTTGATTAAGCTATCTATAGTTGATGCATATCCTTGTGGAACTATCTTTTTTCTTCACGAATAGAACTGGTGCTCCCCATGTTACACAGTGGGCCTAATAAAACCTTTATCTAGTAATTCTTGCAGCTAAATTTTCAATTCCCTCAATTATGCTAATGCTATTCTGTAAGAAGCTTCTATGATTGTTGTTGTCCCTGGAGCTAGCTCAATGGTTGAAGTCCATCTCTCGAATCGGTGGTAAGCCTGGAATCTCATCTGGGAAGACATCTGAAAACTCACAAACTAAGAGTATCTCCGATACATCTCCCATCACCATGAACTATTTATCATCCTTGATAAACGCCAAATAACCTTCACAGCTACTCCTAAACATACCGTCTGCCCTCAAGGCTGATATCCTACTCAATAAGAATTCGTTTCCGCTACCCCACAAACTGAATTGTGTCTAATTTGATTGTCAACTTGATAGTCTTGTTGAAATAGTCCATCACTACTTGCTAGGTCCCTAACCAATCTATGTCCAGAATGACATCGAAGTCATTCATAGTCATAAGTACTAAGCCTGCTAGTAGAATAAACTCCCCTATCTGGACTCGGACAGCTAGGAAGTACTGATTGCATTTAACCTGTCTACCTACGGGTGTGTCTACTAATAGAGCACAATCTAAACGCGTTACCTCGCCATGCAAATGTTCAGCAAAAATACAAGAACCAAAACAATGAGTAGTGCCAGAATCAAACACCCTAGCTTTTACTTCCGAGATAGGAATAGTAATTTCCACACATTTCCCTGAAGCATCTGCATTCTCATGAGTAATTGCAAAAGTTCTCACAACCTACTGTAGCCTTTGCTATTGACCCTACACCGGCCTCTGTGGCCTCTATTGATCCCTCTATGGCTATTAAAACCTCTGTTGCCTTTGGCCCTGATTCTACCATTGCCCCTGCTGGGCTACTACACTATGGTCCCGCTGAGGGGATGGCCCTTTAAATTGCTGATACTAAGGTACTGGGGCCCTAAACTATTGTTACTATTGTGGAGCCCGAGGCTGCTGCTGCTAAGGCTATTGCAGCCTAAACTAAGGTGCCAGTCTCCAAGGCTTTTACTGCCTAGGATCTCCCTGTACAATGTCCCACTCCAAAGTAATATCTCAGCCTCCATTCAGATAATCACAGGTTTTATGCTCAGGCTATCCACAATAAAAATAGAGTCATGTACCCCACCCACACATCTATGTAGGGTGGTTATACCAGCATCAAGCACATGCAGACTGAGACTGGGGTTCTAAAATTTCTGCTTATTTTACTGAGGTTGCCCTAAAAACTAATTCTATACATGCCGTTGTTTTTACCCTGACTGAACTGCTTCTTCATTCATCCATTTTTCCATGCCCTCATACCAATTTGTACTCCTCACATAATCTTGAAATGTTGGTCTTTTCATATCCCCTACCTTTGCTGGAATGCGACCATTCATACCCTTGAGAAAATGTTTAACTTTTTCCTCTTTTAGAGTGATGAGGGTAGGTGCATACTTAAACAAGCAAGTGGTCTTCATCTCATACAGCTATACTGTCATGTCACCCTATTTCAAATTTTCAAACTCTTCAACTTTTTTATCTAAAAAATACTTAAGCACAAATTTGTCTGAATTCCTTAGTGAGTGTATTCCATGCATCTACCTCCAATACTATATCCTCTTGCAGCGTTGCCTTAACTGTGTCCCACCACTATTAGCTGCACCCATAAACATGAAAGCAACTCACTGAACTTGTTGTATGCCCATACACCTGAATGTTGCAAAAGTCTACTCACGTTGATCCAGAAAATCATTTGATGTCATTGGATCCTCAATGCCATGGAACTGAGGAGGGAACCTCTTCATGAACTTGTCAAAGATGTCATTGGTGTCCACTTCTCTCAATGGCATGGTAATTTGCACTTGCACTAGTTGTCCCACCTTATCTATAGCTGCCAAAAGTTGTGTTTAAAAGAGTGCCTTATCAGTGTCTACTTGTGCTCTCTCAACAACCCTCTCTGCATCAATTCTAGCTTGCTTGGCGGCTCTCTCTTGTCAGCCTTGTTGGCTATCTACAGCCCTTTGCCTCTCATGCTCTCTCCGCATGGCTGCTTGATTATTGGATGAAGGCTTGCAAGAGCTAGTTGAATCGCTCTTCTGTAAGTAGCGAATAATCTCCATTAGACTGAGAAAGGGTATCTCCGTAAGCCATGGCCTGTAAAATAGTTTAGAAGTGGTCAAAGTCTATTGAACCAATGCTAGGAAACAAATCTATAGACTTTACCCAAAGTTAGTAAACTCCATCTAACAAAATTGGAACCTCACACACATCGTATGTTTCTATCCATTTTTTTAGTTTTCTAGAAACATGCAAGTCTCTAATACCATCACATCCCCAAAATGAGATTAGGGTTATGTGAGATTAGGAGCCAATTTTTTTTCTTGTAAGTAAAAACGAATGCCTCCTAATCATTTTATTCACAGGATCTTAGGTCTATGGTGTATTTAGACATTTCACATTCATACATACACGCGGAAGCATATATTAACATTTGGTACCAATAAATCATTAGATTTTCATATTAAGAAATAATATTTAAGGTTCATATTTGCAAATAAAACCAATTAATATTTATTACAATGTTCAACAATAAGTAAAGTCCATAAAGGATTATTTATTTAAATTCAATCCAAACTAAACAACTCACTCCTGTGTGTGACTAGACGGCTCCGTAGCCATAGTCTACACCCCCCGCGGGCTCATCCAAAGGTTCAGGTGCTTGAAATGCTTCGCCCTCCACCTCAAGCTGGGCTCAGTACCTATTTACCAATTAAGAAAACAAGGTCATCCACAATTGTGGCGGCTGGTGGAATACACACAACTCATAAAAATGTATACTAACAATGTGAGAATAAACACGATGAGATCATAGGATATATAAAACAATATATGAAAAGGAGTGCAATGCATAATATCCCTAATCCACCTCAAACATCAAATGAACAACATCACATTTACTGAACATCCATTTTCAGATGCCTCGCATCTTGTCTAACACGGTGGATTAATTCCATCTTTGAATGACAACCATCCTGTCCGAAAGCCACAATGAAACCAACTGTGTACCAGTAGTAAGCTCATTTTAGGTCCTAAGTCCGATAAAGCATCATATTGTACATTTGTGTACCGACTGCAATCATCTAATGACCAAATCCAATTAACTGTCTCACATAGCCCTACCCCTTCCTATGTTGAGACCCATGAAACATGGCTCAATACTATTCTATAAACACATTTTAGGTTAGTGTGAAGGGATGGCCATAATGGTATCCACCGTACTACATAGTGAGCGGTTACTTTACTAAGATATTCACAACACAACATGAATAACCCTCAAGTAAACAATGAACGGCCTAAGCCATGACACGGTCTAAGTCATCATAAACACAAGTATAACCTCTAACATATATGCAACCATGTCAAAGAGCACAAGCTCAATGATCAAGAAATAAACCAGCAAGCATTCCTAACATTGTAACCACAGTTCACGCATACGACAACTCTACACGAACCCAGATAATGTAAGGTTGGAAATTTTATTTGAAAACCACGGTGGTGCATAGCCCAATTCTCATTTCATTTGAGTGCGGGTGGTTTATACCATCATGTGCAAACCATGAAGTCAGCAAGGATACTACTGCAGTAGGGATACGCTGCCCGAAAGTACATTCCTTACTTAGACAGAATGGAAGGGAGACCTTGAAATCCTATTCACATGGAGGTCTACAAGTGTTACAAAAGTTCCCAGGGCATTAGACAAATTTGGAGAATGCATCGCACCGCGAACACCCCCCACCTAAGCCTGCAGGTGGGCAACAGCCCTGTGCACTAAAGTGCACGCTTGAGCGCGCCTGGTGCTGCTTGCACACAAGGTGTCTGCAGGTGCCCTGGTTCAAGGTCTTTAATGGGGTCTTTCTTCCCCCTTTCCTTCTCCTGCAACAACCAATATCAAAACTATACCAAAACCCATTACACATCCATCTTCTTCCCTTCCATTCCATCATCTATTCATTCAATCGTAAATCAATATAAATCCACATACATCTAACCTATCATCATCATTTAGATTTTAGGTGGGCATCGCATACATCATCTAGAGCGAGTTTAGGATCAATAGAATAATGTAGATCACCATAAGTTATATGTATTCACTTGCCTTCGGTGAAGATTGACAAGAAGAAGAAGACCCTAGCTCTCTCCTGTGTGCACCCAACGAATCCTAGCAAAGAAGACGACGAAGAAAACGAAGAAGATTGTGGAGCACCGATGTTTCAGTGGCTTGTGCTGGTTTGGCCCATAGTGGGATGGGGGAAGAGAACAAGAAATAAATGAGGGCAGGTTGGGGGGCTGGTACTGTTGAGTTTTAAAAGGGAATAGGGTTTGGGGTTAAGTTTTGGCTTTATAATAAAACCCCTAACGATAGATGGAATTATAATTTAGGGCCTGGTTTGGTTCTTTGGGTTTCATGGGTCCAAAATAAGTCCCAATTGGGTCGAGTCAAACAGTAAAGTCTCGCGGATCTAAATCCTCTACCAGCTATCCGCAAATCCAAAAGAGACTAAAAAGAAATCTAATGAACCCTTATTAACTAAAATACAATCAATTAGACTAAATATATTTAATTTAGATAAAATAATAACCTAGAGTACGAAACGTTACATCCAGTTTCGTCAAACTACTAGCACTACCTGCACACCCCATCGCAACTCACCTCATCATTCTTCTTTGTTGTTCTCCGTCTCCAGCTATGCTATTCTTCTTGTTTGTTTTCTTCCGTCTCTTTTATTCCTTCTCCTTTATTCCTCCTTTTTTTATTCCTTCTCCTTTATTCTTCTTCTTCTCATCTCAATGTCTTCTTCTTTCCTCATTCCTCTGTGCTCCATTTTTTGTTTCACCTTTGATCTCCTTCTTCTAGATCAGATCCTTCCGATCAGCATGGCCCACTCCAAAACCTTAGTGACTGAACTAGAACTGAACCCCTCTTCGAATCGATGTGGTCTACAACGATCAATCCAATTTCCATGGTGATGATCTAAACAAAAAGAAGAAGAAAGTAGATATTAAAGAGGAGCGACGCTTAAAATTTTTTTTCACACGAAAGTGGACCTAGAGGACTGATTCTGCATACTAAATTTACTTGAGTCCGATTTCGTGCAACGTCCAACTAGAGCTTTTTTCAGTAAAATCCTCAAAAAAACTATTTTATTAGGCTTGTAAATATTAATGACATCGAAAATTATTGAACTTCTCATCGGTTTCATATAGTTTCTCAAGTCCATTTAATGTTTTGAAAGGTGGGCCCAAAAGTTATTAACCTTCGTAGTTCAATCCAACATTAAATTTCTGGGCCAAAAAAGTTTGCTCACACTCGGTTTGGATTAGGCTTCTTGTACAGAGGCACATGGTGAATGATCTTTTTAAGTTCTGTTTGTTGGCTCAGTGTAAGAAATAAACCCAAAATGTGACGGAAGGACCTCATCATATTCAATTAATGCGATTCAGATGCTTGAACAGAACCAACTATCCGTCTATCCCTGTAGACAGCCCATATTTCACGTGGTCCTGTATACAACTGGAAAATGGAGCCATATAGCGTCCGAAATGCAGCGAGGATGACATAGATGCCTGCACAAGCTTGGGCGTGGATACTGGTTCCCGGAATTGATGACTTAAGTTTGAATAAAAGTAACCAATGTTATATGATGATTATAATAGGTAGATGCCCACATTAGATAAGAAAAGCATCTACGATTAACAGTCCTGCCAGATTAAGTTGCTTGGAGAGGAAGTAATCATATTATATAAATAAAACTTTCCTCCCCTTTTATTATACACACTTCTCTTATTCAATAAAATCTCTCTCATTCTCCTTCTACTCTTTTCTCTCTCTTTTATCATGTTATCAGCATGAGCAAGAAAAGAAAAAAAACACTTCGGTTCTCGTGCACAAAAAGACAACAGCCCCCCCTCCATTCTTATTCACGCCTAGGCCAACATGCAGCAAAAAGACTACCCTTCTCTTTTTTTTCTTTCTTTAGTCAACGTGAAGCAAAGCCTTCACTTTTCCTTGTTTTGAAACTTTTGTCAAAGAGCAACCACCTCTCCTTCCCTTTTGCATTTACACGAGGCTAAAAAAAAAAGTTACCCGAGGCTCAAAACACAAAAAGAAAAGAGTCTGTCCCCTCACTGCCTCGGCCCACGTGTAATTCAAAAGGTTGGGACACTTGACCCAACCCGACCTAGAGCTCACTCAACTGGCCAAGTCCAATCATTGACACAGTGCTGACTCAAACGCCAACATTAGCAAAGATGCTGGTAGAAGCATAGAACGTTGTTAGAACTTTGGATCGCGATATCTAGAGCATCCGAAGCCAGATTGACAATCCGTTTGCACCTACTGAAAGCTCATAGTAGATCTACACACTGAAAACGAAAGGCAGAAGATTCAAAGATAAAAAATAATTTTTTATTTATAATCTTTTTTTAGTTTAATAACTATATATGCATACACTCTTATTCTTATCACTCTTATTTGGAGATGAATAATTCATTTTTTAACAAGGAGAGATTAAGATAGATAGATCATAAATAAGAACCTAAAGTTCTATATTAATCTGAACCTGAAGTTCGGTACGAACTAGAAGTTTTTTTTTTAATCCAGACCAAAAGATTTGTTGATTATTCAAATCTGAAATCAGAAGTTCTCAAATCCACAATGAACTCAGAGATTTATGTCCCTAATCAAACTTGAAGTTTGATGTTTAGATCCAAAAAAATAAAATCAATCCATATCAGGCCATAAAATCAAGCCTGAAATCTTTATAGAACCTGAAGTACTAATTCAAGAACCTGAAATTCTAAATCCAACCAAAAACCTTGCCAGAACCCACTGTTTCTGATTATTAAAGTTGATAACTTGACGTTTTAACTTTAAATTGGCCAACTTGATATGACATAACTTACCCCTTATTTTATTGTGCATGTTTTAAAGTTTCATTATTTATCTTTATAAACTTATGCATATCAATGATTATATATATTTTTTTCAGCTCTTGCATAATGTCGAATTTAGCCAAACTTGAATTTAAAGTTCTTAACATTACCAAAGACAACTACTTTTCCTAGTATTTGGATGCAAAAATACACTTGCAATCCAAGAAACTTGGAGAGACAATAGTTGAGGGTAATAAGGAATCCCCAGAAAATAAGGTGTTGGCACTTATCTTCTCGCATCATTATATACATGATGAGCTCAAGAACGAATAACTCACTGAGGAGGGCAAAGCTAGCCTTTGGAAATCCCAAAAGGATAGATATGATCACTAGTACTAGCCACTTAGAACAAATGGCTAAACCTAAGATTTCATAACTACAAATCAGTATCTGAGTACAACACTGCTCTTTTCAACATTGTTTTCCGGTTAAGTTGTGTGGGGAAAAGATTACGGAAGAGTATAGTTAGAGAAAATGCTATCCACTTTTCAAGCATCGAATGTAACTTTGCAGCAACAGTATCTTGAACAACGTTTCTCTAAATACTCAGAACTAATTTCTTGTCTATTTATTACTGAGCAAAATAACAAAGTCTTGATACAGAATCACAACTCTAAACCAACTGGATCTACGACAATGTCTGAAGCACGGCAATGTCTGAAGCCAATGCCAATTTCAATTCCAAAAGAGGCAAAGGAAGGAGGCGTGGGAGAAACAACTCCTCCAGACGATGAGAATTTCAAGGTCCCCCATGCAAAAAAAAAAAAAAATCAAAAACCACCAGAAGTGATCTAATCCTCAGGAAAAGAAAAATCAGGATCAAAATCAGAATCCATCAAATAAATCTACCCACTATCTTGATGACCCTTGTTACAGATGTGGAATGAATGGGCATTGGTCACGCAATTATTGTATACCAAAAGAGGTGGTGGACCAATATAAAGCATACAAGGCCTCTATTTATTCTATAGAGTCAAATGATCTGAAAGTTAGGATTGGGATACAAGTCTACAAAATGATGATTATCAGTTGAATATCACAAACTTGGAGACTAGAGATTTTATTAAAAACGAGAATGGCCATCCTCTGAGCAATTAGGTGTTTCATGCTAAGATCGAACCCGCTCTAGCATGGTCTAGAAGACCAAACAAGTTTTTTTATTATTATTCTTACAGAATCTCTATTTAGCTAATTTTAGAAGGTTGTTTTTAAGTTATTTATTTTCATGGATATTTATGATGGATGATTTATTATTTTTCAGTTTGTTAATTTGATGGAAATTTAATGAATTTTTTTAAAAAAATTTATATCATGTGGTTGCTTAGTTACATTAATTTATTATCTTTGTTTAAAGGTATAGATCCCGGAACTAGGGATACTCATTGTTTTATAGATAGTGCCACAATACACATTATTATGAAAAACCAGAAGTTTTTCTCAAAATTTGTATTCAATTCACAAAAGGTATCCACCATAGCTAAACCCATGCAAATAATTGAATGTTTTGGAAAAGCCCACATGACGTTATAATGGCACCCATCTATTTATTAAAGATGCAATGTTTTTCAGCAGTTCCTGAAGAAACTTGCTCAGTTTCAAAGACATCAGAATTAAATGGATACCATATTAAGACTGCTAATCAAATTAACAAGAAAATATTACTTATCGTTATTAGTATTGGAAGCCAGAAGCAAATACTAGAAACATTAAGTGCACTCTCTTCAAAGTTATATCATACGATAATATCTATAGTTGAATCACATCTGATTATGAGCAAGACGATGCCATTAAGCCCAAAGCTTAAATTAAGCACAAAGCTTATCAACCCTCAGACTTTTTTGCTTTGGCATGATAAGTTAAGACATCCAAGGCTTAACATGTTAAAGAAAATCGTTAATAACTCTATTGGGCACTCTTTATAAAGCCACATATTGACCATACGTAATAGGTATCTATTTATCCCATATTTACAAAGAAAACTAATCACTTGACCTTCCCTTATTAAAATTGCATTGAAATTCACTTCCTTCCTACAAATGATACAAGGAGACATTTGTGGACCAATAAATCCGCCTAGCTTACTTTCAAATAGGAATATAGTTTTAGCCTGCTTATTAACCCCAATCTTTAAACTTAGAGCTCACTTCCCTGATCATCCTATTAAGTTTATCGAGTTGATAATGTGGGTGAATTGATACCATAGGCCTTCGATGACAACTGTTCATCTATCGGCATTGTAGTCAAACATCCTGTCCCTCATGTGCATACCCAGAATAGCTTAGTTGAATCCTTGATTAAATGCATTCAACTGATTTCTAGGACTATATTGATATAGTCCAAATTACTAGTTAGTGCTTGGGGATATGCTGTATTACATGCATCAATGCTGATTAAACTATGACCCATAACCTACCATCAATACTCCCCTACATAACTTACATCGGGATATCAACCTAATATCTCCTACTTGCAAAAGTTTGGTTACGCAGTTCTAGTCCATATACCACCCCCTCAACGTACTAAAATGAAACCACAATGTAAGTTAAAAATTTATGTAGGTTATGACTCTCCCTCAATTATTTGCTTTTTAGAACCAATGATGAGATATTTTTACTGCTCGCTTTACTGATTGTCAATTTAATGAGACAAAATCCCCGCCGTTAGGGGGAGATAAGATAGTTCATGAAGAACATATTATTCCTGCAGAACAACCTATTCCTGAAAAATGACATGAACTAACAGAGAATACTTCCACTTTGTCTCATCTAGACCCACATACTTCACAATGAAAAAATGGAATACGTAGAATTGTAAACTTACAAAATATTGTAAATAGATTACCTGATGCATTTAACGATGCAACAAAGGCAACCAGGTCACATATGCTAGCTATGAATGTACTTGCTAGAATTAATGTCCTTGGAGGACAAAGCCAGAAAATGGCAACAAAAGAATCTACAATATGCCAGAAGCGCAGCAGACCTATACGTTCAAAGAATACAGCTTTGCAAAAAAGGAGAAATGGACAATTATCATCATGTCCTCTCAAAGATATACTTAACACTCCTGAAGAAATTCCTCCCGAAGAGGCACATAACGCTCCTGAAGAGGCTATAACAAAATCAGCTTTCTCTAGAATAACGGAAGTCCCTGATGAAACTATAAAAACTCCCGAAGAAGCATCAGTACTGGATAATGAAAAGATCTCCATGCTTAATAATTGTTCAAGAGAGATATGAGATAGAAAGGAGATTGTCATCGATGGCACATTTGCATATGCGTTTGTTACACAAATACCAAGGGAACATGAAGATGATGATTGGGATACAAAACCATATTCTATAAATGAATGTCAACAAAGAAAAGTTAGAAAAAAATGAGAAAGCGCCATTACAGCAAAGTTAAAGTTTCTCAATAGACGTGGTGTATTCAGACTTATAGTACAAACCCCAAAAGGTATTACCCCTATAGGTTATAAGTGGGTGTTTGCAAGGAAAATGAACAAAATGAATAAAATTACTAGATATAAGGCAAAACTTGTGGTACATAGTTTCCTGCAAAAATCTGAAATTGATTATGAGGAAACATACTCTCCCATTATGGACATAACAACATTCAGATATCTGATAAGTTTAGCAGTTTCTAAAATTTGGACATGAGACTCGTAGATGTTTTGACTGTATGGGGACTTAGACACAGAAATTCATAATGAAAACCCCAGAAGGATATACTTTGCCTAATACAAAGCCCAAAAGTACATACTCAATACAATTGAAATGATCATTGTACGGCTTGAAGCAATCCAAAAGAATGTGGCATAATTGTTTCAGTAAATATTTGTCTAAGAAAGAATATGAGAACAATCCCATTTGCCCATTTATATTCATAAAGAAATCCTTAAAAAAATTGCAATAGTTGCAGTTTACCTCTCAAAATAACTGTTGATTATTTGAAAAGAGAGTTTAAAATGAAAGACCTTGCAAAAACAAAATTTTGTCTCAACTTGCAGATCGAGAGAAGTTCTCGTGGAATATTAGCCCATCAATTTAATTATACCAAGAATGTTTTAAAATGCTTTGGTATAGACAAAGCACATCCACTAAGTACTCCAATGGTTGTTCTGTCTTTAGATATAAACAAAGATCAATATCATCTAATTGAAGAAAATGAGAATGTATTAGGTCCTGAAGTATCATACCTAAGTGCTATTGGTGCTTTAATGTATTTAGAACAATACATTAAATCGAACATTTCATTCTTAGTGAATCTACTTGCCAGATACAATTCTGCGTCAATGGGAAGGCACTGGATACGTATCAGACATATCTTATGTTATTTATGTAGTACAATTGATTTAAGACTCTTTCATTGTAAAGATTCTAAATTTGTAGGATATGCAAATTTAAGATATCTCTCTGATCCCCATAAGGGTTAATCATACACAAATTATGTATTTCTTAGTGGTAATACTACTATTTCTTTGCGCTTTAATAAACAGACTTGGGTAGTTACTTCTTCTAAGCATCTTGAGATTTTAACCCTCTATGAAGCTAATAGGGAATGTGTGTGACTAAAATATTTAATTCAGCATATTTGTAGTTCTTTTCAATTGCCTCTTAGTACAAGTAGCTTCAACGTTATTTACGAAAACAATGAGACATATATTCAACAAATTAAAGAAGGATATATTAAAGGTGATAAAACGAAGAACAGTGCACCAAAGTTCTTTGCACATGAGCTTCAGAAGAACAATGAGATTAAAGTAGAGCAAGTTCGTTCAAGTAATAACCTAACTAATTTGTTTACCAAGTCATTACCAAAGTCAACATTTCAGAAGCTTGTACATGAGATCAACATGCATATAGTCTATCATTAAACAATGTAAATGTTATTGTTACCAGGGGAAGTAACTATCAGATGTAGACATCTTAAAGCATGCTACCCAAGACATATGTGCGATGTTCTCTTTTTCCTTTTCTAAGTTTTATCCCATTGGGTTTTCCTAGTCAAGGTTTTTAATGAGGCAGCATTATGCACATCCAACACCAATTCAATGATTTTGTAGAACATTGTACTCATTTTCCTTCGCTTTGGTTTTTATTCTATTAAATTTTTCCTCCACAAGGTTTTTATGAGACAATTATTATTGAATGGTAGTCATCCAAAGGAGAGTGTTATATGAAGATTATAATAAGTGGATGCCCACATCGGAGCCCACAGTAGATAAGAAAAGCATTTAAAGTTAAGAATCTTGCCATATTAGGTTGCTTAGGGAAGAAGAAATCATATTCTATAAATAAAACTCTCCTCCCCCTTTATTATGCACACATCTCTTATTTAATAAGATCTCTCTCTCTCTCATTCTCCTTCTACTCTACTCTGTCTCTCTTTTATCAACCAGCCTACATAATCAGGGATCAATATCCATCAAAACTATATTCTATACGGGTCAGCCAGCAGAGTACGCAACTAAAGTAAAGAAATTCATCCAATTTTTCTGAGTACAGTAGACAACTGCTTAATATTTAGGAATGGGCCCTATTGGTTCATAAAATGCCAACTATTGGTCCTCCTTTCCGCACTCTTCAACAAACATGAATGGACTCATCAACGTCTAGAAAAGTACTCAAAAAAGAAAAACAAGAAGAGCCAGCCAATAGCACTCCCTGAAATTTACAAAAACGAATCGATGATATTAAATAAGGTAATCGTAAACATTACTATGGATGTCAGCCAGTTTCTATGATTATGATTTTAGGCACATGGGCATGAGGAATTAAACTTATTAGGAGCAATTCGAGGAATGTATTTTTGGCATTCTCGTCCATGAAACCCAAACTCATTTCCTATATCTAAATTAAATGCTAAAAATCTGCTAAGTTAGATTAGCATTTTATTAATATATTATTATAATTATTTTATTAACTAGACAAGCGCAATGAAGTTGAGACAAGATTTTGATGATGATATTATAATAATACTTTGAACTAAAACTAACCAGACATGATTAACTATAGGTTAGTGCCAATACCACCACATCCCAGCCTATCCAACCTAGAACCGAACTATGGAGTCGAAATTCGAACCACAAGTTGACCCAACCCATATACACCCCTATTATTATACAATAATAGTGCTTTGGTGATGATTCCTTCCCAAAGCACTTCGATCTTTTATCGGGGTGTCATTTGTTACATCCCACTATTTGATCTAGTCCATGAGCCTAGTTGAGTAGTTGAGTAAATGGTCAAAAAAAAAAAAAAGAAAAAGAAAAGAAAACTGCAAAAAACATAAACTGGATTACACCAAGAGGCGTGATGTTGACCCGCACAGATCTGGTTCACACATCAATAGAGGAGCTGACTCCTCATTGTCAAGGGCAAACGGTTGCGTGGTACCTCTGTTGCATGACCATGTTGTGTTGTTGACTCGCTGAAGTGTGTCCAGAGCTATTAAAGAAATTGGCTGTAAACAAGTTTGCCTTTGACTCGCTCCTACAGTGGACGAATATGAGTAGGTAAAGCGGAGTGATCAACTGGGTACTAACGAGGGTTGATGTGTGCCAACAAATCAGCGATATAGTTGGTTGACCGTTTACAATATTGAATTGGCCAGATTGTATGCGCATCAAAATTAAGCTTCATCCATCTTGGGGGCTGGAGGAAGCCACCAGTCAGTCAAGATACTCCGTTGCGAAAATGGGCCTGTGCATATAGTGAAGAAAGGTTCCATAGCAAATTAGAATTAGTGGTTTGGCTTAGTATCAAAAAATCATTGATAGGGGTAAATTGGAAAATGTAAGCATTCCTCATTTTCCAAAGATTTTCACACAACAGTTGCACACAGTTGGCAACGACGTATGGATGAAGTATGCCAAAACCATTGAAGTTGGCAGTGATGCATGGGTGAAGTATGCCAAAACCACTAATGTAGGGAGTGATCACATAGCAAGGTAAAAGTTGCCAAACGAGAGCAGCAAAAGAGCATTGGGCAAAAAGATGGTCGACTGTTTCCTCATGCTAGTTGCACATTGGGCATAGTGGGCTGGCATTTGGATTCCATTTTGCAACCTTGGATTTTGTGGCGAGCCAATGATAAAGCAGCTCCCAGCAAAAGGTGCATAGCTTTGGGGGAACTAGTAATTTCCACCCTAGTTTCCAAGGAAATTGGGGACCATTTTGTTTTGGAAGAAAGAAGGCATATAAAGCCTTACATGACATGTCCCTACTGGCTCCAAGTTCCGACAACGAATATTCTATCTTCCTAATGGTAAAACTGTAATTTTAGTAGCAACGTCCCCAAGCCATAGAGAGCACAGAAAATTTGTGTTCCGGTGGATGCTACGTCCATCATTGAGAGTAAGCTCGTGTACACTGAGTTGTGGAGACGGGAGACTTTCTGCAGTGTCCTGTAGGAGGTGTTGACGCAATGTTCCTTTCGTAGGGACCCAATCGTCCTCTAAAGGCCTGAATGTTTCGGCCATCTCCAACCACCCAATGAATTTGATGGAGGACCGTAGGCCTTTGTTTCAGCAGTGCTTGCCATAGTTTGGAATCTCCAGGTTTTTCAGTAATAGTTACAGAGTAGCACAGTGTAGGTACTTACGTGTTAAGATTCGAACCCACCATTGGTCCTTATGGTTCAGAAATCTTTAGAGGAGGTGTGCCATACCTGTTTGGTTTTGAACTATTATATCCCTATTACCTAAGCCTCCCTCTGGCACAGGGCGAGTGACGGTGTGCCACCCCATCGGTGTCCACCCACAATGTCGGTCCTTCCCATGCCAAAGGACCAATCCTAGGGTCGAAGCAATTGACCAGCCGTGAGCTTTTGTGAGTAATTGGAAACCAATCGACTATTGCGGGATTGAAGTCAAGACACAACCCGCTATCAACGGATCTACCACGATGAACACACAGCAATCACACCATCACGCAATCACATACATGACACAGCAGTTTTACGTGGTTCGGCAACCTTGCCTACGTCCACGGGAGGAGAGAACTCATCTACTATGATCCCATCTCAATCCCCTCAGGATCTAGGGTTACAATACATCAATATATAGATCCCGTTTTCTTGGCCACCAAGAAAACCCATACAAAATGTCGAAAATACCCCTAACCCAGGACTTCGGTTCTGGCTAACCCAGACGACCGATCCGGCTAAACCGAAATACAAGACATAACCCAACAGACTGCAGTATGACCCTTCGTCCTACGAGGGATAGATGCCTCCCCTGCCAACGAATAATGACTCGATTTAATCTCTGCTTTAAGACGATGCGGTCTTGTTGGCCTTGAGCGCCAATCCCTATGAATTCACCCTGGTAGTTAAATTGCTCAGTTGTAACGGTGATATACCCAAGGCTTGTCTGATAGCAACCATACATCGACTATCCGTCTCCTACTAACATTATCTTCATGTTCCATTCACTCACTTTCCACATGGGATACAAATTTATCATTTTTTTTAAAGAGCAATTTTACCATAGTAATTAGTTATAAAGTCAATACATAATGTCTTTGATCTTCCATTGGTTTTGGTAAAAAAAAGGGGGGCTATTGTAACCTTCCCATTGCTCTACTTAAATTAGATAATTACAGGCATGTCCTTTATTTCTACCTTCAAAGATACAGTGACAAGACTCAAAACTGCCCCTACTAAACAGAAAATTTGGATGTACATATTCTAAAATCTTTAGAAGATGAACATTATGCTGAACTTGTATACTTTTCAGCTATGATGCCCAGATATGGAATGGACACAGCAAGGAAATGACATAGACACGTTAGAAGTACGGATTTTACACATAAAAAGTAAAGTATCGGATACAGTACGACATGATATATTGCCCATTTTGAAGTATCCATGCATCATAGCTGTTCAAGTGTTCTTGGAGCTGCAAGAATCAAAAGCAAATGCAAATGTTTGAGAATACAATAGAGTAATTCCATAGTTATTACAATTCTGTGAAAACTTATTACTGCAAGAATCAGAAGCGAAAGAATGTATGAGAATACGATAGAAATAATATTAATTCCATATTTATTAAAATTTTGTGAAAAAATGAAAAAATTATAAATCCTATTACTAAGATCCACTACTAATTGAGCCAGCATGGGTTTAAAACGTGGACAAGACCAAAGTGATATTGCCCAATGTATGATTGTTTTGGCCATGACTGGTAAAGATCCCTTCTATCTTTTTACATTATATCCTTCACCCCTCACATCATATCATTCATATTTCACTTTTTAAGAATCCTTTGGTGAAGCTCATTTGACCATGACTTTCTATGTATTCAGTTTTTACGTATATTCTAATCCAAAAAAAGTAAGCCATTATTGGTTTCTCACTTGAGTCATTTCCAATGTAATGTGAATAATACTATATCTAAGGAATTTTTATTCTTTTAGGATAAAATCCACTATATTTTGCTAATTGACTGAAACTTGGCTTGCAATTATAGTCACATAGGTTTGTTGTGGATGTAAATCAGTGATGAGTGAACTCCAAATGGCTATGATCGATGTGATGTTCCTCAAAACTCCTTGAATATCCAATACAGGGTTCTATCCTCATTTATTGAAATTTAGAGCACCAAGTCAACTCGAACTTGTGTACGACCCTGTTCCTTAATTGTGTTTAGTAGCTAACAAATCTTATTTAGTAGTTAATTAATTAGTTTTGCTTAATAGATTAGTGATTGGGTAGTTTTGGAGGGTTTTGAACCAAGTTAGAGAGCAAGAAGGACCTATTTGTAATTTTGAGAGACTGTGAGGGGTTTTTTTTCAATTTCAGAATTCACTGATTCTGGGCTTGTTTTATGGAGTTTGTTGTTACAGGGAACTTTAGTTCTTTGAGTATTCGTCTTGGTGTCCAGAACTTGTTGTAATCCCATTTGACTTGAATCCCAAACTAGGGCCCAGGGACCTCTTTGTAAATAGCTAAAACCTGTTCATTCACATAAAACCCCAGCTCTTCTTTCATTCCTTCTCTATCAAACGATTCACCTCAGGTCCAGCACCTTCTCTCTTGCATGCCCCAACGACCAAGAAAATCCTTGCATGTATGATAGATCAAGCCCAAGCTTCATCATCACCACCTTTATCTTCATCAAGCTCTCCACTCTCAATTCTCCCTGAAATTGCCCATTTAGTAAGTTTCTTCTTCTCCACACTCCTCTTGTTTACATTCAATTAGTACAGTGTAGGAGCCTTGTAGTCAAGTTCTCCCAACTTCAGTTCTCTTGGATTTGAATTTGCAGGAATTCTTGTGGCTTTGTGAATTTCAGAATTTTAGCTTGGGGAGAGAATCCAAGTATAGAAAGTGTGGAACTTGAGGGAATTTGTTAGAGCCCATATCAAAGCAAGTAAACATTTACAATTCCATCACATGTATGCTTTATGTTGTTGAATTAGAATTGCTTATCTAACATACCCAACTCCCAATCTCTATTTGTATTTTCATTTAATGGTATGTCTTTGAACATATTAGAGATTGGTGCATGGAATTCTGGAAAAACGGCTTGTAATGCCCAGAATTGTAGCTTCAGAAATCTGTAGTGGATTGGGAAAAACAGCCCATGAACCAGATGAGTTCAAGCTTCAACTTCAGAAATTCTGAGACTTATGGCTAACCGTGGGTCACCCACAGCTAGTAGGCCAGAGAAAATAATGGGACCTGAGTGTGTTTTCGCATACACTTGAACTACGGCTCACCATATAGAAGCGCATCACTAACCATAGTGAAGCTTATAACTGAAGGTAACCAATGACCAAACCCTTGGCTAACATCCACTCACAATCTATGATGCGTGGATATGGGCCTAGATACGGACAAAAACACAAGAAACGGAGATATGATATACCATTTTCAAAATTTTAGGATATGGATACGGGTACGGCATTTCTACAAATATGTACATATAAATATTTAGTTAGAGATTTATTTTAAATGAAATATTTATTCATTTCAATTCAAAGATGAAATGGGGTCAGCCCAACTGAGTAGATTCAATTTTTAATGAGATTTGAAGAAAGCATAGGGGTAATGTGAAAAAAGATAAATAATAAAAGAAATGAAAAAAGAAAAAAAAGGGCAGCCCAGTGCACAAGGCTCGCGCATAACGGGGTCTGGGGAGGGCAAGATGTACGCAACCTTACCTTCATTTTGAAGAGGCTGTTTCTATAATTTAAACCCGTGTCCTCCAGGACACTACCGGTAAGCCTTTACCATTAGGCCAAACCGCCCAAAAAGAAATGAAAAAAGATAAATAATAAAAAATCATTGGAGATTGCTTTTTTTTGATGGAGTGCTTATTAAATATAATTGAAATGGAGAATGGCTCTTAAATATAATAAATATTATAGCCTTTGACTGTTGGTATTTGCCAATGGAGAGAGTGACAAAATTACAGGATACAGCTGTATTGCAGCCTTGCCAGTAAAGAGAGAGAGTAAAAAAACTATTAAAAAATAAAAGCTATTTGTAGCACAAAGAGAGAAAGGAAGAGAGAGTACAATGATAATAAAAAAGAGCTGTCTCTCTCGGTACTTTCAATAGAGAGAGAGAGTGCATGGGAGAGAGAAATATTAAAAATTTTAAAAACTATGACATGGAGAAAGAGAGGAAAGGAATGTATACTATACTAAGAAAAAAGGTGGGAAGGAGTATGATTTTGTAACTCTCACAGTAAGAAGAGCCCTGCTTTGCAAGTTGCCTACAACAAAGAAAAAAAAGAAGAAGAGGAAGGAGAGGGAGGGAACAAGACGTGCCGGCTACTGGAACTCATCGATGCTGTCGAAAGTCGATCATCGCTGCTGTTGGGGTACTCTGCTGGTGTTGCTTTAAGATTTTCTGCTGGGGCTTCTCTTCTTCTTTTCCTTTTATTTTCTTTACCAAGCTCTCTCTGTCAAATAACTTTCTCCTTTGATTCGATAAGTGGTCGCCACGAAAGGTATGCTCTTTTATCATCATTTTCTTCTACTAAGTTTTTTAAAAGATTTTGAGGGCTGGGTATTTTAGTCTACCTTGCCGTATCCGAATAGTATCCATGCCGTATCTTGCGGTATTCCGTACCCGGATCCGTATCGGACCGTATCGGGATGGGTAACCTAGTGCATTTGTCGAATCCGGGTATCATAGCTCACAATTTGGTTGTAGATTTGTGTAGGGTAACGCTAGGTCAAAGTGTGTTGACTTAGGATCTTTGGTCTTAATTAACCTTGGTAACGCCAAGTTATAATGATCCATGGACATTGAAGATCCTAGGACTACACAGTGTTGAACAATATTGCCTTGTGCTGCAGACCTTAGGTCTGATTTGTAACTATTCCTTAACTGGTCATCAATCATATGTTGGGTGTACCATTAATATAGTTATCGTGTATTTGCATGGCTAGTACATGTATCTCTATATTTTATGCGCTAGTCTACTATTTGACCTATGTACTTATGGCATAGTGTCATTTGACTAGGAGTGCCTAGAGATTGAAAAACTACTCACTACATATGTGATCAGTTAGCTAAACATGTTTCAAAGTATTCCTTCTGTAATGCTTACTAAGTAGAGTCTAGTGGATCCCAGTATGATTTAGATCTTGAGTCGGCATCACTCAACTTCGATCCCATCTCCATAGGACCTGGCTGGGGGTAGATTCATATATCTTGTACTAGCAGCAACTAGTTGCTGCATGGGAGTGACTATATCCTCCGGTACAATACCTGATATCTGTCTAATGGCCATATGATATTAAATTCCATTACAGAATCCTGCAGTACCAATGTTCTGTTATATTTACATCTGCTATTGCCACGGCCATACCGTTTGTTATATAGCATTTATGGATTTGCCATTTGCTAGGCCATAACTATTAGACTTGTCATATTTGATTCTTTCATGTAATATGTCTTTCTCACATAAGTAGACTTTATTACCTTCTATATGATCCTTTGTCTTTATTCATCGTTGATGCAATATGTTTATGTTAATATAGCTACTTACTTGCTAGGTTATTTAAACCTAATGACGATACACTAGATGTTATAGGTGACAATCAGTACCCCTGACCAGGGTGCCATATGGCTGACTCAGCAAACCCTGATGATGTCGTATGGACATCAAGTTGCATGAGTGTCATCATCAGTTTTAGGATAGTTACCTTTTTGTAGTTAATGTACCGGTCTTTATTGGCTTTGGAGATGTAATTAAAATATTTTTTTTTATATTTATATTTTAACACTACTCCCATGAGATACCACGTAGAGATTTTTTTCGGTACCTAGGCTCGATGATTATTAAGGATGGAGAGATTGATAAAGATGTGGAGCATAGGATAAAAGCTGGATGGCTTAAGTGAAGATTAGCTTCTGAAGTGCTTTGTGACAGACGAATGCCAACGAAATTGAAGGGCAAATTTTACAAAACAGTGGTTAGACCAACTATGACATATGGAGCGGAATGTTGGCCAATTAAAAAGACACATATTCATAAGACAGATGTAGCGGAAATGAGAATGCTTAGGTGGATGTGTGATAAAACTAAGAAAAATAAAATTAAAAATGAGCGCTTTCGAGAGCATTTAGGGGTAACACCAATAGAGGATAAGATTAGAAAAACCCGTTTAAAATGGTTTGGGCATATTGAGCATAGGCCAATAATGGCACCGGTGAGAAAAAGTTTAGCAATACAGGTGGATGGCCCATCAAGAGATAGGGGTAGGCCAAAGAAGACATTGATAGAGGTCATTGATTCAGATTTGAAAAAGTTTAACTTATCGAAGGATTTAGCTCAAAATAGAACGGAATGGAGAAACAGAATTCATGTAGCCAACTCCAACATGGTTGGGATAAGGCTTTGATGATGATGATGATGATGTTAATGATTTTAACACTACTGCATTGGACATATGTTTTGGGATTATTTATCCTATGTTTGCTTTATATGATGATAATTATGGACTATATGTGGAATTATTGATGGCACAAGCTTCCGCAAAAAGTATTTCAAATTGTGATGGAAAATGTATATATCCTCATATGTGATATCATGTGAGAACTACAGAGGGAAATAATTATGGATGTTGATGCAACATGCATCCCCAACTAGTCACACCTCGGGCTCTGGAACATTACTGTGATCTGGTCCACAAGCATGACAACTCAACCCATACCAAGTCGAACAGCAGAATCCTTTTCTGCTGACTTTTTCCTCTCTTTCAAGAATTGAACTGAATAACATAGTTTGGCAGTTTAGGAAGAACATGGTGGAGCACCCATTCTTTCTAATCCATTGTGATAGAAACCTAATGCAGCAATCATGCACTCATTTACTGCATTCATTACTCAGCACTTATTAACCATCCATGTATTCTAACATGCCTTTACTGCCTAGCCATGCATTTAGATAATGCCAACCATTTATCATTTACTAGTCTGCATATTTAACTAAAAAGGATATTCATGATTAACTTTGTTTAACTCTGAATTAAGAGATCGTGAGTTAGTTAAAGACCGATAATTTTTTTGAAATTATCTCGAGCATTATTTAGAAATAAAGTTAAAAGGGAGTTTGATCCTATTTGAAAGGATTATCTTCCCATCTATTCATATTTTTCACTTTATTTTGCTCAATATCAATTGATACGATATTGGGATCACATCAATTGGTATTAGAGCCATCCTACTTGTTTCTATGGAACCTATAATACGATAGTTAGAAATTGAGGTGAATGGGCTTAAAGAAATTGTTGGTGAAATCAGAGCATTCTTGGCAAGAGGAGATCAGGATCTCAAGTGGATCTCAAGTCCCATCAAGATCATGGTGGTCATTCAGAATAAACGACAACCATTCTTCCTCGCACTATACAGCTAGATTTTCCATGATTTCAATGTCGGGACCCAACTAGCTGGGTTCATCAAGAGAGGACCTTAAAAGGTTCAACAATCTCTCCGATGATCAGATGGTCAAGATGGCTCTTCTCTATCTCAACAGCAATGCCATAGAATGGCATCAAGGGATGGAGAAGGCACTTGGTGATTTGATGGGGTAATTTGCCAGAGCCTTTTGCCTCCACTTTGGTTCTCTGTACTATGACTACCCTGGAGGAGCACTCTCAAATTCCGACAAAGTTAGCACGGTTGCAAAATACTAAGCACAGTTTGAGCGACTCTCTAATAAGGTCAAATCGCTACTAGAGCAATATCTAATTAGTTGTTTTGTTTCAGGTTTATGAGATATCATTCATCTAACTCTGTGTGTGTGTGGCAACCTACTAATCCAACTTAAGCATTTCATTTGGCTCTCCTTGAAGAAGACAAACTCTTAGTTCATCATCGCTTTTACTAAAGACCAATGCATGACTCCCTCCTCGTGAAATTTCCTTGGCCATCCAAGATCAGCATAAGCAAAGAAAGCGGCTTATTCTATGATACCTGGATACTTGTACAAGCCCAACGTATCCATATCTATAATAACCCTGAACTATTAAGGTGGACCAACTGGGCTAGAAAGGCCCACTTTCGGCCAGCCTAATTCATGGCTAGATTGGGCCGCTAGGCCTAAACTTTCAGGTCTTCATTAAATGATAGAACTAGACCCAAGATCCATTTGGGTGACAATATAGTTTCCCAATGGAGGCTTTTCGTTTCACACCAACAGATGTGACCATTTAGCCTTCCCATGTGACTCTTCAAGAGGAATTCACCAATAGATGTGACCCTCAGCCTTCCCCAAATGACTCTTCAAGGAAGAGGAATACACCAACAAATGTGACCCTTAGCCTTCCCCAAATGACTCTTCAGAGAGGAGGAATTCAAGTAGAATTTCTCCATTAGATGTCCACTAGTCTATATAAAGCATATGCTCTCTTCTTTGGTTACTTTTTCATAGATGAAGAGTAGAAGAAATAGAGAAATCTAATACTGTGATATCTAAAATTAGAAGCAAAGAATTCCAGCAAGGAGAAGCTAGTTTAGTGGATGTCCAACTTGAGATCACTCATTACATATATAAGGTGAGTGGAATTTCCTATTCGATTGTATGAACTGTGAATCTTTTTGAATATAAGTGATTGACAGTCACCAAGGTCCTTTATATAGTATAAACCCTGTTTTCTCTTTGTTTTTAAGGTCTTCAGTTAGTGTTTCTAGAAGATAAACATGCGACAGTAAGGAATATTACTGCCAAAATGATAAACCATGAAGCACCTATTAAGTTGAATCTTTGATGGTCCACTATCCAACATCTGAACTGATTTGTTAAAAATACATGCTCTGTGCACCTCCCTATTATGGGAAATGAAGGTTAAATCTCAATTTCTTCTGTAGAGATAATTGATTGATTGGATTCTGTGATTAAAGTATCTTTTGAAGATTGTTTTCATTATAGAATATGGTGGATTAATGCAAAAAGGAAAATCAGAAACTGGGAATTTCAGTTTGAGTGGTCAAAAAGGAACTCTGGCCGTTCTGGTGTTATGGGCCCATGTGGCCCACCCAATCTAGGATCAAGTCCCCACATCTGGAAGGGGACTAGTTGGTGACCATGAGGATGGTGGACCCATGATGGTTGGATCATTGGGCCCTTCCAATCTAAGTATCCAAAAGGTATTAGACGTGAGCTCCTTTCCCAGACACAACTGTTCTTTTTGAACCATGTCACTGTTGTACTTTTCATATCAAAGAAATTCAAATGTTCATATAAAAGATTCTGGGCCCCAAGGAATTATTAAACCCCTAAGATTGGCCTATACTATAGGAAAAAGGGGTGACAATAAACACTGTTACATAACTCTATAAGATTGACAGTGACTGATTTAATTTCACTAATGTTGTTTAGCTGTGAAATATTCTATTAGTGTGTTAACATGCTTAAGCTTATTGTTAAGTACATATATTTAAGAAGCCCTATCATTTTATAAGTTGTTAAGATCATGTGAATAAGATGAGTTATCATGTTGTAATTAGTTCAATCAAACAGTGGATATTCTCATCACTAAGGCTCCACAACCTATTACTTAAAATGTTGATGCTCTAATCCTGATATTTATAATCCAAGTTTAATTTTACCATTAGTAGCCAATGTATAGAGTGAATAGTCAATTTGGAACTCTCATGGCACTTGATCATAGTAATTAGATCCAAGTTTAAGTGTGGGCAATAGGGGTAAAGGCTAGAAGGGTGGCTTGGCCCAACGGTAAAAGCTTACCAGTAGCGTTCTGGAGGACGTGGGTTCAAGTCACGAAAACAGCCTCTTCAAAATAAAGGTAATGCTGTATACATCTTGCCCTCTCCAGAGCCCACTATGCGGGAGCCTCGTGCACTAGGCTATCCTATTCACCCTATGACTAACTAGAATAACAAAGATATGGTTAATGCCACATATTAGGGAATACCAATTATGATTATGAGTGGGGCGCAAGTCCAACCCAAAGTACGTGGGACTGACCAAAAGAAATAGTACAATGATACCTATTATGAAGTATATGAACTAGATTGATGATTTGTGTTATAGGTTATTATGGGGTCTCTTTTAAGTTGTACTGGAATTAACTCAAACTAAGATTAGTGATAGATTTGTCACGTCATGAATATGAATTTCCCATATAGGAATATATGAACAGCTCAAACTAAGATCAGTGACAATTGGTCACGACACGAATATGAAATTCCCTTGCTGAAATATTAATTGGTGGCAAACTAGTCACGACATGAATATGACCTTCCCTTGTGAAGGAGTAAGACAACAATCATAGTGGTACGACAAACTATGTTGTTGAATGTGAGTATGAACTTTCCTTTCAGGGTAAGCCTATGAACTTTCCCTTCGGGGTAAGCCTATGAACTCTCCTTTCAGGGAGCCTATGAACCTTTGAACCCCGGTGTAATGTATGTGAATCTACGAATACATTGATACGGATAGATATTCAAAAAAGAAATGATAGGTCAATCACACCACTAAAATTGGTGGCATACCTTTCTGGTTTATATGAGAATGACTTAAACTTATTTTATGCTTGATAATTTACTTTGAGTTAGAAATTCTACTCACCAGTGTTACTGACAAGTAGTTCGCCCCACTACAAGTAATGCATTCATAACGGGACTGGGGAATGACAGAGATTAGCCTATTGACTTTAGCATGCGTGGCTGACTGAGAGGATGAAGAACATCCTAGATTTTAGATGGGATCAACCCATATTTTAGAATCTTCTTTTGGATTAGCTCAGAGGATTGTTCCTTCTAGCTGAACCTTTAATGACTTTTGAGGCATTGATGTTGGAATTTAAATTTTTAATCTATGCTTGGACTAATACTCTTGGAATTTTACTTATGAATGTTATTATTTTATAAATCTGATAGCGTCTTAAGAATCTGAAGAGCTTCAAATTCTTAGGTCGTTACAGTATCGAACCGATAACTTGTATTGGTACTTGATACTGCACCGATACTTTTGGGGTATAAGTTTATTATATCATACTTAGCAAGTCCACTATTTCATATAATTCTTTTAAGTTTCCTTATGTTCAACATAGAAAATGTTAGAATTGAACATAAACAATGATAATTTAATTAATTCAAATGTGATTTAAAGGAAATTTAGGACACCCGTATCCGTATCCGTGTCCGTGTCCGTGTCCTAGATTTTCCAAAGTGCATAGTCGTATTCCCAATCCCCATATGTGTGTCCATACCTATGTTCGTATCTGGGCATCATAGGGCTCATAATAGATGAGCTCATCGAATGCCAAAAAGGTGGTCTTTGCCAGAACTACGACGAGAAGTTCAGCCTAGACCACTATTGCTAAGCACATTTAGCAATAATTGAAGACTTAATGGACTATCTAGACAAACCTGGATTTGTAAAAGAAAAGAATGATCAAGAACCGCAAATCATGCTCTATGATCCCACCAAAGATTTCCACATGTGAACCCTTAAGGACATGGGCCCTTTAAAGGGGTGGGTGACGATAGATACATAATGTAGAAATAATGCACACATTTACTACATTCATTACTCAGAGCTTACTAACTATCCATGTATTTACATATGCATTTACTTCCTAGCCATGCATGTAACGTCCCAACTATTAATAGTATAATTAGTGTTTGTTAATTGTATTTTAATTAACAAAGGTCGATTAGATACTAGGCGAGTTTGGTTTACTATTTGGATCGTGTGCGAAGTTTCATTAAGTTCTGAGCTCATTTGAATACAATAGAGGTAGTTTGTAATTTTAGAAAAGTTTCGAGAAATTTTTCCATAATTTCTAATTTTTGAGATTTGGGCCCGTTTGGTAGAGATGACCTAATTTCCCGTGCTTTACCCTTCTATCGTAATTTGATCTGATACTTCAAAAAGCCATCCCAGCCCTAGTCCACCAGGAAATAAACTGCAAATACCAAAAACCCGTCCCACCCTTTCTAGCGATGATGACCAATTACCTCACTTCACTTTTTCTATACTCTTTCTTTTCCCTTCTTCTTTCCTTGTCTCTTTTTCATTTCCCCCTTGCTCAAAGTGAAGACCCAAAGGCCTCCAGGCACTATTCATCATCTCCTTCCTCTCCATAAATCTCCCCTCATCTCATCCATCCAATTTTCAAGTTCCCTTTTTATTTCCAAAACCCTAGGTGAGTAATTCCTTTTGTAGAAGCTAGGGTTTATGGTTTGTTAGCTTAGAAATAGATTTTCCTAGCTCATTAGTGTTTTTGCTCTTAATTTGTGTAGGATTGTGGGTTTTGGTGTTGCCTTTCCTAAAGATTGAGTTAAAGTAGGTTGTGGAGCTAGGGTTGTGCTTTTGAGTGCTTTTCACACAAAGGCAAGTAAATATACATACATTCTTGTGATATGCATGTTTATTGATGATTCTAGACTTAATTTGCTTGTAATTACCCTTTGAGCTCATTTTGTAGAATTATGGAAATTGATGGTTAAATTATGATTTTAATTGAATTAGCATTGATTGTGGATGGTTTGGAGGGTTGTTTATTGCACATTGGAGAGGGCTAGGCCTTAAGGAATGGTTGTTTT
Source organism: Sextonia rubra (assembly GCA_037013555.1). Classification (NCBI taxonomy): domain Eukaryota; kingdom Viridiplantae; phylum Streptophyta; class Magnoliopsida; order Laurales; family Lauraceae; genus Sextonia; species Sextonia rubra. The sequence goes on along the minus strand of JASUAD010000018.1, from coordinate 11,826,043 downwards.
CCAGTGTTTGTAGAAGGGCATTTGACTCGATAGATCTTAATAGAAATGGATCCCAATTCTAGTTTTTGAGAGCTCATAGCTAACTATGAGATCCCAGGCTCACTTATAGGAGAAAGCACTTAAGCCCTCCAATTTCTATCCTTGTTCCTCGATGGCCCCACGGCAAGATGTGGAATGACATGTTAGGTTCTGCCTTGGGAGGTTCAACGACTTACACCCAATGAAAACTCTACTGTTGTTCTGTGGCGAGCTCACGATGAGCTGTAAGCCCATCGTAGAGGAACAACACTTAACAATGGAACCCTACGGTCGACTGTGGAACACTTGGTTCCTTTATGAAAGAGGGCTTTCCCTTAGGCACTTTGGGCTTAGTCTTGGGACCCTTGGCACTACCTTTTGAGGACCAGTTGGGACACTATGAGTGAGGGATGTTTTAAGCTGACATACCCTTACAGATTGTCCAATTAATGACGTACAATCTACATTGGACCAGGATGAATTGAGGCAAGGGTATATCCAATAATAAATTATGCACCAAGGTATATTGTTGGAATAACAATAACCTCATCTCCTCCTTGGATTGAGTTGGAGATGTCTTGCAAGAAGAAGGCAATCATTGAACTAGGATTGGATTGTAACTCTTCATGGACTATTGAACAATTGGAATTGAATTCTATGCTTTGGTATTCATGTTCATATGCCTCGAGCATGTTCCATAGCTTTGTATTGTGTTTATATCGATGGGATCGCATTGAGAACTTAGACTGATGGGACCTAGGATCCCCCAATGGTATTGTCGTATATGTAGTGATTAGTATTAATAGAGGTGGGCTACATGACCTTTTATTGTAAAGGCTTAAGAGGACTACTATTATTGGTAGTGGAAGTGATTGAAAGTGATTGAAGATTGATTGATTGAATGATTGAAGAGTAGCTCCATTTTCATTTTAAAAACCCTCTTCATGCACGATAAGCCTAGCCCTTTACTAATTGTCATAGGATTCTTGAGTTAGACACTACTTAATTGTTATCGTCCAACACAGTAGGGGCATCTCTATGGGAGGACCATTGTTTGATTAATTATGATTGCAAATCGATATTGAGATGGATGTACACCATTGAGCACCTGCAAAAGCAGAGGTTTTGATTATTTGCCACCTCGGGTGCCACATTGATTGATTGATAGATTGATCGGTTCGAGACGGTAAAGCGGTGATAATCTCCTGTGGTGATTAGCCAATGTGGACCGCCTAATTGTTAGAATATTATACTATGATATCGTCTTGAATGATTCATTGTCATTGTTATTCAAGCTTTATGCTTAGACTTTTGTTATTGAAATTCATATGATCACATTGTCTTTACATCGATTTGACATTGAATATCTATTGTTTATATGTATATCCACTTGCCGACTACTCGTAGTTTGGTGATGCTACTCTTCATGCATAGGGTACAAGCCCACCTACCTCAAGAAGGAGGAGGGCGGGGGGTGAATATGTTTCGGGTGGCTTAGCCTAATGACGAGCATGAGTGGTGTGCAAACAACATCGTTTGAGTCATCATGACCCTCACTTGAGTGCCTCCACACATATTTTGGAATAGTTTCTTTTGTTTATCTTTTGTTAATTATGAAGCTTATGCTATGTCTATCAGTGAATCGAGGAAATGTTTACACTTCACTGCGGACTTCGATCCTGCGGGAGCTTGTTGGGGGCCACGTTATGTGATTCATTAAGAACATTTTTAATTGTCCCTTAATCTCATCCATAGTCCCCATGCTCATCAACGGAGGCATGACAATGCATTTAGACAATGCCAACCATTTAGCATTTACTAGTTTGCATATTTAAATATAAAGGCTAGTCATGAATTAAGTGATTGTGAGTTATTTTAAGACCAAGAATATGTTTGTAATTATCTCAAGAATTATTTAAAAATAAAGCTAGAAAAGGGTCTGATGAGATCCTACTTTAAAGGATATCTTCCCATCTCTTCTGATTTTTTTTTTTTTACTTTATTTTGTTCAATGCGAAAGCTAAACAACAAAAGTAATATGTGACAACAAAAGTAATATAAAACACAAAACACACTTACTTTAGTCAAGGATGGGAACCTTATTATAGCTCGCAACTATATTACAAAGGAAGATGAGAGAAAATGTATTAAAAGAAACAAGAGAGATAGAATGAAAGACTTATCCTCAACAAGGGTGAGGATGCCCTTTTATAGACAGAAGAGGAGCGGACTTGAAAACATTTGAAGTCCTTTGAAGGTGCTAGATGATGCGCTGGCAGATAGGCTCGACTATTATGAGCTGGAATTGTCGACTGCATAATTGCGGCATCTTGCATAGTGCCATTTGTCTGATTGTCTGATTGTGCTATTATTGGTAGCACTGTTGCATAATTGAAACAGTGGTTCGTAGAAGCTTTCGCCTTAGTCAAAAGTAGGGGATCCCACCGCTATTTTGTTTTGGAAAATTTTTCTGCCATCAAGTTGAGAGAATCCCAAAAGTTTTCAATGGTGACCTCTTCATTGGAGTCCTGAGATTCGTCAGTGAGACAGGTGAATGCATTATTGTCATCACTGTGGATTGAGGTCATTGATGCATCATCCTTGGGAAGAAAGAATGATTGTAGGAAGTTTTCATTAACTCCATGCTTTTGATGACAAGTTCTTGGTCTGATATGTGGGCATATAAAGACCTGAGTTGATTTCTAATTAAATCAAAAGGATTGGAGGAGGAAGTAGAAGATGATCTTCCAGAAATAAGCGGAATTGGCTATACAAACTGGGATATGGTTTTTTGAATCTTTTGAACTTTTTCTTCAAGATCGATGAATTTATTCCACCATCGATACCAAAATGTCCTTTGTAGAATGAGGACATTGTCAGAATTAAACAATGTAAGAAGATCCCATTTCCATATCCATGGGATACCAAATTGGGTAAAAAAAAAGGACGGGAGTCCTATTAGATATTTGGATTTTCCTTTAAATTGAGGATGGTGCTGTTCCCATTGTGGAAATAATTTGCCAATGGATTCTGGAAAGATATGAATTGAAGGACCAAATTTTGCCCACCATTCAAAAAACCAATTAGGAAAACCAAATTTGGTTAACTCAGGGCATCAGCAAATAAACCATGAGTGTTTATGCTGAGGATTTTGATAGTAGAAGGTATTCTTCCATGCCAATATATAATCCCAATAATTATAGGATTGTCCTTTTTTTAGTCCACGAGATTTATTCAATTCAAATCCCCATTCGTTAGGACTGATTATCCTTTTGATTATACATTTGCTGTAGCTAATTGGCTTTCCTTTTTCTTTGCATTTTGAAGATTGGGGGTAATTTCCACAGATCTTGTTTCTTGAAGCATTGCTTCATAAATATATCTATATTTTCCATCGGAAGTAGCAAAACTCTGGGAATCCAGATATTTGTGGTTGATTTCCCATGGATCAGTCATCCATTGAATATCTTCTTGGTTTATTAACAAGATTATTTCAGAAATAGGTTATTGTAGAAATCGTGGTTCATCAATTAGAACCTCTTTGGCAAATTTTATAGCCGCTGCCTCAGTGATGACAATAATGCATTCACCTGTCTCGTTGGCGAATCTCAAAACCTCAATGAAGAGGTCACTTTTGAAGACTTTTGGGATTCTCTCACTCGTGTGATGGCAGAAAAATTTTCCAAAAAAGAATAGTGGTGGGATCCCCTACTTTTGACTAAAGCAAAAGCTTCCAGGAATCACTGTTTCAATCATGCAACAGTGATACCAAAAATAGCACAATCAAACAAAATGTCACTATGCAAGATGCTGCAATTATGCAGCCAACAATTCCAGTTCATAATATTTGAGCTTATGTGCCAGTGCATCATCTAGCGCCTTCTAAGGACTTCAAATGTTTTCAAGTCCGCTCCTCTTCTGTCTATAAAAGGGCATCCTCACCCTTGTTGAGGATAAATCTTTCTTTCTATCTCTCTTGTTTCTTTTAATACATTTTCATCTCCCATCTTCCTGCGTAATATAGTTGCGAGCTATAATAAGGTTCCTCTCTCTCTTTCTCTCTCTCTCTCTCTCTCTCTCTCTCTCTCTCTCTCTCCTTGCGGGCATGTGTACACACTTCCCATAGATATAGATATCTTTCCCTCCTTCCCTCCCTCCCTCCCTTTTCTTCAACACTAAGCCTCTCTCCCTCTCTGAATCTCTAATACTCAATACTTCTTTCTTTTAATGGTTTTGGATCTTTTAACACTCTAAAACCCTTTTTCATATTCTCTCTCTAAAGTCTAAAGCCTGATCGGGCATCCAAGTCTTATTTTCAGAATGAAAGGGAACACTTACCTTTCAAAAAAAAAAAAAAAGGTTTAAAGCCTAACGTCCCTGACTTACCTTACCTTGATGGGAAGGAGTCACCCCACTCCAAGTCCAAGTTTTTTAACCCTTCATTGATAGATTCTCCTCATCTTATTCAAAGTAAGACTATTAAAACTGTGAATTAACTCAATTTGATCTTAACCAAAATCTATCCATACAAAAAGATCATTTGTAGACCCCACTTGTAACATGAATGATCGTACTTCTAAAATACTACTCATGGCAAAGTTGACTGATATAAAATTTTTATCAATCAAGATGATTATTTGTAAAAATAACAGGACATGCTCATTATGAAGAAAAAAATTATAAATAGTTAGACATAGATTTCCTCAAAAATGTACTCCCTGTTTTGATGATAGAAGAGGATTTACCTGGACTGATAGCGTCTGAGCTTTTCCTTAGTCGAAGGCGCTTGCACGATTCCACAAACATTCTACAAGAAAAGATAGAAAAAGAAAAGAAGGCAAGATCAGAAAGATATGGGTATATATTTTGGGCAAGGGAAGGAAATGAAGCACATTTTGTCATTTGAAAAACTCACTTCCACGGTACATCTCCCACCAACATCCAGTCTCCGTCCTTGTCTTCATAGGTTGGTACATATTTGGTGCCATTCACAGAATCCATAAGCTTGCACTCATTGGGAAGACCACCTGTGGAAACAGGGATTAAAAATTCAAAATCAGACTCAAACTGAGAGAAAAGATCATGAGAAAATTCTGAAATTGGGCATATATATAGAGAACTGGAAAGTTGGGTACAGATGGTTAAGCAGGTGAACATCTGAGGTAGAGCGCTCAATAGCTGACGATAGCTGCTGTACATTTCGAGGTCTACTTTGCGAAGATAAGGTGCTCCATCTACAGCCACTTTTATGTAAGTGCAGCCCTTCAATGCGTTTTTTCTGAATGACCTGACGGGAGGCCACCCCACCACCTGTGCCCTGCAAAGATGCCAACAGACAAAAATCAAAACGCATTCATCACTGACAATGTTCTCCTATGACTGCATATTAATGTTACCCCCGAGCAGACTGCATGATAGGCCAATATCAGTGAATGTGAGGAGCACACCACATATGGAAAGGTTTTCTCGTGGATGAGTGAGAAGGACAACAAATTAGCCCCATGAAGTTATCCTAGTTAATTTAACAGCCTTAAAGCTAAATAGCGTCTTAACTGTAAACTCTTTTAAGATCATAGAATTAAATGTTGAGTGAAGGTTCAATGAGTGTTAGGAGGAAATTTGCTTGTGGACTGCACATGCAGTTTGCTTGTGGGAAAACATTCTCTAATTCAATAAAGTGTCCGGAGGAAATTTGCAGCTTCGACATATCTATATTCCCTAATTTTCGATTTCTGTGGGATCAATCTCTCACAATATTAATGTAACGGCTTCTTTGGTTGTAGGCATTTGGAAATTTTTAAATGGTGTTTATTCCGTGAGAAGTAAAATTCTAAAATGCTAATGGTAAAATAACATTCTAAATTTCAAATTTTAAAGAATTCAAGCAGCCAACAGTGACTTCTCACTTGGTTAGTTCAGCAAATTTCAATCATCTAAACCCAATCAAAAGGGATCCTAGGGACTACCTCTGCATTTCTGTTGGGTCTCAACTATCGGTCTCTCGTGTTGAATATAGAAGAAAGGGTATTTTTATAATTAATTTTGCATCACTCGTATCTTGCTGATAAAATTTCACCTCTTTCTCCCGTTCAAACCAGCATCAATTCGTTGGACTGGTTCAGCTGGATCGTCTACCGCGAGAAATTATCATTCCGCCTCAATTTATCAACACATGGGACAATTTATTCTATCACTTCATATGCTCATAAACCAAGCATACAAATTGAATTTGCCTTCTAAAGATAGCAAAAATTATATCCATACAAATTTTTTTTGGTCATCACCTTAAGCAGACAGAGCATTGAAAACAAGTGAAGCCAATCCACGGGGTCAACTTATTTCGGTCCAAGCTATTCACATCAAACGAACAAACCCATGTAAATTAGCTTAAATTTTATTTACACACTGATCAATCAATTAATGATGACATGAAACTCCACTCTCTTTTGATCTTTTGATTCCATACCTTTTCATTTTTTTTTTTTTTTTTTGCTTTCTTAAGTTTTACAATAAAAGACTCCGAAAACTTCAATCCGAGGATTCTTGGGTGCATTGTAGATGAAAAAAAATTGTAAAAATAGATATACCGACACATATGTCTTTAATTCCTAGGAATTACCGACCAAATTTAAAGAGACTTGTACTTACTTTGTCGCGGGAGGTGTCACAACACTGGAAGGCAAGGTTTCGGGTATCGTCGGTTCGTCGCAGTCTCCGCAACGTCTCTCCATGTCAAAGCTTGCAAGGCTAAGATCGACGGTCTTCGAGAATCCGCGCTTCCCGCTGCTTTTTCCGGCGAATTCCGGCACGGAACCGCCTCTACATCCGCCGGGAAGGCCTAGTGTCAGCTCCGTCTCTCTGAAATTGAGGCCGGAAGTGTCAGATTCCGACGTGCCGTTCGTCATATTCGGCTGCAAATCCCTTCTTCAAAGATCTTCGTTTTCGTCGTTGTTGTCAGATACAAATCAATGGAAGAGAATAGTGTGACTGGTGCAAGTCTGTCGTGCCTTCACCGTCCTCCTGTTGTTGTGTTGATAAGATGCGCCCCGGGCAGCCAATGGGAGATAACCATTGGCTAGATGACAGGGCTTGTTGCTTGGGCGGTTGATATTCGTACGGATGGGTGACCAGGGATGACGAAAGTAGTTGAAAGTTGCTACTGTGCGGCTTGGCTTGGCTTGCCCTGCCTTGCCTTACCTTTGATATTATACAGGCTAAACCGCATCTGAGTTAATAAGAGTTGAACTCCAAGCGGAAAAAATTGATAATGAATTTGCATGATTTGAATGGCTATTTGGTGAATAAATTGATACTCATTGTTAATTTTTTAATCAAACAGCCAATTCATAACAGAAGTAAAAGTTGTTAATGCATTATGCATGTATGATGCACATATTTTGAGTAGTTCAAATTTTTAATAAATAATAATTATTTTTTAGTAGCAACTTGATTTTAAAAGTTGTGGATTCAAACTGAAGTAATAAGACATTTATTTGACTCTTTTTTGGCCCGAAAAAATTAGTGCAGCCCAAAAGTCCAAGCATCCACCATTAGGAAAAAAATAGGAAAAAAAAAAAAAAAAGAGCTGCGTAGGATCCAGGCATGTGAGAGTGGAGAATGCAGGGTGGCGAATCATTTGAAATTTTGTTTCCGTTTTCTCAGCAAGCTCAGCTCTTGCCTGAGCCGTAAAGCTGCCAAGCCGTGGCTGGAGGGAGATATACAGAAGGAAATCACACAATTGTAAAAGAGGTGGGCCCCCATTGTCTGGTTGCTTTTTGTGCAAGTCAACTTTCCACGAGGAATTGAAAAAGAAACGCATCAGAACTTGTCGACAAGCATGTGACGCTGTCGCCATGTCGGTGACGTGTTAGCATTTTCATCCAGTCACCAGTCACGAAAAAGCTAAATGAAACAGCGTGCTGCACCCAGCTTACCAACACCTGTCCCTCAATTATCACGATACTTAAGTTAACTGCCATCTGGCATATTTGCACTTTTTGGAAAATGAATTATAATTTTCACGGAATTAAGAGAGCTACGATTTTGTGGATTTAGGCTAAAAAACCATAACGTGAAATGGAAGAGTTTCTATGGTGGGTACGGTAACGGTTTATGCAATTGGCTAATTCTCAAGTTTGACAAAATTTTGATAAATTAAATTGTATTTTATATTTCTTATAAATTGGATTGAGCTTCAAGTCACTAAAAAAATTAAAGAGAAGAAATTAAAAAAATCAAAAAAAATAGGATAGCCAGATCGATCGAGTGCATGTCCGATCGATCAATTTAGAAGCAGAATCAATACCCAATTAATCGAGTGTCCATCGAATGGCGTATAGAAACCCATTGACCTTATGCGGAATTACTTTCTATTTGTGTCAAGATTAATAAGTTGGGTTTTACAAGGACTATTCTTATTAGGCACAAACTGTAGGTTATTTTAAGGGTTCTTCTCTTAATCCTAAGACATAGATCTCATTATTGTAAGTAGAGATTACACTTTAGATATCATCATTCTTCTCTAGAGTTTCTATTGAAGAGACTTTGTTGAAGTTTTGAGTTTTAGAGTTTGCTGCTTCTACTTCCTTATAGGAGATTGCTCATCTTGTGAAATTAAGGTGATTGGATCAAGTGCAAAGAACGGGGCACGTAAGGCATAATTGTGATGTGGATTCTTACAAGAAGATCTACATCCTATGTCAAGAGACTAATTGGAAAGGATTGATAGTATATCTTGTAATTGTTCGAAATTAGTGCTTATTTTTTCTAGTTCAGAAGACTCATGGTTTTCTTCATTTGTATTTTCCGCGTTAAAATATGCATGTCTTCTACTTATGTAGTTGATTGTCTATTTGGAAGTTTTTTTATTCATTCCACTACATATTATTTGACTTACAATCTAAAAGTCTGGAGCCCCAAAGACTTTTAGGTCCTACGGGATCAACCACGATTTTGAGAATCGAGATTTTATAAGGAAAACCCCATGGTCAAGTCCCGCACGTCACCATGGGGCAGCCTACCCGCATGGATGGCTAAAAACCTCATGGTGACATGGGGAGGCCTACTAGGTCTCCCAGTGGTCACCATGGGATTCTCCTCCAAGGATCCGGACTCCGATTTTGAATATATTTTGACCAATCCTTTGGTTTTTATTAAAACTGCATCGGTAAGGTTGTTCACTTATTTGTCATTTTCAGATAGGATATAAAAAAATGGTCCACATTTGAGTCATTTTCACATATATATATGAGTCACATTTGAAACATAATTATATATTTGTCATTTTTCACAGCTCCTCATATTTGAATATGAATGCATCTAATTGTTGACCATCATCATCATCATCATCATCATCAAAGCATTATCCCAACCATGTTGGGGTCGGCTACATAAATTCTGTTTCTCCATTCCATTCTATTTTTAGCCAAATCTTTAGTTAAGTTAAACTTCTTCAAATCCAATTCAATAACTTCTATCAATGTTTTCTTCAACCTACTCCTACCTCTTGATGGGCCATCCACCTGTATAGTCAAACTTTTTCTCACGGGTGCCATTATCGGCTTACGCTCAACATGTCCAAACCATCTTAAATGGTTCTCTCTAATCTTTTCCCCTATTAGTGCTACCTTTAAATGCTTTCGAAAGCGCTCATTTCTAATTTTATCTTTCCTAATTTTACCACACATCTACCTAAGCATTTTCATTTCAACTACATCCATCTTATGTATATGCGTCTTCTTAATTGGCTAGCATTCTACTTCATATGTTGTAGCTAGTCTAACCACTGTCCTGTAAAATTTGCCTTTCAATTTCGTTAGCATTCGTATGTCACAAAGCACTCCAAAGGCTAGTCTCCACTTGTGACATCCTGGAGTCCCATATTGACTATAGAGAGGAAAGTGATTGGGATTATATGTAGAGCTTGCATTCTCACTTTGCATGAGGCCTTTTTGTGGGTTGAGGCCAACTAGAAGCAAAACTGTGAAGCCCATAGGCCAAAGCGGACAATATCATGCATGCATGTGGGGGTGGGGAGTTACAAATAGTATTAGAGCCGACTTTCGACTAGTTTGAGTGTGGGTCCTTGCCGTAGTCTGGTGCAAGTGGGCGGGTTTCCATGTAGGCGGGCTAAGAAGGTTGGTAGGCTACTGCACAGGAACGTGCAGCCCTAAGGGGGGTGGATTGTGACATCCTAGAGTCCCACATCAACTATAGAAAGAAAAGTGATTGGGATTATATGTAAAGCTTGCACCTTCACTTTGCATGAGGCCTTTTACTGGGTTAAGGCTCATCAGAAGCAAAACCGTGAGGTCCATGGCCAAAGCGGACAATATAATACATGTGTGTGGGGGTAGGGCATTACACCACTTCAGCCATCCAGCTTTTATCTTATGCTCCACATCTTCATCAATCTCATCATCCTTACAAATCATCGAGCTTAGGTACCGAAAAGAATCTTTACGTAGTATCTTATGGGTTTCAATTTTGACAATAGTTTCAACACTTTGTATATGTCCACTGAAGTTGCAATTCATATATTCTGTCTTTATACGACTAATTTTAAAGCCTCTAGATTCTAGTGCCCCTGTCATCTCTTGAGTTTTGTATTTACACCATCTCTTGACTCATCCACCGATAATGTATCATCTGCAAACAACATACACCATGGTACTTCTCCTTAAATATGCACAGTTAACTCATCCATAATTAATGCAATGAAATAAGGGCTTAAGGTTGATCCCTGATATAAACCCATAGTCACGAGGAATCTACCTATTTCTCCAATGTAGTTCTCAAATTTGTTACTGCTCCTTGATACATATCCTTAAAATTTTCAATTTAACCTCTAGGGACATTTCTTTTCTTCAAAACCCACTAAATTAATTCTATCAGTATCCTATCATAAACTTTGAAGCAAAAATTGTTGACCATATATCACAAAATTTTTATCATCTTTCACCATTTATCACAAACCTTCTTAAATTATATGATGACTAAAGGCATAAGAATTAACCTCTTACCCAAAAATGATCATCTTGAAAAGGATAAACGGCTTGAATCATGAAAATGGGCCCACATAATTTAGAATTATTGATTTTTAGATGTGGACTATTTTTATAAATTTTCGAAACTTTGTGAGGAATCTAGATATGTAATCTAGTCCCATGATTGTTTTTGTTATTCCAAAGAGTCTAAAGGGTTCAGATCATGATTGTGAGGCCCACACACATAAAAGATTTGAAAAAAAAAAACCCAAACTAGGTATATCCAATGAGAAAACAATGCTTATATTCAGTGTTTACACCCAACTACACACTTTCTTTTTTTCTTTCTTTTTTTTTTTTGTTTGGAAAATCTCGCAATCCATGATGAGTTAGGATCTCAAATTTTGACCCCATAACCCTAATTGACATTTTAAAGAGTTTGAATGTTATGAATCATGAAAATGGGAACCACAAATTCCCAGAATGGCCAATTCTCATGTGTGGATATTTTTCTTTTCATAAATATCTCAAGACTTAGGATGTATCAATGGTTGAAAATTGGACATGTAGACATAATCAACCTTCTAAAGAGGATGGACGATTTAGATTATCATTTTTGGGCTCATAAAAGTGTAAAAATGCAAAAAAGAAAAAAAAAGAAACCTGAGTGTTGATCACCCTAAAATCACTATTAACCTATCTGGTAATAGTGAGGTGTGACTCAGTTTAGCGTCTATTAAGGTGTGAGAAATTTGCACTCAAATTCACATGGTTTAGATACCTATTTTACACACCTTATGTGTAAATCAACCAAAACAAAAGTAAATATGTGTAACGATACTTATGCATGTCCACCATTTACATATGTAAATGACTACAAGCAAACGAAACCTTAAGGTATTGAGGAGCCCAATTAACCTATTTGATTGGTCAATCCTGTAAGATCTTTAGAATAATGCTTATAGTCCAATTTTTGTTAGGTTAGTGGATATATTAAGGGCTTGTTTTTTTTTTCCCCTCATCTATTAGGGGCTTGTTTTTCCTTTTTAACTCCTATATTAAGGGTGTGGGCTTGTTTGTTTGCATATACATTGTAATTCAATAAACAAGAACTCATGGTCAAATTAATTGCAGCAAAAGATTATTATAAAGAAATAAAGGGTAAAGAATGTAAGGTGAGGGGTGAAGGATTTTTTGTAGTGATCTAGATGTAGCTCTCACTTTCCTATTATTTGAATTATTAGAGGGTATTCATTTTCTATCTTTCCATATTTATTTTTAGTTAGAGGGGACATAATTTGATTGTTATTTTTTTGACAATTCACATTTGTTTCTTCAGTTTTAACAATTTCTAAAAATAAAGTCTTATAATTCCTATATTTCAAACGCATGAAACAAATTGGCCCTAATTGTAATGGCTAGTTGAATGACATTGTAAAAGTAATTTGAGTAATTACAAGAAATTTCATCTACAAATCATTATTAAACTATGTCATAGGGTTGAGGCCCACATTCATACAATCCTATCCTTCGACACACATTATCCATGTGCCCTATAAATTGACACAAGCTCCAGATTTATACCTTTTTTGACTTTTTTCATTGTTACATTTCATCATGAGATAATTGAATAGTGTATCATCATTGAACTTTAAGGACTTAAAACTATAAGGCTTTATTTTGCATCCAAACCTTTGCACTGCCATCACCTTCGTTGATTTTATTAAGTCCATGAAATTACATCAGGAATGCATCATTTCATATAGCATTTGGACCTCAGTTATCTTTTTTAATTTATCTGTTTTTATAGATTATGATAAGATTGTAACTTTTAGATTAGATTAGATAGAGTTTGATTTTTCTGATTTTCTTAGGTGATAAGATTTACTAACTTTGAATTTTCTTTAAATAAGTTGCTTGCTAGAGAAGATTTGTCCAAATTGCTTGGAGAAATAGGTTACTGCGTGGATTTGCTTTTAAGCAAAAAAGATGCTCTAAGAATTTATGAATTAAAATCACTTGCAAAAATTCAAGAACAAGATAAAATTGTTTGGACAGACTGTAAGATCCTTTATCCTTAACCCATGAATATTTATCTTGCAAGTGGGGTTGTGTGATTTAATTTCCATAAAATTGTGATTGCTTGCTTGACACAATTAAATTAGACCCACACACTTCATTAAGGCAATCTAACCCAATAATATAAGGACTGGATTTCATCATTAGATCTATGTCCCCTTAAGTTGTTCGTCTCAAAAAGGGAATCGAGGGGCGCGGAGTGCATCCTAACTCCCTTTCTAGCAAACAAGAACATACATGGAGGAGAAAATGAGAATATTGTTCTTTTTTACTATTCAATTCTGAGTTTATTTTTGTAGGTTCTTTTGCATTCTAATTTCTAACCTCCTAGGTACAGGTGGTTTACATGCATTTTGTTACGCACCCCCCCCCCCAACACCCCCCGCCCCGCGCGCGCCCCCTTTTTGTCTTGGATGATCAACAAAATGCAAAAATCATGGAAACTTTACATAATATCACATGAAGAAAGCAAAAATAAAGAGATAGTTGACTGTTTAGAGGAATAGCCAACCACCATGGTGGTATGGCCAATCTTGTGTGCATGGAGTGCGCACCATCTTCTGTTTTTTAAGTCAATTGAGGAATTTTTGTAACTTATCACTTATTTTCCTTGAAAATGGAGTCTTAAGGAGAGTTAGAATGAAATATTTACAGTCAAGGTTGCCCCCATGGATCGCTTATCTCATTATCCCAATAGGTTGGCTATGGTTGTATCCATATTTCTTTCTACTCCTATGCAAAAGAGACGAAGAAAGTCTTGAAAGACTTGTCTTCTTCAGAGGCTTATTCAAGTCAAGGCACTAACCTTTTAATCATTTTCAGAAGATCAAGTTCCTTCTCTTTTGTCTTTGGTATTTAATGCGGAAGAAGAAGAAGTGTAGAAGTCTTCATGAAGAAAAACTCGAGGGATCTTGGATGCCGTGGTGGCCATGTTATTGGTAGTGCAGATGTTCTGGTGTTATGTCCTGGAATGGGCGCCTAAGGGAGTATTTATAGCCTTCAAAAGTCTTCCCCAGCTATTTGTGGAAGGGGTAAGATTAAGAGAAAATCAGATTTTCAGGGGAGTAACCAACCATGTATTTGTAAGGTCGGCTACCTTCCTGTGGTCGGCTATTTGAGGTGGCAGCCAAATTTTGTCCACTAAATCATGCCAATCAGCTTCAAATCAACTAGGGAATGATTTGATCGAATTTGGATCAACTACTTGCTTACCTGTCAGAGATTTACAATGGTCAGCTACTAGTTTTCTTCAGTTGGCTATGCATTCGTCGGCCATTGCATTTGTGCCATTAGTTATTATGTAATCGACCACTGGCTTGTTTAGTCGGCCATTGCACTTCTTTTTCATTTTTGAGGTTTTTCTTTCTTTTCCAAAATTCAAAGGGTCTTTTTATACTTTATCCTTGAGTTTTTTTAGGCTTTGTTTTGCTAAGTTTGAGCCATGTTTGAGTCTTGACCCTGACTTCACATCGTCGATTTTCTTGTAGATTTCTTCTGAAATTTTGTATATCAATAAATGTCCCCTCAAGGTACGATGATGAAGGGTTTTGCTTGCAATCGTTATGCCCCTGAAAGATGCTCACTTTGAAAGAAAAAATACCCTGTTCTTGCTTCTTTCTTTTCACAGAGACTTTATATGTGTTATAATCTGTGGGAACTAGTTTGCCATGGTTCTTGAGGTTTGAAGAAGTTAGGGAGTTTTGTTGTGGAGAATGGAAAATGGGTTAGACTATAGAAAACTTCCTTCCTTAATCCTATTTTCCATGGAATTTTTTTTCCAAGTGAATGAAGGTTTTTCCTGAGGCTTAAGGTACTTGGAGGTTTATTCGAGGGTTTATGTGGTTTTTGAATAAAAATCAGGTTGGCTTGTGTGCTTTTGTTTCCCCTAAAAATGGCATTTGACCATGTTCAAGGTGCTTTGTCCTATTGGAATAATGATTTTTAACCGGGTGCAGATGATTTGCCCTGGGCTTTTGAGGTTGATTTTTTTTTAATCAAAGACATGGAGAAGGTCTTTATTGCACAAGAAGAGAGATGCTTGATCAACAAAAAGGTTGGAATTAGCACGTGAATTGCTTTTCCGTGAGCTATGGATCCACCTTAAATTTTCTAAGGATGATTAACTATTTTCACATAACCGAGGGTCTGAGGGTCAAATGAAGTTGAAATTGATCATGTAAGCACTCATTTGAAAGGTAGTTTAGTCGGGAACATCAAGGTGAAGAGGTTTTGAAATTTTGAATTTTTTAAAAATCTAAAAAGTGGGGCAAAGAGACTAGTCATTGCGTCTTGCCTACCATTGGCATTACCCTAGGTAGCCGATTGGCTTTCCCTACAAAAAGCAGTGAGTCTTTTCAAATTTCCACTTTGCGAATTGTGCTCTTTGCATCCATGATTTTTGCTAGGGCTTTCTCAAAGATTTCCTTCAAGTTTTCCTAGGGGTTTTCTTGCCTCTTCTTTCGATCTTCTTCATCAACTGAAGGTTCCCATAGCTAGTAAGCCACTTTTTCTTCATCTTCTTCTTTTGGTTCATGATTGGCTCTGCTGTTGCTATTTCTCTTTGCTCTTTCTGTGTGGTGATTGCCCCTTAGGAATGGATGCATGCTCAATATCTTTTGATTTTCCTTCTGCACTTGATATATGTGGGATGAAAGAAGAGATCTTGGAGCTTGATTGATGGCCATTTGTACGTTTGACTATTTGTCTACTTTTTCTTTTGCTTCAGCCAAATGGATTTTTTTTAGGTTTTCTGTCACAACCCAAGCCCAAGAGTTTGGGGGTTAGCAAAAGCCTAACCAATGACACACGTACTCCCGTACCTGCACACTTAGACCCGGTCCAAATGTACATGTACAAGGGAAGATTCACACGTGCAAACCTGTACGCGGAAGCTGTAGATATCAAAACATCAGAACATAATATGTAGGAACAGAGTAGAAAACCAGAATTTACATACATCACATCTGACAGTGTTACAAAATGCGACAAAATACTGTATACAACTCATGAATGGATATAGTCATGATAGATCTCAAAAGAATAAAGGTTTGCATACAAGATGAGGGCTAGACGCTCTCCGAAGGAGGGATCACACCCACTCCTCTAGCGCGGATGGGGCCTCGGGGGTCTCTCCTGTAATCTGATTGACCGACGAGGGATCGGTCTGGATATCTGAGCCTGCAACACCAAGGACAAAACATGAATACAATGATCCAGCAAAGTATAAACAGTAACAAGATAACACATGCTGTCTCTAATCAAATTAAAGAACAGAAGTAAATCATAACATGTCAATACTTGTAAACTAAGCAATCGTGCGAGAATACAGCATGCTCTCGTCAATAAAAAATACTTACACTGTACATGACTAGTCGGCTACTACACATGCCATATGCTCCCAAATGAGGGATCTTGTAAACATGATGAGAACACCATTGTCCGGGCTAGGGTACAAATGGGTCTCGGGTTCCTAGGGTCCGGAATCCCCAAGACGTGTCCTTACTACAGCAAGGTCATATAATTATACCAAAGTCACCCCGTCGGGCTCCAAAGGCTGAGGCAAAGTAGTGCCTGACCATAGTGAATCAATCATGTACTACACCTCGAGTCAAACATGCTAACAAGTATATCATACGTGCATAATCGTGATCAACATACGTGTATACTCAAGGTGTAAGAAACATATCAATTAACCCATCAAAGTGACGTGTAGACGAAATCACATAATCATGTTAAAGAATGGAGGTCAATGCTTGCCATGTAAGATGCAGTGTAATGAATCTATACCGAGTCAAGGGTACTTACAATCCAACCCTATTCTAGTTATCCAGTGTTTCTAACCGTGCATGTTGATGTAGTTTTAAGGTCTCCGATGTATTATTGTCTAATGTTGCATTCTACCTGAAAGTACACCGAAATCCCTTAAACCAACACCCATGGGAAGGTGTTTAACCGCTGGATAATGAACATGAATGATTCGCAGCCCTCGAGATCATTCACGTAGTAGTCTCACAGTCCATTGGGCAAGTCATGGTTGCCTACCTTCTAGGTCCAAGGCTTTACCAAGTCGCCTTCCTTTGCTACCTTTTCACCTGTACATTTCTCTCAACTCCGCCGTAGGAGACCTTACGGCTTAGCCGCAGGTTCCTTATGGCTTAGCCATAAAAGAGGGCACGGCTTAGCCATGTCCAAACCGTAGAAGAGATGCAGATTTGCATACTCTCAGTTATTTTTAGGAACACCCTATATTGATCTACGGTTGGGTCACGGTGGGGCTTACGGCTTAGCCGTACTACATGTTACGGCTTAGCCGTAGCACAATTCACAGTTCAGCCGTGAATGCGCAGAGCCAATTTTCTGAAGTGATTACAGAATAACTGAAAACGAAGGAAAACTATGAAATCAAAAGAGAAGAACTGAGCTCAACTGGGCTATAGACATATTGTACATATAAGATCATGAAAATCATTTCAATCACACACATACCATCATGGGTTCATACAAGTTATGCTTATACTTGCCTCAATTCGATTCTAACACTCCACTTGTTGTCCTTGGGGCTCAAATCACCTCCAACCATAACCCACAGCTATCGTGCATGAAATAAAAGAGAAAACTCATGAGCCTAATCATGGAGAACGAGAAAGGAAGGGAGAGAAGTAGTCCAACCTCCAGACATACCTTGATTCACAAGATTTCCAAGCGCTCTCTCTTGTCTGTTGGTTTGAATCAAAGGAAGAAGAAGAAATCGAGAGAGAGTGCTCACAAGAGAGGCAACTGGTGAGAGGATAGAGTCGGTGGAGGGGTCTTATAAGATAAGGTTGAATGAAAATTACAACCAAGTCCAAGGTTTAAGCCTATTTCCAGTTCGAGTCAAATCCCGGTCAAACGGAACCATGCAACATCTTTTGCCATTGACATAGTCACAGAATTTAACGAGCTCAACAAAAGACACGTGTTGACACTAAGATGATGCATAAATGACGAGATCTTGGAAAAATGGAAATTACGAAAAAGGGCTTGGTCTACCTAAACCAGGTCAAATTCAACCCAACTACCTATTCATGACCCACAACAAAACTAAAACAGGAATATAACACCATTAGCAACAAAAACAACATTAATTAGTCGCTAAAATGGATCAAGCTGGGTCAGGGTGTTACATTTTCCTTGCATTTTTTTTATACCATGGCTTTGGTTTTTGCTTAATTATGTGTGGTACATTGTTTTTCTTCTTAACTTGATTTTTTTGAAAAATCACAACTTTTCCACGAAGTCTTTTCAAATTCCAACATGAGTTGCAATCAGCTATTGTGCCCGCGGGAAAAGGGGAACTTGGAATTTTCTAGGGTTTTTGGACTTGGATTTTTCATAATATAATGGGGTATGCTTGATTTGGACAAGCTTTAGTTTTCCTTAAACTTTTATGGATTTTCACAAGTTTTGAGAAGTTTGGAGTAAAATTTGACTTGGAGTAATTGACTTACCCACAATGCAGATTTGAGTTTTAGTGGTTGATTAGGCTTTTGTGGCTTTGGAACTCCTAGGATAGCTAACAGTTGGCTGTTGGCCTTCTAGGTAGCCGACAATGCACTAATTGTCTTTGAGTAGCTAAGAGGCTTCCATGCGATAGGCATTTTTCTGACCTTTGCTTTGATGGCCAATGTGTTTGTCCTAAGTAACCGAGAGATTTCAATGACTTAACCAATTCCTGGGTTTTTCCAATGGATGGCAGAAGGGTGACTTTGCTTTTTCTTTTGACTTAGAATTTCTTCTTGAGTTTGCCTTTTTTACGAGTTCTTCATGCTTGCATGCTTTTCTTTACATTACATGCTGCATTTACCCTCATTTATCTGTGTGGACAAAAAGGAACCCTAGCTTTGTTTCCATAAAGGTCTTTAGTGAGCTTTATTCACGTCCTGTTATAGGAATTGATAACATCCCCTTGATGAAGCTTATAAGTTTTGATCATGTCAAACCCTGTAGGTGGACTTTGTGTCCAACAGATTAAATAAATTAAGTATAAGGTCTCAAGGAATTATAAAGACATCGACTAAATATAGATGTCAGTAATTATTTAATCGATGGATATCTGAAATCTTAACATGGAGAGATTAATAACTATTTAATAACGAAAAAACTTGAAATATAATTTTAAGAATAAGAATAGGAGTGCAATTATAGTTCTCCAGTGGAATGAATTATAATTTATAAAACTAGAATTCTAATTTGGGTCTATTTAGGATTTCCTATTTCCATAAAAAAAGGCTATTTTTTTTCCTTCTTAAGGTCCCAATTGTAATATATAAATCTACACTATTGCTCTCTAGGAAACATACAAGAGAAATCTTGTTTTAAGAGCAAAGAGAATTCATGAAAGAGGCCCACACCGCGGTGCTAGTTCGAGTATAGAAGAATACAATAGAAGGTCTTAAGATTTTTGGGTTACTGTAAGACCGAGATCAAATTAGAAAGATCTCGCAGATATAGCTCTTGAATCATCATCATCTAAAGTTATTTCTACAGCAATTTGTACCCAACATCTATAATCCTGGCGGCTGCCTCCAATGATCTTTTCGGATCAATTGTCCTTTGTCAGAGTATATATGTATGTCAACTAAGCGCTCTCGATCTCTCTTTCTTTATCTAACATATAGAACATGTTTCTGTTTACATACCACATATTCCTATATCACAGTAACACATGGTCATGTTTTCATGTTCCTGTTTACATGCTCTTATTTATATGTTCTTATTTCACACTAACACAAGGTCCTGTTTTCATGCATGTTTCTATTTCATACTAACACATAGAACATGTTCTTATTTACATATCACATGTTTTTGTTTTAGACTAACGAATGGTCTTGTTTTCATGTTTTTGTTTACATATTCCTATTTTACATTAATATGTGGTCTTATTATCATGCATGTTCCTGTTTCACACTAACACATGGAACATGTTCTTGTTTACATAATATATATTCCTATTTATATGCTCCTGTTTCACACTACCATATGATCTTGTTTTCATGCATGTTCCTGTTTCACAGTTATACATGGAACATGTTCTTAGTTACATACCACATGTTCCTGTTTCAAGCTAACACAGTCATGTTTTAATGTTTCTGTTTCACACTAACATATAATCCTATTTTCATGCATGTTTCTGTTTCACACTAACATATAGAACATGTTCCTGTTTCACTCTAACATATGATCCAGTTTTTATTTTCTCTTTCAAACTAACATATGGTCCTTTTTCATGCATGTTCTTGATTACATGCTACATATTCTTGTTTCACACTAACACATTATCATATTTTCATACATGTTCGTGTTTCACACTAACGCATAAAATATGTTCCTGTTTACATGTTCTCGTTCCACACTAACACATGTTTCGGTTTTCATGCATTTTCTTATTTTACTTTAACACATGGAATATGTTCTTGTTTAGGTACCACATGTTCATATTTTCATGTTCCTATTTCACACTAATACATGGTCTTGTTTTCATGTTCTTATTTTACACTAATACATAATCTTGTTCTACACTAACACATGGTCATCTTTTCATACATGTTCCTGTTTCACACTAACACATAGAATAAGTCTCTATTTAGATACCACATGTTCCTATTTTCATGTCCCTATTTCATAGAAATACATAGTCATGTTTTCGTGTTCCTATTTGATACTGACACAAAGTCCTATTTTGATATTCATATTCTATACTAGCACATGGTCCTGTTTTCATGTTTTTGCTTAGATGTTTATATTTCACATTGACACACAATCCTATTTTCATATATGTTCCTATTTCTTATGTTCCTGTTTCTCATGTTACTATTTCTCATGTTTATGTTTGAACATGTTGTTGTTTCTCACACATGTTCCTATTTCTGACACTACTAATACTTAGAATATGTTCTTATTTCTCGTGTACCTATTTCTCACATGCACTAACACATGGAACGTGTCTGTGTTTCTCATGTTCTTGTTACTTATGTTCCTATCTCTCATGTTTATATTTGAAATGTTCCTATTTCTCACACATGTTCCCGTTTCTAACACTATGATCCCAGCATTGAATGCATTCCAATTTCCAATTTCCAAACCACCAGTGGCTTGCTAGTGACCAACCTGCCACTATTCCGGTGACCACCTTCAACTGTTCCGGAGGCCGGCCACTGTCTACGATTGATGGTCGCTGTTGTCAGCAGATGGTCATCGGTGTTTGATCATCGCCCGCTGGTCACTAGTCATTGAGGACCGACTGCGAGTTGCCGATTGTCGTCTACCAGTCACTAGTCATTTGTCGCCAATTCGCTGGTCCCCATGCACTAGGGCTGTAAACGGTTTGGATTGGATTGGATTGAGCCTAATTTGTCACCAATTCGTTACCTACAGATTGACATTTTTGTAAATATATAACCAATCCATTACCAATTAAAAATCAAACTGAACTGAACTATGGATCAATGGTTCGGTTCAATTAAAATCGTTTAATCTGTTAACGATAGTGCCAACTATTTACTCACTATTTTATCTGGAGAGTGTATGGCTGAAATTAAAAGTTAGATGATGAATGAATAAAATGTTGCCTTTTAGTATTTTTTATATAAAAATAAATAATTGTATATTTATTTTTTTATTTCACTGGTTCAAATTGGTTTAAATCCACGGATTAAAGGTAAAATGCGTTACCAAACCATTACTAACGGATTATGATTTTTTCAAACCGTCACTAAACCATTAACAATTGGATCAGTTAAAAAATCACAGATCGGATTGGATCAGTTTTACGGATCAACGGATCTTTTGTACACCCCTACCATTCATCGTTCGCCTATCCCCGTTTGTTGGTCACCAGTCGTCGGTCTTCATCCGCCGGTCCTTGTCTACAAGTCATCAATCTTTGTCTGTCGGCTACCAACCACTAGCTACCATTTGTCAGTTGCCAGAAAAATGCTAAACATCCGCCAGAAAAAGTCACAGAAAAAGTCGACATTCACCGGTCTCCAATTGCCGGCTACCGATCATACTCACAATTCCAAAAGGTTGTCCCTAAATAAAATAAGAAACAAAAAAACCATGGGGGTAGAATTGCCATTCTCACAAAAAATGTAAAATAGAATTGACTTAAAGCATTAAATCTTATAGCACTAGTGGACCCTTACAACTAAGAACTTAAGAGGTGAACTTCTACCTAATTAAGTTTGGAAAATAAGACTTCCACCTAAATTACCCTAAAATCTACCATAAAACCTCCTTATATCTCTTTTTCTTAAATTGTTGGATGATAATACCTTCCTAAAATCTCTTAGATTTAAAGTTCTAAACCTTTCTAGTGAAATCAAATTTAATAAGTATGCCTAATTCAGCCATTCTTTCTTGTAATTATATATAATAACGCTTCAGGGCCCACGTTGTTTAATAATTATATTATTTGTAAATAAAAATATTTATACATATTTAATGATTTGTAAATTAATATTAACATAAAATTCATTACATAATCATAATTTTAAATATTTTAGTGCACACTTAAAAAATTAAATATCACGTTAATAAAACTAAATAAAAATGAAAACTGATGTACCGTAGAGATTTATTATAATATTATTAGAAAAAGTTTGATCATTTTTCCTTAAATCTGTAAACTCAACTTAAGAGAAAAAAAAAATTATCTGGTAAAAAAATCTAAATAGAATAGTCCTATATAGAAAGAATCATTAGGTCAAGCAACCCTCTTAACAAAAACTTAATTAGTTGGAATTGAATAGAACAGAAAATGACTCATGCCAAACGCGGCCAATTTGAAAAATACATGTACCATATAAGTAAAATAAAAACATAGCCCAAACCACTACAGTAAGGGTTTCAATGCTGGGCTCAGGCTAAGCCCAAATATGATCAAGCATACAATACCAAATTAGTCTTCAAGTTCTAGTTCTCAAAATGAAAAAATCTTATAAAATGTTTAACAATGATTCTTAGTT
Organism: Sextonia rubra; assembly: GCA_037013555.1. Lineage (NCBI taxonomy): Eukaryota > Viridiplantae > Streptophyta > Magnoliopsida > Laurales > Lauraceae > Sextonia > Sextonia rubra. The sequence goes on along the minus strand of JASUAD010000018.1, from coordinate 11,802,957 downwards.
ACAAATTTTAAAACTAAATTACATATCACTACAACAAAATGCACTTTTATTGACGCAAAAATGCATCAGGAAAAGTCACATATGCGTTGATAAAGACTTTTGCTGATGGAAGAAATTGCATCTGCAATTCACCGTTTGGAGTGACTTTTTCTAACGCAATGCCTTGTGTTAGCAATACTTTTTGCAACACAATGCCTTACATCGGCAATACTTTTTCCAACGCATTGCCTTGCATCAGCAATACTTTTTCTGGTGCAATGCCTTGCGTCGTGAATAAGTTTTGCAAAGTCATTTGGCATCGAAAAAATATTTTTTAATAAATCATATATTTGCCTTGTGCCGACGCATTTATTCGGTGGCAATACTTTTCCCAATGACACTATACGTCAGGAAAATATTTAAAAAAAACATATATTAGATTTGTACCGACACATTAATGCGTCAATAAAAACCATTTCCGATAAAAGATTGCCTCAACATAGGTTGTCAAAAGGGACTTCTGCAGACACATTAATGCGCCATCAAAAACCATTTTTGAAGATAGATTGCTCGGCACAAGTTATGAAAAGGGACTTTTGCTGACGCCATAGTGCATCGGCAAAGGTCTTAAATCTAAAAGGTTTTATTTGTTTTTCAGTGTTCCCACAAATTTTGACCTTTCACCCTGTACCAACCAATTTAGGTAACCCAACCATGCACATCTCAATATCAAGCCATCCAACTAACAAACTCAATCTAAAAAATCAATCATTCCACCATATAAACAATACATATAAGAAGCCATTACAAGTAAAATTTAGAAAAAATATGTAGGTTTTAAAGTACTAATATCATAGTTCAATATCCAAGAACCAAAAAGTATATCAAAGAACCAATTAATATCTAAGAACCACAAGGAATAAAGTATCAACAAAGACCACAACTATATCTCACAATCGAACGTACATAATGCAGCTGGCCCCATAAAGTCCATCAACCTGTGACAACAAATATAGTACATTATCAGTTTCTTATAATGAATTACAATATGATGTTCACGTATATTAAGAAAAGTCATTAGACTACTTAAATGTTTTCTATTCTAAGTCTATAGAATTGGTGTTTTTTTTCCTATTCCTAAACTGGGTGTCCCGTCGGGGCACAGTTAGCTCCTGCAAGTTTCCATAGTCCCAAGCGACGTGCTCGTACCATACTGCAAACTTTCCAGTCATTATTTGAGGATTTACCCCCTAACACCCTATTTTTCAATTTTAAATCCTAACAACTTGTGTTATAAGTCCTAAGAACTTTCTTTTTATGTTAACTAAAGTAGAAGAAAATAAAATTATATACTGACCAAGATATGTCGCATTCTAACCTCCACCAGATGAGCTACCTCCAACCGTATCAAGATCGAGAACTACTATCCCTGCTTGAGCTGCTAACTAGACTATAACTACCTCAAGTATAGCCTATCTCCTGGTATGCGAGCTATGATGCTGACTTGTTCAACTTGGGCCTTGGCTTGATCAACTATCTGCTACTTCAAGCTCCTCGCCTCAGTTGCACTTGAGGCTGCCCTTGAAGATGATGCCGACTTCGTTCGAATCCCAAATCCCATCAAATAGTCTTACCTCCTCCCAAGCACATCGGCAGCTATCTCCTCTTAAGTCATCGAGGATGTGAACTCGGGCTGCGATTGTGCAGCTGTCTTCTCTACTAACTGTGCCTGTCATTTTTGAATAGGTAGACCGATTAAAACTAAGAAAAGAAATAGTTCTTCGATTTAACAAAACCTATTTCAATATACATGACGTCGGCCCACTGTCTCGTCCAACCCAGTCATTCTTATTCTTGCTCCAATGGGTGTCCTTATAAAAGTCCAAGAAGGTGGGCTCTTGTCCACTGTTTGCTACCTGTCAATATATTACACGAACCAAAAAGACCTTAATCGAACATTAATAACTCACACAGAACTAAAGATTCTTAGAGGTGCACTTACAATGATGGACATGGTTGCTGGGAACGATTTGGACCTATATATATGGTTGGTGGTCAATGCCTTCTGACTATCTCGGGCTTTCTTTGACTTTTTCTACGAAAGGAAAATAAAGGAATAACAAAATGGATCGGTGGTATGTACATATATACATATATCAATAATTGAGATTAAAACAACTCAAATTACCTTCCATCTTTCAATCTCCCAATCATCGACCATCACGGCCCATTAATCTTCGTCACAAGGTGTAAGTGGATGAATCTTAGGACTAAGCACCCCAGAATCCAACAAAGCAATATAGTTTGCATGCAACTCACATTTCCAATCCCTATACCATCTTTGACACTTCTCCCTTAGGCATACATTAATTGTTGGATTATTAATATCACCATAGTCAAACTTTAGCTACAAATACAATCATAAAGCCACAAATAGTAAACATTAAACATTAAATATTATAACCATTTAGTAAATTATAATGTCTATATCATACTAATTACAATCACCTTCACCCTTCGTAGGATTGCCTCCTTAATCCCCTGAGGAATAGCGTCCCATCCAAAGTCCCTAATTGGTGCACTTTGCCGAATCTCTTTTCCAAACTCAATCGCAAAGGAAGTGGCATGTATTCTGTCATGCCCCAAATTTTTATTTTTGTGTCATAGCAGTCCGTTGGGTTTGAGTTGGGTTGAGTAGGGTAAATGGGTTAAGTAATCACTTTTGGGCCTTGGGTTTACGTTATTTGACCATTTTTGGCCAATAGACTCTTTTTAAAATTTCACAAAACTTACTAGAAAGTAGGGAGCCTTTCCTTGTAATTTAGAAAAACCCCCTTTCAATATAAACTCTTAGGGTTTTCCCCATTCTCCGATCCTTTTCCTTTCTTCTTCAACCAAACCCTAGAAGTTCTTTGGGGGGAAACTAATGTTGGACCTTCCTAGCTTGTTATTTAGATTTGCTTTTGGTTTCAAGATCAAGGCAAGTGGATAACTGTAAACAATGGCTTTTGGTTACCTGCAATATCTGTTGGTTGCTTGTTAGATAACATGCCTTTTGTTGGATTCTTTTTCGTTTAGATGTAAATTTATGATTCCTTCCTTTTTATACCATGATTTGATTAACAATAGAGAATAGATTTTTGTCTTTTACGTAAAATAGAAATTAAGATATATATTGTGTTTTTAGAAAAACAAATGGACGTTGCAGCACTGCAGCGCATGCCAGGGCAGCGGTGCTGCTTGGTTGCTGTTGGGCGCAGCAGGCCAGGCCTGCTGGCGGGCTGGGCCTGCTGGCAGGCGGGGTATGCTGCGGGCCACGGCTGGGCTGATGGCTGGCGGGTCTGGGCCCAATTGTTTTTAGAAAAAAAAGCATACGTATATATATGTAATTAGAACTTTTGATTATTAATTAGAATTGTTTAGAATATTATGAAGTGGTTAATGGTTTAGTTGGTCAATGAATATGTGGTTATATTAAGTAATTATTAAATTAGATGTGATTAAGATTTGATTGGGATTATTTATAAAAGTAGTTGGGGATTTTGTACTTGAGATTAATATTTTTTATTTAGATTGGTTACCAATTAACTAAGATGAAATTTAGGTGATTAAATCTTAATTAGAATGTATTTCTAATTCCAATTTGGGTTTTTGGTTTGGATTTACATTTTAAATTATAATCTGGGATTTGTACCTTTGTTTTGTATAAAATAATAAGGTGTATTTAGGCACAATGATGATAGTTAATGAATTAATTTTCCCTTTCCCTTTTGATTATAATTTGATTTAAATTCGGATTTGGAATTTGAACATCTTTTACCCAAATTGTAACACACACCAGATATACATAATTGGGTAAGATGAATCATGTCTTTTAGAAACGTCAGTTAAATGTTCATATAAGAATTGGACTAAATGTAGAATGAGAATGTAAGATTCGGGATGCACCACATGATAGGCACTAAAAGTAGGACATCGACATCGTGGACTCACATTTTTATTGTGATAGAGGGTTGATTCTCATGTGTATATTTAACCAACTATGACTATTAGGTGGTTTAGTGCTTATCCTCAGAGAATTTGAATTGACACACATTTATAATACACTTTCAAACTTTAAAGTCGAAATACTCAAATTGATATTGGTTTGAATATTGGGATTAAGGGTGTCATATCATGATTCATTCTGCATCTGTATATGTATGTATTTGTAAATATGCACATTTATAAATATATCTGACCGACTGCAGTTCAGAGGTGGACGTACGCCATTGGGTCAACGTGTACTATGGATTATAGCACACAGTTGTGCCTTCTATTATTATCTGCGGGATTACCCGATTCTGTTATCTGTATGCGAGACTACCCGTTTTTGTTATCTGTATGCGGGATTACCCTTTTCTGTATATTTATCAGCGAGAATACCCGTTTCTGTGCAATCATGCCATTGGGGTTTGCATCTAATATATTTCGGGTCATAATGAATACTTATATTTAATTCAGTTGATTAATCCATTGCTTGCAGTTTACCCTCTTGCCAGATTATGTCAATCTGACCCACTACTTTTAGTGTCTAGGTTCTGTTACCAGTGCCGAACCGGAGGGTCAGGCGATGCAGGAAATTCCGCCAGATGGCGGAATTGTTGAGTGGAGCACCGATGACATCATCTGAGGTGCCGTAGTGTGGTGCAGAGATTGAAAATCTTATATTATGTAATAAGGCCATGTTTGGGCGATTAGGTTATTAATTTTAAGTTTATTTGTTTTGAAATTATAATCTTAATTGTTATGCTTCGAAGCACTTGACATTGATTTCGTTATTAATAGAATTGTTACATGGTTGTTATATGATATTTATCTGCGATGAGTTTGGATTTCAGTTCCACGTGTGATTATGGTTGCCTGATCACCAAGCATAGCCTCACGAAGGACTTTGATCCACCCGGAATTGGGGCCCGTACTGTTTATATTAGAAAATTTTTAATTAGCCCCAATTCTCACACCCCTGGAACCGGGTTTGGATCTGGCTCAGTTTTGGGGGCGTGACATATTCCCTCTACTGCACCACTCGACTAGGGGATCGGAATTGGGATGGGACCACCAAGTGTCTTCACTAACTTCTCTGTGCTATAGCCCTTAGTCTTGCCTCATACACGTCTTAAGGCCAAGGATGGGCTTGATGCTCCTAAGAACATAATGTTATTTTCAATGGTATACATAAAACATTGATCACATCTGAATTTTGTATGCAAAATTAGTCATGAATTTCTTACCTATGTTGCTGGTGACCGTAGGATGACTAAAAAGAGGTGCACCCGACTAGGCAGCAGGCGTAGGCTCACCCGATTGCGCAGGAGGGGTAGGCTCATTCTATGCTACTTGGGTCGGCCGAGTAAGTGGATGCTCGGTGGGTCCCTCTGGCTAGGCAGTATGAGTATTAGGATGGCATGAAGAAGCTTGTAGAAAACCTCGAAACTTCTTTGTCGGAGGCATATTTTTGATCTGCTATAATAGCACAAAATAAACTCATGTTTTAATATATCAATAAATAACATGAATGGAAAACTTATATTAAATGGATAATGCACAATAATTCGTTAGAGTAATGCAAAAAACACAAGTAAATGGATAATGTTCAACTCACCTTATGGCCTTGAAACCTAAGCAACTCATCATCCCCATTAATGTCAGCATCTTCACTCGAGGAACTTAGCCCTTCATCACCCTTGAGTGGTCTATATTCCTCGTCATCATTATCTTTATTTACTATCTATTTTCCCAACCCTCTTATACTAATATCTGATTTAAAAGAACCAAAAACCAATCTGGTAAGGTGTTGTAACCTCATATCACTCATTCTCACCACATTCTGCTCAAATCGTCATCTTCCTATCCTTTTTGACTTGAGTCATCTTTTGGGACAAATACCCTAGTTTGACCCATAATTTCTTCTTTTGGGGCATATTTGGTAACTTTGATATATAAATTGACAAAGAATGTGAATTAAATAGTTAAACACGCATAATTTAATATATAAAAAAAACATGAATAAAATGAAAACCAATGCCATCAAACATAAACCAAGAATTTTAAAAATTTAGAACATTTGTAGATTTACAAATTAGAAAACTAATGCTATATATCTTAGTCCATATCAGGATCCACATCAAGATCTAACTGACTATGCAGTTCATCTTCAATAGAATCTAAATATTCTGCCATTGTATCATCCTCATCATCACTATGCTCCAATATTGGCTCATCATTTTGTATGTTCTCGGTATCAACTCCATCCTTAGAGTAATACACATCTGTATCTTCGACGAGGATCGGGACATCATTAGGCCTGATTTCTTGCCGAAACGGATCACTAGCCACATCATCATCCTGAACTGGTACATCCCATACTCCTTAATGCCTTACCTATTGTAACACTCCGACCCAGCTTGACCTCGATATGGAAAAATGTGTTTACAGCCCATTTGATTCGTACTTTATCTATCTCTATTGGATATTTGCAATTCTGATGATTTCACAGGATTTCTGTACGTGATTCAGAACTTGACTTCGTGCATGTACGGCTAAGCCGTATGCCACTTACGGCTTAAAGTCCAGAGAGGGTAAAAATCCAGTTTTCCTCTACGGCTAGGGCACGGCTAAGCCGTGTATTGCACTACGGTTAAGCCGAACCTCAGCCGTGGCCCAGCCGTAGATCAATACAGGGTGCCTTTTTTTGAATTAACTGAGAGCAATTAATTTGTCGGACCTTCTACGGCCTAGCCACGGCTAAGCCGTAGAACAAAATACGGGTGAACCGTAACTGCGGATGAACAGGAAAGGGAACCGCGGTGGAGCCGCAGTGCATATTACGGCTACGCCGTAACATGCCTACGGCTAAGCCGTACGTTCACCTACGGCTAAGCCGTATCCACACTAGAATAATGAAGGACAAGGATAGGTGTAAGGGAAAGACCGATATGGCTTTCATGATAGAATGTAGAGCACCTAGACCTGCCCAACGGAATGTGATACAATGCGTGAATGATCTCGAGGGCTGCGAATCATTCATGTTCGTTATCCGGATGTTAAGCACCTCCCCATGGGTGTTGGTTTAAGGGGCTTCGTGCACCGCCGATTCAACGCAACACTAGACAATGGTGCATCAAATAACTTAAAACTATATCATCATGCACGGTTAGAAACACCAGATAATTAGATTAGAATTGGCTTGTAAATAAGATGATCCGATTTCGCATGATTTGTTGCATAACATATTGCATTCGATCATTGATCTCTACTCTCTGATATGATTACTTGTGTTCCGTTACATTCACGTTGTGGTTCTTGACCTTGAGTATGTATGTGTAATTTCACGTATAAGACATGTACACAGATATGCACGTATGATGTGTTTTTACGATCTACTCAGGGTTTTCATGATTGACTCTGTATGGTCAGGCACTACTTAGCCTCAGCCTTAGGATCCCGACGGGGTGAATTTGGTATAGTTTACATGGCCTTGCTGCAGTGAGGAAGCATCTTGGGGAACCGGACCCCAGGAAACCGAGACCCATTGTACCCTGGCCCGGACAATGGTGTTCTTTGCACGATACAAGATCCCTCTTTTGGGAGCATATGGCAATGTAGTAGCCACTAGTTATGTACACTGCATGTATCCATTGATTTGCATAGCATATTTCTTTCTTGCATGACAACCTAGTATACGAAAATGCCTTATTTAATTTACATGATGTTCTTTATTCTAGTAGACACAGCGTGTGTTAACTTGTTATGGTTTATACTTTGCTGAATCGTCATATTCATAGTTGTTTTTTGTATTGCAGGCCCAGATACCCCTGCCGAACCCTCGCCGGTCGGCCAGACTCCAGATGAGACCCCCGAGGCCCCATCAGGCCTAGAGGAGTGGATGTGATCACTCCATGGGAGAGCGTTCTTGACATGCATGGCATTGGAGTCTTGTTTCTTGTTTTGAGGATCTTCATACTTGTATATGTCATGATTGGTCATGATTGTATATATTATTTTGTCTATTTTGTAAGACCTTCACATGTAATTATGTCAGTTCTTTCTTCGTATTCTCTTCTTGCATTGTTAGTTTGATGTTTCTGATATTTATAGCTTCCGCGTACATGTTTGGCATGTGTGAATGTTCCCCTATGCGTGTGTATTTAGACTCGGTCTACGTGTACATACACGAGAGTACGTGTGTCATTAGGTTTGGCTTTTGCTAACCCCCGAACCCTTGGCTCAAGATGTGACCCCTATTCTACGACTTTCCAATTTGGGCCTAATTTTGTATCATTAGGTAGAAGACTTGCTTCAGCCGATCTAGTAGGACAAAGGGATCATCCTCATACTATTTATGCATGATGTCAATGCTTGTGACGTTTGTATCAGACTGTATCTATTTCTACCACTGGTGTTGTACCACTTACATTCAAACAGAACCACTTTACCCCCATGTAGGTACTTCATTTCCCAAACTTTGTGTAAATATCCATAGAAGTCAATCATCTTCCCATCATGCTCCCCTTCCATGACCAACCCACTATTCTGACTCTTTCGACGATTCTCATAGTCTTTAGTGTGGAATCCGATGCCATTGCAAATGCACCCTTAATGAAAATTGACTATAACATCAAGACCATTTGCTAATGACCACAATTCATCTGTGGCTTCCGGCAAACCTTCATTTCGCAATTGATTCATCTACATATATAGATAACATAGTGCAAGTGTATTAAGTTAACGTCAATTTTAGTTTAATAATAATTAGCATTAAACCTTACACGATGTTTGAACCATCTCAGGAATTCTTCTCATTGTATTTGAGTTACATCACGTCCTCTTTGATTTTATACAATCTTCTTGTGTTCCCTACCCAAACAACTAATAAGCATAGGAAGAAAACATAAAGTCTACAAGTTATGAATATAAATACAGGTTTTTCAACTAAACCACATACTCAAGATACAGCTCGCACTCAGAACTATTATACAACAGAAACCACTGAGCCATGTTGCGTTCTTTCTAGGACACATCGGGGCTTTTGATCGGTCCGAAAGGACGAACACTTTGAGTGAAGAGTGACATCCCAAGGCCATGTTCGCCACCACCATAATTTCGCTCTTCTCGATCATTCCCTTTGAGATACATTGAGTAGAAAATGAGGCACTCTTTAACAATGTAAGTCTCAGCAATCGAACCTTCTGGGCGAGGTCAGTTGGTAACGTACCCTTTCAAAGTCCTGAGAAATCTTTACACAAACAACAATTAAAGTTAAGGTCACATATGCAAGACATGTAGAGTAGTATGTAATTACTAAACAAATTGATTAGTAACAAGTACTTCTCGATCAAGCACATCCATCGATATTGAACTGGCCTAGCAAACATGGCCTCACACAGTAGGTGAACCGCTAGATGAACCATCATATTGAAGAAAGCCGGAGGAAATATCTTCTACAATTTGCATTGTATGAGTACAATGCGTTCCTCCAACTTTTTTAAAGTACTCATTTTTAATGTTTTCGAGCAAAGGTCCTAGAAGAAACTCCCTAATTCAAATAGTGTTGTGCAGACCTCATTGTCCACGTAACCGCGAAGGCCAATCAGAAGTAAATGTTGCAGAAGGACATGACAATTGTGGCTTTTCAGGCCTGACAGTTTACCATTTTTCGAACTCACACACCTTGACAGGTTCGTTGCATAACCATCTGGGTACTTGATGAATTTTAAGAACTCAAAAAAAACCCTCTCATTCTTTTGGGAGCAATGTGTAGAACACCCGAGTCTTCTTAACCATTGAGCCATCGGCACTCCTTTCTAGATACAACTGTAGCCTTATGCCCATATCCTTAAATCATCACGAGTTTTTTTTTGTGTCCTTATTCTTCTTGTCTACGCCAAAGACCATTCCAACAATAGCTTCACATATATTATTCTCAACATGCATCACATCAAGGTTGTGCCGAAGATTAAGGTTCTTCCAGCATGGTAACTCAAATAGTACGCTCTTCTTCATCCAATTCAAATCTCTGGAGTCACAGGGCCTTTTCTTGTTGGCAGGATGCTTACCAAACCTAACTTCCGGTAGTCGATCCAACTGATCTAATAGCTTTTGCACAGATATCTCTAAAGATTTCTTCTTATGCTCAGATTGACTATTAAAGGCCTTACTTCTTCTCCAGGGATGCCTCTCAAGCAAGTAAACTCAATGGCCTGTGTACCCAATCTTATTTCTCAATTTGTGCGATATGGAATCCTCATTGCAAGGGAGACAAGCTTTGTAACCCTTTGTGCTCCACCCGAACAAGTTACCATATGCAGGGAAGTCATTTATGGTCTATATTACAGCTGCATGCATCCTGAATGTTTGTTCACTGTGGGCATCGTAGGTTAGAACACCATTTCACCACAACTCTTTCAGTTCATCGACCAACGGCCTCAAAAAAACATCGATATTATTCCCCTGTGCCTCCAGTTCAGGAATAAGTAAGGACATCATGAAAAAAGGCTCTTTCATACACATCTAGGGTGGCATGCTATAGGGCATCAATATGATAGGCCACATGTTGTAAGAAGTGCTCATATTACCAAAAAGGTTGAACCTATCAGTGGCGAGGCCCAGCCCCACGTTACGGATCTCCCGAGCGAACTCTGGATGCCTCAAATCGAAATCTCTTCACTCCTTATAGTTGACCAGATGCCTCCCTAGCCCGTCATTCTTACAACAATCTTTGTACCATCTCATTTCTGTGGTTGTTTTCTTGGACATGAACAATCTGTACAACCTTGGTATAATTGGAAAGTAACGCAGAATCTTGTATGGGATCTTTTTCCCTTTGCCTTCTTTGATCTTGTACCATCCTCTCCACATATAGGACATTTCTTTAAGTGTATGGTCTCCTTCCAAAAAAAGTGCACAATTATACTGACATCCATCGATGAGCTCATATCCCAAGCTCAAGTTACGCAATAACTTCTTGGGCTCATAGATTGACCCAGGAACCAAATTACCTTCTGGTACGAGGTCCTTACAAATTTCCAAAACCCTGTTGAACGACTTATTGCTCCACCTGCAATCTACCTTTACTTGCAGTATCTTAATGACAAACTCCAGCAAAGTGAAGTTCTTACAGCCTGTGTACAACTCACGTTGAGAAGCTTCCAATATTTTATCAAAGTTAAATGCATCCTCTCTCTGGATACTATCATCCTCCATGTAAGTGCCCCTATAATGGTCGTCTAGCATTTCTAGATATTGGTCCCGATCCTCATCGTCGCTCTCATCATCATTCACATCTAATTCATCATGTGGGTTCACTGCATTTTCTCCGTGGTGTAGCCTTGTCATGTAAGATAACATAATCCCCCATTGGACCAAATGAACTCTCACAGTTTCAAATTCATGCCAATCAACGTTTAAGCATCTATTACATAGACACCAAGTCATAGTACCCCCATTTGTATTTGCCCTCTCAAATTCAATAAATGAGTCCACCCTGTCTTGATATTGTTGACCTACTCTCTGATTAACCAGTGTCATCTAACTTTTGTCCATATCTAATCACATGGAAAACTATATAATCAAGCAGTTGAAGAATGCAAATTGAAGGTATTGCTAATAGGCCTCAATAATGTAATGTATATTTCCAATTACATCAAAGGGGAAGAAGAAGGAGAAGAAGAAAAAGAAGAAGTAAGGCAAAAAAATATAGCCTCAATAATACAATCAAAAGAAAAACCAATATTAACATTTTGGTTGCATCTAGATCTTCTTTTCTCTACAATTCCATAAATTGATATGGGTGCAAATGGCCCACAAGGCTATGTCCAAATTGCTTTCATGAGCATGCGCCCACTCCAAAAACTTATATCTCAACCTTAATTTAGTAGCCTTCGTTGTCTAGCAAGTGGGCCCAACATGGGGTATTAGGTGAATATTTAGCAACATTGTTTGTGTCTCTCTCTTTTTTTTTTTTTTAATCTAATGCTATTCGTTACTTTCTTAATGTGTGACACCTCTTCAGGTTCCCTATATATCGTGGTCCTCACCATAGCTAAAAGATCATATAGCCATAATCTCCACTTTAGTAAATTGATTTGCCTAGATCAAAAAAGCATGGAATAAACCTTGGTACATGTTTTAGAATGTGATGGCCCATTTAAAGAAGTCAATGGACTGGAAGTTTTAAAAAGTCTTACAAGAGTAAAAAGTTTCCAAGAGTAAAAGGTTTTCTTTTTTTTTTTCACTGTCACTTTATTTCTATGTTACTTAAAAAATGATATCATAAGTGTACGTTCTACTAAAATTATGAAAAAAATGGGTTTTTAGATCTTAATGAGTAGTCATTAATAGTAAATTTTGTTTTCCAAGATCTAATCATGCTATAAAAAAAATGTTTTCTCATTGTTTTGAAGTAAGACCCATGACATCATGGGTTTATGGCAAGACCATATAAAAAAAAAGCCTAAAGTCAAGTGACTTTGATGATTTTTTTATGTTTTATTATTGATATGTGGACCATTAATCATATTTATAAGTCCTAAACATCTACTATCACAAATTTCAACCATTGATTAACTTGGAGATTACTAGTGATGGTGTGGACTGGGCTTCTAAATAGATTGGTCAGGTGGGCCTAACCTGAAATTGAATTGGAATTGACCCGATAGTGGGTCATCTTCTTCCCAACGTATAGTCTAGTTTTGCAAAAACAAAACCCCTGTTGTAGGCTAGGTTTCTCTGTGGCAATATGCAGTGATGGAAGGGTGGCCAGAGATTGTGCGACAGTGATGTCAGTCCTCCGGCATCCTTTGCAGCTGCTCCAGCGATAGTGAACAGTGGACAACTCTCTACTATATCCCTAGTTTCAGGCAAGTGATTTTGCTACCCTCTCTATCAAGCTTGAAAGAGAATGAGCTCTGGCTAGGATTAAGTTAGTTAGATTAGATTCTACTTCTTTTTTATCCCGATTGCAAAATTAGTCCACATCTTTGGACTCATTTTCCGTTTGAGTCAATAGTGCATCTTCCATCTACTACTCCTGTTGATTTGCTTATCAACATTCGTTGTAAATGTGTCAAGTTGGCTGAACGCTATGTCCCTCATTTATTTGAGATCCCTACGGATCTCGGTTTGCGATGGTTACCATGTTAGGATGACGAGCATGTACTATAAAAGAACAAAAAAACAATAACAAGGCCGAGAAGAATAGATCATTATCATCCATGAATCTAAAATCGATATAAATCAGAGAGAAAATAAGAGGAACATAGGGGGCACATACTAGAACTTGAAATTAGAGATGCGTTGGATGATGGGGTGGAAGAGTTCAGGAGAAGATGCTGTTTTGACGATAAATTTCTATGGGTGAAGATGTTGTAAACCTAGATATATATTAGGGGTGACGATATAAATCATGTGAAGTGGAACGATTATAAACCTAGATATATATTAGGGGTGGAGAATTCCACCGCAATTTGATCTACTTCCTTATTAAGATTATATGGGATTTAGTTAATTTTGCTACTAGATTAATCAAGAGGGGCACAAGCTATTTAAATTTTATTTGTTTAAAGACCTTAAAAACAAAGGGAAATCATGAGTAAACAACGCATGATTTACACCGATCAATATTCCATCTAATCCTTGTTGACACAAAAAAATAAAACAAAATTACATATGTCACAAGGGTTTACAGTAACACATTCCAAGCTCGGTGTCACAACTCGAGCCCAGGAGTTCGGGTGTTAGCAAAAACCTAACCAATGATACACGTACTCCCGTACCTGCACACTTAGACTCAGTCCAAATGTACAAGTACAAGGGAAGATTCACGCGTGCAAACATGTACGCGGAAACTGTAGATATCAAAACATCACAACATAATATGTAGGAACAGAGTAGAAAACCAGAATTTACATACATCATATCTGACAGCGTTACAAAATGAGACAAAATACTATATACAACTCATGAATGGATGTAAGCCTGATAGATCTCAAAAGAATAAAGGCTCGTATACAAAATGAGGACTTGACGCTCTCCGAAAGGAGGGATCACACCCACTCCTCTAGCGCGGACGGGGCCTCGAGGGTCTCTCCTGCAATCTAATTGACCGACGTGGGGTCGGTCTAGGTATCTGAGCCAGCAACACCAAGGACAAAGTATGAATACAACGATCCAACAAAGTATAAACAGTAACAAGATAACACATGCTGTCTCTAATCAAATTAAAGAACAGAAGTAAATCATAACATGTCAATGCTTGTAAACTAAGCAATCGTGCGAGAAATACAGCATGTTCTAGTGAATAAAAAATATATACACTGTACATAACTAAGCGGCTACTACACATGCCATATGCTCCCAAATGAAGGATCTTGTAAACATGAGGAGAACACCATTGTCCGGGCCAGGGTACAAATGGGTTTCGGGTTTCCTGGGGTCCGGATTCCCCAAGACGTGTCCTTACTGCAGCAAGGTCATATAACTATACCAAAGTCACCTCGTCGGGATCCTATGGCTGAGGCAGAGTAGTGCCTGACCATAGTGAATCAATCATGTGCTACACCTCGAGTCAAACATGCCAACAAGTATATCATACGTGCATAATTGTGCTCAACATACGTGTATACTCAAGGTGTAATAAACATATCAATTAATCCATCAAGTGACGTGTAGACGAAATCACATAATCATGTTAAAAAATGAAGGTCAATACTTGACATACAAGATGCAATGCAATGAATCCATATCGAGTCAAGGGTACTTACAATCCAACCCTATTCCAGTTATGCAGTGTTTCTAACCGTGCATGTTGATATAGTTTTAAGGTCTCCGATCTATTATTGTCTAGTGTTGCATTCCACCTGAGAGTACACCGAAATTCCTTAAACCAACACCCATGGGAAGGTACTTAACCGCTGGATAACGAACATGAATGATTCGCAACCCTCGAGATCATTCACGTAATAGGCTCACAGTCCATTGGCCAAGTCATGGTTACCTACCTTCTAGGTCCAAGGCCCTATTAAGTCACCTTTCTTTGCTACCCCTTTCACCTGTACATTTCTCTCAGCTCTGCCATAGGAGACCTTACGGCTCAGCCGCAGGTTCCTTACGGCTTCGCCGTAAGAGAGGACACGACTTAGCCGTGGTGACGCCGTAGAAGAGATGCAGATTTGCATACTCTCAGTTATTTTTAGGAACACCATGTATTGACCTACAGCTGGGTCACGGTGGGGCTTACGGCTTAGCCGTACTACATGTTACGGTTTAGCCGTAGCACAATTCACGGTTCAGCCGTGAATGTGCAGGGCCAATTTTCTGAAGTGATTACAAAATAACTGGAAACGAAGGAAACAATGAAATCAAAAGAGAAGAACTAAGCTCAACTGGTTGTAAACATGCTGTATATATAAGATCATGAAAAATCATTTCAATCACACACACATACCATCATGGGTTCATACAAGTTATGCTTATACTTGCCTCAATCCGATTTTAACACTCCATTTGTTGTCCTTAGGCTCAAATCACGACCAATCACATCCCACAGCTACCGTGCATGAAAAAAGAGAGAAAAAACTCATGAGCCTAATCATGGAGAACAAGAAAGGAAGGGAGAAGAGGATGCCCAGCCATGCTTACCGTGAACCTCACGACTCCAAGCTCTCTTTTGTCTGCTGGTTTGAATCAAAAGGAGAAGGAGAAATCGAGAGAGAGAGAATGCTCACGAGAGAGAGAAAAACTGAGAAGAAGATGGAAGAAAATAGCATCGGTGAAGGGATTATATAGGATAAGGTTGAGGGGAATTTACAACCAAGTCCACTTGCTTAAGGCCATTTACAGTTCGAGTCAAATCTAGGTCCAACGGAACCATGCGACATCTTTTGCCATTGACACAGTTACAGCATTTAACGAGCTCAACAAGATACACGTGTTGACACCAAGATGATGCATAAATGATGAGATCTTGGAAAAATGCAAATTACGAAAAAGGGCTTGGGCTACCTAAACCAGGTCAAACTTAACCCAACTACCTATCCATGACTCACAACAAAACTAAAACAAGAATAGAACACCATTAGCAACAAAAACAACATTAATTAGTCGCTAAACTAGATCAAGCTGGGTCGGGGTGTTACATCCTCCCTTGCTTAAGAATCATTCCGTCCTCGGAATGAGTGCACATACACACTACAAATACCTGAGTGAATAGATCTGGGTACTGCCGCACCATCTGCTCTTCCAACTCCCATGTAGCTTCATCTGGACTATGATGTTCCCACAGTACTTTGACCCACCGCATGGTCCTGGTGCGAAGTATCTGCTCTCGGGTACCCACGATATGGAGCGGTTGCTCAACGTATGTAGCACTCGGCTGGATCTGTACCTCATCATAACGAATGACGTGGGACGGGTCATGAATATACTTCCGAAGCATCGAAACATGGAAGACATCATGCACTCTTGAAAACTCCACTGGAAGAGCTAGTCGATATGCTAAATCACCAATCCTGCTCTTAATCTCGAACGGTCTAACATATCTAGGAGCTAACTTGCCTTTCTGACCGAAATGGATCGTCCCCTTCATCAGCGAGACCTTCAGAAAAACCCACTCACCAATCTGAAACTCCAATGGTCTTCGGCGAGTGTCTACATAACTCTTTTGTCTCGATCGAGCAACCTTCAGATTCTCAATAGCTTTCTGCACTTTCTCTGTCGTCTCGGCGATGATTGTCGGCCCGTGAAAACTCCGCATACCAACTTCTTCCCAACAGATTGGGCTCCTGCACTTGCGGCCGTACAAAACTTCATATGGCGCCATCCCAATACTCTTATGGAAGCTATTGTTGTAGGCAAATTCACACAACGAAAGATGAGTATCCCACTCTCGCTCAAAACTCAACACACTGGCACGCAAAATGTCTTCCAAGTCTGAATCGTCCGCTCTGATTGCCCGTCCGTCTGTGGATGATAAGCTGTGCTGAAACTCGACTTCGTCCCCAAAGTTTCTTGGAAAGCTCTCCAGAACGACGAAAAAAGCGGCTGTCATGATCCGACACAATCGAAACTGGCGTACCATGAGTCTGACGATCTCATCCACGAACTTCCTCGCCATCTCTGAAAGGGTCATACCCTTCCGAAAAGGGATGAAATACGCTGATTTCGTCAAGCGATCAATAATAACCTAAATGGCGTTGTTCTTCCTGCTCGTCGGAGGAAAACCTAAAACGAAGTCCATGGTGATATGCTCCTACTTCTACTGCGGTATATGCAAGGGATGCAACGAACCTGGAGGTCTGTGATGATTTGCTTTCACCTTCTGGCAAGTCAAACATCGAGCAACAAATCCAGCTATGTCTCTCTTCATATTATTCTACCAGAAGCGATCCTTGAGGTTCCGATACATCTTCGTGCTCCCTGGATGCACTGCATATCGCGCACAGTGTGCTTCGTTCATCAACTTGTCCTTGAGATCATCGACTGCTGGGACACACAACCTGCTTCGAACATAGAGCACACCATCTTCCAATCAGAAATCTGGTCTGTCGCCAATGTGGTCACGAATGCGCTTCAAAGTGATATCTTTAAACTGCCTGTCTTTCATCTGCTGAATCATCTCAGGCTGAAAAGCTAGCGCACTAGCTAAGGTCACATACTCATCGACCAATCTCACCTCCACTGGCTTATCCTGCATCGACAAAAGAAAACAGCTCAGCAATTGTACAGACTCCGCCCTCCTACTGAGAGCATCTGCCACCACATTCCCTTTCCCTGGCTGATATTTGATCGGAAAATCATAATCCTTCATCATCTCAAGCCATCTACGTTGTCTCATATTCAATTCCTGCTGCGTGAATAAATACTGCAAGCTGTGATGGTCTGAATGAACCTCAAATTTCACACCATACAAATAATGTCGCCAAAGCTTCAATGCAAACACAATGGCTGCCGGTTCTAAATCATGAGTGGCATAGTTCTTCTCATGCTCTCAAAGCTGCCTTGATCCATAGGCAATGACCTTTCTGTGCTGCATCAACACACAGCCTAAACCAACTCGGGAAGCATCTGAAAAGATCACAAACCCTTCACTTCCATCTGGCAAAGCTAGCACTGGGGCCGTCGTCAACTTATCCTTCAAAGTCTGAAAACAAGCTCCACACCCCTCAGTCCAGACAAAAGGCACATTCTTCCTAGTCAACTTCGTCAAAAGGGAAGAGATCTTAGCAAAATCCTAGACAAAACGATGATAGTAACCTGCTAGTCCAAGGAAACTCCGAACCTCTGTCACTGACGTAGGGTTAGGCCAATTCACCACTGCCTCTATCTTAGATGGATCAACTGCCAATCCTTCTCGTGAAATGATATGACCAAAAAATGCTACCTGCTCAAGCCAAAATTCACACTTCGATAATTTAGCGTACAATCGGTGTTCTCTCAACTGGGTCAAGGCTTTCCTCAAGTGCTCTCTATGCTCCTCTATAGTCTTCGAATAGATCAAAATATCATCAATGAAAACAACTACAAACTGGTCCAAGAAAGGAGCAAAGATCTGATTCATCAAAGCCATAAACGCTGCAGGTGCATTAGTTAATCCAAAAGGCATCGCGAGGAATTCATAATGTCCATACCGAATCCTGAAGGCAGTTTTGGGGGTATCTTCTTCCCTAACTCTCAATTGGTGATAGCTTGATCTCAAATCAATCTTAGAAAAATAAGTTGCACCATGAAGCTGATCAAACAACTCATCAATCCTGGGTAAAGGATACTTGTTCTTGATCGTCACTTTGTTCAGCTGCTGGTAATTAAGGCACATCCGAAAAGTACCATCCTTCTTCTTCACAAATAACACCGGCGCTTCCCAGGGTGAAATACTCGGATGAATAAAACCCTTATCCAAGAGCTCCTGCAACTGCTTCTTCAATTCTGACAACTCATCTGGAGCCATGCAATACGGAGCTTTACTGATCAGAGCCGTACCTGAAACTAAATCAATCACAAACTCTACATCTCGCACCGGAGGTAAAACTGGAACCTCACCCAGAAAAACATTCGGAAAATCACACACCACCGGTATCTATCGCAGCTGCTGCACACTTGCCTTCTCCGAAATAAAGGCAATGAAGCCTTCACACCCCTTGCGTATCAACCGATCAGCCTTGCACGCAGAAATCACACGCCTGGGGCATCTCTCCTGATTGCCCTTAAAACGGAAGCCCTTGCCTAAATCGAAGAAGATCGTCATGTTGTAACAGTTAACACAGGCACGATACCGCGCAAGCCAATCCATCCCAAGGATCACGTCGAAGTCTAACATAGACAACAAAATCAAATCAACTGGCAACGATGACCTGCAATCTGCACGTCGTAATGGGGGTAGTACAAACTACACTCCACTCTCTTGCCAACTGGGGTAGACACCACCAACACATAGGGCAACGGCTTCGGTGGTTGCTGAAACCACTCAGCAAAAAGAGGTGCTACGTATGATCGCGTAAAGCCTGAATCGAACAGAACTAAAGCCTCAACTCGCGAAACCAAAATAGTACCTTTGACCACCTGCGGATCCTCAGCACTCTTATGGGAAGCAGTATAGACGCGAGCCGTCTGATGTGGCGATCTCGAACTGGAACGAGCTGGCTGGGACTTGCTCGGAACTGTCGATCCTCTGGGCTTGCCCGATGATGCCACACCAGAAGCACTAGATGATGGAGGCTGAGAAGGCTTGAACTGGGGACAATTTAGCAGCCTATGCTCCTTAGAACCACAAATAAAGCAAGCTTCTGCCTTCCGCCAATACACTTCTGTCCTGTGGCCCTTGCCACAATGCTCGCATGTCACACTCGTGTAGCTGGAAGTGCCCTGCGGACTTCTCATCTTCTTCTACGCCTGTCCCCGAGCATTGAATGGCGGTTGCCTCTTCGGATCAACTGCTCTCTCAGCTTGGTGGATAGCCTCAGCAAAATAGGCCCTATCCACTGCATCATCAAAGGTCACTGGTCGCTGAAAGGCAGTCACATGGTGCATGTACCGAGGATGCAGACCTTCCACAAACCGGTTCACCTTCTTCTCTTCGGTGCTGATCATATCTAGAGCAAAATGCGACAACTGAGTGAACTGATTCACATACTCTGCCACCAACCTCTGTTGCTGGCGTAGAGCTAAGAACTCAACTTCCTTGGCTCTCTGTACATGGGCTGGAATGAACTTCTTCTGGAACTGCCTCTTGAATGTTTCCCACATCGTAGCACTTAGAAGATCTCTGTAGGAGTCCTTCACACTCTTCCACCAGGTCTTCACAACATCTCTGAACATAGAGGCTGCCAACCCAACTCTCTGCCTGCTCATACACACAACAGTCTCGAACAGATCATCTGTCTGCTCTAGCCACTGCTCCGCCTTCAATGGCTCTTCTGTCCCTAGAATTTCGTAGCTCCTCGCTTGCGAAATTTGTCATAGAGGGCATTCGGGTCATTCTCCTTTGGCTGGAAGACCACCTGTTGCTCAACATGAGACTGGGCTGGTGCTTGGCTCTGCCTGTCTAAGATAATCGCTACTTGTGCCTGTAGATTCTGCATCGACTGTGCTTGAGCCTGGAGAGACTGTGATTGAGCCTGGATGGACTAAAATAACATGAGGATGCGTTCGTCGGTACTCATTGCCTACGATGACGGTGCTGACCCACTTTCATTGTTCCCGGGATTATTTGGAGTACCTGAGCCAAACGCCATCTCCTGCAAAATGAGGAAGGTTGCTACACAACATAAGCAATTCACATACATACTAGTCCCTGAAACGAGAAAGGTAGCGAAATAAAAGCGTATCCTCACCACGTTCCTACATGCCTACATGCTTATTCTCTAGAACAAAGACGCTCTGATACCATACTATACGTATGTCACAACCCGAGCCCAGGAGTTCGGGGGTTAGAAAAAACCTAACCAATGACACACGTACTCCCGTACCTGCACACTTAGACCCGGTCCAAATGTACACGTACAAGGGAAGATTCACGCGTGCAAACATGTACGCGAAAACTGTAGATATCAAAACATCACAACATAATAAGTAGGAACAGAGTAGAAAACCAGAATTTACATACATCATATCTGACAGCATTACAAAATGAGACAAAATACTGTATACAACTCATGAATGGATGTAAGCCTGATAGATCGTATACAAAATGAGGACTTGACGCTCTCCGAAAGGAGGGATCACACCCACTCCTCTAGCCCGGACGGGGCCTGGGGGGTCTCTTCTGCAATCTGACTGGCCGACGTGGGGTCAGTCTGGGTATCTGAGCCTGCAACACCAAGGACAAAGCATGAATACAACGATCCAGCAAAGTATAAACAGTAACAAGATAATACATGCTGTCTTTAATCAAATTAAAGAACAGAAGTAAATCATAACATGTCAATGCTTGTAAACTAGGCAACGTGCGAGAAATACAGCATGTTCTAGTGAATCAAAAATATATACACTGTACATAACTAGGCGGTTACTACACATGCCATATGCTCCCAAATGAAGGATCTTGTAAACATGAGGAGAACACCATTGTCCGGGCCAGGGTACAAAAGGGTCTCGGGTTTCCTGGGATCCAGATTCCCCAAGACGTGTCCTTACTGCAGCAAGGTCATATAACTATACCAAAGTCACCCCGTCGGGATCCTAAGGCTGAGGCAGAGTAGTGCTTGACCATAGTGAATCAATCATGTGCTACACCTCGAGTCAAACATGCCAACAAGTATATCATACGTGCATAATCGTGCTCAACATACGCGTATACTCAAGGTGTAATAAACATATCAATTAATCCATCAAGTGACGTGTAGACGAAATCACATAATCATGTTAAAGAATGGAGGTCAATACTTGACATGCAAGATGCAATGCAATGAAACCATATCGAGTCAAGGGTACTTACAATCCAACCTTATTCTAGTTATACAGTGTTTCTAACCGTGCATGTTGATTTAGTTTTAAGGTCTCCGATGTATTATTGTCTAGTGTTGCATTCCACCTGAGAGTACACCGAAATCCCTTAAACCAACACCCATGGGAAGGTGCTTAACCGCTGGATAACGAACATGAATGATTCGCAGCCCTCGAGATCATTCACGTAGTAGGCTCATAGTCCATTGGGCAAGTCAAAGGTTACCTACCTTCTAGGTCCAAGGCCCTATTAAGTCACCTTTCTTTGCTACCCCTTTCACCTGTACATTTCTCTCAGCTCTGCCGTAAGAGACCTTACGGCTCAGCCGCAGGTTCCTTACGGCTTAGCCGTAAGAGAGGACACGGCTTAGCCGTGGCGACGCCGTAGAAGAGATGCAGATTTGCATACTCTCAATTATTTTTAGGAACACCATGTATTGACCTACGGCTGGGTCACGGTGGGGCTTACGGCTTAGCCGTACTACATGTTACGGCTTAGTCGTAGCACAATTTACGGTTCAGCCGTGAATGCGCAGGGCCAATTTTCTGAAGTGATTACAGAATAACTGGAAACAAAGGAAACAATGAAATCAAAAGAGAAGAACTAAGCTCAACTGGCTGTAAACATGCTGTACATATAAGATCATGAAAAATCATTTCAATCATATATACATACCATCATGGGTTCATACAAGTTATGCTTATACTTACCTCAATCCGATTCTAACACTCCACTTGTTGTCCTTAGGCTCAAATCATGACCAATCACATCCCACGCTACCGTGCATGAAAAGAGAGAGAAAAAGCTCATGAGCCTAATCATGGAGAACAAGAAAGGAAGGGAGAAGAGGATGCCCAGCCATGCTTACCGTGAACCTCACGACTCCAAGCTCTCTTTTGTCTGCTGGTTTGAATCAAAAGGAGAAGGAGAAATCGAGAGAGAGAATGCTCACGAGAGAGAGAAAAACTGAGAAGAAGATGGAAGAAAATAGCATCGGTGAAGGGATTATATAGGATAAGGTTGAAGGGAATTTACAACCAAGTCCACTTGCTTAAGGCCATTTACAGTTCGAGTCAAATCTAGGTTCAACGGAACCATGCGACATCTTTTGCCATTGACACAGTTACAGCATTTAACGAGCTCAACAAGATACACGTGTTAACACCAAGATGATGCATAAATGACGAGATCTTGGAAAAATGCAAATTACGAAAAAGGGCTTGGTCTACCTAAACCAGGTCAAACTTAACCCAACTACCTATCCATGACTCACAACAAAACTAAAATAGGAATAGAACACCATTAGCAACAAAAACAACATTAATTAGTCACTAAACTGGATCAAGCTGGGTCGGAGTGTTACATTCGGTCTAAAGTAAAAGGGCAAATAAGCCTTAGAATTATGAAGGGCACCCCAAGCTCGGCAACTCATACTTCCTGATGGTGAAATTAGTTGAAATTTGCAAGAAAGTCTTAAAATATATTCTAGGTCATTCCCTCAAAATTTTGGAATTTTCAAATACCAGTAGATGGAAGTTCAAATTCGAGGAGCTCTATTCTAGAGTTTTGGGGACACTGTGTGAAACTCCACCTCCTGAAGACCAAATTGGATAAAATTTCTATGAAAAGCTTCAATTATGTTCTAGAGTGGTTCTGCAAAATTTTGGGTCGGTTGGATGTTGTTGACCTAAAGTAAACATACCCACTAAGCCATGGGAGCACTAAATCAAACTCTGACCTCAGCTCGGGTAACTCATACTTCCCAATGGTCAAATAAGATGAAATTCGCAAGGAAGTCTTAAAATATGTTTTGGGTCGTTCCTTATTAAGATTATATGGGATTTATTTAATTTTGCTACTAGATTAATCAAGAGAGGGCATAAGCTATTTAAATTTTATTTGTTTAAAAACCTTAAAAAAGGAAAATCATGAGTAAACAACACATGATTTACGCTGATCAATCTTCAAACTGATCCTTGTTGACTCATAAATAATAAAAAGAATCACAAATGTCGTGAGTGTTTACAGTAAAACATGCCAAGCTCGATCTAAAGTAAAAGGGCAAATAAGCCTTAGAATTATGGAGGGCACCCCAGGCTTGGGCAACTCATACTTCCCGATGGTGAAATCAGCTGAAATTTGCAAGGAAGTCTTAAAAATATGTTCTGGGTTATTCCCTCAAAATTTTGGAATTTTCAAATACCATTAAATGTAAGTTCAAATTCAAGGAGCTCCATTCTAGAGTTTCAGGGACATTGTATGAAACTCCACCTCCTAAAGACCAAATTGGCAGAAATTTCTATGAAAGGCCTTAGTCATGCTCTAGAATAGTTTTGCAAAATTTCGAGTCAGTTGGACATAGTTGACCCAAAGTCAACATACCCATTAGGCCATAGGGGCACTGAATCAAAGTCTAACCTTTCTAAGGCCAAAGCACTTGAAAATCAGATGGAAACCTCAAAATGAGTTCCTCATCAAACCCTCAAAATTTTGTGGCCATTTGAGATCATTTAGGCCCCAAACAATTGAAGCATGGGCCCAGTTTGACTAAAAGTCAACAGATTGTGTGACCCACTTTTCGAAGTCCAAACCTGATGAAAATTTTATGTTATGCCTAAAATGATATCATAGTCCATCCCGCCAAATTTTATGAGGTTTGGACATCATTTGGGCCCAAAACCATATTCATTGGATCACTTTTGTGTAAATGGGTCAAGCAGGCCGGCCACAACCTAGGCCCAATCTGACCCAAAACCATGACACGCATCGGGAAAGGGTCAAGAAATTTTCAGTTTAGAAATTTGTTTTTCTTGACGAGCACTCCGCGTCGGGGAAGCTAAATAGTGACATAGAGAGTAATGTGTCAGTAGAAGGTATGCTTCTCTCGACGCAAGGCTTTTTTCGTCGGGAGAACGTATTCTTCCCCCGACGCATGGTTTTGTGTGTCGGGAGTATTATACATTCTCCCGACGTACGATATACATCCTGACACAAAAAATTTTCGTAGACAAAAGTAGAGGTTTTACTGACGCATGTAAGCTTGCGTTATGAAAAGTCATCGGCAAAAATGTAATTTGTTGTAATGATTATAAATTAATTTTACTTTCGATAAAAGTATCTAGGAATAATTTTTAATAAGACTTGTTTTTAGCCATAGAAGAAATAATTGTATCAATAGCCATTTGCTTATAAACTGTGAAAAGATTAGGGGGCCACATGGGGTAGTCCTTCTCCAAAACGACACCTTTTAATTATCAGTCATAATAATTAGAAACGTTAAATTTTTTTCTTTTTTTTTCTATATAATACTGAGCCTGAAATAGAAATATCTCATACCCAAACTGTTTATCTATCAAGTTAATCAATATAGCCCACATGCCTTACAATTTGGCTTAGATATAGGGTTTTACGTTGGCCATTTCATGTTTAGATCCTAAACTGATTAAGCCCCGCCTGTCATTGCACTACCAATGGCTAGGTCATGTTGGGCCAAGCCAAGTGCAACAAAGTCCAGGTCAATACCTATTAAAAAGTAATTATATTTTAAAATAAAACCATTTAAATCAATTGTAAAACTATTATGTGAGAAAAATTTTATACGCATAGAGTCTTAATAGAATATTAATAAAAAAAAGTTAGATCAATTTCCTTTAATCCAAAAGCTCAATTTAAGAGGAAAAAAAATATTATATGGTAAAAAAAATTAGATAGAATAGTCCAATGTACAAGAATCATTAGGTCAACCAACCCTCTCACTATGAAAAAAAATTGATCAGTTGGAATTAAATAAAAAAGAAAATAAACTAATGTCCAATTCGATCCATTTGATAAATATATGTAGGTGGGCGCCTTGCCTTCCCACTCCTAGCCATTAGGCCAACTTAGAAGTAAAAAAAAAAACATTAAATCATGTTGTGAAATATCGAACACAGAAATAGAGAGAAGCAGAGAGGAAGAGAGAGATCTTCTTATTAAAGAGATGTGTGTACATAATAGAGGGGAAGGAGGATCTTATTTATAGAATAAGATTGCTTCCTTCCCAAGCAACCTTATAGGGAAAGACTCAAACCCTAACCTTGCGTTTGGTTGGCTGGAATGGAGGTCGGAATGGAATGGTCATTCCGTTGGAATGACCATTCCAACGTTTGGTTCATGAAAAATGAATGAAATGGCTATTACTTCAGGAATGGTGATTCCTTTATACAAAGGAATCACCATTCCATTGGGGGCTCAAAGGAATGGCCATTCCATTCCCTTGTTATTATTGGTTAAAGTCGAAGATGCCCCTGCCTTGCCCGATACAAATCAACCAAATGGGGAAAATCTGCGTCTCTGCTTCCAGTTTCTTCTCTCGTCTCTGTCGTCTCTCTCGTTCGATCCACTGCCAAGCGAACGGCGCCAACAAGATCAGGTATGCTTCTCTCCCTTTCTCAGTCTCTATCGTTCTCTTCTCCTTCTCCTTTCTTCACTGCTGCAGACGCACACACAAATTTGGGTTCCTCCCTTCAAACCCTATTTTTTGGGGTCTGGACAGAGGAAGGTGAGAGGGGGCTGGGCGAGAGGAAGAAATGGACAGAGGGAGGGAGGGGGGCTGGGACAGTGGGGAGAGAGCGAGAGGGAGAGGAGCACATTGGTGAGCGACATTCATGCAGGGTGGCTGGGTGAGCGACATTCATGCTCACAACACCTCAGGATGCAGTAAGATTAGGGCTCGGGCCTTTCTTCCTCTTCTTCTTTTTTTTTTTTTTTTTTTTTTGTTTTTCTGTCATGCTCCTATCTTGCCTCTTGACGTGAGGGTTCTATCTGAGCTCCATTCGTGGTGTTTGCACAACTGAGGCACCACAGTAGCAGTCCATGATCATGGTTAGCATCATCCAGGGAAATCCCATAGTCACAGCTATTTTTCACCCCTTTTTTTTGTTTGTTTGTTTTTTTTTAACTTTATTACATGGCTCAGTCACCTTTTTTTTTTTTTTTTACGCATGATAGTGCTTTGAAATTCACTTTTGTGCAAGGTGTGATGAATGTTTATTAAGTAGTGCCCAGGCAAGTCCCACGGTCACAACCTGGGATGAATGCAACGATTGACTAAAAAGTTTTTTTTTTTGTTTCCTGTGCTTGCATTCTTTGATTTAAGCTAAGAGTTCTTCAGTGCTCTACTTGCAAACTGGCACAAACATGAACTCAAAATTCCAAGCATAGCTCACATTTTTGGGAGTTAGCTGATGGCAAACCTAGCATTCAAATTTTAATACTCAACTTGGTTCATTTGACTATACGAGGGTGCTATTGTGACTCTCTTCATGGGCTAAGGTTGCAAGTTCATGGAAATACTCTATGTTGGGACACCACTTGTGCAAGCCCACGGTTACTGCCAACAGTGCCCATGGAGGCCTACGGTCACTACCAATCCATGACCTTCCTTTCTCTCTTTTTTTTCTTTTTTTTTCCTTTGTTTTGAGATTCTTGATCTCTTCAATCCTCTTGATGCAAGATGCAAGATGGCTCATAAATATCATCCCAATTCCAACACCAAGCCGTTGTTGTCTAGGCATGCTCACAATCACCACTCCTTGGTGACTGTTTAGACCCTTTTTGAGAGTAACACATGAAACTTTGAACTTCAAGATGTCTTTGGATGGCCATTTTTTTATCAAGAGATTTTAAGTGAACAAGCTCTATCCAGGTGAATGTATGCCTTTGGCAGAACTTTAGGCCTGATCCTTTTACTGTTGAAATTAGTGGAAGGCACACCCACATGCTTTGCTTGAATATTTGACACAATTTCAGTACACAGTTGGCTTTGAACGACTCTCTGTACATGATTCCTATTGCTTAAGCGAACTAGTGAATGCATTTTGATATATTGAGTGGATCAAATTTGATATAAGTTGCATGTGTTCATATTATTGAATGATGCTTTATATTTTTCGAATGATGCTTTAATCAGGTCCTCAATGGTACCAATTTTAATTTAAATTGATGTATCTTTCTTTTATGACAGTTATGGCACGTGTTAGTCTAGCCAAAAGAAAATTGAAAGTGAAGAAATTGGCAATGGTTATGCAGTGGTGGTTGGACATTCTACATCTACTGGGGCTATTCATACAATTATCATATAAATTATACGAAAAACAATGCATGCGTGGGGTTAGATCTAGGTACCAATTAGATTACTATGGTAATAGAAAAATAATTGAGAATTGGGTATATAAGAGTGATCACATATGTTTGAACAATTTTAGAATGACTAGGCGACCATTTGTGAAGTTGTGTCACTTGCTTAGTACAATTGGAAAGCTGAAACCAACCAGACACATGTTGGTTGATGAGCAAGTAGAAATTTCCTTGCATATCCTTGCTCATCATGTCAAAAATAGGGTAATTCAGAGTGAGTTTAATCGTTCAGCGGAATCAATAAGTAGGCACTTCAAAAGGTTTTTCGTTGCAGTCATTAGACTACAAGGAGAGTTATATAAGAAACCTGAGCCAATATCAGAAAACTCGGTAGATGAAAAATGGAAGTGTTTTAAGGTAAATGTTTCATATTTTTTTAAATTATAGCTGTGTAATTTATCATCTATGTGTAAATATATTTTGATGCATTGTAATGTCTTGTAGGGATGTTTAGGAGCTTTAGATGGGACACACATACCGGTCCATGTGCCGGCTGTTGACAGACCTAGGTATCGAACTAGGAAAAATCACATTGCAACTAATGTCCTTGCAGCGTGTAACCCAGATCTCCAATTTACTTATGTATTGCCTGGATGGGAGGGGTCAGCCGCTGATGGTCGAGTGTTACGGGATGCAATTGCTAGAAGACATGGTTTAGTTGTTCCACGTGGTAAGATACAATACTATTACAAAATCAATAATAAACTAATTTCTTTGAAAAGAGTATATATCACTAACATAAAAAAAATGTTCAATTTGTTTAAGGTACCTACTATTTGGTTGATGCTGGGTATACAAATGGTGAAGGATTTCTTGCACCGTATAGAGGTCAACGTTATCATCTGAATGAGTGGAGTAATGGACGTCAACCGACGAACGCGGAGGAATATTTTAACATGAAGCATTCAATTGCTAGAAATGTAATAGAAAGAGCCTTTGGGATATTGAAAAAACGATGGGCAATTCTTAGGAGTCCTGCCTTTTATCCCATTAATATTCAAGTTCATATTATCTTGGTGTGTTGTTTGCTTCATAACTATATAAGGAATGAGTTACTTGTTGACCCATATGAAGATATAGAACTAAACGAGGATGACAACGAAGGAGACATGGAGATAATTGGCACTGTAGAGACTTCAAATGAATGGACTTCATTTAGACAACAAATGGCTATTTCTATGTTTAATGCGTGGAGATGAACTATTCGAATTTGTTTGTATTTTAAAGGCAAAGCTTGTAATGGTTGCAACTTTTATTTGCTTGTATTGGAGTGATTAGTTGTAATGGTTAATTTAAGTTGCTATATCATGTTATTTTATACATTTTATTCATTGTGCCATTTTTCTTTATTATGTTGTTGGTTCATGGTTAATTAAATATCATGTTATTGGTGGATTGGTTGTTGTAATATTAATAGGCATGGACATGAGTGAAGATATAAACATCAACGAGAAGGGGCCAGGGAAGAATAAAAGGAAATGGACAGAAGCTGAGGACAGAGAGTTAGTTTTTGCATTGTTTGATATGGTTAATGCTGGAACTCATAAGGCGGACAATGGGTTCAAGCCAGGCTTTCTTGGAGTGCTTGAATCTGTCTTAAAGCAAAAGTTACCTCAAAGTGGAATTAAAGCCAAGCCACACATTGATTCCAGAATTAAGACAATGAAAAAGGACTTCCGTATTGTGTATGATATGCTTAACGGATTAAATTGCAGTGGATTTGGATGGGATTCAGAAAAGAATTTGGT
Source organism: Sextonia rubra (assembly GCA_037013555.1). Lineage (NCBI taxonomy): Eukaryota > Viridiplantae > Streptophyta > Magnoliopsida > Laurales > Lauraceae > Sextonia > Sextonia rubra. The sequence continues at coordinate 11,773,077 of JASUAD010000018.1, read as the reverse complement.
GGTTGCAGAAGATGAAGTTTGGAATGGTTATGTGAAGGTATTATTATTTGAGGAATCATTTAATGTATTCTTATCTGGCCTTTGAATATATTACTTTATTTGTTTTTTTTATATGTTGTTTGTAGACGCATAAGGGTGCAGCTCAGTGGAGGACTAGGAGTTTTCCACATTATGAAATGCTTTGCACTATCTTCGGTAGAGATCGTGCCACAGGAAGGGCAGCTGCTACCACTGAAGATATCTTGGATGAGCTGACTAGAAATGAGGAGGATGAAGATACAGAAAATTGTCCTGTGAATTTAGAGGAAATGTCCACAGCTTCATTCAATAATGAAGGAACTAGTCAGAAAGGAAAGAGGAGAAGGAGCATGGATAATATGGATGGATTTCGAGAAGCAGCCATGATCATAGGCAACAAGATTGATGAAGCTACTGAGAAGTTCAGTAGAGCTATTGGTGTTGATTTGGATATAGCGACAAAGAGAGATAAAATCAATGAAGAACTGCGCAAGCTTCCAAATCTATCAAGGATGGAACGCCATAGAGCCTTGATTACTATAGGCCGTGATCATGAGATGACTGCAGTTTTTTTCACTTTGGAAGATGATGAGAAAGAAGACTTTGTGAGGGTTTTGTTAAGTGGAGCTCTTTGATGCATGCACTCTTTGTTTTATATTTGCTACTCTTTGTTTTAAGCACTATATGGATGTTATTTTGGACAAGTTGGATGTATTCCCACTTTTAAATGACTTGGTTTAGATAATATATGTGATGTTTAAGTTTAATAACATGTTCCACGTGGAGATTTTATTGATGTTTATTGCTATTGTAAATCATGTTTAAGGTTTATTATCATGGAGAACTCTTTTATTCGAAGGAGATGTGAAATTTCTCCTTTTGTTTCTGTTTTTATTGTGTTGTGATTGTTGGGTTTTTGTTTCTGTTTTTATTGTGTTGTGATGTGAAATTTCTCCTTTTTATTCTGTTTTTATTTGTTCTATTCTTGGTTTTTCTGTATTGGGTTTGTGATATGATTGGGTGAAAGGAGGGATATTGCAATGTTACAGCAGTTAGCTCTGAGCTGGATATTGCAATAACAACTTTGGAAGCCTGTTTTCTTGGTGAACAGCTTTGGTATACCTGTAATGCGCCCATGGTTTTAATTGTAGTAGTATCAGTGTAATCTGTGTAGTAGTTTGGTGCTTTGTGGTTTGGTGCGACAGTCTTTGCTACAGTTATTGGGCAAACAGGTGACTGGGACATACTTTCTGCTGGTTTAGCTGTAGTTGTGGTGGAGGGAATTGGGGCTCTCATGTATAGGGCTTCTTATCCGATGTTTGAGAAGCTTAGGACTCTGATCACCATGTTCAATTACTGGAAGGCTGGGCTTTCTTTAGGTCTTTTCTTAGATGCATTCAAGTATCAAATAGACACTGCCTTGGAGATGTTTGCTGAACTGCAATGGTTGAACCAGAAGCCAGATTTAACCACTTTCAACGTGATGCTGCCAGTAGTGGGATCTTTAACATGTCCATTGCAAGGGAAGCAATTACACAACATGTTTCTTAGAAATATGCGCGAGATGAATAGATATGTGTGCACGGCTTTCATTATATATATATTGCAATTGTGGAAATATAGCTTATGCTGTTAAGCTTTTTGAATCAATGGCTACAAAAGATTTAGCAACTTGGAATGTAATAATTTCAGGCCATGCAGAAAATGGTTTTCTTGGGGAGACTTCAAAGGCCTTCCATGACATGAAAGCAGCAGGTGTCAAAGCCAACATAGTCACTTGGACTTCACTGATATCTAGGTATGTGCAGAATGGGCTAGTTGATGAAAGTTTTATGCATTTTCGCGAACTTCAATATGATGGATTGAGACCCAATTCCATCACTATCGTTAGTATCCTTCCTGCCTGTGCACAATCAGTCACTCTATCTCATGGTAGAGCCGTTCATGGTTATATTGTAAGAAGTGAACTTGGATGTAATGATTTGTTTGCTGTAAATGCTCTCATGGACATGTATGTTAAATGTGGACGAATGGATTGTGCAGAGTGTGTGTTTAGAAGGCTGCCCAAAACGGATGTAGTGTTTAGAAGGAAGTTAATGATTGATCGGGGTGTCAGGAAACAACCAGGGTGCAGTTGGATTGAGGTTGGGAACCATGTTCATGCATTCACTGTTGAGAATCTGTTGAACACAGCTATGGAGGAAGTAAATGGCTAAGAGGTTCTTGCAGAATGGCTAAGAGGTTCTTGCAGATTGGCTATATATATTATTCCTTTTGATATTTATGTCCACTGATCAATTTGTGTTTGTACCCATATATAAACATTAATAAAATTCTCCTTATTTCATTCTTCTATTTTTCTTGTTCTCTTCCTTTTATCTGTGGACATTTTTTTTTAAATTTCTGCTTGCAAACAATATGATTGCTGCATAATTGAATTGATTACCTGAAACACACTTCTCCACATTGACCATTGCTGAAAGCGACAAATGTCATTTAGTCAATAAACTGGGTTTTGTATTATTAAATTCTATATCTAATCTGGTGACTGAGCAATTGTTGTCAAATATAAAGTCGTGGTTCAATGATCATTACTTTCAGACATGAATCTCCTTTTAACAGAAATTATACTAATGTACTATGGTTGTAGTCTGAAGAAATTTACAGCTTTATAACAGTCTAAAGGTGGTTGGTGTGGTCAAACCTGAAGGCAGTTAATTAGTTAAAGGATGCTTTCAGAGTACTAATAGCAGATGATGATTTGTTCAGAGTAGAGATGGTGTAACATTTGTGCTGGAATATGTATAGCTTACTGTAGAATGATAATTCAAAAACTAGGCCGTCTCAGAAAGCCCAGCAACAGTTACCGGTATATTTGTGCTGTAGAAATTGGGCGTTTGACTATGGCCATGTGTGAAGAATTAGGCCACCTTTTGTAGGTCCGAACTGTTCTCACAGTGGCCCTTTATGACAGGTATGTCACCAAAAGTTTCCTCTAGAGGAAACTTGTCGATGTCTGATTGGTTTTGCCTGACCCTAGGCATTTGAGACCAGGTGCACATTCTGTGGGAAACAATTCCTTATGATAATATGGACATGATTTCTGAACTGGTTGTGTTTGTTTTGGTACATGGACAACTTTATGGCCCAACGCCCTTTTCCTTCTTAGGGAACCTCTTTTTCTAAGCCCAACATTGTTTGTTTCCTCTGCTTTTATATTTGGAACCATCTTTTAATTTTGAAGCATAGGGTTCTTATATTTGTTGTTGATGGTTGATAATATCCGTTTTCGGATAATAGAAGTTCAACAGTAATATACCACTAATGAGACCAAATAACTTGTGATGATTTAAGAGCAAGGATGAACACTACCGACTGTGCACATCAGGTTAGAAATGTTGGGCCTGGGCCTGTGCATCCTTTAGGATGGGTTTACCATCATGATAGCTAGATGTTTATTGCTACTGTAAATCATATTTAAGTTTTAATATCACAGGGGTATATTGGTCAGTTTATATAAATTTTATTCCATTCCTATCATCATTCCAGCCTACCAAACACAGGAATCGGAATGGAAATCTCATTACTGGATTGATTCCTTTGTCTAACCAAACGTTGGAATGGGAATCACTATTCCAGCCTCCATTCCATTCCAGGCTCATTCCAACCTTCATTCCATTCCTCTCAGCAATCATTCCAGCGAACCAAACGCTACCTAAGTTATCCCCTTATCTCATGTGGGTCTCAAAGTGGCATCCACCTATGATAATATATCTTATAATACTCCCCCTAGGATGACCACCATTTAGTGACAGTTGCCTCATTAAAACCTTGCAAAGGAAAAACCCAGTGGGATAAAAACCAAAGCGAAGGAAAAATAGTAAAACGTTCTACAGGATCATTGACTTGGTGTTGGACATGCATAATGCTGCCTCGTTAAAACCTTAACTAGGATAACCTAGTGGGACAAAACCTAGAGAAGGAAAAAGAGTACAAACACATATATCCTGAGTAGCATACTTCATGATGCCTCCCCCTGATTGACTACTCCCCCTGATGATAACAACCTTTCACATAGCTAGGCATTTCAATCTTGAATACAAGTTTCTAGAATACTGATTTTGGCAAAAACTTTGTAAACTGATCAGCCAGGTTGTTACTTGAACGAGCTTGCTTGACTTCAATCTTGCTATTCTTCTGAATCTCATGAGTGAAAAAGAACTTTGATGTAATGTGCTTTGTCTTGTTGTCTTTAATATATCATTCTTTGATCTACTGAATACATGCTTCTTTATCTTTGCAGATAATGCTCAGGGTACCTGTACTAAGAGGCAATTGACAAGAACTACATATATGCTGAGTTAAAGATTTTAGCCAAACACATTCCTTACTAACTTTATAGAGGGCTAAAATCTTAGCATGGTTAGAAAAAATAGTTACCAAAATCTGTTTAATAGAACGCCAAGAAATGATGGCATTACCATTAAAAAACACATAAAGTGTCTATAATCTACCCTTATGAGGATCATAGATACATCCTGAATCTGCATATCCTATAAAAAATTGAATCTTTACAATCATAAGAATAAAACAGACATAAATATCATAGCATTTGTTTCCAAAGCCTTGGTGCAAAATTATATATGGAAAGAATGCAAAATCTCATTAGAACTTCTCTCGATGTGTGGGTCGAGGTAAAAGAGTCAATAGTTTTCTCGAGCTCTTCTGGAGACCCGATTAGATTTATGTCATTTTCATAAACTAAATCCATTTAAGGATTTTATAAAGATATATGGGCAAATAGGATTGTTTTTATACCCTTTCTTAGATAAATATTTACTAAGACGATTGTACCATATTCTTCTGGAATGCTTCAGGCCGTATAATGAATGTCTTACTTATATTGAGTACGTACTCTCTGACTTTGCTTTAGGCAAAGCAAATCCTTCTACAATTTTCATATATATGTCTGTGTATGTTTTCAATCCCAAGTTTCTGCAGGAAACCTTATGCCATAAGTCTTGCCTTGTATCTAATAATTTCATTCATTTTCTTTATAAACACCCATTTGTAACCTACAGGGTTAACACATTTTGGGGTTTGTACTATAGGTTCAAATACACCACGTCTATTGAGAGACTGTAATTCTTTAATGGCATCTCTCTATTTTGGACAATTTGTTCTTTGTCGATATTTATAAAACGTCGTTTTGTATCCCAATCATCATTCTCATTTTCCTTTGATATTTGAGTAGCTACCGCATATGCAAATGCGTCATTGATGATAATTTTATTTCTATCCCATCTCTCTCTTGAATAATTATAAAGTATAAAGATCTTTTTATTTATTAGATACCCATTGCCTCTTCAGGGGCTTCCAGAGTCTCTTCTAGGACTCGTGTCTCTTCCATGACATCAACTTCTTCAGGAATTTTAGAGAGAGTGGATTTTGTCATAAACTCTTCGGGAGTATACCTCTTTTGGAGTATAATTGGGATATGATTGCTCATTTTTCCTCTTCTGGGGAGGTAAGTCCTTGAAACCAATAAATCTACCACCCTTCTGGCGTGTACAAATTCATTTGCTACCATATTTGGACTTTTGTATCCTATAGGGACACTAACTTGTGCTTGTCCTACAAGGACATTAATTCGTGCTGTGTGTTCATAGCCAGTACATGTAATCTAGTTACTTTTGTTGTATCATTAAAAGCATCAGGAAATTTGTTTGTAATAAAGTGCACAATTCTCCGTACTTCATACTCACATTGTGAAGTACATAGATGTAGATGAGACTGAGTGGAAGTATTTCACGCTAATTCTCACCGTTTTTCAGGAATGGGTTGTTCTACAGGAACAAGGTGTTCTCTAGGAACTCTTTTATCTCCCTCTAACGGCGAGAAGACTGTTTCATCAAGATAACAATCAGCAAAACGAGTAATAATACATCTCCTGTCATTGGGTCTAGATATCTAATAATTGGGGTGAATAATAACCAACATAGATTTTCAATCTACGTTGTGGCTTCATGCAGGTCACGAACTTATTATATCAAGCCTTATAAATTTAAAAACATGCCCAAAGAAGTGTACCATAAGTTTAATAATTTGTGCTAATGGGCGGGATTTGATTGGTTCACAAATGTCATACTATATCCTTTGCGGAAAGGATGATCAATGGATGGTACTCTAAGGAGTACTTAACAGAATTATCAATAATTTGCCTTAGCATAATACCCCTAGGGTGACCTAACCTATCATGCCAAAGCATAAAAGCTTTAGGGTCACTAAGTCTAGGGTTGAGTGTAAGCGTCTGGCTTGACTTTCTCGTTTTGCTCATAATCAAATGTGATTCAAGTTTTGAAGATTGTCTTGTAATATAGCCCTACGGCTTGATGAGAATGCACGTAGCTGTTCTAATATCAGCTTCTGGATGTCAATACTAGTAATGATATACAAATATTTTTGTGTGGACTCTTCTGGAGCATTCAAGTATTTGTACCGATCCAGCTATGATCGATGCTGTGCATAAATTAAACACTAACTTTGAGAAAAACTTTTGGTTTTTTTTCCCAATATAGTGTGCTTTGTTGCACTGTCTACTGGACAGATATTATCCTTAGTTTCATACATTCCATGAGCCATACAACAAGTAATAATAAAATTACATAACTGGTCAATCGCATCACAAAAATAAAATTAAGAACAACTAAACAATTTACCATTTAAAATAAATATAGCATGCAAACACAAGATACGGGGGATAAAAGAATAAGTCTAACATTCAACAAAATATCAAAAATGGAACTCAATTTTCAAACTCATAAAAGTAATTGTAGGTCTTCTAGACTATGCTTGGTGGTTTTTCCAATTTCTAAATAAAATGCCTTCTCAATCACCTCTCCTGGGGTGGTTATTGTTATCTCTACTAGAGGACCTACTATATCTACCTCTTCTAGAGGGATTATGCTTGACTAATTTGGCATTTGTTTTAAGCATTGGGTATATGACCATCTGCTGGTGATCAGCCCTGTCTAACAGGGATATAATGGCGTAGAAAATAAGAGCATATACCATATCCTTCAGGGATATCTTATTTCCAACTTTGATAGCATTATCAAACCTTTTAGAGCGTGTAAAGATTAGTTTGCCAATAACAATCAAACAAAAATAGAACTTGAGGTTCTCAATATCCAATGACAAAGTATAATAAAGAATTGGCCAATTAGAAAGTTAGAACTTCGAATACTTAACTGACGAATCAGAACTACTAGTTCTGTCAAGACTTCAGGCTAGAGATAGAACTTCAGGTTCTTAAAACTGCTGGTTCTATTAAAGCTTCAGGTTCGAATCACAACTTCTGATTCTGTCAAAACTTTAGATTTGATTTCATGGCCTTCGTATCGATCTACACTACTTTGAATCTTTAGAAATCAAAATTTTAGGTTTGATTATGAATATGAATCTTCAGGTTCATATTTCAAATCTTAGAACTTCTAGTTCCAGATAATGTATGGATCTTCGGGTCCAGGTTATTCAGTTGATATAGAACTTTAGGTTCTATCAAGACTTCTGGCTTGATATTATGGCCTATTGGTTTTATTTCTAGATTTAAAATATCAAACTTCAGGTTTGAGTATGAATATGAATCTTCGAGTACATATTGTGGGTCTAAAAACTTCTGGTTTCAGAGTAAAAGAACCAACGGATCTTCTGGTTCGAATTCGAAAGAACTTTTGATTCATAAACTAAAATAATTTACGAAACTTCGAGTCCGGGTTATTGATTCCATATAGAAGTTTTAGTTTTAAATATCGTATGAAACTTCAGGTTCCAATTAATTATTTAGAACTTCTGGTTCTATTTATAATCTATGATTCTCAATTCTATCATGATCTCTTTTCGATAAGAGAAAATAAATCATTCATCACAAGAAGTAAAATTATAAATACTTGCAGATCTAAAAGGTATAAAGAAAAATACATGTATATAATTATTAAACTAATAAAAAATCATAAAATAAGGAGAAATTACTTAACCTTTGAATTATCCTCCTTTTGGTGCCAATGTGTAGATCTGCTCGCGAGTTTTTCGTAGGCGCAAACGGATCTCAAATCGGACTTCGGATCGTCAAGATATCGCAGAAACAAGTTTCTGCCATCAATCCAGTCATTTGCCTTTGACCGTACAACTAGCTGACGTATGCTGACGTCAGCAACTGACTCAAGGGCTGGATTGTTGTAAACGGTTTCAGGTTGACCTGACCTGACCCGACCTGAACAACACTGCTTGAACTGTTGGGTTCTGCAAAGCGGGTAAGGTCTGAACTGACCCAAACTCGACCTGCAATCCTATCTCATGGCTGGGCCCCCTGTAGCAGGTCAAGTCAACCCGACCTGATCTTGACCTGAACCTTTCTCCTATCATCTTCCTCACTACAAGATTAGGTTCTGCAATAGAACCCAGTGCCCACCTGCGCTACCTCTGCAGCGGTGAAATAGGGGGCGACCAACGAGGTCTGACAGCGTCCGACGGCAGCGGCTTCCCCGGCAACAGCAACTACTGCTGATCCAATGGTCATGGAAGCCGATTGATCCGACCAAACCAGATCTGGGCCGTCCATTGATAGGTGTGAGCCATGTCCACCATCATCGGACTCAGAGGCAGCGTCTTCGCCGCCGCTCCTCTTTACTCTCCGGCCAAGGGGAAGGCTGTCACCAGAGGCGTCTACCACAGCCGCTCCCCACCACTACGGCAGAATCGCCCCGTCTTCAGGTATATTAATAGGTCTTGCAGAGAATCTGGGTTGGATTAGAGACTGGTTGGTATTATAAAAGTGTGTTTCTTCGATTTTTCTCACCAAGCTTTTGTGTGCCTTTTTGGCCCCCCTTGTGCTCTTGCAGAACCTTGTAATGCAGCATGTTGATCACTCGGTAGGGGATCTGATTGATCTTCTTTAGGGCCTTCTTAGATACGACCCATCCGAGTGTGTGATTGCTCGAGAAGCCTTAAGACATCCTTTCTTTACTAGGGATTATCATAGACGGTCCTAATAAAATCATATGACGACCAACTTGACTGACCCTCTCGCAGGGTGATCTCCAATGTAGGTGGGATGGTTGTGCCCTACTCGTGCTGATAACGTGTTGCAATAGAAAATAAGAGCGTAAAGGGAGGATGGGAGAGAGCTTCTTATTGAAGGATATGTGTGTGTACATAATAGAGGGGGAGGAGGATCTTATTTATAGAATAAGATTGCTTCCTTCCCAAGCAACCTTATAGGGAAAGACTTAAACCCTAAGTAATCCCCTTATCTCATGTGGGTTCCAATGTGGGCATCCACCTATAATAATACATCCTATAACAAATCATAGATAGTGCTAGGATGTGTAGTGGATTTTTAGTGGGTTCTTCATGGGCTAGGCAAGGTCGGGCTAGGCTAAGGCATATTCAAGCCGACCCAACTTTAGAAGCATTGGCCTAGGCCCGGCCCAAGTCTAACACAACCTGTAAAATTTAGACCTGAGCTTGCCATTTAATTAATCAAGACCGGTCCAATAATTAAAAAATATTAATAAGATTTTTACATGAAAATAGAGTATGATTACGAATCAGATCTGGCTTCCTTTCTTTTAGATTAGAAAAGATTATTTATATCTGTAAACTCAGCAACAATTTTGAATCCTAAATGGTGTGGATTACCAATCAAATCTGATTGAGTCTCCTATTTGCCAGTATTTCTTTTTGAGGATTACCAATCAGATCTGGCTTCCTTTCTTTCAGATTAGAAAGTGGATTATCAATTAGATCTTGACTTCCATGCATCTAGAGTCAAGAGTCAATACTTCATTGGCCTGTCCAACATTGTGTACAATTGATATGCCAGCCATTATGTACAATTTACATGTGGTCATTTGGATGTCTCCTATTCTATTTCAGTTCGGACTTGATTGAGCCAGTGGCAGCCAATTGTTGTAATTTTCTAAAGCAATCACATGCGTCCAATTTCCATACACGATCCTTATCGAGGACACTCTGTTTAGTTGGAAATAAATTCCAACAATTTTTCTGAGATGTAAAAAGCCGAAAGTAGAAAAGAGGCGTAAAGATCTATAGAACGTAGGCCATAAATTATTCTCTTGATGCTTTTGATTATAACAATAAGTTGTAAAGAGATAGAAGTTTTAGAAAATTTAATCACAATTGATTTTTGTTATTAACTAACATAATTTGAATATTCTAAATATCAAGTTAAAATTAAATTGAAGGAGCAGTAGAAAAAGTTTTAAAACTTTAATTAGAAGACATCACATATCGTACTCTCGTAATAAGATTATCGTACATGTCGCTTACTCGCAACGGGTGACCTACTCTTGTGCCTTCATTTCATTCGGTAGACCTCATCCCCTATTTCGACTTTCGAGTCTCGACCCGCTTTCCCTTCCGCCTGGCGGGCGCTGGCTGGAGACCGAGGATCCTTGTGAATCAATGGTTCTCCGTCAGAGTATATATATATATATTTATATATATATATATCTCTCTCTCTCTATATATATTGAAGTAGCGCTTTTTATCTCTCTTTCTTTATCTAACATGTTACTGTTATCTTATTCCTAGACTCTACGGGGCAAACCAAGCGTGAGAAGAAAACTGATGCAATTTCTCATGAACACTCTTCGTTTCTTCTTCTGTAACATCTCTTCATACCGATTTGAAATACGGGATCTGGTACGTGCTCTTTCTTGTCAGTGCTTTATTTTTATTTATATTAGGAGTGAAGCCTAGTTCATTTTTCCTTTTGACGAATCTTCTCCAATCTGCAATCTATTCAAGTCAATTCTCAAACCATCATAGTAGTTGCCTTGAAATTCCGCAGAAGCTGAAATTATCGACGAAACCGATTGGAATTTGGGTGATCGTTGGAGGTCAACATAGTATTTGTTTGGTTTTGCCCCATTGGTTGAGGTTTTCTTATTATTTCTTTCTATAGGGTATAGGGTCTTCTTTTTGATATATTGTATGGGAGAATTAGCTGAAAATTGCTTTTCAGAAAAAGAAGAAAGATTGCAGAAACAGAACTAGCTGGAAATGTGATCTGGGTCTCGTTTGTCAGTGTGGATTTGATCTGGATTTCTGTAGCTGTCTCTTTTTTTGATAATTGAGTGTTTTGTTTTGTGATTGGTTCCTCTTACTTGGTTTTTGATGATCGGAATTGGGATTTCACTGAAATTGGACAGAGATAGATACACTTAATTTTATCTTATTCTCTAAAGATATGAAGTTATGATTTATCTGATTTTGTTTCCTCACCATGGTGTCTCTTTTGGTAGATGAGATTAGACTGATTGAAATGCGATGGCAGTGGGTATGGGAGAAGCGACGGAGTGATGGTTTTAATGAGGAAGTGAGAACATTATTTCTGGGTGTTATTTCTATGTATTTTGATTGGGTAACCATGTTTTCGTGTTGTAGTTAGTAAATTGTAATATATGGGATTATGCTCGACTGCATTTAGATGTCCCTGTAAATTTTCCAAAGGAGCAAAATAAAGGTGGGTGGGATGGTATTTTGGGAGCTTCGAGTATGGAACTAGAGGTTAAGCTTCATGCCTGCAATTTGGGCATGGATGCTTCCATTCAACATGCATTTGGGAAGCCACCAGAGTCCTGTTTTGGTTACTCATGATAGCATTGTCCACATCACCTTCTCTATTTTGAGGACTTTATTTGTTAACTGACAGTGGTTGGGTTTTACAGATGAAGTCCAGCTCAGACATTCATTTTATGTAACTCCAGGGTTTCTCATGCCAGCAGCATAAGTACCATTTTTAGCTAGTTGATAAAGGGTCGTCTGTTTACTTTCATTTGCATATGTAAATGGTGTGGATCCGTAATGGTTACACACATTCATGTTTGTTTTGACTAATTTACATATGTGGTGCGTAAAGTATATGTGAAAATGGTGTGAAAAGTGGCCTTTTTTGTGCCCAGAATTTTCACACCTTAAGAGGTGTTTCACACTTGATGTAGGCCCTAGGGTTAGGGCTTGCTTGAATTGCCAAGAACATGTCCGATGACACTTCGAATCGTGAAGAAAACTTAAAATACGAGGATGCACATCTAGGGATAAAACCCACAATTCTATTCAATAATCAAATATCTAAATAATTCTTCACTACAATGCCATATAAATAAAAAAGATAACTTAATGCCTAAGAAAACCTAATCTAATAATGGAAACTAAATAATACAGGAAACTAAATCCTAATTACAATAATTAAAGAAACTAATGACATAAAAATAAATTCCTAAAACTAAGTGGGCCCTTCACATGTAGCCATTGAGGTCAATACTGCATCATTCTCCCCTGCTTAGAAAGAACTCGACCTCGAGTTTGGTAAGTGTTTACTTGGGTTAAAGATCAATCAAACAAACTTTCTGAGTTTGAGCTTGTATGCATATCTTGAAAACTTTGAGCATGGCACATCCTTTGATTTGACAGGCAAAGTGTGTGTAGATGTGTGGTTGAACCATTGGATATATCCTATGTAAACTTGGCACCATTAGATCACAATCTTTGGTCATCCGTTGTGCATATCCAAAGATGAAATTAATATGAGGAATGTCCACGAATAGATCTTCTTGTGGACACACTGGAATGAGTTTAACTTCCTCCGATACTTCTTCTTGTTTGTTGGCAATTTTTTAGCAGATTGAGCTTTTTTATGTCTTCATTGGCAATTGGATTGACGTTGGATTGCAATATAAACTTTGCTTGAATTGGAGATTTTAGCAAGTAGAACTAGTATCAATCGCTTGCCCAACATTGATATGCCTGGTTCCATCGTTATAAGAGTGGCCTTTAGTTGATTGACCTGAGCGGATAACTGAGCAATGGCAGTGTGGAATTCTTCCGTGGATGTAGAAATCACAATCTGAAATTTGACTGACCTTAGATCTGCCCTCCTCAAGCACGGTGGTGAGGACGGATCCAAAATGTGAGTCTAGATAAGCCTAATATCATAAAAATAATTATATCTGTCAAAATTTTTTTGGTTAAATCTATGCCTCGATGTCTCTTTAATGAGGTAGTAATGATGTTAGCTTCCTCACCCAAACATGAATTCTGAGATAATAATATTTCGCGATAAAGCTAGGGCGTTCCCCGCTTTAAGTGATGTATTGCAGTGTCGCTCGGCTGCATTAAAAAGTGTGCAAAGGCTACCGCATGACTTTGAGCTAGTGCAGTTAAAGAAGTTAGCCCATGAGAAGAAGAGGAGGAATAGGAAAATTAGACTTGCTACTTGGAATATAGGAACCTTGACAGGCAAGAGCATGGAGTTGGTCGAGGTAATGAACAGAAGAAGAATTAGTGTGGCTTGCATACAAGAGAGAAGGTGGAAAGGGAATAAAGTTAAGGAGATCACGAATGGTATAAGCTTTTTTATGCAGGAAAGTGTAATACAACAAATAGAGCGGGTATAGTTGTAGATTAAGATTTGAAAGAGAAAATTATGGGGGTAAAGGAGTTTGGTGATAGAATTATAACAATTAATCTAGTGCTAGCGGAAGACATAATCCATATTATCAGTGCATATGCTCTCCAAGTAGGATTAGAGGAAAGTGTGAAAAGACAATTTTGGGAGGAGATAGAAGATTTAATACGAGAAATCCCAAATAGTGATAAAATTTTCTTTGGATGGGATTTAAACGGGCATATAGGAAGAGATAATAGTGGATATGAGAAAGTGCATGGAAGGCAAGGATTTGGAGAAAAGAATGAATTCGGAAACACTATCTTGGATTTTGTAGTGGCATTTGATCTTGTAGTAGCAAATACTCATTTTAAAAAGAGAGATCAGCATTTAAGTACCTACAAAAGTGGGAGTAATAGGAGTCAGATAGACTTTTTTCTAGTTAGAAAATATGACCAATTGGCTTATAAGGATTGCAAGATTATCCAAGAGAGAGTTTGACCACGTAACATAGCTCTTAATTTTAGATATTTACATTAGAAGTTGAAAGAGAGCAATAGTAAACAAAATGAGCTCTAAAACAAGGTGGAGAGATTTGAAAGGGAAAAAAGAAAATATATTTAAGGACAAAATGATTGAGAAGAGATAATGGAATTTTGAAGGAGAAATTACAGTAATGTGGAATTAAATGGCTAATTGCATTAGGAATATTGCAAAGGAGGTACTTGGAAAATCAAAAGAAAAGAGATATGTTAATAAAGAAACATGGTGGTGGAGTGTGGAGGTTCAGGAAGTTATTTGAGAGAAAGGACATTGCTACAAAGTTTGGCAGGGAACTAAGAGTATGGAAAATTTTGAGCTGTATAGGAAGGCAAAGAAAGAAATTAAGAAAATAGTAAGTAATGCAAAGTTCAAAGCATACGATGACCTCTATAATAGGTTGGGAACAAGAAAAGGAGAGAAGGATATTTTTAAGCTCGTAAAAATAAGAGAAAAGAAAAGTAGGGACTTAGATCATGTCAAATGTATTAAGGACAATGAGGAAAATGTTCTGGTGAAGGACAACGACATTAAAGAAAGGTGGAAGGAATATTTTAGCAAACTTTTAAATGAAGAATATATGGGGGATACAAGAACTAGGGAGGATATTTCATTACCAGAGTATACTTTTCTCCGTAGAATTAGAGGGGTGGAAGTGAAGGAATCATTGAAATGAATGAAGATAGGAAAGGCTATAGACCTAGATGATATTCCAATAGAGGTATGGAAATGCTTGGGAGAGATTGGGGTGAGTTGGTTATGTAGACTCTTCAATAAGATACTTGTGATAAAGAAAATGTTGAATGAATGGATAAGAAGTATTATAGTACCTATATATAATAATAAGGGATATATACAAAATTGTACCAACTATCGAGGGATTGAACTTATGAATCATACTATGAAGTTATGGGAGAGAATAATGGAGTAAAGACTTAAATAGAAGACCAACATTATTGAAAATCAATATGGTTTTATACCAGAGAGATCATCTATGGAAGCTATCATTTTACTTAGGCAATTAATGAAAAAATATCGAGCAAGGAAGAAAAATCTACACATGGCCTTTATCGATTTAGAAAAAGCCTATGATAGGGTGCTGAGGGATTTAATTTGGTGGGTTTTAAAAAAAAAGGAATGCCCCTAAAGGTTACATTGGAAATTTTAAGGATATGTATGAACGAGCAGTAATAAATGTGAGAACCACATGTGGAGAAATAGGTAAATTTCCCGTGACTATAGGTTTGTATTAGGGATTAGCCTTAAGCCCTTATCTTTTTGCATTGATTATGGATGAGTTAACTGTGCATATTCAAGAAGAAGTACATTGGTGTATGTTGTTTGCAGATAATATAGTATTGGTGAGTGAATCAAGAGATGGTGTAAATGCAAAACTTGAGAGATGGCAGGAGGGCATTAGAATCTAGAGGCTTAAAATAAGCTGTACAAAGACAGAATATATGGATTGCAACTTCAATGAACATATACGAAGTATTAAAACTATTGTCAAAATTGAAACCCATGATGTACCACGTAAGGATTTTTTTCGATATCTGAGCTTGATGATTAGTAAGGATAGGGGGATTGACGAAGATGTTTAGCATAGAATAAAGGCTGGATGACTGAAGTAAAGACTAGCTTAGAGTGCTTTAGACAAATGCAAACGAAATTGAATGGCAAATTTTACATGATAGTGGTTAGACTAGTTATGATATATGGAGTAGAATATTGTTCTATTAAGAAGACGCATATACATAAGATGGATGTGGCGGAGATGAGAATGTTTAAGTGGATGTGTGGTAAAACTAGGAAAGATAAAATTAGAAATGAGCACTTTTGAGGGCATTTAGGGGTAGCACCAATAGGGGATAAGATTAGAGAAACTCATTTAAGATGATTTGGACATGTTGAGCGTAGGCCGGTAATGGCACTGGTAAGAAAAAGTTTGGCTTTTCCAGAAGATGGCTCATCAAGAAGTAGGGGTAGGCTGAAGAAAACATTGATAAAGGTTATTGAATCATATTTGAAGAAGTTTAACTTATTTAAGGATTTGGCTCAAAATAGAATGGAATGGAGAAATATAATTCATGTAGCCGACCCCAACCTAGTTGGGATAAGGCTTCGATGATGATAATGATGATGAATGATGTTAGCTTCCTGTGCCACCAATAAATGTTATAGTAATGATACTAGGTGATTCCCCACAGTCAGGTCGAAATTGACCTAACTCGAACTCAACCTGGCTTGGCCCAAGCCCAAATACCAGTGCCCGAAAAAGAAAAGATAAGGAAAGGGAAGTCGAAAAGTGTTTGAAACCCTTTATCTTTTTTTCATTTGTTTCCTCACTGGAGGACTGAAGGGAGGTGAAGAAGAGGTTGATGTTGGTGGTTCGGGCCGGCGGTGCAATGGCAGTGGTGGTGTTGCAACATGCTGATGTTGTTGACGGCAGGCGGCGATGGCGAATAGAAGGCTGCATGCGACAGCAGGTCATTTGATGAAGCGGCGTTGCTTGAGGACTCAGGCATGCTGCTGGATGGAAATGTTGCGTTGATGGGGCTGTGGAGGTGCGATTATCAATTATGCTCTTTTTCCCTTCTCTATGACTTCTTCTTCTTCTCTTCTCCTTCCTTTTTTTCCCCCTCTTTCTCATTGTGCTCTCCTCCCCTTTTTTTTTCTTGGTTCTCAGATCTGGTAGTAGGGGTGTTGGGGTTTGGGGATGCAGGCCCTAGGGTTAAGGCTTACTTGAAGTGCCAAAGTGCGTGTCTGAGGACACTTTGAATTGTCAAGAATGCTACAAAAAAAAACAAGGATATAGCTCCAAGGATAAAACCTACAATTCTATTCAATAATCAAATCTCTAAATAATTCTTCATTACAATGCCATAAAAATAAGAAAGACAACTTAATGACTAAGAAAACCTAATCTAGTAATGGAAACTAAATAATATAGGAAACTAAATCCTAATTACAATAATTAAATAAACTAATGACATAAAAATAAATTCCTAAAACTAAGTAGGCCCTTCACATATGGCCATTGAGGTCAATACTACATAAACACCGCACTGTTACCAGGCGGTGCTACAGTGCCATATATGAGCAATCCACCTTTTATTATTTTTTTGGGCCTCACATGTAAAATCAGAACCAATCATCCTCTTCAAAAGCTCAAACACGGTCTCCAATTTTTAACTGTTGATGTTGCCTAGATGTTGAGATATCATCAAAAAATTACAGTCATTGGATTAATCAATTACAAATGACATTCGCAGTCCACCTTATATATAGTTTTTATTTTTTGTGGGCCCCATTTGTGGTGGAGATGAGAATGCTTAGGTAGATGTGTGGTAAAATTGGGAAAGATAAAATTAAAAATGAGCACTTTCGAGAGCATTTAGGGATAGCACCAATAGGGGATAAGATTAGTGAAACCCATTTAAGATGGTTTAGGCGTATTAAGCGTAGGCCAGTCATGGCACCAGTGAGAAAAATGTTTGATTATACAGGTGGCTAGCCTATCAAGAGGTAGGGGTAGGCAAAAAAAAAAAACATTGATGGAGGTCATTGAATTAGATTTAAAGAATAACTTATTTAAGGATTTGGCTCAAAATAGAACGGAATGGAGAAACATAATTCAAGTAGCCGACCTCAACATGGTTGAGATAAGGCTTTGATGATGATGATAATGATGGGTCCCATTTGTATAATCAGGACCGATCATCCTCTTAAGAAGATCAAATACGGCCATGTATCCAATTTTCAACTGATGGTGTTTCTTGGATGTTGAGATATCATCAAACATTACAACCGTTGGATTAATATATTGTAAATGACATTCCTAGTCTGTTTTTTTTTATTTTTTACTTTTGTGGGACCCACTTGTAAGATCAGAACCGATCATCCTCGAGGGAAGCTCAAACACAACCACGTGTCTAATTTTCAACTATTGATATTGTGTGGATGTTGAGAAATCTTCAAAAAAATGTACAACCTATTCATAGATTCACATGTGAAATGTTGTGATAGTAACAACCGATGGATTCTAACCCACATCTCAGTCATTTATATATGCAAGTGACTCATATGTGGGTCATTTACACATGTGAATCACTTTTAGTGCAAACAAATGACCCCTAAATGCTTCTTTTTGTATAGATAGTCTGTTATATAATGCATATTGATGCTTGAAAGAACTAGAATCGTTAAAAGTTGTTTTGAAGATGGCATTTATTAAAAGTTGTTCATCCAAGAGTGTAATGTTTATTTCATTGGTATATCTCTGTTTACTAAAAGATACAGGAGCTTTAGTTATTCTGCTTTAATGGCATCTTCCACCTTAAAATAGAGTTTGAAATCTCAAAGCTATTTTTACAGGAGTATACAATTGTCTGAGAACAGACCACTGCTTGAGCTGGGGCGTGGATAAAGGAAGTTCTTGATTATTAAAGGCAAACAGTTGGAATGATTTTAAAGCATTTATTCCATTCCTTTCCTATGCTTCTTTTTGGTTGGATTTTGCTGGTGGTGGTTGATGGAAGTTCCCTCACTGGAACTATTGCATAAAGGCAAAAGTGACAGATATCCTTTGCTAATGGAGCGGCCTATAAGTAACAGCAGCCAAGAGCATGTTATTGATATCACTACTCGAAGCGGTGTTGCTTCTTCATCCAGCTTTCGTGGGGAGTTTGCTGCTGACCGAGAAGTATTACAGCAAGGAAACAGACCTTCAACTAGCACGCATGATCCTCCCTCTCAATCTTCAGCTTCTACTTCAATTATATCTAATTCAAGAAATGCCCCTTCTAGAAGACGGGGTGATAGTGTTGGTCGCCGTCACAGAAGCCCTTTGAATTCTGGGCTTTGGATTTCGATTGAGCTCATTATCACGGTTAGCCAAATAACTGCATCAGTGGTTGTTTTATCATTGTCAAGGCATGAGAATCCACGGGCCCCGCTATTTGCTTGGGTTGTCGGTTATGCTGTTGGATGTGTTGCCACCCTTCCTCTTCTTTACTGGAGATATCTCCATCGCAACTATCAGGTTTCTGAGCAAGAACCAACACGTGCACACCAGAGTTCTCAAAATAACATGTCTATTGAACTGTCTTCTTACAATTCCATGTCAGTTCCTCGGGGCCAAGAAGATGAAGGCCACCGTAGTATGGGTACCAGGTGGTGGAATGGACTAAGGAGAGGGATGGGAATGGGAACTATGAGTTTAAGGTACTTACCGAATTATAATATATATCTAGTTAAATATTGATTAAAAATTTCACATTATTTCACATGATGGTGCTTTTGCATTTTTGGTTTATCTTGCTTCTCATCCTGTACTTGTTGCGTTCATGGGCCCTTGTCATTCAATGCTACTTTCTAATAAATGCTTGACCGAAAGTGATCTGAGTGCTGTTAACTCAGTAATTACATTGACTAACTTGTGCTAAGAAACATCATACTTAAAGAGCTAAGAACTTCATGTGATGTGAATGGAGTTTTTCTATGAATGTGTTATTTATTGGCATTATTGTATTATATATATATATTATCTTTGTTTCTCTCAGTGGAATGAATTATCATTATAATTGGATATTGTGGCATCGATGTGCAAGTTTTGATTTTATTTGGCAGCAAATGCATTTAACTTCAGTTCCTATTTAAATGAAGACATTAAATACCATTAAAGAATATCTCTGGATTAGACTATCGTGATGAATGCATTTCCTAACTTGATTTTGTTTTCCCCATCTGATGGGAGGCTTAGTTTGGTAGTTGCAACAGTTAGACTCCTTGCTTATCAGATTGGGCATTAAAGAATTTTTGAAGTCATTTAAAAGAAGATGCAGAAATCCTAAAATACTGAGCCTAATCACACAGCCAAACAAGATGTTCAAAACTACAAAAAATGAACCGGTTGCTGGCCAAATGGACTATCAAAAAGAAGAAATCTATCTCAATAAGATAAAAGTTGCCTGTCAAACAGTTGCCCGTCAAACACTAAACTGATTGTGCAAAAGACAGGAGGCTATGTTGAGTGGATTCTTTTGAGCAAGCAATGTACCTGAGTTGAACATGCTTGAACAAAACGCTGTGTTTGATTCTTCACATTCTCCTTTTTACTGATGTAAACATTTTTCTCTCAACCAAAATACTTACTAGATTTCTTCACCTTGAAATCTAACTGAATTATTGAAGCTTCGTTATATAATCATTTATTTGGGATTTTGTATTTTACTAAAAGTAATATTATGAAGCAGTAGAATTCTTTGTGTTTTCTTTATAAATCCTGTGTAATAATAGCCGATGTTGGGAGATTGTTGTTGATTGGAAGTTTTGCAGAGGAAACAAAAATGTTAATGCCGTCTCGTTCTTGGGTAAATTCATATCAACTTTAATCCATGTGAATGGATCCATGTTGGATTGATTCTCACCACTTTACTTCCAAATTTATTTAGTTGCTTCCTGCTGTGGATGTGCCATATTGTGAGCCTTGAATAAAGCATAATATTTAATATTCTTCTTCTTTTTAATATCTCAATGTATGTTGAGAACCGGAAGGACTGAGGAGAAGCTACGATAAAGTCATCTGAACCCCACATCTCACATCAACATGGGCTTTGTCAAATTTTGATGGCTTTGATTTACTAACATCAATATATTCCTACGTTTTGTTCCTGAAGACAGATTGTTGCTGATTGAGCTGATTCTGAATAATTAGTTCCATTTCTTGCTAGACAGGCAACAATGACAGCAAGAGAGAGAGAGAGAAAGAGAGAGAGAGAGAGAGAGAGAGAGAGAGAGATTAGTAATCCAATCAGCTTCTGATACTCCTCAGTCCTCAGGATTTCTAGCCACATTTGGCAGGAGCCCATCATCATCATCATCATCATCATCATCAAAGCCTTATCCCAACCATATTGGGGTCGGCTACATGAATTCTATTTTTCCATTCCGTTCTATTTTGAGCTAAATCTTTTGATAAGTGCAACTTCTTCAAATCTGAATTAATGACTTCCATCCATATTTTCTTCGGCCTACCCCTACCTCTTGATGGATTCTCCACCTATATATCCAAACTTTTTCTCACCGGTGCCATTGCTGGCCTACGCTCAACATGCCCAAACCATCTTAAACGAGTTTCTCTAATCTTATCTCCTATTAGTGCTACCCCTAAATGTTCTCGAAAGCGCTCATTTCTAATTTTATCTTTCCTAGTTTTACCACACATCCACTTAAGCATTCTCATTTCTGCTACATCTATCTTATAAATATGTGTCTTCTTAATTGGCCAACATTCTGCTCCATATGTTATAGCTGGTCTAACCACTGTCCTGTAAAATTTTCCTTTCAATTTTGTTGGCATTTGTCTATCACAAAGTACTTCCGAAGCTAGTCTCCACTTCAGCCATCCAGCTCTTATCCTATGCTCCACATCTTCGTCAATCTCCCCATCCTTACTAATTATCGAGCCTAGGTACCGAAAAGAATCTTTACGTGGTATCTCATGGGTTTCAATTTTGATAGTGATTTTGACACTTTGTATATGTCCACTGAAATTGCAATCCATATATTCTGTCTTTGTACGACTTATTTTAGAGCCTCTAGATTCTAATGCCCTCCGCCATCTCTCAAGCTTTGCATTTACACCCTCTCTTGATTCATCCACCAATACTATATCATCTGCGAACAACATACACCATGGTACTTCTTCTTGAATATGCATAGTTAACTCATCCATAATTAATGCAAAGAGATAAGGGCTTAAGGATGATCCCTGATGTAAGCCTATAGTCACGGGAAATCTGCCCGTTTCTTCACATGTGGTTTTCACATTTGTTATTGCACCTTCATACATATCCTTTAAAATTTTCATGTAACCTCTTGGGACATTCCTTTTCTTTAGGACCCACCAAATTAAATTCCTCGGTACCCTATCATAGGCTTTTTCCAAATCGATAAAGACCATATGTAGATTTTTCCTCTTTGCTCGGTATTTTTCCATTAATTGCCTAAGTGAAAAGATAGCTTCCATAGTTGATCTCCCTAGCATAAAACCAAATTGATTTTCCGAAATCTTAGTCTTTTTTCTCAGTCTTTGCTCTATTATTCTCTCTCATAACTTCATAGTGTGACTCATAAGTTTAATCCCTCGATAGTTGGTATAATTTTGTATATCTCCTTTATTCTTATATATAGGTACTACAATGCTTCTTCTCCATTCATCTGGCATTTTCTTTGTCACAAGTATCTTATTGAATAGTCTAAATAACCAACTTACTCCAACCTCTCCTAAGCATTTCCATACCTCTATCGGAATACCATCTGGTCCTGTTGCCTTTCTTGTCTTCATTCGCTTCAATGCTTCCTTCACTTCCACCCCTCTAATTCTACGGAGAAAAGTATACTCTTGTAATGAAGTATCCTCCTCCACTTTTGTATTGCCCAAATATTTTTCATTTAAAAGTTTACTAAAATATTCTTTCCACCTTTCTATAATATCGTTGTCCTTCACCAAAATATTTTCCTCATTGTCCTTGATACATTTGACATGCTCTAAGTGCCTACTTTTCTTTTCTCTTATTTTTGCAAGCTTAAAAATATCCTTTTCTCCTTCTCTTGTTTCCAACTTATTATAGAGGTCATCGTATGCTTTGAACTTTGCGCTACTTACTACTTTCTTAGCTTCTTTCTTTGCCTTCTTATACAACTCAAAATTTTCTATACTCTTAGTCCCCTGCCAAACTTTGTAGCAATGTTTTTTTTTTTGTCGAATAACTTCCTGAACCTCCATATTCCACCACCATGTTTCTTTATTAATATGTCTCTTCCCTTTTGATTCTCCAAGTACCTCCTTTGCAACATTCCTAATGCAATTAACCATTTGATTCCACATTACTGTATTTTCTCCTTCAATATTCCATTCTCCTTTCTCAATCATTTTGTCCTTAAATATATTTGCTCTTTTCTCCTTCAAATCTCTCCACCTTGTTTTAGGGTCCATTTTGTTTACTACTGCTCTCTTTTTACTTCTAATGCAAATATCTAAAACTCCAAGCCTATGTTGCGTAGTCAAACTCTCTCCTAGGATAATCTTACAATCTTTACAAGCCAATCGTTCCTGTTTTCTAACTAGAAAAAAGTCTATCTGACTCCTATTACTCCCACTTTTATATGTAATTAAATGCTCATCTCTCTTTTTAAAGTAAGTATTTGCTACTATAAGATCAAATGCCACTGCAAAGTCCAAAATAGTGTTTCCAAATTCATTCTTTTCTCCAAATCCATGCCCTCCATGCACTCTCTCATATCCTTTATTATCTCTTCCTATATGCCCATTTAAATCCCCTCCAAGGAAAATTTTATCACTATTTGGGATTTCTCGCATTAAATCATCCATCTCCTCCCAAAATTGTCTTTTCACACTTTCTTCTATTCCTACTTGGGGAGCATATGCACTAATGATATGAATTATGTCTTCCTCTAGTACTAGTTTAATTGCTCTAATTCTATCACCAAACCTCTTTACCCCCACAATTTTCTCTTTTAAATCCTTATCTATAATTATACCCACTCCATTTCTAAATCCTTATCTATAATTATACCCACTCCATTTCTTGTATTACTCTTTCCTGCATAGAAAAGCTTATACCCATCCATGAGCTCCTTCGCTTTATTCCCTTTCCACCTTGTCTCCTGTATACAAGCCACACTAATTCTTCTTCTTTTCATTACCTCAACCAACTCCATGCTCTTGCCTGTCAAGGTTCCTATATTCCAAGTAGCAAGTCTAATTTTCCTATTCTTCCTCTTCTTCTCATG
This sequence comes from Sextonia rubra, assembly GCA_037013555.1. NCBI lineage: Eukaryota > Viridiplantae > Streptophyta > Magnoliopsida > Laurales > Lauraceae > Sextonia > Sextonia rubra. Next base: position 11,749,232 of record JASUAD010000018.1, on the reverse strand, counting down.
GACTAACTTCTTTAACTGCATTAGCCCAAAGTCATGCGGTAGCCCTTGCACACTTTTCACTGCAGCCGGGCGATGCTGCAATGCGTCGCTTAAAGCGGAGAATGCCCTAACCTTATCGTGAAATATCATTTGTTCAGAATTCATGTTTGGGTTGTGACAAAGTTTTACGCTGGCTGTCACCTACCTAACGCAACCCTCCTCCTTTACTCAGGCTTGGGACCGGCAGCAAAACTGGCGGAGTTATTTGGCAGGAGCCCATATGAGAGTTTATTCTGAGCAATTTTGAACTTTAATACGTGGCCCCCACTGTGGAGCCTTTGAATTTCCCATGACTCTGAACATCAGGTTGTTTTGATTTGAGAAAAGAAAAAAAAAAAAAATCCACAAGAGCTTAAACGGGCATTCGCCCTATTTGGCAAGGAAAGGAGGAAGGGGAGGAAGAAAATGAAGAGGGAAAGGAAAGAAGGAAGAAAAGGAAGAGGAGGAAGAAGAAGAAGATGAAGAGGAGAATCAGCAGCAGCAGGTACCTTTCCCTTCCTCTTTTTTCCTTTGCATGCATAAGAGCTCTCTTCATGTTCGTTTTTCCTCCCCCTTCCTTTTGTTTGGGTTTCTCATCAGATATGGCTGTTATGGCTGATATTTGGCTGATATTTTTCTGAGATTTTGGTGATACAGATTGTTACCAATTTCCATCCCACAAAAAGATAGCAGTGCTGTCTGGACCGATACCTGATGTGGGTTTGTGTGTGTGTGTGTGTGTGGTGGGTGTGGGGGTGTGTGTGTGTGTGTGTGTGTGTGTGTGGGTGTGTAAGCTAATATTTTAAACCATGGTTGCAAGTGGGTCCCACTTTCAAAAGTAATCCAAATGGTTGCAACTTGTATGGCATAGTTAGTGCTTGAAGGGTTAAAATTTATGGCTTCATTTCCAAGAAACTTCCTTCTCTGGTTGTTATAATGAAGACAGTGAAACCTGGGTCTGGATCTCTATGTTGATGAAGCGTAGTTAACCTCAAGTATTTGCACTTCCTGTAAGTAAACAGCAGCAATATGTAGAGGTAAACTATAGCTGAAAATGGTGAGCAAAGAGGTTGCATCCTTGGCCCTTGAGCAGCAACTTGGTTACTTGATCTCAGGCAGAACTGAAATTCTTAATGAGAAATGTTGTGGAGCTTTGCTTGTATTTGTTTCCAAACTCCCGAAAGGGTCCAAGAAGAAGTGGATAATTGCTGTGAAGCATCTGTAATGAGGCGTCTCCCCTCTATGACCAAATGATCAAAATGAATCCTGTAGCTTACTTGCAGACCTTGTAAAGGGCCTGCTGTTCTGCCTCTATAGGATGGTTAGCAGAAATCCTGCTAGAGAAAGTGATTAGCATCCTTCCTTCCGTGTCATGGAAAATAACCCCTATACCGGAGATCTTATTGTGGTGGTTGACAGATCCATTGATATTTAATTTGATACTACCCCGATGGGAGAGGTGTCCAACATTCAATTGGAGTTAAAAAACAGTGATGGTTCTCACACAACTGATGAGTAACATGGCATTGACGTATGTAGATATTAATTTAATTAAGATAGATTTCGTGAATAGTGGCTGTGATTGGAAAATGTAGGAGTTGCACGCCTTGCCATGACATTTTAGCACCAAGGCAATAATTGCGCTGGTGTGGATTGCCAAAACCATGCACTAAAAGATTGTGTTTGTGAGAACCCGAATCCTCTTTGGTAATCCCTTGAGGTAAAAGCCAGGTCAAATGTTCCTGTGAGCCAAGAAAGGGGAATGTGCAGGGGTGAGGGTGGAGTGCTTTAGTTACCACCATGATGCTCTATCCAAATCCTACATCGGAAATATTCAAGTCCTGACCGCGGGCTTATAATTCAAATCCTGTGTTAATTCAATATGACGCATTTTAAAGCCGTGCAGCCTTGGATCCCATTAGAACTTTGAAGTTAAACATGTCCGGGCAGGAGCAGTACTAAGATGGGTGACTGCCTGGGAAGTCCTTGCATTTGCACGTGGGGCCAAAGCGGACAAATCATGCCAAGTTGGGCGGGGCTGTGACAATTGGTATTAGAGCTGAGAATGGCTCCATTTCTAGTAGAGGTGAGTGTGCAACCCCAAATCCACCTAGGTAATCCCTTGAGGTAAGACCAAGTCTAGTGGTCCTGTGAGTTAAGAAAGGGGAATATATAGGGGTAAGGGTGGAGTGTTTCGGTTTTCAGCGTGAGGCTTTGTCCAAATTCCACATTGGAAATATCCTAGTCCTGACCCTGCGCTTATAAGTCAAATCCCATGTTAATTCAACATGATGCATTTTCAAGTCATACGGCCTTGGACTTTATAAGAGTCAAATCCCGTGTTAATTTAACATGATGTGTTTTAAAGTCGTACGGCCTCGGATTTTATAAGAACTTTGAAGTTAAATGTGCCCAGGTGGGAGTAGTACTAGGATGGGTGACTGCCTGGGAAATCCAAAGCGGGCAATATCATGTTGAGTTGGGCGGGGCTGTGACAGTGTTAAGGCTGGTTTAGAAGATGAAGATGGAAAACGGGCCCAGATCCCTTGGGTAAACATGCATGCTGTGAAGAAGTGATTCACAGATTCTAGATTTTTTCTACAACAAACACATACTAGATCCAAGTTGGGCATAAAAGTGGCTAAATAAGCTCTCATGCTGAGGTGCCTTTGAAGGATACTCCAATTGAAAAGCTTTAATTTAGAGTGATTGTTAAGGCCTATAAATGTTTCATGGTAATCATGGGCTTACTGTTGGTGAATTAAAGGATTTAAAGAGATTTTTAATAATGCACGTACCGGGGTTCATCTCTCTGGCAAGTTATATCTGGATCCCCTAAAAGCAGGACTGTTATGCTGTTTACAGTGGAGGTATCTGGTATCCCAAAGCGATGCCGTTTTTATCTGTGTCCCAAATTGGTCGGATTGATCTCTGGATGGTGTTAGGTCTGTGACTGTCCTATAGTAAAAGTAGAAGTCTCTGAATTAGTGAACATTGGATAGTGAATTAATGCAGGAAATCTGTGGATCCATATATCATGGAGAATATCAATTTGAGTCCCATCCCCTACTACCCATGATAGGTTATAAAAAATAACAGATTTGTGCTTTAGCAGTGACTTCCATAATCGCTAACAGGTGGGTTTGGGCAAAGGTGAAGACAAAGCAAACGTGTGGGAGCGAGGATATTTTTGGGCGAGGAGCTGAAACTGATATGATTTAGGTAAATGGTGGGGCTATGTTTTATCTCATGTAGAGTATGCATATATTCAGTTAAAAAGAGGACTATAAAAGCTTGTTGGAGATCATTTTTGGAGAAAAATCCACCAATGATGTGTATCCCATACCATTGCCAAGTGTGGGGGCTTTTCTTTTTAATACAGATGAGTTGGTGGCTCCTGTAAGGCATATAGATGAGGAGATTCACAAGCAAATTGAAAGCAATAATGCCTAATATACACAGGATGCCAACTAGCATAATTGAGAAGTAATTTTTTGAAGAGGGGTGTAACGCCCCACCCTTCACGCATGCATGATATTGTCTGCTTTGGCCCATGGGCCTTACGGTTTTGTTTCTAATGGGCCTCAACCCACCAAAAGGTCTCATCCAAGGTAAGGGTGTAAGCTCTATATATAAACCCATTCACTTTCCTCTCTATAGTCGATGTGGGACTTCAGGATGTCACAATCCACCCCCCTTAGGGCTGCAGTCCCTGTGCAATAGCCTGCCAGTTCCTATAGCCTGCCAGCCCTCTTGGCCCGCCCATATATGAACCAGCTCACTTGCACCAGGCCACGACAGGGACCCACACTTGATCTAATCGAGAGTCAGCTCTGATACCATTTGTCACGCCCCACTCTATACGCATGCATGATATTGTTTGCTTTGGCCCACAGGCCTCACGGTTTTGCTTCTGGTGGGCTTCAACCTACCAAAAGGCCTCATGCATAGTAAGGGTGCAAGCTCGATATATAAACCCATGGAGGCCTCATTAGAAGCAAAATCGTGAGGCCTATAAGCCAAAGCGGACAATATCATGCATGTGTGAACGGTGGGGCGTGACAAGGGGGATTTGGTGTTGGTTTACTCAAGGAAGCAGGAGCAATTTCCGAAATGTGCATACCACAAACTCCAACGAGAGGAAGGTCGGTCCATGCATTACATTGGCTGAGATGAATTATAATGCCTATTGAGGTGGAACTTCCTACGAGCATCTACCCTTCTAATTTATTCAACAGTTGAATTTGACATCCTTCAAGACAGCAGGAGCAAAAGACACTGCATCAGCTAACTGAAGGATGAGTTCCTTCAATGCGGGGGAGGATGATGCTTACTAAGATGGCTCAGATCAAAAGAATTCCTGTAAGTTGTGGAGCAATTGAGGCAAACCCAATGGAGCCAAGGGTCTGAACTCTGAACTACGCCCAGAGTCGACACAGGTTTTATACAGATCATAATCTGATCGGAAACCAGCTTGGCCCTGTCAGATTTTCAACACTCAACAACATTTTGTTGGGCCTCTTCAACCGTGCTTTAATGTGTCCATTGTCCAACCAATGAAACAATGCAACCCCTTTGCTGTAGCCAAGGAAACAGTTCCTGATTGGTTGTGAACCCAAAACCTCATAATTATCAATTGGACTGAAAATCCATGCCAAAACATGGAGAAAAGTCAGTAGTTCACTTGCCCGTATTTAACCAAGGAGAGAAGGAAGAAAAGTGGAGCAAATTGCAGCTTTTATGCAAATATATATGGAATAATAATGAAATCTGAAACTGCCATCCCCTTCAATGCATATAAATAGTACTTAGCCCGAAACACCTAGACTGAATCACATCCATCCTTTTAGATATCGAAGCATTAGAGAGCCTTAATTGAAGAGTACTATTTAGAGTCAAATAAAGAAGGGAAATAAAAAAAAACAATTGAAATAAATAAGATGAGCTGTTACTGGATTGTCCTGGTTGATCTCAATGAGCTGACTTTTAAACTTAATTTTAGGGCCATCTTGACAGTGCCGTTTGTGATTTAATCCATTTCTTTCGATAGGGTCCGTATGCAGACATTATCAAGATCGCTGGTGATCGATCTAAATTGATCTTAAGTATTTCTTTTCAGAGAGTAAGTAGATTTATGTTAAACAGCAAACAACAGAATAAATCTCCATACATCCAAAATGAATCAGCCCCACTAATTTGTGATATTGTGGTGAGGTGACCAGTTATGCAGACTGTATGGTGATTGCAATGAGCGAGAATAGAGGGCCTCCTATATCAAAATAAATGTTTAGGGCTTGATCTGTTACATAACTAAATTATGTGGCCATTTGAGTCTACATCACCCTTGAGTGCCTCCCAAGGTCAGCCTTGAGTCCGGTGGGCCCTATTGGAACAGCAAGTGGGCTACATGGGCACCACAACACCTCCAATCCAGATGGACTTTTGCTGGATCCGGTTACTATAGAAGCTTCTTTTTTTATCTTAAATGTTCAAATTCAATTAAGATTTGTTTTAGTTGAGAGGAAATCTTTGTCTAGGACCTAGATAAGTGATTGTGATGAATTGGGGATGTTTATGTTGAAATATGGGATTATAGGGTCAATTTTTGTATACTGTTAGTTTTGCAACAGCCTTTTCCATCTTTCTGATGGGAACTAGTAATTCTTGAATGTTGAAAAATACAGGTAGATCTTAATTGATTTTTATTCCTTTGCTGCAGTTATTTTTCTAATTTTGCTTTGTTGCCTGTAGGAGTGATAGGAACCCTGTCCATCTGCTGGGACACAATCTATGCCTGTAGATCACCTTTTTTTCCTCTCTAATCAACCTCAACTGTTGACGTCAACAAGCTAAGTGAAGCAGCGCAAGGGAAGAAGATTAACCAACGGGCTAATCTCTAAGCCAAAAGGCTTAGAGATATGTTGTCTAAGTGCCTCACTAGTCACCAAAGACAAACAAACTCTCTCAACTGAGAACCAACTCAAAATCTTTATTTAATATTAAAGTCTATGTATATATCCCATGAAGATATTACATTCTTATTTATAACTAAGACATCATCTATGAAAGGAAACAACTAATTCTAAACAAATAAGAAGTCTTAAACCAAGCATGACTAGACTTGCCAAATATTAATAAAACAACTAAAGCAACTACTAATAATATAATCTATTTTAATCTATTAGGCTGTATTGATCTTGAGTCCAATGGCCTGGTCAATCATGGATTTTGCTAAGTGAAGCAGCGCAGGGGAAGAAGATTAACCAACGGGCTAATCTCTAAGCCAAAAGGCTTAGAGATATGTTGTCTAAGTGCCTCACTAGTCACCAAAGACAAACAAACTCTCTCAACTGAGAACCAACTCAAAATCTTTATTTAATATTAAAGTCTATGTATATATCCCATGAAGATATTACATTCTTATTTATAACTAAGACATCATCTATGAAAGGAAACAACTAATTCTAAACAAATAAGAAGTCTTAAACCAAGCATGACTAGACTTGCCAAATATTAATAAAACAACTAAAGCAACTACTAATAATATAATCTATTTTAATCTATTAGGCTGTATTGATCTTGAGTCCAATGGCCTGGTCAATCATGGATTTTGCCTGCATCAGTTCTCCCCCGCTTGGAGGAGAACTCGTCCTCGAGTTCTGTAAATATCCACCGGGGTCGAAAGTCACTCGAACAAACTTTTATCTCGTCTTTATATCCATATTTTCATGACATGACTTGAAAGTTTGTTGCAGTCTCTTCCTCCATGTAATAGTAGATCGGAATGTTTTCGACTGTTGGTCTTTGTATGGAGCTTGGATGTGTGAACAAACCAGTAGATGCTGTAAGTGTTGACAGTCAAATATCCATATGTGATCTCTGAATATGAAGTCAATATGGGGAACTTTTACAACTTGAACTACTTGTTAGATAACTGGAACAATGAATTTCACTGTTGGCGTCCTAATTGGATTTTCTGGAAAAGGCAGAATAATCAATTCTCTTGGATGTTCAATGTCTGCTTGTACGTCAGCTTGATGTACCTTTTGCTTCTCACTTGAAGTTGTAATGAGATCATCCTTTCCATGAATGGGCTTTTTAACATCATCATTGGAATTTATTTCCTCTTTGTGTTCATCTTTTGACTCTTCAATTGATGGTGAGGAGGTAAATGAAGAGGTTGCTGGTTGTAATGGAAGAAGGTCAACATATTGTCCTTTCCAATAGAAAGAATAGATATCTTCTCTTTGTCATATTGCACTTTCCGATTAAGAAGCCATGGTTGTCCCAAAAGAATATGAGTGATATTCATGGGAATTACATCACACCAAGTTGTATCTTCATATACACCAATCTTGAATGATACTAGACATCTATGACTTACTGTAATAACAGAAGCATTAGACCATGTAATTTCGTAAGGCATTGGAAGAGTCTCCGTAGACCAATTGAGTTTGTCAATAACATAATGCGCCACAAAATTGATAGTATTGTCATGATCAATAACTAGATTAGTTAATCGATCTTCACACCTTACTCGCGTTCGGAATACTATAGTCTGTTTCCACACTTTGTCTTCCTATTCATTGGTGGTGAAAAGTCTGCGAATGACAAGAGTGTGAGTATCTTCTCCTTCAAATTTTGTTTCCATCAGATGATCTCTCGTCCATCGCAGAGAACGTTCTTTCCCAAGCTTAACTTGTTGCAGGTGGGACCATTGAAGCATGTGCTCAATATGAATTGCTTCCTTGTATGTTTCATGAACACTGTGACATGGTTTCATTTTCTCAAGAATGTCTGACTTCAAACCTCTGATAAAGCGAGTTAAATCATGCAGCTCATTCTGTTCCAAGCCACAAACTTGGTGCAGTCTCGAAAATTTATTTAAATATTCATAAACTGTCGTATCTGCCTGTCTGAGATTGAGGAATTGCTCAAAGTAGACCTTATTTGTAAAATACCAATCTCCATCTTTATACTCATATAACATACTTTGAAATTCATCAGATGGTCCAAAGATTTGTATATTGACTTTGCCGTAAAAAATTCAAAATCTTCTGAGTGCTCAAAATTAACTAACCTGATGGCTTGATCTTGTTGACAAAAAGACGCAGTGAAGATGGAGCATGAATCAGACCAAAATATCATCTTTTGAGAAGCAATGGCTGATGGCTTGATCTTATTGACAAAAAGACGCAAGTGAAGATGGAGCGTGAATCAGACCAAAATATCATCTTTTGAGAAGCAATGGATGAGATCAATCAATCCAAAAAGACTGGATTATTTTGGCTGGGCCCACTTATATATATTTTGTACTGCTGTGGTTCTGAACTTGGGTCAGGTCAGACCCGGACTGAACCCAATAGTGATTAGGTCACAGATGAGACTCGGGTCAATAGTGTTGGCCCAAACTGTTTGCGGCCCAACTACTTAAAACTCTTCTCTCTTGCTACAGTATGGACAGGAAAGATAAAAAAGGCAAGTGCTTTGCTCTGCTTTAGAAACTAAAGGAAAGAGAGGAAGGGATGGATGAGCTTATCTGTAGGGGCTCCCTTCGACGGTAACGCTGCAAGGAAGACGACGCGTCTGGATGGTGTAGGTGGTGGTTGCAGCATCGACCGGATATGGTGCGGACGGTGGAGGGAAGGATTTGATGTTGGTGGCCGTCGACGCTGGTGCCAGGTATGCTACTCGATACCCTAGTCTCTTTCTTCTGTTACTTCTTTTCTTTTCTGTTCCCTATCTTTTTTTTTTTTTTTAAATCTCTGGGTTTGGGGATGGATGACAGTGACCGATGGGGGGTCGGCTAGTGTCGGTGGAGGGGTCTGGTGGGCTGTGGAGGTTTGGGTTGCCGGCGAAGGACAAAAGGGTGTTAGGTGGGTTTGGCAGAGATGGGGATGGACGGCAATGGTCAAAGTGGTGGTCGGGGGTGGATCGGGTCGGTTTCGGTGGAAAAGAAGGTGATCGAATGTAGGTTCGTGAAGGGGTTGGGTTTAATTAGGGGTTAGGGGTCGCGGTAGGTTAGGGATTGGGCGTGGCGTTGGAGATCTAAGTTCGGAAAGGTGATTAGGGCTGTGGTGGTAGTCCGGGAAAAGGTAGGACTGGATCGGCAGTGGTTCGAGGGTCGCTAAGGGGTTGTGGATGGGGTCTGTGAAGGGTATGGAGATGGTATGGAGTGCGATGGTGCTGCGGGAGAGGATTAGGGATTCGGTATGGTTTGGGGTGGGTTCTGCTGTAAAGGATTTGATAAAGATGAAGATGACTGATGATGAGGGATGATGACTAGTAGAGAGCAGACGACCGGGAGAGATATGTTACCTTGAATCGGCGATCAGACGGCAGTTTGAGATTGGATCTTCGTCTCTGATACCAATTGAAGAGCGTAGGGGAAAAAGATTAACCAACGGGCTAATCTCCAAACCAAAAGGCTTAGAGATAGGTTGTCTAGGTGCCTCACCAAAGACAAACAAACTCTCTCAACTGAGAACCAACTCAAAATCTTTATTCAATATTAAAGTCTATGTATATATCCCATGAAGATATTACATTCTTATTTATAACTAAGATATCATCTATGAAAGGAAATAACTAATTCTAAACAAATAAGAAGTCTTAAACCAAACATGACTAAACTTGCCAAATATTAATAAAGCAACTAAAGCAACTACTAATAATATAATCTATGTTAATCTATTAGGCTGTATTGATCTTGGGTCCAATGGCCTGGTCAATCATGGATCTGGCCTGCATCAGTTCCAATTGAAGCAGCGCAGGGGAAGAAGATTAACCAACGGGCTAATCTCCAAGCCAAAAGGCTTAGGGATAAGTTGTCTAGGTGCCTCACCAAAGACAAACAAACTCTCTCAACTGAGAACCAACTCAAAATCTTTATTCAATATTAAAGTCTATGTATATATCCCATGAAGATATTACATTCTTATTTATAACAAAGACATCATCTATGAAAGGAAACAACTAATTCTAAACAAATTAGAAGTCTTAAACCAAACATTATTAGACTTGCCAAATATTAATAAAGCAACTAAAGCAACTACTAATAATATAATCTATTCTAATCTATTAGGCTGTATTGATCTTGGGTCCAATGGCCTGGTCAATCATGGATCTGGCCTGCATCACTAAGGGTTAACGTTACTGATTTCCTTTTGTTGAGAGCAGGGAACGGAATGGGAACTTGTAATGTTTATGGATCTTCCTTCGATACCATGTCAGAAAGGTACAAAATCAAGGAAACACTATAATGACTAGAAGATGTGAGAAAGGTGTATGGAACCACTCTGGATTCAAATAAAGTATAGAATGGCTAGAATGCCCTTATGGAACCTGTTCAATTAATAAAATAAACTATTTATGAATATCTAATGCAATGGCTCATCATGTCTGTACACAGGGAGAGAGTCTTGATTCTTGCCGCATGGGCAAGACATTTCCTCAATTGATTATGGATGGACTTGGAGAACACCATCTTCTGGCATTGTTCTTTGGGGGTCCTGTTGGGATTCTCGGTCATGCTGCCTTTGCTTAAATGAGTCAAACTTAGGCCTGATGTTTTGTGAATTAGTTAAGTCTGGGTGACGCAGGACAAGGAAAACTAAGCTAACTGATGCAATCTGAGATCAAGGTAATTAATCATTTATAATGAGTCTTTAAAACTAGTATTTTCCACAATAATCACTGAAGCAATTAGTCAGTGATCCAAGGCCTTATTATAGTCCTGTATTGAGTCCCTGAAGAATTGAGAGATGGATCAAATAGAAGGTTAGAGATTCCACTTGCCTGGGATTCACCGACAACAAGCAAATTTGTCATTCCCCTTTAGAAGTTGACAAGGTCTTGACTCAAGTGGTTATCAGCAGGCAAATGATAAACGTGAGGGCGGGAAATTCAAATTCGGATCCAATCAAATGATTCCCACAACTGCTTAAGGCCCAAATCAAACTCAAATTTAGGATTTAAATGGAAATTAGGATTTGTGGCCTGATTAGGGAAGAAAATGGGTCTGTAGAGGCTCGGCCAGGCTAGGAATGGGATTGGGTGTGTACAGCCAGGTTTAGCGGGGGTTAGGGCTTGGGTGTAGATGGTGAATTAGAGCTGCATTAGGGTTGTAGGACTTGGGCTGGAACTAGGTTTTTGATGAAGAAATAGGGTTAGATCTGGGTCTCCTGGGATGAAACTAAGTCGGACTGATGGGGAAAGGGTTCGGCCAGGAGTGGAAAAGGAAGGGAGGTCTAGCGGGTGGTGAAATCCCAGCTCAGGATCAGTGCGCATGTGCCTAGGGATGCATGTGCAGCTCGTATGGGTTCCTTTGGGGTATTACTTGATGAAGAAATTGGTTTGGGGCCTTGGGAATTGAAAGGAAAGAGGATTGGGAAAGAAAAATACCTTTGATAATGAAAACAAACCTTGGTTTCACACCAAATTCCTATCACAGGAGAGAAGAAAAGATCTTGCAAGAGAGAAATCTCGAGAAGTTCTTAAAAATGATTCTATTCATTCATTCATTACTTCTTCTCAAAGAACGCTACAGGGTTTTATAAAAGAAAATAAGGGAGCCCTAACAATCAATGGCTCAGATTCAATCCTAGACTAATGATACATCATCCACTTAAGGAATAACATAAACTAAAATAAAGAAAAGAAAATAAGTAATAAAAAAACATTAAGGGAATGTACACAGGGGCGTGCGCATTGGATCCAACGATGGATCATTATCTGAAGACACATCCAATAGTGTTTCTTCAAGAAGTTGATGGATTATGCCCGTAAAAGGCTGATCCATCCATAAAGAGGCTCCGTCTGCCGCCGCCTTCTTACATCATTGATAAATTTTAGGGTGGTTGGAACTGATGTCCTCATTAGGTATTGGAAGGAATTTTTGTTTAAATAAATCTAATTGCAAATGTATCTAGAGACATATCGATTGGGTAGGGTCCGTAGTCTCATCTCTTCTCTTCTTGCTTCTTTACTATTGTACTCCATTTTTTGTGTCTTTTTAGTCTTGTATGGGAGGCTTTTAACTAATAATTTGACGCATTGTCATGTTGTGTGTAATAGTATGATGTCTCATAATGATTTATTGTTGCACTCTAAAACTTATATTCTTCTTGGGTTCTCAGTGAGATTTTCTCTAGGAATCTAATGTCTCTTGTTAATGTAGAACGGATTGGCCCACAAGTTGGACCACCCAAAAATAATTTAAGAATATTTTATTTTTATTGCTAGGTTTCTAATTGTATTGAAAGAGTTGTAATTATGATAGTTTCTATTATTGGATTAGGTTTTCTTAGGCCCTAAAAATTATTGTGGGTTTTCTTCCCTTAGGGAGGCGCATCCTTATGTTGAAGACTATGCAAAGATGTGTTTGAAGTGTCTGTGAAAACGCGCTTCGGCATCCATGTGAGCCCTACCCATAGGGCCTGCATCACTTTGTGTAGAGAAAATAAAATGTTTGGCTCCGTTTCCTAGGGAAAAGTTTCAGCTCCTTTGTATGGAATTAAATTGCTCTTTGCATCTTGTTGCGGCAAATCTGTATTTAGAACTGGAGAGTTATTGGACTGCCTTCTTATCAATTTTGATTTTTTTCTTCTACTTTCTATTTTTGAAGCTTTGTAGCTTTTGTTATGTTGCATTTTTGTGGCACTAGTTGGACTGAAGTGTTCCTACATCCTTGCCAGACTATGGACAATAATTGAGCGCTTCAAAATGGCATTAGATTGCTTCTTTGCAGTGTGGTTTGTGGTTGGCAATGTATGGATCTTTGGTGGGCATTCATCATCTTCTGACGCACCTAACTTGTACAGGTATTATTGATAGTTTTCATTTTTAATTATTTTGACCTATGTCATGAGTGAATTTGATTGACTTTGATCTGAGGATCCACACAGTATCTGTGGGCCTTCAATTTGTGTATGGGGGCCCTATGGTTTGATGATCCAGATTGTTGATCTGATTTACTAGCACTACATATTACCCTAGCACTCTCCTTGGAAGGATTTTTCGGTACCATTTTGGTACTAGGTATTTTGGAATTATATTGTACCCATTTATAAGTTTATATCTTGAAATAAGTTTCAAAAATAAGTTAAGAGGGGCAGGCTTGGGTGCAGCAACCATACTAGTATGCAGCGACAGCTGCATCCAATAGAAGGTTGACATGTATACGAAGATAATTAAGCTGGCTTGACATTGTCCCAAACATTCAATGTCTCACACCTTTTGAGGTAAAATCATTTTATGCCAATATTGCCCTTTTTCATGACTGTCATACACTATCCTTCCTAACAGAAAAAACATTCATGTGGGGCCAACTTTCTGCCCATTTACCACTGCTATTCGTCCCATTTTTTTTTTCTACATCCCATGTGGGTCCAAATTTCTACTCGTTCACCAGTTGTAGCCTTGGCACTGGTATAAATGTTCTTCAAATCCAATCCAATACTCAACAGCATCCTACAACTAGATAAAGTAAACTCTGATTGAAGTAATGACTCAAAAAGCTTATTCATCTCTACAACTAAGATTTAGGTTGATGATTTGCTGAAGATGATTTGCATTTGGATTAATTAAACAGTGCATTGCACTTTGCATTAAGACATGCACTTCTATATAATAGAGAATATTGTCAAGTTCACCATAAATCAAAATTAAATTAGACTTGTTATACTCTCCAAATACCAAACTATTCACAAAGGAAATGGAGATAGTAAGAACATAACTTTAATATATTCTGATTTCAATATAAGAGAAACGCATTCTTACCTCAATATATGTAGCTTCTTAGCATTGTCCATTACTGCCTCCAACGCGTCATATTTTAAATCAAGTTAGGATTATTTAAAGTTTGGTTCGAAAAAAATTTAAAGCAAACTGATAAAGTTTTTATAAATTTACCAAAGAATAACATTTTCTACAGCTCAAATAGAGAGGGTTGTGCATAATTTCCGAAGTGGGGCTACCTTATCTTTTTGTTGCGTAGATTTACACTAGTAGATATAGCAATGAGTTCGTTCAAAGATTTCTAAATGAAGAAAATTTTAGAGCATATGAAAGCAAGCTTGAAAAGAAAGATAATGTTGTTTTTTCCCATTAAAATGAAAATAATGTTAATGATATTTTAAGGATAGCACTGTTAGTAACATTTTTATTCTTTTGATTTTTTTTAGTATAATTTGATGACCAAGCCAAAGTATGTAAATTTGGGTGTTGCCCAGGCTCGGCACGGCATAGCACGAGCCCAGGGCTGGGCCTTGCTAGGCTAGGTGGCCTTGGGCCACAGGCGAGCATGGCATGGCCTGTGCCCTTAGTTGTGTCGTGCGGGCCAGGGGTGTTGGGCCGTGGCATGGCAAGTGGCATAGCCTAGCACGGCGGGGCACTACATTTTATTTAAAAAATATTTTTTTATATAAAATAAATATAAAACATAAAATAGTTAAAACTTTTTCTCTTCATTTGTAAATTAGCATCCATGTTTGTGCATTTATCATATTAGTTTTAATTTTATTTCAAGTTGGAAATCTTAAAAGTCCATAAATTTTAAAATTTTAAAAAAGATAATAAGAGGGGCATGTGGGCAAGCCTGTGGGCGGCGGGCCGAACATGGCAAAGCTTGAGCCATGGGCCAACCCCGCAGCGACCGTGAAGTTACATAGGCCAGCACAATTAGGCTAGCCCCCTCCTGGCGGGGCCCACATTTACGTGCTTACAAATAGAGGATGTGATTAAATAGAAAAAAAAGTACATCTTTGGTGCAATTTGGTTGAGCAGGATTAATTTCATGCATGTTAATCTAGGTTTTTTTTTCTTTTTTTTTTCTAAGCCTAAGATTACGTTCATACTAGTGCCAAGGCTCTAAGTGGTTAACAGGTAGAAATCTGGCTCCACATGGGATGTAGAGAAAAAAAAAGGATGAACAGAAGTAATAAATGGGAAGAAAGCTGGCCCACATGAATTATTGTTTTGGTAAAAAATTATGCCCGGGGAGAGAGTGAGATGTTGACCATGTTTGTGACAAGGGTAATATTGGCATAAAGAGGACTCTACTTCAAACGGTATGAGTCATTGAAATGTTTGGGACAATGTGAAGCCAGTTTTTTCTCTTAGTGTACGTGTCAACCTCCCATTGGATGTAGCTCCTCGTTGCACAGTCTTATGGTCCAGCGACACTAGACCCAAGCCAACCCCATTAAGAGATATAATATATCTGGATATAGATCGATGAACCTTCTTATTACAAGTAGAGGTTAGGAACCCTTCTAGATTATTGGACTCACAGGCCCTTTAAAGGTGCATTTGGCATTGTACCATTTGAATGTTTCCATGTTTTCACTAGATAAGGCTGTAAAAAACATGTTTGGTATGTGCAAATCACTATTTCGAATTTTAGTCTCACTCGAATGAATCTTAAAATCCTAACCCGCTGGCATAAGAAACTCAGAACAAAAATACTGTTTTTTTTTTAAGAAATAACTTGCTCGCACAATTGTTTTCTACTTATTTCAAAGGAAGTGACTTCATTATCTAATTCCTAAAGTGAGTCACATGGTACTAGTCACAAAAGATGGGCTCATATTATAATTTGTAATTTCTTATAATCGTGAGACCACATTTTAAATCCATTTAGTGTGGGCCCCATATTCTAATTTTTAAGTGTGGGTTATATTGTCACAAGCATAAAGGGTGGAGCCACATTGTAATTCCAATGAATACGGGCCCACATTGTGAATCTTATGAATGTGGCCCTATGTTCTAATTTCTAAAGGTGGGGACTACATAATTTTTAAAGTGGGTCCTGTGTTCACAATCAACAAACAAGATGTCCCTACACTCTAATCTATTATAATTTCTAAAGGTGGGCACCACATTGTAATTTCTAAATTTTGATCTTGTATACAAAATCACAGAAATTCATTGATGGAAGTCATTAATTCAGATTTGAAAAAGTTTAACTTATCAAATGATTTGGCTCAAAATATAATGTAATGGAGAAACAGAATTCATGTAGCCGACCTTAGCATAGTTGGGATAAGACTTTGATGATGATGATGATACAAAATCACAGAAATTGTGGCTTTACTTTGTAATTCCTAAATGTGGGTCACGCAGTCATGATAAAAAAGGGTAGACCTACAACATAAAGCCTATGAACGTGGGTCCATATTCTAATTTCTATAGGTGTGTACTATGTTGTAATTTATAAAGATGGGTCCCATAGTTACATTAAGAAAAAGGTGGCCCCATATTATAATTCCTATAAAGGTAGGCCTACCTTATAAATCATATAAATATGGGCCCCTTGTTCTAATATTAAAAGTGGGTCACACATTGTAACTTCTACAAGTGGGTCCCATGTACGACAATAATAGATTGCCACAAACATTAAAAGGTGGGTCCTACATTTTAGATTCTATGATTCTCTTGCTTCTGGTCATTGGAGAAAAGTTTTTATACTGTTACCAAACAAGTTCCATATGGCATATTCTGTGTATAGTATTTTAATATAATGTTGCCAAACAAGTTCTACATAGTATAGTCTTAGGCACAATCTAATCTCAGCACAAGCTAATCTGAGCGCAAAATTGGGAACAACATGAGAACAATGCCAAATAGGCCCTTGGTTTCCTATTGCTTGTGTTGAAGCAATGAAATCTTACATGTTTACCCAATTTCTCACTCTCTAGTCAATTGTTCCTTCCTTTTCTTATGCTGAATGTTGACTGCTGCTGTGTATGCTTCATTACTGTCCATTCAAGGATGTAGATCAAAGTTTTAAGACTGTCCTGTTGGGATAATTTTTAGTGGTTCTCACGGACAGTAGTCCTGATCCCCAAAGCATTGATTAATTTGTGTGTACTTAAAGGTCTTAGAATACAATGGATAACAATTGATCAAGGATGCTGTTGTTCCTCTTTTGTCCAGTGACTCCTACACTACTTCATTCTTATCTGCAGGTTATGTATAGTGTTTCTTACATTTAGTTGCATTGGGTATGCCATGCCTTTTATTCTATGTGCTGCGATCTGCTGCTGCTTGCCATGTATTATTTCAGTCTCGGGTTTTCGAGAGGATCTGGGTCTGACTAGAGGAGCGGCTCTGGAATCAATCAACATTCTTCCTACCTACAAATTCAAGTCAAAGAGAACCTGGAATAGAGGACAGAGTGATATCAATTTGGAAGGCTCTGGTGAGGGTGGAATCTTGGCAGCTGGCACTGAGAAGGAACGGATAGTTTCTGCTGAGGATGCTGTATGTTTCAATGCTGCTTCTGTTAGTTTTTTACTTTGACAAGTGGATTGTTCTAGTTCTCTAATTTTCTTTAAATGGATAAATTCTTTCTTTTGGATGGCTTAAACATTTTAGACCAGAATCTAAACTAGTACACTTTACTGATTGACCTGATATGTACTGCTGGAATATGAACATAGATTAAAATATCAGCCAGTACGTAGTGGGAATCGATTTGGAGTACACCGGCTTCTTCATGGGACGTTGGTAATGGTCCCTATCGCCATATTCTCAGCAAAATGTCGACCATAATGGACGATAAATAAAAAATTGAGTGAGAATATGCTTAGAAAAGGGGAAAAACAGTGAAAATGGAGAGGGCAGTCTCTCTGTTGCAGCATTCTTGAGAAAAGAAGTGTGAGAGAGTACTTCATAGTTGCTAGCTCTACTACCACTTCATAGTCTCTAGCTCTACTACCACTTCATAGTCTATGGTCTATGTGTGAAGAACCAGGGTTTTAAACCACTAATTGGTCACTTAGTGATGCAGGCTCTAGGGTTAGGCTTGCATAGGGGCGCCGAAGCACATGTCTGAGGACACTACGATTCGTCGAGAAGACTTTACACACGAGGACGCACTTCCAAGATAAAATCCACAAATCTATTAATCAATCAAAGTCTGAGAATCTCTTCTCGACAATGCTATATATATAATAAAAGCAAACTTAATGCCTAAGCAAACCCTAAGCTATTAATCGAAACTTCTCTAATAACAATGTAATTTGAAATCTACTAATAAAATTAATATAATCCTAATCTAACTTGAAGAGGGACCACTTGTGGGACCTAGACTGCATCATCCTTCCCTGGTTGAAAAAAGAGCTCATCTCCAAACTCGAGTTTGCTTTGGATTGCCTCTGTAAATGTGGTGAGAATAAAGGATTTCCTTTGTTGCAACTGCCTGAAAACTCTTCTTTGGCAACTCTAGCTTTTCAAGATGGAGTGTGACTTGCTTTCCATCATGCAAGAATGTGTATGTGTTAGTGCATTCCATGAGTTCTATTTTTGTCATACATCTATGAGTGACCTAATAAGATATCACCACTATCCATAGGTAACACATTACACCAAATTATATCTTTGTAATTCGCACTAATGGTAAAAGCAACTTTTCTAGTATGGCGAACATGCACTTGATCACCTGTCATTAGCCATTTGACAAAAGGGCGGTTGTGCCTGTAAACTTTCAACTTGAGGCAATCAACAAGAGATTGAGAGATGAAATTTTTACAACTTCCACCATTAATAACAACCGTGCAATTTTGTCCATAAACTGTACTCGTAGAATGAAAGATATTTTTTCTTAACCATTTATTCTCAACAGTTAGTGGAGCCTCTTTGATGACGATGAAAGCTTCACTTATGGTATCTGCGTTTGTGTACTCAATTTCCTCAGTATCATTACCCTTGGGATCAATTTTAGTACCCTTAGAATCATCTGGAATATTTTTATCATCACCTTCAATCTCAATCAGATGTATGCGCTTTGGACATTCTGTTGCGCAATGCCCCAGCTATTGACAATGAAAACAAATCATCTTATTTTGACCTTCAGTTCTTGCAAAAATCTGTCTTGAGGAACCATTGGGTCTAGCATCTTACAGAGATAAATTCTTTAGCTGAATCCATTTGGATTTTTGTGCTTAATGATTTGCAATTTCCTCAGCTTTAATAGTATGTTGGATGAATTCATTGATATTATCAAAATGTTGGAATGTAAGGATATGCTTAATGTTAATTCTTAACCCATTGAAAAATTTATCAACAACCACATCATCATCTGCATTCAAACTACAACGAGATTGCAGAGTAAAAAATTCTTCAAAATAATCAACAATTGTCTTGGATCTTTGTTTCATGTTTTGAAAGCTTGAACGTAGATCCGTGCATAGTGACGGAGAGGCATTTTTGCTTCAAAATATTCATCTCAATCCATGTTTCAACGCAGTTCATGTTCTGATTCATCCTTTTTCTTTGCAATTCAGCCTATCAAGTTGCAACATAATTACAAAATCTAGTAGCAATCAGTATGACTTTATGGTACTTAGTCATTCGTTTGTGTGTAAAAATATTCTCCACACACACTAACCATGTTTCAACACGGTCCATGTTCTGATTCATTCTTTTTCTTTGTAATTCAGCCCATCAAGTTGCAGTGTAATTACAAAATGTAGTGGCAATCAGTATGACTTTATGGTGCTTAGTCATTGGTTTGTGTGCAAAAATATTCTCCACATACACTAACTAATCTATGAATTCAGCAGACTATAATTTTTCATCATATTTGATAATCAGAAGTTTAATCCCTAAATCTCAATCAGGATTATTGACTAGTGGACCTTGTTGGTTCTGAATATTTTTACCATCATCACGATTGGGATTCACACGTTGATAATTTTTCAAAGTTGTCATTCTAGTGTCTAGTTGTTGCAGGGTGGTTTGCATGTTGTTAATTGTGGTAGTTAAGTCTCTAATGGCACTACTCAAATCTTTAATCAACTGAAGAAGATGAAGATTCCACCTCAACTTGCTTCTTAGGAGGCTTTTTTTTCTTTTTTGAAAAATTAAAATCTGTTTGACCGGATGTGTAGAATTGTTGACCACAAGCACAATGGAGAAGACAGATAAAAAATTGAGCTTGAGATGGTGTTGCGATCAAAAAAACAAATTCTGATTGTTAATCTTAAGCTGATGCAATGATGATGGCAGCAATATAATTAGATGTGCTTTTTTCTGCAAGTGAATCAAAATTGACTTGACCCGACTTGATAATGATCAGGTTGAATGCAGTCCCAATAAAAGTTAAAAAAAAAAAAACTTGGCATTATACTCTTGGGCCTCAAATTGCAAGTGGATCAAAACTAAATTGACCTGACCTAGACCTTAAAACCAAGTCTTCGTTTTGTTTTTTGTTTTTGCGGAAAGTGCTTGAAAACCCCTTTTCTTCGTTGCTCTTGCTTTGTCTAAACAAAGAGAGAGGGAGAAAGTGATGGAGATAGAGGAAAGTGGGCAACGACTGCAAGCAGTGATGGGAAGTGACTGGTGTCGACGGTGGTGCTTTCGGTGATTGTGGGGTGCAGAACTGCGTGGCGCTGGCTCTGACAGCGGCGATGTCCCCAGTGGTTTGAGAACGGTAGTAGAGACACTCGCAGGTGCTAGGTACTTTCGAACTCAGGCAACCTTCTTCTTCTCTTTTTCTACTCTCTCTTTTTTTCTCTCAATTTTTTCCTCTCTTTCTTGTTTTTTTGTCTTTTGGATTGGAACCAGAAGACAAAAAAGAGGGGGGGGGGGGGGGGGGGGGGCGCTCTCGATTTGTCTTGGAATAGACTAGCAAAGGGGTTTGGGTTCGTCCATGAGATGTTGGGTTAGGGTTGTATCGGTGAGGGGGCTTTTTATTTTTGGTTCTGGAAGAGGTTTCGATGGTCTCTGGCTTGGGTTCTGGATTGGAAAGGCAGTGAGTGTTGAGGGGTTGTTGGTTTTTGGGGAGATAGGTTTTCGGGATGTAGGCAAATGGTTTTGGGTTCACATGGATCTGGGGGTTGGGTTTCGAAAAGTGATGGGTGGTCAAATGGGGATGTCAGTGTTTGGTTGGGAATAGAATCATAGGAATCTAGGTTGTGGTTGGGAAGTTGGATACATGACCGATGACTCATGGTAGGGAAGGGTTTTCGGGTGGGGTTTGGGATTGGAGTTTGGGATGAGGTTTGGGACAGGTGCTTGGCTAGAGAGAATGGGTTGTCTGGTGAGATGACAGTGGTGCACGAAGGAGATAGTAGGTGGTGAAGAGTGGGGTGGGGATAGTGGGTAACATGCCGCTGATCAGGGATCGTTCCGCTCTTATACCAAACTTATGCTGGCTCTAGGGTTAAAGCTGCATAGGAGTGCCGAAGCACATGTCCAAGGATACTTCAAATCATTGAGAAGACTTCACATACGAGGACACACCTCCAGGATAAAATCCACAAATCTATTGATCAATCAAAGTTTGAAAATCTCTTCTTTACAATGAGATATATATATAATAAAAGCAAACTTAATGCCTAAGCAAACCCTAAGCTATTAATAGAAACTTTCCTAATAACATTGTAATTACAAATCTACTAATAAAAATAATATAATCCTAATCTAATTTGAAGAGGAACCACTTGTGGGGCCTAGACTACATCACTTAGTGGGGCAGACAAGGCCTACAAAATGATTGGCCAAGGACCATATCTAAAGGAAGGAGAATTAGGGGATCTGGGCATTCGGCCCCTAGCAGGGGCAGACCTCTGGGCGGCCACCACCCGAATGGCCCTAGAACTACCTGCTCACGAGTATTAGATGCTTTGAAATATCCAAAGTGGAGAGCTACAATGATGGAATAAATGCTTGCGCTTGACACGAGTAATACTAGGGATATTGTTGATCTTCTAGAAGATAAGCATGCAGTAGGATGCAATCATGAATTACTGTTTTACTTGTGTACGTGAATGACATTGTTATTACAATTGATGATGTGGAAGGATTGCACAAGCTAGAGGCACATCTACATTTTGATCTTGGTGAATTGAGATATTTTCTTGGGATAGAATTTCCAAGGTCAAAGAAAGGGATTGTGATATTCCAGCAAAAATATACTCTCGATTTGTTGGAAGAAACTATAATGCTAGGAGCAAAACCTATAGACACTCCAATCAAGCAGAATCACAGAATTACTGATGACAATGGAGAGTTGCTTCATGACATCAAATCATATCAAGGACTAGTTGGACGATTATTGTACTGTAATCATAACTTGTCCAGATATAGCTTATGTTGTTGGCCTTACTAGTCAGTATGCACACTCCATTAACGGGACATTTAAATGCTATGTACAAGATTTTAAAATTTCTCAGGAAGTCACTAGGACAAGGAATTTTGTAGAGACATTCAACGGTGGAGGTATATAATGATACAGATTGAGCAAGTTTAAAGACAGAAGATTTACAACTGGCCATTGCACCATGGTTGGTGGAAATCTAGTTTCGTGGAAAAGTGAAAAAACAGATATTATCCTAGTCCAGTTCTGATGCAGAGTATCAGGCAATGGCACTTGGAACATGTGAATTGATGTGGATACAGATCCTAACTTGTGAGCTAGGATTTATATATAAAGGTCCCGTGGTGTTACATTCTGACAGCACTCTAGCATGAGAGAGAGCCATAAATCCATTATGTCATGAATGTACAAAACAATTTGAAGTTAATGTCCCTTTTTTTTTTTTTTTTTGAGAGAGAGAAGATCAAAAGCAAAGATATCGAAGTGAAGTATGTTCACACTGATGAGCAATTGGCTGATTTGCTTACCAAGGTTGTTTCAAGAGGGAAGTTATCTGATGCATTGTCCAAGTTGGGCATAGTAGACATCTATGATCAGCTCGAGGGGGGATGTTAATTATAGTAAGGATCTAATTATAATCTAGAATTAGTGTGTAAATATTTTCAAAGTTAGGGGTTATTTTGTAAATACATAAAATACCGTATTCTATATATTGAGAGTGTGATTGAGTAAAAGAGAAGTTCCCTCGCTCTTCCATCAACTTACACTCTTTGATTCTAGGGCTTTTACTAAGTCAACAAAAACAACAAAAGAATACAAACTCTATAAGCGTCATGTGGCAAAACCCTAAAATCATCTAAACTATAATGGCCATCACATGACCCTAGATTCAACCCAAATAAGGTGCGGCTAGCATGTGTTCCTCTAAGGAACTTCACGGCCAAGCCCTTGGTTATATTTTGTAGAATTGGGTCTTTCCCCCATCATGTAACATTGATTTTGAGATGCTTCCCACCAATAGAATATTGACACGAGGTAGACTGTAGCCTTAATCTAAACTTACAATTACCATCAGATTTGCAACATGCTAATACACAATTTGGAACAAGAAAGATTGGTAGATTAGTTTAGGGCATCGAAAAGAAAGAACACCCTAGAATGTCTACCTTTCAAAATTGCCAAAATCCAACCCTAGGATGACAAGCGGTCATAGACCACCATGGAATACCATCACATGGTGTGCGGCCTAGGTGGGAGTTCTAATTGGACTCCATGAGCCTGGTTCTTCTCTTCAATTTTGATGCTCATCAATGATTTGGGAGCCTTGTTAATTATTTGTTTAGGTTTTTTAGAGGATACTCATGAAATCTTTACAACATGTCTAAGGAAGGATCTTTTAGAATTTCAAATTCATGGATTCAAGAGGTATCATGCATTCCATGCTAAATCCAAATTTTGTACTCGCCTGTGGAACATTCTAATTGGTTTCTTCCCTTAACGATTCTTGTTTTGCATCAAATCCTAGTGACCCTAGGTTTTCCTGTTGTTTTCTTCTAGATTTCTTCCTAGGGCTTCAAGTAGACTTTGTGTGAGTTGTGAGTTGGGGTTGTGTGGTGTGTTTATGGGATTAGGGTGGTGTTTCTAAATATAACTAGGAGTTCTATACTATTAAGAGGCAACCACCGAAATCCCTAGATATTGTGTACAAATTGTTACGGAAGTAACTTTAGATGATGATTCAAGAACCATACCTGCGAAATCGCTCTGATTTGATCTCGGTCTTATAGCAACGCGAAAATTTCAAGACCTTCTATTGTATTCCTCTATTCTCGAACTCGCACTCGGGTGTAGGCCTCTTTTGCAAATTCTTTTTGCTCTAAAAAATGAAATTTCTCTTTCATGTTTTTCCTAGAGAGCAATAGCACATATTTATAGGCCACAATAGGGACCTTAAGAAGGAAACAAGGAATAGGCTTCTTATGGAAATAGGAAACCTCAATTTAACCCAAATTAGAATTCTAATTCCATAAATTACAATTCAATCCACTAGAGAATTATAATTGCACTCCTATCTTTTTTTTCAAAATTATATTTTGAGCTTCTTGTTATTAAATGCTTATTAATTTTCCTATGTTAAGATTTCAGATATCCATCGATTAAATAATTACAAATATCTTTATTTAATCGATATATTTATAATTCTTTGAGACTTTACACGGAACTTATTTGATATGTCGGACACAAAGTCCACCTATAGGGTTTGACATAATCAAAACCTATAAGCTTCATCAAGGGGATATTAGCAATCCCTATTAAGGGACGTGGATTCCATCAATAAATTAATATTCACTATACACGTAGTACAGTCATCCAATTTACTAAGATTATTGACTCATAAAAGGTCTCCTCTTTGTAAATCAAAATGCTAAGCACTAAATGTATGTGTCTATTAGTTATATCAGGATCAAGAGTACAAGCACTCATAATAACTATTTGGATGTTAATTATCTTATATAGTTAGTATAAAGACAATAAACTCAAAAGCAGTCATGTTCAATACAGACAATGCGTACTGTCATGATTAGTCGAAATTATACCGTCTCCTACAGCTAAGATAAGTCTGCTAAAACATCATGCTACAATCGTACCGATGGTGTGTCCAACTCTATCTAAATTGTGACCAACAATAACTTATATCCTATATGAGCCGACAAACTAGTCTTCCATGTGTAAGCTAAACTCTACATACTAATTTGTCTACTTTATAGAATAAAAGACACATCCATGTATAATAAATAACAATACAACCATTTGCCCATACAAATTCTCATTATCATAAAAAGACAAACTTTATTAATAAATAAATCAATTAAAGACAAATACATAAAAGTATGTTTTTAGTATAAATTTCCAATAATATATAACATTAGAGAGCTCTCTACCTTATTGTATTCATGCTACAATGCTAATGGGACGAGCTCTCTCTTGTTGTATTCATGCTACAATTCTTAATGGAATGAGCTCTCTCTTATTGTATTCATGCTACAATTCTTAGTGGAACCTTTTACTGTGAGATTCGACAGGCTTAGGCTAAGGTGGGAGGCCCAATTAAAATCCGGTGTGCCCATCACCCACGAAGGAACACCCATGATATAAGGGACTTCACAAGTCCCACGTAAGAAATATCCAAGTCCTAACCCTAGGCTTATTAGTTCAACCCCGTCTTAATTCAGCATGATACGTTTTAAAGCCTTTTGGCCTGGATCCTATAAGAACTTTGGAGTTAAGCGTGCATGGCGGGAGTAGTACTAGGATGGGTGACCGCCTGAGAAATCCTTATACTCACACATAGGTCAAAGTGGACAATATCATGTTGAGTTGGGTACTATTGTGACATTTGATATCAAAGCCAAGGACTATTCTTTATGGCGGCCCTAGGCCAAGGTGGCAGATTTGGGTAAAATCCGGTGTGTCCATCACCAGCCCATGAATGCTCGGAATACACGGAACCCCACAAATCTCACATTGGAAATATCTAAGTTCTGACCCTAGGCTTATAAGTCAGACTTTGTTTTAATCAACATGACCCATTTTAAAGTCGTGCATGCGCCTCTATATCCCGTAAGAACTCCATAGTTAAGCAAGCATGGGCGGGAGAAGTACTAGAATGGATGACCGATTGAAAAGTCCTTGCTTGCGCACATAGGCCAAAGTGGACAATGTGGCCCCCACATGCTGAGTTGGGTTAGGCTGTAGCATTACTAACTTTAATTAGAATAATATTATTAGAATAATATAACAAACAATAAGTTTGGCAATTAGCATTTTTGGGGTTGGGTCCTTACAAGATAGATATCTTTGGATTGATCAGCTTTATAGTTTTCTTCACAGAAGTCAACTGAATCCAGCATTTGTGAGGAGGTTCAAATCAGGGGAGAGTTCTATGAAAGCCCCATGATTATTGAGCAAATCCAAGTAATTGGTAAATTGTGGATGACTGTCATCCGTAAGGCATGAGTTAAGTTTAGTGGGTGAGTATTTATCCTTAGATTCATATGAGGAGTTAGAGGATTTTGTGGTGAACCTAATCAATGACTAAGAGGGCCATTATTAAGCTGTAGGTGACATTGTATAGCAATATGGCCCCTTCAGACATAGTTTTCAAAATTGGAATAATATCACAAATCGTTCATACCCATGAATTGAATTGAATCGCAAATTGTATGATTTTTTATTTTTCTAATCAAAATATGAAGTAATTAAAAATTAAAAAGGTAATTATTCATAACCATCCATTTCCCCATTATATCAATATAAACACAATAACACATAAGTCTATCATACAATCATATCAAGAACGGCATGACATATATTAATATATAATAAATGATGTGTAAATAGTTAAATAAGTTTATGTTATCAATATATATTTTTTATTATCTTTAAATCAAAATATAAAAATAAAAATAGAATCCAAGCCATCAATCTTACATAGTAGGATATCTTTCGAAGTTAAGAAAGTGTCATGAAGAAAAAACCACCAAAATAGATTTAAAAAAAGAAGAAGATATAGACAAGCACCATACACGTAGTCAAATGCTTTAATTAAATACATGTTCTTTATTCATCTTTAAAACTTCATCAAAGCCACAAAAAAAAATTCTTAGGAGGTTTCGTTAACAACTACATAACCTTTTTAAAAAAAATAATGCTAAAAGATGGAAAGACTAAAGAAGAAAAAATGTAAAACATTATTAATATTAACTTATAGATTGTAGCTATTCTCGGTTAGCCAAATCACTTGAATTGTAAGATTCAATGAAACGAGTATTGAATCTTAGGATTCACACCTGAATCCTAAGATTCATCTGTAAATGGGATTTATTGCATAGATACATATCTTTTTCTTTAAGATTGGGGATACGAATTGTATGATTCTAATAACTATGCCTTCAGATATTCTGCGAAGTACATATTGGTGCAGTTTATATCAGTAGTGTTGTTGATTGTACAACTTAATTCTTGAAGCATATATGAGTGCAGTTTATATCAGCATTGCTTCTGATTGTGAATTTTATGCTATGGAGCTTCTGTTATAGATAATGCTGTGGTCTAACATATCAGAGGGTCATGTTGTAAACTAAACTGTAAATGTACCATATTGTATAAGATTTGTCAGCAATTGTTGTAAAATACCCCAGTTCAGGGGATTCTAATTGTTATAAACAAGTAAAGGAAACTGTGTACGAACTCCATGAAGAGAAGGGATCTCTCACATTGAGATCACTGAACTCACGCAGAAATTGTCTTCTTTGTGAACAAGTATCCTTGAGAGAATTGATATGGTATCAAAGCCATGAAAGTCTCTCTCTGATCATTCTGGTTCATGACTGGGCATGAAGTGGGACACCATGGAGCACACCTATGATCAAGAATTTCATTTTCTTAGAGAAGTTTGCCTATGCTTCAAGGATTTTTTGGTCATTTCTTTCTCCATCAGAGATCGTAAACAATGATAATTATATTAATTTATGTCCTGTATCTTAAAATGTGCAGGGTCATATTGTCGATCCCCATATCCATGTCGATACCTATATCCATATCTAGGCATCATAGCATGTCAAGATGTCTAAATTTTCAGATCCATATCCACATGTCTTGATATGCGTGAAAACTTTTTATTCTACTTTCCTTTTCTTGGTAGGGAGCCATACTTGGCTAGAACATGTTTTATTGGCATTAGGGGAAGGTCTAAGGGTTGATTATGATGTTTGAATAATCATCCCCTTCAAATTATGATATTTCTACACTTCATGGTCGCAGCGATCTAAATGTATGAAAAACAGCATGATTCAATTTGACTGCAGTCGTCACCCCAATTGGGCCCACAGACTCATATATGTAATTGGATCATCCACTTGCTCACTACATTGGAGTTGGCCCATATATAGTCTGTTCGGTGAACTTATTATATTCTGTAAATTAACTATAGTTAATATATTCAAACTCTATTGTTGAATATTTTCAAAATATTTCTGGGAGAAGAATGATCTATTTTAATCTTTTCTCATAAAAAATTACATTTGATTATATAATTATCTGGTCTAAATGGTGGTCACCTCCCTGAGACATTGAGACTGTTAATCATCAATAAAATCACCTGTTTCCCCTACATGTGATAGCCATGAATAATATCATACAAGTGCTTAGATGGTTTGATTTTTTATTTATTCTGTTAAGGTCGGTCCAAGGGTTGTTACAAGAGAAATCCTTCATACATTGTATAAATATATGGGCATAGAAGTTCAGACTAAGTATATCTCAAGACATCCTGATAAAACCATGCTTGGCCCAGTACCAACGGGAGGAACTGCTGGGAAATGTTTAGCTTTTTATTTTTTTCATTTGGTTTTAGTTATTTAGCATTCCTGTGGAAACTATATTAGGTCGCTGTTCTTTTCTCTGTTATTTCCACTCTGGTAATCTTTACCCGTCAGGGATCATGGTGGAACACCCCGATCATGGTGAAGCACATCCCATTCTCCATTTAAAAATGGATTGCCCAGACTTGCTCTCTGTTTCTAGTCGCTCAGGTCCACTATTGATCTGTTGTACTCCTATGTCACCATTGCAGTTTCTTGGGATGGTTGGGTTCGTTGCTAAGTTATTCTCAGTCCTTTTGGATTTAAAATGTAAAATGGTACAATTATTTGGTAACCACTAGATTTTGTCTGTTTCAGGTCTGTTGCATCTGCTTGGCAAAATATGTGGATAATGATGAACTTCGGGAGCTCCCCTGCACTCATTTCTTCCACATGGCCTGTGTGGACAAGTGGCTAAAGATAAATGCATCGTGTCCTTTGTGCAAATCTGAGGTTGGTTAGGCTGCTATTTGTCTCTCATCAGAATTCCATCCAATGCCAAGGTCTGTGGAAGATGAGAAATGGGGCCACCTAGCATATGCTTGCAGGATCATCATTTTATTTGTCCAGAGATCTGACTATAAGCAATATGAATCAATGCAACTACCCTGTCGTAATAGCCTATGGAGTACCAGTGCCACTGGATTCCAGATTCATCGCACTGGTCTTAAGTATATCTCAGTTCTGTCCAGGTAAAACCTACATGGTCTAGATACTATGAAATTCTAGTAGAGATATGTAGATGACAGTAAGTTAATACATATTAATGAATCTCGTTTGCTTTGCAAGCTGTATGAATGAGTTGGATTGTAGCAGTTTGTCCGGGTTTAGATGGTGTGATCTGTTCACCCTTTTTCAACCACAGTAATTGTTGTTGAAGAACTATATCATTAGCTTCTTGTGTTACTTGCATTTTCCAAGTGAGTCTTTTGCTTTGTTTGAATGTTTTATAGCGATTACATGTTCTTTGGTTCTCCAACTGCGTCGGCCCGCAGTCAGCCTTTTGAAATAAATCTGATAACTGCTTACTCTGAGATGCAGTCTATGCCAAAGCGGTGCATGCGACAGACAGGCTGATTTGGTTCAGCCTAAACCATGGATGAACACTGACAAAAAATCAGGCTGATGAGAGTGGAGCTGGGCACCCTTCAGTGAGGACTGAATGTTTTTATGGTTCCTATCTTGGTGTAAGCTTCCACAAATTTTAGGGACTAACTGACGGAACTCAATATATTGGTTTCTCTTCATGCAACCACCAACACTACCCCAGCAATATTAGCGAACCACGTTGACCCACAATCTAACCTACTTTCACCCATAGGTCAGATACCCTTACCTTATAGTTGTTTGTAGCAAACTTGGTTTTTGGCTACAATAAAGCAAATTGCTATACCAAATTGTCATTGTTGTCTATGAATTAACTGAAATTGCCATTTAGCAGGGGAGAAAACGAAAGAAAGAAAACAGGGAGAGAACTGGAGTTGCCATGGTATTCAAAAGATTGTTCGAACTTCGTTAGTCATTTAACCTTGTTAAACATAACTGACGGTAAATCTCAGGAGTATTACTGCATCAACGGGCATTTTCACTTACTAATGAAAAACCAAGGGAAGTGATCTAAGTATTATTTGGGCGAGTACAAGAGTTTGTTTATAAAAATTGGAAAAGGCAAGGGTTATATGTAAATTCTCAGAATAGGTCTACCATTGTCAGGGATGAAGATGGGGCAGGTCCATATCGTACCATGACACAAACTATATACACGAACAAGGAAAACAAATGGGTCCAGTAAGACTAAAATGAGAGCTCTCAGACCAAAACTTGATTGAGCCGACATACCTGTATCATACACATTTACTTTTTACATCCGTTCATATGGTGACTAGTGGACCACCCAACAATTGATAAACAAAGATGGAGCAACGCCCCAGATGCCACACTGCGCTACCATCAAACCAGGTGTCACGGGGTAAAAAATTTTCACTACCAAAAATATACACAGCGCGGCACTAAGTCCCAGACTTAGCCAGCCTACCAAGGACACAACATGCCCAGCAAGAAATGCACAGACAAAGGGGAACAGCGAATGACACACTATTGATTAAATAGGTACAAGCCTGTTTCTCTCATTAATCAAAATTAATTACACTTTTTACAATTGTTTGCACAAGGTACAACAATTACAATAGAACAAGCACCGATTTGTTCTTCTTGCTTTCTCTTCAATGTCTGCAGTCATGCAGCTGCTAAGAAGGAAACCAACCAATCATTGTTCGCAATCTGGGACAACTATCTGCTGCCTTGGACCAATCATTTTGTGCCAACACAATTCAGGCAAACTGCCCAAGAGTAGTTGCTATCTGGTTAGTTCTAAGCCAATTACCTTCCAGCCATTGGTCCAAGTCCTCAGCCATGTGGGTAAATGGTTCTACCGCCTGCCAGTCATCCAGTTGTTGGACAGGTATCTGCCATATCGTCCATAGCCATCCCACAGAGCATCACACCTCACCACCAATCTAATGCGTACACCGCAGCACTCTCCGTCTCCATCTGTTTGGACCTTGCAGGTCAGGCACAAGGGGGCACTTATCACAGCTTCAAAATTGGGCCGGATCCAAGTCTAGCTTCAAGGGTTTGAGAATTGAGGCCAATTAAAAATTTTCTCAAAAAGGTTCCGTAGGCCCCAACTCCAGGTGGATTATAGTCTTTCATGAGGTTATGTATGATGATCAGCCACCATAAACACACATGAAATCAATGATAACATTTGCTACACAGCTGGTATAAACAATCCAATATAAATATCAACATCAATAAATGAGAGTATGGTCAAATCTCCAATAGCTTCCTACATAATTATTCGAGTGCAGAATTTAAATAGTTTATTACCTGAACCCTAGGCCAAACATCTAGGGCTACAAATATGAAATACTAAAAATACAAAACTCTAAGTGAAACCAGCAGATAAGGGTAAGTATGAAATCACTCTTGCGCCAACCATGATGACCCAAACCACATTATTGGCACACCACTCAACAACTCCGCCATCTAACGGAATCTTTGGCATCTCCTAACCTTTCTGTTGGCGAAGGCATAGATTCCTAAACACCAAATGTAGCAGAGTTAGATTGACGTACAATGGCAAATGAGTAAGCTACAAGTAATGAACATAACTCCACACGTTAGATAGTTATCGAAGTTATTATAACAAAACTGAGTTAATGCCAACAATATTATAATTGTGAATACACATGCTAGTCCCACTAAATAGGATGCATAAAACGGGTAGTCCCACTACACCATATATAATAACAAAAACAGGTAATCCCGCAATATCATATATAATAATAATAACAAGTAATCTCGCAGATAAAATGCAGACACGAACGAACCCGCTATATATGGTGAACAGACACAGGTAAACCGTCCAAATATGATGCACAAACAATGGTGTACATCTACCTTCAACTGTAGTTGGTACAAATGTATGTATATGCTAAATGCTCATCTATGCCATGATGAATGCTAGTAATGCACACCATCTAAATGTATAATCATTTAAGAAATTACTGAGTAACTAAACGACGTTGCATTATATTTGTATCAAAAGTAATGAATGATGGATCCGGATGAGTAGACTCTATCACACGGCCGGAGATCTATATGTGTTCCAGTGATTAGAAGCTCCGTGGATCACTTCGCCTCTTATCTTTCCTACAGGAATGGAGAAAATAATAATAATCGTAATCATATGGCCCCCTTATCCTTATATAGATAAGTCCCAAAGAGTCACACTTATTAGAGATATATTCCACCAAAAGCTCACATCCACTGATCCTATTAGGAGTCTTATTGTGGGGTTCAAATCAATTCTTACGGTAAAGTGGAATTGCAATCTCTATTGGCATCTGCCCTGCTTGATTTGTCGTGGGACTCGTGGCATGCGGGCCACACGATTTCTTATAATCTCCCACTTGACACGAATGCCATGTACATCAAATATTTCTTGGTCCCATACGCACACATGCCTTGCAAAAACTTTTGCAGGCAAAGCTTTAGTGAGAGTATCAGCCATGAATTCCTCTGAAGGCATATAGAAAATTTCTATATCATTCTTTTGCAGCCTTTTCTCTAGCAAAGTGATATTTTATCTTAACATGTTTTGATCAGCTATTAATATTTTGCTTATTCACTATAGAACTGGCCAACGTACTGTCTATGCTCATTGGGACAGGCTCCTTTTCATTTATTACCTTCAAATCACACATGAAGTATTTTAACCAAAGAGCCTCCTAGACTGCTGTACTGTAAGCTATGTACTCTGCTTTGGCTGTTGAAATAGCCGTGGAGGTCTGTTTCTTACTACCCGAAGAATTTGTGCCTCCTCCAAGGAAACACATAGCCGGTTGTTGACTTTCTCTAGTCTAAATCACCAGCCCAATTTGCATTGAGTGGCCACATAGTTACAGGACTTCACCTTGATAACATAGGCGAAGATTCACTGCTCCTTTGACGTACCACAGAATCCTTTTAATCGCATACCAATGTTGTTATTCTGGGTGACTTAGGAATCTGCTTCCGAGACCCACGGCGAATGCAAGATCTGGTCTCGTATACAACATCGCATACATGATGCTGCTCACAATTTGAGCATAAGGTTTTAATCTCATCATTTCCCTATCCTGCTCATTTGTGGGTCCTTGATCACTTGACAATTTTGTGCTCCTGCAGATGGGAATATCAATTGTTTTACACTTAGCTATATCAAACATTTTCAACACAGTTTCCAAATAGCATCTCTGTGATAAAGTCAATATCCTATTCGGACGATCATGGTTTATTTCAATGCCAAGTACATACTCTGCCTCACCCATGTCTTTCATCTTGAATCTTGACTTTAACCATTGCTTGATTTCATGTGTGGCTTCTAATTTATTACTAGCGATCAAAATGTCATCCATATATAATGACAAGTATAAATAACAACTCCCACTGCGTTTAATATAAAAACATGTATCTACACTATTGGGAACAAATCCTATTTCACATATGGCCTGATGAAATTTTCTATACCATTGTCTTGATGCTTGTTTTAATTCATATAATGCCCTATTATGTTTGTATACTTTGTCCTCATGACCTTGCACTACAAAAGCCTTGGGTTGTTTCATATAAATTTCTTCTTTTAATTCGCCGTTCAAGAATGCTGTTTTCACATCCATCTGGTGCAATTCAAGGTCACGATATTCTACCAATGCTACTAAGGTTCGTATGGATTGGAATTTTATGACCGAAGAAAATGTCTCCTCGTAATCTATTCCTTCCACTTGTGTGAATTCTTTAATTACTAACCGTGCTTTATATTTATCCAAGGATCTATCCTTTTTAAATTTCTTTCTAAGAACCCATTTACATCCAATGGCTTTTCGATCTTTAGGTATATCAACAAATTGCCATACTTGGTTCTTTTCAATTGATTTCATCTCCTCTCTCATAGCCTCTAGCCAACATTGTGCATCCTGCACTTTGACCACTTGAGTGTATGAGGTTGAATCTAAATTTTGCACAGTTTCTAATAATTGCAATAATCATTTAGATATGCCGGTTGTTTTCTCAACCGAATCGGCCTGCCAACTGGCTTGTCGGGTTGTTCAATCACCTCAAGTGAGCCTTGGCTAGGAATTCTATGTCCAACGTCCTCTTCGTCGGAACCCCCACTTGCTTGGACCCCTTTGGATATAAGATTTCATATAATTCCATACTTTGTGGTCTTACTCTAGGACTGACCATCGGATCCTCAAGGAAAATCACATCTCAGCATTCCACAATTATGTTATTATCGTGATCATACACACGATATCCTTTTAGAATGTGATGGGTAGCCAACGAAAGAATAATTTTTCTTTATTTTTGCTTGCAGTTTATGCCTTTTTTGTGGTGGTAGTAGGACGTATACAGGGCAGCCCCATACTCTCACATGTTTTAATTTTGGTTTGGTACCAGTCCATAACTCATATAGCATCTTAGGCACACTTTTAGAGGGTACTCCGTTTAAAATATATTGTGCAGTATTTAATGCATCTCCCCACAAATACAGCAGAAGATTCGCATGGCTGATCATTAACCTTACCATATCCATTAAGGTCCTATTCCTTTTCTCGGCCATGCCATTTTGCTGTGCGGTATATAGAATTGAATATTCATGAATTATTCTCTCATGTGCACAATATTCTTTAAACAATTCGGAAGTGTATTCATCCCTTTTATCAGATCTAATCATTTTTATTTTCTTGCCCTTTTGATTTTGGACTTCAGCAGTATATATTTGGAACATTTTTAAAGCCTCATGCTTATGTTTAATTAGATATACATACTCATATCTGCTATAATCATCAATGAATGTAATGAAATAATCCTCTCTGGTTCTACTGTGTAGATTCAATGGTCCACATATATCTGAATGAATTATGGTCAATATCTCAAAACTTCTAATTCTTTTTTAAAATGTTTTTTAAACCATTTTCCCACTTATGCATGGTTCACATATGGGGTATTCAATTTTACTTAGGTCTGGTAAAAGTCTATCTTTAACCATTCTATTGATCTTGTTTTTGTTAATGTTGCCCAATTTCAAATGCCATAATAGTGCCAAACCATTTGTGCATACATTCATATCCACAGAATAATTAGAAGTGGACTTTATTTCATTATTAAGAATATCCAGCAAATACATTTTTCATAAAGAAAACCACGGACTAAAAATTGACCGCGCATTCCAATAGTAACCTCATTGTCTTTGAATCTAATTTCGAATCCAATCATTGCCAACTAGCTCACAGAGATGACGGTCCTCCTCATTGCTGGAGTAAAGAAGACATCGAAGAGATAAAGGAATTTTCTTGTTAGTAGGGGAATTTTGACTTTTCCTATCTCCAACACATCACAGAATGTTTCATTCCCCATGTATATACTTTGTTTTCTGGATTTCATCTCTTTGAATTCGATAAATCCACCATTGGTCTTTGATATATGTCTAGTGGCTCCAAAATCAATCCATCAATTCTTGTCATTGGTATCCGCCATTATGGACTCAGTGACCATCTCAACATAAGCTCTGTGTTCTTTGGTCACTTTACTTCGCTGGCTATTCTCACCCTTTTTCTTTCTGCATTGAGAACTAAAGTATTTAAGCTTCCCACAATTAAAGAAAACACCATTTTTAGGCCCTTTCCGTGTTTTGGATTGCCTTTAAGTTTCTTTTTATTTTTCACATTGGCAGTTAACGCACCACCATAGCACTTAGTTTTAGTAGTCATCGCAGAATTTGTAGGTGTTATACCATGGGCAGCCTGCCTTTTGTCCTTCAGCAAGTAATTTAGCTTCAACCTCACTAAGGGTTACACTCTTTTGAAAGCTAAGGGTTTGAGACACATTCTCCCATGAAGGTGGAAGACTCATCAGCAAGTACAGGATTTGAAAATCTTCGTTCATTGCTTTTCCCAAGGCTGCAAGATTACTATGTCGGACTAATATTTTGTCAATGTGATCCCTTATAGATGTGCCCTCTGGCATCTTATAATTGACATATGCGCTAAATGTCTCCATCAGATGAGATTTGAAGGTTTCATGATACTTATCCATAGCATAGTCCTAGATTTCTTTTGCTGTGGTAAAGTGTTCAAACTGTTTCACCAACTCACTAGATATAAACCCGATCAATAGATGCCTCGTTGATTTGTTATCAAAAGGCCCATTGCTCATATAATTCATGGTCCTCCTTAAGGGCATCATCAGTGGGCTTAGGGATCGGATCAGATTCAATCACATAAGTCAATCCGTCAAAATGCAGTAATGCGTTCATCCGACGCTTTCACACGGCTAAGTTCTTGCTGTTAAAATTATCAGCCTTTGCAAGATCATGCAAGGCTGATTTGGAATACATAATTTTTATTTTTAATTAAAAGATGGTTTAGATATCACTGAACGTATGAGGGGAAAATACTACCCTTTTGTTTGAAATGCTGGATCGTCTTCCTTTTGCTTCCAATGTGTAGATCTGCTTACAAGGATTCCATAGGCATAAACGGATCATCAATCTAACTCCGGATAGCCAAAATATCGCAATTGGAAGATTTGACGGTGATCCGCTCCCCTGCCTAGGTCAGCCGTATGATATTTGTGTCAGCGTCGCCATTGTCACGCGTGCACTTGCGTAACTACGTCTGGGTTGGATCCGATCTGAGACGGGTTGGGTCCACCTGACCCAACTCATAATGTGTAGAGAAGAGATATGTGCATGCTTGCTGAGGTGGACTAGATGCTTCCCGAGGCATGGATAGTGACCACTGTCCCTGTTGCTAAGTGGTGGCACCCTCTTTTTTTTTTTTTTTATTGAAGCCGATCGCCCACTTTGTCGTTCAGAAAAGACAACCAAAAACAAATTTGTCTCCTTGGGTTCCGTGTAGTGGCAAAAAGCATAGGACTTTGCTTTTGAAAAAATAAAACAAATGTTTAATCCCTTTCTGCCTTTGTGTTGGTAGAAAAAGACAAAAATGGTAAGCCATATAAACTGGCTTGGCTTAATGACTGTTGAAAGTGACAGGATGAATTCTTATCATTTTTCTGGTTGGAGAAAACATCAACACTTTTACTCTTAATCTTCGTGCACCTCTAAGAGAACTTTTTCCTTGTTGAAGTGCTGTGTTGCAGAGACAAAATTACATTGAGACTCACGAATCTGAAGAAAACCCCAGATCTACTCTA
The DNA here is from genome assembly GCA_037013555.1 of Sextonia rubra. Classification (NCBI taxonomy): domain Eukaryota; kingdom Viridiplantae; phylum Streptophyta; class Magnoliopsida; order Laurales; family Lauraceae; genus Sextonia; species Sextonia rubra. The sequence continues at coordinate 11,711,927 of JASUAD010000018.1, read as the reverse complement.
ATCCACGGTGCCTCTCCAAAATCTGAATCGATGGAATGCACCGCACCAGGCTATGATACCAATTGATGAATTCAGATGAGAAGACTGCGTCACGCAGCTGGAGATCTATGTGTGTTCCAGTGATGGAAAGCTCCATGGATCACTTCACCTCTTGTCTTTCCTACAGGAATGGAGAGAATAATAATAATCTCAACCCTAGGGCTCCCTTATCTTTATATAGACAAATCCCAAAAAGAAACACTTACTAGAGATATCTTTTACCAGAAGCCCACATCCACTGATCCTATTGGAAGTCTTATTGTGGGGCTCAGATCAAGTCTTATACTAAAGTGAGATTGCAATCTCTGTTAGCATCTGCCCTGCTTGATTTGACGTGGGACCCGTGGCATGCAGGCCACACGATTTCTTACAATGAAATATTCTCTGATACTAGTCATCTTATTTAATTGAATAGTTTCAGAGTAGGCACTACAGCATCCTAAGGTCAGGGCTAGTCGGTTACACGCATAAGTCATGACCATCCATCTTAATGCAAACATGGGTCCACGATGCATTAATTCTACATTTTGGTGCCTATCATGTAAGGGCATCCCAAATTTCAGGTTTACATTAGTAGTTCGGAGCAAGCCCCCCAAACGTGTAAATACAACTAACAGTGGGGATAGGTTGGCTCCTACTGTTTCTCATAACAGGTCTCAGAATTATATTTATTTATTTAAACTGCAGGTCATGAGACTATGATAAGGGATTCCACCTTCCAAGAGCCAAATGCCTAGAATTAATTGCCACGAATGACCTTAAGTAGGCCGCAGTCAACTATGCAACCAATAACAGATAGAATCCATCAAAATCAATGCCAATTAGTAAAGTGCCTGTACGTATAAGGTACTTGAGCAAGCGAGGCATTCATATACTACCTTTGGGCAAGTTAAAGCAAAGGGTCTCCCTGTGATTAGGTCTCCAAATATCACCTACAAATTTTTTTTAATTACATGTGTATTCGGGCATCCACGGCTTAGCCATAATAGAATTTACGGTTTAGCAAACTGTGCTTACAGCTTAGCTGTAAGGCTCACCGTAAAACAAAAAGGAATAATTGCCTCCCTGGAAATTGAACTGTAGCCAAGCCATATATTACACTATGACTTAGCCATAGGCACAATCTCTTTTGTTTTCGGATGATTTCTTTCAAAAAACTTTGATTTCCAAACCTTAGATCATCCAAACAGCAGATCCATGAGTTTTCCACCAAAAACTAATAAAAAATCATTATTAATCAAAGGAAACACACAAAATGCACATTAGTTGCAACTATCCACTTGTCTTAGGGCTTTAATACCAAAAACCAAATCTTCAAAAGTCTAGGGCTCAATAAAAAATGCAAATCCTCCCTCCAGATCCAAATTTCCAAGCCAAGCTTCCTTCTACAAATCTAAAACAAATAAAAACACCCTCTCAATCTGCTGATATATGCTCTAACGAAAAGAAAGTTCTACATGAGGGTTTAGGCAAGAAAACCTTATCATTGATGGAAGTAGGAAAGAGGAAGATGAGGATGATGAAGACGAATGAGAGATTTTTTGCTGATATGGGTAGTCTTAGATTTTCTATGTAGCTTCGGTTGTGGTTGAGGAAAAGAAGAAATGGGAAGAAAAGGGTTTACTGTGATGTGAACGAGTGTTGACCCATAAAAAATTGCAAATACTGCAGCGAAGACACCTCATCTCAGCTTAATTTAGGCTACAGAGGTTATTTGCCAGATCCTGGGGAATCACTGTGAGACCCGGCATTCCTACATGTCGAAGTGATAATATACTATGCTCTGTGAGTCTCTGTGTAGAGTGATATCTCATGAAGACTAAACCAGTTATGACTGAGAGAAGTTCTGCAAAGTTTCAAGACAAAACGGCATCATTAGACCTGAAAAAGCACAGAACATGTCTCTTGGGGTCACCGACCGAGGTCCTGCTTTCCGAGGTCCAAAATTGATGAAGCCTGGACACAAAGCTTCAATCATGCTCAGGAGATAATCTGCAAAGTTTCGGGTTAAATGGACATCATTTGACCTAAAAAGTTACAAGCTTGTCTACTTAGGCTTCCCGACTGAGGTCCTGTTTTCCGAGGTCTAAAATCAATGAAATTTGGATGAACACTCCAAGATACCTCTAACATCAGTCCCGCCAAGTTTCAAATCAAACTGAGGTCATTTGGGCTTCAAACAACTGAAAAAGGGCCCACCGTCAGAAAAAGTCAACTGGAGAGTTGACCAAGTTCAGGTGGTCAAACAGAGCTGAAAACTTCTATGAGGTGCTCAAAATAATGTCAAGAAGCATCCTACCAAGTTTCATAGCAATTGGACTTCGTTCGGGCCCCAAACAGATGAAAATGGGTCACATACACAAAAGTCCGAAAACAGGCCTTGTCCGTGACCGGGGACTGTTCATCAAGGGAGTTGACCAACTTCAGGTGGTCAAAATGAGCTGAAACTTCTATGACATGGTCAAAATAGTGTCAAGAAGCATCCTACCAAGTTTTACGACGATTGGACATCGTTCGGGCCCAAAACAGGTGAAAACGAGCAACATCTGCAAAAGTCCAAACATGGGCCATGGGAGTGATCGAGGCCCACAATCAAAAGGAGTTGACCAAGTTCAGGTGGTCAAACAGAGCTGAAACTTTTGTGATACATTCAAAATAGTGTCAAGAAGCATTCCTCCAAGTTTTGTGGCAATTGGACATCATTCGGGCCCTAAACAGGTGAAAACGAGCCACATATGCAAAAGTCCAATAATGGGCCTCGGGGTGACCGGGACCCACAATCAAAAGGAGTTGATCAAGTTCAGGTGGTCAAACAGAGCTGAAACTTCTGTGACACACTCAAAATCGTGTCAAGAAGCATTCCTCTAAGTTTCGTAGCGATTGGACATCGTTTGGGCTCTAAACAAGTGAAAACGAGCCGCATATGCAAAAGTCCAAGAATGGGCCTTGGGACTGACCGGGACCCACAATCAAAAGGAGTTGACCAAGTTCAGGCGGTCAAACAGAGCTGAAACTTCTGTGACACACTCAGAATAGTGTCAAGAAGTATTCCTCCAAGTTTTGTGGCGATTGGACTTCGTTCGGGCCCCAAACAGATGAAAATGTGCCATATACACAAAAGTCCGAAAACGGGCCTTGTCCGTGACCGGGGCCTGTTCATCAGGGGAGTTGACCAACTTCAGGTGGTCAAAATGAGCTGAAACTTTTATGACATGGTTAAAATAGTTTCAAGTAGCATCCTACCAAGTTTCGTGGCAATTGGACTTCGTTCGGGCCCCAAACAAATGAAAATGGGTCACATACACAAAAGTCCGAAAATGGGCCTTGTCCATGACCGGGGCCTGTTCATCAAGGGAGTTGACCAACTTCAGGTGGTCAAAATGATCTGAAACTTTTATGACATGGTCAAAATAATTTCAAGAAGCATCCTACCAAGTTTCGTGGCAATTGGACTTTCTTCGGGCCCCAAACAGATGAAAACGGGTTACATACACAAAAGTTTGAAAACGGGCCTTGTCCGTGACCTGGGCCTGTTCATCAGGGGAGTTGACCAACTTCAGGTGGTCAAAATGAGCTGAAACTTTTATGACATGGTCAAAATAGTGTCAAGAAGCATCCTACCAAGTTTCGTGGCAATTGGACTTCGTTCGGGCCCCAAACAGATGAAAATGGGTTACATACATAAAAGTCCGAAAACGGGTCTTGTCCGTGACCGGGGCCTGTTCATCAAGGGAGTTGACCAACTTTAGGTGGTCAAGATGAGCTGAAACTTTTATGAAACGGTCAAAATAGTGTCAAGAAGCATCCTACCAAGTTTTGTGGTAATTGGACATCGTTTGGGCCTCAAATAGCTGAAAACAAGTCACAAATACAATGTTCCAAAAATGGGCCTTCGAAGTGACGGAGGCCCAATTAATGAGAAAGTTGACCAACTTCCCTAAGTCAAAACAAGATGAAATTTTTATGAGATGCAGAAAACAGTGTCAAGAAGCATCCCTCCAAGTTTCGTGGCAATCGGACTTTGTTTGAGCCCAAAACAGATAAAAATGAGCCACATACACAAAAGCCCGAAATTGGGCCTCGTCCGTGACCAGGCTTGCGGTCACGGACCTTCAAAAGATGTTTCCCACGACTTTAGGTGGTTTCTCTCCACTCCTCTTCGAAATCCAACTCCCCACAACTACTATTAACTCCCCAAAACTGTACAAAACTGATTAGGAGTCTATAAAAGGTTCAAATTTTGAAGGAAAAAGGAGGAGAAACACACATGAGGAAGAAAAGAGAAGAAATTAAAGAAAGAAAGCACTTAGACCAACAAGAAACAAACTCCAGCAGTGTAACACTCCGATCCCCTTGAGCCGGATTAGTGGCTCATTAGTGTGTGTTTCTGTTATTTTATTCTTTCGGATTTGGTTTTGGGTCTTGGATAGGTAGTTGAGTGACCTTTGACCTGAGATAGGTAGGTCTAAGCCCTTTTTCGTAATTTTGCTTTTGCTTTGCTTGCATCATTCCTTGCATCATCTTGGTGTCAGCACGTGTATTTTATTGAGCTCGTCAATTGCTGTAACTATGTCAGACCCATTTGGAGTCAATTGGAGGAGTTGGACCCCCGTGTGACTTGATTTGTAAATAACCGAAACTTACCGGACTTTGACTTAAACTCCAGGACTTATATAAATGAGTCATCCCCCAGGTGTCTCTCTCTCCTGCTCATTTCATTTCCTCAACGTTGCATGCAAGGAGACTCCAGGAGAGCCACGTTCTCTCTCTCTCTCTTCTTCCCTTCTCTTGCTCGATTGAGGATTTTGATCCCTTGTTTTGATTTGGTTCTTTCCCTCCTCTCATCTCTGTCTGTGGCTTGGTAAGTGGGTTCTCTTCAAATCTCTTCTTCTTCATCTCCAATTGCACCTCTCTTTCTCTATGCTGTGTCTACAACTCATGCATGGTTTATTTCTTTGATTTGTCTTGATTTTAGTTGATTTGGAGCTTGATTCAGTGGATTGACAGAGTTTTGAGGCAAGTATAAGTACAAGATTTGATAACACATATGGGTGTTTTGTTTGATTGCTTTGATTCCTTCTTATTCTCTGTATACAAATGTTTTACAGCCAATTTTTGTGAATTTGGAACCTCTGTAACTCGTTTTGTTCAGCTTCTGTACCAAATTTCAGTTTCTGTACTCAGCCCGAATTCGTTTTCTGTATTGTACGGCTAAGCCGTAACTTTCTACGGCTCACAATCCAGAGACTTGAAATTTCACTTTTGTTCTACGGCTAGGCTACGGCTGAGCCGTAAATTGTCCACGGCTGAGCCGTAAGCTAGCCGTGACCCAACCGTAACCCAGCCGTGAATTAAATCTCTGATCAGTCGAAACTTTCCCGATACAACACTCCTACGGTGTGGCTACGGCTAAGCCGTGGAATGCTACGGCAAAGCCGTGGATTGGTCTACGGCTAAGCCGTATACTGACTGTAGCTCAGCTGAAAAAGGTATCAGATCAGAGGTGGATGATGACCAGTTTAGCTGTGTTTTGAATGGAACCAAGGTGAAGCCGTAGTGCATATTACGACGAGCGCGTAAGATGTCTTCGGCTCAACCATAGGTCCCTCATGGCTAAACCGTTAGGCATGGCAATTCTGAAAAATAACTTAGGATAATGGTGAGACTTGTAGGGCTCAAATACAGGTTAACCACCCATGTAAACAGGCCCAATGGATTATTTGGATCGCATGAATAGTCTGTTAGGCTGTGACTCATTCATGTGAGCGTTGATTCTCTGTTAAGCACCTCCCCATGGGTGTTGGTTTAAGGGACTTCGATGCACATAAGGATTACATTGCAACACTAGGATGGCAACGGTGCATCGAATAACTTAAAACTATATCAACATGCAAGGTTAGTGACAGTGAACAGCTAGATTAGTATTGGCCCGTAATGAACCTTGACTCCGTATTAATCTGAGATGCATTGCATATTGTTTACAGCTTTGCCCTCTGTTCTGCCAATCTATGTCTATGCATTCTGTAGTCATTTTGCTTTCGTCCTGTATGTCTGTTTATTCTTCGATCTGCACTACACTTTGATCTATGCTGTGCTTTGACTTAATCTATGTTCTGATCTGTATTTTGGCTATGCTTGGTATATTTCTGGCTTTGTATATTTTGGGTATTCCCTGGTGGCTCTGCCCAGAGGTTAATACGTGAGGATAAGATCCGGTCTTTGTCATCGGTGAGTCCAAAGCGGATAATTTCCCTTTCTATGGATTTGATTTGATTGGTATTAGTCTGGCTCTACTCAGCCTCAGCCCTAGGATGCCCGACGGGGTTACCTCTGGCTTAGATCTCTGTATCTCTGTATCACTGCAGTGTCGCTTTGTCTTGGGACCCCGGAACCCAGGAAACCGAGACCCACTTGTACCCTTGGCCCGGTCAGTGGTATTCTCATCTGTTCTGCTTTGCTCTCTATTGGAGAGAATATGGTTAACGTAGTAGCCACTTAGTTCAGTATTTCTGTACTTTGATTCCCTTATCATGCTTTAATTCTATGCACGATTTGCTTAGCATACTAAGATGAAACTCTGAAAGTACTATTCTGTCCTTATTCTATTTGATACTATGAGTGTTTCATGCCTGTTACTTGTATTTGCTGGATCGTTGTATTCATTTGTGTTGTCTGTGGTGTTGCAGGCACAGATCCCTTGCCCGACTCCCCGGCGGTCGAGGAGGCTGCAGGGCCGAGTGTAGAGGCACCCTCCGGTTTGGCAGAGTGGGCCTGATCATCTCTGCCGAGTGCGCACATGCATATATTCCATTGGCCTTCTGTTTTGAGTTTTGGTTTTTGGAGCTTTTGTAATTGGGCATTTTGGACTTTGGACTTTGTACTCTGTATATTTGTACATCTTTATTTTGTCGTGTACTTAGACTTGTATTTGGTTTTTCCAGTATTGTAATTATTTTTGTCTTTTTCCTTTGTCGCTTGCTATGATATGTACAGCTTCCGCGTACGTTTAGTTCGCACGTGTTAGATCCCTTGTGTATGTGCATCTAGACTGGGTTTGGATGCACGTGCACGGAAGTACGTGTGTCACTGGCTTAGCTTTTCGCTAACCCCCAATTTCTGGGCCCGGGTCGTGACAAGCAGTACTTCCACAACCATTCCCACCGTCTTTTCTTAGTTTTGGAGGGTAAGGAAGAAAATTCAGAAGAAGAGAAGGAAGTGGAATGGCCAAATTTCATGATATGTTCGTATGTCGGCAATTTTTGAGAGGATGACATTGTCACCTCTGTTTCTCTTATTCGTAGGGCTTCCTAGCCATTGCAAGAGTTGTGAAAGAAGCCTTTCTAGGCCTCATTTTGTTCCTTGAAAATAATAGGTTCAAAATGACACAACTCCGACTTCATATTTGCCTATTTCGGACCTGAAACAAAAACACAGTTCGTAAGCACGAATGATGAGTTACAGAGGTTTCGATTGATTCCATGGTTAAATGTGATCTTCTTGATGGTTGTTCACTACTCCAAAGTCATGAAAATGGAGTTTCAACACTTGAAAGAAGTTCCAAGAAAGAGCCGTCGCGAACAGGACGAAACCAGAGGTGAAACAGTGACCAAACGGTCATTGTTTGCCAGTGACCGTAACCCACGGTCACTGGCCTGGGGCAGTGACCGCGGGTCACGGTCACTGGCCTGGGGCAGTGACCGCGGGTCACGGTCACCCCCCCTTTTTCCCCTTTTTTTTTTTACTTTTTGCATTTTCTTGGTTATTTTATGTATTTTTCTTGAAAATTCCAAGTTGAGATCACATCTAAGACTTGAGAGAGGGGTTGTAAACTTTCAAAATGCATGTAAACAACCTGCATCCCCGCGGTCAGGACACTTGAACCCATGTAAACAAAGGGAAATTAATGATGAACTGTAATTAATTCCTATTCTTCTTAACGCCTGAAGTGCGTGAATGTTGGACATTGAATCCATTACACATTTTCCACGTCATTTTTAAGCGCGATCAAAACGAGGAAAAGATTGAGAGAGATTAGCTTAGGTTAAGTTGTAGGGAAAGTTTATCTAAATTACAAAAAGGGCCTCTTGGTTTTTAGTGAGTTTTGTATAATTCTAATAAAGGGCTTTCGGCTAAGACATAATATTCCAATAGGCTAAGGCCCAGGGTCTAGGGACCAGGGTTCATGACAGATTTATCATCCAACTCCAATGGACCCCACGAAGGATATGCTATGCATGATAAGATCCAATTTCTAAATTGTCCTATTAATTATACAATCAAACCCAATCATCTCAACTCGAACCCAACTAGCCAACCCAGCCAATACTTAAGGCCTGGGGGCTTACAGCAAGACCTACGAGCCAATTTCCCATTGAGTCCCACCAAGGGTCAACCAAGGTCACCAAGACCTCCATGATGCATTCTTAGGGCCATCGGCTTACCGCAGCATCAACGTTTCACGGAGCCAGCCATCGGGCATACCATACAAATATGAAGTCCCTCGTTCTGGATAAACTGCCTGAGATTGAGGCAACTTCTAGTTTCCTCGTGTCTCCTGCCATATTGGGCATTAGCCTCACGCACCAGTGCCCAAGGTCGTTCGCTCCAGCACGTCTATGCCAACACTGCGGCCGCATGAAGTGCACACGGCACGGGGCCAACCCAATGCACAGTATGGCTAGCTGTCCACGTGCACAGCTTGCACCGTCCATTCACCAAACCAACTTGTTAGCCCCCTACATCGCACCAACGACCGGGGCCGTCTTGAACAAGGGACCATCATTCCCTGTTTTAGCCACCAAGGCATAGTCTTCATGCACCAAAGGTCTGCCCGTGCACCAGTTAGGCCTGGAAGCACCTGACCAACCTCACGCTCTACGCACCAACGTAGTGTCACCTTCTTGGGGTCTAACACTAGGCCTTAATGGCAGCGGTTAAGCTAAATACGTGCATGCGAGACCTTTTAGACCCTTACCTCACCTCATTGTCATGCTGAACCAGGGTCTCTGTGTGTAACATGAAGTAGACAGTGGGGCACCAAATCCCTCTCTCAAGGTCTTTCTATTTTCTTCATGGATCACATTATCTCTATATATAATGTTCAAAAAGTGGTTTCTCTAGATTAGGATGGTAACAGGGTGGGTTTCGTAGAGTTGGAGTAAACCTAAACCCACCTTGTTTCAAAATTTTCTCATCCAAATCCGCTCCATCTTATGACGAATTACTGATTGTAATATCAAACCCACCTCGTTTGAGTGGGTCAAGTCAAATATAAAGATTAAAACTTTTAAAATATATAAAAATAGATGAGAATTTGTGTAGTAGAGTTTGAACATGTCACATTCTTTTCCCATATGCCTTATATTAAGTTTCAAAATCACTTACTTTATATGTTTTATCTATTATTTTAGTAATAAGTGTATAAATATCATACTTTCAAGGCAGGGTGGGTTGGGTCAACAAAACCCAAGCCCCTGGCCCTTCATTAAAAAGAAAAAACCTACTTCCTAACTAGCTCCGAAAAGGAGTGGGCTAGGGCGGGGCGGGTCCCCTTTGTACTATACCCATTCCCATCCCTACTTCCAATTATTGGTAATAAGTGTGCTAAAATGGTGACACTCAATGTAATCCTTATCATGAAGAACCGACGGGCATTTGTGGTCAAACCGTGTGGAGCCCATCTGGCCCCCAAACGCCAATATCTCCCACCTAAACATAGAACTGAAGCCATATCAATTTTTTAGTTCCACTATTTGTGGGTTCAACCATTGATAATTAGTATATATAACCTGTTGTATCATGATTTTATCCTCTACAAAAAATAACAATAATAATAATCATGAGATTTTTCACTCCTTTTTTCGAATATATTGCTAATGATAAATTTTATAAAATTTTACAACTTAGGCATACCAAAGTCCTATTTCTGCACTTAACATTCTGCACTTATTCTCTTTGTTGAGGGATGATCAGCTACCATACCTTAAATAAATTAAAAAAAAAAACACTTACCGTGACTTCACCCATTTCAACAGTATCTTGAATAAAATGATAGTTTACCAACACTAACACATAGTTGGGACAAAGATTTGATGATAATAATGATGATGATGATGATGATGAAGGAAATCTATATATCTATTTAGATGTGGTTGTTATCCAGTTAACCACAAGCCTCCAATACCCCAATGCTAATTTGTCGGAATTTTAGAAAAAAAAAAGCATGTCAATCCCTCCATCCACGCGCAGTGTCCCCTCTCTTCTCTCTCTAAATTAATTGACACGGTATAACTGCCTCCAGAAAAACACTTCCCACTCCATATAACTGCTCTCCATCTCCCACTCCAAATAAAGAGGAGAACAAAAAAAGAAATAAAAGAAGGAAGAAACAAAAGAAACAAAGAAGAATGAGTAAGAGAGGAGAATGAGAGAAACAGAGAAGAAGGCCAAGCATGAATAAGGCCAGGCATTTGGTGGGAGGAGGTCAAAAATAGCATGATCTCAAGGGAAGAAGTTTCATTTTCAATAGACCAAGAAAAATCCAGGTGTAAAAACTATCTCATCTCTTTACCACCCAACTCTGTTACCTGCACCTATCTCTGCACAACGCACAACCCAAAACAGCCAACACTTCACCATCACACGCCACCACCTCCACTCGCAACCCCATCTCAGCACCATATGATCGTGACCATACTCTCTCATCTCTCTCTATCTCTGCAAAAAATAGGCAACACCAACATAGACCACCCTCTGTAAATCTTCCTATACGTGGACAACACCATGGCAATGTGCTGGACGGCGGAGGCTAACTGGGCATGGGTGTGGAAGGTGGGTACGGCCTCGAATGCGACGCCGACGAAGGGGTTGCCATCGTAGGTGTCCTGGAGGAGGGGATGAGAGTGAGGGAGCGGGAGATGGGGTAGGAGAAGGAGACGGGGTAGAAGGCGGACTGGGTGGGTATGGAGTGTGAGGGGAGGGTGGGGAGGCGTAGGATTAATTCATGCAAGGACCTTTCTATCCTACCCTTCTTCATGACCTGGCATGAATCGATCATGGCCAATAGAAGAGTTGGAAATTTGATATTCGTGGTTCATTGCCCATGTTTTCGCCATGCATCTAACCTCATAATCTAGGAAATCTTCCATACATCCTACAATTTCATATTTGTAGCCCATTACAAAGATTAAAAAAAAATAATAATCAGTGAGCCCGTCCCTTGATAAGTGGCCCAGTAACAAAAGATCTTCTTGATGGGAGAACATTGACCCTACGATTGGTGGCCAAACAATAAAAGATGTAATAAAGGAAATGCATTATTCATTTATAGTTTTCTTTTTTCTTCTAATTTCATGGAATTTGAACCTGTGATGCAAGGGCTCCAATTTGCTATGGTCCAGTCAACCTGGAACATGGGTTTAAAAAGGTTTATACTGTGCGAATCTTAGCCAAGTTAAAAACTCAAACATATCTGTTGATGAATGATTGTCTATTTTTATTCTACACAATTTGTCGTGTAAGTTTCAACAAGCTTAATATAAAGGATGCCCACAGGCTTTTATTCAATCATGGGACAAGAGGACCAAGGAATGGATTTGAGTCTAACGGGCCCAACAACAGATGTCTATTCTGGGGTACCTTGAATCTTGAAACAATCCTAATCCAGATTCTAATGCTTGTGCCCCTCAAACTTAAATATGCCTATCGATCGATAGTCAGGCATAGACTTGGACTACTTGATCCTTTTAGAATTTCGACTCAGTTCGAACCAAAAAGAGAACTTAAATTCGTTTATAAGTGTGTGGACTTCGGCTTCTAATTATTTCATGCCATATGAAGTAGGAATATGAACCCAAGTTTAACTCATATAAAATGAAAATATGAAGACTTATTATACAATTGATAGGCAAAAAAGACATAACTCAATTTAGGTGATAAGTAAAACTCACAAAGCCAACACCACATTGACGAGATAAAGCATAGTTTCTTAGTTAGCAGTCGAATTAATTCACGTTTGAACTTGCAATCCATAATCGGTAGTAGCTTCATAAAAATTTTCGATGGAATAGGTTTGTTTGATTTGCTTTTCAATTCATCAGATTCAAAATTTGAGTTTTGATAAGTTAATTCATTTGTATCCACAAAAATCCATTGTTAGGCCTACTTATAAAAATCCAAAATACTCGAAATAACTATTCCTACTCACAGTTACTCTAAGCCAAATTTTACTTCAACAAAGGCTTGACCCACCATTATATTGGTCACAAGTAAAATACATCACTAAAATAGAAACAAAAAAATTATATATTTTTCCAGCAATCCTATATGGAACATTAGTGACAAGTTTTAAAGGCAAAAAAAAAAAAAAAAAAAAAAGAAAAAAAAAAGAAAGGGAATAACAATAAGCAAGAGAAACTGACTTCAAAATTTGCTGCCAATATGTCATAGAAATCTTAAAAAATGTTATAGTTCATAGCAAAATCTAATGTGTTTGAAGGTGCAGTACAAGGGACTGTAATAAAAAAAGTGAAATGGAATTACATTAAACTTTGGGGTTCTATAGAGAGAGAGAGAGAGAGAGAGAGAGAGGAATAAAAACACCGCAATGAAAAATGATGTAAAATATATGGGCCCATCCTCAAAAATCAGCATAAAAAACGAGATTCATGATAACTTTAATGAACCAAGCCAACAGAAAACAAGAGAAATAAACTAAAACAAAATTAATAAAATAAGCAAAACAAAAGGGTTCAAAGTTAAAGAATAAACAGAATAATTAAAAAAAACAATGCTACATAAAAATGAGATTTGAAGGTGTACTTTAAGGATCTAGAAAAAAAAAATAAAAAAACATAACTAATATGGAACATTATTGTCTAGTTGAATGGCCCACAAAAAAAGAAAAAGATAGAAGAATAATAAGCAAAAGAAAGTGATGATAAAATCAATGCTAATCAATTGCTACAAATAGGTAGGATTTATTTTGTAATAAAATTTCACTATATCTGTCTAGTAAAATAAAAACAAGAAACCAAAAAAATATATAAAATAATCAAACAATAAGGGTCCAAAGTCAGAGGAAAAGAAAACATAAAAAAGTAAATTCTGACTAGATTAAAATAACATTTGAAGGTGTACTTCAAGGGGCTAATATGAAAAATTAGTGTCATATCTAATACTCTATTTGCATGTAGTTATACATGAGTTTATAGGAAGCGTCAAAATCCTAAAAGCTAATTTTTTAGGCTTTTAGAAAAAAAGGGAAAAAATTACATGGCAAGTCATCATACTACTGTTGTGATTTTCTGACAATCACCCGTTGTGCGCATCCATGAATCACAAGATCAACACGAAGCAAGCCACACACAAGAAGAGACACCGAGATTTACGTGGTTCACCCAAACAGGGCTACATCCACGGGCATAGGAAGACGAACATCTTCACTATAACAAGTAAAGCATACAAGAGATTCCTACTCTATCACCTCATCTCTCCTACGTGGTGTGGGAACACCACGGGTAACTGCCGCCGCCGCAAGGTCTAGGGTTACAGACTATACATATATATAATCTCCGCTTTCTTGGCCACCAAGAAAGGCCCGGTACAAGTACCAAAATACCCTTGACCTTAAACTAGTCTCTGGCTAACCCAGTGGACTCATCCGGCTAAACCGGAATACAAGACATAAACCCAACAATCTCCACCTTGGCTTGAATTCCGTACAACTCCGTACAACTCGAGCTACTAGGAGATAAAACCGGCAATGTCTTCACGTACCTTGCTGAATGGTACGTCACTGCACCAGGGATGCAGTCTTCTTCAACACTTTGACATGTTGAACCAGCACATGAACTTTGAGCAAAGTTCATCTCGTCAAACTCCACCTCGAACTAAAAGCTCAAAACCATTGACGAATCTGAGTGATATCTGAATCACTCACCATCCTGCCCCATCTTCAACATCACTGTGAAGATCCAATCGCCACAAGCATGCAAGCAAAACAGATCGGGAATACAAGTCCAGATGACTTCACAATTGCAGAAACCTCTGCCTCCGAGCAGTCAAAAAACTCCATTTGACCGGGCCTCCGATCAATCAATCAAACAAATGTTTGACAATTGCTGACGCATCAGCTCCTCCTTGCTGCTTTTTCGGCTTTACTCTGGCAAGATAAATAACATCATATGCGATCATGTGAACCCCAAACGAACAACTTCGTTTGAATCAGCAAACCCTTTGCAACTAGGCCGGTGACTCCTATTATTGGGTTTGCAACAACAACCAGGTCGAGTAGACCTGATTCTAGCCTGAATCCACATCTGTTCAGATCTCCTCCAGATTTCTGCATCAAGTCATAGATCTCGTCACCACGAGCACGCTGAAAGAAACGGATCTGAAATCCGACTCAGGATGGCTCCGATAACGTAGAAATAAGTTTCTACGCTCCAATCGATCAAACCTCCTCCTTGACTGTCAAACAGCCAATCAACCTCTTCCACTACGTAGATCTGCTCGAAACGAGTCCATAGGCGCAAACGGATCTCCGATCGGACATCGGACGATCAAGATATCGCAGAAACAATTTCAGCCGCAAATCTGGTCAAATCTGCCTGTTGACCGTACTTCGCTGACGTCGGTTGACATCAGCGCTCTGCTGCTGCGGGCTGGGCTGCGGACGCGGGTCAGATCTTACCCGACCCGAACTGCCTGACTCCGCTGGATGCATTGCTGGGATGGGCTTTTTGTACACAGACCAGGTCGACCCGACCCGACCCGGAACCGACTTGACACGACCCGAACTGGCCCGGCACTGCTGCCACTGGGGTTGCACCACGGGTTGGGGGTCTGACCCAACCCGAAACCCGGAACCCGAACGGTAACCTGTTCTTCTGGGCTGCTATTTTCCGTGCGGGTCAGGTCTAACTGACCCGACCCGAGACTCAATTGACCCAGAACAGGGTTGTCTTCAACGCGTCTCTGTTTCTCTGCAACGGGGAAAACGATCCCCTCTTCCGCGGTGATGGCAGACACCTCCGGTGACCAGAGGAGGGATCGTAGCTGTTCCGGCGACGGCGAGAAAGGCAGCCGGTGCCGATTGCAGCAACGACTCCGGCGCGGTTGCGATGGAGTCCGAAAATGGGGACAGCAGCGGGGATGCCCCGGTGACGCAGGCGCGATGCAGCGAGGGTATGGATCGGCAATGATCTTCCTTATCCAATCTTCTTCCTCACGACAGCCAAGGAATTCCAAGACCTAAACAGAGAACCCTTCTTTCTTCTATTTCGGAACCCAAGCCGAAGAAATCGGCTCCTTATCACCTTCTATTTCGGAATAGAAAAAAAAAATCCAAAGATCCTCTTTGTTTCGTCTTCTTCTAGTGGCACAATCGGAAATCCTGTTTTCTCCATCAGATCACAACCGCAGCAATCGGCTCTGCGAGATCGTAAACAACATGTGAATCCTTTTGTCCTTTGATCCTAGCGAGACCGGAGAACCTAATCTCGTTTTCTTCTTCTCCGATTGGAAACTCTAATCCGTGGCCAAACCAAAGATCACGAACCTGATCTTTCTTCTTCTCTGTTTCGAAACAGAGATCCGAACCCTTTGACAAGGATTCAATCAGTCGATCTTCATGCGCACAACCTCTAAGTTATCGAGTGATCTCCACCTCGCTCAGAAACCCGAGGAACACCAACCTCGGCTCTGATACCAATTGTTGTGATTTTCTGACAATCACCCGTTGTCCGCATCCATGAATCACAAGATCAACACGAAGCAAGCCACACACAAGAAGAGACACCGAGATTTACGTGGTTCACCCAAACAGGGCTACATTCACGGGCACAGGAAGACGAACATTTTCACTATAACAAGTAAAGCATACAAGAGATTCCCACTCTCTCACCTTATCTCTCCTACGTGGTGTGGAAACACCACGGGCAACTGCCGCCGCCGCAAAGTCTAGGGTTACAGACTATACATATATAATCTCCGCTTTCTTGGCCACCAAGAAAGCCCCGGTACAAGTACCAAAATACCCTTGACCTCAAACCAGTCCCTGGCTAACCCAGTGGACTCATCCGGCTAAACCGGAATACAAGACATAAACCCAACAACTACTCTACTACTCTACTCAAGTCTCTCTCCTTTTCTTGTTACCTCTCTCTCACTTTCTCTCATTTTTCTCTCCCTCACAAGACACAAGTTGAATAACTGCCTCACCCCATCTCTCTCTTGTCTCTCTACTTTCTTTTTCTCAGGTACAAATTTTTTTAATAATTGCCTCACCCTACTCCCTCACAAGACACAATATCAAAAGAGAAACTAGAGAGATGCACAATGACAAGAAAGAAAAGCAACAAAAAACAAGCAAAGGGGCCAGCCAGTAGGAGGGCATAGTTACCGATAGACCACAGCCATATCGTTCCGCATCCATGACCGTCTTTTCATCAGCAACATTAGCTATGGTGCTAAGCCACTCCAGTGTGGGAGCATCGAAGTCATGCAAGTCCTCTTGCTTCTCAACTCTACCTCCATCTCCTCCTTCTCCGAGTGGCACTTCGGAGTCTCCATCCTAACGAAGGAGATCCCGAAGGGCTTCTCCAGTGGAAGCCCCACCAACTCTAGCGATTGCGGCACGCATAAGTGCATCCTTTACTCTCTCGAGAGGTTATAACAATGGGTTGAGAGAATTCTCCAATCTTAACTTCAGTGGATCTGAGTTGGAAATCATCTATGATTGAGTGGTTTGGTTCCAATCTTCACCCAAGTCAAAACCAGCCCAATTCTAATGGCCCATTTTGTAACCTGGGTGGGGTTAGTTTCCAAATTGTGTTAGGTTAGCAGGATCTGGTTTGACATGTAAATCCAAGTTCTTAGGAACTTATATGCAATTTTGCGATAAGGGTGATTTTTTTGGATATCCACATGATATAAAATCTAAAAATTTAAACATTGCGAGAAAATTGAAAGATTTGCATGTTGTGGAGAATTTTCTAGAATGGAGGACCTATAGTAGAAATTAAAAAAATTATATTCTCTTCTTGATTTTCTTAAGCTGCCAACCAAGTAAGATTTTCAAGTTTAGATAATGAAAAAATATATTCTATTTTATTGTTTTCATTCACTTTTTTGTTCATCCAAATAGGCCTATGAAAAATAAGACAATCAAGTAATTGACCTAAAAAAGACAAATATATATGGCTGAATTGGCCAATAATTGAACCATGTCAACATGCATTGGCCCATATCAGAGTGGGTTCATAGGTCAGATGCTTTTCCTGATTTCATAAATTAATTTTGGTTTTTTAAATGTGGCTGTGTGTATGCCTCTTTTAATTAATCTAATTGTCAATTGATTGCCACAATACATGTGGATGGGTCAGCTAGTTATGTCAAGCCTAATATATTTCATAAAGTGTTTTAATCCAAATGGCAAAGGTTGTTGCAATACAACTGATGGAAGCGTGAATACACGATTGAAGAGAGGTGATGCCGTGAGACTGGTGATCACCAATGAAAGGTTTTCTTTTATATATCTCATTTATGGTTCTTTGCACCCATATATAGAGGGATCTTCCTCCATCTCGATCAAGGAAATGGATCTCCATGATTGTATGTTACGCATGCAAAATAAAAGGGTTTAACTCCAGATTGTGAATACCATGAGATTATCATGGATAGCCATTGAGACTCTCTTGGGTATACCGTGTGGGGCCCAACAGCACCCACTTGTCCATAGAGCCGAAAAAGAAAATAAGTCAATATTTTGCCTCTACTAATATGCTTTACTCCCACTATTAGTGGATTTAACCATTGATGATAGACTTTATGTCATGAGGTTTTGCTTTCACTATATCGTAGTTTTTTCCTTTATCGACATGAACCTATCATGAGATTTTTCACGCCTTTTGCAGATATATTTCTCATGACCCCCACTTTTTAAAAAATAATTAAAAAAAAACTTAGGTGTCTCTAAGTCCCATCAAGCTTACATGCTTTAAAAAACATTCTACACTTATTCTCTTTGTTAAGGGATCAACTAACATATCTATTAAAGGTAAAAAACTTATTGTTTTTCTTTCAATAATATCTTGTATACAATGGTAATCCACGTCTACATTCTTACCTTTCGAGTTGTTTGGTCCACTTATAATTGCAGACTGATTATCACAATATATATGGATAGGCTTGTTCATTATATCAAGCTTCATATCCTTTATGAAGCGTCTTCTCCAAACGACAAAAGTTGTAGTAATACTGCAAACAATATATTCAGCCTTCTGTGTATAGAGGGTCACGCAACTTTATTTTTTGCTAAACCAAGAAATGGCTGCACCTCTAAAGAGGAAAATATGGCCTCATGTTAATTTACAATCATCCTTATCTCTAGCAAAATCTAAATCAAAATATCCAACAACCTCAAGCTTATTAGCTTGAAAATATAATTTTAAATGTTTTTTTTCCTTTGTTATATCTGAATATTCTCTTCACTGCCTATGAATGTTTGAAGCCTGGATTGTTTTTATATCTACTAAGTAAGCCAACATCATAACTAATGTCAAGCCTTATACATAAGATGCACATGTGAGATTACCCGTTGCTTGAGCATAAGGAACTTCTAATTTCACTTGATTATCTTTTGGACAATCTCCTATTGATAATTTCAATCCCTTTTCAATGGGAGTAGAAATTGATTTGCAATTTTTCATTCTAAAACGTTTAAGAATGGAATCAAGATATCTTTCTTGACTTAGACATAATTTTCTAACTTTCTATTTGTTGTAATCTTTATTCCTAATACATACGATGTTTCTCCCATGTCTTTCATTTCAAATTTCAATTTTAGCCATGACTTTATCTTTTCTATCATGTTTAAGTCATTTCCGGCTAATAATACGTCATCAACATAAAGGGACAAAATAGAAAAACTACTCCCGCTTTTCATAGTATATGCACAATGATCTAATCTATTGAGCACAAAACCAAATTCAAGAGTTGCATAATGAAAAGTTTTATACTACTGTCTTGAGGATTTCTTCAAGCCATATAGGAACCGTTTTAATTTATGTACTTTATTCTCTTGCCCTTCAATTATGAAACCCTCTGGTAGGTTCATATAAATATCCTCATGCAATTCTCCATTCAAAAAAGCAATTTTTACGTCTAATTGAAAAAGTTCTAAATCAAAATATGCTACTATTGCAAAAATAACTCCTAATAGACATAAATTTGGCAACTGGGGAGTATGCATCTTTATAATCAATTCCTTATATTTGGGTAAAACCGTTGGCAACTAATCTAGCTTTGTATTTGTTTATAAAACCATTCCATTTTAGTTTTGTTTTAAACACTCATTTACAACCAATAGCTTTTCTATCTTTGGGTAAATCACTAAGTTCCCATACACCATTTTTGTTAATAGATTCAGTTTCTTCATTCATTGCTATAAGCCAATTCTCAAAATTATATGATTTTAAAGCTTCATCATAAGTTAATGGATCTTCAATTTCCTCCAGTATATTAATTAGCAAGGCTTCATAAGAGTTTGATGGGTCTTCAACATCTTCAAATACGTTAGACATGAAGGAAAAACAACCTTCAAAGAAACTAGGAGATATTCCTTCAAATAAATTTGACATTAAAGCATAATAATCTTTTCAATAAGTAGGAGAACATCTTTTGCTTTAAATTCTAAATATAGTATCATATTTTAATTGATCCATTGTCTATTCAGTGTTTTTGCTAATAGGATTCTTATCCTTTTCTATTTCAAATAATTTTACTAAAATTTTTGGACTTTGAGTGTATTTGTTCTTCTAAAAAATGTGCATCTCTGCTCGCAATTACACTTACACTACAATCATAATTATGTCTTATGAATCTATATTCTTTTGAGTTTTCCGAATATCCTATGAAAGTATATTTAATTGTTTTATCATCTAATTTTCCTCTAAGTTGATTAGGGGCTAAAATGTGAGTAGATAAGCCCCAAATTCTTAGTTCACTTAAGTTTGGCTTTCTACCAGACCATTGTTCATATGATGTTAAATTTATGATTTTTGTAAGGACTCGATTTAAAATATGTATTGCAGTAATAAGTGCTTCACTCTAAAAAATAGCACCTAATTGAGAATGTGATAACATAGATCTAACCATATCTAATAGTGTTCTATTTCTTCTTTCTGCCACTCCATTTTATTGTGGTGAGTAATTCATTATTACATGATGTATATGGAATTTTCTTTACAATAGTTTTCAAATAATTCTAAAGCATACTCACCTCCTCTATCACTTCTTAAAATTTTTATATTTCTACCCAATTGTTTTTCAACAATATCTTTATAGTCTTTAAATAACTCTAAAACTTCTGATTTCTTTTTCATTAGATATACAGTTCCAAATCTAGAGCAATTATCAATGAAGGTAACAAAATACTCCATTCCTCTATGAGTTTTTACATTTAATGGCCCACATACATTTGAGTGAATTATTGCTAATAATTCTAAAGATCTTTGTCTTTTTGAAAAAGGTAACTTAGTCATTTTTCCTGATAAACAAGGTTCATATGTGGGGAAATCTATAATCATGTAAAGAATGAAACCACTTTTTGACATTCTTTTCATTTATCTTTATTAATATGTCCTAATTGAAGATGCCATATCTACGGATCATCAATTAACATAAAAACATGAATATAAGAGGAAGCAGAAGCAATTGATTTATTATTAGAAAAATTCAATTTTTACAGACCATCAACATTCACTCCCCAAAATAAGATACGACCATGCTTCCTAATAGAAACTTTTCTAAAACAAAAATAAACTTCATATCCTTTCTCATCAAGCCACGGCACAGAAATCAGATTACGCTGCACTGAAGGAGCAAATATATTGTCTGTCAACAAGTGGTTGTTATCACCTGGCAGGAGATGCGAACAGTATTAATTCCCAACACATCACAATAACTATGATTGCCCATGTATACACGATGGTCGTCGGTTTTTACCTCCTTCAATTCTATGAAGTCCTCTCAAAATTTACCCACATGATGAGAGGAACCAAAATTAAACCACCATGCATGAGAATCATAATCCACAAGAAAAAAGACTCAGAAACTATACAAATCAGATCCCTTTTGTGATTGTTGGTCTGAGTATTATTATTATTTTTATTATGCTTCCAATTATTCTTCTTTATAGTATAATCTTTACTTTGGTGGCCTAGTTTTCCACAATTGTAGCAATTACTAGAAAATATTTTCTTTTTTATTCCTTGTCTTTGAGTGATTTTATTTTTATTTTTTGAAAAATTAGCATGGAAGTCCTCAATTGTTTTATTTCCTTCTGAAGAATTTCCAGTAAACAATACTTGGGATTGTTTTTTCTTGTTTCTCCTTACATATTCTAATGTTAAAAGCATGGGTAAATTTTTCATATTAAGACTCGTTAAAGACATATTTAGAGAAATTATGGCTTGTTCCCAAGAATTTGGCAAGCTATGCAAAATATCAAAAACTTGCATTCTTTCAAGAATAGGACTCTCTAGAGTAGCAAGTTCTTTAGCGATTATGGACATTTTATTTATGTGGTCAATTACAAATTCAGATTCCATCAATTTACTTGAATTATACTTATCAATCAACATTTGAATATATGTTTTTGATGTGCATGAATATGTTTCAGAAATGGCATCAAATATTTCTTTAGCAGTTGTATGTTCTTTGAAAAGCTTATTAATGAGGTTCCATAAAAGCTAACATGTCATCCCTAGCAAGCTTATTATCATCAAGAAATTTTTGATAGATTCTTCTATTTACAACACTAGCATTAAGACCAGGGTCATCAGGCATGGGGATTCCAAATGTGTATTCTACTTTGTCTTGAAAAAGTATATGCCTAATTGTAGGTTTCCATGTAGAAAAGTTTATGCCATTTATTTTTTTCCGTCTTACTTAATTCAGAACTAACTGTCCTGCCTGTTTAATAATAATAATAATAATAATAATAATAATAAGTCATGATTAAAAAAATGGGTTTCAATTACCAACCTCAATCATGCAATTTGTTATCAGATTTGTGTAGAATCCTTATCAGTTTCTCCAAAATTGCAGGTCAATCAATGCTAGGGCCTCTTGTAGCTCAAATGTTGTGTGGCTATGGTTCTAATCATGTGAATAGCAAGTGGGTCAGGATTTGCACGCTTGCCTTGCTTAACAATAAATGCTAACTTAGGATAGAGATGATCCCCAAGACTTCAACCAATATGGATTTAACACAAAAATGAGTTGTGGAAAACCAATTAAGTTGTGCCTTCAAGACACTAAAATAAGGTGCAGCAATTAAAATAGGAAAAAACCAAAGAAAACTTGCCATCCCTTGGTTTTTGTGCACAAGAAAGAAGATGGATTGAAAAACTCTACTGTTCCCCTTCCTCAAGCGAATGAAGTTGCAATGACGGGGTACTATAGTAACAACTTTCAGATCTTTGAAAATCTGTCCCTCACACATAAGATCTGAACCGTTCAAGCGAATCTCTGATACAAGTGATGGAAGCGCAAATGCATGATTGAAGGGAGATTATGTTGTAAAGCTGGTGATCACCAATGAGGTGGTTTTCTTTGCTATATCTCATCTATGGTTCTTTGCACCTATATATATATAGACATCTTCCTCCATCTCGACTGGGGAAACAGATCACTATGATTGTGCATTACACATGTTAGATAAAGGGTTTGACTCCAAATTGTGAATACCACGAGATTATTGTGGCTAGCCATTGAGCGTGGGCATATCGTGTGGAGTCCAACAACTACATGAAACATACTCAGCCTTTTGACTATAGTGAGTTACAGAACTTTAGTTTTTACGAAATAAATTAGTTGCGCATCCAAAATAAAAAAAATTGTCCTAATTGGATTTACAATAGTCCCTATCCGTAGCAAAGTTTGAATTTGAATATCCTCTCACTTTAATCTTATTAACTTGAAAACTTAATATTAAATATTTTGTTCCTTTTATATATGTGAATATCGTTTCCCCTACTAGCAAATATTTGATATATGGATTACTTTGGTATGTACTAACTCTGCTTAGAGCATAACTAATATCCGGTCTTGTTATAACATAGCATACATGAGACTCATAATATTCACCTGTGCAGGTGCGCAGGTGGGTATGTGCACCATGCAACACGTGAATCATAGAGGTAGGGACCATCAATGAATACCATGTGAAGGAAGTGATAAGTCCATAAATTACATATCATTGTCATCATTTCATATAGATTATGGACTTATTTTTAGTTAAATTTGTTGCATTTCATAAAAATCTACATCATGGTTTTCAAGTTGGATTTATTGAGAAACTGTATTTAATATCTTCATTTTTACATATGAACTCCTATGATTTTTTTTTTTTCATGATTGTGTTGCACATGAAATTCTGAACAATGTTGAATATTTGCATGAGTTCATACATGTCCATTTAGTTCCCATGCATGGTAGGATAATTTTCTATGTAAAATTATTATTTTTAATTTAATTTATTTTGAAAGAAATACACAAATTGGATGCACGCGTGGAGCCAATGCGGGAAATTGCATAGAGAGAGAGAGAGGAAGGAATTGAAGTCAACCAAGAACATAGAAGAATAAATCATTAAGACCTTGGACATGAATCCTGTTCAACTTTGTTAGCCAGATAAAATTATGCTCTTCAATTTTCGTGTCTTGGTTGAGTCCATTCGGAGTCGTTTAACCTTCCATTTTGATGAAATTCGGTCGCTAGATGTCAAAATAGGTTAAATTTCCAACTTTTCTAGACCATGTCAATATTAAACTCATTAAAAAGCAAATTTAATTTTGTAAAGTTTTCCCTCTTGCGCCGTTGCATTTCGATCAACCGTTTGCAAGTTATAGTTGGACAAGATTCTTAAGTGGGTGGGACCCACTTTCTTATATTATATAAAGGGTGAACTTTTCTTCTTCCCCATTTCATGCTTCTCTTCCCAGAAATGAGAACCAATGGTGCCGGTTCTTTCCTCTCCTTCCTTTCATCATCTTTCTCCACCAAATCAACATCAAGTCTCTACCAAATTGGTACACAGACTCCTTCTTCTTAATTCCTCTTGTTCTCCTCTTCCTCCCGAACCCATTTTCTTGCATTTTAATTTGGGCAGCCCCTCCTTCCAAGCTGTCCTTGCTGATAAGAGGTGTTGGAGTTGAGAACTCCTCTTCCATTTTCTGTATTGAGGAAAAGTACCCCTTAAACCCTCACAATTCTAACATGCAAAGGGTTCTTCCAAGTTCTTATTAGTTTTCCAAATTTTGATGGATTTTAGGGCTGTTGTAGGGGATTTTGGGGCATAGGCATGTTTTAGCTGGTTGTAAGGCATTGGAGCCTTCATTTGGACATAGCCACTTTGAGGCAAGTGATTAATTTCAATAGCATGATGTGTGTTTTAGTCTTTTGATGATCCCACTGACTAGTTTCCTGCATTCTTAGAATTTTGTTCATGTTTGTAATTAATTTTTGGCCAAGAAATCAGGGTGAATTGGAGCCTCAAAGTAGTGTTAAATTTTAGTCATTTTGTACTCCAAAGGCCCAAAGAATGCCTCAAGCATGGTACCAAGTGGGGAAAATCTAGACTCTACACATGAATGGGAGTGGGGACTGTCACTGCCCCGCTACAATGACCAATGGGATTGGGTCGTCACTATAGTGGCGTAGTGACTAACTTACTTGACCATTACATTGCTGCAGTGACCGATCAGGTCATAAGTCCCCATCTTTGGGGCTTGTCCCACCCTGATCTTGGGAGTTAAGGATTAGATAGGGCCCCCAGGGTGTAGATACTTAATCCCATAGCAATCCGTGCCATGTGAAAACATGCATGAATCACTACAAGGGAGATTCTACAAGAACGTGTAAGGAAAATCCACTAACATGCAGATTTAATTTCAACCATAAGCAAAAACCTGTGAAATATACCTGTAATAATCATAAGCAATCATAGAATGAACATTATACAATCATAAAATAAACTTAAAATCTTTTACTTATCCATTCCCACACACATAACCACAATCACTTAAACATGTTCAATTATATAATCTCAAAGCAAATGTCCATCAATCAAAGTCCCAACAAAGATAGAAAGACATGTTAAACACTAGTCCCAGCATCACTAAACTTATTAACCCAACAAACTTTTTGATGCTCTTCGTAAGACGACTAATAGTATATGTCGCTTTCATTCCACTCTTCTACACCCCTAGATACCATTGAGGTACCCTCCGAGGATGCATCAACAATCGTGCTGGGATTGGGTTCAATACCTGCAGCACCAAGGGTAGCACTATTAATACGACAGTTAAGCAAATATAGAAATATTAAAAATCTAATAATGGAAAGTTTTATAATTTAATGAAAAAGTGATGATTTTTAATAATTTTTGCAAGAAAACTTTAAAATGAATTTTAAAATCATAAAAACATGAATTCCAACTAAATAAAGAAATTTCTAATGAATAAGTCCTTAAAATTTCCTAAATTAAACATGAAATGATGCAATTTTCAAGACTTATCACACTCCCTAACCAGCATTTTGCTAGTCCCGAGCAAAATATGCGATCTAGAGTAGGACAAACTAAACTAAACCAACCTAAATAAAAAAAATTAAAATGCAGAGAATAAAAAGAAAAATGCAACTTTCGTTGGCACTTTCGACTGCATTTAGCGTATGCAAGAAGCCCTTAAATTCCTAGATTCCTCCTAGTGGACAAGTTGTGCCTCGTGAGTGTTTATAGTGAATATACCCACAAAATTCTTTTTTTTTTCTATTTTTAACTAAAAAAAGGTGAAAGAAATTCTCCAAAAGAAAAGCCACTCTTATCGGATTTTTTTGAAATCTGGAATAATCAAACGTTCAGACTTTTCAAAGTCCGATTCACAATTCTATTTTTGAAAATTTTCTTAAATTCAAACTAGACTTGCGTGCACGGTGAAAAATGTATGCATCAAAAATTTGTTTCAAATATTCCACGATAATGCTAAAAAAATAGAATTTTTCCTTCAATTAGTTCGATCCCTAGAAATTTAGCAAAAATAAATTTCCTTTCAAAACTACTAAGATAGTTGCTACACTATTGTGTACTTCGATAGGCCTCTTTTCTTTCACTATTTTTTTTTCTGACGCAAGGGTTCTCGAGTTCATATAATATAAGAAAAGTTAGGATCTAGGGACCAAACATGATTCTTGTTCATTCCTGCACATACTTCCCCGCAAACTCTTGCGGGCACTCTTCACTCACTCACTCTTTCCAACATAGAAATTTCCAAGTTCATAAGATATAAGCAAAGTTAGGATCTAGGGACCAAACCTAGTCCTTCTACATTTCTACACATATCCCTTGAAAATTTCTACGGACACTCTTTGGGCCAAAATTCATCATCATTTTTTTTACAAATGATTTTGTGACTGTGCAATGTCTAGGTCTCTTAAGCTTTATAATTAACTCGTGTAGCGAGCGTTAAGCCTGATCGTGCTTGAAAAATGAGTGAAGTGTGTATAACAGATTCGAGTCCCACATTCACGCGCTTTAAGCGTTAAAGAAGAATAGGAATTAACTAAAGTTCATCATTACATCCCCTTTTATTTACATGGGTTCAAATGCCCTGACCACGGGGATGCATACATGGTTTTGAAAAGTTTACAACCCCTCCCTCAAGTTTTAGGTGTGATCTCCATTTGGAAAATACAAGAAAAATGTACAAAGAGTGGAAAAGAATGCAAAAAGAAGAAAAAGTGGGGAGTGACCATGGGTCACGGTCACTGGCAGACAATGACTATAAGGTCACTGTTTTGCCCACTGTTTAGTGTTGTTTTCTTTCTGTAATTTCTCCAAAGTGCTGAAGCTCCTTTTCATGATCCTTGGGGTGTTGAATGACCATTAGGAAGATCAAATTCAACCATAGAATCGATTGAAACCTTTGTAATTCATCATTGTTGTTTACGGACTGTTTTTTGTTTAAGTCCAAAAAGGGCGTCATATGAAGCCGAAGTTGTGTTATTCTGAACCTATAACTTTCAAGGAACAGAATGAAGCATAAAATGGCTTGTTTACAACTCTTGTGATGGCCAAGAAACCCTCTGAATGAGAAAAACAAAGGGAACGAAGTCATCCTTTAAATAATCGTCAATGCATAAACATAGTTTGTCTTTAAGCAACCCCACATCCTTCTCCTTCTTTGAACCTTCTTTCTCACCTTGAGTGACTGAAAGAAGAAGAAGAAAATGGTCGTCCAAGTGCTAGAGTGTGCCTTGCTTTTTAAAAATTTTCTTTTGAGATTCTTTCTTTGTGTATCCTTTTGTTTAAATATTACCCCTTTTATAGAGTCTTCAGGTGTTTTTTTGGCAGTTCCAGGGAGTTAAGAGGAGTTATGGGCATTTAAACCTCAGGAAGAAGTGGAAAGAAACCACCCAAAACAGCAGGAAGTGTTTTCTGGAGGTCTGTGACTGCAACCACGGTCACGGACAAGGCCCCATTTTGGGCTTTTGCATTTGTGACCCGTTTTTGCCTGTTTAGGGTCCGAGCGGTGTTCAATCGCCATGAAACTTGGAGGGATGCCTCTTGACATTATTTTGAGTGTGACATAAAGTTTTAGCCCAGTTTAACCTTCGAAAGTTGGTTAACTCCTTTGTTAATGGGGCTGCGGTCACGGACATGGCTCATTTTGGGACTTTTGCATTTGCGACCCGTTTTCGCTTGTTTGGAGTCCGAATGATGTCCAATCTTCAAAAAACTTGAAAGGATTCTTCTTGACACTATTTTGAGTGTGTCATAGAAGTTTCAACCTGTTTTGACTTTTTGAAGTTAGTCAACTCTCCTGTTGACTTTTCATGAAAATGGGCTCCTGTTTCAGTTGTTTGAGGCCCAAATGACCTCAGTTTAGTTTGAAACTTGGAGGTATTGATGTCAAAGGCATCTTGGAGTATTCATCCAAATTTCATGCATTTTAGATTTGCAAGGGTATGATTTCGAACAGTAACCCATTCATTGCATGTTTTAAGTCACTATTCACTTCACACTGCAGGTAGTCAGTTTGTTTTCTACCCGAACGGTGTCCAATAGACTCGAAATTTTGTGAGAGTGACTTCAAACATGTTTTGAGTATTTATTCCAAATTTCATCAGCTCTAACTACCTAGAAGCAGGATTTTAGCTAGTGACCTCCATGGCTTGGGGGTCATTGTCTTCTAAGCTGACATGCAATGGAAGTAAGATCAAACGAAATCCTTTTGACTTGAAAACTTGCAGAATAGCTTTTGAGCATGACTGCAGCTTTTTGTCCTAATTGCATCAATTTTGGACACCGGGAAGCAGAACTTTGATTAGAGACTTCACAGCTTGGGGGTCACCAACCTCAAGTTAACATGCTTGTAGACTTTCGGTCAAATGATGTCCGTTTAACCTGAGATTTTGTGTAATCTTCCTTGAGCATAATTCAAGATTTCTTCGAGAGTTTCAATTGATTTGATCTTTACGAGGTGTCACTTTGTACAGTGACCCCGCCGAGCATAGTAGATAACCATTTGGATTGAGCTCAGATCCAAATGATATCCAAATGCTCTGAAATTTCGAAGGACAATCTTTGGTGCATTTGAAGGCATTCCTCTGAGTCTGAGCTTGTTTTGACATGTAGCAGTATCAAATTCCACAGTGACCCAAGAAGCTGGCAAACAGTCGCTGAAGCTTGGTTTGAGCTGAGATGAAGTCCAAATGTTTTAAAACTTTGAAACATCACTCCTGAGCATGTCTTAGAATTGCCATGTGACTTTCATCCTTTTTGATGATCCAAAACTTTGAGTGTGTTCAGTGACCCCTAATTTTTGAGTCAATAAACCCTAAATTTAGTATTTGGCGAGTTGAGTGGCAAAACGAGGTTCATTAACTCTGAAGTTTGAAATGCTGCATTCTGAACTCATTTGAAGTCTTCTGAATGGATTACACTAGCTTTGAGCATCTGGATGCAGTACTTGACTTTCCATTCCACAATCCCAAGGTTTATGTATCCTTGGTTTGGAATTTGCTTATAATGTCATTGCTGTAATATTTGTAATTTTTTATGTGTCAACAAGTGCCCCCTCGAGGTGCAATGATTATAGCGTAAAAATCATTGTGCCTCGAAATAGCCAATCTGTGGGAATGATGGATGACTTGATGAAAAGACAATTTGTCAAGGTAGGTTGTATGCCTAAACTTGGGATTTTGAAAATTTTGATAAAAACCATGAAGGGTTTAATGATGGAATTTGGCAAAACAACAGAAATCCAAATTTCTTTGCCTTACTTCACAGATATCAAAAGTAGCATCTCTGTGGGGACTGTGGGGAACGCCCATCAAAAAATCTCTGAGGTATTTGGAAAATTAATAAGCTTACGAATTTTTATTTGGATTTTGGAAATGGATTTGATTTTCTCATGACCTATTTATCACAAATATCGAAAGCGGCATCTCTATGGGGACTGTGGGGAACACCCACAAAAGAAATCCCTAAGGTTTTAAGAAAAATCAAAGTTTGAATTTAAAATGGATTTGGGTTTGGAATGTTCATGGATTTTTTGGTTTATTTTCAAAAATCAAAGTTTTGGGCTTTGACTTGGCTTGACATGAGTTGGGATGGAATATAATTTCGAAAAAGATTGGCTATTGTGAGTTTTGATTCAAAGAAGTTCCACCCTCTTTCTTTTTGTATACTTTCCCCTAAGAATACCCCAAAAATAGGATCATTTTATTGTAGGAAATTTATTTCTTTTGTAAGATATCCCATGTGAGCCCACCATGAGATTTTGAATAATTATAGTTAAAAGGATGGGTACTCACGTCATGGGTCCCGTTGCTTAAAATCACAGTGACCGTAAGTGAAAAAGGCCAAACTTATCTAAAATTGATCAAGACTTGGACTCTACTAATCCTAGTCAAATTGTATGTGTGGGAAGGAGAGTGAAGCGTCAATGACTTAAGCATGGGCTCCACTAGTTCAAATTTGCAATGACCGTGTGAATGAAAGAGGCCAACAGTGACTGTGGAAGATATGACTGGCAGCAGTTAAGAGGGAATTCCGATTTTAAACCATCAATTAACTGTGAACCCCACTGCTCTATGTGTTAGTGTCAAACAACGGGCTCCACAGTAGTGACCATGGGTTTTAAAACAGAGACTCTCGTCCCTTTCTTTCTATTTTACTGTTTGAACCAACTGGGAGAGTGGGAGAGAGACCGAGACTTCAAGTTGAACCGATTGAGAAAGAGAGACAGACCGAGACTAATGTAGTGTCTAAATGTTTCATCTTGGGTGGCAATTCTGTTGATTATCTTCTAATTGAACATTGTTTGACTGTGCCCACGGTCATAGCTTGAACAACTTGGAAGGGGTTCATGATCACAACCTGACGTGGTTCTTTTCTTCCTCTCTCTCTCTCTCTCTCTCTCTTTTACTCAAATGTATAATTTGATCAATGTTTATGATGTAAGATGACTCCAAACTGATGGCATGGCTAGACTAGATGAATCCACAGTGAATATCACGGTCACCACCTGTTTGATGGAATGCCCAATTGAAAATTTTTTGTTGAATTCGCTTCCTATTGTTTGTTGTGGTGCTATTTTATTAGATTTGCAATTGTCCAAATGCATTCTCGTCACAACCGTTGCTGTCTTCGCTTGGTTAATCCCATACTGGCAGAGCACCCACAGTCAGGACCAGTGTTTTGGCTAATCCCACGGTCACAAACCATGTCAGAAGTCGTTCATGTAAACTAAATTGAAGTGGGGCTGCAGTTCCTTCATCCCTTCTGATGTTTGTGTTCAGGCTTAGCCTAGGCATTATCCAAATACAACCATGGCACAACTATTGGCTATACTTCCTATCACAGGCCATTCATATGATTTTATCTCCTTTCATGGTAACTGATATACTTGGAATTATCATCGGTTGGAATGTTTCAAAACAAACACTGGGGAGGCCTAAAACCAAACAACCCTTGTATCCAAGTGTACAGGCCATGGGGAACCCACGGTCATTGCCAAGGCCTCTTCTTTTTTTTTTCTTTAACTGTTTCTTCTTTCTTTTCTGTTAATATAAGCACATTCACAGCCCCTATTTTGTTTGATGAGCACTACTATTTGCTGCAACTTGCCTTTTTCTTGATGAGCTCATATGCATTCCATGAATTCCAAATGTTGAGGGATGAATTCTAAGTGTTGTGGGTAGCTCACGATCACCTCTAATAGACTGACTGTGCAGAAAAAATTCATAGTCACTATCCTCTTATTTGGTGGCCGTTTGTAATCCTCTTTCTTGTCTCTTTCTCCCCCTTTATTTTTTATTTGTTTCATAGTCCCAACTGCCTCTTAAGGGTTCTGTTTGAGCTCTATTTATTATGATCTCCATAAGCTGAGTATCCATGGGAATATTCCACGTTTGAACACCACTTAGGCTGCCAACAGTAACCATGGAGGGCCACGGTCAAAATCATCTTATGATTTTCTTTTCTTTTTATTTTTAGATGCTTGATTTCTCTAATCCCCTTGCTTCCGTTGCACTTCGTCTGTTTCATCCTATAAGGCAGGAACCTTGTTTGAATTCTCTTCATGGTAACTTGAGATCAAAAAGTTTTTGAGTTGGGCAAATCCTCGATCATAGATGCCTTCGGGGTAACCCATTTAGACTTTGAATTTCAAAGGGTTTGTAGAGAAGTTAAGCTTTTAACAAACTTGCATGAACAAGCTTTGTTTGGGAGAATCCATGGTCACCATCTAGGGTAGCCCATGAGGTCATGAACTCCAAAGGGCTCGTGGATACTCATT
This sequence comes from Sextonia rubra, assembly GCA_037013555.1. Taxonomy (NCBI): domain Eukaryota; kingdom Viridiplantae; phylum Streptophyta; class Magnoliopsida; order Laurales; family Lauraceae; genus Sextonia; species Sextonia rubra. The sequence goes on along the minus strand of JASUAD010000018.1, from coordinate 11,680,023 downwards.
CTTCAAGAGATTTAAAATGCATCAGCTTTGCTTGGGGAATGTACACCTTCGGTTAAGCTTCATCTTTCACTATTGAACTCAGTGAAGGAATATCCTCCTATGTTTGACTACTAACACCACTGAGCACATACCTAGCCTTCTGTGATCTGTGGGAAGTGTAAAGGGACTCGAGATAACAACCTGCTTATTTCTTAGCATAGTGTAAGCACAAGTTGAATCACCATAGCCTCTGTGGGAATTATAGAAGATTGGATTGTGGTGGTTTGCTCGGTTACTGGCATGACACAATACAAACTTAAGCACCATGGCCTCTATAGGAATTGTTTCATGATCCATCAAACTGAATAGCTATCAGGGGCATTCTTTTCTACTTTTGATGAGAAGGTTACTCCCCTTAAGTCTCAATAAACATGAGAAGTATAAATCACCCAAGATATGAACGGTTGATGAAAGAAACTAACGAAAATAGGATGATCCCCCCATTGAATAGTGAAATGTAGCTTTGATAAGCTGTTGTTTTACATTTTCTTTTTCTACTACAACTTCTAAGGCTAAAGAACTGTCGATCACATGGTTGAATGTAGTTTTGAGTAAGACGTTTTACATTGTCTTTTTTTTACCACAACTTCCAAAGCTAATTCACCCTTCCTTGCATTTTTATGATACAGACTCGAAATGTATTATCTGAGCCAGTTTTAAATGATATCGTCCGTCTTTGTGGGAGGCCAATAAATACAATATCACCTTTCGATCATTGATGATAGTTAATGATCATTGAAATTAACTTTGCAAAATAATATTTCCTTCATTAGCTTTACACACACTGATAATAGTGTGTTGTTGATTTCACACGAATGTCTAATGGTCCCATCATAGACAATCATCGCCCAGGACTTTGTTTGCTGGGACTTATGAGAAATACCATCTTGGGAATGTGAAAATTTTTTTACCTTTAAAATTGATGTTGCACTTTGTTGACATCACTGAAAACATGTCACGTACTTTGAAATATTGTTCTTTCATGCTTGAGTGTGTTTATGCTTTATATGTCGTATACAGATATCATCATGCTTTGCTTGTATTGCGCATGCATTTCTAGCATTGGATATTACAATTTTCGTGCTTGAACATGAATCCATTGCCCCATGAAAGGTTTTAAGGTGCTTGAACACCTGTTTGGACTAAGAGCCTTAATTCTGAGATTTAAGTGTGCCTTGATGCCAATTCTTGGTCTCAGAACTTGAGTATTGTTTTCTCCTTTTAGCGTTTCATTAAGGGGAGACGCTGGCGAAATTTTTGCAGAATTTCATGTCATTGTTGTTGACATTTTCTTCTTTTTCTTATTTGTCTATCTTGCAGATAGAAAAGGTAAAGCGCCTGCAACTGTAACTGCTGGGGCATCAAAAAGTCATGCGAAAGGTATGACTGTTAGGGACTCCAATCCAAAGGATCTGAATGAAGCATTCAATGTTAATTGCGGATTTAGAGAACCAAAGCTCTATCAAGAAGAAATTGGTATACATATTGGTGCTTGACAAATAATACCGATTGGGAGAATAATGACAAGGTGATCTTTCACAAACCCCGGTAGATATTTGGAGATGCCACAAAAGAGACTGCAAAGCAACCTACTAACAATATGCAGTACCGTTACACAAACCCAACCGGGGTTGTACGTGAACTGACCACTGTTTGGTCCATCCAACGACATCCAACTGTAATGTCGCTAACTCCAACGATCTCGGCAAGGAAGGACCCTTTTTCGTGGATAAGGCATCATGTTCATTTTAAAACTGGCAAATTCATGCATCAGCCTCCATACTATTTCATAGAATATCCAAGATCTAAAATAGAGGCCATAGAACCGTGCACTTTAAATTTGGAAGTGGGCACTGTGATTTCATAGCTCAGGACTGTCAGGCTTAGTATCCACGCGGGAGACGGGAGTGCTTGGCTGGGCGAAGGACATCAATCTCGCGGATGGTTTAATTGTATTGGGGATTGGTCAGGCTGGGTGACTGCAATCAAACATCATTATTCAGAAGATTTGAAAGCAATCAGGATTTTTGATGCCGGAAATGCCACCACACAAAGAGTTCCATGTGAGAAAAAAAAACGTCTGTAGGGCTATTCTGGAATTGTTTTGCCCAGTGACTGGTACCTTCATTACTCTGAACATGGAGTTGGGATTTTCCTTATGGGAAATAAAGAAGATTCTTGGTTTGGCACCATATGGCGAAATCTATGATGAAACCATTTTACCCGATGAAGAATTAGCCACCATTAATGACAAATTCCGGGCTGCATATTATCTCCTTTTTTGCACTTGAAGATTCAATTCAAACGACTAGCCAGAGTCGAGGTAAAGTCGTCCAATGGATGAGTCAAGTGAAGAAAATTACCGATCTTTTCTTCACAAATAGAGGCGGATACTTTAAATGAAAAGAGGTAATTCCGAACGAGGACCCCGAGAAGGACCCGACAATCGTCTATCATGAGGATACAGACTTTCAACCTTATATTTTTGCCAAGTATCCAGACTTGAAAAGAAAATGTTGTCTCGCTACGTTCTTGGCAGCATGGTTGTCCAAAGTTATCTTTCTAAGTTCTCGAAATGACCTTAGGCCTGGTTGCATATATCTAACACTCAGAATGGCCTTTGGACATAGCCTTACCTTGGGTCCCTCCTTTGGATCCTATATACAGACTGAGTTGAAGCTGTCAGGATTTACTATTAGAGAGGGGAAGCCTTTCAATCGATTTTATGCTGACTATTTGCTGTACACTTGGTTCACCTATCATTGCAAAGATTTTCATTCACACAGCAGTGCACCGGGAAGCATTTTCATGGAGGGTGTAGTTGGCGGTAGTTGCTTGATTAATAATTATTCCATGACTGACTCACACCAACATTTGCGTAACTTTAACAATTATGTTTCTTCTCGCGACGTTATACCCAATATTGAAGTTTCGACTCATATGAGGGGCTGTGGAACCATCAATTGACAAAATCAGAGAGGGTGGTCGAGATATTGGCTTATCATATGAAGAGAAAAGTTGGCTTTTGAGCTTAAGGCCTGCGGATTTAGTATATAGGAAAAATACATATATCAATATTCAACCTTATATACCTGCCAGATTTTGTAGATAATTTGATTTTTATCAAGCTGTCGTGAGAGCACCGGGCCGGATTCAAGGCACTATGGTTCCTTGCAAGATGCCTGAAATGCTGGGAAATTCTACTAGGCGCTTGATACTGGGGCTCGTTTTGGCTATCCTCGTCTTCTGAATCCTGAATACACGAGTGGCTTCACTCAATGGTTTGCCAAAAGCACCCTCGCCATTATGCAGGCATACACAAGCAATCCCGAGGTTAAATGCCGTGTTTTGCCTTCTTCTAAAAGGAAAGAAAAAGGAGAAAAAGATCGTTTTATCACATAGAATTTTGAAAATTAGCTACATGATGGGGATCAATGGCGAATTGGTTTGGTGGCCGGATCCAATATCTGCCTAGCTCACCGTTCTTTAAAAAGTGAGGAAGATGAGAGCTTCATGCCTTCGCCTAATGTATCTGCAGTGAGAATGCAACGAGCTATAGATGAAAATTTATAGGAGAGCATGAGTCTTGCTGAGATTAGGCGGATAGGGAAAGCCGCTTTGGATTTTGGACCTGCTTCCCGTTCTGTCAGAACTAAGGTTTCGGTAAGAGAGCAGACCAGGCGGTTTGAAAAAGAACGGTCTATTATACATGTAGCTGCTGAGGCAGATCTTGCTCAGCGATTAAAAACTGCTGCTGATGCTCCAACATTGACAGAGACATATGTTGGTCAAAGTCCAGCAGTGAAGGTCCAATCCACTAAAGCAGCTACGAGGGCAAGGTCACCTGTTATAATACCTGTGAACCCTCCGGCAGACCTGGTTTTGCATAAGAAGCTCAGAGCCACTCGTTCAAAACTGTTAACTTGAGCTCGAGACTCAGTTAGCAAAAAAATGCCTTTCAAAAAGAGAAAAGCTGAAAGTCCTCAAACACGTCATTCTCAGAGGCTAAAAGCTAGTAATATATATATTTTTATAATCATCTCCTCATTAATCCTTTACTTCTTGTTTTGATGTTTATATTTCTTTCTGGCTATTCTATTAGCTCAAACCTCAACTGCTGGAGGATTTGCAAGGCAAGTGGCTGAAATTGCTGAAGATTATGCCTCTGACGAAAGGGGTGGAGGAGAAAGCAATTTTGATACCCCCACATTGGGGAGCGAACCGAAAGTGATATCAACATCGAGTTCAATTTTGAGAAAGATCTATTTGATCAAACAATGATCCCTGAATATGAGAGAAAAGTGGCAGCAGATGTACCGATAGAATCCATCACTACAGAGAAGCCTATTGATGATGTCGGTGATGTTACTACTACTGATACTGTTCTTCAGGTTGGATAACAAAAGCTTCCTTCTGAGATTGTTGAGGAACCTGCAGCCAGAACCTCAATGGATATGGGGGAAACTCTGGTTGTCGCTGAAGGTAAGCCTCACATTAGCTTGGTTAGTATTTCAACATTTGTGATCTGATTCTATTCATTCCCCTTTTTAGGTGATCAGGCGGAAGAGGGTGTTCCCGATATACTTCCTACCGTCTCGAGGAGGTTATTTGGATCACCCATTGAGGAACAAGCGGAGAAGGAGCATGCCGAAGCTTCAATTAACCTAGATGATATCTCAATTCATAGTGGATATTTAGAGACATAGCCAAGCAGCCCCCTAGGGAGTGATTTGCAGCACTTCGTAGAAAGTTTATCATCAGATTCGTTGACCAAAAGTATCAACAATGGTGCGGGATTGTCACCTGCTGGTACTATATTGCCTGTTAGTAATGAGCCAAGGGTTGATGAAGTTGGGGATATTCGGACAGAGCCACCTACTAAACCTATTAGCAATGCAAAAAGATAAACAGACAGTGTCATGGTTCCGGCCGACGAGGCCCTTGTAATAGATCTTACTATAATTAGAATAGGTCATTCTGTTCAGCGAGCATTGGTTTAAAAGCTACAAGTCTCCCGATAAAGGATACTCCTGTAACACCTGTCACTAGCAGTTTGCCTTCGGTTGCTGGTAGTTTTACACCTCCCAAAGCCATGATGCCTCCGAGGGTCCACTTTACGGTGGATCAGTTATCACCTTTGAAAATTATCGAAGACCCTATTGTTTAAAGATATCAGATGAGGCTTCTGTTGCTAAAGGTGGAGGATCCCGGAAAGCATTATTGCATGTGACAGTCACACCACATACAATTAGGTATCCTTTAGCTACTTTGTCTTCACAAGGGTCACATGATCACCATCTGTCCGTGAAGAAGCATTGGCTATTCCTAGGGATGCGGATATAAATGTCGAGAGAGAAAGGGATAATCGCTTAGGTTTTCAGACTCAGTCAAATGCATAAGAGCGAGAATCAAACCTTTCTATCCTTAGAGAACCCAGTTTGTTCGGGGACACCCCAAAGCCTCAATCTACTATTAATTTTGCCACAATGATGGTGATTCGCAGCATCTAGGCCATTGTTTTCCAAGGAGAGCTTTCTTCTGAGAAGATTCAAGGTGCCAAAGCTTTAGCTGATATGTTGATATCTTCTGGTACAGATTTGAGTGGCCTTCGTGATGCCTTTGTCTTCTTCTTCAACAAACTCGAAAAAAAGGATTCTTGGGACAAAAATGTTGATCATGCCAAAGCTTTCCAGGATGAAGTCCTAAGGCATAAAATTCAACTGGCTGCGGAGATTGAAAGTGCTGAGGAGGAAGTACAGGTAATGAATGCAAAGCAGGCCAAGATGACACAAAAGCTGGCTCTGCGTGTGGCCGAACGTGAAAATATACAACAGCAGATTATCGGATTGTAACAGCAGCTATCTTCCGTGGAGAATACCATTAAAAACTTACAGAAAAAGTCTGTTTCAGAGGGCATTCATCGCCGAGATGATCTTCTTGCGCATGCAGAAGCCAAGCGTACAGCCTTGGATGATTTTGTTCAGTCCTTTGGAGGTTGAATTGAATATTAAGCTGGACAAGATTGACAGTAATACTGCTGTTTCAACTTATGCAAGCTACAAAGGACGTATCCTAATGAAAGGAGTACTGAATGCAAAGGGACAACTGGAGAAGTTCTTGAACTGAAATTTTCTGCTGCAACTCCTATCTGATGTCTTCCTTACTTCTTTCTTTCATTCTGATTAGCCCTGGGGGCCATGTATACATTGACTTCACTCTTTGTATTTGAACTTTAAATGAATATCGATGGAAAAGCTTTTCTTTCTTTCCATTTTGTCATTGGTATAGGTGTTTGGTTTGATTTTGTGTGGATGTTTAATGTGGTTTGTATGGATGGTTTGTTAGGTTTGATTTTCTTAGACTTGCATGAGGGTGTGATTTGCGATTTTTTGGATCCATAAATTGAAAATAAGGGAGTCATATAGGTGGACGTTATTTGGTACACATGCGTGAGGCTTTCCCAGGGTCTATGACTTGATCCTTTTGGTGTCGAAAGGGGTCAAACAAAATGGATGTTCTTCGGTGCCTATGTGTGAGGTTTTCCCCGGGATCCTTGACTTATTCCTTAGGATAAAGATTTGATTTTGGTTTTTGTTTAGATTTTGGTTATACAGGGTCTACAAAAAGACTTATTCTATATAATCGAAGGTAGTCATATAGGGTCTGCGAAAAGACTTGTTCTATACAACTAAGGATTAGCTATACGAGGTCTTGTAAAATGACTTATTCCATACAGCTGAGTTTTGCTATATAGGGCCTGCAAAAAAACTTAATCTATATAGCAGGATGTTACAAGGGGTCTTGTAAGGACGTTATCCAAGTAATGAAAGTTAGACTAGAGGGATCGAAAGACTTGATCCTCGCAGTCATTTTATACAAATATGAGGGATATTGGTTAAGAGCCATATGTTGTGAGTCTCAAAACCAAAGAATTTTAATTTTGGGAAGGAGTCATAGATTTTGAGGCTTGAAACTAGAGGATTTTGATTTTGGTTAGGAGTCAGAATGTACACTGTACATGGTTTGGGTACATTGTACATGGTTTGGGTATACCAATGACATTCAAGTATAGTATTTCTTGAGAAGTTTTCCATTGATAGGCATCAATCTCCTTCGCATCAATCTCCTTCAAGTGTGAGAAGTGCATAGGTGTCGTAGGAGTAGACTTTGTCAATGACAAATGGTCTTTCCCACTTAGGTTTAAATTTGCCTTTTGACAAGTGTGTGGAGAACATGAGCCTCTTAACTGCAAGGATTAAGTCTCCTTTCTTGTGAGTTTTGTATTTCACCTTTCTGTTAAAAGATCCAGCCATACGAGCTTGATACAACTCGATACTTTGTCGAGCGGCAAGCCTCTGTTCATCAAGGCTTTCCATCTCTTGGAGTTTGAGTTTAGCATTTTTTTCCTCAGTATATTTGTTTATCACAACTACTCGAAGAAAAGGAAGTTATATTTCCAAGGGTATTACGGCCTCACAGCCATAGACCAAGGAATTTGGTGTCGATTTAGTTGGACCGCGCACTGTAGTTCTATAAGCCGATAATGCCTCAATAAGTTTGGTACTCTAACCTTTTTTGTTGTCAGAGACTATTTTCTTCAAAATTTTGCAAATAGTCTTGTTGGAAGCTTCAACAAGTCCATTAGCTACAGGATTATATGTCGTAGATGGACAGCATTGGATTCCGTACTTGTCATAGAATCTGTAAAATTTATCATTATTGAATTGGGGACCATCGTAATGATATAGATGTCTGAGCACTCCAAAGTGACAAATGATATGAGTTTTCAAGAAACTGAGGATTGTATCTATCTTGACTTCTGCAAGGGGTATTGTTTCTGCCCATTTGGAGAAGTAATCCGTCGCAGCAAAAATGAATTGATGGCCATGTTCTGATGGTGGGCTGATTTTCCCAACTATGTCCATTCCCCAATATTCAAACGGCTAAGAGGTGGATGTAGGATGTAGATATTCAGGCGATTGATAATGTAATCACCATGGATTTGGCATTCATTGCATCTTTTAGCAAAATTGATGGCATTAGATATCATAGGAGGCCAATAGTAGCCTAGCGTTCGTATTTGATCATGAAGCTTTGGCCCAATTTGGTGAGCACCACACAAACCAGAATGGACTTCTTTGAGGACTTGCTCTGCTTCTTTTGGTGATAAGCAATGAAGAAGAATTCCATCATATGATTTGCGATAAAGAGTCTTTGAGGGCAAATCGAAATGAAATTTTAGAGCTCTTATTTGAATACTAGTTCTGTCTTTAGTATTCTCTGGTAGTACGCCATGAAGAATATAATCAATAAAAGGATCTCTCCAGTCTCTGAATGAACTGTGGAAAGATGAAATCTAATTATTAATCACAATAAAGCTATCGGCCAATGCATTGTGGGTGTCCAGTGGAGGTAGAAGTATTCTCTCGACTACTTCTAATACTATTTTGTCATTTTCGGGAATTGACATTGAAGCTATCAAACTTGCTAATGCATCTGTTTTGACATTCTGATGTCTCAGAACATAGTGAAACTCAATTAGACTGAATCTTTTCTTGAGTTCACAAGCTTTGTTAAAGAAATGAACTAGATCAGGTTTCTTCACCTCGTACTCATGATTCATTTGCTTTATCATAAGTTGTGAATCCCCATAGACTCCAAACATATTAATACCCAATTCTATAACTGACTCAAGGCCCATAATCAATGTGGTATATTCTGCTATATTGTTTGGACACGGTTTAATTAATGAGAAGGAGTGAGGAATGTGGAATTTTTCCGGACTACAGAAAATAATTCCAACTCCTGAAACTGGTTCTCCCAATTCATTAGTTCTGGAAGCTCCATCAAAGTGCATAATCCAATGCAAATATGGATCAATGGTCGGTTTCCATACTTGTTCAACAAAAAAGACTGGCTCATCAGGGAGATTATCTGAGAATTTGAAATCTCATTACTCTTTGGTATGCGGCCCCGGCATTTTTGAAACCAAAAGCCATGACGATATAGCAGTATATGCCAAAGGGAGTTCTAAAAGAAGTATGTTTCTCATCCTCTTTGAGCATTTTGATTTGATTGTACCCTGAGAATCCATCCATGAATGACATTCTTTTATATCCAAAAGTATTGTCAATCATGATTTCTGGTATAGGCAATGGGAAGTAATCCTTAGGGCAAGCTTTATTTAGGTCTCTGAAGTCAATGCAGACTCTGATCTGTCCATTTTTTTTTTTTTTTTTGTAACTGGTACTATGTTGGCCAACCAGTCGGGGTGCTATTCTTCGCGAATGAAACCGACATCTCTGAGCTTTTAGACTTCTTTTTCTATTTTATCCATGATTTCAGGTTTTGTCCTCCGTTGGTCTTGCTTTACAGGTTTAGCGTCATCTGTTATATTCAACTTATGTACCGAAATCTCTGGATCTAGACTCGGCATTTCCACATAGGCCCATGCAAAGCAATCCATGAACTCTCGTAAGAAACTCACATACACATTTAATTCGTTTCCTTTGATTTGAGAACTTACAAAAGTAGGTCGGGGATTTTCTGGGTTCCCAAGTTTATTTCTTGTACTTAGTCCTTAGTTGGAGGCTCGGAGGGAGGCGCTTCCACAGCATTATTGGAAGTTTTCAACTCCGTGAAGCCTTCTGAAGTTTCATTTGGGGGTTTAAGCCAAGGCCTGACCCCTTTCCATGGATTCGATTTTTTAGGCTCTTTAGCTTTTACATCAAGGACTAAGCATTCCCAGCAAACATGTTGGGATGGGCTTATTTCTTCATTGAGTTCAGGTGGCCAGTATTCAGTGATTTGTGGCATGGTGTCATCATCATCACTTGCCCCCTCAGGATGTTGAAAAGTGGCCCAATCAGCTGGTTCTTGAAAGACAAGAGTTTCATAAGAGTCATCAGATTCATACTCTTTGGTAAAGACCACGAGTCTTCCTCTAACATTTTGGTTCAGTTTAGGAATGTTATCATAAGGAACATATCCTATGCAATGACGTAGCTTTTCAATTTTGCATCCCATTTCGAGATCTTCCTTCATTTCTGGGGTGAAGACATCCAAAGGAATCTGTATCCCATTTGCATTTAATCCAAGGCCGTGGGCTTTTTAAGATTGTACCCCATATTCTTCATCATGTTATGAACCACAGGATTGTAGTTATCAAACCGCATTTTCCCACATTAATGATTTTATCAATAGGATTTGAAGGAAAAGCATCTTCAGCCCGATGGAAAATGATTGGATGATCATGCTGCTTTGATGAAGGCACTAAGAAGCAAGATCCTTCAAAATCATAAATATGAGATGGAGTGGGCCATGGTAAAAGTGGAGGATCCCAGTCTGCTATAGAGTGCATAGAGGTATCCATCGTTTTGATGTCCTCAGAGTCTAACTCAGAATCTGAACCTCTAATCATTAAAATGACATGTATTGGATACGTCCATCTAGACCCCCCACGCAGATGATAGGGCACTACTAAAAGGGATGAAATAATTCGAGACATTTCATCGAAGGTTTGAAACTCCATTGCCATAGTTAAGCTACGGAGAGCTGGCTGGAAACCTATCCAGCATAAATGAATCCATGTGGAGAAGTGCCGAGCATTCTCACATCTTTCAACCAAACGAAGCCATCTGTCTATATATATTTAGGATAGTTCTCCTCTTTGTTGTGACGTTAGCATGAGCTGATGAAAAGTAATAGGAGAATCAAGCCTTATAGGTGACATTCCTCTTGTGGGAGGAGGTACATTGTTACTTTCCAGATCAGAATCTGAGCTGCTAACTAAGGAAACTGCATTTGTCGAACACGAGAGCTTTTGATGTCCTGTTTCCTTTTTTCTCGGTGATTTTATGAATATGACCAGAGGTCGATCTGATTGTTTAATCTCAGATTTAACCTTGATCACCAAAGGAACTTTGGTTTCTATACACTTTGCCACAGACTCCTCCATAGGCTGCAACTTTTTGAGAGAATTGGATTGCTCTCCAATTCTTGGGCAGGTTCTTTTTTCTACTGAGATACTGAAAGGTTTTGCGAGATTATCATCCAATGGAGGGCTTTTTGTATCCGTCTTAGACTTTACAGGCCTTTCTTAATACATGGCTACATCAGCGAAGTAGACTTCTTTTCCTTTGAATGGTTTTTCATCCGCAAAGACTCGATGCACTTTACCTTCATCATCAATTTTTAGATTTCACATAAGCCTCGTTTCTTAACTCTTTTAGTTTATTTAAATCTAATTTCCTTTTCTTCCTAGCCTTTTCTAAGTCAAAGTTCAGTTGCCTTATTGCCCAATATGCTTTATGTTCCCGTTCCAACGGAAGGTGGCAAGCTTTCCCATAAACAACCCGGTATGGAGACGTGCCAATCTGGGTCTTATACACAATGCGATAAGCCCATAATGCATCATTCAATCGCATGGACCAATCTTTTCGATTTGGCTTCACAGTTGTCTCCAATATTCTTTTTATTTCTCTATTTGAAACTTTTACTTGGGCACTTGTTTGTGGATGATAAGGGGTAGCTACTTTGTGAGTAACTCCATATTGTTTGAACAATGTCTCAATAATGCAGTCACACAAGTGGGTGCCCCCATCACTGATGATCGTCCTAGGAGTTCGAAAACGAGAGAATATATGCCCATCAGAACATTTTTAACTGTTTTTGCATCATTTGTCCGACATGGGATGGCTTCTATCCATTTGGACACATAATCAACTGCAACTAAAATGTACTGAAAGCCATAACTAGGCAGAAAAGGTCCCACGAAGTATATCCCCCATACATCAAAAAGTTCCACAATTAAAATTGGGTTTAATGGCATCATGTTTCTTTTGGAAATAGAACCCAATTTTTGACATTGCTCATGGGATTTACAATAATCAAGTGCATCTTTAAACAAGTTAGGCCAATAAAATTCAAATTGCAAGATCTTGTAAGTGGTCTTTTTAGTAGAAAAATGCCCCCCACATTCCATAGAATGATTGAAAGAGATGACACTGCTAATTTCATGGTCAGGCACACATCTCCTAATGATTTAGTTTGGACAATATTTAAACAGGTATGGATTATCCCATAAAAACTGCTTAATTTCTACGAAAAGTTTATTTTTATTTTGCTATGTCCAATCTGTCGGTATGTCACCCAAAGCAAGATAATTAGTAATGTCTGCATACCATGGGGATTGAGTACTGGTGAGAAGATATAATTGTTCATCAGGGAAATTGTCCTGAATTGGTAGAGATTCTAAATATTCAGAAAGGACAAGCCTTGATAGATGATCGATTACCACATTTTCTATTCCTTTCTTATCATTAATTTTTATGTCAAATTCTTGGAGTAGAAGAATCCATCTAATCAATATAGGCTTAGTAGCCTTCTTAGAAAGAAGGTACTTAAGAGCAGAATAATCTGTGAAAATCACAATTTTGGATCTAAGCAAGTAGGGACAGAATTTATCTAGTGCAAAGACAACTGCTAGTAATTCTTTTTCAGTTGTAGAATAGTTTATTGGTGCACTATTTAAAGTCCTGCTCGCATAATATATGACAAATGGTTTCTTGTCCCTACGTTGCCCAAGAACTACCCCAACCGCTTAATCACTAGTGTCACACATGATCTCAAAGGGCAGGCTCCAATTTAAAGGCTGCATTATTGGAGCAGATGTCAACATGTCTTTTAGCTTAGTAAAAGCTTCCTAATATGCCTTGGTCCACTCAAGTTTTGCTTCTTTTAATAGAAGATTACATAATGGTCTAAATATTGAACTGAAATCCTTTATGAACCTTCTTTAGAATCTAGCATGCCCTAAGAAAGATCTCACATCCCTTACGGGTTTTGGGGTGGGCAAATTGGCAATCAAATCTATTTTGACCTTGTCCACTTCTAATCCTTTAGATTATATAATGTGTACAAGGATAATGCCCTGTCGAACCATAAAGTGACATTTCTCCCAATTCAAAACTAAGTTCTTTTCTTTAGACCAAGACAGGACTTTTTCTAAATTGCTCAAACATTTCTCAAATGAATCTCCAAAAACTGAGAAATCGTCCATGAATATCTCAAGAAAACGCTCCATCATATCACCAAAGATACTCAACATACATCACTGAAAGGTAGTGGGAGCATTGCAAAGCCCAAAAGGCATCCTTCGATAAGCAAAGGTACCAAAGGGGCATGTGAAAGTTGTTTTCTCTTGGTTTTCCGAAGCTATATCTATTTGATTATATCTGGAATATCCATCTAAGAAATAATAATATTTGTGACCGGTGACCCTTTCTAAAATTTGGTCCAAAAAAGGCAAAAGGAAAATGATTCTTTTGTGTAACAGCATTAAGTTTCCTGTAGTCAATATAGACTCGCCAACCTGTGGGTACTCGGGTTGGAATGAGTTCATTGTTTAAGTTTCGGACTACAATGACACCGGCTTTTTTCAGTACTACCTGGGTAAGGCTGACCCATGGGCTATTCAAAATTGGATAAATGATACCCACATTTAGAAGTTTTAGCACTTTAACCCTAACCACTTCCTGCATGATGGGGTTAAGCCCGTGTTGCATCTGTTTAGAGGGTTTTGCATTTTCCTCTAGATAAATATGCTGAGTACACACGAGGGGATTAATTCCTTTTATGTCAACCACGTTCCAAGCAATTGCACCTTTATGTTGTCTGAGCACATGAAGTAGTTGGACCTGTTGGTCCTTCTTGAGATGCGCAGAAATTACGACTAGAAATATGTCATCATGCCCAAGGTAAGCATATTTAAGGTTTGGGGGCAAGGGTTTCAACTCAGGTTTGGGCAGCCTCACCTGAGAGGGAAGGGTTGGGGTACCAGTTGGTACAAGCTCTTCTAAAGAAGGCTTCTATGCTGCACTGACCATTTTAATAGTGTCATCTTTCACATCTTCAGTGTCAGCCATATCCTTACTTAATTCAATCAAATTGTATGAGTTAGAATGGAACGACTTTGTGAAAGTCTCCATTACCAAGGTGTTTATGAAATCAACCTCTTCATAGTCATCATTTTCATCTCGTGGTTGTTTGTACAGATCAAAAACATTAAGTCTTAATGTCATCTTTCCCAAAGATACCATCATCTTTCCATTCTGGCAATTAATCAGCGCATTTGATGTGGCTAAGAATGGTCTCCCAAGAATTACTGGCATCTGAGCTTTGAGGTTTGCCACAAGCTGAGTATCTAACACAATGAAATCCACTATAAAGTAAAATTTGTCAACTTGTACAAGAACATCCTCTATTACCCCTTTTGGTCTTTTTACTAATCAATCAACAAGCTAAATGGTAACCTGAGTAGGTTTCAGCTCACCTAGCCCTAGTTTTTCATAGACCGAGTAGGGTAGTAAGTTTACACTCGCCCCAAGATCAAACAATGCTTGTTCAATTTGACAGTTTCAATAACGCATGAGATTGTGGGGCATCCTGGATCATTATATTTAGGAGGAGTGTCGTGCTTCAAAATAGCACTTGCCTGCTCAGTGAGAAATGCTTTCTTTTGGACATGCATCTTATACTTCATAGTGCATAATTCCTTAAGAAATTTTGCATAAGATGGGACTTGCTTAATTGCATCTAACAACGAGATATTAATTTTGACTTTTTTATACACATCTAAGATCTCTTGATTCTGAGTGGATGACTTAGGCGGAGTTAAACGGTTTGGAAAAGGTGGGAATTGTTTAAACCCTGGAGGAACTGGGGTTTTCTCTTTCACAGGAATTGCAAGATTTCCTCTTTCTTTTTTCGGCTCTACTTTCTGATATGAGGAAACAGGTTGTTTATCTTTTTCCAGATCAGGTTTTTGAATCTCTTTACAATTTCATCGAGTGGTAACTGCTTGAGCATGCTCTTGGGGATTCGAAGGTCCAGCATGATTAACTTCATATTGTCCTTTTGGATTTAGTTGAGGTTGGGCCAGAAAAACCCCTTCATTTTGAGATTGAACGAAATTTCTAATTTCGTTTTTAAAGTCTTGCATCTCCTGTTTTTGAGCCAAAAGAAATTTAGCCAGCATTTCTTCCAAAGGTTGAGTTTGATTGTGAATAATGGGTGGTTACATTTGTTGTGTTATTGGGTTAAATTGTCCCAAAGTACCACCATATTGGTTCATCTTTTGGGAGAGATTTGGCTGATTAGCAGTGTGATCGCCCTTAAAAATAACGTGGAAATATATAATGGATTCAATGTCCAACGTTCACGCACTTCAAGCGTTAAGAAGAATGAGAATTAATTACAGTTCATTATTAATTTCCCTTTGTTTACATGGGTTTTAACGCCCTGACCGCGGGGATGCAGGTTGTTTACATGAGTTTGCAACGTTTACAACCCCTCCCTTAAGTTTTAGATGTGATCTCAATTTGGAAAATACAAGAAAATGTACACAAAGTGCAAGAAAATGCAAAAAAGAATGAAAAAATAGGGGTGACCACTGGCATTTGCCAGTGACAGTGAGTTACAGTCACTGGCACCGGTCAGTGACCGTGAGTCACGGTCACTGACAGACAGTGACCTTGAAGTCATTGTTGTGCCTCCGTTTTTGTGCTGTTCGTGCTGGTTCTTCTTCCAAACTTTTTTCAAGCATTGAAACTCCCTTTTATGACATCTTGGGGTGTTGAATAACCACTGAGAAGATCAGATTCGACTATGAAATCGATTAAAAACTTTGTAATTCATCATTCATGTTTACGGACTGTCTTTTGTTCAAGGCCGAAGAGGGTATCGCAGGAAGACAAAGTTGTGTCATTCTAAACCTATAGCTTTCAAAGAACAAAAGGAGGCCCAAAGAGGCCTGTTCACAACCTCTGTGATGGCCAAGAATCCCCCCTAAATGAGAAAAACAAAGATGATAACGTCATCCATCGAATAGTCGTCAATGCATGGACATGGCTTTTTCTTTAGTCACCCTCCCTTCTCCTCCTCTTCTGAACCTTCTTGCTCACCTTGGTAGTTGAGAAAAGGAGGGGAAAAGGCCGCAGAATGTTGTTGTCCTCTTGCTTGAATGCTTTTGATTGCCTTTTGTGTTCTTGAAATTCTCTGTATGTTCACTGTCTATGTGTCTCTATTCTCCTCCCTTTTCTTTTCAAATCTTAGCCTTTTATAGACTTCCCCAGTAGTTTCTTGGAGTTCCAGGGAGTTAAAGGAGGTTGTGGGAGGTTACACTTCGAAAGGACGTGGAGAAAAACCGTCCAAAACCACATGAAGTGCCCTTTAAGGGTCTGTGACCGCAGCCGCGGTCACGGACAAGGCCCAATTTCAGGTTTTTGCAGTTGCGACCCGTTTTCACCCTTTTGGAGCCCAAACGAAGTCCAATTGCCACGAAACTTGGAGGGATACTTCTTGAAACTTTTTTTAGTGTGTCGTAGAAGTTTTGGCTCACTTTGACCATCTGAAGTTGGTCAACTCCTTCATTGATTGGGCTGCGGTCACAGATAAGGCCCGTTTTCAAACTTTTTTTATGGTGACCTGTTTTTGCCAGTTTAGGGCCCGAACGATGTCTGATCGCCACGAAACTTGGAGGGTTGCTTTTTGACACTATTTTGAGCATGTCATAGAAGTTTCAACCTGTTTTGACTTTCGAAAGTTGGTCAACTCTCTAGTTGACTTGTTATGAAAGTGGGCCATTGTCTCAGTTGTTTGAAGCCCAAATGACTTCGGTTTGGTTCGAGACTTGGAGGAACTGACATTAGGCATATCTTGGAGTATTCACTGAAATTTCATGCAGTTTGGATTTGAGGAAATAGGATTTTGAGTAGTGGCCTATTCATTGCATGTGTTAAGTCACTATTCACCCCACACTGTGGATGTCAGCTTGTTTTCCACCCGAACAACATCCAGTTGAATTAAAAATTTGGAAGAGTAACTTTGAGCATTCTTTGAGTATTTGTTCCAAATTTCATCAGCTTTGGGCTCCTATAAGTAATATTTTAGCTAGTGACCTCTATAACTCGGTGTCACTGTCCTCTAAGCTGATATGCAGTGAAATTTAGACCAAACGGAGTCCTTTTAACTTAAAAATTTATAAAATATATTCTGAGAATAACTGAAGATTCTCGCCCAAATTTCATCAAGTTTGGATATCAGAAAGCAGGACTTTGGTCAGTGACCCCATGGCTTGGGGGGGAGTGACCCCAAGTTAACATGCTTGTGGCTTTTGGGTTCGGTGATGTCTGTTCAACCCGAAATTTTGTAGGGCCTGTCTTGGGCATCATCTGAGCTTCCTCTGAGAGTTTCAACTAATTTGATCTTCATGGGATGTCACTCTGCACAGGGACCCATAGTGCATAGTATATGATCATCTGGACCAAGTTTGGATCCAAATGATTTCCAAATGCTCTGAATCCTTGAGAAGTAGTCTTTAAATGTACTTGAAAGTATTTCGTTGAATAAGAGCTTGCTTCAACATGTGGAAGTGCCAGGTCCTGTAGTAATTCCCAAGGAGCTAGTAAAGAGTCTCTGAAGCTGATTTCAGCTGAGATGAGGTCCAAGTGCTTTGAAAACTTTGAAACTTTATAATCCAAAGCTTGTAATGCCTTCGCTGCATTATTTACAAAATTTTATGGGTCGACAAGTGCCCCCTTGAGGTAAATGATTATATTGAAATAATCATTGTGCTTCGAAATAGCTATTCTGCGGGAATGATGAATGACCTGATGAAAAAATAGTTTGTTAAGGTAAGTTATTGACCTAAACTTGGGATTTAAAAATTTTGATAAAAACCATGAAGGGTTTAACGATGGAATTTTGAAAAAGCATAAGAATTCTTAATTTCTTTACCTTATTTTCATGGATATCAAAAGTAGCATCTCCATGGGGACTATGGGGAACACCCACAAAGGAATCCCTTAGGTATTTAAAAAATTCAGAAGTTTGTGATTTTTTTTTGGATTTTAGAAATGAATTTGATTTTCTTTTGACCTATTTTTCACAAATATCCAGAGTGGCATCTCTGTGGGGATGTGGGGAACACCCCAAAAAAGAATCCCTGAGGTTTTAAGAAAATCAAAGGTTTTAGTTTAAAATAGATTTGAGTTTGGATTTTCATGGATTTTGGTTCATTTTCAAAAATCAAAGTTTGGGTTTTGACTTGGCTTGACATGATTCAAAATGAGATGCAATTTTGAAAGAGATTGGCTTTTGGCTTTTGTAGATCTTGATCCAAAGCAATTTGAAAAGACAAATTTGGGTCAAGATTGGATTTGCCCCAAGATGAACTTAAATTTTGGATTAGGTTGGCTTTCAAGAAAACACATACTTTTGTTTGGGGCAAAATACCCAAAGTGGGTTCACCATGTTGTGTCTTGAGATATAACCAAAACTTTGGTTGTGAGGAACATTGTAATCATAGATCATCACATTGTAGCAACAGCTTTCATCCTTGAAAGATGATGTTCTAAAGCTTCGAGGCACCGTAGATGGCTTAGAAAAGTCTAGTTTAAAGAACCAGGCCTACGAAGAGTGCATTCTCGTCAAAGTAAAGGTGAAGCAGACAACCTTGAATGACTTCATTTAATTCCTTAAAAGTGAAATGAGTATCAAACTAAATGAAATTGATGTTGATGCTGTTATCCCAGCTTATCCAAGCTATAAAGGGCACGTCCTGAGGGAGGCGACTTGAGAAGTTCTTAGACTAGATTTTATCGTCGCAGCTTCTTGTATGACTCTTTTATCTTGTTCAGCCTGGGTGGCCATGTATACATTGACTTCATTCTTTGTATTTAAACTTCAAATGAATATCAACAGAAAAACTTTCTTTTCCTCCATTTTGTCATTGATATGGATGTTTGGTTTGATTTTTTGTGGATGTTTGATGTGGTTTATGTGGATGGTTTGTTTGGTTTGGTTTTCTCAGACTTGGATGAGGGTGTAATTTGCGTTCTTTTGGATCCACAAATCGAAAATAAGGGCGTCATATAGGTGGACGTTATCCGGTGCCCATGTGTGAGGCTTTCTCCAGGGTCATGACTTGATCCTTTTGGGTCGAAAGGGGTCAAACAAAGTGGATGTTATCCGGTGCCCATGTGTGAGGCTTTCCCTGGGATTCTTGACTTATTCCTTAGAACAAACATTTGGTTTTGGTTTTTGTTTAGATTTTGGTTATACAGGGTTTGCAAAAAGACTTGTTCTATATAACCAAAAGTAGTCATATAGGGTCTGCAAAAAGACTTGTTCTATACAGCTAAGGATTAGCTATATGGGGTTTGCAAAAAGACTTATTCTAGATAGCTGAGTTTTGCTATATAGGGTTTGCAAAAAGACTTAATATATATAGCATAATGTTACAAGGGGTCTTGTAAGGACATTATCCAAGTAACAAAGGTTTGACTAGAGGGGTCAAAGGACTTGATCCTCGCAGTCATTTTATACAAATCTGAGGGATTTTGGTTACGAGTCATAGGTTATAAGACTCGAAACCAGAGGATTTTGATTTTGGTTAGGAGTCATAGGTTGTGAGGCTCGAAACCAAAGGATTTTGATTTTGGTTAGGAGTGAGAATGTACACTGTACATGGTTTGGGTACATTGTACATGGTTTGGGTGTACCAATGACATTCAGCTATAGTATTTTTTAAGAAGTTTTCCATTGATAAACATCATGCATCTGTCTCCTTTGAGTGTGAGGAGTGCGTGTGCACCATGGGAGTAAACCTTGTTGACAATAAAAGGTCCTTCCCATTTGACTTCAAATTTGCCTTTTGACATGTGTGTAGAAAACATCTACCTTTTGACTGCAAGAACTAGGTCTCTTTTCTTGTAAGTTCTGAATTTTAACCTTCTTGTCGAAAGATCCAGCCATACGAGCTTGATATAACTCGATGCTTTGTCGAGCGGCAAGCCTTTTCTCATCAAGGCTCTCTAGCTCTTGGAGTCCGAGCTTGATATTCTTTTCTCCAGTGTATCTGTTCATCATAGCTACCCGAAGAGAAGGAAGTTGAATTTATAAGGGTATCACAGTTACATAGCCATAAACTAAGGAATATGGTGTTGATTTGGTCGGACCACGAACAGTAGTTCTATATGCCCACAATGCTTCAGGAAGTTTGGTACTCCAACTCTTTTGTTACCAGAGACCATTTTCTTCAAAATTTTGCAAATAGTTTTGTTGAAGGTTTCGGCAAGTCCATTAGCTGCAGTGTTATATGCCATGGAGGGACAGCATTGGATTCTACATTTGTCACAGAATCTGTAGAACTTATCTTTGTTGAACTGAGGACCATTATCATGGTGTAGACGTTTAAGTACCCCAAAACGTAAAATGGTGTAAGTCTTCAAGAAGTAGAGGACTGTATCTGTTTTGACATTTTGATGTCTTGGAATAGGTGAAATTCGATTAGCACAAATCTCTCCTTTAGTTCATAAGCTTTGTTGAAGAAATGAAGCATGTCTGGTTTCTTCACTTTATATTCAAGATTCATTTATTTGATTGTAAGTTGTGAATCTCCATAAGTGATACCAAATTCCAAGGTTAGCTCGAGACCCATTATCAATGTCGTATACTCCACCACATTATTTGAACATGACTTGATTGATGAGAAGGAGTGAGGGACGTGGAATCTTTCTAGGCTACAGAAAAAGAACTCAACCTTGGAAACTAGATCTCCAAATTCATTTGTCCTGGAAGCTCCATCAAAGTATGTGATCCAATGTAAGTTTAGATCAATACTGGGTTTCCATATTTGTTCAATGAAGAAAACTGGTTCATCAAGAAAATTATCTCTGAATTCAGAATTCTCCGAAAGTAGATGTTCTACTAGGAAGTCAGCAAGAGCTTGTCCTTTCACTACCTTTAGAGCAGTTCATATTGAGAGAAGATAATAGATCATTTGGATAGACGATCACCCAGTGCACCAGCCTTTGTCACGAATGCCTTCAGTGGATTGGTGTTGGAAACCAAATACATTTCATTGGAAACAATATAGTGGTGTAGTTTCCTCGTTTTTCTTTTGAATGAGCAATGCCCCCAGAGAGTGATCAAGAGCTCGAATGTAGAGGATGGGAGGTTTGCTGGAATTGAGGCTGAAAGGATCAGTGGGTTAATGAGACACCATTTGATATTTTCACAAGCTTTATCCCACATAAATGCAATTCCTTTCTTCATGAGTTTGGATAATGCTTTACGCTTCTCAGATAAGTTTGAGATGAACCGGCAAATGTAGGCAAGTTTGCCCTGCAATCCTTTGAGTTATTTAAGAGTTCTCAGAGAAGGCATCTTCAATATAGCTTTGACTTTGACTAATCTCTTTGAGAGTCAGTTCTGCATCAGTGGCAACTTCCAGCAATCGGGCCAAAGACTTTATGACTAAGTATGATAGCCTTGATTTCTGGTCACAAATTGGTTTTGCACATTTCGATCGTTGCCCTTTGAGATGGTTGTTCCAAGCATTTATAGGATAATGCTCTCCATCTATTGATAAAGGCTTCTGTAGTTTCATTGTCTCCCTGCCTTGTGCTGCTGAGCATAACAAAGGTGACTGATCGCGCTTAAAAAAATGACGTGGAAATGTGTGTAATGGATTCAATGTCCAACATTCACGCACTTCAAGTGTTAAGAAGAATGGGAATTAATTACAGTTCATCATTAATTTCCCTTTGTTTACATTGGTTCAAGTGCCCTGACCGTGGAGATGCAGGTTGTTTACATGCATTTTAAAAGTTTACAACCCCTCCCTCAAGTCTTAGATATGATCTCAACTTGGAATTTTCAAGAAAAGTACATAAAATAACCAAAAAAATGCAAAAAAGTAGAAAAAGGGGAAAAGGGGGGGTGACCGTGACCCCCGGTCACTGCCCCAGGCCAGTGACCGTGGGTCACGGTCACTGGCAGACAGTGACCGTTTGGTCACCGTTTCGCCTCCGGTTTCGTCATGTTCGCGATGGTTCTTTCTTGGAACTTCTTTCAAGTGTTGAAACTGCATTTTCATGACTTTGGAGTGGTGGACAACCATCAAGAAGATCACCTTTAACCATGGAATCAATCGAAACCTCTGTAACTCATCATTCGTGCTTACGGACTACGTTTTTGTTTCAAGTCCGAATGGGAAAAATATGAAGCCAGAGTTGTGTCATTTTGAACCTATTATTTTTAAGGAACAAAATGAGGCCTAGAGAGGCTTCTTTCACAACTCTTGCAATGGCTAGGAAGCCTTACAAATAAGAGAAACAGAGGTGACAATGTCATCCTCTCAAAAATTGCCGACATATGAACATATCATGAAATTTGGCCATTCCACTTCCTTCTCTTCTTTTGAATTTTCTTCCTCACCTTCAAAACTGGGAAAAGAAGGTGGGAATGGTCGTGGAAGTGCTGCTGGAGTTTGCTTCTTGTTGCTCTAAGTGCTTTCTTTCTTTGATTTTTTCTCTTTTCTTCCTTATGTGTGTTCCTCTCCTTTTTTTCCTTCAAAATTTGAACCTTTTATAGACTCCCAATCAGTTTTGTACAGTTTTGGAGAGTTAATAGCAGTTGTGGGGAGTTGGATTTCGAAGAGGAGTGGAGAGAAACCACATAAAGTCGCGGGAAACATCTTTTGAAGGTTCGTGACCGCAGGCTCGGTCACGGACGAGGCCCAATTTTGGGCTTTTGTGTATGTGGCTCATTTTCATCTGTTTTGGGCTCAAACGAAGTCCGATTGCCACAAAACTTGGAGGGATGCTTCTTGAAACTATTTTCTGCATCTCATAAAAATTTCAGATCGTTTTGGCTTTGGGAAGTTGGTCAACTTTCTCATTAATTGGGCCTCGGTCACTCCCAAGGCCCATTTTTGGAACATTGTATTTGTGACTTGTTTTCAGCTATTTGAGGCCCGAACGATGTCCAATCACCACGAAACTTGGTAGGATGCTTCTTGACACTATTTTTACCATGTCATAAAAGTTTCAGATCATTTTGGCCTCCTGAAGTTGGTGAACTCCCTTGATGAACAGGCCCCAGTCACGGACAAGGCCCGTTTTCGGACTTTTGTGTATGTGACACATTTTCATCTGTTTGGGGCCCGAACGAAGTCCAATTGCCACGAAACTTGGGAGGATGCTTCTTGACACTATTTTAACCATGTCATAAAAGTTTCAGCTCATTTTGACCACCTGAGGTTGGTCAACTCCCTTGATGAACAGTCCCCAGTCATGGACAAGGCCCGTTTTCGGACTTTTGTGTATGTGAGCCATTTTCATCTGTTTGGGGCCCGAACGAAGTCCAATTGCCACGAAACTTGGGAGGATGCTTCTTGACACTATTTTGACCATGTCATCTACGTTTCAACTTGTTTTGACCTTCGAAAGTCAGTCAACTCTCCAGTCGACTTTTTATGAAAGTAGGCCCTTGTCTCAACTGTTTGATATCGAAATGACTTCGGTTTGGTTCAAAACTTGGAGGAACTGACATCAGGGATATCTTGGAGTATTTGCCCAAATTTCATCAATTTTGGATTTCAGGAAGTAGGACTTTGGTCAGTGACCCCATGGCTTGGGGGGAACTGACCTCAGGCTGACATGCTTGTGGCTTTTGGGTTCGATGATGTCTGTTCAACCCGAAATTTTGTAGAGCCTGTCTTGGGCATTATTTGAACTTCCTCTGAGAGTTCCAGCTAACTTGATCTTCATGGGATATCACTCTGCACAGGGACCCACAGAGCATAGTATACGATCATCTGAACCAAGTTTGGATCCAAATGACGTCCAAATGCTCTAAATCTTTGAGGAATGGTCTTTAGATATACTTGAAAACATTTCATTGAATAGGAGCTTGCTGCAACATGTGGAAGTGTCAAGTCCTGCAGTGATTCCCAAAGAGCCGGCAAAGAGTCTCCGAAACTGATTTGAGCTGAGATGAGGTTCAAGTGCTTTGGAAATTCTGGAAATTTATAATCCAAAGCTTGTAATGTCTACACTGCATTATTTGCAGATTTTTTATGGGTCAACAGTGACTTTCTGATCCTCCTCCTGAAAATGGAGTAAGAACTTCTCTTCTGTGATCGGCCATGTCATGAAGCAGAGTTCTGGTAACTGCTTGTACCAATCGAAGGCGACTCCTTTCAATGTGCCGACGAATAGTCTTATTTTTAGTGCATCTAACTCTGGCAGGTTTCTTAGGAGTGATTTGAAATGCACAATATGCTAATATGTTGACTCCTTCTCAAGGTATGGTTGGAAAGTCGAAAGTTTATAATCTGGTGGAAATGGAACCTGATCAAATTCCGGAGGATACTTAGGTGTAATACCTTTCTTTTTCATCCTGGTCTCTACTTTTGATTTTGTCAGTATCTCTTCAACTTCTTTAAAGGTTACATGTTTTTCAGGATCTGCATGATGACCAAGGATTGATGAATGATCATCACCAGTAAAACCTGCAGCTATCACCTTGTTTGTTAAGGACTTAAATTAAGCTGTGAGAAGGTCAATTTTAGTGGCATTCTTCATGATCATTGCTTATTCTCTTCTATTGGCAGAAAGAGGATTTATTTAAGCTTCAACCGGATTATCGAGCTTATCTGTTAAGATTTTCAATTTGGCAATTAAGTGGTTGATCATAGCTCCTTGTTGTTTGACAACATCATTGACATTGTCATCTTCATTTTTACTAGCATCTTTTTCGTCAGCATCTTTACTTCCACTAGCATTGCCATTTTCATCCTTGCTAGTTCCACTCCCCTCATCCATAAACACAGTGTACTGACGGGGATAAGATAATGTTAATGCTTGAGGAGTGCATTGACTATCCTTTGCATTCAAGATAGTGATAAGATCATCGTCAGAATCAATTTTGACACAACTTCAGAAGTACTGCTTGATTGGGAGTCTGAATCAGACCCCTGTGATTGAGTCCGAGCCATACTCCGAGTAATTCTTCGAATTGAACCTGGCCCGACCATGTAAGATGAGGTCAAGTCCGGATCATCTTCTTTAACCACCCATTTTCGAGTGATCTTTTGCTGCGATAGCTTCTGAGTTTAGTTATTCCAGTGAGCTAAAGCTTTCTTCTTAATTTGGTAAGCCATCCGGACTACCAAGGCTTGATCTTTAGACCTGACAACCAATGGCCTAGAAGTGCTAGCAACTTGTTCCCAATCCATGGAATCGGAAGTGGAAAGCGAAAGGATGTCAATATCACCCCTCTTGTTCTTTTTTTTTTCTCCTTCTTATGTTGGAGCGAATCCTTGAAATAAGTAAGATTAGTCGAATTATTAATGACCAATCACTTAGCTTGCCTTTTGTCTTTAGCGCCATGTGATAAGCCCTGGGGTGAAAATGGCAGCAATGGTGCCACAATGATGGAGGGTAGACGTCTCCTGCCAAACCTCTGTCCATCTTTTTGAGTCTGAGGGTAAAAGGTATTCTCTTCAAGTGTGGCCAAGGGTTTGTTCTTAGCTTTATTGGGTTTTGGAGTGTGTGGTTGAGGTGACCACGTGCTGTATCTTGGGATGGATGCACCCTTCTGGGCCTTCTTGCGAGTCGAGAACTGCCAGAGGTCCTTTGATGTTTGCTTGGTAACGACCCGCTGTTTGGGCTGAGTAGGTGATGACTTTAAGCATTGAGCAGTCACTGAATATGACTTGCCAAGTGTCACCAACTTATGATCCATGAACTGGACTTGCCTTACCCCCAGACGAGGCTTGGTGATATGAAGCTTGCTGCCTTTTGACTTTAACTTGTGATTTGGTTCCTCCTGAACCTTGTTGAAAACTCCAAACGGATTTTGGGCACATTTGAAAACCCAGGATTTGGGAATCTTAGCCTTCTTGATGGATTTAGGGGTCACTAATGACCCATTTGGATCAACTGAAGTCATGGAGCCATTGGAATATAGAGTCCTTGGAAGACTGAGACTCTCGACGTAGGGGCAGTAGAGTCCATTCGAACCTTTTTCAGTGCTCTTGCAGCTGGTTTATTCTGGGTCATGGAGATTTCAAAAAGCTTCCTCTTCGCCTCATCAAAAGTGATAATTAGGGAACTCATGATATCTCTACAAAAAAATAAGCCTAATGGACTATATTAGTAGTATAACCAATATGGCTGCCTCTTGGGCTAGCCGGAATGGTTTATAGATGCCATCTGAACCAACATGGTTTTGAACTGGAATGGTTAGATATAGGTATAAATCACATCTCATTGTGCTATGCTGACTGTCCTAACTGTCAGAATTTCTGCAGCATTTCGGAACTATATAGTCAGACTTCAAAGCATGCTAAGCTAACCAAACCTGACTACCATAATTTTGGCAATATTTCAGGGCCATCTATGTCAGACTTATAAGCAAGAGAGGGTTGGATTTAATCAAAGGGATAGGGCCCACAGGATCGAGCCTGCATCACTACCACAATGATCAAACATGATCCATCAGTGCATGACTGCGGATGGTGCATAACTGCAATGTTGTTGGTTTTATCACTGATTTAATAAAACATTTATTTGGGTCAAAGCCCCTTGGACTGAATCACCACTCTTCTAAAGCATAAAAGGGTGTGATTTGGTCTGTCCACATCAAGGTGCAAGTTCTCTTAACTAAATCTTCCAATTAAATAGCAAAAGTATACACTTCGAGGGGCCTAATGCCATCATTTGAATGATAAAAGAATGCACTCAAGGTCAAAAATTTCTTCGTTAATATTTCCAAACCCATCGTAGACATCAAGGTCTTACATGGGTGTCTTCAAAGGTCAAACAAGCCATTTTTAGTAATAAAACAGGTCAGTGACCGTGACCCACGGTCACTGCCCATTTTCCATTGATTCCCGCGGTCACAACACATTTTACACACTTTCCCGCGGTCACAGCATTTTTCAACACAACAACAATACTTTTCAGCACAACAGCAGCAATTTTTAGTGCAACAACAGTACTTTTTCAACATAATAGCAGCACTTTTCAGCATTTTTCAGCACTTTTCATGCGTTTTAAACCAAATTTGATCACAAATTAGGGTAAGAATTTTCCCACAGATGGCGCCAATCTTCTGATCACGCTTAAAAATGACGTGGAAATATGTAATGGATTCAATGTCCAACATTCACGCACTTCAAGCGTTAAGAAGAATGAGAATTAATTACAGTTTATCATTAATTTCCCTTTGTTTACATGGGTTCTAACGCCCTGACCACGTGGATGTAGATTGTTTACATGAGTTTGCAACGTTTACAACCCCTCCCTTAAGTCTTAAATGTGATCTCAATTTGGAAAATACAAGAAAATGTACACAAAGTACAAGAAAATGCAAAAAAAGAACGAAAAAATGGGGGTGACTGTGACCCACGGTCATTGCCCCAGGCCAGTGACCATGGGTCACAGTCACTGACTGACAGTGACCTTGAAGTCACTGTTGTGCCTCCGTTTTCGTACTGTTCGTACTGGAGGTCACTGTTGTGCCTCCGTTTTCGTACTGTTCGTACTGGTTCTTCTTCCAAACTTTTTTCAAGTGTTGAAACTCGCTTTTATGACATCTTGGGGTGTTGAATAACTATTGAGAAGATCATATTCGACTATGGAATCAATTGAAAACTTTGTAATTCATCATTCATGTTTACGGACTGTCTTTTGTTCAAGTCCGAAGAGGGTATCGCAGGAAGCCAAAGTTGTGTTATTCTGAACCTATAGCTTTCAAGGAACAAAAGGAGGCCCAAAGGGGCTTATTCACAACCTCTATGATGGCCAAGAATCCCCCCCGAATGAGAAAAATAAAGATGATAATGTCATCCATCGAATAGTCGTCAATGCATGGACATGGCTTTTTCTTTAGTCACCCTCCCTTCTCCTCCTCTTCTGAACCTTCTTGCTCACCTTGGTAGTTGAGAAAATGAGGGGAAAAGGCCGCAGAATGCTGTTGTCCTCTTATTTGAATGCTTTTGATTGCCTTTTGTGTTCTTGAAATTCTCTGTATGTTCACTGTCTATGTGTCTTTATTCTCCTCCCTTTTCTTTTCAAATCTTAGCCTTTTATAGACTTCCCCAGTAGTTTCTTGCAGTTCCAGGGAGTTAAAGGAGGTTGGGGGAGGTTACACTTCGAAAAGAAGTGGAGAAGAACCGTCCAAAACCACATGAAGTGCCCTTTAAGGGTCCGTGACCGCAGCCGCGGTCACGGACAAGGCCCAATTTCAAGTTTTTGCAGTTGCGACCCATTTTCACCCTTTTGGAGCCCAAACGAAGTCCAATTGCCACGAAATTTGGAGGGATACTTCTTGAAACTTTTTTTAGTGTGTCATAGAAGTTTTGGCTCACTTTGACCATCTGAAGTTGGTCAACTCCTTCATTGATTGGGCCGCGGTCACAGATAAGGCCCGTTTTCAAACTTTTTTATAGTGACCTGTTTTTGCCACTTTAGGGCCCGAATGATGTCTGATCGCCACGGAACTTGGAGGGTTGCCTTTTGACACTATTTTGACCATGTCATAGAAGTTTCAACCTGTTTTGACTTCGAAAGTTGGTTAACTCTCTAGTTGACTTTTTATGAAAGTGGGCCATTGTCTCAGTTGTTTGAAGCCCAAATGACTTCGGTTTGGTTCGAGACTTGGAGGAACTGACATTAGCGATATCTTGGAGTATTCACCGAAATTTCATGCAGTTTGGATTTGAGGAAGTAGGATTTTGAGCAGTGGCCTATTCATTGCATGTGTTAAATCACTATTCACCCCATACTGTGGGTGTCAGCTTGTTTTCTACCCGAACAACATCCAATTGAATTAAGAATTTGGAAGAATAACTTTGAGTATTCTTTGAGTATTTGTTCCAAATTTCATCAGCTTTGGCCTCCTATAAGTAATATTTTAGCTAGTGACCTCTATAACTCGGTGTCACTATCCTCTAAGCTGATATGCAGTGAAATTTAGACCAAACGGAGTCCTTTTAACTTAAAAATTTACAAAATATCTTCTGAGAATAACTGAAGATTCTCGCCCAAATTTCATCAAGTTTGGATATCATGAAGCAGTACTTTGGTCAGTGACCCCATGGCTTGGGGGGGAGTGACCCCAAGTTGACATGCTTGTGGCTTTTGAGTTCGATGATGTCTATT
Source organism: Sextonia rubra (assembly GCA_037013555.1). NCBI lineage: Eukaryota > Viridiplantae > Streptophyta > Magnoliopsida > Laurales > Lauraceae > Sextonia > Sextonia rubra. The sequence goes on along the minus strand of JASUAD010000018.1, from coordinate 11,650,969 downwards.
CAACCCGAAATTTTATAGGGCCTGTCTTGGGCATCATTTGAGCTTCCTCTAAGAGTTTCAGCCAATTTGATCTTCATGGGATGTCACTCTGCACAGGGACCCACAGAGCATAGTATATGATCATCTAAACCAAGTTTGGATCCAAATGATGTCCAAATGCTCTGAATCCTTGAGGAGTAGTTTTTAAATGTATTTGAAAGTATTTCGTTGAATAAGAGCGTGCTTCAACTTGTGGAAGTGCCGGTCCTATAGTGATTCCCAAGGAGCTAACAAAGAGTCTCTGAAGCTGATTTCAGCTGAGATGAGGTCCAAGTGCTTTGAAAACTTTAAAACTTTATAATCCAAAGCTTATAATGCCTTCGTTGCATTATTTGCAAAATTTTATGGGTCAACACAGTAGGTCCATTCCTCCAACTGAAATTGGGGTGATTATGCCAGTTAAGGTTGTACATGTTACCCAAAGAGTTGTTGAACAGGCGGTTGTCTATGTTTGTGACATTTACTTGCTCTAGAAACACCTCTTAAAATGCAGGGCGTGTGGGGCACTCCGCAGATGTGTGGGTATCACAACCGCAAATGCTATAAATATTTGCAGGTTCTTTGTTCTTCACAAATTTAAAGGACTTAACTTCTCTTGTCAGATAAGCAATTTTTGCTTAAAAGTCATCATTTTCTTTGAGTACATATAACCCCCCTCCTTTGGCCTGATTCAATTGTTTTACAGGTTTAATACCTTAAGAAGTGTCCCAATTTTGAGCACTATCCGCCAAAAATTGAAAGTATGTCCTTGCCTCAGTTGGATTTTTAGCCATGAACTCCCTATTGCACATCATCTTAACAAATTGGCATGTCTCTGGACTTAGTCCGTCATAGAAGTAGCCAATTGTGTGATGTAGTTTAAATCCATGATGTGGACATGCAAGGAGAAGTTCATTAAAATGTTCCCAACACCTGTAGTAGGACTCTCTATCTTTTTGTTTGAAATTCATTATAAGCCTTCTCAAGGTGTTGGTTTTATGAGGTGAGAAGAATTTTTTTAAGAATTCGTGAACCATATCAGCCCATAAAGCAATTGAATTGGGTTGTAAAGGGTGAAGCCATACCTTTGCCTTATCTTTGAGGGAGAATGAGAATAATCGAAACTTTATAATGTCCTCCCTCACTTTATTGAAGTGAAGTGTTGCACACACTTCTTCAAATTCCTTTATGTGAAAGTATGCACTTTCCGATTCAAGTCCATGGAATTTAGAAAAAAGTTGGATAACCCTTGGCTTAATATCAAATTGACCCACACCTGTAGGTATGGCTATACAAGAAAGCGTAGACTGACGTGTTAGTTAGAGGTAATCACATAAACTCCTAAGTGGTTGGTTCACCTCATTATTATTAGGATTGGGCCCATTTCCATTTCTATTCCTAGGTCCACCTCCATTGCCATTTGGATTTATTAATTGGTCATTATTGTCATGATCACTGTATTCATCCACCATTGTTTCCGAGCCACTAGGAGGACTGAGAGATCTAAATCGAGCATAGATTTCACTTAACCTCTTGAATTTGGATTTCTTACACATACAAGGATTGAATCAAGATGGTGGATAAGGGTTTCCAATTTAAATTTTTTTTTGAAAATTATTTTAAAAAAAATTCTAAGAAAAAAGATTTCTAAATCTAAACCTAATAAAAAAAACACGGTTCCAATGAAAGTTCTGAAACTTTTAGACTTAGGCACTTTTCTTGGCTACAAAGCCAAATCGAAATGGGTTTTTAACTTGCCTTTGTAAGGAAAGTTTCAGAGTTTTTTGTTTGGAAACTTATCTAACCTAAAAAGTGATTAAAAACAGAATTTAACCTGATTAAACAAGTCCTAATAAGTAGCAAAAAGAATTAGAAAGAAACACCTAAACTAGCTCACAATTAGGCAAGTTAACGAGGCAATTTCCACAAATAGATGAGATTTTTGCAAAAATCAGAAAAAATAATTTTTTAGACTTGAATTAATCCAAATTTTAGCAAAAATCAGAGATGAAAATTTCCTTTGTAATGGTTAAGGGCTGGTGTAAACATTCCATTCATGCACCACCTAAATCTAGAATGATGCCAATACTATTATTCCACACTCACAAAGCAATAAAAAAGGAAAGCTGGAAAAAATACCTCTTGCGAAGGCATTCTTCGGCAACAGCGCCAAAAACTTAATCAACGTGGACCCCAAGTGTAAGGTCTCAATGTAGTTTTACCCAGTGAGTCCGGAATTGTATCCACAGAGAGCTAATATTTACAGAAAATCTATCCTAATTAAAAAAAAACTAAATCTATCCTAATAAAATCTACAAAAATATGCACTACTACTTCTAAAATTAAGATCAAATTACAAGTCCAAATCTGAAAAAAAAAATCACAAATTAAATCTAACCTAAAAATCCTAAACTAAAACAATCTTAAAACTAGAAACTGCAAAACAGTAAACTGAATCAAACCACCACTGTAAAAGAATAAATAATCATGCACTAAATTAAAAATCAAAAGTAAAACATTTAGATATAATAAATAAATAACTAAATAAATAAATAAAAAGAATTCTAATTTCTCTTATTTTTGGAAATTAAAACACTGTATTGGCATAATTAAAAAAAATCCACAAAAACACCACACCAAGTGTGTGCCATCACCACACATAAACAGAAGGTGCCGATCCAAGGCAGAACACTTTGACCTCACTAATTGTGCATTTAAAATTAAACGAACCAATACACCCAATAATACCCAAAAATAATTAAAACTACAAAAAGAAAATCTACCCTTATCATAGATCAAGACATCAAAAAGAGGGGACTTTGCGCGCAATCTATGCTCAAATCTTCAATCTTCACACCAAGGAGAATTAGATAAAATGAGAAGATGATGGGTGATCCAAAAGTGGGCTTGGCCAAACCCCACTTTTGCTAGAAATTTAATGGAGAAGAGAGATGGAATGAGTTAGGAATTGGTGTGGTAATGAAGAGTATGGAAAAGAAAGAGAGAGAGGAAGGTGATGGGTTAGTGGTGTTTGGGTGTAAGATGTGTATGGGTATGGGCATGAGTTCTTCCCTCTTTGTGATATATTTATATGAATATACAAACTAGATGATGGGAAGGTGGTTTGGGACATTGGATATTTAAAGAATGAGAATTGAAAGAGAGAAAAAAGTGGCATGAAGAAATAAGAATGGAAAGTTTAGAATGGGTAGGATTGTTGGCCACTTGTACATGGAATTGATAAGGACTTCTTGTGATGAGATGTTCTTTTTCAAATTGAAAAGTGGGTTGGTGGGACAGTATATGGAAGTGAATGGTGGTGGGGATTATATGTGGAATGATGGAATAGCATGAATGATATATAGGCCTGGGTTCTCACGTGAATGGGTGGTCTAGGACATCCATCCAAGCTCCTATTGGATCATTCATGTAGTTTCTTTTTTTTTTTTTCACCTCCTGTTGTCTTTCCTTGATCCTGTTTTTTAGCTCCTGTGATCCTTAGGAAGCTTCCATTAATTCTCTTAGGCAAGTAATCCTTTGATTTTCTCTAGAAGTTCAAATTTGTAGGACTTGATGACATAATGAGGCTCGCCGTTATTTACTACTCACTTTGCAAGCACTTTCCATAATTAGTCTTCATGCAAATCTTTATGGGATGGGGCCCCAATTTTACAACAAATAAAAGTGATTTTCAATTAATTTTATAATTTTGAATAAAAATTGCAAAAGCACTAATGCGGGCCCAATTTACATAAAATGACAACATCAATCCACATCATTGATCATAATTTAACTTGATAAAAACTTTTGTCATTTTTTATGTAAAATCATGAATTTGTTCTAAAAATGAAAATCTAAAAATAGAAAGTTTTATGATTTAATGAAAAAGTGATGATTTTTAATGAAATTTGTAAGAAAATTCTAAAATGAATTTTAAAATCATAAAAACATGAATTCCAACTAAATGAATAAATTTCTGATGAATAAGTCCTTAAAATTCCCTAAATTAAACATGAAATGATGCAATTTTTAGGACTTATTAGATACATAAGACAATTATGATATATCAAATGAATTAAGGAATATATTGATTAAAAGAAGGCAATAACCAGAAACTAGGCATGTTGTGTATGAGTAAGCATGTATTACCTAAATTGGTCTCGTCGAAGCTAATAAAGGTACAAGCTAAGTGGTGCTAACTTAACATATCAAGACCGACTTGAGTTCATATCTTTTATGCTTATGAGCAACTATAGTGATTGTCTCATATTCATACATATTATTCATACTTATTATATTATACATATGGGAATTTCGGTCTTGAGATCATATGCAATCATAGAAATCGGAATTAGCAAGGTAACTAGTAATTAGACTATACATACTTAAATGAGCAATGAGGCTCGAACCCTCTTAACCTTAGCTAGACCCATTTCAACTCACAAACACACACTCAGTAGAAGCTCTGGTCCGATTGCATCAAGGCTCGCTAAAAAGAATGGGTACATAATCAAATCATGTTGAGGGTAAGGTTTCAAGGAGATTTACTAGCCATCCCCATGCTAGATATTTCGTGATCCCGAGGGCATTCAATACGTTATATTCATAAAACATCTAATGTCATTGTGTTACTAAGTCTTGGCTTTACATTGTGTACGCAAAGACACCTCTTCTTATACCAACACCCATGACGTGACATCGAAAATTCATCCAGAAAATCGGAGGGGATAAGTGGCAGCTCTACACTTATCCTCCTTATCATTTAATCACCATTGGGCTAATTTAGTTGAGGAAAATGTGCCATGTCTAAAGCCCTATAAGATTATTTGAAATCCCTAATATCCTAAGTTTACGGTGTTCTTATGGCTTAGCTGTATATATATTACGGCTTAGCCGAGTAACTTAGTCTTTCTTTCAATTTCATACACATTTATGGCTTAGCCGTATATTAGCCTACGCTATACGACTTAATCGTGCTAAGCCTACGGCTAGGCTATGGCTTAGCCATAGCACAATCCACCGCTTAGTCGAGAGTCAGCCGTAGAAGAATTTTGGGCTTTCAGGAAAGCTCGCCGTAAATGACTTAAAGCTTGCTCACGGGATGGTTATGGCTTAGCCGGAGTTCATTTCACATCTTAGCTAAAGGTTAGCTGTAATTCAAGTATGGGTTTTTATGCTCTCTGGATTCTAAGCTGTAGATACTTACGGCGTCGCCGTAAGCTTTAGAAATTCTGAAAATGATTTCTGAATCTCGAGTTCAGTACAAAACTCTCAAATTATTGGTTAAAATGAGCTTCCTTTTTGCCTCAAATTATCACTATTGGTTTTACAATGCCCACATATCACCCATATCACGTAATCATACTCCAATTCATTTAATCCAATCACATGTATACTTAATCAAATGTAAATGAGCTATAACTTAAAATTAAAGTGATTAGTTCATCAATCAACAAATTTAGATATACATATAGTAATATATATTCTAATACTTGCATTTAATACAGTGCTTAACCCTATCAACTTCTCCTTGGTGTATAGTTGAGAAACCATCGATAGAAGATGGGTTCTCTACGTGAAAGACATGCAATGGGTGAATCTAATATAAGATGCATGCATATTATTCTTTTGAGTCTCCTTAACTTCATTAAATCCAGAGAATTGGAATGGAGGTAGAGATTTCACCTTAGGAAGTTGTTGCCTGAAAAAGATGGTGAATATGTTGATTCCAATAAAGGAGATGCACAAAAGGTTGAAGCAAAAGATGAGTGGAGGCTATCTCTTTTGCATGCAAGGCTTCTAGCTTGGGTTGGTGAAGAAAAAGCAAATGAATGGAATGAGAAATGCAGTTCGAGTAGAAGATGGAGGGAAAAGAGTAAGAGAGGAAGAAACGAATGATGATTGTCCTCTTTTAATCAAACTTTCCTAGACTTTGCATGCAAGTCCAATATCTATGGAAAAATTACAATTTGGGTCATATGGTCCTTAATTGGGCCAAGATGGATCCGAATTAGGTTAGACTGAATATGAAAAATGACCTACATGATGGAATACATAAGATACAACTAATAAGGTATCAATATGATGCAAACCATGAGACTCTAAATTACAAAAGGGCCCTTAACTACCTAGGTCAAGTTCGAACACGACTCAACTACCTATCTATGACCCAAGCCCAAAAGGTTTGAGTTAAATTAGCCTAAATAAATTTTAATTAGTACAAATAAGATTAATTAATATAATGTAACACTCCATCCCCAGTTAAGCACGTTTAGTGATTAATTAAGTGAGTTATTAGCTAATGATTATAGAATTAGGTTAATTAACGTAGAAAGATTCTGGATAGGTAGTTGGGTTGAGTTTAACCTTAATTAAATAGACACGAGCCCTTTTTTTGTAATTTTAGACTTTGTAAGTTTATGTCATTCATGCATCATATTGGTGTCATCACGTGTGTCCCATTAAACTTGTTAACTTCCATAACTAACATGAACGTATTTGACTTTGTTTTGACAATTGAAAACCTCATTTGACTCAAAATGAAATTTCCTCTAAGAAATTGGACTTTTTTTTTATAAACCTAAAGTTCTATATATATCATAGTGGGTTTTAGTGCCCATTTGTTTTATCTATTTCTCTCCAACGTTTTCTCCTATTCCATTCCCTCTTCTTTTTTTGAATCAAAGAGAATAAGATCATTATTGCATGTGAGTTACAAGCACCGATTTCACCAGTCCATCTCTTTCGTGTGTTTTAAGGTAAGCACTTTTCCCATTATAGTTCTTTTGAGTTTAAAGGACTCTCATTTCAATACATGCACTCATCTCCTTCCTTATTTCTTGCATGCATGGCATTTAGGTCTAAGAATACTCAAATTGAGCTAAAAAAAGGATTCATAGTTTGAAAAGCTTAATTAAGGCAAGTGTAAGCAAATTTTGGATAAGTATATATTGGTATAATATGATTCTTATAATTCTTGCAAATCTTTCAATTGTAATGTGTTTTACAGCCCTTTATTTGTACCTCTCTTCCATCAAGTTAAAAGTGCATGTTAAGTTGTAAGCTATGATACTATACGTGTGCTACTTGAACTTCAAGAAATCTAAAGCTTGTGGCTACGCCATAAGTCTTCTACAGCTCAAACTCCAGAGGGAAACAAATTTGAAAATTATACTATAGCTAAACCGTAGAATGTACTATGATTAAGCCGTAACCTAGCCGTGGTATAGCCATAAGCAATTTTACGGTTTGAAAACCAGAAAACATGAAAAATAAAAAACATCCTATGGCTAAGCCACAGCTAAGTCATATAATGTGCTATGGCTAAGCCAAAGCCAAACCGTGGTTCAACCATGTAGAACAAATACGGCTAAGCCGTAAGACAAACTATGGTTCAACCATGAAAATGGGAGAATTTGGGTAACTACGACTAAGCCATAGTGCATATTACAGCTAAATCGTAAAATACCTACGGCTACATCGTAAGTCACCCACGGCTAAGCCGTAAGGCCACTGAAAAGGTAAGGTTAATTTAGGTACTGTTAAGAGACCTTGTAGGGCCATAAGTTTTAGATCCCTTTACCCCATTAACTAGTCTAATGGAATGATTGAACATCGTGAAAGGTCTTGAAGGCTGAGACTCATTTATGTGTATTGTCCATTTGTCAAGTACCTGCCCATGGGTGTTGGTTTAAGGGACTTGATACATATTCCCGATACAATGTAACAAAAAAAAAAAAACAAAAAAAAACAAAAACGACTGTATATCGGATACCTTAAAACTACATTAGCTTGTACGTTTGGAAACAATGAAAAACTAGATTAAAATTAGCTAATAAACAACCTTGGTCCCATGAAATTAAATTGAATTACATAACATATTGAATTTCAGTTATTGCTTTCTATTCTTCTAATAATGATTTGAATTGAATGATCATTTCTCAATTAATTCTATTTATGATATATGTTTTTTATTGACCTTAACATTGAATTGAATACGAATGAATTGAGTATGAATGTATTGTACGTATGACTTAAATGTATAGTGTATGCTATTGTCCTTCCTCAACAAAGGAATTTTATGAATAACTTGAACGTATATTCAATAAATGAGTTACACATATTATTCAAAATTTAATTGAATAAATCAATTGGTCTGACTCTACTTAGCCTTAGCCTTATAATACCCGCTAGAGTTAACTCTCGTGTAGCATGAATTAGGGCACTACATTGTGCTTTTCTTGGAGCTTTCGGATTCCATGCATTAGAGACCCATTCATACCTTGGCCCAATCGATGGTGTTCTCAACGCATAAAACTCTAGAGGGAGGATATGACAAATATAGTAGCCACACAGTAAGGTATTTCTGTTAATTGAGTCTTATAACATGCTCTATTCAAATGCACAACATGCCTAGTATACTAATTTAACAATCTATCTATGATCACTTATCAATTATTCTTGTAGAAACAACACGTGTTACCTTGATTTTGCTTATGCCTTGCTGAATAGTTTTATTCACTCGTTGTTCATTGGTGTTGCAGGCTCAGGTCCCTCTTCTGATCCCTTGAAGGTCGATGAGACTTCGGAGGAGATCTCCAAGGTCCCATCGGGATTAGACGAGTGGACAGTAGTTCATTTCTGACCGATCCACTCCGAAGTGTGGCTTGGATTAGTATAGGGCTTATTTTGGGTTGTGGTTGCATTAAGTTTCATTTTGTTTTATATGGGTCATGACTCCATGTAATTTTTGTACTGTATAAACATTCCTTCTTTTTAGAAACTTTCTTCTTTTTTTGTAAAGATACGTTTCTTTATCACTCTATTACATATAGATGTGTTTCTAGTAATTATGTGTCCTCTTGTTTCTATTAATGAAACTGACAGCTTCCACATATAAATGCTTGGACAAATGTCCACTAATAGCAATTACACATGTGAATTTCCCTTATATGATTGCACTTAGACTTGTGTTTAGGTGTATATACACGGCAATATATGTGTCACTATTTTAGGTTTAATCCTAATACCCGAATTCTTGGGCTCGGGACGTGACACATAAATCAAGGTTAGTTGGGACTAGGACCTTACAGGGGTCAAGGGGGCTTTGCACGTCATTCCTTCTTCCTTCTTTCCCACTTCTTGGGACTTCTTTGAGACATGATAGGTGGATAATTTAAGGCAACATTAGGTCTCCCTTAACACCCCAATTAAGGGTTAAATTGGATGGAATTCTCAAGAAGAGTCACTTAACTTAGGATTATGTATTAGGACCACCCACCCAGACTCACTTGGACCTTAAACCCAACTTCAAATTTGAGAAGTTCGAAATATGTAGCACCCTTAGGATATGTTCAAAGGCAAGAATGGAATGTTTATGAACTGAATGCAGACCATTTTAAAGATTAATGATGTTTTTACATGATTGAATACCAAGGTGACAAAAATTCCAACATTCCGACCTTGAATGAGTATAGTTGCGCTTTGTTGGCACTCCACCACGACAAAGACAACCCATTGACCTTAATAAAATGATAGGTGGCATTCCTTACATGTCTTAACTCTCAAGTTTATATTGTTCGTTTTGCCGAACTACACTCATGTTACGCATGTACACACTAGCACTTGTGTCATGACCAAAGACCCTTGCCTGACTAGATCATAGGATGAGGTGTTTTGAGGATTGGCAGGGGTTGCCTTGATCCACCGTATCCACCCTTGGATACCTAATTCACCTCGCGCCCTTTTACCCATTTTAGGGCATGCAAATCCATGCCGAAATGTTGCCTTAATAGTTTCTAGAACTTAGGGTTTCTTTTGACGTCGTTTTCAACTGATGCTAAGTAAACGGCCTATTTTTAATGTAAAATGATAGTTTTCACCCATTTTTCCATAAAAATCGCTAATACACTTATTATGACCCAATTTACATGGTTTTAATCGTTGTGACCCGAGAGGACTATTCGTAAGCATGCTACAAGTCCGATATGGAACATAAGTTTGGAATAGCTCCTCATTTCAGGAATTTAGTCATGTTAAACCAGTTTATCTTGATTTCACGTGTTAGCACCACTGAACTTCGATCCTCTCTGGTTGGGCCAAACTAGGAGTTAGATTTAGTTATCTATATGCCGACACCAGGTCCCGCCACCTCGTGATTACACTGTACACATCATGGCATACGTTCAAAGGTGGGTCCTGTTAGTTTTGGTAACTTAGATTCACGAATATCAACCTTCTTTTTGTACAACCTCATGCCCCTTTTTGTGGGATAAAGGGTATAAGCGATTGTCTTCAAGGTAGGCCAGAAGTTCTGACTGAAGTTTTCCGCTTATGCATCTTCAGTGGCCTGGGTGACCATGTCTTGCATCGAGTGATGGTGTCCTTCCACACTTGGTTTCTCCGTCGGATGAGTTCTTAAAGATCGGGGGTTTTGGCAGCCAAACTCCCTCTTCCTTTCAAGCGAGTGCAAGTTGCGGCATTGGTCCTGGCCACTTAGCCCTCCTTATTCTCCTTGTAGGAGACTCCAACGAGTTTTGGGTCAACTACCAACTTTGCTATTAGGGATTGGTCATAAATACCAACAAAGAAAATAGAGCCACCTTTAATAGCCGGGGTTGTTTGTTATTTTATCACTGGTTGCAGAATTGCAGTGGCAGGCTTAAATGATATGCACCACTGTCATGCCTCAAACCCAATAATTGGGGATTAGAATGGATTCCGGGGGTGTGCAAACATAATCCTGTAGCAATCCGTGCCATGCGAAGACATGTACGAATAGCAACAATGGAGATTCCACAGAAACGTGTGAGGAAGTTCCACAACACATATATTTTATTTAAAACAATAAAGCAGAAGCTTATGAAATACACTTATGACCATCATAAGCAATAATAAAAACATCATCCATTCATAATTATACCTAAAGTCTGTTGCTTAACTATCTACATACAAATGACAACAAAATACTACAATACAATTATACAAATCCAAAACACATGTCCATCAAATCTTAGGCCCAAAATAACATGATGTAGATGACATGTTTAACCACAAGTCCAAGCATGTCTAAACCTAACAACCAAAAAAAAAAAAAAAAAACCCATTGACGCTCTTCATAAGGCGAGTAATAGAAAATGTCACCTTTGTTCCACTCATCTACACCTCGAGGTACCGTTGAGGTTCCTTCTGGGAGCATATTAATGGCTGAATTGGCATTGGGTTCAGTACTTATAACAATAAGGATAGCACTATTAACACAGCGGTTAAACAAATAGAGAGATATATAAGACTATCATGTTGTACCAATTGAATTAAAGAACATACTGATTAAAAGAAAGCAATAGCGAAAGCTAGACATATTGTGCATGAAGTAAGCATGAGTAACGAATCATAAATTGAAATATCATAACAACTAGTTGGAATCCATATGGTTATTTTCTCTTTAAGGAGAGCATATCATAGTATGAGAAATCACTAATGGCTAGGCCAAGATCATCTAGCTACCCTAAGAGTGCTAACCAACCATCTATACAACTATTGCAGTAGGAACATAAATAATACTCTCATTTGGTCCCGTCGAACCTTCTATAGGCACAAGCTAAGTGGTGCCGACACAATGCATTAAGACCAATCAGAATTCTTACGTTCTTACTTATCATACGGAGCGATTGCCTCTTTCTTATACAAAAACATATACCATTCTTGAGTTCGTATTCAGTCATAAAAGTCAGAATTGAACGAAGCAACTATCATTCAAATAATGCATACTCAATGAGCTATTGGAGCTCGAACCCTCTTACCCCTAGTTCCTCCTATTTTGGCTTACAGGCTCACATTCAGTAGAAACTTCGGCTCCGATCTTGCCTCAAGGCTTACGGGGAAGAATCGGGTACATGATTAGATCATGTTGAAGGCAAGGTTACTTAATAATATGAATACATTTAGATTGAGCAATTATTAAGGATAGTTACTAGCTAACTTATGCTAGATAATCCGTGTTTCCGAGGTTATTTAATACGATGTATTCATGAAACGTCTGGTGTGATTGTGTTATCAAAAATCTCGGTGTTACATTGTGTAAGTAAAGGACATCTCTTATTATGCCAATACCCATGACATAACATCAGGAAACCATTCGAAAAATCGAAGGGGATGAGTGACAGCTCTTCACTCTTCCTCATTATCATTTGATTACCATTGAGTTAATTTAATTGGGGTAAAGGTGCTATATTTAAAGCCCTACAAGATCTTAGAAATTCTTAATTTCCTAAATTCAATGTGTTCTTATGGCTTAGTCGTGTATAGGTCCTTGCTTAGCCGTGTGGCATAAGTTTTCCTTTAATTTTAACCGCAATTACGGCTCAACTGCATGTTGGTCTACGAGTTAGCCGCATGAAGCCTACGGCTAAGCCACGATTGAGCTTAGCCTAGTACAATCCACAGCTTAGCCATCAGTCAACCGTAGAGGAAACTGGATTTGGGGTTTTCTAGAAAGCTAGTTGTAAAATAGCTTACGGCTTAGCCACAGGGTGATTACGGCTCAGCCGTAGTTCATTCCACAGCTTGGCCGTGAGTTAGCCGTAGAACAAATGCATAATTTTTGGTCTCTAGATTCCCAGCTGTACTTTATTTACGACATAGTCGTAAGTTCCAGATTTTTTAAAACTGTTCTAGTACAAAGTTTAGCCCAATATAGAACTTTTGAATTGGTTCCAGTGTGATTTTTTTTGCTCTAAATTATCATCATATATTTGACAATTTCCACATTTCATCCATAATTCATAACCATGTTCTTTATCATTTAATCCATCACATATTCTTAGATTAAAAGAAGTGGAAGAGCTGTAACTTAACGTGCATAAGGAATTCTTCAAGAAACAATATAAAAGACATGCACGTAGTAATATATACTCTTATACTTGCCTTATATCAATGCTTGACCCAAATTAACTTCTTCCTTGGTTTAAAGATGCAGAAGCCTCAATAGAAGGAAATCCTACTGCATGCAAAGACATGCAATGGGTGAATCGAGTGTAAGATGCATGTATGTTGCTCATTTGAGTCTCCTTGACTCTTTTGAACTCAAGGAATGGAATGAGAGCTGTCTTTTACCTTAGAGAGCTGTAGATTGTGAGGAAGAAAATGAGTTTATGAGTTCTAAAGAAAGAGGTTGAACAAAGCTAAAGAGGGAAGATGAAAGCCTTGAGCCTCACATGCACAGCCCTAAGATCATTTTTTTTCTAGCTGTTAGTGAAGGTGAAGGTAAGAAGAAGAAGTGCTCTAGCAATAAGAAGAAGGAGATGCAAAAAAGGAATGGTGGTTACTCCTTTTAACGCAAAATTTTGGGGGTTTACGTGCAAGTCCACTTTTTTTTAGAAAATTACAGTTTGAGTCAAATGATATTCAATTAGGCCAAGGTGGATCTGAATTAAGTTGGGCCAATTATGAAAGATGATCCACAAGATAAAATACACATGATGCAACTAACGCGGTGCCAAAATTATGCAAACCATGAGACTTTAAATTACAAGAAGGTCCTTAACCACCTAAGTAAGGTTCGAACATGACCCAACTACCTATCCATGACCTAAACCAAAGAGATTTGGGTTAAATTAGTCTTTAAAAAGCATTAATTAGCATAAACAATCAAGATTAGTTCAGGTTTGGACCTTACAACTACCCTGTGCCTAGGGAAGTGGAACCAGCATTGATTAAGGTAATTCCTAGTTCTTACTCTTTGGCTTCATCAAAAGTGATGATTAGTGAGCCCATGGTTGGTCTTCAAAAGAAATAGAACCAACCATGATTACGCCTCCAACACAGAAGAGCTAAAACTCGATTCTACGGTTGGGATTTTAAACTAACATGGCTTGTGCATAAACCAAAATTGTTTGTAGCTAGGATTTCAATGAATATTGTCATATCACCCGAAAAGCAATTTTCATCATTTTTTTAAGGATGGATGAATGATATTGAAAATGCAAGTAGACTTTAGGAGTCACATGTGCACTTTTCCCTTTTCGTGGGAGTCTGGGCATGCCGATAGAGCCATCGGGGTAAAAGTAGGGTAATCGTTTGCGCACTAATAGTACTGAGGTTACCATTCAATCCTTGCCTCCCGACCAGGCAATCTATAGCCTCGACTCTATTTTATAATGCGAGTTAAGTGACTACTTGGTTTTCAAGAAGACTTTTAGTTTTTCTAGTACAAACCGAGACTTTTGGGCTAAAAGAATAGATAGAGATTTATATTCTCACTACTCAAAGTAAGGCAGACTACCAAGTGGGCTTTATATGCCTGACAGATTCGAACAAACGGTGTCAATCTCCCATAGGTAGGCAATTGGGGTGAGGGACCTAGAGAAAGTATCCTTTGTGTGATTGCTTTAAGAGACACATAATAATAGAAATTGAAAAAGGGAAGTCCTTTGCAATTTCAATTTTGCTTTGCGTTTATTACATTTTGGGTTCTGTCTTGGTAACCTCACAGGTGACATGTTGCTTATGTACTTTTCTTTTTTTTTTTTTACAACTTGCAGCTCCCTATTTGGTCTCAGGTGCTTTACATTGAATAGTACATAAGAAATCTCGAGTACAAAGAAGTACAAAGTGAAAAGAATACATTTTATACCATATTCTTTTGCTACCCGAGGGAAGAAAGAGAGCTCCCCACACACCCCCCCAACCCCCTGGAAGAGAGAACACCTTATCTGTTAGAAGTTCTCTTATCACTTTTACTTTTCTGCAGATTGAAATTTGCTGCTTTTGTTGATTTTGCTCTTTTCCTTGGTTTCTGTTCTAACATACTTGTGTATATGCCTTTCATCTATATGTCTATTTGTGTCCATTCCATTGTGTTCGTTTGTGTGTATCTACTCATCTCTTTTCATCCTCCTGTGCTAATGCCAAGGATGGGATTCATAGCATTCCCTTAAGTATTGGTACTTGTCCCAGTGAAGAGACTGCCGTTGTGTGGGAACATGGAGATCATGGGGAAGAGAGGGTTTTACCTAAGTTCTTTGAACTTTCGCCAAGGCCTCCACATGTAGGATTTCGCCTAAGATTTGAGAAAGGTTTGGAGTAGTGCTATTGTGGTTGAAAACTGCCATTGAGGCCATTCTAGCACATATTTGTTCGTGCGATTGAAGATTGACAGAGTCTTCTCGAGGTGCTTTGTTGTTGTTTCCTCAAGAGATTGGTGTCAAAAGATTGGTGTTTGCATCTAAAAGTTGATATATTTTTTAAATAAGAACATTGTTGACATGGCTTCAAGGTATGTCTTGTGAAGATTAATGTTATTGTAGATGTAGTCTTTGAGGGTATCCTTTTTCTGAAGAGTAGAGTTATGATTACTTTGGGCCAGCTGTCACTCGGGTTCCCACGATACGGGGCGGTCGCTCAACGTATGCAGCATTTGGCTGGATCTGTAATGAATGACGTGGGAAGGGTCATGAACATACTTCTGAAGCATCGAAACATAGAATACATCATGTACTCCTGAAAACTCCACTGGAAGAGCTAATCCGTATGCCAGATCACCAATCCTGCTTATATAAGATAAGGATGAGGGAAATTGGAAGAAAGGCCAAAAGTTAAGGCTAATTACAATTCGAGTCAAATCAGGGTCCAATGAAAACATACGACATTTATTGCAAATGACGTAGTTACGAAGGTAAACAAGCTCAACGAAAGGCGCGTGTTGACACCAAGATGATGCGCAAATGACAATGTCTTAGAAAAGCTAAAATTACGAAAAAGGGCTTGGTCTACTTAATCCAGGTCAAACTCAACCCAACTACCTATCCATGACCCGCAACAAAACCAGAACAAAAGCAAAACACACTGGACAGCTAAAGCATCATTAATTAGTTGCTAATTGGGGTTAAGCTAGGTCGGAGTGTTACACTAGCTATTTTTGAAGACAGTAGTCAATTGATAGACAAGAGTAAGGGCATAGACCACTACTTGAGAGAGTTCAAGAGGCCAAGAGTGCAGCAAGCTCCTTGAAAGGGAGAAAGAGGATACTCTTAAATTTTCCATTGTACTTGTTCTCCTCTCCCCTGAATCCTCGTCCTTTCTTTCATTGGGTGTCAAGGGAAACCCTTTGATTTTGGTTGGTCCTTTACCCTTTAAGAGTGTCCACCTTAAGGTTTATAGATGCTCGTGGGTGAGGACAAGGATGTAAATTTTTGCTTGTCAACAACTAGTTGTAAGCTTTTAAAATTAATTGAAGATGATTCTCCTTTATTATTTGAATTTGAATTTCAAATTTAGATTTGAAAAGGAAAAGGAAGTGCAAGTTGTCAAGGAAACAAATTGAGAAAGTAAGAAGCAACAAGGATGTTTTTTGCACAAGAAGACTTAATCATTCCCTTTTTTTTTCAAATATTCAAATTTAAAATATTCATAACTTTCAAACCGAGCATTGGATCGGAAAAACCTACTTACAATTGAAAAGATATTTATAAGTAGATATCTGTAGAGCCCAAGATTGTATTAATCAGAGTAGTATTGAGAGAGATATGGCACGGGAAGTTGACTGATGTAGTTTTAGACGCGATAACTATGTTAGATGTCAAGATGGGTCCACTTTTATTGCAAGTATGAAGAAAAATCTCTCAATATCCTCTTAAAGATTTGAATTCAAATTCTCAAATTTAAATGGAAGAGAATCAAGGATTCCTAAATACATTGTAACTTGTGGACCAAGCAACGAAGTTGCTCAATAAATTCTTCATTAAGTAGGAAATCAAGGAGGCCAAAATATATAAAAAGCATCAAAGTGGGGATGTCCCCAAACCTGAGCCCTCATTCCACCCTTTTCTCTGCTTTCTCTCCCTTCCATCCACACTTCCAAGGGGGGACGGTCAACCCCATGTCCCACCCATCCACCCCTACAACTTCTTATCTCCTTGGTTTTCTCTTGAAGCTTGTGAAAAAGGAAGCGATGCCAGATTTCTGGAACAACTTGAAGGTGTAGATCACAGTAGATTAAATTTTACTCTAGGATGAATTTTTCTAGTTTCATGTTATTTTTTTTTATAGAAGTTATACTGTAAACAGAGCTAATGAGGTCAATAGCACATTATTGGATTGACTCTTTCCCTCTCGTGGACTAAGAGCCCACATGTGCTGAAGCGGTTCTGAGTTTACATGGTTTCCTATTACTAAATGCGAGGACCAGATTAGTGAGAGACTAAACATTTTTTACTTTTAATGCAATCTTTTATTTTCAATTAATGCATTCTTTAAATATTTATGTTAGGCCAGACATCTATATATAAATGGGGAGTGCTACAAATAACCCAGGCGTTTTTTAAGAGAAAATGCCCATCCTAGTTGGGTGCACTATGATGCATGATAATCATGAAAATCAATTGGATGCAAAGATTTATATGAGGCTTACATATATGCAAAGTCTTGTGTCCATAAGATTATCCTAACGTTTTGATTTATGGCTCTAAAACTTAATGGTTTAGAGTATCATGTTATTATAATTTTAGCTTAACGGTGAGTAAAAGTTGAATGATTGTGTTCGAGTGGTTAAGAAGTCCAGCAACGAGCTAGAGGTCCCTGTTACGAAACCATTTGGAGTCTTATCCAATACACAATGCTAGTGGGTAATGTTATGTATTCGGGGTTTTACCAATAAATATGATCAACCGTAAGGGGGTCAACTAGTTCCTTGTTAATTTTTTTTTAATGATTGTTAAATTTGGACTTATGACCATACCTGGTGGTAGTTTGTGTGAAAAAACTAGATTGACTAAACATGAGCTTCATGGAAAACAAAAGAGGGGAAAAAAGGGTGTTCATAAAAATATCCATATATATATATAGGTTTCTTAATCCTATGATAAGTGTTTTTACACATCTACCATGAGAACTTTTATGAGGCCTACCTGTGGGTTCTATTTGGAAATGGGACAAGGGGAATGAAAAGATTTATGTGGAACCACCCCAAATATCAAGTTTAGCTCAATCACATGTCCTTAACTACTTTATCCGTGGCCTACAAATGCAATCAATTTGGATTGATATACAGTGGATCCAATGGTCTAGTAAATTTGGATTTAACTGAAATTTAGGGCATGTAATTAAGGGACTCCTCTGAAAGTCACATATCCCAAATTTTGGTCAAATCTAAATTTATTGAACCGTTTGATTGATTGTTACCCGACACATTTACACACAAAGGGCATAGTATTTTGCAAATAAATTGGGCCTTGGACTGACTGCGGACCATTAGCCGATCCTATAGCCTTTGTTTTGGAACCTGCAACTAAACGATCTAGCCCACGAACAGTCCTACTAGTACCTTGTGGGCATTCGAAGAAAACCCGTGCTCTGAAATGGCACATGGACGATAGCACCGAAGCGGTTCTTTAGGCCTTTTCCTCCTAAGCCCTCCCTGCATTGCGTCATGTATCCACAGGTAAAGGAAACATTTCTTTAGCTGTATTGCTCTTTCGAATCTCCATTTCCTTTCTTCTTCTTCTCCTCCTATCTGTTTCTCTCTGGCGGCTCCATGGAATTTCATTTCATCCACATGCTCTTTTCCTTTATACGACTTTCCATTTTATTTATTCATTTTTGAAGAATGCGTTTCGATTTCTGTTATGCATCAATTTTCAACGAACCCCCCTTAACTAACAACTCCATCAAAATGCGACCGCCCATTAGGGTTTTTCAACGAACGCCTTCCTTTTTGGTTCAAAACCATAATCCCGAATGTAGTTGTTTATACTCATAGATATCTTTCTTTTATGTCTTTGGTTGATTCTTTGAATTCATTGTCAAAAAGGAAAAGAAGGAACAGAAAACAGGAGTTCATTCAAAAGTGATTAGTTCTAAAATGCTTTAGATCATGTATGACGTGGTAAATAAGATAATGCGATACTCGTTAGTTAGTTCGACATGAAATTAACCAGAACTATTGCTAGAGATTTGGAGAAAATCTTTTGAGGAAGATGACTTGAAAAGTTAATAGAATGAAGGCGGACTGCACGGTTGCAATTTTAGTGGACCTACTAGTAGGGAGGATGAGTATCAAATTGGAACTAACTAAGAGCCGTAGGCGGATACATTCTGATGTTTGTGAGAAAATAGAGCTTGAAAAATGCAAATGGTTTAAGCTGGTTGGTTTTTGCAAATAAGATCATGTAAGAATGAAAAAAGTGGAGACTAACTAGTGGAATGTCATGTGATTGACAACTGGCACTTTGGTTGAAGGGGCATTTTCTATTATATGACAGGTAAGACTTGTATTGTTATGTTAAGCTGAATGCTACGCAAGGAAGAAACAAATACGAAGCGTATGCAACTAAAATGTGTAGGAATTCACCCGAACTTCACTCTAATTGGAGTGATATATACCATTAGATTGAGATGTGTAAAATATATGGTTCATTACCACCATCCGGGCCTCATCCCACCCACAAAAGCAGGTAGTTGGAGTGAAATCTTGTTGTATTCAGAGATGGGCCCAGTTAAGCTGTCAAAGAAGTCTGATCAATATGAAATCAGTTCCATTGGATAGGCTCTTCATTTATGTATCGAAACATAAGATTGTGAATTCTGTTACTTCTATTTGGAGATGTTATGGACCTGCTTACTGACGGTGTGTAGTCCAGTTATCAATCAAGTCAGATTCAGTCATGGAGTGCAACTTGTTTTCATCGAAGGGGACATCCAGTTTTGTTTATAAAAGCATGTGTTCTGATCTCTTCATATTTCTGCATTTATTGAATTGTATTGTTTTTATATTTCTTATTGTTGATTGTGTGTGAAGTCTTTGGTGATAAAGCCAGTCATTTGGTTGATTATCTCATGTATGCCTCCTCCTGTCTTGGAGCGTAGCTCTTGGCTATTATTTGCCTCCCCATGGCTATATCATCTCTGATCTTCTGATCTGTTATTAACACATTTGTCTTTGACGATTAATGCTCACCTTGATTCATCATGGTTGACTGAAATGCCACGAGATGGTGTAGATTGTCCAAAGTATGGACTGATTACAGTTTGCTCTTGGTGCAAAAGAGAAGTTGACTTGTATGAAGATGGTTTCAACTGAGCGACACTATGAAGAAGGTTTCAGCAGAAACACCAGAAAACTCAATAACTATTTTCCCAGAACAAACATCTCTCCTGTCCCCACATCCCATATAAATCCTATTTGGATCTTGCAGACCTAGAATATGATACAGAAGTAATGATGAAATATGCTGAGAATGATTCAGTTATAAATCTGCTAGTTGGTAACTAAATTCTAATTGGTAAGGGGGGAAAATCTGCATATGAGACTCCATGAATCGAACTTGTAACCTTGTGGTTGTGACACTGACCACCTCCCAGCTGTCCTATGAGACTCCAAGGAAACAAAGATGGTAGTTAAAAAATCATCATTGAAATGGGTTGTCTTGCAACTTAAGAAAATGCTGGGTGTTGTAGGCCCCAAATGACCTACCCATTTTGATGAATGCACATTCAAAGTTCCTATGGCCTCTCTTTGGAGTCGAGTTGGGCCTGGAGTATCTAGATCTGGGATTTGGCCGGTGGAGTCTAGATGTCTCTGCGCTTGCATTAGAAAGTAGCCAGAAGAATGTATTGGTCTTGTGAATTTCCACGCTAGACATTTGTCATTGAAATGCCTTTGCACACCGTAACGCATGTACCTTTCCATGGTTAGACTGCACTAAATTGCTGAAATGACGACATGGGGGCATTATCTTTTGATTTCTGCCATAAATAATTATTGTGTTTTGTTTATATACTTCCATGGAAGCTGAAACTTGGAAACATTGTCTCAAGACTTTGATGGAATTTTCTCTCTACATACTTTGTATCCCATTGGTGTAAGACAAACCAATAAATTCTCTAATAGTCTAGGACAAATACTTGCACTGCTTGCTTTCAGGAACAAGTAGATTCTCATCGTTCTTCCATTACTCACTCTCTTATCCTCTTTCGAAATGTTTTAGATGTGTATGTAGCAGGTGCCATTGCTTAATGTTAGTTGTTGTACCTATTCATGTTTTGATCTTTATATTAAAATCTCTTTGAAGTGCTATGTTGTTCATGGAATTGAAGATCTTGATATTAGAATATCTTTGAAGGTGTACGTTGTTCATGAATTTGAAAGGTTTTAATCGTGTATGATGTGAAAAAGCATTGCTATAACTCATGTGCTGCTTAACAATTATGTGGGCATCCTTTACAAAAATCTGTGTAAGTTTTTTCTTCATTTGTCTAAACCTTTGAAGTTTTCTTTTTCAGTCTAACATTTTGTGACACTTAGGATAATTAGTCTTATGCAGTTTTCATCTTGTTGTATTTCTCTAGAAGTGATTGTTAGCTTACTTGAGTGTCTTGATGTTAATTTGGCTTACATTTTCATTCAATGTATTCATTTAGTTATTTAGATATTATTGATTTTGCTATGTGTTTGTATTGTAGGATGATTGTGGAAGATCTTCGAGTTTTGATTCACTTGATATATCATGATAAAGGAATAAACTGTGGCCACAAAATTTAGTGCTCATTGATTCACTTGAAAAGCTTGTTTGTCATGTCTGATACAAAGTTGTTCTCTGATGATGGTGATAATAAGGGCGTAAAGAGGAATCTTCCTTCGTGGATGAGCTCAAAGGAGAAAGGTGGCAATCCTCAAAGAAAAAAGCATGTTGACACTGGTAAATGTATAAGGCTGTGGAATTTAAAGCATAGTGATATCACTAATATTTAAAAAGGGAAATGGAAGTAGTGAAAAAATATAAACTCTTTGCCGTAGTTCGTTTATATGATGTTACCATTTCTAATTTTCTTTCTTCCAAACAGGCTTCCTTTGTGTTAAAATTTTATTAGTATCCTAATTAATTTTCTAAAATTTCTTAATGCATTTCTCATTCAAATATTTCTAGGGGCTTTCTTTAAAATCTTTTGGATTTTGAATTTCTTTTGAGAACTCCTGTCTGATGTGATCTGTCACCTTGGTGTAATGATAAAGCATGCTTAAAATATCCATTAAGATAAAATGAAATGAATTTCTTCCTCTCAAGGGATGGGAGCATTTTTGTGAGGATAGGAACTCTTCTTGCATTTTTTCTGATTGCATTGAAAATTCTGCAGATAAAGGTGAAGTTGCATCAAATATGAGCATGCCAGCCTTCTCAGAACTCCTGGTAGTAAGAAACTTCAAACTAAGAAAGTAATTGTGATTGATAGACTATAATTAGCATCTTCTACAAACCACAATGCTTTGCAACTCATCCACTGCACATTTGGTGCATAGTATGTCACTTTGGATTGTCAGAATCATGGGCCTCGTTTGGAAGGAGTGTTGGATTGTCAGAATCGTGGGCCTCATTTGGAAGGAGTGTTGGATTGTCAGAATCATGGGCCTCATTTGGAAGGAGTGTTGCTTGAAAAATGATGCTAGTTAAAAATCCTAAAGAACCAATATATGGCCATCAAGTGGATGCTAGAAATTAATATGCAGATTCAACTGGTAAAATTGAAAATTTGTCTTGTCCAACCCGCATGATCATTGGGCAACGATCCAACCAAAATTTGGCTCCCATTCTAGAGCACTGGACTCTGGAGTGGTGATGTAGGCTGACCTCAAAGGCCACATGTGTAGGACCCAAGTTAATTTAGGATTTTTATTATTATATATCATTAATTTCCTAATTTAAAGAGTTGTAATTAGGTTATGATTTTGCTTAGTTTACTATTTTAATTAGTTTTCTTAAGGCCTAAGTTATGTTTTTCTATTTATATGGCACTGTAGAGAAAAATTTTTTAGAGTCGATGAATAGAAATTGGGTTTTCCCATTGAAGTGCGGCCTTGTTATGGTCTTTGGCTCTCTGCGGAGACTTCTGTGGACATGTGCTTTGGCACTTCCATGTAAGCCCTAACTTGGGCCTGCATCAAGTGCCTTGCATGTAGAGCATGGTTTTAAAAGTTGAAGTTGGAGTCTATTTCTACTCAGCACCAGCCAAGTTGAGTCACTCACTCTTCTAGTCACTTAGGTAACAAGTCCCATGGAAAATGCCTTTCACACATTCCTTCACACCCACCCCACACCCCACCCGCCCCCCGCCCCCCGCGCCCCCCCCCCCCCCGAACAAATTTTTCCTATTGGGAGAAGCTTTGTAATTGGGAGGCTGTTGCGGCCTTTTGCACTTGTTTTAGAAGATTAAACCACATTCTTTGGATGACCAAATTATTTAAAGAAAGGTTTTGGCCTATTTTTCTTGTTGGAGGAAGCTTTGGGATTGGGAGGGTGTTGGGGACCTTTTGCACTTATTTTAGAAGATCAAAATCACATTCTTTGAGTGATCGGATCATTCAAAGAATGGATGGACACTTCATTTGACCGAGTGGGAAAACAAGCATGTACGCTTATTTATTTTTAACAACTGATACATGATGAGTTAAAATTCTAGATTAGTAGTAAACTTTTTTTTTAAAGATAATTTTCAGTTAACTCAATATTTTTTCGAACTTTTTGGGTCCAATGGTGCGGCTCGATCCAACTTTGTTTGAGTGCAACAGGGTTGATCCCTCGACTCCAAGTTTTAAAATCTTGAAGTAGACATGCATGTTGGATGAGTTGCTACAAAGTTATGAGTATTGTTGAGTCCAATTTCGGTGCTTGTATCTCACTAATTTTCCCCATGATTTTCTCATCTAGCAAGTTCTTGACTGCAACTTTGACCGTTTTGGCAGGAAGGGGTGGTCCTTGTGTTGTCAGGATTTGTTAATCCTGAGCGTGGTATATTGCGATCGCAAGCATTGGAAATGGGTGCTGAGTATAGAGCTGACTGGACCTCAGATTGCACTTTACTTGTTTGCGCATTTCCAAATACTCCAAAGTTTAGACAAGTTGAAGCTGATTGTGGAACTATTGTTTCAAAGGTTGCTACTATTTTACTATTTTATTGTGTCTGTACTATATTCCATTCATTTACCTGTGTATCTGAACTAATGAATAGAGTTCTTGATGACAATCTTTTTGGCTTGGGTAAATTAATTTAATTTAAAGTCATGCCTCTCATGGGTTATTTCGTACAGTTTGGATTGTGAATATGAATCACTTAAGCATTCTATATGTGTGTGTATAGCATTGCTTCAGTTGATTACATTAATTTTTGTTAGGAGAGGAGAAAAGATGTCAATGATTTTACGATGCGATGGTGTCATCCCTTGAACTAACAAGATAACTAAATGGAACAAAGATATCTATCGAGCCATTGTTCTTGTTTGAGCATTGACTAAAGAGATGGATAAGTTGCAAATATTACTTTAATTTTTTAACAACTTTGACAAGGTTTGATTTGGTCCAACATTCTTTGAGTCTCCTATTTTGAACATCCCATAGAGATTCCTCGGATAGAGAATTATGCCTGCTTTGATGAGCTAAACCTTGCCTCAAGGGAATCCCAAGTCCCACGCACCTCATTTCTAGGTGCAGCTCATCATCATCATTATCATCATTAAAGTCTTGTCCGAACTATGTTGGGATTAGCTACATAAATTTTGTTTTTCCATTTTGATCCATCCTTAGCTAAATCCTCAGTTAAGTTGCACTTTTTCACATCTATTTTTGCTACTCCCCATGGTTTTAAAAATTGGCTGAGTCTAATTCAACTCTACAGTGACTCGGACTCGACTCAAGTAAAAAAAAATATATAATCAAATAAAACAAGGGGTTTCTTTTGAAAAATCACTTTAAATAGAGGGAGGTGGAGAGAGAACATTATAAAGGTTAGAAGGGGAAGTGTTTTGAGCATCCATGGCAAAAAAAGGGATGGGAAAGGGTTTCTGGTTTTGGTAGGGGGGAGAGAGAGAGAGAGAGAGAGAGAGAGAGAGAGAGAGAGAGAGAGAGAGAGAGAGCTAATAGTGTGTTTTTGTGGCTATAAATGGCAATTCTCTAGTTTGTTTCTGTACCCAAGGATATGATTGAAGGACTCTAGTGCCATATTTTGATATCACTGCATACCAATATTGTCATATTGGTTGTTGTCTAAATGTGAAAGAAGAATAGTTGCAAGATTTGGAACTGACTTTGACTGAAATATTGAAATTTGGCTCTGAGCTGATTAGTTTTAGATTTTGGAATGTTGGGCAGAAAGTGGACAGATTTATCTGGGAGGTAACCTTCTGAGTGATTTCCTAGTGTATTAGTAATTGGTATTCTTGTGTTGGCATGTTTACAAGTCAGGTTGGTTTTATGCCAAATTGGATTGATTGTTGATAGTCAGTTCTTGAACTTTACTGGGTTTCTGTGAATGGGATTTGGTTGTCAATTTATTTGGAGTTTTATGGCCTCGTATATTTTATTTAGTGCCAAGAAAAGACTTAGTTCTGGGTGAATTTCTCTGTTGATTATGAACAAATGAAAAAAAATGCTCTCAAAGGTTTGACTGGAATGTTTTAACATATAGCTACATTTGTCTTGCATTTGCTTACATTTGCATGTTCTTGAAAGACTGGTTACAGAGAAAATGTTAATAAGGTGAAACATTCAATAATAAGACTAAAGGGTAAATAAAGATAAATGCCTATTTTTTTCTATTATTATTTATATTGTGAATTTTTAGTCAATGGTTATAATTTGATGATGACAAATGTGGTTGTCATAGGAATGGTTATTAGAGTGTCACAAGCAGAAAAAACTTGTTGAAATCGACCGTTTTCTTATGCATGCTGGAAAACCGTGGCGGAAAAGTACTTGCCATGCAGGTGTCCAAGGTAGTGTGGTCATTTATATTGTGAATTTTGTTTTCAAATAAGAATATTATATCATAGAAAGCCTTTGTGTATCTCATATATCGGTCATGTTTTTGTAAGTTTACTTTTATTCATCAGTGTAGGTAGTGTATTCACTGATACTCGAGAAACTGTACATTCTCTGGAGGATACTGTAATTCCTCTAGTTGTAGATAATGGACCTGTATGCAATCTCTGTGACTCTATCTTTGTCATCTAATAATCTTCAATTCATTGTTACAGTGTTACATGGGTTGGAGGTTGTTGATTCTACTAATCATATTATTTTTTATGCTGCATTTAGAACATGAAAAATTGCCTGGAAAATCTCATAAGCGAACTGAAAAAAGATCGCAGCCAAAGCTGATTGGCTCTACAGTATCTGAAGTAAGTCACTAATCATAAAAAAATAGGTGTTTTGACCTGTTTCTTTCATGAATGTCAGAGGTATTTTACAATTTTAAGGAATATGATCTATTCATTCACATGATGTATTCTCTAATAGTTGTTTTCATCACATTAATATTGATTTTTTTGGGCATTGCTCCTACTATTTCAAATGATCATTATAAATACTTAGTCACATTTATTGATGATTATAGTAGGTATACATGGGTCTCTTGTTTCCATGCAAACTTTGAGGTCTTTTCTTAATTTCAAAAATATTTAGCCTTAGTTGAAACTCGATTTTCCAAAAACATCAAAATATTTTGCTCAGACTTAGGGAAATATGTTTCAAAATCTGTCATGGCTCAAATTCCAAGGCACGGTCGGATTCCAGGTGTTGACTCATAGATATTATTTACCATATATAAATCAAATAAAACTCACTTAAGGCAATAGGCATTTACCTACTAAATTCAATATTTCAATTAAAATATCTCAAATTCAATACTAAAGAATGAAATATCTCAACATCATAAAAAGTCCCATGACATAACCATCATTTAATTTTTTTAATAAATAAATAAATACATAAAATTTCTAGTATTGGGCTAGTCCCTTATGCTACTGAATCTTCAGCTACAGATGCCAAAATTAATGGGCTGATCATCACTGTACTCTTACCCTCCTGTATTCCAATTACCTGAATAGGCACCAACATAAATGTACACTTGTGAATGAGCTTCCTATTCTAGCAACCATGTGGCATAACAATTAAGTAAGAGTATCCAAATCCATTATATGAGATCAGAAACATAACATGAATTATGCATTCAATCAGTAGGGCTAGAATTTCATTTATTACTCCATCCCATGATCCGTCTCTTAACTATATCCTAGCACTCATCAACATCACAGTACCACCAAGGTACCACTGCACAACTCATAAATATGGATGCCCTTTCGGGACATATTCTCATCCATTCTGTCCTTCATGGACCGGTCATCACAATGCCATCTAAGCCCATATCCATCTCTGACATATAATGCACACATCATATCCTGACCACAAAGGTCCAAGATCATCACATCAGTAATATAATCCCAAATACGAGATTGTCACCTTGCACTGTGCTAGTTGTTAAGAGCGCCGTGGATTCTTTTAACTCATCTTATCTCTGCTTGAGTGACTTGGTTCTTATGGTTATGCTATGCTTACTGTCATCATCATCATTCTCTGCATCATCATCATTCTCTGCATCTTTGGATTTAGATATTCAATTAATCCCACACTCATCATAGAATTTAATGGCCCGACTTCTCATCAAAAGTTTCAGGTTTCATAGCATGGGATTAATTACAGTACCCAAAACCCTATCAATTTTCATAAGGCTGCAACAGTTCATCCTGCAATCACATTATGATAAAACATATGAAAAAGTTTTACCCATCTGGGATTAGTAATAGTTCATGGCAGAAATTCAGCGAACAGGCGATAGTCATTGTAAACTGGAATTCCAGATTCATGATTCAGATCTTGAGAATTCTTCCTCATTGTGCTATTTTGTCCTGTAGGCAGCAATAGACTTTTTCAACTCTCTATTTTCTGGTGGTGCTTAACAGTCAATTTACAACCATACATATCTGTTTATATAGTCCCACAAACCAATGCACATTACCAAACGATGGTTGGTTTGGCCACACTGGTAATTCCTAGAGAGGTTCAGCCCTCTACTCGACTTCTTTACTGGGAATTAAAGTTTTTCTAACTTTGGACCCTATTCAACATGTTCCAGTAATTCCATATTACAAAGTTTCCATCCATTCGCATCCTTTCTAGAATCATGATCCAAAAAACATTATAATTCATGCAGTTGGAAATATCTGTATTCAGCTATTATACATAAATGGTGCAGGCCCTAGGGTTAGGGTTTGCACGGAGTGCCGAAGCATTTGTTTGCGGACACTTCAAACATCCCCGCTAGCACTTCAACATGAGGACGCACCACTCCGGGGATAGAAAACTTATGATTGCCATTCAATAACCAAGTCTAGGAAAAAGAGTTATACAACGCAAAATAAATAGGAAAAGCAAACCTAGGCCTAAGAAACCCAATCCAATAGTGGAAACTACCCTAATTACAATTCAATTAGAAATCTACTAATTAAAAAAAAATATTCCTAAGCCATAGGACCACTTGCGGTCCGTTCTGAATCATTCCCCTAGGTTGAATAAGAGTTCATCATCGAACTCAGGTCTTCTGCATGTTGCCTCTGTATGACATTCTCACACAAGCAAGGAGACACAGTGATTGAATGGAATTTGGATGATCCTGAAAGGAACGATCCTTGTCTATTTAAGTATTATGGATGCCTTAAGTAAGGCTCCATTTAGCTAATTACAATGAATTACAATCGATTATAATCTCCCATATAGGGAAAGACAATTATTAGGATATATCCTATTTGACCAATTCTACATATAATGAATGGGCCTTGGACCTATGATACAATGGCCAATGGGCCTGGGTTATAGTTATAGTACAATGGTGTTAACACCCCCCCCCCCCCTACACACACACACACACACACACACACCCTCTTCAAATTGATGTTGTAGAGTCAGTGATTTGTCGGATAAGAATTGATGCTGTGGGTGAGGAAGTCCCTTTTTGAAGATATTTGCAATTTATAGTTTGGAAGAAACGAATGGAAATGAAATAACTTTACGCAGATATTCATCACAAATGAAATTACAATCAACTTCAATATGCTCTCAACCATAGCAAACACCCTTTCGTCTGGTCTGATTCTTCTCTCGACCCTTCGGGCATTCGCTAATTTGGTGATCCTCCTTACCACGTCTGAAGTGTAACCCTGGGCTCTTATGAATCATAAAATCCTCCATAGTGGTTGCAAACAGGTGTACCTTTTATCTTTTGCTTCTTGTATGATGTTTGGTTTTTGAAATTATCTCACTTACCTCCTGTTGGTACCAGTTGGGAAGCCCAGTTAATATCCACTATTGCTCCCTTAGATACGAAAGCTTTCCTCAATGCTTTGGCGTACGTTGTTAGCTCATGTAGTTTTGTATCTTAATGTCTGGTCTCAAGCCATTCATAAACCGCTCAATCTTTGATTCTTCCATAGCAACCATGTTTCTGCAAAGTGAGACAACTCAGTGAATTCAAGCATATTTGGCTATAGTCAAACTGCCTTGCACTAAAGTTTCAAACTCTTTTTCTTCTTAGCCTTGGTAAGATCTTGTAATGAATCTCCTTTGAATTCTTGCTTGAAAAGGTTCTACGTATGCCCTCATTATGGAAGGGCTCCAAGCATGATATTGTCCTGCCCAACTGTCATCAGAGTGCACAACGGAGGTTTTGTTTGTGTCATTAGGCAAGCAAGCACACTAGCAAGACAAGTCCCTAGGCACAAGGCCTCATGTTGGGAGTTTAGGCCAACGCTGCACTAATATTTTCCGGATTAGGACTCGAATGTTTCCGATGTAGGACAAAGCGTTCCACCCTTATCCTTATGGAGCCCTTTATTTTAGCTCACAGGAGCACTTGACATGGTCTTGCCTCAAAGGATTACACAGGCGGAGTAGGGCCTTTCACTCTCCTCAATTGGAAATAGAGCCATCCTTAGGTTTGATACCATTTGTAATGACTTGAGCCCACTACCTAGATGATGTTGCCTGCTTTGGCTCATGGGAATTCAACCCAATCTTGCCTCATGGTTTTAAAAGGCTTCATGTGGGGTTAAGGCTAGGGCCGTACTTATATATCAGGGTTGGAAGTTAGATATTTTCGATATGGGACTTGAACAAAGTCTCAAGGTACTAACCAAAGCATTCAACCCTTATCCCTTATTTTAGCTCACAGGCTCGCGCATCCAAGCTTTGGCCGGATCTTGCCTCAAGAGATTACCCAGGCAACTTGGGGTCTTACACTAATTTGTAACGACTCGAGCCCACTACCCTCATGATACTGTCCACTTTGGCTGATGGGAGTTCAACCCAATCTTGCCTCATGGTTTTAAAAGGCTTTATGTGGGGTTAAGGCCAAGGCCGTACTTATATACTAGGATTAGGACTCGGATATTTCCGATGCCGCACTTATATACCAGGATTAGGACTCGGATATTTCCGATGTGGGACTTGAACAAAGTCTCATGGTACTAACCAAAGCATTTCACTCTTACTCATGCAGAGTTTCCTATCCTGGCTCACAGTCTCGCACACCTCGGCTTTGTTCCAATCTTGCCTTAAGGAATTACCAAAGCGGATTAGGCCTCACACTCTCCCCCATTGGAAATAGAGCTGTCGTCGGCTTTGATACAATTTATAATGACCCGAGCCTACTACCTACATGATACTGTTTGCTTTGGCTCATGGGAGTTCAACCCAATCTTGCCTTATGGTTTTAAAAGGCCTTATGTGAGGTTAAGGTCAAGGCCTCCCTTATATACTAGGATTAGGACTTTGAATATTTTTGATGTGGGACTTGAACAAAGTGTCACGGTGCTAACCTTAGAATTTCTCTTGGCTCACAAGCTTGTGCACTCAAGCTTTGGCCCGATCTTGCCGCAAGGGATTACTCAAGCGGATTTGAGTCTTACACTCTCCCCTACTGGAAATAAAATGAACTTGGCTTGGATACCATTTGTAATGACTTGAGCCCGCTACCCACATGATACTGTCCGCTTTGGTTCATGACTGTTCAACCCAATCATGGCTTGCGGTTTTTAAAAGCCTCATGTTGGGAGTTAAAGGCCCTAGCCACACCAATATTCCTAGGATTAGGACTTGGATATTTCTGATGTGTTACAAAGCACTCCACCCATACCTCTGCGGAGTTCCATATTAATGCAAGCTAGACCAATGGGCCATGTTTGAAAGTTTATACCCGCAGGCCTAAGTCTAGAGCCTAGCACTGAAGATTGATTAATAGTAGTTGGTTTATTAGTAATAGTTACTTTCTTAAGTTTTTAGAATTAATATTTAAATTAAGACTTCTTATTTGGATTGAAGTAGATTGTTTCCTTATTTAGAAAGTAGTTTGGTTATAAATAGATGTAAGATAGACTACATTATTATTGAATAAAATTTCAGTTTATTCTTCCTGTGGGTTGAATTCTTGTCTTTGGTGTGAGCCCTAGATAGATTATCTAAAGCCTTTTGGCTTGGAGAATAGCTCATTCGTTATTCTTTTTCTCCGTACAGCGTCAATTGGTATTAGAGGAAAGATCCGTTCTCAGATTGCTGCTCTGATCATCGATCCGAGGTCATCCATCTTGCATCATCCTTCATCATCCATGAATCATTGACATTCAACCCCCACACATACTCCATCCCTAAAACCCCAATCCATTACCATCGTCTGTTAGTGATCCCTATGATCTCCCATTCCTAACCCACAACCAAAAACCCTCCCCAGACCATCCCAACCCAAACCGAACCTAGCCATGCCCCACCACATTCACCCATATCTCACATCTGGAAGCCCTAATCGTAGCCCAAGCCTTTAATCACCCTTTTTGTAGTCTAAACCTGCCACCATCATCGCCATGCACCACCCAAAACCTCAACCCCCACATTGACCCATCCTGAACCTAGGAACCGTCAATTGAGAACTTCAAAACAACCTTTTCGGTTTCCCTGTCCCTCGATCCATCCATACGAAAAAAAAAGAAGAAGGATAGAGTTGACCTTGGCTCTTATACGAATTGTCATAGCCCCGCCCAACTTAGCATGATATTGTCTGCTTTGGCCTACATGTGCCAGTGGTGACTTCCAAGGTGGTCACCCATCTTAGTACTACTTTTGCACAAGCATAGTTAACTTTGGAGTTCTTATGGGATCTAGGGCCACATAGCTTTAAAATGTGCCATGTTGAGTTAATATGGGGTTTGACTTATAACCCAGGTTAGGACTTGGATATTATTGATGTGGGACTTGAACAAAGTCTCATGGTACTAACAAAAACATTCCACACTTACCCCTGCGGAGTCTCCTATCTTAGCTCACAGGCTTGTTTATCTAGGCTCTAGCCCGATCTTGCCTTAGGGGATTACTCAAGCACATGTGAGACCCCACCCCGCCCTTGAGGCAAGACCAAGTCAAGTTCCACATCGGAAATATTTAAGTCTTGGTTCTGGGAATATTAGTACGGCCTTGGGCTTAACTCCCAACATGAGGCCTTGTGTCTGGGGACTTATCTCACTAGTGTGCTTGCTTGCCCAGTGACACAAACAAAACCTTCGTTGTGCATTCTAATGACAATTGGGTGGGACAATATCATGCTTGGGGCTCTCCCAAGATGAGGCCCTTTAAAACCTTGAGGCAAGATTGGGTTGAGCTCTCGTGACCCAAAGTGGACAATATCTTGTGGGTAGTGGGCTCGGGTTGTCACAATAAATTTTGTTTCTTGCTCGTTAAAGGACTTGGAGGAACAGAATTCATATAGCCGACCCCAATATGGTTGGGATAAGGCTTTGATGATGATAATGATGATGATGGTTCATTAAAGGACTTTTTAGCTGTTTTCCACCATTCCTTTGCATCACCCTTAAAGTTTAAATGTTGCAAGTATAGCTTTTGTACATTCCAAGCAACCCATAACCTCGAAGATTTCTTCCACATGCTCCACCCATTTGTTTGCATCCCATAGGTTGGTAGTCTTTTCGAAGCACTTGGGTGCAATTCATTGAATCTCTTGTAAAGAGTATCCTTTCATGGTCCCTACCCCCAATATTATTGCCACTGCTTGAGCCACCTCTATTCTCAACGGCCTTTACCATTCTCACTTTGGTGGTTGTTAATAGCAGTGATCTGCTTTTGGACTTTAGTGTAAGCCTTTAGAAATTTTCAAACATCAATTGATCGTATTTCGATATTTCGGCAGGTCCCACATGCTACCTAGGGTTTCCATTCTCATAAGCATTCTTGTTTTGGTTATCCCCTGGATTGTTCATTGTCCTAGTCCCTCTGTAAAAAGGGAGCAATTCATGAGCCAATGAATCACAGATAACAAACTAGATTTCCATCTACAACATCTATGCCTAGTGTCCTCACTATGTAACCTACGGGTGGCTAATTCTTTTAATTGCCCAAAACCTTAATCTCTTATATCACTTTGTCACAACCCAAAATCCGGAGCCTATTGGATTCTGGGTGGTGACTCATAGGTATTGTTTACCATACATAAATCAAATAATGTTCACATAAGGCAATAGGCATTTACATATTAAATTCAATATTTCAATTAAAAAATCCCAAACTCAATGCTAAAGAATGAAATATCTCAACATCATGAAAAGTCCCGTAACATAACCATCATTTATTTATTTATTTTTTCAAATTTCTATTTTCAAGCTAGTCCCTTATGCTACTGTATCTTGATGTCACGCTCCTTTTAGCAACATATGCTAAAGTCTATGTGCTGATCATCACCGTGCTGTTGCCTTCTTGCATTCCGATTACTTGTAGGGGGCACTAACATCAGTATATTCTGATGAATGAACTTCCTATTCTATCAACCATGTAGCATAACAATTAAGTAAGAGTCTCAAAATTCATTATATGAGATCAGCAATATAACATGAATTTTGCATTCAATCAGTAGGGTTAGAATTTCTATTATTACTCCGCCCCATGGTCCATCTTTTAACTACATCTTAGCAACTGTCAACATCAAGGTGGCACCAAGGCACCACTGCATAACTCATAAATAGGGATGCCCTTCCGGCACACATTCCCATCCATTCTGTCCTTCATGGACCGGTCATCACAATGGCCATCTAAGCCCATATCCATCTCACAGATAATACACACGCTACATCCAGACAATAAAGGTCCAAGATCATCACATCATCAATATAATCCTAAGTGCGAGATCGTCACCTTGCTCCGTGCTAGTAGTCTTATCTCATCTCCGCTTAAGTGAATAAGTTCTTATGGTTACACTTACTGTCATCATCATCATTCACATAAAGTTCCACATCTTTGGATTTATATATTCAATTAATCCCACACTCATCATATACCTGAAACCGTATCAATTTTTTAAGGCTGCATCAGTTCATCATCATGCAATTACATTATTACAGAACATATGAATCAGTCTTACCCATCTGAGATCAGTTATAAATTTACAGTTCATGGCAGAAATTCAGCAAATGGGTGATAGTCATTGTAAACTAGAATTCCAGATTCATGATTCAGATCTTGGATTCAATCTGCTTGTCATTCTTCTTTATTGTGCTATTTTGTACTGTAGGCAGCAATAGATACTGAACTCTGTATTTTCTGGTGGTGCTTAACAGTCAAATTACAGCCATAGGTATCTGTTTATGGAGTCCCACAAACCATTGCACTTCACAGAACCAAACCATGGTTTGGCCACACTGGTCATCCCAAAGAGGTTCAGTCCTCTACTCGACTTCTTTACTGGGGATTGAAGTTATTCTAATTTTTGACCCTATTCAACATGTACCAGTAATTCTATATTACAAGGTTTTTATCCATTCACATCCTGTTCATGAGCATGATCCTAAAAACATTATGATTCATGCTGTTGGAAATATCTGTATTCAGCTTTTATACATAAACTTTGGCCCAAGTTATGAGATAATACTGTCAACATCAAAAGAGGCTTATCAATCAAACACTAGTTAAGGAATACCCTGAGATCTAGGGCCTCACATTAAGTGTCAAAGATTGAAGCCTGTCTTAAGTTCAGTGAAGGCAGAAATTCAATGAATAGATTTTTGACCATAACCCCCATTCATCCTCCAGGTCTGGCCATCATCTAGGCCCTCCCTAGGGTTCGATCACTATCCAGACACCCTCCCATGGTGTCCAGCCACTTCTAGGTGTCCTAGATCCACTATGGTCCAGGCTTTGGACCTAACCACAGTTGACCATGAGATAGTTGCCTTCCATCAGTTTAATCAATGCATTCTAGTACCATTGAGATTCCACGCCATACAATAGGTTTCCATAATCTTAACATACAATTACTTCTCCCCCTCCCATGGTAATCATAAATCATAATAATGAAAATCACATGCAAACAATCGAACAACATTGAAACCCTATATTTAAGAGAGTATGTTGTACATAAATAGCCAAGACTAGGAAATCCACTCACCTTTTGTAGCAGAGTGCCGCGTTCGCTATATGAGGCCGAGAATAGGTCATCCTCTACTGTCTACTCCGTTGGCCACCTTCTTCCTCGTTGCAAAAATCCATTGTTCCTCTTAGCTCCCAAGCAAGAACTCCTCTCTTAGGGTCTTTCTCTCACTAATCCTTGGAAAATAGAGTGCAATAATAGAAAATTAGGAATATAGAAGGGTGGACCTTTTTATTATAACTAGGTTTTCAAAAATCCTATTGGAGGTGTCATACCACACTTCTTTCTAGAGGAGGTGTGCACAAGTCCTCAAGTCCTCCTTGGACTTGTGCAAGTCCCTTTGGGGATTGGGGGCTGATACAAAAGGGATTGGCATCCCACTCCTTTACAACTTAACATCATCTCAATTTATTCTTTCATTAGGGCCCATCACATAAGTTTATAACTTAAATACAAAGGTCCCACAAGGCTCCACTCATCCAACAATAATGTATTTTAACTTTGGGCCTGCCAACTAAAGCCAATAAATAAATTACTCAAGGTTCATAAAATAAAAAAAAGGAAAAATGTTCCATGCCATCATTTTGGGCCCCCTAAAATACCTAGGGTATTACAAATCAGTTTCTTTAGAGGACTTCTCGTGCAGATAGATCTCAGGCCACATGTGTAGGGCCCAGGTAGATTTATGATTTTAATTATATGTTATTAGTTCTTTCTAGAGGAGGTGTGCACAAGTCCTCAAGTCCTCCTTGGACTTGTGCAAGTCC
This sequence comes from Sextonia rubra, assembly GCA_037013555.1. Taxonomy (NCBI): domain Eukaryota; kingdom Viridiplantae; phylum Streptophyta; class Magnoliopsida; order Laurales; family Lauraceae; genus Sextonia; species Sextonia rubra. The sequence continues at coordinate 11,614,889 of JASUAD010000018.1, read as the reverse complement.
CTTTGGGGATTGGGGGCTGATACAAAAGGGATTGGCGTCCCACTTCTTTACAACTTAACATCAGCTCAATTTATTCTTTCATTAGGGCCCATCACATAAGTTTATAACTTAAATACAAAGGTCCCACAAGGCTCCACTCATCCAACAATAATGTATTTTAACTTTGGGCCTGCCAACTAAAGCCAATAAATAAATTACTCAAGGTTCATAAAATAAAAAAAAAGAAAAATGTTCCATGCCATCATTTTGGGCCCCCTAAAATACCTAGGGTATTACAAATTGGTTTCTTTAAAGGACTTCTTGTGCAGATAGATCTCAGGCCACATGTGTAGGGCCCAAGTAGATTTATGATTTTAATTATATGTTATTAGTTTTTTAGTTTATTTAAAGAGGTAATTAGGATTAGTTGTCCAATTTTATTAGGATTTTTATTTTATCTCCTAAGTTAGATTAGTAGGCTTCTTAGCCACCATGTTTTCTTTCTTATTTATGTCTCATTGTAAAGAATGAAATTTGAGAGTTATTGATTAATTGAATTTGGGTTGTCCCATTGAGGTGTGTCTTCATTGACTCTGCGGAGACGTGTTGAAGTGTCCCCGGACACGTGCTTCAACACTCCATGAAGTGGCCCTACACACCTAATCAAAATGGAGTGGCCAAAAGGAAATTCCTTTGACTCTTAGATTTTGTCCACACTTATAAAATCTTCAATTCGATTCAAAAAATTTTTTTTTTGGCCTGAGGCTCTTTCCATAGCAACATATTGAGGCTCTTTCCATAGCAACATATCAATCATTTCCCCTTACGCAAAGTATGACCCAATATGTTCATTCTACATCATTCCCAATATGATCATCTTTATTTTGCTCATCTTCCACATCTCAACCGTACAAGATTCTCACCTCATTTAGCTCATTTTACTTAGTTTATGCTCCTAACCAGAAAGCTTTTTGATGCAGGATAGACCCGTGGTCCCCCTTGAGTTGACCCACCTTTGGGCCCAACCCACCTATCTTAGTTTGTATAGGATTTTTATTATGTTTTTTAGTTATTTTAGTGGGATGGTTTAATCTTGACCATCAGTGTGTTCGAATGGTCTAAGATTAGTTTTAGGTTTTATTATTTGTCCATAGAAGTGATGTAAAACCTTTTGGCTCCTTAGCTATTGATTAATGCAAGAAACTAAATTCTCATAAGTGGTTTTGGGTTTCCCGGAGTTTTTTTCCTCTCCTGCAATGGGGAGTCTGGTGTGTGGCTAAAATCTTCAGGATCTTCTTGGCTTACCCCCTCGACCTTCCATCTTTGATCTCTCCATCTCTGCCCACCCCATGTTTGGTGCCACGCTCCGCATCAATTGGTATTAGAGCCAAAGATCAATTCAACCTAAAGTCGAGACTCGGCATTCCATCATTTCTATTGAACCATCACCATCAACAATCGACAGTCCCAATCCTTCAGGTAATTAGCGGAACCTTGGATCTCCAATCGAGCGTAGATCAATCTCTCAAAGGATTGATGAAATCCAATGATGGAGTCTTGCCCTTAGGGCACAAAAGAACTCACGGTAGACATCGTCTTTGAGAGAAAATCTGATTTATTAATTTGAAAAAGTATAAGCATTTCAATGAAAGACTTCTCCTTATATAGGAGTGATTGTTTCTAAACTAGGAAGGATAATCTCTAAATGATCATAGCTTACTAAAATAAATTAAGGAAGTACTGATCTCAACTCAACATAGAATAGGAAATAAATAATTACTTAGAACTATCTAACTAAGGATAAGGATCTTTGATCTTGAGGAGATCATGGATCAAGTGGGGTCCATCAATGTCTGCGGGCTTGTGATTTGGGCCGAATCTGAGATTGGCTTGCGTCAGCTTTCCCTAACTTTGAAAAACTTGACTTCGGCGAGTGAAGCACTTGATATCTCTCATAGAGATTAGGATTGATGCGCTGGAAGTCTGTGGCAGTGATTCACGTAGGGTCAGAGGGAGGACGATTCCGCCAGCGAACATAAAACTTCCGATAACGTCCTTGACGTGTAGGTACAATTTGATCATCAATGACGTCAATAATCTCATTAGTAGGTGGGAGATTAACTAGCAGGGAAATAAGTTGCTCTCTTTTATCTCTCCTCTCTCTCATTATCATGGCCGTGGTAGAGAGTAATATCCTCTACATTGAAGGAAGAATTAAAGTCTAAATCAGAAGGAATGTCAAGAATATAGGCGTTGGGGCTAATCTCTTACATAATCTAGAATGGACTAGAGTTATGAGGGTGTAACTTCTTATTAGCTCCAAAAGGCAACCTTTCTAGTCGAATATGCACCATAACTATATCTCCTTCAGTAAATTCAATAAATCGACGATGTTTGTTAGCTTGCTTTTTATGAACGTCATTGCTAGCAGTTTTATAGCGGCATACTTCATTGTGCACTTTTTGCATGTGTTGGAAGAAATGTTTAGCATCTGCACTAATCCTTTCATCGACTGGTAAAGGCATGAGATCAACAGGTAGTTGTGGGCGAACTCCTGTAATAACTTCAAATGGTGAAGTGACAGTTGACCGATTGACTGAGTTATTATACGTAAATTTTACCATGGGTAACACTTGATCCTAGGTTGTGATACGGTCACGCACAAGACAGCGTAACAACTGTCAAAGACTTCTGTTAATTATTTTTGTTTGTCCATCAGATTAAGAATGATAAGCAATGGAAAAGTTAAGCTTGGTATTAGATTACATTCATAAGGTCTTCCAGAAATAGCTCATGAACATTGTGTCCCGATTAGAAAGAATAGTCTTTGGAAGACCATGTAGCCGAATGACTTCTTTGAAGAATAATTTAGCCACCTTGTAAGCATCAGTAGTTGCAGTATAAGGAATAAAGTGTATCATTTTTGAGAAACGGTCAACAACGACAAAGATAGAATCAACTTTTCTAGCAGTCGTGGATAAACCTAGCACAAAGTCCATGCTAATGTCTTCCTAAGGAGTGGGGGGAATAGGTAAAGGCTGATATAATCCAATGTTCTTCTTGTTTCCTTTTTGAGCTGACATGTTCTACATCTTTCGCAAATATGAACCGCATTGGTTTTCATGTGAGACCAATGATATTTGTTGTTGACAAGAGCAAGCGTTTTGTTGTGACCCAAATGTCCATTACATTCTCCTGCATAAAACTCGCACAACATAGTCACGAATAAAAGTAGTTAGGAGACAGACTCGCTTACCTTTGAATAAGAAATCATCATGAAGACTATAATGAGGTTGCTGAATATGATCACCATTGGTCTGCGTAAATAGAGCCAAAGTCCTTGTCAGTTGCATAGTCTTGTTTAATTTGCTCAAAACTTGGTACATTAATAGGCATGGCAGTCAAAAGATGCTTTATCATAATCAGCATCATCAAAGCCTTATCCCAACCATGCTGGGGTTGGCTATATGAATTCTGGTTCTCCATTCCATTCTATTTTGGACAAAAACTACCATAATTTTTGCTGTCGGTCCTACGCTCGGGTAAAGGAGGGTTGTGTTAGGTAGGTTGACAGTCAGCGTAAAACTTTGTCATAACGCGAATATGAATTATGAGATAACAATATTTCGTGATAAGGTTAGGACATTCTCCGCTTTAAGTGACGCATTGCAGCGTTGCCCGGTTGCAGTAAAAAGTGTACAAGGGCTCCCACATGAATTTGGGCTAGTGCGGTCAAAAGATGCTTCTACCGGCTTAATGCATCCGTTATCATGTTAGCCTTTCCTACCTTACGTTGAACGCTAAATATGAACTCTTGTATATATTCACTCCATTTAGCACGGTTAGCACTGATCTTCTATTGGGAATGCAAATGTTGCAAGGCATCATTTTCAGAATAAAGCACAAATTCATTGGCAATCAAATAATGGCTCCTGCAACGAAGTGTTTGGACAAGGGCATAGAATTCTAAATCATAGGCAGAATTCTTTTGCTTTGCATCAACAAGTTTCTCACGGAAGAATGCAACTAGATGTCTTTCTTGGCTAATAACACCTCCAATGCCTACTTGTGAGGCATCGCAAACAATTTCAAAGAGCTTGTTAAAATTAGGAACTTGTAGAATTGGCACTTCAGTAACCTTTTGCTTGATTTTTTTGAAAGCCTTGGTGGCTGCGCTGGTCCACTTAAACTCACTTTTTCTCATATAGTCAGTAATAGGAGTCTTAATATTACTGAAGTTTATGATAAACCTTCTGTAGAAATTGGCATGACCATGAAAAATGCGAACATGAGTAATGGTAGTAGCAAGAGGCCAATTAAGAATTGCTCTAATCTTTTCAGGATTCATTTTGATACCTTGTGCAGAAAAAACGTATCCCAAGAAAATAACAAAATCACTCATAAAAGTGCATTTCTTGAGATTAATATAGAAACACTGCCGGCGAAGAAGTTGACAAATTCTATCAAAATGCTAAAGGTGATCTTCTTTTGTTTTGCTGTAAATTAGGATATCGTCAAAGTAAATGATGACGAATTTCCCAATATATGGTTGCAACAATTGCGTCATAACCTGTATGAAAGTAGCAGGAGCATTGGTTACGCCATATGGCATAACCATCCATTCATACAGACCATCCTTTATTTTAAAGGCAGTTTTCCATTCATCACCTTGTCTCGTGCGGATTTGAAAATAACCGCTCCGCAGATCAATTTTTGAAAAATGCATGCACTAGTCATTATATCTAGTATATCATCCAACTGAAGGATAGGGAAGTGATATTTTGCTGTGATTTTGTTGACTGCATGATTGTCCACGCACATACGCCAGTTTCCATTTTTCTTTGGAATGAGAAGTGCTTGGACGCCACAGGGATTGAGACTTTCCTTAATATAGCCTTTCATAAGTAGCTCATCAACTTGTCTTTTTAATTCAACATACTTCGCTGGACTCATCCGATATATAGGTAAGTTTGGTAATGAGGCTCCTGGAACAAGATCAATGGCATGTTGAATGGGGGTAGCTCCTTTGGCAATTCATCAGGAACTAAATCAACAAATTTCTCTGTGGAATGGATTTGGTAGGAGAATCATCTGCAACTTTTTTGATAACTAAGGCATACGTGACACCTTGCTCCTTGCTTTCGTCTTCATATCTTCGCATAGTTAAAAGAGGAGGTGTAGGAGGGAAAACATTAGATTGAAGAGGGTGGGGTTGGTAGAGGATATAGCCTGATTTTCTTACCTTTCCACTTGAAAGTATAAGTGTTGTGCTCATGATCTAATATGATGACCTTACATTGTTGTAGCTAAGGTCGTCCGAACAGAATGTGTAACATTCATTGGAATGATGTCACACTGAATAGTATCCTCATATTTGCCAATTTTGAAAGGAACTACGCATTGCTAACGAGTAGGAATAGAATAATTATTGATCCATGCAACTTTATAAGGTCGTGGATGCTTCTTTGTGGGTAACTTGAGCTTTTCAATCTCTTTTTGGGAGACGACATTCATTGCATTGCCACCACCAATAGTCATGTTGCATGATTTGCCCTTGCAATTAACTTGGGACCAGAAAATTAAAGCATGATTCTTGTCTTCATCTTCCTCTTTTGCATTAGCCACTAACAATCGATGCTCTAGAAAAACCAGTGGAGTACCATTAGCATTAGGGCCAGTATCATTTATCTGCTCTTCAGGATTTTCATGAGCGGGATCTGTATCAATTTTCTTCATTTCTACATACTCATCATACTAATCATCACTATCAAGTTCATTGGAGGTGTATAAATTTCTATGTGGGCACTCGTTTGCGTAATGTCCTTGTTGTTTGCAGGCATGACAAACATTATCCCTTTTTTCCTTTTTTCTATGAGTACAATTATCATTCTAAATTTGTGGAAACCGCTGATTTTGTTGTGAATAACCTGTCTTTGCTTAAACCTGCCTGGGGATTTTGAGGTGCTTGCTGGGCTGGCTTCTAAGGAAGGGGCTTATAACTTATGAAGCACGGACACTCCAAAATGGTCCCCGTGTCCGTGTCTGACACAGACATGGCTCCGACATGCCAGGACACGTGCCCGACACTCCAAAAACGTGTCCTGGATTTTTTTTTTATGTTTTAAATTTCGAACATGGCTTGGACACAAGGTGGACACGGCGGGACACGTATGAGACACGTTGTGGACACGGCGGGATTGAAATATAATAAAAATCAGCTCAAGTTGGGTTAAAATTAGAAAAAAAAGGAAGGGGGTAAATGTAATTTTTTTAACTTATAAGTTATAACCCTAATGGTCTTATTTAGTCTTCACTTGTGATATGAAAAGGGGGAAATGGCTACAGCTGTGAAACGGAGAGAAGTAGGAGGAAGAAGAAGAAGGAGGAGGAAGATCGATAGTTGAGCTGCACCTGTGCATGGAAGAAGAAGAATAAGAAGACAGCTGAGCTGCGCCTGCGCGTGAAAGAAAAAGGAGGAAGATCTCAATAGGTACTGCTGTTTTTGTTTTTTTTTTTTTTGTTTTTTTGTTTTTTTGTTTTTTTTTTTTTTTTGGTTGCTGGTTTTTTTTCCTCCAGTGCTATTGTGCTACTACTTTTTTTTTTTCTTTTTTTCGAACTACTTCTGTGCTACTGCTACTTTCTTTCATTTTCTTCTTTGTTTTTTTTTTGAACTACTATTTTCTTTTTCCTTTTTTCTTCTATTTGACTGCTGTTGCTGCTGTTTTTCTTCAGTGCTATTACTGTTTTTTTTACTGCTGTATTTTTTTTCTTTTTTCTTTTTGCTCTTGTTTTTTTTCTTACTGCTTTTTTTTTTCTTTTTTTACTGATTCCTGTGCTATTGCTGTTCTGCTGGTGTTGCTGTTCTCTTTCTTTATTTTTTTTCTTTCAGTGCTGCTATTTTTTTTCTTCCATGGGACTGCTTTGCTGCTGCTGTTGTGCTGCTGCTAATGCTGTTTTCTTTCTTTTATTTTTCTTTTATAGAGTGGGGTAATGGAGGAGGGACCTTTTTTTTTTTTTGTTGTTTTGATTATGATGTAATTGTGACATGACATGTCATGTTGATGATGATTGATGTACTATGGGCCTATGTCCTACTATTACATTATATTATGCATTATGGATTTTATTTTTGACTTTCTTAGTATTAGTTATGTTTTTTCTTTATTAATTGTGACATTATGCTTTTTAATTTGGCTAAAAATATAACTATTCTTTAATTTTATGATTATATATAAAAATATATATTTATTATTTGCCGTGTCCAAGCCGTATCCGTATCCTACTTTTTTTGGATTTGCCGTCTCGCCATGTTCGTGTCGTGTCGTGTTGTATCCGTTTCCCGTGTCCGTGTTCGTGCTTCATAGCTTATAACCTTGCAATTGATTGCAATTATAGGAGGGGTCGGGCCTGTTCTTGTTGAAGACTCCCCGTCTTGAAAAGCATTGCATATCCGCAACTGAAGTTCATGTTGTGCTTTCCGGGCTTTATTGAAGATTTCATCAACTGTGGTATAGTCAAATATTGCTACCCTGTTTGATATCACACGTAGGTTATCTCTGTATCTTGTGATAGTCGGACAGTCATATGTCTTAAAGTTACTGCGAACAATGTATTTGCGAAACTTATTTGTGTATTCTTCCATTGTCAAGTACCTTGCTAGAGACTTAGATACTCTTGATGAAGTGTATCCATATAATTAAAAGGTAGAAAGTTGCTTTTGAGCCTATCTTTCATGTTATTACATCGAATAATAGGTTGGCCCATCGTCAGTTCACTATTTTCAACATTATACCACCAAATTCGAGTAGGACCCTGAGTTTAACCTTGGTAAAAGCTATCCGCTGTTTATCATTCGTATCATACCAAGCAAAATAGTCTTTAGAGAATTAAGCCAATCAACAAAAATTTTTGGACTGACATTACCATTAAAAGCAACAATATCAATTTTGACTTTCTTTGTAATGTATCTGGTTGGGGTGCAGCAACGGGACCCTAGGGGTCTCGTTCAGCAAAAAGGCATTGCATAAAATCATGAACGGATTCTTGATTCTCAGGTCTTTCTGGTTGGATGGGTGTGCATACCAAAGACACCTTGGATGCCCTTCTTGATAGAAAAACTACTTATTTTGCAATTCAACAATGGCAGTTTTCGTAATTTTTCGACTTTCTATGACGTCATCCAGTTCCTGACTTAATTTAAGTTTGGTCTCATCTTTTTGTTTGTTTTTCATCCAATGTTGGAGATCGTCACCTCATCTAGGCATTTTTTTTTTTTTTTTGTTGTAGGTTTGGACTTGTGTCAGGTCAGACCCAATTGTAGGTCAGATTCAGTTGGATAGGTTAAACCAACCTTAGGCCCAAACAGAAGAGACCACTTAAGTCTAGAAGATGACTCGGGATCTATGCAGAAAGTAAAATAAAGGAAAGAATGTCCTCGGTGTTTTCGACTTCTTGCTTGGATGTGAGGAGGCTTATTGCCGGAATGAATAGCAGTGGATGTGATGAGGGCCCGGTGGTCAAAGCTGGGCCAACGATGGTGCCTCTGCTGTACTACCGAGCGAAGGAGGCGAGGGCATTGTGGTTCCGGCAAGGCTTTGGTGACACGAGATTTGGGGCGCCGGTGGTGTAATGTACCAGTCTCTCTCCTTCTGTTGTGCTCTTTTTTTTTTTTTTTTTTTGTTGGGCTCTATGACAACAATTGAAGGGTAACAAAGCTCTGGTTTTGGGGTTTGGCGATAGGAGGTGAGGGGCGCAGAGGTTGTGCCTTCAGAAAAGGATTTCCAACTAATGGATTTTCGGTTAGGCTTCGGGATGATGGTGGGGTCTCGGGTAAGGTTTTGGTGGTAGGGCAGTGATTGGGAATATGTTAGGGAGAAGAGGGTTTGTCGGGGATGGTGGTTTTAGGGCTTTGGGGCTCTTGGGTTTTGATGAAGGTGGGTTTAGGCAGGGACTTGGGCTTTGGGTGTTTTGTTAGAGATGAGGTTGGGCTATTAACATACAATGTTTTTTTTTTTTTTTTTTTGGTTTCTATGTGTGTTGGGGCTGTGGAGGAGTCAATTGAGGTTTGGCTAGGGTTCGATGGGTTTGGGAATGGGTAGGCCGAGTTGGTGGTGTCATCACTTGTCAGTGAAGGGTAAGACGTTTGGGTGGTATCAGTATTGCTGGGATCGGTTGGGGATGCTGGTGATGGGCAAAGAGATGGTGGAAGTAGTAGAGAAAGAGGGGGATGGGCGAACTCCGAGATTGAGAGATGTTTTCTTGGTTACCGGATCTCAGCTTTGATACTAATTTGGCGCATCCCTAGATTTTCAATCGAGTGTAGATCAATTTCCTGAAAGATTGATCGAATCCAAAGATGGATTCTAGCCTCTAGGGCACAAAAGAACTTATTGTAGACATCGTCCTTTAGAGAAAATTTGATTTATTAATTTGAATAAGCATAAGCATTACAATAAATGATGATTCCTTATATAGGAGTGACTATTTCTAAACTATGAAAGACTATCTCTAAACAATCATAGCTTACTAAAATAAGTTGAGTACTAATCTCAACTTACCATAAAATAGAAAATAAATAATTAATTAACACTATCTAACTAAGGATAGGGATCCTTGATCTAGAGGAGATCATGGATTGAGTGGGATCCATTAATGTCGGCCGGCCCTTGATCTGGGCCAGATCTGGAATCAGCCTGCATCAGTAATCTGTTCCATCTTTTCTCTATTTCAATAGACCATCATAGATCTTCTCCCCAACCAACCCATAGTGGCCGATCATCACCACAGGGCCCAGATCTCATCTCCAAACCTCACCCAGAGATTCTTGTCACCAAACCCTTCCAACTGAACCATCAGAACCCTTCTCCCTTCAACCGAGCCTCCATCACAACACATCCACAAAATGCCATTGGATTCCCTAGATTAAATATAAAAAAAAATTCTAACAAATCCTCAAATCCGAACCCTCATTTGAATCCTCAAACGCTTCAAATCCCATTCCCAAACCTTCACAGGGCATCGACACCCATACCTTCACAACATCCTAGATGGGAAAGAAAAAAAATCCCAAATCCCTCACCCACTACCATTGTCCTCTCCAATACCCAACCTCGAAACCACAATCGAATCGCCAACTGAACCCACTCGAACCCAATATCTGAAACCCAAGCACCCATTCCTAACCAATCTAGTCATAATCCAACTTCCCCAAGCCCCTGTGGGCGTGCGCGTGCGCGCGCGCGCGCGAGAGAGAGAGAGAGAGAGAGAGAGCTGCGTACTTGCACTGGAGACTCCACAGCCGAGTGGCACTACCACCAGCCACCATCGTCTTCCTAGCAAAAACTTTGACACCACTGAAAACCATTGCCCATAGTCAGGCACCTCCCTTGTCTTTTTGTCATGAAAAAGCAGTAGCACCACCACCACTTTTGGCCATTACCAGCGCCACCTCAGCCCACCATCCCCACCATCATCAACCAGCATCTCCCACATCCTTGTCGTTAGTGGCTTCTAACCTCCCATCACTGTCACCCCTACTCCTTTCTCCCTTTCTCATCGAGAAAAAGTAGTAGAGAGTCAAAGGAGCCTTTAGTCCTATTTCTCTCTTTTGGGCACAAAGCCAAGTGAAAAGAAGAAAAAAATAATTCAACTAGGGCAAGCTCCAAGTGGAGCCAACCAAATTGGTTCTCTTAAGCCCAACCCACTCTCATATCGCTTGAGCTTCAAATCCATTACAGGTCACAGTTGACCCAATTGGAGGGCTCAACTTGCTCAACTGAGTTCAGGATTCGACCTGACTTGCCTGATTTGAAGCCCACAAAGGAAAGCAAGCCAGTCAAAACTGCATATTTGATGAATCCAACAATTAGATTTATTTTGCACAATTTTGAAGTCATTTAGGCTCTGATCAACAATTTGTCTTCACTTGCAAACTCCAATCATTGGAATCTATACATCTCGTTAGTCTATATTTAATTTTTGAAGAGAATTAGATTTTCAATCATTGCATTCAAGTCAACATGAAATTGGAAAGCCTTGAAATTTTCAATACATTTCAAAGAATTCTCTACAAACTTAATTATGGAGATTGGTATTTCTAGGATGAAGTTTATTTTCACCAATTTCTTAATTTGAGATAAGAAAATTTGACATTTGATGAATATGGTGATGAGTTTTGATGGCTACAAGTACAATGTGCATTAGATGAGGATGATGAGCATTATGTCACTATCTTTCCTAGAGGTTTGAGACCAAGTGTACAGAATAATATGAATAGGAAATGTAAAGATATGTATGATGCATTTTGGGAAGCGATTCGTGTTGAGCATTTGATAAAACGCTATCGTCTTAGACAAGCTACAATGCAAAAAGAAAAGTTTCTGAAAACCCCAGAAGCCCATGTTGTGGAACAAATTATAGAGAATAAGGAACAAAAGCACGGGACAGTTGATTCCACATTAAATTCAGATGAAGTGAAAGACAAGGAATTTGAGTATCATTCTGACAGTGTTGATCAAGCAGTGCAGTTGGATCAAGAAGAAACAAACTATGAAGAAAACAACAAAGAGTCTACTCATCTGGTGGATCTCATCATGATTCTACTTCGTAAAGAGCCAAATAAATCATCAGAAGGACAAGTTGTTTCGAAGGTCGACAATGATGGACAAGTCATTGAGATTCCCCATATTGATTTCATCTTTGGGGATAAGCTATTGATGTTCGAAGATTGTGACCCATTGATATATCATCAACAAATGATGAATCTAACTGTTGGATCACAAGCCCATGCTATCCTCAAACATCAAAAGAAGTCATGCCAACATTCTTCTTTTACTTGTATGATCTTTCACTTGTATGAAAAGATTGATTCTAGCGTCCAAGTCATGTCAAGAAGATGAAAACCATGAAGCACATCGAGGATTTGTACGCTTGATATTTGATCCTGGGGGACTTTTATAGAACTCGAGGTCAAGTTTTTTCCAACAAGGGGAGAGTTGATGGAGGATAGACCTGTGGTCCCACATGGGTTGACCTACCTTTGGGCCTAGCCCACCTATCTTAGTTTATGTAGGATTTTTATTTTGTTTTTTAATTATTTTAGTGGAATGTTTTAATCTTGGCCATCAGTGCATTTGAATGGTCCAGATTAGTATTAGCTGTTATTATTTGTCTATATAAGTGATGTAAAGCCTTTTGGCTCCTTAGCTTTTGATTAATGAAAAAAAGAAAATTCTCAAAAAAGTGCTTTTGGATTTCTCGGAGTCGCCTTCTTCCTCGCCTGCGATGGGAAGTTTGGCATGAGGCTAAAGTTTTCAGGATCTTCCTGACCTACCCCCTCCACCTTTCATCTTAGCCCACCCCGCGTTTGGTACCCCGCTCCGAATCAATTTTCTTTGCTATGATCCATCTACTTAACATATTTGTTTTTCCTGCAATGTTGACATCAATATTTATTTAAACATTGACCTGCTCTTTGAGCTTCCATTGGCACGTTCTTGCTTTTGGACTTGTCACTCTCCTTTTGTCAACAAATTTAAATTGGGTTTTGTTTAAATGCGGAGAGGGTCTCAAGTGCATAACGCAACTAGGCTCCCTGACCAAGAGCTTCCTCTTGATCTGGTCTCTCTCAGCCACTTTGCTGGTCGATGCGCATCTCTCATCACTCAAATGGATATGGCTTTCTCACTTCTCATTACATGCTCTCTTGTTTCCCATCTTCATGCCTCACACCTATTGCCAAGCTATGGAATATGAGTGTTGGCAAAAAGGTGATGAGAAGGAGCTTAATGCTGTATAGAATAATCATACCAGGGGGTACTGTGCCATGTCAATTGTCTGCAAAGACCATTGGTTGTAAATGTATTTATTTCGTTAAACCTAAATTCGATGGCTTATTGGATCGGTAAAAAGCCAAACTGGTTGCCCTTGGTAATAAATAAAATATAAATTGACTATGATGAAACCTTTGCACCTATTGCCAAAATTTTATGGGATAATTTTTTTTAAATGTTAACGGGTACAGCCACTAATCCTACTAGATTAATTCATGTTAATGTTTTATTCATCGATATGTATATATATATAAAATATTTATATATCGTTCTTTAAGCATGGGTGGTCATGTTGGACCCATGTTAGATTGATCATGCTTAAAATACTTAATTATAATTAAAAAAATCTTTTCTACAAGTTATTTTAATTATGTGTTTTTTTTAGAAAGCGTTTTATTCTATATTTTGTGATTGTTTTACAAATGAACATACCTGCTTACTTATTGACAATTATAACTGAAGCCTATAGGATTTTCATTTTTGAGAAAGAATGTTATATTCCAAACATAGAAAATTAAATAACTTAATGACAATTTTTTATTATAAAAAATGTGAAATTTTATAAAAAAAATTAAAATACAATGATTTGTTTATTTATGGGATTTTTACAAAATAATTAATTTTAAACTCTAATTAAATCATATTATAAAAAAAGATAGTAAAATGACTGGTTAGTGGTTTGTACTTATTTTTTGACAAAAATACCTAAGTTGATAATCTCCTTAACTATTGATGATATTATCAACTCAGATGATGATATCGTCAACTAGATTGACGATATCGTTAAGGCCTGTACTAAAATTCCAATGTGAAATATAAATTCCAACTATATTTCATCTTCTTTATGAAAACTTTTATTTTTTTGTTCTTTTTCTTTATTTTTATAGGTTATTTTCTTTCATTAATTTTCCTTGAATCTAATTAGCAAAGCAAATTTTGAATATGTTTTTTATTCTTTATTTTTTTTTGTTTTTTCTTCATTGCTTTACTCCCATCAAAATTAGTGCACATTCATCATCCAAACTCACACAAGCCAACATACACCATCTTTACCTTTCATTCAACATCACCTTCATCACCATTAAAACAACACATACTCATTCACAATTTAATAAGAATTTACAATGCTCAACAAATGAAACATATATGTACCCATTTTGCACTATAACATCAATGCCTCCATTCAAATCCCTTCATGGCCCAGGGTTCATTTGGACATTTCATCGAACACGTTGTGTCCCATCAGTCATGTACCTTCATCATCCAAACTTACATAAACAAGCATATACCATTTTCATATTTTACTTGACATCACCTTCATCACCATTAAAACAATACATACTCATATACAATTCAATAAGAATTTATAATGCTTAGCAAAGGAAACATGTATGTACCCATTTCACACTTTAACATCAATGCTTTAATTCAAATCATCTTCATGGCCCAAGGCTCATTTAGACATTTCATCGAACACATATCCCACATTGGGGTATTTTCCATAAGAGCAAGTTGATGATATCATCAATAGTTGAGGATATCATCAACTGGAGCATTTTCATCAAAAAATAGGCATGAACCACATACCAGTCATTTTTTTTTCTTTCTTCATAATATGGTTTAATTAGAGTTTAAAATTATTATTTCATAAAAATCCCTTTATTTATTTATTTTGCATGAGTTACTCTGCATAGCACATGCTCATTTTGCTAGTGATGTTATTAATGAGTGGACAAAATGCACTTGTTGGATGGGAGTGACCCTTGTTAGTTCGTCTCATTGAAGTTTCTAATTACTTTCATTGCAATTCCTGATGTACTTTTAGACATGTTCCTTAAGCAGCATATTCTGTATACAATATTGTAGGCATTCTTTTTCTTCCTTCAAGTGCCTTCATGCCTTTCAGCCACCGACAAGTAGTTCTTTTATGATGCATTTGAATGTGCTTCCTCATTGTGGGTTTTTGTTTTGGGGTTCAGAAGACTGGGTCTATTTATGACTTTCTATTTTCTAAGCCTGAGTCCTATTTATGGGCCTAGCATTTATAAAAGTGCGGTCCCATTTATCTGCTGGTCCTAAATTGATGTTTTTGAGCATCTGTTTTGGGGAGCCTTAATTCCACGTTGAACCTAAATAGGAACATTCCATATATCCTGTGCCTTGGAATAACTTCTTTATTTTATTTTATTTTTGCTGACCTGAAATAAGTCCAGGCATGACCTGCAGGCCTAAAATGTGGTCTATAGTTTGATGCGGCAGGCAGGGCCTGAAAGCCTGTTGGAAATCCTAGAAAAGTCTGCTATTCTCAATGTTTAAATATTACTTTTACCTTACATCTGTTTCTGATGTGGTGTCATAAATTCCATTTAGGGTGAAGCTTCTAATCTTGCTAGAGTCTATCTATCTCCTTCAAAAGTGAAAGAGTGGGCCATGGACGATTTGAATAAAACTATCTTGTGGCTGGATAATCAAGAAGAAAGAGTGAGTGGTAATTTCAGTTTCAGTTATCTGTGTGCATTTAATAATGAATGTATTTTTCGTTGTCCATTTTCAATTTTTTAATTTACATGTGATGCCACATATTTAGATGCTCATATTTCCATATTCAATATTACAATATTTTTGTTCCATAAATGGAGTTAGCATTTTCTTGAGAAACAGCATTGGAAGCTTCATAGTGATGGAATTAGGAATACCATAAAAAAGAAATACAATGTGAGAAAAGTGTTACAATGAATGGCATTATACTGGATTTGCTATGCAATTAGCAATGATTTAGACGAACTTAATTTAAAAAATGAATAGAATTGATTAGTCCTGGTCAAGGCAAAGTTGACATAGAAATACATGTGAATAGTAAACTAACAATGTAAAACATGCACATATTCATCTGAGGTAAGAACATACAATGATGATCTTGTTGTGTTTGACTAAGATTTAAATCTCGGTGTCCATTTTCATGCCAGTTGGGATTGAGACAAATCGTTGCTTGTGCTGGTCCTCATTGGCCATGCTAGACCAATTTGAACATGCTGAAGTTAAATGTCACAAAAAATTCCAAAAGAGAATCAAGAAAAATAATGATGTAATAGGAAAGACTAAAAATGTGAAAGATAATGAATAATATGCATCTAAAATTGATTATATAGATGTTTATGTTTTTTGAAACACTGGTGTGATGTTTAGCACTTTAGCAAATAGTACGACTAAAATACACATAAAGAACATCAAATTACCTAAAATGTAATAATTATTTAAACTTAACACCTAAGAGCTGATAATAATATTAAAATAGCAAGCCGCAAACCATAATTGCAACTGAGGGTGGGGGCATGGGTTGCAATGGCAATCTCATATGAATCGAGTGGAAAGTGGAAGATGGAACTGTCCAAATTTGAGGATGACCTCCTTGTGCAGGAATGGATTTTGGGGAAAAAATCTAATATCGTTTACATTAATTATTCACTCAAAATAGTTAATGCTGAATACATAGATGGAAAAAAATTTAAAATTGACTCCTACAATCAAGGATAATCATCACTAACTAGGAAAAGAAATATGCTGACAACTCCTACTTGATCCTACTAGCTAATAGGTAAGATTGAGACTGCTCTTGCCAATTCTTGCAAGGCATCCTACACTGGATCATCTCACATAGTAGCAGGCTCGGTAGCTTCTCCAATGACTAAGCCTTTATCACACAGTTTGGCTGTGCTCTTATCGTTCCTTCTTCATTCAAAAATGACCTTGCACTTAAGGTCAAAATTGAAAGAACTTTGCTCTATGAGTAATGGATCCTTTGTTCTTCTTCTGCCTCTAGAAGAAGCAATTGTTGATTTTTACATTTGTGGCCGGGCCTAAACTTTTCATTGCAGTTAATAGCAAAGTCCTTTCTCCCAGATTGCATCTTAGGCCAAGTGAGCTGTTGAATAGGCAGTGTGACCCAATCCCTGGAGGGCCTCGTTTGTGAAAGTGGTGGCAATTGAGGTGGTGGTTGTTCCGTTTGGTATATGCGCTACAACTTTTCTTCTTGCATTTGCGTGAGCCCAATTGCCACAGAAATGTTTGCGAGTTTGAGCATCTTGATCTTTGGTGCAATTTCATCCTTGAGTATCTCAATGAGCAACCAACTTTTGCCTTTTCAAGCCATCCTTTTACTCAATTTGCCAAGCATTCAAATTGGTCTTAATATTCTCGTATTGTGCCGTATGTTAATTCCGAGAGAGAGCCTCATCGAAGTTCTCATATTTTGTTTACCCAAAACATACACAAATGGCCATGTCAACTCTTTCTAGATCTTCTCATACCACTAGAACCATTGCACCACTTCCCCATCTAAATGAAAGGAAGCCTAGAGAACTTTTTGGTCTTTTGATATTGTAAAAAAATTGATTTTCCCTAAAGATCCATGAGGTTGGTTCTTGGCCTGAGAACTTTGGAATGTCCAATCTTGCAATGTGAGGTTGAAGTCGTCCATTGTGATTTGTGGCATTGTTATTGTTGTAACCTTCCTATGTTGCATTGCTAGAAATAAGCAAGAGTATTTGGTTATATTTGGCATCCATAGCCATGGATCAAAGCGGCCACTATATTTGGCATAGCTGCCAATATCACTATGCTAAATTGGATTTAGCGTTGCTATCTTTTGTAGCAGCCACCACAGGATAGCTACGAAGCCGCTGCGGAGTGTGACTGATAGCTATTATTCAAAAATTCTTGAATACATTGTAAGGCTTATTTCTTTACTTCTTCCCTCCAAACAACATTTTTACGCAACTCTTTTAACCTTTTATTTTTGAAAGAACGCCAAAATACAGAGGATCTTATTGAATTGAAATTGATGCAAAAAGTTCCTCTCAAGGGATGTTCTCTAGTTAATGTCCTAGCAGACACTCCAAAATAGAGCCTCTATCAGGGTCCTATTCATATGGTGACTATGGTCAAACTCTATATAGATCATGGTTTAAAAAATTGTCCGAATCCGAGTTGACTTGGACTCGGTCCATATCGAGTTTGGTTGCATGGACTTGGACTTGAAACATAGGACTCGGTTGAGTCGCCATGGAACTCACCTGACTTAGGGACTTGGCTGCCTTGGCTGACTCTTATGGGACTCGGCCATGGGACATGGGCGAGTCCTAATGCGACTGGGCTGAGTCAACTTGGACTCGGTCATGACCGAGTCGAGTCCCGAGTCCGATTTTTTAAACCTTGATATAGATATCCCCCCAATCCCCCACCAAGTTCTTGTGATGCCGCCTTTGCATTCCAGGATCCTTATGTCCACCAATATCAAATTCAATATGGTAGGCATATGTAATATGGTGGTGGCACTACAAATGATAACAAAGATGGGGATGAGGTCGTCATATACCCATTCAACGTTCTCTTTGGTATTAGAGCCAACCAACCGCGGTCCTTTACCAACATTATACTCTTTAAGTGGATTGTTTTTTTTTATGTTATTAATTATTATGTCATTCCACATTTGTTGTATTGGCTGCTGGCGGTTGAATATTTAGTATTGACTATTCATTGTTTAATATTTACAATTGCACTCCTAAGTTTCAACTCGTAAGTCTTGAGTCTTGACTTCAAGATCAATGCATTATTTATTTTGATGATATTTCTTCATCACATAGTTATTTTTATAAGCCTTTCATTAGTTTTTAAGTTAGCATAACTAAGCAACGTGAATACATGCGAACAAATGATCATTACTATTATTTTCTATTAAATACAGTACAAGAACTCATGCAATGACGGGACCGCTACACCCCCTTATCTTAGCTTTTGCGATAAAAAACACATATTCTATCATTTTCAAATATTTTGGATTTTTTGAAAAATCTTCAGATTTTTTTGATGATTTTTTCAAATCACGCTGCTACCACTACGTAGCACCCGCTATATAGCATTTTGGTGGCAGGCGTCCGCTATTTGCATCCTTGTCCATAGCTACTAAGGTTGATGTCTTGCAATGATCCCACACTTTGTCTGAGTTCTTCATCAAGCTTATCAACCTTCGTTGTAAGCACGTCAGTTCTAGTATTAGTAGCCATGCGAGGAACAGTGCTAATACTTTATTATTTATTTATTTTTTATTTACAACTAGCTTTCTCTAATGGCAATGTAATAAACTGTAACTTCTGCCCTTTTCTTCCAACAACAGAAAGATTATGGCAGTTTTGTAACTAAATCAAACTTTCAGCCGTGTTTTGTAAAAGATGATGGTGATGGTAGTTGGCGGTAAATATCATAAACTTTCTGCCCTTTTGTTTCAACTACCCTTTTAGTTGGCAATAATTTAAATACCATCAACTATGTGCCCTTTTTTCTTCCTACTAAATGGCCCTTTTTTCTTCCTACTGAATGGCAATTTGTAAATTTTTGAAACATTTGACCATTTGTTTGGTACACAAAAAAGAAATTATGTGAAGTACGTGATGGTGGGTACTTCTACCCTTTGCTTCTATCTTCTTTGCTTTTGTAGTAGAGAGATTGTCCGAGATGGGTGATGTGGCGGCAATGAGGATGACATTTCTGTAGTCTGGCCGCAGGAGACTCGGATCCTCTGTTGTACGAAGTTGCACTGTATTGGTGGGGGTGGCTAGGAGCGTCTCTCTCTCTCTCTCTCTCTCTCTCTCTCTCTCTCTCTCTCCCCTCTTTGCAATGATGATGACAATGCAGCAATTCGATGGCTAGAAGAGTTGAGTTGGGTGACAGAGTTGGGATTCGGGGATCTAGGTTTTAGATTTTTGATATGATGTTGAGTTGGTCTGGGTTTGAAAATTGGTGTTGAAGGGTGGTGTTTTTTGTTTGTTTGTTTTCTTTTTTCTTTTATTTTTTTGGAATATGTTTGTGTAGAATTTTTGATGGGATTGAAAATGGCAGCAGGCTTTAGAGGGGCTTGAGGGAATGGACAAAATCTAACCTGTGGTCTGATGCAACGATGAAGAGACTGCAAGTAAATATGCGATAAACTAGAATCGATGCTCTGATACCAATTGATACGAACCAAGTGAAAAGTTGAAGATGGAACTGTCAAAATTCGAGGATGGACTAAACCTCCTTAAGATAAAATTATCCAATTCTAGGATGGACTAGACCTCCTTGTGCAAGCATAGATTTTGGGGATAAATTCAAATGTCATTTTCATTAATTATTCTCTACTAAATAGCTAATGCTGAATACATAGATAGAACCAAATTTTAAAATTGACTCCTACATTCAAGGATAATTATCACTAACTAGGAAAGAAAATATGGAATAATTATCACTAACTTGGAAAGGAAATAAGCTGACAACTCTTGATCCTAGCATCAAATAGATAAGTTTGAGACTCCTTTTGCCAATTCTTGCAGAGCATCCTATTCTGGATTGGCCCACCGTAATGGTAAGCTCGTTGTCTCATCCAATGACTATCACGTAGTTGGGCTGGGCTTTTACCACAATCAAATTTTAAATTGCTCAAACATATGGTCATCATCATTTCCATAATCTCTCCTTGTTGGATAATGAACCCAATGAATAGAAGACCTAAAATTATCAAGCAATTAATCTGATCCCATGTCATACTTATAACTCGCTTGTGGCATTAATTATCAATCTCAACCACTAAAGCATTTTACTATTACTTTGTGTAAGCCTCATTCTCCATATTGAAGAGTATAATAATGTAGGATTTGGCTACCACTATTGATCCTTATCCCTTTCCCTTTGAAGTCCAAACTCGAAAGGGTACAAGTAGAAAAAAAAAGTGTATATATGTTTTTGGTCCAGTCACTATGTGACTGTCTGTACCGTTCCCATGCTAGGTTCCTCTCGTCAGTAGTTACCTCATTTGTAATTTGATTGATTCTCATTTGAATTTGCAGTTCATATTGATTCTCATTTGAATTTGCAGTTCATATTTCAACACTTATTCCATTTTCGAAAATTTGTTTGGTAGGCTGACATATTTCATTTTTCGATTTGCTTGATTCGTAGTTTGAGTTCCAGGGGTTCAAACTATTAAGTTGAATATGTAATTGATGCAGTTCAAGATGATCAGAAGGTCCCATTCATTATTATGTATATAGGTATTTTACTAGAACTTATAATATTTCAATAAATATATAAACAACTATATTTAACTAGGAATATGATAGAAGATAACATACATACATATATGCATTTGCTAACTTATATGAAAGGGAGATATTTATTTTAATTTGTCTAGATTTGTAAAAGGTGGGACTCACTATGGTGTTCTAAAATTTTCCAATCAATATTCCCGATTAGTATTCAATAGTAAGTCAAATAGATGAAGGAAAGAAATACAGTAAGCTTTAGTTGCTTTCTGTAAAAGGTGATTTGATTAAGGAGAGGGTGGAAGTTGCTATCCATAGAAAAAAGACTGATTTGATAGAAGAGAAAGATGACTAGGGAAGGAGAGAGGTGGACTCTTCTGTTCTCCTTCCATCTTCGAATTGTAATGAACTCTGTAATTTTAGAAATTTGAATTTGCCTGAATCAAACTCCGATGTATTCAATTCAAATGGTATGGTGTTTGGGTCCCCTTTCACCGAATTAGATTACTATGTTTGTATCAGTCCGTCCCAGTCTGCACCAGTCTCATGCTGCTGTGTGCCAGTTCTTCTCAACCAAGTCGCTCACAACTTGGTTCTGTAGGGTTTTTTAGCATCCCACTCCCACAGTTTTACCGGTATTGACTGACACTTAGCTGACTTACAGAAGTTCACTCAAGGCAAGGCAAATTCTGAATTACTTGTTTGACCCTTTTTTCAGTGAAAATGCAAAACCTGTATTTTGTGATCATTAAATGCTATCATGTTTTGTATTAGCATATTTGAATCTAATCATTTTCTTGTTTCTAGTGTCTTGTCAGTCCACAAAGTTATATCTTATTCTGAATTGCTTTTCTCCTTTTCATTTTATGATGACAGCCAGAGCCAAGTGAATTGAAGAAAATAGCTGCAGAAGGGATTTTAACATGTTTGGAAGATGCTATAATGGCTCTGAAAGAAAACCAGGTCAGTCCTTAAGGATAATTTTTCTACACCTTGGAAAACTGTCAATTGACTAAAGTCAATTGTTCACTGGAGCAAACCAGTAAACTGATATTGCCATAGACATTAAACAGCAATCAAAACATTTTGGCAGGCCACAAGACAAGAAAATTAGGTTAAAATGCCTCTAAACTGTCATGTATAGGAGGAACAGTCCCATAAAAGCTACCAACAATCTTCAGGAGGCACTGAGTCCTTAAACTTCATCATCATTATCATCATCAAAGCCTTATCCTAACTGTCTTTGGGGGCAATGCATGAATTCTGTTTCACTATTTTAGTCTATCCTGGGCCTCTTGTCAGTGTCTCAGAATTCATGTTGTAGTTACGACATAAGTTTATAGCCCTCTTTCAACCTACCCAATGCAACCCTCATCTTTTATTTGGACTTGTGACCGGCAGTTACAACAAACTGGCATAATTCTAGGTCCTTAAACTCCATGATTATAGAAAATTATTTTCATTTTTTTAAAATAATTTTTTCACATGTTAAGAGGTGCGACTAGGTCTAATTTGGAGGGCAGCTGAGTTGCACCCTTTGTCCTAGTTTTAAAACGTTTTTCCAAACTATCTAACAACGATTTTTTAGCATGAGGGAATCAACCATTTAGAAGAAAATCTGACAGACCTGAAACAAACCATGGCATTAGAACTTTGGAAAGATTCTTTTCTTTCTCTGAATGGTAGAGCTGTTGGAAGATTTTTTCTTAGAATTCTCAGTGCTCCTTCATTTGGATTGGAAATGTTGAGAGATATAATATTTTAGGGTTTGGAGATCTTTGTAATTATTGTAGTTAACAAAAAGAAAGAAAGAGTAGGAGTCAGTGTACCAGGGCTGCACATATTAGGGGGAGAGAGGGAGATTGTGTGTGTGTGTGTTGGGGGGGGGGGGGGTCTCTCCTTTTCCCCTTTCCCTTTTCTATTACTCTTGCAATAAAATTTGCATGAGTACTTTGAAAGTATTTTGTCTAATTGGGGCTCTTTTTATTGAGTGGTTTAGAGTTTAACAGGCGGCGCCACTTTCAGGCTAAAATTTTTTTATTTAATCTAACAGTATGCTAGCGAGATTTGGCCTGAGATCTTTTTTTTTTTTTTTTTTTGTGGGGGGGGGGGGGGGGGGGGGGGGGGGGCGGTTCTTGGGCGGGGGGGGTGGGGGGGGTGGTGGGCGTTCTTGGGCTGATTTTGTTGTTTTTCATTAATATTTTTTGTTAGTAGGAAAAAAAAGCAGTTTACTTTTTAAGTGATCACTTTGGCAGTGGTGTCATCTCCTATTAAATTGAGAAACTCAAATTAGGCGGGCTAGGACATCTGGAATAGTCTGGATGTCTCTACTTTTGGGGCCCTATGGTCTACTTAATCATTGGGTAGATCCTTCCAGATGGAAGCCTTCGCCCAGGTGACCTAGGGGTTGGACTTATTTGGGTTCTTGCCATGATTCAAAATTGTGGTCATGGTTGACCCTGAACCTTTTATCTTTATGACAAGGCATCGCATTGCAGTTTGAGGTCCAACGCAGTGTTAATTTTTTACCCCAAAAAAATCTGAAAAAAAAAAAATATATATATATATATATAAACCAGAATGTCATAAAATTCTAGAAAACAATGTTTTTTTTTTCATTAGTAAACATAGTAAAGCAAAATAGTGCCCCCCTGGGTCTATTCTGAATTAAATAGATTTACATGTATATACTAGAATAAGTTGAATTATCACAAATTTTATAAAATGCAATCATATTTTTGAAGTAACCATTAGTGTCAAACATTTAAAATCAAGAAACTAGAAGGTCTCAGTTACTCAGTCATCAAGTAAGTTAACAGTGAATTTCAAGTAGCATTTGCTACATTAAGATGATTTAAATAATTAAAGCAGTGGAGAATAGACATTTATGATTTGCCTGAATTTCTGGGTGGAGACTTGAATGCTTAAGGCAAGAGGCAAAGGCTGAGCTTGATTCTATGTTGAGCTTGATGTTGCAATGGATATATCCCAAGTTATTCAATTTCTGCATTATCCGCTGGCTTGTTACTTTTGGGTCTGTTTATGAAGAAGTGCCATCGCAATAGGCTTCCTACCTGCCAGATCAGATTTCCGGATCCATCCCAATGCGGAAATAATGTACAAAATGGAGTTTCCTTCCACTGTTTCTAACCTGCACCAAACATCATGGAAGAGTGTGCCAGAATCTCCCCAACATTCCATGTCTATTCACGTTACACAAACAGACCCTTAGCATGAATGAAGGAGAAGATGCTCCAATTCCTCTTGCAATTCGATGCTGTAGTTGTTTGACCAAGGACTTTCATTGTTATTCTCCATAATGTTGGAGCACTTTCTCCATAGTTTAACCACCACTCAGTTGGAAATAAAATAGATGTATATTAATGAAATCATATTCAATTCATCTTTTTATTTTATGTACAATGAAATTATTATAATCCTTACATGGAAATTACCTTGCGATAGCTTGTCTAGCAATCATTGTCCCAAAACTACCCATGCCTTCATTGTATATATCAATCTATGTTACAACAAAATGAAATTAAGGAAAAATTTTTACTAGTCTTTAAAAGTCTTAATAACTAATGACACAAGAAATGTGTACACTATTACACTTGGTTGACAGCCTCACATGCATCATCCACAACCCTTACAAGTTTTCCAATCACATTCTTCAGATCCACACGAACCTCATCAGATGAACTTTGATTTCCACTATCAAATTGACACTGGGTTAAAGAAATAACTTGCATAGTATATTAATTTAGATTGTTGAAACCTCAATAAAACACTACTTGGGAGTTAAGATTTAAGTGAGTTAGATTATTTATGAAAGTAAAATTTATGATGCAATCC